>CM060926.1:677057508-678393133 GCA_030737875.1 Allium sativum | reverse complement strand
AGCTCTAAATAGCCCATTTAAATATATTTAAATAAATTAAATTAAATATTAATAATTTAATATTATCGTATATATTCACAGTGGAATACCATACAGCTTCAATTGGATTTATAGTTCGATATTCAAATCCCGGTTGAACCGATATTCAATTTATATTGAATATCCATTTATAATATAAATGAATATATTAATAAATTTCAAAGGAATTCCATAGCGACTTTTCTAAAATTTGATTTAGCCATAAATCAAAATCTGCACGACGAAATCCCGATTTTTCTCTTCCATTAGAAAACTATTATCAAATCGGTCCTGATGGTTCTTGTTTCACAGAAATCCGACTTAAAACGGACCCTGTATATTCAGTTGAAGTTCAAATCGCCAAATAGCGAACTGTAGTGCCATTTCGAGCTCGATTTTAATTATAATATAAATTATAAATTCAACTGGCTTATATAAATATATTCGTCAATATAATTCAATATAAACTGAATATATATTTTTTCAACTATCCAGTTTACACAATATTGTGAATTCTGTTATCCCCGATTATTCCGGAAATATATTATCCTATTATTTATATTAATTAAATATAAATATTATTTAATTCCAGTTATTGATATCGTTAAATCGATATTTAATAATTAAATTAGTTAATTATTCTCCTACCAAATTACGGGTCATTACAGCTTCGTCCTATTTTGGCATTTAGTTGGTTCGCAGTTGTTGTAGCGAGTGCGGCCCTCGCATCTTCTTTTTTGCTTGTTTTTCATGTACAAACTCACAAGTTTGTAAATAAAAATAGTTCATTTCCTACAATGCCTGTTAGTCATTAGTCCAGTACTTATGTGAAAATACAAATGCATGTCATACTAAAGTTATGTAATGGAGTCATGGTGGAGGGGAATATGTGTGTACATGTATGCCCCCAGTCAATCTTTAATAACTGAGGGAGAACTATTCAAGATTAAATTAAAAAGTCCAAATGTCCCCGATTCTCTGACGGGGGTCATATTCCTTTCGTCATTGACGCCTGTTCTTTCTGGCATCTTTATACTCTCCTGTCTCATATCCAGGTTAGAGTTTTCGTTGAGGCGGTCTCTCATCTGGGTGCACCTTCATGCCTCAGAGGACGTCGTCTTCCCATCCTTTATACTCTCTCTCGATTCTTGAGAGTTAGAGTTAAGAATGTCGTCTTCCCATTCTTATACGTCTTATTGTACAAACAGTCGTTTTGTTTGTTCCCGCATATAGGTCATCTCCAACTTTAATTTAACATTTCATGTTCCACAGTCATAGCAAAATAATAGTTGAAGATATAAATAATGCAGGAAAGTAAATGACACACGATATTTTTATAGTGGTTCAGCTAAGTCGTAGCCTACATCCACTTTATAATCTTTCGTTCACATAAACAGACTTTTTAAGGCAAGTCGTGCCTTTTTACATAGCTTATGAAAACAAAAGAAATGACATTTCATATTTAGCTCAGATATCGTCGTAAGTGCTGAGCGTTCCAGGCTTTGGGAATCTCTTCACCATCCACGGTCGTTAGCTTGAATGTTCCTTTATCAAGCTTCCGTTGGATGGCGTACGGTCCTTCCCATTTTGGACCCAACACTGTTGAAGGCGGGAAGACTCGCTTCAGGACTAGGTTTCCTGGTTCAATGGTTTTGAGGCGAACCTTTTGGTCATAATAACGAGCCACTTGACGTCGATGTCTTGGGGCATACAAGTCGGCTTCATCTCTTTTTTCATCAATCATATCAAGAGACTCTAGGAGGAGCGCTTTATTCGTCATCGGGTCATAGTACGCGACTTGATGAGAAGGGACTTCCAATTCTACCGGGATCACCGCTTCAGACCTAAATGAAAGTGAATAGGGAGTATGGCCAGTAGCCGTCTTAAAGGTTGTCCTGTATGCCCATAAGGCTAATGGCAACTCATATACCCATCTGGCTTTGGCTTGTTTCAGCCGCTTCTTTAGAATTGATTTAATGACTCTATTTACGGCCTCGACCTGTCCATTTGACTGTGGATGAGCTACTGCAGTGTATCGCTTATCAATTTTGTGTTTTTGGCAAAAGTTTCTAAACTCTATGCTGTCAAACTGCGTCCCATTATCAGTTATGATGGTCTTCGGTATCCTAAATCGACAAATAATTTTTCTCACCACAAAACTGATCACTTTCCTTGTCGTGATGGTTGTTAGAGGTTCGGCTTCTACCCACTTCGTGAAGTAATCCACGACAACGATCGCATACTTGGCTCCTCCTCTGGCAATGGGTAGCACTCCAATAATGTCAATTCCACACATGGAAAATGGCCACGGACTTACCATTGACTTGAGCTGAGTCGGAGGCGCTCTGGCATATCTTTGACATCTGTCGCAGCGTCGTAAATAAGCAGCCGCATCTTTGTTTACGGCAGGCCAGAAATATCCGTACCGTAACACTTTCTTTCCCAGGGTTTGGCCCCCAGTGTGATCTCCACACTTACCTTCATGCACCTCTTGCAGTACACGCTTGATGTCGTCGTGTGCGATACACCGTAGCAGGGGCATTGAAAACCCTTGACGATAAAGGACATCGTCCTGTAAAACGTATCTTGTGGCCTTACGTCTTACAGCTCGTCTTTCGCTCTTTTTCAATGGGAGAGTTCCACTTTTGAGAAAGTTCTTAATTGGTGTCATCCAAGATTCTTTTTCTGGTTCAACTTCCAGGGCTAGCTCTGTTTCCATTAGATCAAAACTTGGCGAATCCAACACCTCTATCGGAACCATTTCGGATTCTTTAAGACTATCAGAACTTGCTAGCTTCGCCAATCAATCTTCTTTCTGATTTTCTGCTCTTGGAATGTGTGTTATGCTATAATGCTCCAAACCTTCCAACAACTCCTTTACTTTCTTGAGATAATTGATGAGCCGAGGTCCCTTGGCAGCAAATTCTTCCCAAACTTGACATACCACTATCTTGGAGTCGCAATATATATCTAGTGTCTTCACTCCCAAATCTTTGGCGAGTTTCAGCCCGGCAATCAGGGCTTCATACTCAGAGTCATTATTGGTAGCAGCAAACTCTAATCGTAACGCACAGTAGATAGATCGTCCTTCAGGAGTTATTAAAACAACTCCGGCGCCAGACTTTTTATCATTCATGGCTCCATCCGTAGATAGTCTCCACGGACTAAGCTCTAATTCTTGGTCCAAAGTAATTGTCTTGTCACCCACCGTTTCTTCTTCAGGAATTGTAAATTCAGCTATGAAGTCAGCCAAGGCCTGCCTCCGTATTGATCTTCGCGGCTGAAAGTTCAAATCAAACTAGCTCAGCTCGATATTCCATTTGAGTAGCCGCCCTGATGCTTCAGGTCTCTGCAACACCTGTCTCAAAGGTTGGTCGGTATACACAACTATTGGGTGTGCCTGAAAATAATGGCGGAGTTTGCGGGAAGCAATCAGGAGGCTATAAGCAAGCTTCTCTATCTTTGGGTAGTTGCATTCTGCAGCATCTAGTTTTTTACTTACGTAATACACATGTTTCTGGACTTTTTCCTCTTCACGTACCAGTGCTGCACTGACGGTGTGAGATGATACCGCCAAGTAAATGAACAAATCCTCATGTTGCACGGGCTTTGATAATATTGGAGGCTTTTCTAAGAAGTATAACTGATTCTGGAACGCCACCACACAGTCGGGAGTCCACTCGAAATTTCGCTTTCCCCGTTTTATGAGATCAAAGAAAGGAACACACTTGTCTGTTGCTTTGGAGATGAACCTGCCCAGTGCTGCAACTTTTCCAGCTAAGCTTTGAACATCCCTAATCTTTCGTGGCTCCTCTATATTTCGGATTGCTGCTATCTGATCCGGATTGATTTCAATTCCTCTGGAACTCACGATAAAGACAAGGAACTTGTCTGATGCCACGCCAAAAGAACACTTCAAGGGGTTCAAATTCATCCCATACCTTCGTAGTATGCCAAACATTTCTGCTAAGTCTTTCGTATGATCGAAAGATTGCTTGGATTTCACTAGCAAATCATCTACGTAAACTTCCATAGTCTTCCCAATTTGAATGTAAAACATGCGGTTGACCAGGCGCTGATATGTGGCTCCCGCATTTTTTAATCCAAACGACATTACGACGTAACAATACAATCCCAAGTCTGTAATAAAGCTGGTATGCTCTTGATCTGGTACGTGCATGGGAATTTGATTATACCCGGAATAAGCGTCCATAAAGGATACAAGTTCATGCCCGGCAGTTGAATCTACTAGTTGATCAATTCTGGGGAGAGGAAAATTATCCTGATGGAAAGCCTTGTTCAAATCAGAGAAGTCGATGCACGTTCTCCACTTCCCATTTGACTTTTTAACCAGGACAGGATTCGATATCCAGTCGGGATACTTCGAATCCTTAATGAATCTGTTACCTTTTAACTTCTCTACTTCTTCTTTCAAAGCTGCTGACCGCTCTGGGCCCAACATCCGTCTCTTCTGCTTGACTGGTGGGTGCTTTGGATTAATGCACAAGGAGTGACTCATGATGGCAGGCGAAATCACACACATGTCAGCGTAGGTCCAAGCAAACACATCCAGATTTGCCTTCAAAAAATCAGCCAATTCTCTTGCCCTAACTGGATCTAGTTGCGAGCCAATCTTTAGCACTTTTATTGGATTCGTTTCATCAACAGGTATATCAACTGTTATTTCATTGGGAGTTGCCTTCATGTCCCTATGTCCTCAAATGACGACACTCATTGGTGGAATGACCGTGCGTACCTTAAAACAAGCAAAAATTTCTTGTCTCAATCTCCTTTTCTGTAGAATCTCTGGGTGGTGGCTTTTTGTACTGCAATACGATGTATGTGTCTAGATAGATGTTCTCCAACGTATCATTTAACGGCGTGTAATTTTCAAAACTCTGGAATCTGGGTCTTTTATTGGAGCTATTCCCACGGTTTATATTCCTTCTATTGCCGTTCCCATTTCTATTGCTATTACCACCACTCTGGTTGCCAACATTTACTTCTACTTTTCCTGAACTATCACCAGACTGTTTCATAGCGACATTACTCTGAACACCTTCCTTCGAGGTCCCTTCAGACTTTCTCTTCCGATTTGCCTTAGCTTCTTCTCGCCTTAGGCGAACATCAGCCTTTTCATAGAATAACTCTCTTGTAGGAGGTGGCTTTCCAGCTAAGTAATCCCCGAATTCTATGTCGTGATCTACTCCTTCTATCAAGGCCATCAGGATAGTGGGCTCATGGGGATCAGTGACTTCGGTGACGGCCAGATTGAAGCGATCCAAATATGACTTCAAAGATTCTCCTGGGCCCTGTTTGATTCATGACAATTCTATGACGGTCTTGGACTTTTGGGCATGGAGTCGGAACTGATTCATGAAACGCTCACTTAATTCTGTGAAATTTGACACCGATCGAGGAGGAAATCGAGTGAACCACATTAACGCTACGTCTTCAAGATAAATGGGAAAAGCTTTGCATTTTACAGCATCGGGAGCTGCTGCCGCATTCATAAACCATGCATATCTCATTAGGTGCTACCCTGGGTCTGTCCTTCCTGAATATCGATCCATCTGAGGCAAATTGAATCGTTGGGGGAACTGGTAATTCAGGATATCATCTGTGAAAGGGGTATGACTTCGCTCAATGCCCCAATCTTCATTAGTATACCACCGGCTTTCCGACATAATTTTTCGCACCATTGCCTGTACATCGGCATTGGTTAAGGTTTGCACAGGCTCTCTAGATCTGATGTTCGGATTACCCCTAGGTTCCTGATCAGGGGACAACCTTCTGTTTCTGGCAAAAGCTGCTCTACGTTGCTCTCTGTGCTCCCAGTCAATCTCTGGAGGTAAAGGTTGGAGAAGTTGTTGCTGTGTGGGGTTAGTAATATTAGGATCCCTGGGTAAGACGTGGGATCCACTCATAGGTAGCAACATAGGCTGTTGCAGACTCGGGTCATCATGACCCAATACACGGGCAACATCTTCTCGGAATCCAAAAGACCCAAAAGTCAATTGGTCAAGGTTCTAAGGTCGTTTAAGCGGACTTCTCTTGCGAGGACGTTCCTCCTTCGAAGAAGACGAATCATCTGTAGGAATGTGGCGTGGTGCGGAAGGAGTTCTCTGCCTCCGGAGCTCTTGTAATTCTCTACCCATGGTGAACATGTTTTCCTGCGTGCGAAGGTTGTCACGCCTTTGGGATTCCAATGCTTCTTTAGTGCTCTGAAGCATGTCAAGAAAACATGAAAAATCTCCCTGAGTATTGGGTGCAGATGGATCAGGCTGGACATTGGTCATCGTGGCTGGAATTGGAGCATCAGAGGGAGCTCGAGTAGAAGTTCCAGCTTCGTTCTGATTCAGATCGGATCGGCCCATAGCAGCCTGGTCGGGGCGGTTCGGACGGAGAGAGTGAGATCCCCCAACACCATCGGTTCGGATCGGGTCTTCAGGTCGGATCGTTGTCAGCACGATCCTCTTTGGTTCCTCTCGGTTTGGATCAGCCCCTCCGATCCGATCCGGATTCTCCTGGTTGGAGTGATTTTCTCCAGAGCTTTGAGCGCGTGACCTTGTTAACATGATAACTTGCTGATTTTCTCTAGCATCATTTCCCTTAGTACCTTGCACTTCCTTTCCATTGGTCTTAGCCATAATGCTTGATTCTTCAACGATTAGTCAACAAGTACTGAAAGATGTCAGAGAAAGGGGATTAACTTCTTTGAACTTGAAGGTCCAAACAGTAGAATGATAATCCCAAAAAGGCTTAGAATTTGAAGGTTCTCGGTGAAAGCACCAAAATGTTAGACCAAAAATTGGCTCTAACACCCAAATTAGATATGAATTCAATGAAATAAAATCAAAAAAGCAGTAAAGAACACACAATTTATAGTGGTTCGGCGTTAACGAGCCTACGTCCACTTTGTTTTCTTTGATTTGATGATTTGAATATGAATACAGCAAGGATTCTCACTCAACCTCACAATTACAATTCATAAACTTACTCAAATCTCTCAAAAATGGGCCTTAAGAGATGATTCTGATCTGAATATGATTGTAGAATTCGGCTATGGAGGAACTATGGACTGAGAATTTGCCCAAAGATCCTTTCAAATGCTTCTAGGTGGTGTATTTATAGGTGAAAAATCTCCTCGAAGTGGCTCCGGTTCGGAATTGCGTGGCATTCATCCCTTGATAGTCGGGTTTGGAGGCTCCAAGATGGCTACAACGCATTGATCCAGTAGGAAATCGTGGGAGAAATGGTCAGATCTTGTTCGAGTCTTCAGGGGATACGCGCGGCAACGGCTACAGGTTCAAAGGAAAACAGGGGTTCGGATCGGGGCCTCTGATTCGACTCGGTGAAGCAACTGGCTGTTCCTAGATGCCGCTGATGTACTCATCCAATCCGAACTGATGAGATTGCTTGCTTTCTTCTGATGCCGCTGAAGTGTTCCTCCGATCCGACCCGCTGAAGCCACCTGCTTTATGGTGTTGCTGACGTGCTCTTCCGTTCCGAACCGATAAGGCCACTTGCTATCCTTTGGTATTGCTGACATATTACCAATCCGATCTGATGTAATGAGGCTACTGACATATCTCTCCGATCTGATCCGATGTGGACTCTGCGTCTTTGACCTTTATTCACCTCCTGCACTATCTTTCTCCGATCCAATCCGATTGGTGTCCTCCTCACTATTTACTATTTGTGTAGCCTAGTTCATATAGTAGGCTAACAATTCAACATCATCAGATAGTGATAATGAACAAGAAAATGTATGCTTCATGGCTTAAGAAAATGAGGTCCCACTCAAAAAAAGGCGAAAATAGATACTCGACGGTGGTTGTTCAAAACATCTGACAGGAGACTAAGAGGTGCTAACAAATATTATCTAGTCAAAAGGAGGACTATTACATTTAGAGATAATTCCAAAGTCTATATCATCGGCAAAGGCAATGTGAGAAATTACGTACATCTAATTTACCTCTTATTACTGATGTTTTGTTACTTAAAAATTTAATACATAATCTGCTTAATATTAGTCAATTATGTGCTAAAGGTTTTAAGATATCATTTTCATAAAATAAATGTAGTTTTTTCTGACAAAAATCACAATTTAATTTTTGAAGGAAATAGGGATAAAGATATTTATATTCCAAATGGGAAAATAAATAATAATCCAAATTTGTGTTTATTAGCCAAAGGAAATGATCCTTGGTTATGACACAAAAGATTTTTCATATCAACTTTAAAACAATAAGTAAAATTTTGAAAAACGAATTAGTAAAAGGCTTACCCAAAATGAAATTTAAAGTGGATAATCTTTATGATGCTTGTCAACTAGGAAAACTAACAAAATCTTCATTTAAATGTAAAAAGGTTATTTCAACACTACAACCATTGGAATTACTACATATGGATCGACTTGGACCAATCCAAGCTCGATCCATAAACCATAATAGATACGTGTTTGTAATTGTTGATGACTTTAATTTACTTGGATAATTTTTATGAAAAATAAAAGTGATACTTTTTAACATTCTAAAACTTTTGTTAAAAGAATCAAAATTTAAAGGGTTTTAAAGGAAAAAAACATTAGATGTGACTACAGAGGAGAATTCAAAACTGAAATATTTGATCAATATTGTAAAAAGAAAAGTATTTTTTTATAGTTTCTTGTTTCCTAGAACTCCACAACAAAATGGAATTCTATCCGGCCACTTACAAAAACACTCCTTAAGAATTATTCAATGGTAGAAAATCAAATATTTCATATTTTAAGATTTTCAGATCAAAATGTTTTGTTTTAAATATAAAAGATCAGCTAGGGAAATCAGATTCGAAATCCAATGAAGGAATATTTCTAGCATATTAAGATCAAAGTAAAGCTTATCGTATTTTTAATAAAAGAACAAATAAAATCGAAGTAACATTTCATGTATCTTCTCATGAAAATTTTATTCAGAATTAGAATAAAAATGAAATTCTGAAAAGTAAAAGTTCTTAAGATGATGATAACATTATTTAAAGAAAATGAAAACGTTATTTGTAAAGGTCCGCAAATTCGTACCCTTTGGTCGACTAATTATCACTCATGTCCAACCCAAATTGCATGGAAATATGAATCTTCAGTAAGAAAGAAGATAAAGGATGAGAAAAATAAAGAAATATTAGAATAGAAGAAGAAGAAACGGCAACACTACAGAATCAGAGTAGAATAAAATTTCACATCAAACTAATGCAATATAATATTTCAATATTCTTTATACAAAGAGAAATCTGTATATACATACATACATATATATTTATATATAGGATCATAAAACCAGAGTAATCACATTCAATTAGCCCATACAACATACACAACATAAAAAAATTTATACTAGAAAATACGGGAATACGTCTTGACTCTAGCTCCACTCTTGAAGCTCCAAGAAAATCCTAATGCAACTTGAAAAATGCACTCGACCTGATTGAGCCCATTTGCAAAAGCAAAATCACACGGATTGTCAGTCTGGAAGACTTTCAGTGACAAAACTCATAACACAAACAACTTTCTTAACTTATAGAAAATCCTTTGAAAGAACGGAACTGTAATGACCCGGGTTTCACATCGATCTTAAACTCATACATTTATTTAATCATGAATATTTGTGAGCCAACACAATTATAACCAAGTGTTAAATCTAGACTAAAACTTGTTTTTTTCTTTTGTATATGATATTTTAATAGTTTGAATTTATATATTTACATTTTTGATTAAATGACAAGTTGACATAGCATTTTAACAAAGGTCATGACTTTGCAAAAATACTTGTTTATTTTTCAAGGGACTTTAAATCATTGTTTTAGCAAATTCTTGTTTTAAAACATATTTAAATATTACCAAAACATGATCTAGACATTTCATTTGGCTTTCAAATCACATATACATGAAATATTTAATTTGTGTATGCATTTAGATTTGAAATATTGTATTGTCAAATCCTTTCATATTCATGTAAAGCATAAATATGACTTTTGCATATATATATGCATGGAAAATTAAAATCAAGCATTGTCAAAAGGACTTGTAAAATCATGTTTTGATAGATTTACACATAGATGTGATTTTAACCAAAAATCAAAACAAAATCATTCACATAATTGCATGGAAAAATGAGAGTATGCATTGTCAAATTTCTTTCATTCATGGTTTCACCTCAAGGGATCAATACATCAACCATATTTTCAAGCTAAAGATCTCCTACATGACATGATCATTTTAGAGCTAAAGTATTTTCAGTTTTTGTATTTTCCTTTCTTTCTTTTCAAGTGTATTTTCTGAAAATACCATTCATGTTGCATCTTTCAAGGCCATGGAAAATTTGTCAAACATACATACATTCAAATATTGATAAAATCCTATGCATGTATCATCATTTCCTCTATGCAAATAGGCCTCAAGTCATAGATAATCTTAAGTATTTTTCATGTATTTTCCATCTCTCAAAAATAGATTTTTGGTACTCTATTTTCAGATTTTGATCACACTTGCAAGGCAAGTTGTTATAGAAATATATATGCATGTAAAATCATCATTGGCATGTGAAAAATATGCTTTGAAAACTCAGCAAAAGCTGATTGTATTCGGTACAAAAAGATCTAAACAATTGTATTAAACAAAAGAGAAAAATGGTAGGTTTGTACAAAGAACAATTAATGCAAAAGGTGTTGTACATAGTATAGGTATGTTTCAGGTATATTATAGCCTGAATACACCATGTGAAGACGTGAGAAAATGTGTTGATTTGTAAGAGAAAATAAGTTTTAAAATAGGTTTTTCAATTGACAAAAGAAAAGCTGCTGACTGTTTTCAGATCAGCATTTATTACACCCAATTATTTAATATTTCTCACTACTATATATAGACCACCCATGCACACATTTTTCACTCACAAAACTCACCGCAATCCTTAGTTTTTCATCAAAGCAAAGGAAGGTTTTGGATCTTTCTAGGTGAGTAAACATAAAAAATTTCTTCCGTTTGAATTCCTGCAGTTTTACTGTGTGATCTATGATTTAGAACTTGGATTTCTTGTGATGTCTTGTTCAAGTAAAGAGTCATGTGTGAAATGTTTGCTTGGTATAATATAGAATCATTGTATTAGATGGAAAACCCTTCAGTATCAAATGTTAAAAAGGGTGGGTTTCCTGTTGGTTGTTCTAGACAGATTAAGTTGTGAAAAACTTGATCAAAACAAATAGATCAGTGGGTCTAGGCTAAGGAATTAGAAATGATAGGGTACATCATGTTTTAAATACTCACATAGTTATTTAAAGTACTGATATTTAAGTGAACTTGGCCAAGAAAATCACTCTGTCATGTAAAATAAAAACAACATGAAACATCAATACCCTCTTTGTTTCAAGATTTCAAATTGAATTTTCAAAACTGATTAAAACGGGTTTTGACTATGTAAACATGCCAAGGGAGACGAATGATGATTTTTAAACTGAAAATCAATATTTTTAAGCAAGGGAATTGAGAGGAAGAAAGAGATGGTCACAAAACGGAAATTGGTGAACCTCCGTCGATCTAGGTGATGAAAAACGATGGCATTTGGCCTGGAGGAGGGGAAGGAGGTATAGTAGCTAGGAAAAATACTGATTTAATTTTTAAATGAAAGGATTTTGTGAAATCATTAAATTAGGTTGTAAAACAAGGTTTTTGGGTTCGTTGGTTCATGGCCGAACTACTCGATCTAGGGGGGATTAGACCGATGCGGTACAGGGGGGTTCGGTGCGTCGGAGCATGGTGGTGGAGAGGTAGCAAGGCGGCGATGGCACGTGGCTTTGACGAGGCGCAGGAACGATTTTCTCCGATGGTACAATTTTTTTTTTGGAAAATGTGTGGCATGGTGAAATTTTGACTGACGACGAGATGAAGGCTGAGGGGATCGGCGATGGGATCAGGGAAGGAGGAGAAGTTTCCGAGGCCGGTCGTTGGATGGTGAAAGTGACGGACGTGCTTGTGCACGTGCACAGCTAGGACAGGCAGAAGGAAGAAGAAGGAAGGGGGAAATGGTACTCAGGGCGCATGGTGTTTTTGGTGTGATCAGGGAAAAATTACTAAGGATTTGTTCCTGGTACTTTGCAATGGGATCAGCCAAGTGGTATCGTCCAAACCATGATCGCCAACTAGAATTCGTGAGCGCACACCGGTCACCGGAAACTGGTACTTTGACTAACCTGGTACTTTGAGATTTTGACTTAAAACAATGGGTTTTAATATGTATTTAAATTTTTACTAGTTTTTAAATAAAATTTTGAATTATTTAAAATAGGAAATTAAATATTTTAAATAAAAATGAAAGCTTTATTTAATAGAGGAATGAGTGAATCAGGATATGGTGTTTTGTCAAGGAATTGAAAATAAATACTGAAATGGTAAATTTTATAAAATCTAAATTTAGTGTAAATTTAGATTAGCATTTGTTATTAATAAAATATTTGGATCTTTTAAAAAGACAAGAAGACATATGTCACCCATACGCTGAAATATGACCGTTTAAACTGTAACTGCAAGAAGCCGGTCATGTACAGTTCAGTATTCGCTGAAATATGAACTGTAACATATATTTTTGATCGTGTTTAGACTGATGAATAAAGGGAAGAAAATTTATCAGTATAGAACGAAGGAGAAATAAATTAGATCAAAAGGGAGATCTGACGAAATTTTGTCGAGAAATGCAGAAGTGAGATTAGTTATAAATTTAGTTTAATGATTAAATTTGAATTTATTTTCAAATCAAATATTTGGTTTAAAGTGATAAATAAGAATATTTTATTACACTGAAATTGTCGAGTTCAAAATCTCAATCACAACATAACTTTTAATATTATATTGTCTGAACTGGTAGAATAAAAACAGTGTTTTATTCTGTGAAGATTGATAATTTAAAAGAGGAAATTTTATTTAAATTATAGAAAGAAGAAGAAGATTTGACCAGAGAAAGGAATACAGTATAAAAGCTGTAAATGAGAAATTAAATTATAAATTTAATTCATTTGTGAAGAACCATAAATAAAGGTAGCCGAGGAAAGATAAATTTCTGAAAGAATAAGTATAAGTATTCATTTTTAGAAGTGACAGACGAGATAGAAATAAAACCCGTGCAGCGCGCACACTAAAATTGTTCAATTCTAAGAAATGATCAAAATGCCAGATATAAGCAAGATAATCGTATACTGCTTGATTTGACTGTATATGTAGTCGATATTAATCATGTTAGATTAATGATTTAAAAGAAAATGTTCGTAATCATTTCAAAGAGACCGGATTTATTTTCCACTTTGATTTGATTAGACGCCGCGCGTCAAAGATTGTCAAATTGAAGATGATGATGATAAATGATATCGTTGGTTTGTTCAGTCCCAGAACAAACCTGAATGGACGAGTGACTGACAACGTATATCAGTCAGATTCTACACATTGAATTTACGTAAGTATATTATGTTGGTGGCGGAGAAATTCGTTTCTTTTAGCTTTATTACCCGTGATATATTTGGGAAATCGTATGAGTATTTCTGACGGGTAGGACGATGTGGCATTCAAAGGAAATGAACCAGTGATGATGAAAAGACGAGTCTAGCCTCAAGCATGGCTATGTGGGTCGCTCCCATTAGGGTGTAGTATCACCTATCTAGAGAAATTCCTTTTGTTTCTTGATCTATCGATTCTGCCCATGCGGGATGGTTGCCGTACACAACCATCGGTGATATACATTCGATACACTCAAGAGAAATGAGTGGTCGGTCATGTGAGGGCCGGGTTGCAAGACGTTCTTGTTGAACCTAGGTGTATTTGCCTCTAGAGATACATCATCGGAAGGTGGTCCCATACCTTGTCAGGGTTGGAAATCCAATTTCCCTAAGTGACAAGCGGTTTTTAGTTTTATACTATATGGGAGAATGTGAGATGCAAGCATTCTTCTAGATTCTAAATTATTTGTGGAAAACATATATGATAATATTTGTTTAAAAGTATACAAAGTGTTTTTCAATCTCATAAGGTAAAAACCCGTTCCGTATTCACGGCATGGTCTTATGAGATATTTTGATTTCTTTAAACTGTTTTTAAATCTGTTTACTCATACCAGTCCCCTGACTGACCCGGAGTTTATTTTTCTGTGTTTTCCTTTAAACTCTTGGGTATTCATAACGCTTGTTATGAATAAACAAGTGAATCAGGATGTTGAACTTATGATGCTGAATGGAGACTATCAGTGTGCTGACCTACCTATCTACCTACCTACTGTATAATTATAAGTTGCCAGTCAGTAGTGAATGTTATGTATAATCACTGATGTACTAGAAATGGGTTGTATCACTAGTCATATGATGTTCTGTTGTATCCTGTACCATTGTGTAATATTAAAGTATTATCTTTTGTGAAAATTCCGCTGTGAGATTCTGATGTTCTGTGTCTATATCTTCTATCTATTCTTGTTTCTCAATAATGGCACGACTTCCGATGTGTTCGAAAGTTGGGTCGTTACAGTTGGTATTAGAGCTTAGGTTCTTGATTACCTAGGATTTGGGTGAGTGTGAGAGAGCGTATTTTTATATAAAATTTAAAATAAACTTAAAACAACTTGGATGTTATACCTAGGTTAGATATACCCTATCAAGTCCCGATTGACAACCTGTTATATTCAGGTGATCAAAATGAGTACCCGTGCACGAAGAGGTCGATCTAGGGGATCTTCCACTGTGATTGGTCGTACTACTGGATCCCAAGACCAAGGTGAGACAGTAGAGGTAGTTGCACAAGTTCAACAGGATAAAAGCTTTGCGACTATTTGTAAGGAGTATACGACTCTGGGAGGAAAAGTTTTCAAAGGAACTGAGTCGTTTACTGAAATTCAGGCTTGGATGAGGTCTTG
The DNA here is from genome assembly GCA_030737875.1 of Allium sativum. Classification (NCBI taxonomy): domain Eukaryota; kingdom Viridiplantae; phylum Streptophyta; class Magnoliopsida; order Asparagales; family Amaryllidaceae; genus Allium; species Allium sativum. The sequence goes on along the minus strand of CM060926.1, from coordinate 678,378,194 downwards.
CGAAAGAATTTTCAAAGGGTTAAAGTTGAATGACGATCAAAAGAGTCTTTTGGCATCATGGCAACTTCAAGGAGCTGCAGTGATTTGGTGGGACGCTCAAACCGCTAATGTTCCTGAGGAAAGTTTTACTCGGGAAAAATTCAAAGAAGCATTTGAAGCTCAGTTTTTGCCTGCTGCTGGAAAGACAAGGATGTATAGAGATTTTATCGATCTCAAGCAAGGAAATATGAAAGTGTCAGAATATGAGAACAAATTCAACTCGCTTTCCTGTTTCGGGCCAGAACTGATCAACACTTCGCTTAAAAAGAATGAAATGTTCATAGCGGGATTGAAAGATAGCTTGCAAGTTCAGATGATTGGACATCTCAAACTTCCATTCTCTAAACTAGTGGATATGGTTGTTCGTTATGAGGCACTGGAGAGTAAGAAGCCAGTAGCCAAAGCAGCACAGACAGGTGGTCCTAGTGGTGAGAATTCAAATAAGAGGAAGTTCAATCCAAACTGGAACAACAACAACAAAGGTGTACCTAACATGGGGGAAAAAGCTAAGGAAAGATTCAAGGACACCAAATGCCATAACTGTCTGCAGAAAGGACATATTGCCAAATTTTGCACTAAGACTACAGTAAGGAAGCCACAGCAAAATCAGCAGCAACAACAACCATCTCAGCAACAGCAGCAGAAACAGCAGCAAGGCCCTGGTCATGCGATGGTGATGAAGAATCTGTGTTTCAATTGTCATCAGCCTGGGCACTTGGTTAAAGACTGTCCACTCATGAAGAGGGCACAACAACCCAAGGTGTATGCTATCAAAGGGGAACCATTAACTTCCCAGGAGGTAAAAGGCAAGGGAGTTCTTGAAGGTACTTTTGATTTAAATGGCATTGATGTTCGTGTTTTATTTGACACTAGCGCCTCAAATAGTTTCATTTCTTCTGGCACAGTAGGAAAATTCAGATTTATCCCAAAAATTTCCCCAAACCCAATTTGCGTAACTAATCCTATAAGGGGAAAAACCAAGCTAAAAATGTATTGCAATAATGTGGCACTCTCGTACCTTTCTCATTCCTTTCTCTTCGATTTCTACGTTTTGGATTTCAAAGGATTTAATTTTATACTTGGAATAGACTGGTTGAGTAAATTCCAAGCTGAGATTAAATGCGATAAGGAGATCGTAACTTTGATAACCAATATGGGAGTAAAGCTAGGATACCGTGTGGGAAACCCGGTATTCATATGTGTAGTTTCATGTATGCTTTGGAAGCACCGCAAGAGAATTTGGAGACGTTAGAAGTAGTTAGAGATTTTGCTGACATATTTGAAGATGTTAAGAGTTTACCCCCACGTCGTGAGATAGAGTTTCGCATCGATCTGATTCCAGGAGCCAGACCGATCTTTCAACCAAAAAGACGAATGGCACCAAAGGAAGTTGTAGAACTAGAGAAGCAAACTCAAGATTTATTGGCCAGAGGATTGATCAGGCCAAGTTTTTCTAGTTGGGGTTCAGCCGTAGTTTTTGTAGCTAAGTCTGATGGATCACAAAGGCTGTGTGTTGACTATAGGGAGTTAAATAATGTGACCATTAGGAATAAGTATCCTTTGCCGCGTATTGATGATCTTTTTGATCAGTTAAATGGAGCTACGGTGTTTTCTCAAATGGATCTCGCTACAGGATTCCATCAGTTGAGGATCGCCGAAGTCCTTTAACTGCTTTCAGAGGCCCGGATTTCTTTTATGAATGGTTAGTTATGCCATTTGGATTAACCAATGCACCTGCATACTTTGTGGACTTGATGAATCGTGTCTTTCGGAAGATTTTAAATAAGTTCATTTTGGTTTTCATCGATGATATCTTAATCTTTTCAAAGACAGAAGAAGATCACCGATATCACCTTAAAGTAGTGTTGGAGACTCTGAGGATGAATGTTTTAAAGGCGAAGTTTTCTAAATGTCATTTCTGGCAATCTGAAGTTAGATTCTTGGGACATATCCTAAATGGAGATGGCATTTCTGTAGACCCGATCAAAGTTGAGGCAGTGCAACAATGGAAGCAGCCGAGAACGCCAACGGAGGTCCGAAGTTTCTTAGGATTAGCCGGATATTACAGAAGGTTTATCCAAGATTATTCTAAGATCTCTTCCCATCTGACCAAGCTGACTAAGAAGGGTGAGAAATTTATATGGACGCCGAAATGTGAAGAATCATTCAAGGAGTTGAAGAAGAAATTGACAGAAGCACCAGTTCTTGCTGTTCCCGATGGGAAAAGTAAATTTGAGGTTTATACGGATGCTTGTGGAGTGGGACTCGGTGCAGTACTAATGCAAAATGGACGTGTGGTTGCATATGCTAGTAGACAATTAAAGATTCATGAGAAGAATTATGCTACGCACGATCTAGAGCTATTGGCAGTCGTTTTTGCATTAAAAATATGGAGGCATTACCTGTTAGGAGGTAAGTTCGAGCTTTTCACAGATATAAACCACTTAAATATCTGTTTTCTCAAAAAGATCTCAACCTTAAGCAACAGAGATGGTTGGAATTCCTTGCGTCATATGATTTGGATATTATTTATACGCCAGGGAAAGCAAATGTTGTAGTCGACGCTTTGAGTAGAAATGCAGTTTTATCTCTTCTGGAGGCTACACCAACACTTCAAGGAAGAATCATGGCAAATCAACGAAGGGATGAGAATCTGGGGAAAATAATCCAAGGAGTTATAGAAGGAGGAGAGTCAGATTTTGAATTGGATAGCCAAGGTATTCTCAAGATCAATGGGAGACTGTGTGTTCCAGATGTGGATGGACTAAGGCAAGAGGTTTTGGCAGAATGCCATGAATCAAAGCTGAGTATTCATCCGGGAGTACACAAGATGTATAGGGATATGAGGAGAGTATTTTGGTGGCCTGGGATGAAGATGGACATTCTGGCATATGTGAATTAGTGTCTATGCTGTCAGCAGGTAAATGGTGATAACCAGCGGACAGTAGGGCTCCTGAAACCTTTAGAAATTCCTACCTGGAAGTGGGAGATGATATCCATGGATTTTGTCGATGGTTTACCCAGGACCAGAAAGGGATATGAAGGAGTATGGGTAATAGTCGATCGACTGACAAAGAGTGCGCATTTCATTCCTGTGAAACCAACTAGGACTGCAGCTTCTTTGGCCGAAATCTTTATAAGAGAGATTGTACGATTGCATGGAATCCCGGTAAGTATTTTAAGTGATAGAGATCCTATTTTTACCAGCAAATTCTGGGAGGCACTCCAAACAACTTTGGGAACCAAGCTGAACTTAAGTACCGCTTACCATCCCCAAACGGACGGCCAGACAGAAAGGGTAAACAGGATTTTGGAAGATCTGTTGAGGGCGTGTATTCTGGACTTTGGAGGATCGTGGGAGGATCACCTACATCTAGTAGAATTCTCTTACAATAACAGCTATCAGGTGAGTATAGGCATGGCCCCATATGAGGCTCTCTATGGAAAATCGTGCAGGTCACCGACTTGTTGGGTAGAGTCGAGAAATAAACTTGTTCTCGGACCAGATATGATTCGAGAAGCAACTGAGAAGGTAGAATTGGTTAAAAGACGGATGAAGGAGGCCCAGGACCGACAGAAAAGTTATGCAGACCAAAGACGAAGGGAACTGAACTTTTCTGTTGGAGACTTTGTATTTGTGAAAATCTCACCGATCAAGGGAACGATCAGATTTGGTAAGGCAGGGAAGTTAGCTCCACGGTATGTGGGACCTTTCCGTGTTCTTGAGAGGATTGGATCTCTTGCTTATCGGGTGGAATTACCAGAGAGGATGGCGGGAATTCATAATGTTTTCCATGTGTCTCATCTCCGAAAGTGTGTTCACGGCCCATCTTTAATCCTAGAACCATCGGTTCAAGAAGATCTGGAGATTGAACCAAACCTGACGGTGGTTAGATATCCGGTCTATGTGGTAGACAAAGAAGAAAAGCAACTCTGGAATAATGTCGTGAAACTACTCAAGATACAGTGGAGTGATAATCCATATGACTGTACTTGGGAGACGGAGAAGCACATCAGGGAGTTCTATCCAGAGTTTGTTGTGGACTAGCTATTTGTATGTTGTTTGGATGTATGCTATGTGTGACATATGATGGTGTTATATGGTTTGTATGGATGTATCTTTTGTCTGGAAATGACAATGTGGATTTTCATCTCTATGGATTGGGGTTGCTATGAGGATTCAGCATTCGTAGGACTTATGAACTCTTTCAGTTTACTATCACTTGTACTGAAATCTATTCCTTGTTTGTTTTCCAGATGTCGCCAATATTCAAGAAGACCGCCAGGAAGAGTCTGACACCACTTCAGAGGCTGAGACAGTATACGAGTATTAGTATCCATGAGCTGACAGGTTCCCAGGAGCATGAGGACGAGAGGAGGTATGTCGACTCTGAGGAATCGGGCATATACCAGAGAGAGTCTTCCATTGAGGAGGATAGTAGGGACTCACCCCAGGAGCAGGATTATGAGGGGGATGACGATCAGGTAGGGTACTATGTGGGGGAGGAAGCAGATGATGGAGACGATAGTGATGATCACAGTAGCAATGACAGAGATGACATGGACGAGGGAGATTAACCAGAGGAGGATCCGGAGGAGGAGCCCGAGGAGGATCCGGAGGAGGAGCCCGTGGAGGATGACCCTGAGGATGACCCTGAGGATGACTGTAACGACCCGTATCCTACGCATCGGAGGATCGTAGAATATTTATTTCTTTCCCATATGAAGTCGTATGGTCATGTAACTTTGGGAAACATCCATAAGAATCATTTCCCATGTTCATGATTTTTGTCGATTTTAAATGACCATTTTGCCTCTAGCTGATCTTGTTTTGGCCATAACTTTTGATTGGAAAGGAATTTTGACCTGAAACCATTTCCATTAGATTTGTTTGATGGTTTACCTTTCCGTAGAGTGGTCGTAATAGCCAAACGGACTTACCGTTTGGGAGATATGGCTGAAATAAGGTTTGGAGGGTGGAAAAACTGCTTAACCGGGCCAAATCGGGTGATTAGTGAGTAGGCCCATAACCCATTTCGGGATTGGGGTTATGGGAAGGCTGAAATGAGATGGAGAATCATTCCATTTCAGTTTTCTAGCCTCCACTTATCACCAAGGAACCCTAAAAATGCCCTCCAACCTCTAAATCACCTCCAAATCATCTTTTGGTCAAGGATTAAGCTTAACAACCTCTAATCAAGAAAGATCTACATCAAATCAACATTGGAGCTGCTGTTTAGCATTAGGATTCACATCAAATCAGAGATTTATTTCAGATCTTAGTTTATTTGTGGCTAAGGTGAGTGATTTGCATAGTTTTGCACTAATTATGGCTAATTAGGGGTAATTAGTGTTAATTAGCGAATTTATACACTAATAAATTCAGGAAAAATGTTCATAAATTCCTAAATGATGTTTTAGACCTCTGATATGAATTTGGGTTATTTTGGTTAAGTTTTGCTAATCCTATCATTAGTTTCACTTAAACATGCTTAAGGGGAAATATGGGGTTTTGGGGGTACGTTTGATCCATTTTAACCTATCATATTGATGTTTTGATGTTTGTGGTTGATTATGCATGTTGTTATGACTGTATGAAATGCTTTGTGATTGATTTCAATAGTTAGAATGGTCGAAAACGTCGTCGAATGGCGTAAACACTTGCTGGAACAATTTCAGAAAGTAGTGCAGGTTTCGGATTGGATCGGATATGGGGGCTCGGATCGGATATGTTGAACTGGGCAAGGGATTCGATCGGATCGGAACCTGACACTTGAGAAAATTGGCAAAAAGGAAGGCCACACTAACTGAACTGGGATCGGATCGGATTAAGGAGGAGGGATCGGAGCGGATAGAGGAGGATGGATCGGATCGGAGCACGTGAAGGATGAGGAGGCGGATCGGAGCGGAAGCACGAACTGGAGGGGAGATGGCACCCGACCCGACCCGAAGTGAGACACCTGACCCGACCCGAGGAGAAACACCCGACCCGACCCGTACCAGAAGAAGACCCGAACTGACGCGATGCAGTGGACCCGACCTGAACCGATGGTTTGAAAAGAACCCGACCCGACCCTGTATTGACCAATAACCCGAGATGCAAAGGTAGTCCAATATGGGATGTTAGAGCTCAGGATCCAGTTGGGAACCGATGAGTTCACTTCATGGTTGGGCTTTGCTGCGGGACGTGTGCTAAGGAGTTGTCGATGTTCATAACTTCGATTCACCACTAAAAATGAATGATGGGCTACTTATCAGTGCATTAGAGTCATTGCGACTCGAGGGGCAAGGTGATGGTAGCAAGACTACGTTATCAGTGCAGTAGAGTCATTACGACTCGAGGGGCAAGGTGATGCGTAGTAAGACTATGAGCCAGCGCAGATGGGGTGAATAACTCCATGGGGCAAGTGGACATAGTACAGGATTGGTAAGACTATGAGCCAGCGCAGATGGGGTGAATAACTCCATGGGGCAAGTGGACATAGTAAGGATTGGTAAGGCTATGAGCCAGCGCAGATGGGGTGGATAACTCCATGGGGCAAGTGGACATAGCGAAGGGTTAGTGGCTACGTTATTAGTGCAGTGAAGCCATTTATGACTTCATGGGGCAAAGTGATCGTAGTAAGGGTGGGTGATCGAAGTGGTGAATATCGTATGCTTTACGCACTGAGTGAGAGATGTGAGGATGGATTCTATGTTCGATTTTTTGCCATCACTATGACATGCACACCCCCACCTCCGTATCTTTACACCTTTTGATATGGCACCTTAGAGTGTTGTACAGTATGTAGTGCTAACTCTTTGGTTGCAGGTCCAGGTTCAGGTATGTTTTAGTCTTCCTGTTATTATTCACTTAAGATGCTTATCGATCATACCAGGCTTTATGTCTGATCCAGAGTTTTATGTCTCCTCTTATTACTCTGGGTGCTCACACGAGCAGACTAGAGACAGGTTAGCTGGTGGTGCGCGAGTAGCTGATTCGGAGGCGGGCAGGAGGCTTCCACGTATGATATATATATATATATATATATACACATTCTCCTTGTGTCGTTGGTGGTCGTTACTTGGGTATTAGTAGTGTACCTCCTTTATCTTACTTTTTCTTTGAGACAGTTTGAAAAGTTGTAATAAGCTGTATTTTGGATTTCCGCTGCTATGATGTTTAGTTCTGGTTTTCAGCTTATGCACTGTCTCTCCTGTTTTATGTCAAGTATGTTATTATTATATTTTGTTCTATGCGATGTGAGACATTCTACAGGTTCTTTGTATGTTCATTTCCTTCTTCCTTTTTACTTCTGGCGACCCGTTCCGTGCTAACCGGACATGTGTACAGCGCACCTTTGGAGAAAATGCCGGTTGGTGCGGGGCGGGCCGTCACACTTGGTATCAGAGCTCTAGGTTGCGTAGTTAACCTAGCGAAAGACACTAGGGAGAGATAGTACGTATATGAGAGCCCGTACTTGTGATTACTTTGGTTTTCAAAATATATATATATATATACTATTGGTAGTATAAGAATGAAATCGCACTGCAGTAGCACCACTATGGGGTCGTTAATCGTTTTCTCTTTACAGATTGAACGATGAGTAGAGACACCAGAGGTGCTGGTAGAGGGACCAACCAGGGGAATGCTGCTGACATGAGGGCGATGTTTACTGACCTCATGAGAGACATGCTTAGAGAAGTGCAAGGGGCAATTCCCAATCCCGGAGTTGGTGCTGGCCCAGTAGTGCAGGCACCTAGGGTCGATTTCGCCAAGTTGTGCAAGGATTACACTAACCTTGGTGGGAAGCCGTTCCATGGGACGGAGTCGGCCACAGATGTTCAGGACTGGATGGATAGCTGTGATCGTATCTTCGATGACTTGGGTCTTGAGGATGTGATGAAGAGAAGGCTAGCGTCTCGTCAACTGCAAGGGCGAGTGATGAATTGGTGGAATGCCATTAGAACAGCTACTCCAGAGGACCAGGTTACTTGGGTTCAGTTCAAGGCTTGCTTTAGCGAGAAGTTTATTCCAGCTGCCCAGAAGTCAGTGTTGTTCAAGAGGTTCTTAGAACTCAAGTAGAACGGGAGGGCAGTTTCTGACTATATTGTTGAGTTCGACACTTTGTCGAAGTATGGGCTATCTCTTATTGATACTCCTGAGAAGAAGAATGAGAAGTTCATCACTGGTTTGGACGGATACTTGGGGGAAAGGCTTATTAATCACATCGATGAGACTTTTGAATCGATTGTGGGGAAATCTTTGAGATCAGAGAGTCTTTACCCTAAGTCAAAGACTGAGGCTGCATCTGCAGAAAGGCCAAAACCGCAAGCAGGCGGTGGAGGCAAGAATAACTCCCAGAATAAGAGGAAGCAGGACCAATCTAAAGGTGGCAAGAAAAAGAGCAAGAAGGATGTTGAGTGCTTCAGCTGTGGTAAGAAGGGCCATTATGCCAAAGATTCTCGGGCCAAGCCAGCGGATAAGAAGTGCTTCAACTGTGGTCAAGTGGGACATTTCAAGGATAAGTGTCCGCAAACTCTTAAAGAGAAGCAGATTGTGAAAGCATATGCTATTGATGCTGTTCCTTCTTCGTCAAATGCCCCAACTGCGGTGGAGAAAGGAAAGAATGTTGTTATTCAAGGTATGATTTCCATTTATGATGTACCAGTTCGAGTTTTGTTTGATACTGGGGCTTCCCGTTCCTTCATATCTAGTGACCTGGTAGATAGGTTGGGACTGGAACTCGAGATAGTCGATAGACCATTGGTTGTGACGAACCCGATTGGTGGTTCGACTAGCCTTAGTATGATTTGCAGAAATTTGGTCTTATCGAGTCATGGATGTATATTTGTTTGTGATTGCTTTGTTTTGGGCTTTATTGGGTATGGCATTATATTGGGAGTCGATTGGCTCCAAAGATACGGGGTGGTGGTAGACTGTGAGGGCTTTTTGGTGACAGTGAGGGCGGATGATGGGCGGAGGGTAGTGTTTGGTAGTCTACCTAGTGATGGGGTTATGGCTAGTTTTGTAAATTCCCTCGACATCCCGTAGGATGAGTTGTCAGATGTGCCCGTGGTTGGCCAGTATCCGGACGTCTTCGAGGAGGTGACCGGGCTTCCACCACACCGAGAGATTGAGTTCCGTATTGATTTAGTGAAAGATGCCAGACCTATAGTGATGCCACTTCGTCGCATGGCACCAAGGGAGCAGCGAGAGCTCGGGGTGCAAGTCAGCAATCTTTTGAAGAAGGGATTTATTAGAAGGAGTGTCTCCGAGTGGGGAGCACCAGTTGTGTTTGCCACTAAGGCAGATAGTTCCCTTCGTTTGTGTGTGGACTATCGCGAGTTGAATAAGGTAACTAGGAAGAATAAGTATCCTCTACCACGGATAGATGATTTGTTTGATCAACTGGAAGGAGCGAGAGTGTTCTCCCAGTTGGACCTCGCGACAGGATTTCATCAGCTTCGAGTAGCGGATGAGAGTGTTCCGAAAACGGCATTTAGGACGCCGTCTGGATTTTATGAGTGGTTGGTCATGCCATTTGGGTTGACCAATGCACCAGCCTATTTTGTGGATCTTATGAATCGAGTATTCAGAGATCAGTTGAATAAGTTTGTTCTTGTGTTCGTGGATGATATCCTTGTTTATTCAAGGACAGAGGAGGAACACAAGCGACACTTGAGGATAGTGATGGAGGTGTTGAGGAAACACCAATTGAAAGCGAAATTCTCTAAGTGTCATTTTTGGAGGAGGGAAGTGAGATTCTTGGGCCATGTTGTTTCAGAGAGTGGTATTGCCGTGGACCCTGCGAAGGTGGCTACGGTACAGGATTGGCCTACGCCCAAGAATGCAACAGATGTAAGAAGTTTCTTGGGATTAGCTGGATATTATCGTAAGTTTATCCAGGACTTCTCCAAGATAGCAGCACCGTTGACTCAATTGACTAAGAAGAATCAGTCCTTCGTCTGGGACGAAGTGTGTGAGGATGCCTTCAAGAGTCTAAAAGAGAAGTTGATGCGTGCGCCAGTGTTAGTCATTCCTAAAGGGAATGAAGAGAAGACGGTATACACGGATGCTTGTGGTACCGGACTGGGTGCTGTATTGATGCAAGGAGGTAGGGTTGTAGCTTATGCTAGTCGACAGCTAAAGCCGCATGAGAAGAAGTATCCTACCCATGATTTGGAATTGGCAGCGATTGTATTTGCGCTGAAGATGTGGAGACACTATCTCTTGGGAGAAAGATTTGAGTTGTTCACCGATCATAAATCGTTAAAGTATCTCTTCTCCCAGAAGGATCTGAATCTCCGACAGCAGAGATGGTTAGAGTTCTTGGCTTCGTATGATTTTGATATCGCATACACACCTGGGAAAGGTAATGCGGTAGCCGATGCCTTGAGTAGGAGACATGCCAGCTTAGGGGCAATGTTTCTTGAGTGGAAGCAACTGGAGTATATCGCGGGGTTTGATTTCAAACCAAAGTGCGAATTGGATCCAGTTATGCTAGCTAGTTTGACGATCAGACCCACTTTGATAGAGCGGATTGGTTCCAGCCAGAGGAACGATCCTAATCTATTGGAAATCATCTCCAAGTTAGAGACGGACATCGACGGTGAGGAGATGAATGTGTATGGGCTTGATCGAGATGGATGGCTTCGAAAGAATGGAAGACTAGTTGTGCCCAACGTGAATGGTTTGAGAGATGAAGTGCTTAGAGAATGTCATCACTCAAAACTAACTATACATCCCGGTGGTAATAAGATGTATCGAGACATGAAGCAGACTTACTACTGGGAAGGGATGAAAAGAGACGTTGGGAAGTTTATATCCAAATGCATGAATTGCCAGCTAGTTAAAGCCAAACAAAAGAAGCCTAGTGGGTTATTGCAACCATTAGAAATTCCCGAATGGAAATGGGAGCAAGTCTCGATGGATTTCATCGATGGTTTACCAAGGACTAGATCGGGATATGATAGCATTTGGGTAATTGTGGATCGATTAACTAAGAGCGCAAGATTTATACCAGTCAAATCGACCAGAACGGCAGCCAAGTTGGCAGATTTGTATATGAAATGGGCAGTGAGATTTCATGGAGTACCCAAAAGTATTGTGAGTGACCGAGACCCGTTGTTCACTAGTGGGTTTTGGAAGAGCTTACAAGAGGATCTAGGGTCAGGATTACATCTCAGTACCGCATATCATCCTCAGACCGACGGTCAGACGGAGAGGGTGAATCGTATATTGGAAGATCTCTTGAGAGCTTGTATATTGGATTTTGGTGGAACATGGGATGACCATTTGCATCTAGTAGAGTTTGCATATAATAATAGCTACCAATCCAGTATTGGTATGACTCCATATGAACCTTTGTACGGAAGACCGTGAAACTCACCATCATGTTGGATAGAGACTGGCGAGAAGTTTGTGCTTGGACCAGATGTGGTGAGGGAAACTTCCAATAAGATCAAGATCATTCAACAACGAATGAAAGCTGCCCAAGATAGGAAGAAGAGTTATGCTGATAAGAGGAGAAGAGATTTAAAATTCTCCGTTGGTGACTTGGTGTTTGTCAAGATTTCTCCGTTGAAAAGCGTGATACGATTTGGCAGGAGAGGCAAATTAGCACCAAGATTTGTTGGCCCATTCCCTGTTCTTGAACTAGTCGGGAATTTGGCATATAGAATTGACTTAACAGAGAAGATGGCGGGAGTTCACAATGTATTTCATGTTTCCCAACTAAGAAAGTTCGTTCACGACTCAAATATGACTATTTCACCTGATCAGTTAGAGGACTTCGAAGTAGAACCCGAGGCGGTTGGGAACTGCAAGCCGGTTCGTATTGTGGGGCACGATACGAAACAACTTCGAAGGAAGGCGGTGAAGCTAGTCAAGGTTCAGTGGGGCGAGAACGAGAATGATTGTACTTGGGAGACAGAAGAGAGCATTAGGAAGGCATATCCAGAACTCTTTGCCTGGTAAGATTTACTTCATAATTTAGTTTTCCGCATGCTAGGGTAGACTTGTTTTGCTTGTTTTACATGTTTGATTGTTGTTTTATGATTGATAGGCATGCGGGACCCTTTTTGGGTGTTTTGGTCAGGGAATTTCGGGGGCGAAATTTCTTAAGGGGGGGAGAGTGTAACGACCCGTATCCTACACATCGGAGGATCGTAGAATATTTATTTCTTTCCCATATTAAGTCGTATGGTCATGTAACTTTGGGAAACATCCATTAGAGTCATTTCCCATATTCATGATTTTTGTCGATTTTTAAATGACCATTTTGCCCCTAGATGATCTTGTTTTGGCCATAACTTTTGATTGGAAAGGAATTTTGACCTGAAACCACTTCCATTAGATTTTTTTGATGGTTTACCTTTCCGTAGAGTGGTCATAATAGCCAAACGGACATACCGTTTGGGAGATATGGCTGAAATAAGGTTTGGAGGGTGGAAAAACTGCTTAACCGGGCCAAATCGGGTGATTAGTGAGTAGGCCCATAACCCATTTCGGGATTGGGGTTATGGGAAGGCTGAAATGAGATGGAGAATCATTCCATTTCAGTTTTCTAGCCTCCACTTATCACCAAGGAACCCTAAAAATGCCCTCCAACCTCTAAATCACCTCCAAATCATCTTTTGGTCAAGGATTAAGCTTAGCAACCTCTAATCAAGGAAAATCTACACCAAATCAACATTGGAGCTGCTGTTTAGCATTGGGATTCACATCAAATCAGAGATTTATTTCAGATCTTAGTTTATTTGTGGCTAAGGTGAGTGATTTGCATAGTTTTGCACTAATTATGGCTAATTAGGGGTAATTAGTGTTAATTAGCGAATTTATACACTAATAAATTCGGGAAAAATGTTCATAAATTCCTAAATGATGTTTTAGACCTCTGATATGAATTTGGGTTAATTTGGTTAAGTTTTGCTAATCCTATCATTAGTTTCACTTAAACATGCTTAAGGGGAAATATGGGGTTTTGGGGGTATGTTTGATCCATTTTAACCTATCATATTGATGTTTTGATGTTTGTGATTGATTATGCATGCTGCTATGACTGTATGAAATGCTTTGTGATTGATTTCAATAGTTAGAATGGTCGAAAACGTCGTCGAATGGCGTAAACACTTGCTGGAACAATTTCAGAAAGTAGTGCAGGTTTCGGATCGGATCAGATATGGGGGCTCGGATCGGATATGTTGAAATGGGCAAGGGATTCGATCGGATCGGAACCTGACACTTGAGAAAATTGGCAAAAAGGAAGGCCACGCTAACTGAACTGGGATCGGATCGGATTAAGGAGGAGGGATCGGAGCGGATAGAGGAGGATGGATCGGATCGGAGCACGTGAAGGATGAGGAGGCGGATCGGAGCGAAAGCACGAACTGGAGGGGAGATGGCACCCGACCCGACCCGAAGTGAGATACCTGACCCGACCCGAGGAGAAACACCCGACCCGACCCGTACCAGAAGAAGACCCGAACTGACGCGATGCAGTGGACCCGACCTGAACCGATGGTTTGAAAAGAACCCGACCCGACCCTGTATTGACCAATAACCCGAGATGCAAAGGTAGTCCAATATGGGATGTTAGAGCTCAGGATCCAGTTGGGAACCAATGAGTTCACTTCATGGTTGGGCTTTGCTGCGGGACGTGTGCTAAGGAGTTGTCGATGTTCATAACTTCGATTCACCACTAAAAATGAATGATGGGCTACTTATCAGTGTAGTAGAGTCATTGCGACTCGAGGGGCAAGGTGATGGTAGCAAGACTACGTTATCAGTGCAGTAGAGTCATTACGACTCGAGGGGCAAGGTGATGCGTAGTAAGACTATGAGCCAGCGCAGATGGGGTGAGTAACTCCATGGGGCAAGTGGACATAGTAAAGGATTGGTAAGACTATGAGCCAGCGCAGATGGGGTGAATAACTCCATGGGGCAAGTGAACATAGTAAGGATTGGTAAGGCTATGAGCCAGCGCAGATGGGGTGGATAACTCCATGGGGCAAGTGGACATAGCGAAGGATTAGTGGCTACGTTATCAGTGCAGTGAAGCCATTTATGACTTCATGGGGCAAAGTGATCGTAGTAAGGGTGGGTGATCGAAGTGGTGAATATCGTATGCTTTACGCACTGAGTGAGAGATGTGAGGATGGATGCTATGTTTGATTGTTTGCCATCACTGTGACATGCACACCCCCACCTTCATATCTTTACACCTTTTGATATGGCACCTTAGAGTGTTGTACAGTATGTAGTGCTAACTCTTTGGTTGCAGGTCCAGGTTCAGGTATGTTTTAGTCTACCTGTTATTATTCACTTTAGATGCTTATCGCTCATACCAGGCTTTATGTCTGACCCAGAGTTTTATGTCTCCTCTTATTACTCTGGGTGCTCACACGAGCAGACTAGAGACAGGTTAGCTGGTGGTGCGCGAGTAGCTGATTCGGAGGCGGGCAGGAGGCTTCCACGTATGATATATATATATACACACATTCTCCCTGAGTCGTTGGTGGTCGTTACTTGGGTATTAGTAGTGTACCTCCTTTATCTTACTTTTTCTTTGAGACAGTTTGAAAAGTTGTAATAAGCTGTATTTTGGATTTCTGCTGCTATGATGTTTAGTTCTGGTTTTCAGCTTATGCGCTGTCTCTCCTGTTTTATGTCAAGTATGTTATTATTATATTTTGTTCTATGCGCTGTGAGACATTCTACCGGTTCTTTGTACGTTCATTTCCTTCTTCCTTTTTCCTTCTGGCGACCTGTTCCGTGCTAACCGGACATGTGTACAGCGCACCTTTGGAGAAAATGCCGGTTGGTGCTTGGCAGGCCGTCACAATGACCCGACAGAAGACCCAGAGGACGACCCAGAAGAGGATCCAGCCCAGGAGCAGGAGGAGGATTTACCATTAGAGGATATCCCATTAGCACTGCCTCAGCCCGAGGAGGATGTTCCGCAGCATCAACCACAGTTTGGACCATGGATTCATCCTCAGCCTGTACCCATGGATTGCCAGTTGGCAGTTTTATGGGATCAGTTAGAGCAGCAGATGGCCCAGTTTTTGGCCAATGGAGGACACTTAGGGTCACTATTGGAGGATTCATATCCAGAGATGATGCTGCACCCACAGCCACCAGTTGAGATTATTGAGATTTCTGACGATGATATACCTGAGGAGGTAGGGGAGCTGGTATAGGTCGTCGAGATATCAGATAGCGAGGATGTGATCTGTATTTCTGATGACGTGGAGGTGGTGACCATCTTGGATGATGACGAGATGATTGTTATTTCTGATGACGAGGACGTCATCGAGATTAGCAGTGGTTCCGAGTAGGCAGACAGAATAGATGGTGTTGTATATAGTAGTAGTAGTACAGTAGATATGTATATAGTAGTAGTCTATAACTCGGTTCTAGTCGAGTATAGTACGTGTATTTTGCTGTAGTCCGTTTAACGTGTGGTATGGTATATATGACCTTTTTGCTTATCTTCTGTTGCAAATTTCAAGGACGAAATTTTTATAAGGGGGGTAGATTGTAATGACCCGGGTTTCACATCGATCTTAAACTCATACATTTATTTAATCGTGAATATTTGTGAGCAAACACAATTTTAACTAAGTGTTAAATCTAGACTAAAACTTGTTTTTTTCTTTTGTATATGATATTTTAATAGTTTGAATTTATATATTTACATTTTTGATTAAATGACAAGTTGACATAGCATTTTAACAAAGGTCATGACTTTGCAAAAATACTTGTTTATTTTTCAAGGGACTTTAAATCATTGTTTTAACAAATTCTTGTTTTAAAACATATTTAAATATTACCAAAACATGATCTAGACATTTCATTTGGCTTTCAAATCACATATACATGAAATATTTAATTTGTGTATGCATTTAGATTTGAAATATTGTATTGTCAAATCCTTTCATATTCATGTAAAGCATAAATATGACTTTTGCATATATATATATGCATGGAAAATCAAAATCAAGCATTGTCAAAAGGACTTGTAAAATCATGTTTTGATAGATTTACACATAGATGTGATTTTAACCAAAAATCAAAACAAAATCATTCACATAATTGCATGAAAAAATGAGAGTATGCATTGTCAAATTTCTTTCATTCATGGTTTCACCTCAAGGGATCAATACATCAAGCCATCAACCATATTTTCAAGCTAAAGATCTCCTACATGACATGATCATTTTAGAGCTAAAGTATTTTTAGTTTTTGTACTTTCCTTTCTTTCTTTTCAAGTGTATTTTCTGAAAATACCATTCATGTTGCATCTTTCAAGGCCTTGGCAAATTTGTCAAACATACATACATTCAAATATTGATAAAATCCTATGCATGTATCATCATTTCCTCTATGCAAATAGGCCTCAAGTCATAGATAATCTTAAGTATTTTTCATGTATTTTCCATCTCTCAAAAATAGATTTTTGGTACTCTATTTTCAGATTTTGATCACACTTGCAAGGCAAGTTGTTATAGAAATATATATGCATGTAAAATCATCATTGGCATGTGAAAAATATGCTTTGAAAACTCAGCAAAAGCTGATTGTATTCGGTACAAAAAGATCTAAACAATTGTATTAAACAAAAGAGAAAAATGGTAGGTTTGTACAAAGAACAATTAATGCAAAAGGTGTTGTACATAGTATAGGTATGTTTCAGGTATATTATAGCCCGAATACACCATGTGAAGACGTGAGAAAATGTGTTGATTTGTAAGAGAAAATAAGTTTTAAAATAGGTTTTTCAATTGACAAAAGAAAAGCTGCTGACTATTTTCAGATCAGCATTTATTACACCCAATTATTTAATATTTCTCACTACTATATATAGACCACCCATGCACACATTTTTCACTCACAAAACTCACAGGAATCCTAAGTTTTTCATCAAAGCAAAGGAAGGTTTTGGAGCTTTCTAGGTGAGTAAACATTCAAATTTTTCTTCTGTTTGAATTCCTGCAGTTTTGCTGTGTGATCTATGATTTAAAACTTGGATTTCTTGTGTTGTCTTGTTCAAGTAAAGAGTCATGTGTGAAATGTTTGCTTGGTATAATATAGAATCATTGTATTAGATGGAAAACCCTTCAGTATCAAATGTTAAATAGGGTGGGTTTCCTGTTGGTTGTTCCAGACAGATTAAGTTGTGAAAAACTTGATCAAAACAAATAGATCAGTGGATCTAGGCTAAGGAATTAGAAATGATAGGGTACATCATGTTTTAAATACTCACATTGTTATTTAAAGTACTGATATTTAAGTGAACTTGGCCAAGAAAATCATTCTGTCATGTAAAATAAAAACAACAGGAAGCATCAATACCCTCTCTGTTTCAAGCTTTCAAATTGAATTTTCAAAACTGATTAAAATGGGTTTTGATTATATAAACATGCCAAGGGAGACGAATGATGATTTTTAAACTGAAAATCAAGATTTTTAAGCAAGGGAATCGAGAGGAAGAAAGAGATGGTCACAAAACGGAAATTGGTGAACCTCCATCGATCTAGGTGATGAAAAACGATGGCATTTGGCCTGGAGGAGGGGAAGGAGGTATAGTAGCTAGGAAAAATACTGATTTAATTTTTAAATGAAAGGATTTTGTGAAATCATTAAATTAGGTTGTAAAACTAGGTTTTTGGGTTCGTTGGTTCATGGCCGAACTACTCGATCTAGGGGGATTAGACCGATGCGGTACAGGGGGGTTCGGTGCGTCGGAGCATGGAGGTGGTGTGGTAGCAAGGCGGCGATGGCACGTGGCTCTGACGAGGCGCATGAACGATTTTCTCCGATGGTACAGTTTTTTTTTTTTTTTTTGGAAAATGTGTGGCATGGTGAAATTTTGACTGACGACGAGATGAAGGCTGAGGGGATCGGCGATGGGATCAGGGAAGGAGGAGAAGTTTGTGAGGCCGGTCGTTGGGTGGTGAAAGTACCGGACGTGCTTGTGCACGTGCACAGCTAGGACAGGTAGAAGGAAGAAGAAGGAAGGGGAAATGGTACTCAGGGCGCATGGTGTTTTTGGTGTGATCAAGGACAAATTACTAAGGATCTGTTTGTGGTACTATGCAATGTGATCAGCCAAGTGGTAGTCGTCCAAACCATGATCGCCAAGCTAGAATTCGTGAGCGCACACCGGTCACCGGAAACTGGTACTTTGACTAACCTGGTACTTTGAGACTTTGACTTAAAACAATGGGTTTTAATATGTATTTAAATTTTTACTAGTTTTTAAATAAAATTTTGAATTATTTAAAATAGGAAATTAAGTATTTTAAATAAAAATGAAAGCTTTATTTAATAGAGGAATGAGTGAATCAGGATACGGTGTTTTGTCAAGGAATTTAAAATAAATACCAAAATGGTAAATTTTATAAAATCTAAATTTAGTGTAAATTTATATTCGCATTTGTCATTAATAAAATATTTGGATCCTTTAAAAAGACAAGAAGACGTATGTCTCCCATACGCTGAAATCTGACCGTTTAAACTGTAACTGCAAGAAGCCGGTCATGTACAGTTCAGTATTCGCTGAAATATGAACTGTAACATATATTTTTGATCGTGTTTAGACTAATGAATAAAGAGGAGAAAATTTATCAGTATAGAACGAAGGAGAATAAATCAGATCACAAGGGAGATCTGACGAAATTTTGTCGAGAAATGCAGAAGTGAGATTAGTTATAAATTTAGTTTAATGATTAAATTTGAATTTATTTTCAAATCAAATATTTGGTTTAAAGTGATAAATAAGAATATTTTATTACACTGAAATTGTCGAGTTCAAAATCTCGGTCACAACATAACTGTTAATATTATACTGTCTGAACTGGTAGAATAAAAACAGTGTTTTATTCTGTGAAGATTGATAATTTAAAAGAGGAAATTTTATTTAAATTATAGAAAGAAGAAGAAGATTTGACCAGAGAAAGGAATACAGTATAAAAGCTGTAAATGAGAAATTAAATTATAAATTTAATTCATTTGTGAAGAACCAGAAATATAGGTAGCCGAGGAAAGATAAATTTCTGAAAGAATAAGTATAAGTATTCATTTTTAGAAGTGACAGACGAGATAGAAATAAAACCCGTGCAGCGCGCACACTAAAATTGTTCAATTCTAAGAAATGATCAAAATGCCAGATATAAGCAAGATAATCGTATACTGCTTGATTTGACTGTATATGTAGTTGATATCAATCATGTTAGATTAATGATTTAAAAGAAAATGTTCGTAATCATTTCAAAGAGACCGGATTTATTTTCCGCTTTGATTTGATTAGATGTCGCGCGTCAAAGATTGTCAAATTGAAGATGATGATGATAAATGATATCGTTGGTCTGTTCAGTCCCAGAACAAACCTGAATGGACGAGTGACTGACAACGTATATCAGTCAGATTCTACACATCGAATTTACGTAAGTATATTACGTTGGTGGCGGAGAAATTCGTTTCTTTTAGCTTTTTTACCCATGATATATTTGGGAAATCGTATGAGTATTTCTGACGGGTAGGACGATGTGGCATTCAAAGGAAATGAACCAGTGATGATGAAAAGACGAGTCTAGCCTCAAGCCTCACACCAGGAAATGACAAAAATCAGGCTGGCAGCATGGCTATGTGGGTCGCTCCCATTAGGGTGTAGTATCACCTATCTAGAGAAATTCCTTTTATTTCTTGATCTATCGATTCTGCCCATGCGGGGATGGTTGCCGTACACAACCATCGGTGATATACATTCGATACACTCAAGAGAAATGAGTGGTCGGTCATGTGAGGGTCGGGTTGCAAGAGGTTCTTGTTGAACCCAGGTGTATTTGCCTCTAGAGATACATCATCGGAAGGTGGTCCTATACCTTGTCAGGGTTGGAAATCCAATTTCCCTAAGTGACAAGCGGTTTTTAGTTGTATACTATATGGGAGAATGTGAGATGCAAGCATTCTTCTAGATTCTAAATTATTTGTGGAAAACATATATGATAATATTTGTTTAAAAGTATACAAAGTGTTTTTCAATCTCATAAGGTAAAAACCCGTTCCGTATTCACGGCGTGGTCTTATGAGATATTTTGATTTCTTTAAACTGTTTTTAAATCTGTTTACTCATACCAGTCCCCTGACTGACCCAGAGTTTATTTTTCTGTGTTTTCCTTTAAACTCTTGGGTATTCATAACACTTGTTATGAATAGACAAGTGAATCAGGATGTTGAACTTATGATGCTGAATGGAGACTATCAGTGTGCTGACCTACCTATCTACCTACCTACTGTATAATTATAAGTTGCCAGTCAGTAGTGAATGTTATGTATAATCACTGATGTACTAAAAATGGGTTGTATCACTAGTCATATGATGTTCTGTTGTATCATGTACCGTTGTGTAATATTAAAGTATTATCTTTTGTGAAAATTCCGCAGTGAGATTCTGATGTTCTGTGTCTATATCTTCTATCTATTCTTGTTTCTCAATAATGGCACGACTTCCGATGTGTTCGAAAGTTGGGTCGTTACAGGAACTCTCGTAATACACAACCAAACATAAACATGCACGTGTTTATACCTTACGATAATCAAAATCACATTTTATATCAAAATCCAATGATATTATGATGTCTATCAAACCACAAATAAATAGGAATATTGCTGAAAGCTTGCATCTCACTTTCCAACATAGTTGGTTTACAACTAAAAATGTACGACTCGTATTGGAATTTGGATTTCAACCATGACAAGGTATGGGACCACCTCCCAATTAGTGTTCTTTAGAGAAGAAACATTGTGGTTTTGCAACCCGACCACACATAACCAACCACTCATTCAACTTGAGTGTAGCAAATATATTGTTACATACGGTTGTGATCAAGAACTGTTTCCCGTAAGTATACAGACATGGTAGAAAAAGAAACAAATGAATTTCCTCTAGATGGTGACAATACACCATAATGGGAATGACCCACATAGCCATGCTGCCAGCCCAATTTTTGTCCTTCCTAGGCTGATGAGGCTTGAGGTCACGATTACCTTTTCAGAACAACACATCAAACTTTGAATGCCACATTGTCAAATCCATCAAATCACTAATTGATTTGCACAAATATACTTTAGGTGTTAAGCTAAGAGAAGTTACTATAAGAACCCGTAATTTTAAATATTAAAATTAAAAATTTTTAAGAACACTTAATTTTTAGAAGAAGAATTAAGGGAAACGGGTTACGCCATTGCGTTCGTCTTGGAATTCTGCTTTAAAAAAGATAGAGTCCGAGTTTGCGTAAATCGGGCTCTGTATAAAGAAGTTATGGAGCTTAGAAGATTTCAAGTTTATATCTGAATTAAATAAATAATAAATAAATAAAAATTCGAATTCAAACCAGCGAAAAGAAGTAGGCGGGAAAATTCCCGCCACAAGGTGTCGACCCCCCTTAAGGGGTGCCGACACTGGTGTCGACCCCCTATACGGGTGTCGACATAGGTGTCGACCCCCCACCCCCCCACCGTAGGGGTCGACCCCTGCTGACTGTTCTGGACAGTGATGATTTTCTGAGTCGCAGGGCTACGTGTCAACTTCTGATTGGCCTGATGACGCATTTTCTTGGACTGGATGGTTCGGATGGATCCTAGGTTGATCTAAAGGCTCATATTAATTATATACTCCTATATAATCACATCAAACCTTAACCCTAAACCTCATAACCCTATTCTATGAAGCCGTCATGTTGTCCATCTCTAAGCTAGCTTAGCCTCTATCTTCTCCAAACTAGAAATCAAATTCAAGGTTAAAGATAAAGATCAAAGCCTTCATCAACGGATTAGCTTATCAACTTCAGAAATCAAATTCCGGATCTTCTCTTCTTTCTTAATCTCTGTGAGTTCACATAGCTTTCACAATATAACTAAAGTAAGGTAATTATGATAAGTTGTAAATTGTGATCATATGATTATGCCTATAATGTATCTTATCAAATTTGCAAGTTGTCGTTTTTTTTTATTCATAGCCTATGCTTTTCTGATCAATTCTATCAGTTCATGCCTGTTCGTGCTCGTACATTTATGCCTATTTTGATACCATGATTCTCTTCCCTCTTCCTTTTTCCTTTTTCTTTTTATGAGTTAGGCTAACTTTGAGCCTAACATATTATGCGAAATTCACGCACGTATAACACTTGAATGATGGGGGAAAAGCTTGGGAAATGTTGAATAACATGTGATTTGTAAAAAGGCATAAATTGATGACGGCTATGGTTTGGGTAAAATTGTATATAATAAGCAAACATGAGACTTGACATAAATGGGTTTGGGTGTAAACTTGTAATAATTTGGTAAGTTCGGTTATTTCTCAGATTTGGAACATGTAATTGGAATCATGACTTGTAATGAATCGAATCTAGAACTATGCCTAATTGTAAGATAATCAATTCTGATTCATGCTTATCCTTTTGTCAAATCTGAATTACCTATGCCTATGAAACTGTTGTGATTGATACAATGGAACCTATCGTCTTGTACACCAAATTGGTGATTCTTTTATGTTCAGTTATGTCAAATCTTTATGCCTATAATGTAACTTGCTCGGTTTAGCCATACTTATTGTTAATGTACAACATGTCTATTGGAAACATGATTCTTGAGTTGGGTACAACTTTACATGCCTATTTTGTTCCGTATGTCAATTCTTGTGTTTCTCCTCTATCCTTCTTCGTTTTATTTTTGGACCTTATTTTACGTGCGATTGAAACGCGGGGAATTGGGTATAACTTAATCAAGTAATTTTAGGCATAACAAGTAAATGTGGCATAACTTGAATTGACCACACTTATGGATAATTTACATATAAATCTAGACTTGGACAGTAAACATATAAATTGGCTAAAAGATGAACGCCTAAGACACGAGGTTAGACTTGGTTTGCAGTATAAAACTGGCCGGAACCGCCCGGCATGTCCAGTAACTGCAAACGACAGTCTAATGTGAGAGGTCAAAGGCATAAATTAGATGCTTAGACACGAGGTTAAGTCTGGCTTGTGGTGGAAGTCTGCCCGGAACCGCCCAGCATATCCAGCGGCCACAAGTGATCGACTTAATGTGGGTGGGTTAAGTTAACATGAGTAAGAAGACAAGTTAACCAATATTACATGAACAAAGTGTATAGGGTTAAGGCAAGCTTAACCAATAATACATATGGACTTGATAAGTGGAAGGGTTAAGTAAATCTTGGGTAGGTGGGTAATATTAGTATATATAGGCCCACAAACTTAACCGTTAAATAAACATGCGTGAATCAGTGGGAAGGTTAAGTGACATATGGATAGACGACACTTGCATGTTAATCAAACAAATGGGTGGGGTTAGGTTAAATTGAGAATACTTAACCGTTATAACATGTTGGTTAGGAAACCCTAGTAACGGGGACCCATTTCAGCAGTAACCCATATAGATGTATCACGGTACCTTGAACTAGGCAGGGTTGGGCACGATTATTGGGCTGGTTATAAGTGGTCAAAATAGCGGTGGGTGGTGCGTCTGTGTAGTTTCCGACGGAGTACGGGCGTGCACGTACTCCGGAGTGGAAAAAGCAGGCACTGGGCATTAGCGGTCATACACTGTGCATCTTGAATTGTGTCGGGTTGCCATCATAGGGATTGATACACCCCATGGTGGGACTAGCACAGATATCTACAAAAATCAAGGCCGAATGACACAAGTAATAAATACATGCGAGTTAGGGAGCCAATCGATTAGGTGTAGTATGGGGACATCTAGTATCTATTATGGGCAAGTAGGTTGTCAAGGACTGTATGGGGTAGACACCTCTTACTAGATGTTACGCCTGAGGGCTACCAACTGCGGGGTTAGGATCAACTTTCAGTATGGAACTAGTAAAGGTGCGATATATTTTGCATTGGTGCAGTGTAGTAATTACCCTATAGTGATTAGAGGCGCAATCAACGTTTATCCTATTCATCTTGCCTTCCTTGTCATGCATGCTTATGTACAGTCATTTCTTACTTTCCAGTTTTTGTTCTTATCCTGTTACTTTAATGATTATATTGTTAAAGTTACAGGACTCACTAGACCAATGTCTAACCTAGTTTGTTTCGCCTCTTTTCTTCCGTTCCCCCCAGGTTCTCAGGGAGGAAGTACTTAAGCTTAGTTTAGATGTCTCTTTCTTCCAGCTTGAAGTTGAAAGATGTATTGCTTGGCTTTGATTCTGCTTATGGCATTTTCTGTTAGGGGTTACGGCTTTAAAATTATGTACTCTAAAGACTTTTGTACAAGACTGATATTATGTACTTGGTTTTGTTGTTATGAAGGTGTAACCAAACCATATCTGTTTCCGCTGCAATAAAGTTATAAAATTTTCAACTACTACTTTGTCCATCGTGTAATATTCCGTTCTGTTTACATATAACGATCCACGAAACTTAATGCATTCCCTTTGTGAGTGACATTAACGGACGTGGGGTGTTACACTTGGTATCAAAGCTGAAGGTTACCAGAACAGATAAAAGATTTTGAAACCGTTTTCGAAAGCATTTTTATAAAGAAGTTTTTTTTAAAAAGACATGTTTTAAAGAAGGGGCTTTCAAGAGAAAGGTTTATTATGAAAAACATAATCCCCAAAAGCCATATATCTTTCTTTCGATTTTTTGTTTTGAATCTCTTCCTTTTTCCTTCTTGATTATTTTTCCCTGCATGTAGAAGCTTTATCTAAGATATGCAAGCACTTTTGTGCGATGGGCAGTGTAACGTCCCGTATTTTTAGCAGTCATATATTTAATTTAATTTATTATTTTACAATATTATATTTGGAGTATTAATGGATTTTTATATTTAATTCGTTATTTAAAATGAAGTTTTAACGTTAATTTTATTATAATATAAAACGAGCTCGAAATCGCACGGCAGTTCATAATATCGAATTTTGAACTTTAACTGAGTATACATAATCCGATATAAGTCAGATTTCTGTGAAATAAAAAACGTTAGAACCGTATTGATGATAATTTTCATATGAAGGAGAAAATTTCAGATTTCGTGTTATAGTTTATAAGTTATGGTCAAATTAAATTCTAAAATAGTCCCTATAGAAATTGTTATTAAAATATAATGTTTATTTTATAAATTTAACAGGGTTTATATAAATTTGGACACCGTACAAACTCGAAAATGTTAATAGTGAGTTGTATAATACATATTGGTATATATTTGGGGATATATGATATTTCAATTTGGATATTTACGTTAATAATAATAATAATTTATTTTTTTATTTTTTATTGGATTGTTTTGAGATTTAATAATAATTTATCGATATCACATATGCCTTTAACCTAAGCTATCCAATCAAAATATATATATATATATATATATATATATATATATATATATATATATATATATCGGTAGACCCATCTTGTACGTATGCAAATACCTAACACTTGGGTCTTCGTGTATAAAAGTAAACGATATAACATAAAAAGCAGTATACAATGAGCGTATGGTGAATATTAAGTTTTCACGTGTATTATGCCATACACGTAACTAAAAAAAATCCATATCACACATATGGAAATTGAACGAACCATAATGGCACAGCATGTGTGCATATAAGTACATATTCATTGACATTTCATTTCAATGCTACCTAACTTTTTCATCTGATCTAGAATCAAATTCTTGGTTACTGAACCATTAACCAATGACAACGTAAGAAAACATACATAGTTGAATTCAAAACAAAAATATACAGAAAACTTGCATAAAAAGTGGGTACAACAGAAAACAATATAGAAACAGCAAAGCACTTTTATATACTATAATTTCAAGTACAAAACTCTTACAAGATATTCTGTCATACACCAAACAATGTATACACTAAATCCACAACATTAAATTTGAATCTGCACATTGGATATAACAACTCAATAGCCTCAGCTAGCCTATACATCACTTACTGAAGGTTCACCTCACAGCAAACAATGGCACATGTAATTCAATGTGGATTCTTGAAAAAATTTTGCAGCAACCAAACTTCCATTTTAAATACATGACAGCTCGATCATGTTCCCAAAATATAGCTGTAAAAAAATGAAAGAAAACTAACACATAAGAAAACATGAAATAAACAGTTAAAAATAGTGAATAAATTTCTCTAATTAATATGTATCTCTATGCCTTATTTTTGTATAAAGTGTTCAAGGGTCAAAAGATGCCATTGAAAACTTTTACTAACTTAAATGACTAAGCAATTAATAAGGATTGCTATCTGATCCGATTCATGTATCTATTTGTTGGTAGGCCGAGACAATGCTAGGAATGTAGATGCTTAGAGCATGAGATAAGCGCATATGTAAGTGAAAGTGTAAACATATGTGAGGATGGCATCACTAAAAGTTGAATAATGTTAATGTAAGGAAAAAAAAGGTTAATGTGCAAGTTCATACTTAATAATCTTTTAGATGCATGTTCATTAAAGATTTCACTTTGTATATGGTATAACTTTGTCTTCTGTATTTAGCTAATTTCTTGAAGACTTCGGTCTTGTTTCATATTAAGCTGGGTCTTTGCATACTTCTATATAGTTCATGTTACCTAAACAATTAAAAACACTAAACAAAGAAACTACTCTGTGTGTATAGAAACAGCTATATAGGTTTACAGTAACAGCTAAGAAGATTCATATGGCAAATTCACTGATAGAAAATCTGTGGCACATTTTTTCAAATCCCTGAATTGAAATGACAATTCATCACATTTAAAAATATATCACAAAATCTACAATCTACAGTTCCAGATCTCTGAATTTGATTTAACAAGTCATAGCCTAAATCTAACAAGATCAATCACTGTTCTTTTTGAACAAACCCACTGTATTGAAAATACAATACATAATTCATCAAATCTCTACTAACCATCATGCATCAAATCTCATTACTAGTACATAAACAAATCTGAAAGGGGAAGAAAACTAATGGCCTAAGCATAGGGTAGCCAAATCTACATCAGAGAAGATTGATGGATTTTGGTCTCATCTAAATCCACCACTATATATATGCACGCATCACACATATGTTTCATTCACTCCGGTAAAGCATACGAACAAATACAGCAGTAAACAAATCGTTCGTAACACTTGATAATCAAAATCAAAATAATACTTTGATAAAAAAAATCAGTAAAATACTTATCTGAATCTACGCAGTTCAGATCTGACGAGTCCCTTGATGTTGTTGATCGAAGTCGTGGACCAAGGGTTCGGGAATATCTGCAAAACGGAAGCCTCGCTGGGTTGCCAAAGCTTGGTAGTGGGTACGGAAGGAAGTTGTGTTATTTTTGGAAGGGGACAAGTTGATCAACGAAGCTGGATGGGGGTTTGAAGGGGTCGCTGAGGGTAACAGACAGATCAGAAATAAAGAACGAAGGGGGGATAGAAGAAGGAGAGGCGCTTGGGGAGGGGTTGTGACGCCCTAACCTTTGATTTTGCTGAAGAAAAGAGGGATTTAGGGATTTGAATTTTGGTCATGGATTTATTTCTGGTGGAGGCGGATGACTTGAATAAGGTAAGGGATCCGACATTAGGGTTTTAAAGGGTAGCGGGTTGGATTTTTTTGGGCTAAAGGGTAAAGGTAAATCCCATTTGAAATTATATAATTCATGTTTTAATTATTTAATTGGTTTATAAATTTGTTAATATGATACGTCGTGCCTCCCTTACCAAATCTGAGCACAGTCTGTCTCGTTGGGATCGTAGAGACAAGATCTTCGAGATGGACTAGGGTTAGTCAGGATTGGGAGCAATTGGAAATTTTAGTCAAATTAAACGTCAGATTAATTTGGCTAAAACAGGCTGTTTATCGACAAATTCAAATCCAAGTGAGTTAAACTCACTCAGTTCTCCCCATTTATATTTTTATATAAATTGGGTTTTTATTTTATGTGCTCTGGTTGCTGATGGTTGACTGTTTGCTAGTTATGTATTTATTTGTTGATTTAACCAATGGAATTAAACCGTTGTTTAATTTCAGTATTAAAATCAAATCGTTATTTTAACGTTTTGATCCAATGAAGGTAACTTACCTTGTTGGTCACGTTTATAAAATAAGCGTGTTTAATGGTCTGAATTGTTTAAACTAGTAGAATTGTTTTGTTTATTGGTTGATGTTAAATGGTCGTTACTTTTTATTATCAAAATTATCAGTTAAATTGTATTTGATGATATGATTTGAGATAACCTATTTACAGAGAAGAACAGGTTGGAGGGATCCAACTGGATTCCTCAAATATATTATTTGTTTTCATATTATCATATATGAACTGATCCGATGGGGTGATTGATTTGAGTATTGATTGTTGACTGAAATTTCAACATCTATGTAGTTTAAACCAATGGGCGGTACTGGTTGAGTATTTGGCAACTTATGGCCTATAAAATCAATTGTTTTATATATGTTGATTTACCGTCAGGCAAATCGGTAGAGATGAAGTTATAAAATTTATTTTATAACTGGGGATAGATTTTTGAAACATATTATTTTGATTAAAAGTTTATAAAATGGAAAACAAATAAATGTTTTGTTTAAGATTTGATTTATTATTAATTAATTTTATAAAGTCAACTCTGATGTTAATTAGATTTATAAGTACGAGAATGCGAAATAAATCGAATGGTTAAGCTTGGATAATTGTTTTGTTAAGAAACAATTTAATGGAATTATTTAAATTAGTTATGTTATTGAGTGAAAACTAATTGGAATCGGTTAACGGAATAACCGCATTTGAGTTAATTAAATCGATCGTTTTTAATTGATTTTTAAATTAGAGTGTTTTGAATAAAATAGTTTAATGATATTATTTTAATTTTAATAAGATTTTAAAGGGAAATTTAATATTTATTTTAGGAAATAAAGGAATTAACTATGAAAGTGGTTAACTACCAAAGTAAATTATTATTTTAATTTAAAGAAATACTTTTTAATTGAGATTCATTTAAAAAGATCTCGAAATTGAAATGGAATCCAATTGAATGGTGAAAGGGAATTACAAACGGGTTTTATCCAACAGGAATAAGCCCCGGGTACTGTCAAGTAATAAATAAAAAATATTTCGTTATGTTGTTTACGAGTTGTTTCGAAGGAAAAATATAGAGAACTGGATATGATATAGGATTTTACTAAGTATTAAAATGAATTTTTGTAAAGTATAATCTTATGATAAATAAAGAAGCGAGAAACTATATTTATAATATCGAAATATTTAAGAGTTTTAAATTTACATTTTGTTTTAATTAAAAGGCCAAGTGGTACTGAATACCGAACCAGTGAACTCATTTGATTATCATGATTGAATCACTAATTATTTTGATAGTTAAATTACCGACTATCAAATCTATCCAATACGATTGTTGGTACGGAAAGACCGGGATCGAATTTATATTCGAAAACCATTCCAACCAACAAATACGTGAAGATATTAAAAGACGATTGAGATGGAGCATTGAAGACCGTAGAATTTCATAAACGGAAGGACTGCTAATAATTTTTGGTTTGCGGCCATGATGTACTGTGGTTCTGTCGTGGTTGGAATCTACGGATTGCAAGGACTTCTCGCTACTGACCCATGGGGTGATTCCTATATGGGATGCGGTAGGAAAGTACCTTTGGTTCATCCTGTTCCTGGATGACTCGTATGGACGGATGTCTGACAGAGTATTTCCAAAGGTATCGCGTACGTTGATTTCTTCAAATGTACCATAGTTGGGTTGCTCCCAACCCGGTATTTTTTTTAGATGTTAATTAGTGATATCAGGCGGATCTGATAGTGTGGCATTCAAAGTGAATGGTGACCAGATGTTCCAAAAAAAAAATTCTGACCTCAAGCCTCATCAACCGGGAAATGACAAAAATCGGGCAGGCAGCATGGCTATGTGGGTCGCTCCCATTAGGGTGTATAATCACCTATCTAGAGAAAATCCTTTTTCTTCTTTAATCTATTTCGATGCTGTCACTTTTCGGGAAATGGTGGTTTCAGCCCATCCGTTGGTAATATACATTCGATACACTCAAGCGAAATGGGTGGTCAGTCATGTGAGGGCCGAGTTGCAAGACGTTCTTGTTGAACCCAGTGTATTCACCTCTAGAG
Organism: Allium sativum; assembly: GCA_030737875.1. Taxonomy (NCBI): domain Eukaryota; kingdom Viridiplantae; phylum Streptophyta; class Magnoliopsida; order Asparagales; family Amaryllidaceae; genus Allium; species Allium sativum. The sequence continues at coordinate 678,348,007 of CM060926.1, read as the reverse complement.
ATACACTATCGGCAGGTGGTTCCATACCTTGTCATAGTCGGAATCCAACCTCCAATAAGCACTCGCGGTTTTTGAATGTATACTATATGTGTGGAGCTTGAGATGCAAGCGTTCCACTAGATTGTTATTTACTTGTATTTAGCCAATATTATAATATCGGAAAAGATATTGATTTTAAAAATGTTTTGGGTTATCGTAAGGTAAAAACCATCTGTATTTATGTGTGGATTTGTTCTTACGATTATCCTTTTCTTTTGAAAAGATTTTTACTTTAAAATTAGGTTGTGTGATACCCTTAAACTTAGTGTGTTTATCTCACTCTGGTTCACTAGACTGACCCGGTGTTTTGTAAATTCTCGGGTTAGCCTGGGGTGTATAGGTTCAGGTTATCGAATGCTTTGAAGAGATGTGCGGGAGGTGTTCAGACGTATGATATCATATAGTTATTATTCCGTTGTGTGTTGTATATGAGGATAGGTTACTATAACTGTCCCGATGTGTGATGTACTCTGATGATTGTAAGTATTTTTTTTAGCTCTCAATAAAAGATTTATTTATGTATTATATTTTGTTCCACTGCGATGTGAGACTCTGATTCTGTGTTGTGTTGGTCCTTCTTCTTCTTCTTCTTCTTCTATTCTAGTATTTCTTTCTTCCTTATCTCACCCTCTAATTTCTTTCTAATAACGTTCCAGTGTTTTCGGTATTTGGAAGGTCGGCATGAGTTACGGTAAAGGTATTTATGTCGATTTTCGGGGCCGAAAATCCTTGGGTCTACAGTGGTATCAAAGCTATTGGTTTAGTAATAACCTTGGCTCTGTGGTGTAACTCGATAGAGATTGGGTTAGTAATACCCTAGATCGAGATTGAGTGTATATATATGAGAGCGTATTTGTAAATTTTATATACAAATGTTTTGTATTGTTTTTGTTGATCGGTTCAAGTGTTGAGAAGCATAGAACTGACAAGGGATACAATATTGTTTTGTAAAGAGGGTAAATGGAATAATTTTGCCCAAATTATATTTCTGTATAAAAAAAAGAATATTTTTCTCAATTTATTGAGATATTAGTGTATTTGATGTGTTTGTCGATTTGGATAAATTAAGATTTGATTAAGAATTTGAATTGAAACTTAATTTGGTTCATTGGAATTAAATTAAGAAATGACTTTGAAATTTAATAAATTTGATTTGAATTTGGAAACTGGATAAATTATAATAATAGAAATAAATCGAATATTAACCGATTTATGGTAAATATGAGAAACCGTGGTAAAATATTAATATTAAATATAAATTCAATTGATTTGGTTGATTGGTTGAGTATTGATTTTTGATTGTGAATTGTTTATTATTGGATGATAGTTTGTTTGAATAGAAATAATCAACAGTTAATTAGAACGGAATGAATTATAAACTAAAGAATAATTTCTAGTATAATTTAATTGGAATAAAAGTGAATATGAATTGGAATTTACAATTTAACCCTGTGTTTAAGCATGAATTGATGTTGTGTGTTTGACTTTGAAATTGGTGTAGTTATACCAGTTGATTAGTGAAATATTATCTCAGAATTTCATATAGTTATTACTTATATGAGAGCTGAGTTATGTACAGGTGCCAGATGGCTAGGCAGATTGATATTGGTTGAGTAAATCGCATATACATTGATCAGATATGCTCAATAGCGCTCGTAAAAGGTACGCCTACGCGAAAATATAAAATTTTGGGTTTGGATTTTTGTTTTCCGACCGTGTTGGTCGATGTATATATATTATTTGTTCCTGCGATATCGCAGATGTCACTCCGTGCAGGGGAAACTCTACTGATTTTTTTCGAAAATTTAAGATGTTAGAAATTTTTTCGATATTCTTGAAAATATTTATATATGGTATTGAATTGGTTTTTATTTATAATAAATGGGATTTGAAAATTATTTATATATGGTATTGAATTGGTTTTTATTTTGAGGACGAAATTATTTTAAGGGGGGAAGAATGTAACGTCCCGTATTTTTGGCAGTCAAATATTTAATTTAATTTATTATTTTAAAATATTATATTTGGAGTATTAATGAATTTTTATATTTAATTCGTTATTTAAAACGAAGTTTTAACGTTAATTTTATTATAATATAAAAGGAGCTCGAAATCGCGCAGCAGTTCGTAATATGGAATTTTGAACTTTAACTGAGTATACAGAATCCGATATAAGTCATATTTCTGTGAAACAAGAAATATTAGAACCGCATTGATGATAATTTTCATATGAAGGAGAAAAATTCAGATTTTGTGTTATAGTTTGTAAGTTATGGTCAAATTAAATTCTAAAATAGTCGCTATAGAAATCGTTATTAAAAAATAACGTTTATTTTATAAATTTAATAGGGTTTATATAAATTAGGACACCGTACAAACTCGAAAATGTTAATAGTGAGTTGTATAATACATATTGGTATATATTTGGAGATATAAAATATTTCAATTTGGATATTTACGTTAATAATAATAATAATTTATTTATTTATTTTTAATTGGATTGTTTTGAGGTTTAATAATAATTTATCGATATCACATATTCCTTTAACCTAATCTATCCAATCAAAATATATATATATATATATATATATATATATATCGGTAGACCCATCTTGTAGGAATGCAAATACCTAACACTTGGGTCTTCGTGTATAAAAGTAATCGATATGACATAAAAAGCAGTATACAATGAGCGTATGGTGAATATTAAGTTTTCACGTGTATGATGTATACACGTAACTAAAAAAAATCCATATCACACATATGGAAATTGATCGAACCATAATGGCACAGCATGTGTGCATATAAGTACATATTCATTGACATTTCATTTCAATCCTACCTAACTTTTTCATCTGATCAAGAATCAAATTCATGGTTACTGAACCATTAACCAATGACAACATAAGAAAACATACACGATTGAATTCAAAATAAAAATATACAGAAAACTTGCATAAAAAGTGGGTACAACAGAAAACAGTATAGAAACAGCAAAACACTTTTATATAATATAATTTCAAGTACAAAACTCTTACAAGATATTCTGTCATACACCAAACAATGTATACACTGAATCCACAACATTAAATTTGAATCTGCACATTGGATATAACAACTCAATAGCCTCAGCTAGCCTATACATCACTTACGGAAGGTTCACCTCACAGCAAACAATGGCACAAGTAATCCAATGTGGATTCTTCAAAATTTTCTGCAGTAACCAAACTTCCATTTTAAATACATGACAACTCGATCATGTTCCCAAAATATAGCTGTAAAGAAATGAAAGAAAACTAACACATAAGAAAACAGGAAATATCATGAAATAAACAGTTAAAAATAGTGAATAGATTTCTCTAATTAATATGGATCTCTATGCCTTATTTTTGTATAAAGTGTTCAAGGCTCAAAAGACGCCATTGAGAACTTTTACTAACTTAAATGACTAAGCAATTAATATGGCTTGCTATCTGATTCGATTCATGTGTCTATTTGTTGGTAGGCCGAGACGATGCTAGGAATGTATATGCTTAGAGCATGAGATAAGCGCATATGTAAGTGAAAGTGTAAACATATGTGAGGATGGCATCATTAAAAGTTGAATAATGTTAATGTAAGGAAAGAAAAAAGTTAATGCGCATGTGCATACTTAATAATCTTTTAGATGCATGTTCATTAAAGATTTCACTTTGTATATGGTATAACTTTGTCTTCTGTATTTAGCTAATTTCTTGAAGACTTCGGTCTTGTTCTTATATTAAGCCGGGTCTTGGCATACTTCTATATAGTTCATGTTACCTAAAAAATTAAAAACACTAAACAAATAAACTACTCTTCGTGTATAGAAACAGCAATATAGGTTTACAGTAACAGCTAAGAAGATTCATATGGTAAATTCGCTGATAGAAAATCTATGGCACATTTTTTCTAATCCATGAATTGAAACAAAAATTCATCACATTTAAAAATATATCACAAAATCTACAATCTACAGTTCTAGATCTTCGAATTTGATTTAACAAGTCATAGCCTAAATCTAACAAGATCAATCACTGTTTTTTTTAACAGACCCACTGTATTGAAAATATAATACAGAATTCATCAAATCTCTACTAACCATCACGCATCAAATCTCATTACCAGTACACAAACAAATCTGAAAGGGGAAGAAAACTAATGGCCTAAGAATAGGGTAGCCTGATTTACATCCGAGAAGACTGATGGACGTAGATCTCATCTAAATCCACCACTATATATATACGCGCATCACACATATGTTTCATTCACTCTAGTAAAGCATATGAACAAATACAGTAGTAAACAAACCATTCGTAACACTTGATAATCAAAATCAAAATAATACTTTGATGAAAAAAATCAGTAAAATACTTATCTGAATCTATGTAGTTCATATCTGACGAGTGACCAAGGATTCGCGAATATCTGCAAAACGAAAGCCTCGTTGGGTTGTTAAAGCTCGGCAGTGGGTACGGAAGGAAGTTGTGTTAGTTTTGGAAGGGGACAAGTTGATCGACGAAGCTGGTTGGGGGTTTGAAGGGGTCGCTGAGGGTAACAGACAGATCGGAAATAAAGAACGAAGGGAGGATCGGAGAAGGAAAGGCGCGTGGGGAGGGGTTGCGATGCCCTAGCCTTTGATTTTACTGAAGAAAAGAGGGATTTAGGGATTTGATTTTTGGTCATGGATTTATTTCTGGTGGAGGCGGATGACTTGAATAAGGTAAGGGATCCGACATTAGGGTTTTAAAGGGTAGCGGGTTAGATATTTTTTTTGGGCCAAATGTTAAAGGTAAAGCCTATTTGAAATTATATAATTCATGTTTTAATTATTTAATTGGTTTATAAATTTGTTAATATGATATCTCGTGCCTCCCTTATCAGATCTGAGCACGGTCTGTCTCGTTGGGACCATAGAGACAAGATCTTCGAGATGGAGCAGGGTTAGTCAGGATTGGGAGCAACCAGAAATTTTAGTCAAATTAAACATGGGTGTAATTTGGCTAAAATAGACTGTTTATCGACGAATTCAAATCCAAGTGAGTTAAACTCACTCAGTTCTCCCCATTTATATTTTATATAAATTGGGTTTTTATTTTATGTGCTCTGGTTGCTGATGGTTGACTATTTGCTAGTTATGTATTTATTTGTTGATTTAACCAATGGAATTAAACCGTTGTTTAATTTCAGTATTAAAATCAAATGTTATTTTAACTTTTTGATCCAATGATGGTAAATTACCTTGTTAGTCACGTTTATAAAATAAACGTGTTTAATGGTTTGAATTGTTTAAACTAGTTGAATTGTTTTGTTTATTGGTTGATGTTAAATGGTCGTTGCTTATTATTATCAAAATTATCAGTTAAATTGGATTTGATGATCTGATTTGAGATAACCTATTTACAGAGAAGAACAAGTTGGAGGGATCCAACCGGATTCCTCAAATATATTATTTGTTTTCATATTATCATATATGAACTGATCCGATGGGGTGATTGATTTGAGTATTGGTTGTTGACTTAAATTTCAACATCTGTGTAGTTTAAACCCATGGGCGGTATTGGTTGAGTATTTGGCAACATATGACCTATAAAATCAATCGTTTTATAGATGTTGATTTACCGTCAGGCAAATCGACAGAGATGTAATTTTAAAATTTATTTTATGACTGGGAATAGATTTTTGAAACATATTATTTTGATTAAAAGTTTATAAAAAGGGAAATAAATAAATGTTTTGTTTGAAATTTGATTTATTATTAATTAATTTTATAAAGTCAACTCTGATGTTAATAAGATTTATAAGTACGAGAATGAGAAATAAATCGAATGGTTAAGCTTGGATAACTGTTTTGTTAAGAAACAATTTAATGGAATTATTTAAATTAGTTATGTTATTGATGAAAACTAATTGGAATCGGTTAATGGAATAACTGCGTTTGAGTTAATTAAATCGATCGTTTTTAATTGATTTTTAAATTAGTGTGTTTTGAATAAAATAGTTCAATGATATTGTTTTAATTTTAATAAGATTTTAAAGGGAAATTTAATATTTATTTTAGTAAATAAAGGAATTAACTACGAAAGTGGTTAACTACCAAAGTAAATTATTATTTTAATTTAAAGAAATACATTTTAATTGGGATTCATTTAAAAAGTACTCGAAATTGAAATGGAATCCAATTGAATGGTGAAAGGGAATTACGAAGGGTTTTATCCAACAGGAATAAGCACTGGGTACTATCAAGTAATAAATAAAAGATATTTTGTAATGTTGTTTACGAGTTGTTTCAAAAGAAAAATATAGAGAACTGGATATGATATAGGATTTTACTAAGTATTAAAATGAATTTGTTTAGAGCATAATCTTATGATAAATAAAGAAGCGAGAAACTATATTTATAATATCGAAATATTTAAGAGTTTAAATTTACATTTTGTTTTAATTAAAAGGCCAAGTAGTACTGAATACCGAACCAGTGAACTCATTTGATTATCATGATTGAATCACTAATTATTTTGATAGTTAAATTACCGACTATCAAATCTGTCCAATACGATTGTTGGTACGGAAAGACCGGGATCGAATTTATATTCGAAAACCATTCCAACTAACAAATACGTGAAGATATTAAAAGACGATTGAGATGGAGCATTAAAGACCATAGAATTCCATAAACGGAAGGACTGCTAATAATCTTCGGTCTACAGCCAAAGATGTACTGTGATTCTGTCGTGGTTGGAATCTACGGATTGCAAGGACTTCTCGCTACTGATCCATGGGGTGATTCCTATATGGGATGCGGTAGGAAAGTACCTTCGGTTCATCCTGTTCCTGAATGACCCGTATGGACGGATGTTTGACAGAGTATTTCCAAAGGTATCGCGTACGTTGATTTCTTCAAACATACCATAGTTGGGTCGCTCCCAGCCCGGTATTTTTTGTAGACGTCAATTAGTGATATCTGGCGGATCTGATGATGTGGCATTCAAAGTGAATGGTGACCAGATGTTCCAGAAAGAAAATTCTGACCTCAATCCTCATCAATTGGGAAATGAAAAAAATCGGGCAGGCCGCATGGCTATGTGGGTCGCTCCCATTAGGGTGTATAATCACCTATCTAGAGATAATCCTTTTGCTTCTTTAATCTATTTCGATGCTGTCCCTTTTCAGGAAACGGTGGTTTGAGCCCAATCGTTGGTGATATACATTCGATACACTCAAGAGAAATGGGTGGTCGGTCATGTGAGGGCCGGGTTGCAAGACGTTCTTGTTGAACCCAGTTTATTCGCCTCTAGAGATACACTATCGGCAGGTGGTTCCGTACCTTGTCATATTCGGAATCCAATCTCCAATAAGCGCTCGCGGTTTTTTATTGTATGCTATATATGTGGAGCGTTAGATGCAAGCGTTCCACTAGATTGTTATTTACTTGTATTTAGACACTATTATAATATCGGAAAAGATATTGATTTCAAAAATGTTTTGGGTTATCGTAAGGTAAAAACCATCCGTATTTATGTGTGGATTTGGTCTTACAATTATCCTTTTCTTTCGAAAAGATTTTTACTTTAAAATCAGGTTGTGTGATACCCTTAAAACTTAGTGTGTTTATCTCACTCAGGTTCACTAGACTGACCCGGTGTTTTGTAAATGCTCGGGTTAGCCCGGGGTGTACAGGTTCAGGCTATCGAATGCTGTGAAGAGATGTGCTGGAGGTGTTCAGACGTATGATATCATATAGTTATTATTCCGTTATGTGTTGCATATAAGGACAGGTTATTATAACTGCCCCGATGTGTGATGTACTCTGATGATTGTAAGTATTTTTTTAGCTCTCAATAAGAGATTTCTTTCTGTATTATATTTTGTTCCGCTGCGATATGAGACTCTGATTCTGTGTTGTGTTGGTCCTTCTTCTTCTTCTTCTTCTTCTATTCTAATATTTCTTTCTTCCTTATCTCACCCTCTAATTTCTTTCTAATAACGTTCCAGTGTTTTCGGTATTTGGAAGGTCTGCATGAGTTATGGTAAAGGTATTTATGTCGATTTTCAGGGTCGAAAATCCTTGGGTCGTTACAGGCGGAAAACTGTTTCATAGGACTGAGACGTTTGTCGAAGCTAGAATTGGCTCAAGGAAGTGGAGGACTCATCTGGTATCTTTGAGATAGACGATGGGAGGAAGGTTCAGCTAGCTGCTTGGTCGATGAGGGGGTTTAGGCTAAGGAGCACAAACCAAGGATGATGAATTTATTGATATGGCTTTAATCCATAAAGAAGATAAAGGAGAAAGTGGAAAGAATAATTAACCCCGTGACAAAAGAAGGTGTCTTTATTGTGGTATAATGGGCCATGTAATTAAGGACTACAGGAAGAAGAAGAATGTTTTCATTGGGATGAGGCAGGACATCTGATTAAAGACTACCCGAGGAGGCAAAGATAAGGACAAGGGCAAGGGCAGAGGAAAGGACCTACTTCTGGAGGACAGGTTCATGCTCTCATGGCACCTGGACAGGAGAAAGATAGAAACGTTTTTGTTGAAAGTTTGATTTTTCCTTTTTGATCAACCTGTTTGAACTTTGTTTGATTTTGGCACTTTGGATTCGTTCATATATGCTTTGTTAGTTGAAACACTGCACCTAAATACAAGTCTAGTTGTGGATCCCATTGTAGTCTCAAATCCTATTGGTGGTTCGGCTCATTTATCTGTGGTTTATCGGGATTTGAGAATGTCTATCTTGGGCGTTGGGTTTTAACGCAACGCCTTCGTTCTTGGTTTCACGGGCTATAGCTTGATTCTAGAGATGGATTGGCTAGCCAGGCATGGTGCCATCCTAGACTGTGAAAAAAGGGTAGTTAGACTATTAACTCATTGTGGAATGATCCTTGATATTTCTTGTGACCCTAGAGGTCCGGTGATGCTTAGCTATATAGAACCACTTGACACATCCATCGATGATTTGGAATCTGTTCGAGTAGTCCGTGAGTATGGTGACGTCTTTGACGAGGTTCGGGATTTAACCCCAAGGCGCGAGATAGACCTCCGTATATACTTAGTAGATAATGCAAAGCCAGTTGTGTTACCAGTGCGCCACATGGCTCCGAGAGGGAGGAGGGAACTCAGTAAGCAAGTAGGGGAGCTACTTGAGGAAGGGCTCATAAGAAGAAGTATTTCGGAATGGGGTGCTCCAATTGTTTTTGGCTACGAAGGTTGATGGTTCGCTTAGATTGTGCGTGGACTGTAGGGAGCTGAACAAGCTCATGAAGAAGAACATACACCCATTGCCGATGATAGATGACTTGTTCTATCAGTTTGTTGGCGTTTCGGTTTTATTGCAGTTGGATTTAGCTACAGGATTTCATTAGCTAAGGGCGGCTGAGGACAACATAGATAAGGCTGCTTTTAGGGCTCCCGACGGTTTCTTTGAGTGGCTCGTCATGCCTTTTGGTTTGACGAATGCACCCGCATATTTCTTAGACTTGATGAGTAGGGTGTTTAGGGAGTTTCTAAACAAGTTTGTGGTAGTCTTTGCGGATGGTATTTTGATTTTCTCTAGAAGCGAGGAAGAGCATGCCCTACATCTAGGGAAATCTTAGAGAACCTACGAGCGCATCAACTCAAAGCTAAGTTCTCCAAATGTCATTTTTGGAGGAAAGAAGTGAGGTTCTTAGGACACGTGGTCTCTAAGGAAGGGATATCAGTGGATCCCACAAAGGTGGTGGCAATACAAGATTGGAAAGTTTCTAGAAAAGCAACGGAAGTAAGAAGTTTTCTAGGGTTGGCGGGCTACTATAGGAAGCTCGTTAAGGACTTTGCGAAGATATTAACCCCAGTTTTGACTTTGCTAGATGGGAGTAAACTATTCACAGTATATACCGGTGCTTGCGGGACAAAGCTTGGAGCAGTTTTCGATGCAAATGGAAAAGGCGACATGCAAAGGCGGTAGGTACATAATTATGTTTGAGCATCGTGTATCGTTCACAGACGGATGGATGGACAGAAAGGGTGAATAGAATCCTTGAAGACCTTTTGAGGTTACGTATCCTAGATTTTGGAGGGACATGAGAAGAGCACCATCCATTTGTGGAGTTCGCTTATAACAATAGTTATTAAGCTAGTATTAGGGTTTTTATGGACGACCATGTCAATCACCAGTTTGTTGCTGGGAATCTACGAATAAGATTTTGCTTGGACCCGAGCTGATCAGAGAGAAACTTCAGGGAAGATGGGCTTGATTCAAAGGCGAATGAAAATGGCATAGGACCGGCAAAACTCGTACGCTGATAAGAGACGAACAGATCTTGAGTTTGATGTTGGGGACATTGTTTTTGTCAAAGTATCGCCATTAAGGAACGTAGTTTGCTTTGGAGCTGCAGGGAAATTAACACCAAGGTTTGTAGGACCCTTTCCCATTACAGAGAGGATTGGATAGGAGGCGTACAGAGTGAAGTTGCCGTAGAAGCTTAGTAGTGTTCATGATGTGTTTCACATGTTGTATTTGCAGAATTGTTTACATGATAGCGCGGAAATAGTGGAGCCGAGCATGCTTAGAGAAGTGGAAGTGGAGCGAGATTCCACGATTAGACGAGCTCCTACATGCATCCTTGGATCGAAGATCAAGAAGTATGCAACAGATAGGTCAAGTCGGTTAAAATCCAATGGGGAGATGATCAAGGAGACGCGACTTGGGAGACGAAAGACATGATACGTGCCTTGTACCCTTTCCTTTTGTGAGGATATGTTCTTAACTTCTCCCTTTTCTACCGCTTTGTTTATACTTGTTCTATCGTTTAGTATGTTCTCTCATTTACATCCTTGATATTTAGATAGGAAAATCCTATGGTTGTAAACATGTGTTTGAGACATGTTATGTTTGGTGGATGCAAGTGGATGCAAGTGGTTGCTAGTGGTTGCTCGTGGATGCATTTACACACACATTTGACACTAGATCGGCTCAGTCACTTTCACATTGCATATGCATATATGTATTTGTATATGGGTTGAAACTTGATGTGTTATCATATGGATGTTGCATTTGTATGCATGTACGGTTGTGCACTCATATAGAAATGATATGTATCATAGGGTTCTTTTGCATACATAATGGACGCATGGCACTATCATGATTTGCATTAAGGAGGTCAACTGAATCAGTAGACCTCCTAATTTTGCATTAGATAAGGACATATACACACACTGTGCATATGATCATGAAAGCATTAGAAATCTTCTTAAAGACAATGGATGCCTGTGATTGAATGGTTGAGTAGATGGATGTTAAATCGTAGGATATACATTCTTCATGACTTGGAGATTTCGGGGATGAAATCCTTTAAGGAGGGAAGAATGCAACACCCCGTAATTTTAAATATTAAAATTAACAAATTTAAGAACACTTAATTTTTAGAAGAAGAATTAAGGGAAACGGGTTACACCATTGCGTTCGTCTCAAAATTCTGCATAAGATAGAGTCCGAGTTTGCGTAAATTGGGCTCTGTATGAAGAAGTTATGGAGCTTAGAAGATTTCAAGTTTATATCATAATTAAATAAATAATTAATAAATCAAAATTCGAATTCAAACCAGCGAAAAGAAGTGGGCGGGAAAATTCCCGCCATAGGGTGTCGACCCCCCTCAAGGGGTGTCGACACCCCTATATGGTTGTCGACATATGTGTCGACCCCCCTTGTAGGGGTCTACCCCTACTCACTGTTCTGTAAAATGATGATTTTCTGAGTCGTAGGGCTACGTGGCGACTTTTGATTGGCCTGATGACACATTTTCTTGGACTGGATGGTTTGGATGGATCCCAGGTTGATCTAAGTCTCATATTAATTCTATACTCCTATATAATCACATCAAACCTTAACCCTATTCTGTGAAGCCGTCATGTTGTCCATCTCTAAGCTAGCCTAGCCTCCATCTTCTCCAAACTAGAAATCAAATTCAAGGTTAAAGGGAAAGATCAAAGCCTACATCAACGGATTAGATTATCAACTTCAGAAATCAGATTCTAGATCTTCTCTTCTTTCTTGATCTTTGTGAGTTCATGTATCTTTCACAAGATATTTAAACTAAAGTAATTATGATAAGTTGTAAATTGTGATCATATGATTTTGCCTATAATGGATCTTATCAAATTTGCAAGTTGTCATTTTTTTGATTCATAGCCTATGCTTTTCTGATCAATTCTATCAGTCCACGTCTGTTCGTGCTCATACATTTATGCCTATTTTGATACCATGATTCTCTTCCCTCTTCCTTTTTCCCTTTTCTTTTTATGAGTTAGGCTAACTTCATTGTAACGACCCAGAAAATCTGAACCAATTTAAAATTTTTAAATTGGCTAAAATAATGGATTTTAAATATTTAAAATAAGTATTTTAAATAATGGCGATGAAAACTGAGTTGAAACGACAATTGAAAATGAATATAATTAATTATAATTATACACAAGGCCTGAAATGGCGCTGTAGTTTCAAAAATTGAATTCAAATTTTGTCGGACTATACCGGGTGCAAAACAAAACGGATTTTAGTGAAACCAAAAATATTTAAATCTGCTAGTTAATACCTTTCTAACGAATCTGAAAAATCGAATTTTCATTGCGGGAAGCAAAAGTTATGGCCGAATGAATTTTCAGAAAAGTCGCTATGGAATTTATATAGCCCGTGAAATTGGCCATTTTGCATACGACCTCGGAATTCGACGAAACCACTTTTGTTGGATCCGGGATGAGAAGTTATTGCTAGGTTTCAAATTTCATAATTTTTGAAGCTAGTATGTGAGCATGGCAAAGGAAAATGTGTTTTGGTCAATTACAGTTAAATTGGATCGACCAAAAATGGGCCTTTTTGCAAACGGTCTCAGAATTCGATGAAACTAGTTTTGTTGGGACCGTATCGTCAAAACATAGCTAGATTTATTTTTCTGGAATTTTTCGAATCAGTCTGTGGCCCAGGCAAATTGAAATGCACGTTCAAATTGAATATTGAATGTTTTATATTTTAATTTGAATGGAAACTAACTGAAACAGTCGAATGGGCCTGCGAAACATATCCCATTGTGTTCGAAATGGGGGTAAAACGCTAGGGACGACAGTCGTTGGGTTGGATTTCGAGTTCGTCCAAGAAAACCCCAATTTTTGAATTTAATATAGCATCGGCCAATAGGATTTTTTTTCATTACTTTAAAAATATATAAAAGAAAAAAAAAACCGTAAACCCTTTTTGCTCTGACGACTCTCGTGCTCCCCCGCTCCAGGCCTTTTTCCGATCGCCTCAGGCGAAGTTCGCCAGCGCCACCACCCTAAATAGAACGGCCTCCTCCTCCCCGTCAAATCAAACCCACCCTCGACCCTCCTCTCCTCCCTGGCATCACGAATCGAACCCTCGAAGTCGCTTCGTTCGATCTCGATTTGAAGCATGAGGGGGAGTTCGAATTCGTCTAGGTTGGGGGTGGAGGTGACGCAGGCCAAGGCGCTCCCTGCGACTTCCTCCGATCGACAGTCTGCGGCTCCAGGCGGCAGCAACATCCAACCCTAGTTCTGGGGCTACTTTCGAATATTGTTCTGAGGGAAAAACAGTGAGCTTTTCCTACTTTTTTTCTTTGATAAATAACTATGGTTTTTAAATTTCAGTTGTGTAATATAAAATGTGACATTAATTTATTTTTCAGATTCTAAAATGAGCTAGCATTGATTTATTTTTATTTTTAGATTTGGAAAAAAATATATACGTTGGTTTAGAAAATAAAATATAACCTTGTTTATTTTCAGTTTTAATTGTACATGGAAAATAAAATTAGATTTGCTTCTGAAAATAAAGGTAACATTAGTATGAAAAATAAAATAAATATTTTTGAAAAATATAGAAAGAGCAATATTTTTGAAAAATATAGAAAGAATAAATATTTTTGAAAAATATAGAAAGAGCAATATTTTTGAAAAATATAGAAAGAGCAATATTTTTGAAAAATATAGAAAGAGCAATATTTTTGAAAAATATAGAAAGAATAAATATATTTGAAAAATATAGAAAGAGCAATATTTTTGAAAAATATAGAAAGAGCAATATTTTTGAAAAATATAGAAAGAGCAATGTTTTTGAAAAATATAGAAAGAGCATTATTTTTGAAATAAATAGCGATGTAGAAATATAATTTTCTTTTTTTATAGATTGTATAGAAATAAAAATATGATCTTTATTTATAAATGGCATAGAATTGAAGAGCTGATTTCTAATATCAACTACATAAAACAGATGGCGATGAAGCGGACTTAAATAAAAAGGGAATCCAAACCGTTCCGTAAAGATTGACGGAGTGGAACCCAAGGTGAGATTTCTAATTTATAAACAATATGGAAAACGACGATGTATAAATTATATAGTCGATGTATGAGTTATATAAGCGTTGTACACCTCTTGTATAAGCGTTGTATAAGTTGTACGTTCGATGTATAAGTTATATATGCGTTGTAAAATTTATATATGTGTTGAAATAAAAGTGAATTGCTATATTTAAATATATATATATATATATATATATATATATATATATATATACGCCCCTCGTCCACAAACCATGGACGATATTTATTGATTGTGATTGGTGTGAAAATTGATTGATAGCGAATGATTGTTTGGGATTGTTTGTGGTCGATATTGATTGATTGAGGTTGAAAAATACCCGTTTGTGGTTGAGAAATATTTGGTTGAAACCACATAGGATTAGTTTGTGGAAATGAAATAAATATATACATGCCGCCTGCGTGCGAACTAGATGCATGATCCCCATTGTCAAAAACCGCGAGGTTTTAAGGTAGAGCGAGGAGCCGTACTAGGGACGGTCCCGGTTTTAACTACCCTGCCGTTATGCTGCCGAAATTTTGAATAATATTCATGTGTTTGAATTATTTTCATTTGCTGAAACTATATTTATCAATTGAATAGAAAACCTTCATGTGTTGAATCGATATTCATTCGGTGATTAGAAATTCATGTGTTGAATGGTATTCGCGTTTTAAATATAAAAATCACATTTTTATCTATATATAGAAACTATAGAAAACCTTCATGTGTTGAATTGATATTCATTCGTTGATTAGAAATTCATGTGTTGAATGGTATTCATATTTTGAAATAAATTGTTTGATAATAAAAATCACCTTTTATCGACTATATGAACTGTGTAAAATAATCTCGTTTTGAAAGAAATTGTTTTATAAGAAAAATCCTATTTTTATCACCAATATGAAATATATAAAATAATAGTGTTTTGAAATGAGTTGTTTTACAATAAAAATCACATTTTTATTATATGCATGAATCGTTGAAATGTGAAGTGTTAAAAATAGCCACTTGTTCAAATAAATATATATATGAGTTGAAATATTCATTAATTAGCTAATGATATGATTTGTACCTATGTATGTAACATTAGAATGAATGGTGTTTTTAAACCAAATAGAAATCAAATATGAAGTTGAATAGAAAATGATAAATGATAAGAACTATATATATATATGTACATGCATATTCATTGAACAGGTTATAGCAAAGGGGCTAGAGAAGAGGAATAAAATTTTGTGCCCGACAAATAGGTACACATTTACTGTTTTGTTTGGGTGATGATTTTATGAGCCTGTTGGCTAGCCGCTTGGCTTTTTCTTTTTCTTTTTGAGATTAGAAGGACCGGGGAAGCTATTTGAGATTTCCCGATGCTCCCGGTGCAGGGGAGGTTATGGCGAAATTTTCCAAAATTTTAAGGCGTTAGTGAAATATTTGAAGTGAAAACGATATTGAAATCATTGAATGAACTATATTTATATAAGTATATAAATATAAATAAAATTAAAACGAAACGTAGTCGTGCAGTTCGCATTTTGAAACCATGATTTCAAACAACTAGTGCGGGAAATCCGACCATTGGATTTTCCCAAAACCTCAACCGTCGGGTTCGCCTTGGAAATATCTTCCCAACGGCACCAACCTTGTAAAAATCCAACGGTTGGATTGTCTGGAATGTTTAATTCAAATCTGATGAAAAACAGCGCCAGAAGCGATTATATATATATATATATATAATTATATATTTAATCGAATAACGACGCTGCAGTTCGTATTTTGAAATCGAAAATTCAAACGATTGTACCGGGAGATCCGACCGTCGGATTTTCCCGAAACTGGAACCGTTGGATTCGTTTTGAAAAGACCTTTCTAATGATGTAAATTTTGTGAGGATCCAACGGTTAGATTTTCAGATATGTGTAAATCAAATCTGAAGAAAAACAGCGCCACGGCCGCGTTATGGCCCGAAGCGTCGTTTTGAATAAATTGGCTATTCTAAAATAAATAAAAATAGCGATAAATCGTTATAAAATATCATAAACGATATGGAATGGAAATAAACTGAATCTGCTCGATTTATGTGGCTTTTGATGGTTGAATGTATTTGGTGTGAAAATTACATTAAAGAACAAAATTGGTGTTGTCGAATAATTTAACCATTGAAATAAATTGATTTGAAATTCAAAATATACGTGAATTATTTGAAATGGCCGAGTTAATTCACATTTCAAATAATTGACCGACGATTGAAATTCGAAGATGAAGACGGTGGTCGAAGACCGGAGATTTTCACCTCGTTTGGATGGTAACCGAGGTCCTGATTGGGAGGCATCCCGAAATATGGATAATGAGTGGTGATCGTTCAGACGTACGCGGTGATCGATGGGTTTGCGAGGTATTTAGTGCCTCCGGTTTCGTTCAGACCCAGAACGGACTTGTAAATGGACTGTGTGTCTGACATTGAATTTTATTCTGTGTGGCACGCTAAGATGCAGTGATCAGGGCTTCTGTTGAAAAGCAAAGTCTTGTGGTGATGATCAAAGCACTGCCTGTGTGGCGTAGCTTTGTGTATAACGTGAAATCGCGAGCCTCACACCCCGGTATGAACCAGAAACGGGAGAAAGGACCTCAGGGAGGGCCTGCGTTTCCTCCTAGCTAGGGTGGTGTCAGTGACCTACCAGCCCTGACATTTATATACTTTTCACCTATGTGGTTGTTGCTGTTGCGAGGTGCCTCGGTTTGATCGGACGATCCGGGTCCGATGGAGTCATTCGTTGGCTCGTTTACGCCCCAAAGGGCGGGGAAACGCATGGTTCAGGCATTTTAATCCACATCGGTGGACCGGCCCTGACGATCCTAAGGCTTGACAGAGTACTTGCCTGAGGCTCGGGCTAGGCAGTCTCGAATTCGGTAAGGACTATCTTTTGCCTTGGTTCATGACGGAAATCCAATTTCCAAATACGTGACTGTGCGGTTTTGGTTGTACATATATTTGGCGACATAGTGGCATGGGACGCTCATGTCGTCTACGATTGATAGTTATGATTTGAAATTGTTTTCAAAACATATAGACACTAGCAATAATATCAAATGCCTTTGTTTTATTCGTATCAAGCATATTTTGGCCGTTATAAGGTAAAAACTCTATCCTCCGGTTTGCGTTGCATTATGTGATGGGAACTGGGTCTTATAACGGCTTCATTTTTACAAAAAGCATATCGATGTTCAAAAGAAAGATTGTTTTAAAGCACTGGCAATCCAATGGAGTAAACCCGTTCCACGAAAGTGGCGTGGTCCTGTGATTGGCCAAATTATATATATGTGTTGAGTAGATTTCTCATACCAGTCCCATGACTGACTCGTAGTTTGTTTCACTTTCAAACTCGGGTGCCCCTTTTTCTACACGGGTAGCCTTGTATTCAGGTTTAGCGGGTTCTTTCTGGATAGCTGGAGCTGAAGATGGATTCTATCATTTATCTCTTTTTATGCTGTTCAGCTCCTATTGTACATATTATGTTTGTTTTCCGCTGTAGACATTTATGTATAGCTGAACTGTATTTTTACTAAGTAAGATCCTGTATACTGTGTAACTCTGATGATTACTTTTATCCAGTATATTCTATTGTTCATTATCTGGTGTATTTATTTAATTCTTTTCTGCCATTATCTGTTTCTGTGTTATATTCCATAGATAACCCTTGTCTCCGTCGGAACGGGATTTCGGGTCGTCTCAACGTGGTATCAGAGCTTTGGTTAAGCTTAGTTCTGGAGTATAACACTTGAACGAACTCATCAAAAATAGAACCAGTAGTGTTCTAGGACGGGTAACTCTATACAGATAGGATCGGTAATATCCTAGTATGAGTAAAGCAGAATGAAATTACACCTCGATAGACGCATTTACATTTGAAGTATGTGTTTCTATATTTAAAAAAAAATATACCTTTTCTGTGACCTGACACTTGATCTGCCATTTGCAGAAGTACTAGAAAATGAGTGCCAAAAACAGAAGAAGTAATACTGACCTGGATATAGAAGCTCTATTTATGAAATATAGAAATCTGGGGGGGAAACCCTTCACGGGTGAAGAATCTATTATGAAAAAACAAGCTTGGATTCATTCTGCTGAGAAAATATTCTAAGCATTAAAGCTGAGGGAAGACCAGAAAAGATTACTGGCCTCCTGGGCATTCGAAGACGAAGCTTTGTTCTGGTGGGATTCAGTTATTAAGGATAATCCATTAGGTGATATCACCTGGGATAGATTCAAAGTGATTTTCCTGGAAAGATTTACTCCTCCCGAAGCGACTGAGCGACTATGTGATGAATTTTCTTATCTGATACAAGCTGATATGACCATCCCAGAATATCATAAGAAATTCAACGAACTTTCTCACTTTGCTCCCCATCTAATTCAGAATACGAAGAGGAAGAATCTGAGATTTATCTACGGGCTTCAAAGGAAATATCAGAATAAAGTAATGGGGCATGTGAAGCTTCCTTTTTCAGAAATGATTTATATGGCTTATCAGTATGAAGACCTCCATATGAAAGGCATGTTGCGAGACGAAGAAGAAGTCAGTTCTAGTGACAAAGCAGAGTCGGAAACTGATATTCCTGAGGCAAGTACAACGTCTGAGGTCAGTAAGAAGCCCAGTGCCAAGAGGAAAAGGGCCAAAGCTGAGAAGAAACCCGTAACAGCCGCCACATGCTCTAACTGCAATAAAAAGGGCCATTTATCCAGAAAATGTAAATCTTTAAAGAAGCAGAAGAAGAATGAATCTGAATCCACTAAGAAAAGGAACCCACATGGTGAAAGGACATGCCATGAGTGTCATCAAGTAGGTCATATTTCACGGGAGTGCCAACTCTCAAAGGAACCTGAAGCAGTACGTATAAATGAAATAGCAGAAACTTCTGGGCCCTCAGATGCTCAGGAAAGGGCTGATGTTTTAGAAGGAACGCTTACTGTCAAAAACATTCCAGTCAAAGTACTGTTTGACACAGGCGCGTCACAAAGTTTCATTGCCAAAGATGCAGCTAAGAAACTGGATTTGAATTTGAAAAAGCTCAAAGAACCAATGACTGTCCAGAATCCGGTTGGGGGTTCCATTGATCTCAGTTGGGTTTGTGAAGTGCCGGTTTCTTTCTCTCGTTATCGGTTTCCTACCATCGCGGTTGTCATGAATTTTAAGGAGTTTGATCTTATCTTGGGGTTAGACTGGTTGACCAAATATGAAGCTGAAGTTAAATGCGCCGACAGAGTCGTAAAGGCGAAGATTAAATCAGGTGATTATATAACCATTCCCTGTGAAGGTCAAAATACTAATAGAAAAGACTTCTGGGCAGCTTTGAATGTTTCTCCAGCCCAAATAGAAAATATTTCTGAGATCACAGAGAATATTCCCGACCTAGTGAAAGATATTCCTGTCGTCAAGAACTATGCGGATGTGTTCGAAGAAGTTGTTCGCTTACCTCCGCAGAGAGAAATAGATTTCAAAATTGCTTTAATTCCGAATGCAAGGCCGGTAGTTCACGCTATTCGAAGAATGTCCTTGAAAGAGAAGGAGGAATTAGACAATCAAACCCGACAGCTAGTATGGAAAGGTCTGATCAGGCCTAGTTTCTCTGATTGGGGTGCAGCAGTGGTGTTTGTACCAAAATCTGACGGTACTCTACGGCTATGTGTGGATTATCGTGATTTAAACAAACAGACAATAAAGAACAAATATCCATTGCCGCGGATTGATGATTTGTTGGATCGATTAAATGGAGCACAAGTATTTTCACGAATGGACCTAGCTACAGGTTTCCATCAACTTCGAATTGTCGAAGAATGTGTTCCAATGACAGCATTCAGGGGTCCCGACTTATTCTACGAGTGGTTAGTAATGCCGTTCGGCTTATGTAACGCTCCTGCTTACTTCGTCGATCTGATGAACAGAGTGTTCAGAGGAGTTTTGAATAAATTTGTTTTGGTTTTTATTGATGATATTCTAATCTTCTCTAAATCAAAGGCCAAACATGAAAAGCATCTGGAGCAGGTTCTAGAAATCCTCAGAAGGAATGTATTGAAGGCAAAGTTTTCCAAATGTATATTCTGGCAAGATGAAGTGAAATTTCTGGGCCACGTCGTATCAAAAGAAGGAATTGCTGTGGATCCAAGCAAAATTACAGCTATTCAAAACTGGAAGCAGCCTAGCACCCCCACAGAAGTCCGCAGTTTTCTCGGATTGGCTAGCTATTACCGGAAGTTTGTTAAAAACTTTTCGAAGATATCTGGTCATTTAACGAAGCTTACGAAGAAGCACTCTAAATTCAAATGGACTCCAGAAAGTGAGGAGGCTTTTGAAGAGCTAAAGTTAAGATTAACGACAGCTCCAGTGTTAACCATCATCGATGGCAACCAGGATTTAAAAATCTGGACTGATGCTTCTAGAGAAGGCCTTGGCGCAGTGTTAATGCAAAGGGGTCAAGTGATTGCTTATGCTAGCCGTCAACTGAAACCGCACGAGAAGAACTACGTAACTCATGATCTTGAGTTATTGGCTATTGTGTTCGCTTTGAAAATCTGGAGACACTATCTTCTGGGTGAGAGATTTGAACTGTTTACGGATCACCAGTCGTTAAAGTATCTGTTCACTCAGAAAGACCTGAATCTGAGGCAGCAACGTTGGCTGGAGTTTCTTGCCGCATATGATTTTGAAATTCTATACACTCCAGGGAAAGCCAATGTTGTGGCCGATGCGTTAAGCCGAAAGAATGAAATGATCGCCAGTTTCATCATTGTGACTTCGTTGATTGATAAGATATCGGCTCTCCAAGAAGACGACCAATTTATCAAAGGAATGAGTCAGCGAATTCGTGAAGGCAATGCTTCGGATTTCCAGCTAGACAGCGAAGGGATTATGAGGTTAGAAGGACGAATTTGCGTTCCAGAAATTCCTGAATTCAGAAGAGATGTGCTTGATGAATGCCACAAATCTAAGCTCAGTATCCATCCGGGTGTGAATAAAATGTATAACAATATCAAACGCACATTCTGGTGGAAGTCGTTAAAAAGAGACATCTCGATATATGTTAGTCGATGCCCTACTTGCCAGCTAGTCAAAAGCGACCAACAGAAATTGGCTGGATTGTTACAACCGCTAGAAGTTCCTGGTTGGAAGTGGGAACATATTTCTATGGATTTCATCGATGGTCTGCCCAGAACCAGAAAAGGGAATGACAGTATTTGGGTGATCGTAGATCGCTTCACGAAGACCGCCCATTTCATACCTGTCAGATCAAACAGAACCGCTCAGAGCCTGGCGCAGATATACTTCAAGGAAATAGTTAGACTACATGGAGTGCCGCTCAGTATAGTCAGTGATAGAGATACAATATTTACTAGTAAATTCTGGGAGGCATTTCAAGTCGAGCTAGGAACGAAGTTGAACTTAAGCACCGCTTATCATCCTCAGACAGACGGTCAGACTGAGAGGGTGAATCGTATTTTGGAAGATCTATTGCGGGCTTGTGTTATAGATTTCGGTGGATCCTGGGAAGACAATCTGCATTTGGCTGAATTCTCTTATAACAACAACTACCAGGCGAGTCTGACAATGTCGCCATTCGAAGAATTGTATGGTAGACCGTGCTGATCCCCTGCTTGTTGGGTCGAACCAGGTAATAGGCTTGTGTTGGGTCCGGACATGATTCGAGAAGCTGCCGACAAAGTCGATTTTATTAAGAAGCGATTACTCGCCGCTCAAAGCCGACAAAAGAGCTATGCCGATAGAAGAAGAAGAAGAGATATATCCTTTGCTGTTGGCGACTATGTATATTTGAAAGTATCGCCGATGAGAGGAGTTATCCGGTTCGGAAAAACTGGAAAGTTGGCGCCCAAATTCATTGGTCCGTTTCCTATTCTGGAACGGATCAGAACTCTCGCTTATAGGGTCAAACTTCCTGATTAGCTGCCTGGAGTTCATGATGTATTTCATATATCTCAACTTCGAAAGCACGTGCATGATCCAGACTTGATCGTGGAAGAAGCAGCTCAACATGATATTGAAATAACCCCAGAATTAGCTGTGAGAAGAGAGCCGCTAAAGATAATAGGCAAAGAAACCAAAGAGCTGAGGAACAAGAAGGTTCGCTTAGTCAAAGTGCAATGGAGTGGAGATCCGCGAGATTGTACTTGGGAAACTGAGGAGAGCATTCAGAAAGCTTATCCTAGATGCCTAGTAGATATCTCTGATTGACTCCGGTGCAAGGTACATTTAACCTACTTTGCATTAGCATTTAGTTCTCTATTCTATTGCTATTTTCTTCCCATGGATGTGCACTATTTATTCTCTACTCTGAATGATTTTTAAAGGAATATATGATTTGATTAGTATAGTTTTGGAAGGTTAAAAACAAATTGGTTGTTGTATTGTGGGATTGTAGATTTATCAAACCACTTTCGACTTTGTTCCTTTTCGGGGACGAAAAGTTTTAAGTGGGGGAGATTGTAACGACCCAGAAAATCTGAACCAATTTAAAATTTTTAAATTGGCTAAAATAATGGATTTTAAATATTTAAAATAAGTATTTTAAATAATGGCGATGAAAACTGAGTTGAAACGACAATTGAAAATGAATATAATTAATTATAATTATAAACAAGGCCTGAAATGGCGCTGTAGTTTCAAAAATTGAATTCAAACTTTGTCGGACTATACCGGGTGCAAAACAAAACGGATTTTAGTGAAACCAAAAATATTTAAATCTGTTAGTGAATACCTTTCTAACGAATCTGAAAAATCGAATTTTCATAGCGGGAAGCAAAAGTTATGGCCGAATGAATTTTCAGAAAGGTCGCTATGGAATTTATATAGCCCGTGAAATTGGCCATTTTGCATACGACCTCGGAATTCGACGAAACCACTTTTGTTGGATCCGGGATGAGAAGTTATTGCTAGGTTTCAAATTTCATAATTTTTGAAGCTAGTATGTGAGCATGGCAAAGGAAAATGTGTTTTGGTCAATTACAATTAAATTGGATCGACCAAAAATGGGCCTTTTTGCAAACGGTCTCAGAATTCGACGAAACTAGTTTTGTTGGGACCGTATCGTCAAAACATAGCTAGATTTATTTTTCTGGAATTTTTCGAATCAGTCTGTGGCCCCGGCAAATTGAAATGCACGTTCAAATTGAATATTGAATGTTTTATATTTTAATTTGAATGGAAACTGACTGAAACAGTCGAATGGACCTGCGAAACATATCCCATTGTGTTCGAAATGGGGGTAAAACGCTAGGGACGACAGTCGTTGGGTTGGATTTCGAGTTCGTCCATGAAAACCCCAATTTTTGAATTTAATATAGCATCGGCCAATAGGATTATTTTTTTCATTAATTTAAAAATATATAAAAGAAAAAAAAACCCGTAAACCCTTTTTGCTCTGACGACTCTCATGCTCCCCCGCTCCAGGCCTTTTTCCGATCGCCTCAGGCGAAGTTCGCCAGCGCCACCACCCTAAATAGAACGGCCTCCTCCTCCCCTTCAAATCAAACCCACCCTCGACCCTACTCTCCTCCCTGGCGTCGCGAATCGAACCCTCTAAGTCGCTCCATTCGATCTCGATTTGAAGCACGAGGGGGAGTTCGAATTCGTCCAGGTTGGGGGTAGAGGTGACGCAGGCCAAGGCGCTCCCTGCGACTTCCTCCGATCGACAGTCCGCGGCTCCAGGCGGCAGCAACATCCAACCCTAGTTCTGGGGCTACTTTCGAATACTGTTCTGAGGGAAAAACAGTGAGCTTTTCCTACTTTTTTTCTTTGATAAATAACTATGGTTTTTAAATTTCAGTTGTATAATATAAAATGTGACATTAATTTATTTTTCAGATTCTAAAATGAGCTAGCATTGATTTATTTTTATTTTTAGATTTGGAAAAAAATATATACGTTGGTTTAGAAAATAAAATATAACCTTGTTTATTTTCAGTTTTAATTGTACATGGAAAATAAAATTAGATTTGCTTCTGAAAATAAAGGTAACATTAGTATGAAAAATAAAATAAATATTTTTGAAAAATATAGAAAGAGCAATATTTTTGAAAAATATAGAAAGAATAAATATTTTTGAAAAATATAGAAAGAGCAATATTTTTGAAAAATATAGAAAGAGCAATATTTTTGAAAAATATAGAAAGAGCAATATTTTTGAAAAATATAGAAAGAATAAATATTTTTGAAAAATATAGAAAGAGCAATATTTTTGAAAAATATAGAAAGAGCAATGTTTTTGAAAAATATAGAAAGAGCATTATTTTTGAAATAAATAGCGATGTAGAAATATAATTTTCTTTTTTTATAGATTGTATAGAAATAAAAATATGATCTTTATTTATAAATGGCATAGAATTGAAGAGCTGATTTCTAATATCAACTACATAAAACAGATGGCGATGAAGCGGACTTAAATAAAAAGGGAATCCAAACCGTTCCGTAAAGATTGACGGAGTGGAACCCAAGGTGAGATTTCTAATTTATAAACAATATGGAAAACGACGATGTATAAATTATATAGTCGATGTATGAGTTATATAAGCGTTGTACACCTCTTGTATAAGCGTGGTATAAGTTGTACGTTCGATGTATAAGTTAAATATGTGTTGAAAAATTTATATATGTGTTGAAATAAAAGTGAATTGCTATATATAAATATATATATATATATACGCCCCTCGTCCACAAACCATGGACGATATTTATTGATTGTGATTAGTGTGAAAATTGATTTATAGCGAATGATTGTTTGGGATTGTTTGTGGTCGATATTGATTGATTGAGGTTGAAAAATACCCGTTTGTGGTTGAGAAATATTTGGTTGAAACCACATAGGATTAGTTTGTGGAAATGAAATAAATATATACATGCCGCCTGCGTGCGAACTAGATGCATGATCCCCATTGTCAAAAACCGCGAGGTTTTAAGGTAGAGCGAGGAGCCGTACTAGGGACGGTCCCGGTTTTAACTACCCTGCCGTTATGCTGCCGAAATTTTGAATAATATTCATGTGTTTGAATTATTTTCATTTGCTGAAACTATATTTATAAATTGAATAGAAAACCTTCAT
Source organism: Allium sativum (assembly GCA_030737875.1). NCBI lineage: Eukaryota > Viridiplantae > Streptophyta > Magnoliopsida > Asparagales > Amaryllidaceae > Allium > Allium sativum. The sequence goes on along the minus strand of CM060926.1, from coordinate 678,322,493 downwards.
GTGTTGAATCGATATTCATTCGGTGATTAGAAATTCATGTGTTGAATGGTATTCGCGTTTTAAATATAAAAATCACATTTTTATCTATATATAGAAACTATAGAAAACCTTCATGTGTTGAATTGATATTCATTCGTTGATTAGAAATTCATGTGTTGAATGGTATTCATATTTTGAAATAAATTGTTTGATAATAAAAATCACCTTTTATCGACTATATGAACTGTGTAAAATAATCTCGTTTTGAAAGAAATTGTTTTATAAGAAAAATCCTATTTTTATCACCAATATGAAATATATAAAATAATAGTGTTTTGAAATGAGTTGTTTTACAATAAAAATCACATTTTTATTATATGCATGAATCGTTGAAATGTGAAGTGTTAAAAATAGCCACTTGTTCAAATAAATATATATATGAGTTGAAATATTCATTAATTAGCTAATGATATGATTTGTACCTATGTATGTAACATTAGAATGAATGGTGTTTTTAAACCAAATAGAAATCAAATATGAAGTTGAATAGAAAATGATAAATGATAAGAACTATATATATGTACATGCATATTCATTGAACAGGTTATAGCAAAGGGGCTAGAGAAGAGGAATAAAATTTTGTGCCCTACAAATAGGTACACATTTACTGTTTTGTTTGGGTGATGATTTTATGAGCCTGTTGGCTAGCCGCTTGGCTTTTTCTTTTTCTTTTTGAGATTAGAAGGACTGGGGAAGCTATTTGAGATTTCCCGATGCTCCCGGTGCAGGGGAGGTTATGGCGAAATTTTCCAAAATTTTAAGGCGTTAGTGAAATATTTGAAGTGAAAACGATATTGAAATCATTGAATGAACTATATTTATATAAGTATATAAATATAAATAAAATTAAAACGAAACGTAGTCGTGCAGTTCGCATTTTGAAACCATGATTTCAAACAACTAGTGCGGGAAATCCGACCATTGGATTTTCCCAAAACCTCAACCGTCGGGTTCGCCTTGGAAATATCTTCCCAACGACACCAACCTTGTAAAAATCCAACGGTTGGATTGTCTGGAATGTTTAATTCAAATCTGATGAAAAACAGCGCCAGAAGCGATTATATTTATATATATATAAATATAATTATATATTTAATCGAATAACGACGCTGCAGTTCGTATTTTGAAATCGAAAATTCAAACGATTGTACCGGGAGATCCGACCGTCGGATTTTCCCGAAACTGGAACCGTTGGATTCGTTTTGAAAAGACCTTTCTAATGATGTAAATTTTGTGAGGATCCAACGGTTAGATTTTCAGATATGTGTAAATCAAATCTGAAGAAAAACAGCGCCATGGTCGCGTTATGGCCCGAAGCATCGTTTTGAATAAATTGGCTATTCTAAAATAAATAAAAATAGCGATAAATCGTTATAAAATATCATAAACGATATGGAATGGAAATAAACTGAATCTGCTCAATTTATGTGGCTTTTGATGGTTGAAAGTATTTGGTGTGAAAATTACATTAAAGAACAAAATTGGTGTTGTCGAATAATTTAACCATTGAAATAAATTGATTTGAAATTCAAAATATACGTGAATTATTTGAAATGGCCGAGTTAATTCACATTTCAAATAATTGACCGACGATTGAAATTCGAAGATGAAGACGGTGGTCGAAGACCGGAGATTTTCACCTTGTTTGGATGGTAACCGAGGTCCTGATTGGGAGGCATCCCGAAATATGGATAATGAGTGGTGATCGTTCAGACGTACGTGGTGATCGATGGGTTTGCGAGGTATTTAGTGCCTCCGGTTTCGTTCAGACCCAGAACGGACTTGTAAATGGACTGTGTGTCTGACATTGGATTTTATTCTGTGTGGCACGCTAAGATGCAGTGATCAGGGCTTCTGTTGAAAAGCAAAGTCTTGTGGTGATGATCAAAGCACTGCCTGTGTGGCGTAGCTTTGTGTATAACGTGAAATCGCGAGCCTCACACCCCGGTATGAACCAGAAACGGGAGAAAGGACCTCAGGGAGGGCCTGCGTTTCCTCCTAGCTAGGGTGGTGTCAGTGACCTACCAGCCCTGACATTTATATACTTTTCACCTATGTGGTTGTTGCTGTTGCGAGGCGCCTCGGTTTGAACGGACGATCCGGGTCCGATGGAGTCATTCGTTGGCTCGTTTACGCCCCAAAGGGCGGGGAAACGCTTGGTTCATGCATTTTAATCCACATCGGTGGACCGGCCCTGACGATCCTAAGGCTTGACAGAGTACTTGCCTGAGGCTCGGGCTAGGCAGTCTCGAATTCGGTAAGGACTATCTTTTGCCTTGGTTCATGACGGAAATCCAATTTCCAAATATGTGACTGTGCGGTTTTGGTTGTACATATATTTGGCGACATAGTGGCATGGGACGCTCATGTCGTCTATGATTGATAGTTATGATTTGAAATTGTTTTCAAAACATATAGACACTAGCAATAATATCAAATGCCTTTGTTTTATTCGTATCAAGCATATTTTGGCCGTTATAAGGTAAAAACTCTATCCTCCGGTTTGCGTTGCATTGTGTGATGGGAACTGAGTCTTATAACGGCTTCATTTTTACAAAAAGCATATCGATGTTCAAAAGAAAGATTGTTTTAAATCACTGGCAATCCAATGGAGTAAACCCGTTCCACGAAAGTGGCGTGATCCTGTGATTGGCCAAATTATATATATATGTGTTGAGTAGATTTCTCATACCAGTCCCATGACTGACTCGTAGTTTGTTTCACTTTCAAACTCGGGTGCCCCTTTTTCTACACGGGCAGCCTTGTATTCAGGTTTAGCGGGTTCTTTCTGGATAGCTGGAGCTGAAGATGGATTCTATCATTTATCTCTTTTTATGATGTTCAGCTCCTATTGTACATATTATGTTTGTTTTCCGCTGTAGACATTTATGTATAGCTGAACTGTATTTTTACTAAGTAAGATCCTGTATACTGTGTAACTCTGATGATTACTTTTATCCAGTATATTCTATTGTTCATTATCTGGTGTATTTATTTAATTCTGTTCTGCCATTATCTGTTTCTGTGTTATATTCCATAGATAACCCTTGTCTCCGTCGGAACGGGATTTCGGGTCGTCTCATTCGTGCCTAACATATTATGTGAAATTCGCGCACGTATAACGCTTGAATGATGGGGAAAAAGTTTAGGAAATGTTGAATAACATGTGATTTGTAAAATGGCATAAATTGATGATGGATATGGCTTGGGAAAAATTGTATATAATAAGCAAACATGAGACTTGACGTAAATGGTTTTGGGTGTAAACTTGTGATAATTTGTTAAGTTCAGTTATTTCTCAGATTTGGAACATGTGATAGGAATCAAGACTTATAATGAATCGAATCTAGAACTATGTCTAATTGTAAGATAATCAATTCTGATTAATGCTTATCATTTTGTTAAATCTGAATTACCTATGCTTATGAGACTGTTTTGATTGATACAATGGAACCTATCATGTTGTGCACCAAGTTGGTGATTCTTCTATGTTCAATTTTGTCGAATCTTTAAGCCTATAATGTAACTTGCTTAGTTTAGCCATACTTATTGTTAATGTATAACATGTCTATTGGAAACATGATTCTTGAGTTGGGTACACCTTTACATACCTATTTTGTTCCTTATTTCAACTCTTGTGTTTCTCCTCTATCTCTCTCCGTTTTATTTTTGGACCTTGTCGTACGTGCGATTGAAACGCAGGGAATTGGGTATAACTTAATTAAGTAATTTTGGACATAACAAGTAAATGTGGCATAACTTGAATTGACCACACTTATGGATAATTTACATATAAATCTAGACTTGGACAGTAAACATATAAATTGGCTAAAAGATGAACGCCTATGACACGAGGTTAGACTTGGTTTGCGGTATAAGACTGCCCAGAACCGCCCGGCATATCCAGCAACCGCAAACGACAGTCTAATGTGAGAGGTCAAAGGCATAAATTAGATGCTTAGACATGAGGTTAAGTCTGTCTTGTGGTGGAAGTCTGCCCGGAGCCACCCGGCACATCCAACGGCCACAAGTGATCGACTTAATGTGAGAGGTATGTGCATTAATAACTAATTAATGCCGATCAACGATGAATATGATACCTAAACTAGTTAAGTGGGTGGGGTTAAGTTAACATGAGAAGAAGACAACTTAACCAATATTACATGAACAAAGTGGATAGGGTTAAGGCAAGCTTAACCAATAATACATATGGACTTGATAAGTGGAAGGGTTAAGTAAATCTTGGGTAGGTAGGTAATATTAGTATATATAGGCCCGCATACTTAACCGTTAAATAAACATGCGTGAATCAGTGGGAAGGTTAAGTGACATATGGATAGGCGACACTTAACCAATACAACATGTTAATTAAACAAATGGGTAGGGTTAGGTTAAACTGAGAACACTTAACTGTTATAACATGTTGGTTAGGAAACCCTAGTAACGGGTACCCATTTCGGTAGTAACTCACATAGAAGTATCACGGTACCCTAAACTAGGTAGGGTGGGGCATGATTACTGGGCTGATTATAAGCGGTCAAAATAGCAGCGAGTGGTGCGTTAGCGTAGGTTCCGACGGAGTACGGGTGTGCACGTACTCCGGAGTGGAAAAAGCAGGCACTAGGCATCAGTAGTCGTACACTGTGCATCTTGAATTGTGTCGGGTTGCCATCATAGGGATTGATACATCCCATGGTGGGACCAGCACAGGTATCTACAAATGTGCGGGACCGAATGACACAAGTAATAAATACATGCGAGTTAGGGAGTCGATCAATTAGGGGTAGTATGGGGACATCTAGTATCTATTATGGGCAAGTAGGCTGTTAAGGATTGTATGGGGTAGATACCTCTTACTAGATGTTATGCTTGAGGGCTACCAATTGCGGGGTTGGGATCAACTTTCAGTATGGAACTAGTAAAGGTGCGATATATTTAGCATTGGTGCAGTGTAGTAATTACCCTATTGTGATTAGAAGCGCAATCAACGTTTATCTTATTCATCTTGCCTACCTTGTCATGCATGCTTATGCACAGTCATTCCTTACTTTCCAGTTTATGTTCTTATCTTGTTACTTTAATGATTATTGTTAAAGTTACTGGACTCACTAGACTAATGTCTGACCTAGTTTGTTTCGCCTCTTTTCTTCCGCTCCCCCCAGGTTCTCAGGGAGGAAATACTCAAGCTTAGTTCAAATGTCTCTTTCTTCCAGCTTGAAGTTGAAAGATGTATTGCTTGGCTTTGATAGTGCTTATGGCATTTTCTGTTAGGGGTTATGGCTTTAAAATTATGTACTCTGAAGGCTTTTGTACAAGACTTATATTATGTACTTGGTTTTGTTGTTTTGAAGGTGTAACAAAACCTATTTCTGTTTTCGCTGCAATAAAGTTATAAAACTTTTAAGTACTATTTTATCCGTCTTGTAATATTCCGTTCTGTTTACTTATAACGCTCCGCGAAACTGAATGCATTCCCTTTGTGAGTGACATTAATGGACGTGGGGTGTTACGCTTACCTTCTCCGCCACCATGCTCGGTATATTTGTAAAAATCAACATACGTGATCTTATGAAATACTCTGTCAGACATCTATCCATACAAGTTCATTCTGAGATTGAACGAAACCAAAGATAACTCAGAAGAAGAGGTTTATTTCCACGAGTTTAATCTCTATAATTAACCAGAGACATCAGAGAGCAACCCTCTCCCTCCGAAGATCTATGCCTTCAAATCATTTCATAAGGATCCTTGCAAGTTAGTTATAGAACGTAAAGTTGGTTCGAAGTGGTTTTGGGTCTAGTTCCCATCCCAGTCTCTTTGAACTAACAGGTTTATAGTCCAAAGCAACATTTTATCACTAGTCAGGGTTTTAACTATCACATCAAAAACAGTACATACCAATACATTTGTAGCTTGGATCCTTTAATTAAAACCGTGCATTAAAACTCTTTCATCAATTTAAAATCTATATACCAATCTGAACAATTTTCTTTTTTTCGTTACTTTGAAAAAAAATATCTAATACTTATATGTTTAAAATAAACATATTCACTAAACTCCTCTTTTATTTCCTTTACTTTGGAAATATCACTATTTACTCACAAAATCTCTTTTTTATTTCCTTTAATTTGGAAATATCATTATATATACTTTAGCCAAATGATACAAGTCTAATTAACAATCTTATATGGGTTTAACAATGTCATGTGCCACATTTTTTATTTCATAAACCTCAAAATTCTTTAACTTCAAGCTTGTCAATCAAACTTCAAAAATTCATTTATGGAAATAACAATTCCATTTTCCATATCCACTTCGATTTCCAGACTCGTATAACCTTTACTTCATTTCTTTGAAATCCATAGCCATAATAAGTGTATTAACAAAACCAGACTATCTTCGTTATTTAGAAATGAGTGCTATATACTTAACCAAATGGTATAAGTATATATCACACTTTATATCTTTGCCAAATAATGTTAAGTGATACATTGTTTATATAAAACCCAATAATTCATTTAAATTTCTAAAATCTTGCAAATAAAGTTGCAATATCATTTCTCTTATGGAAATAATAAATTATTTCCAACATCTTTACCGTTTACAAACTAATATCATACTAAGATAATACTAAAGCCGTTCAAGTTAGGTTATTTTATATACTCTCAGAACTTGATCAACATTGTTCTTATCTTAAGATAAATAAAGCTTGTAACTCGAAAACTGGTATTAATTCTAATATTAAAACAAATCTCAATTTAACCATTCCATTTAAAATATTGTTTTATAAACCATATCTTGCATTTGAAAAATCTCCTTTCAGTTATAATTACTTTTACTTAATTTTTCTTCTTTCTTAAGTAAACTCTTATTTAGAACAAAACCCTGGATTTTGACCAGTTCCAATATAATTCATTAACAAAGATGGATTTCTATTATAACAAATCCATTTATCCAATCTTAAAATACAAATTCATTTACTATCTTTTTATAACTTAACTTGGATTTATTACTAAATCCATTTACTAAATTCTTTACACAAATTCGTTCAACGTTTGCCCTTGTATTCTTGAAAATCTTCTTCCCATTACATTTATTTTACTTAATTCGAATATTAAGTAAACAAATGTTTAAAGCCATGCATTTGCTCTAAATTTTCTTTATAAACTTCGTTTATAAAATGTAAATCCCTTTCAAATCTTAACTAAAATCTTATCACGAAATGGATTACTTTCTTAAATGAATTTCATTTCAAAAGTAATCACTTCAATTATTATTAATTTAGATATTAATTAACTTCATCGTTAACTACAACAATCGTAGTTAATTTCTTTATTAATAAAAAAGAGAATAGTTAAATTTTTTAAAACCTTATTAGAATAACAAATAATTTCATTCATAATAAACAACTCGATAATTACTTTTAAATAAGTAAGCTTAAAAATTAATTAAATTTTAAGAACGTTCATTTAGTTTGAACGACTATTTGTCAAAACCATTTCAATTAGATTAATTGATAACGAATTAATCTAATAAGTAATTTCAATTCAAATAGTTGACTTAGTTAACTTGAAAACATCAGTTAACTTGTTAAGTGATTTCCACTTATTAACATACAAAATATTTGGAGGAATCCAGTTGGATCCCTCCGATCTGTTTTTGCCGACATAACAACTCATAATATCATTTGAAAATTTCCTATGAAATAAATAATCAAATTTAGATCATTTAAATGAAAATATAAACATCAACAAACAAACAATCAATAATCATCCATAGCATCCAAACATCCATTTTATACTAACAACGATAAATTATTATAAATATGAATTTTGTCACATCATAAACTTCCAGAAGAGTGGGTTTACTCATATTTTGTTTCAATCGACGATTCAGGTCGATTTATATAGTTTCAAACAAGCGCTTGAAATTATATAAAATTTCAATTGGCTCTGAATCGTTCCAAACAAGTTCGTAGGCCTAGTACTCATCGCCATGATTCCGACGCTTCTTGTTTCGTTTGATTCTGTTCATGTATGAATAAGTTATGCTTATTACAATATATACGAGATTTAATTTAAATATATTTCTTCCTAACTGCCATCATTAAAATTAATCTTTGATTAATTTATTAAATCTCATTTATTACCGCAAATCACTTCCTCCAAACACGCACCAGGGTTTAAACAATCGAACAAAACTTTGTCCCTTTTGAATCATTGACGGCGACGCCAGAGGCGGTCGAGCCTCACTCTATTCTGGTCGATCGCAGCCCCCAGTTCTCTCCTCTCATCGACACCAACCAAGCCTTCCTCGAAACCTCTGTTCATCCGAGAATTTTATCTGAAATCGAATACTTTGAACCTCAAATACTCCTATTAGAGACGACCACTTCACACCCCACCACCACCGATGAACCCAACACACTCTGGCACTCCACTTTCTTGTAGAAGATTTTGCCTGATTCGGCTTGGATCAGCATATGAAGTTCTGGTCATTCGAATTGTGGTGGCGGCTGCTGCTTTTCTTTACCACAGGAAATTATTGACTTAGAGATGTTTAGATTAGGGTATCACAAAGAGGGAAATATTATTAATATTTTATTAATTTATGAAACTTACGTGTGAAGTTTCATTCTTAAACTACCATATACAAGCTTCGATCGCAACGAAATAGACATCCTACCATAACTTAATATTCTGGAAATGATGAAACTGGTTTCGTCGAATTTCGAGATCGTTTGAAAAACTTCCTTTATAATTTCACAACATAAATCGATATGCGTCTATATCGCACACGATCATAAAACAACTCCAATTGACTCCAAACTGGAAATCTCACAATAATTAACCATTACGGATTTATAAAATCGATTCATTGAAATCTGAGGTCATTTGAAAATTGACTATTCTTAAATTTCATATTAAATCGATATAATATTATCAATTTCAAAATAAACGAATATATTGATAATAAAATATTATTATCATATATATTCAAACAAAATCTAATATAACTTCAAAATAGACTAATTCGGATCTTAAACTCAACGTTTTAAATTTTCAAGTTAAATCGATACTCATTGTATTTAAAATCCTTTCGTTTTGTTTAATAAACCTTTATAGTTCATAAACGATTCTATAGCAAATTTTTGAAAATTCGATTTAGACATAAATCAAAATCTACTAGATGAAATCTCGATTTTCTCTCTTATTAGAATAGATCCGGAAGATTCTTGTTTTAAAGAATTATGACTCATATTGGATCATGTACATCCATTTGGAGTTCAAAACGTAAAACCATGAACTACCGCGACGTTATGAGCTCGTTTTTTATTTAATTACCAATTTTATGTTCAAACGTCATTTAATTAATAAATTCCTTGTTATAACTCTAATCTGATGTAATGACCCATTTTTTTGGTAGTCAAATATTTAATTTAATTTATTATTTTAAATATTATGTTTGGAATATTAAAGGATTTTATTATTGAATTCGTTTATTTAAAATGAAGTATATAATTTAAATCGAGCTCGAAATGGTGCGGCAGTCCATAATATTGAGTTTTCAGCTTCAATTGAATATACAGGATCCGATATAAATCGGAATTCGTTGGAATCTTGTTGATTATATTTTCCACATGGAAGTAAAAAATCCAGATTTTGTGTTATAGATTGTTAGTTATGTCCAAATCAAATTTTAAAATAGCAGCTATGGAAATTGTTATTTAAATATAACGTTTATTTAATATATTTATAGAGGTTTTAATATAATTTGGACATCGTTTAAATCGAAATTGATAATATTGAGTTGTATAATTTATGTTTGAAGCTACAAGATATTTCCAGTTGGGTACTTATGATTATAGTAATTTATTATTATTTAATTAAATTATTATAGAATTTAATTAATATTTTATTGATGTTTTTATACCTTTAAAAATATCATTTTTTTGCAAACAACCTCGGTTTTCGATGAAATTTGTTTCATTGAAACCGTAACGTAAAATTGTTGTACGGTATTAAATTTCGTGGCAAACCAATGTCGTATGTGACAACGACAGCCATAAACGCCCAGTCATTTTCTATAGCGCGTAATTAAGTTAATTTAAATTAATAGAGGGGTATTTATGTTTAAATTGAGCAGACGATCGAACTAAGCCACGAAACCAATTCCGTTGAGTTCGTATTGACGTTTAGAGTCAGAATAGGCAGGTAGTTTGTTATTTTTGGACATCGTGTGTTTTAATGTCCAATATAGCGTTGTTTGGCGTATAATAATAGCGTATAGGGAAACAGTCTCGAAATTCTACGAAACTTGTGCCGTTGGATTCGTATTAATTAATTATTATAAGATTTCAATTTTTGTGTCAATCGGACTTACCGTTTGATCATGGCAATGATAAACGCCTTAATGTTTATATTATTTTGGTCAACTTAGACCAGGGTAACTTTAAAGGAATAAACGACTGGCCAAATGAACTCCAAATTTAATGAAAATTTCATTGTATCCTAAGGAAAAGGCCTAGTGTAATTTTAAAGTTTCAAGTTGATTGGATTTATCATGTGATCTTAGGAAACTTAAATGCATGATTTTCATCGATAATTAGAAAGGACTTTTTACAAACGACCTCCGAATTCGACGAAACCATCCCATCGTATCTAGAATATTTTTTAATGCTAGGATTACATTTTTTGGTCAAAAACGGAGGTCGTATGTGAGTGTTTTGAGGTGATACTTCACGTATAAGTTATTAGGTAATAAAATTATAATAAAATTAACCCAACTCTATAAATAAGTCAAACGTGCGGAAACCCTAAACCTTGTCTGGCCGTAGTCAACAAATGTCGCCGCTTCATTAAAATGAACGAACCTAATCTTGTGACCTTCTTCTCCTAATTCACTCCAATCCGATCACCCATCCTCTAAGCCTCTAATTAGAAAAACGTTGGCCTCGGTGAGCTCTGAAAAATGACTGGCTATAATCTTAGTTGGTGCTTTACGTTGGCTAAACTCATGGCTGAAGGGTGCCGCGTTTGAAGTCGAACTGGAGACGAACGGGGGTACCCATTAGAGTCATGGTTTTAAGTGCTGGTAGTAGGGACCGAGGCGTGTGTTGCGATGACAACGGATCTCCATGCGGTTGACGACGTGAGGAGCAATGGTGAAGCATTAGTTTGGCAGTGTGGGGTGTCAAATGGAGCATAGCAGCAGCTTTACGATGGGAAGAAACAAATACATGGACCGTATTTTTCCAGTAGGCGACGAAGTAATTAAGTTGATTAATGATAGGATTAAGGGTTTATCACCTTAATTAAAACATATCCTTATATTAGTTTTAAAACACACATGGATGCAGGGAGAGATAGTGGAACTAGAGCGTGGTAAAGGAACAAAGGGTTATTCAGTGAAACAGAGAAATAAAGGAAGCTGGCTCGATTAATAATTCATTGATGTCAGCCAATTTATATAAAAACAAGTAATTAATTGAGTAATTATCTAGTTATAATTTAAGGGGATAAAGTTTTATTATATACAATCGAATCGTGATTTGTACAGGCGTATTGGAAAGCCAGAACATAATGAAGAGAAGCAGGAGTTTTTGGCTAATGCTCATATATAAATGTAATTTGTTGATTAACTAAAGTGATTAAGAATTTTAATTATAATTAAAATAGTGTTAAATTCAAATATTGATAAATTAATCATATGATATTAGAATTAGACAAACCAGGTGTCATGGGATTCACATCAACAAGATCTACATTATGGAATATATCTGAACGAAATTGAAATCAACTAGATATTTTTAATTAAATTAAACACTCATTTAATTTAATTAAAACCAACTCGTTAAACAATAGAATCAAATCATGGTGAGTTAAACTCACTCAGTTCTTACCACTTATATATTTTATAAGTCGGGTTTTATGGTTGTTAATGTTTGACTGTTTGTTTATTTTATATCCATATATTGATTGAACCAACAAAATAAATGTTGTTTAATTTCAGTGAAACACCAAATCGTTATTTTAACGATTGGACTCAATGAAGGTAACTTACCATATTGGTCACGTTTATTTAAAACGTGTTTAACTTAATGAATTGTTTTGTTAATTGGTTGATGTTAAATAGTCATTATTTACTGTTATAGAAATAATTAGTTAAACAGAATTGAATAAATTTATTTGAGATAATCCATTTGAATATAGGGAAGAACAGGTCGGAGGGATCCGACTGGATTCTTCAAATATATCAGGCGTTATTTATTCTCATATTATCATTATATGAACTGTTCTGATTGGATGATTGATTTGGTTGTTGACCGTTGACCTGAAATTCAACATTTGTTTTGTTTAAACCAGTGGACAGTATTGATTGAGCAATTGGCAATATATGGCCTAAAAATCAATCGTTTTCTAAATATCGATTTACCCTCAGGTGAATCGATGGAAATGAAATTCTAAAATTTATTTTTATAACTGAAATAGATTTTGAAATATATTATTTTGAATAAAAGTTTATTAAAAGGAAATAGATATTTATTATTTATTATTTAAATTTATAAGTGGTTATTAAATGATTTTATAAAGCAAAATGCTGATGTTAATCAGATTTATAAGTAAGAAAGTAGAAAATTAACCTAACGGTTAAGATTTGAATAATTGTTTTATGAAACAATTAATGAAATTATTTAAATTAATTATATTATTAATTAATTTAAAGGAAGGACTATAATTGGAATTGGTTAATGAAATAACCATGGTTTGTGTGATGACCCCAAACTCCCGTAGTACGAAAGCAAGGATAATCATTGGAATATAACACATAAACAATAACAGCTGAACAGAAATATAGAATTACAGCAGATAATGTACATCAAATTACACTGGAAATAATATATCATCAGAGTTACACAACATAATAGGATCATACTTAGTACATAATAAAGTTTCCAACTTAATATAAAATGTCTGCAGCGGAATCAAACATAATATACTAAATGAAGTCTGAACAGCATATTAGAAATGGTAGGATCCATCTTCAGCTCCATAGTTATCCAGAATGAGTCTGCTAAAACCTGAATACAAGGCCGCCCATGTGAAAAGGAAGGCACCCAAGTTTGCAAAGTGAAACAAACTACGAGTCAGTCATGGGACTGGTATGAGAGATCTACTTAACCTATTTAATAATAAGGCTAATCACAGGACCACGTCGCTAACGCGGAACGGGTTTACTCCATTGGATTGCTTGTGCATAAATAAAGTAAATTATTAAACAACGCAATTCTTTTTAGAAAAATGAAACCATTATAAGACTCAAGTCCCATCACACAATGCAACGCAAACCGGAGGATAGAGTTTTACCTTATAATGGTCAAAAATGCTTAATACGATAAAACGGATTTGATATTATCATTAGTGTATATATGTTTTAAAAACATTTTCAATCATAATGTATCAATCATAGACGACATAGCTATCATATACTATGTCTCCATATATAGGTTTACAATCAAAACCATACGGTGTCGTACTGGAAGTTGGATTTCCATCATGAACCAAGGCAAGGGATCGTCCTTACTGAATTCGAGACACTCTATGGGGCATAAATAAAGAGCCTAGGAACGCCAGGGATGGTCCACAAATATGTCAGTGGATTGGTAATGCCTGAACAATACGTTACCCCGCCCTATGGGGCGTACATAAAGAGCCACTAGGGACTCCATTCCGAGGTACATCGCTTTCCATCATCCACATAAGTAAAAATGTCTGGGCTCCCTAACATGACACCACTTCTAGCTAGAAAGAAACACATGTTCTCCCTGGGGTCCTCCCATTTCTGGTTCATACCGGGGTGTGAGGCTCGCGAAGTAACGCTATACACAAAGCTATGCTAAATAAAGCTGTGCTTTGATCATCAACCATAACGCTCTTCTTTTAAACAATAAACCTTGATCATTTGCATCTTGGCACACCACACTGACAATTCACGCCATGCGACTGACGTCTATTAATATATAACCTCTGAGCCCATACATCTCAGAGAAGGGTGTTATGCAACCGCCACCAAACAGATATATATTTAATAGAAATTAGTCAGCACAGAATAAAATCTAATGTCAGACATACATCCATTTACAAGTCCGTTCTGGGTCAGAACAAAACCGGAGACACCTTATTCCCCGTTCCATATGTCCAATACGGAAGAGAGGCTCTCGCATATCCGGACAATCAACAAGCACATTCCGACAACTATCGCTGTAACCCTTTCAAGGCAGTAACTCCAATCAAAGGCATCAGTAGTCTTCCATTTGATGTGAAGATCGCCGGTCTTCAACCACTGTCTTCAAATCTTCAACTTCCAATCGTCATATAATTATTTGAAACGAGATTTAACTCGGCCTTTTAAATAATTCGCGAATATATATAATTCAAATCAATTCTTTTCATTCCATATCGTTTATAATATTTTATAACAATTTATTGCTATTTTTATTTATATAAAAATAGACATTAAATGATGCTTCAGGTCATTACATGGCCCTGGCGCTGTCTTCATCAAAATTTGATTTACTCATTTCTCAAAATCTAACCGTTTGATCTTAGCAAAGTTTATATCATTGGAAAGATCTTTCCAAAGCAAACCCAACCGTTCCAGTTTTGGGAAAATCCGACGGTCGAATCTCTCGGTATAATCGTTTGAAGTTATGATTTCAAATCGTGAACTGCAGCTACGCGATTCATTTTATTTTAATATATATATATATATATATATATATATATATATAAAAATCGTTCAATGATTTCAACACCATTTCCTTTCTACCATATAGTTAACATCATTTTAATGAATCACAATTTCATTTACATGTAATTTATAATGTTTTCAACATTTTTATCTAACTATGAATATTTTAAATGAATCATACTTTCATTAAAAATGTAATTTTCTAATGTTAAACACATTTCTATTTCAACATTGATTCTTTTATATGAAATCATATATTACAATAAAAATGTAATTTTTAATGTTAAACACAACTTTATATCTTGAATCTTTTAATATGATCCATACATACATTAAAATATACTTTTTAATGTCAAAACAATTTTATCACAACTTGAATCTTTTATTGTTTCATACTTACATAAAAATGTAATTTTTATGTTAACACAATTTTATTCAAACTTGAATATCTTAATGTTTCACTCTTACATTAAAATGTGATTTTTATGTTAATACCATTTTATTCAAAACTTGAATATTTTAATCATTCTATCTTACATAAAAAAAATGTAATCTTTTTAATCATTCATCTATTACATTAAAAATGAAATCTTTTTACTCATTCTTTTTATTACATTAAAAATGTAATCTTTCTGTTCATTTTTTTATTACATTAAAAATGTAATCTTTTTATTCATTCTTTTATTAAATTGAAAATGTAATTTTAAATGTTAACACATTTAATAAACAATGCATCTTTTTCTAATGATTCATTTACATTAAAAATGTAAATTCCAACGTAAAAACAATTTTTATATACCAATGATTATTTTTAATGTTTCATTTACATTAAAAATGTAAATTTCAATCTAAAAACATTTTTATATAACAATGATTATTTTTAATGTTTCATTTACATTAAAAATGTAAATTCCAGTGTAAAAATATTTTTATATAACAATGCTTATTTTTAATGTTCCATTTACATTAAAAATGTAAATTTCAATGTGAAAACATTTTTATATAACAATGCTTATTTTTAATGCTTCATTTACATTTAAAATGTAAATTTCATTGTAAAAACATTTTTATATAACAATGCTTATTTTTAACGATTCATTTACATTAAAAATGTAAATTTCAATGTGAACACATTTTTATTTCCACTAATGATCATTTTTAATTTAAAATAGAAAATGTAAATTTTTTATGTTAACATGTAATGATCATTTTAAAAAGGTATTTTTATTGTTAAACAACTTTTTATTATTAAACAACTTTTCTATTCAATTAATGGTCATTTCCATATATTCTGCATATACAATAAAAATGAGATTTTTATTATTGTTTACCTTTTTATTTAAACCATAAATCATTTTTCATGTTTTCTTAATTTATAATAAAAATGTAACTTTTTATTGTTAAACAATTTAATTCCAAATAATGATCATTTTCAATTTAATATATACAATAAAAATCAAATCTTTATTGTTCATCCAATTTTATATCATAACGTGAATATTTTACAACACATAAATATTTCAGAAAATTTCGGCAGCATAACACCAGGGTAATTAAAAACCAGCACCGTCCCTTATACATCTCCTCACGCTAACCTAGGTCTCGCAGCGATACAAGGGTCATATTTTCCTAATACAATTTTCTTTTCATTATAATGAATTTTCCATAAACACAAATCGATTTTGTTTCAATCACAATCAGTCACCAAAAATCAACCAATTTCATACCACAATACAATCAAATCGTCCATGGTCTATGGACGACGGTGTCGGGAGTTTCTAAACTCCATCTACAACCTAATATAATTTTATTTATTTTGGATTCAGAAATCTCACTTTGCTTTTAATTTCTTCTAAAATTGTAGAAAGCTCCAAAAATTCTCAGGCCAGTTCTGAAATGTAGATCTCGAGTTTACGGTCCCATCGAATCCAACCTCATTAAATTCTGTAATCATTTGCAAAAGTTATCGTCGTAAATACATTTGATTACAATTTGAATTAATTAAAATTAATTAAATAAATTAACCTTTAACAATGTTTATTTAAAACGTTATTCCTTAAAAACTGTGTAACGACCCGAGATTTTCGACTCCGAAAATTAACACAAAACTACCATGTTGACTATTTAGACATCGGAAATACCCGATCATTAATAGAAAGAAGTTAGAGGGTGAGAATTGATAAGATAGAAAATTAGAATAGAAGAAGATCACCACAGAACAGAATCAGAGTAACACGAATCTTACAGCGGAACGAATAAAATATAATATATAACATAACTTTGAAATTAAACAGTATATATATGCAACAACATTATCAAAGTACAACACTTACTCCCACAGCGGAAATAACAATAGCTATATAATCCTGAAGCCTCCTGCTTCAAGCTCCTCCAGTATATCTGTAAAGACCTGAACTACTTGGCTGCCCGTACGAATTTGGGCACCCAAGAGTTTAGGGAAAACAAAAAAAAACTCTGGGTCAGTCATGGGACTGGTGTGAGTAAACTCAAATCATCGGTTTAACTTTTCAAAACCCTTTTCAAAAGAAAAGATAACTGTAAGACCGATCCACACATAAACACAGATGGTTTTTATCTTATGATAACCTAAAACAGTTTTGGAAATCGATATTTTTCTGATATTATAATAATGTCTAATCATAAGTAATTAGAATCTAGCAGAACGCTTACATCTCACGTTCCACATATATAGTATACAAACAAAATTGCGGGTTCTTATTGGAGATTGGATTCCAATTATGACAAGGTATGGGACCACCTGCCGATAGTGTATCTCTAGAGGCGAATACACCGGGTTCAACAAGAACATCTTGCAACTCGGCCCACACATGACTGACCACTCATTTCGCTTGAGTGTATCGAATGTATATCACCAACGGTTGGGACCTACCCACCATTTCCCGAAAAGGGACAACATCGACAATAGACACAAGAATGAAATGGATTTTCTCTAGATAGGTGATACACACCCTAATGGGTGCGACCCACATAGCCATGCTGCCTGCCCGATTTCTGTCATTTCCCGGTTGATGAGGCTTGAGGTCATTACGTATCCTTTGACACCTGACCACCATTCACTTTGAATGCCACATCGTCATACCCGCCAAATCACAAATTGATTTCCCCAAAAATACCACGGGTATAAAGCTAAGAGAAACGAATTCCTCCGCCACCAAACGTAAGTACGTTTGAAGAGATCAACTTACGCGATCCGTTAGATATACTCTGTCAGACATTCGTCCATTCACGTTGTCCTGGGACTGGACAAACCGAAGGCACTATTCTGTAAACGGGATAGCCTTTGCATGACTCCGTCTTCCATTATCTTCATCACATTTGATTGCAACGCTAACGTCGATACAGAGTGGTTTTCAGATAATGAATCTGATCCCGGTCTCTCCGTATTGACGACGTAAAAATGGTTAAAAACTTCGATAGTCGGAGATTTAACTATCAAAGAAAAAAACAGGTGTGCAAACAACGATATTATCTCCAAATGGAAATTCTATCAACCAACCATCATTCAATATTTATTTCTTTGTATTAAATTATCTTTAATTTATCCATTACCCATTTATATATATACGTAAATTCTTATTTTCTACATTTAGAAAAAATTATAGCTTTTTAATCATTTGGAACCATTTCCATATTCACTCCCATTTCTTATTCCCTATATTAGGAAACATTTTTGATCCTTATTTGGAAAACATTTCCAAACTCTTCCATTTGATTTAAACAGATATTTAAATATACGTCGCTATGCAACTCGAACTATTCCACTCATTAACTAAATTTACTTAACCCACTTTCACTATCAAACCTTTTGTAACAACCCGGAAAATCTGAACCAATTTAAAATTTTTAAATTGGCTATTTTAGTGGATTTTAAATATTTAAAATAAATATTTTAAATAATAACGACGAAAAATGTGTTTGAATCGACGTCTGAAAATAAATATAATTATTCTAATTATAAACAAGGCCTAAAATGGCGCGTTAGTTTCAAAAATTGAATTCAAACTTTGACTGACTGTACCGGGTGCAAAACAAAACGGATTTTAGTGAAACCAAAAATATTTAAATCTATTAGTGAATATCTTTCTAACGAAATGAATTTCTAGAAAGGTCGTTATAGAGTTTATATAGCCCGTGAAAATGGCCATTTTGCAAACGACCTCAGAATTCGATGAAACCACTTTTGTTGGATTCGGGATGTTAAATTATTGCTAGGTTTCAAATTTCATAATTTTTGAAGCTAGTATGGGAGCGTGGCAAAGGAAAATGTGTTTGGTCGATTTCTATTAAATTGGATCGACTAGAAAAGGGCCATTTTTCAAACGGTCTCAGAATTCGACGAAACTAGTTTTGTTGGGACCGTATCATCAAAACATAGCTAGATTTATTTTTCGGGAATTTTTAGAATCAATATGTGGCCCCGACAAATTGAAATGTACGTTCAAATTAAATATTGAATGTTTTATATTTTAATTTGAAAGAAAGCTGACTGAAACAGTCGAATGGGCCTTCGAAACATATCCCATTGTGTTCGGAACGGGGGTATTTAGCTAGGGACGACAGTCATTGGGTTTGGATTGGAGTTCGTATGAGATAAGGGGTATTTTTGGGTTTTTAAAATTTATAAATAATATAAAAAATCCTATTTGCCCGTTCATTCTTCTCTCTCCCCGACTCTCCTTGAAACCGATGACGGAAAAGGATAGAAACAATCTCTCCTAATTTCTGGCCAATCCACTCACTGATGTCGAAAGCTCCAGTTGAAGATTTTGAAGAGCTCGAGACAAGCTTCAAATCCATACCAGGATTGGATTTTTTCGTTCAGCATTCAAGGAGACCCGAGCTCACGAAGTCGCGACGTTCAAGTCGACGTCGTCGCCGCCTTAGGCGATCGAACGCCACCACCCCTACCTCGATTCATGCGCCCCTCCAAGCTCTCCACGATGGTACCCTCCGATCGTCACCCCGTTGCGCGGATTACGAGAAAAATCTAAACCTAGTTTAGAACATCAAAACGAGATAACGGCTGATTTTTATATCAACTATTCTATAGCACTTTAAAGCGCTATGGTTTTTGATTTCACTGTAAAAATCATATCTTTTTCGTTTCTTGACGAAATTCAGTGAAACAAGAGACAGTGGACTCGTGCGGACGTCTTCTACATTCTAGAAGAGACCGGATATTTTTCTGAGGCTTCTGCTATTTTTGGTGGAGTGGAACCCAATGTGAGATTTCTAAATTATAAACGATATGGAAAGCGACGATGTATAAATTATATAGTCGATGTAGGAGTTATATAAGCGTTGTATACCTCATGTATAAGCGTTGTATAAGTTGTACGTTCGATGTATAAGTTATATATGCGTTGTAAAAATTATATATGTGTTGAAATAGAAGTGAAATACTTATATATATATATGCCCTTGCCCACAAACCATGGACGATATTTATTGGTTGTGATTGGTGTGAAAATTGGTTGATATCGAATGGTTGATTAGAATTGTTTGTGGTTGAAATTGATTGATTGTGGTTGAAAAATACCCTTTTGTGGTTGAGAATTATTTGGTTGAAACCACATAGAATTAGTTTGTGGAAAAGAAAAAAATATACATGCCGCCTGCGTGCGAACTAGATGCATGAAATCCCCATTGTCAAAAGATGCGAGGCTTTAAGGTAGAGCGAGGAGCCGTACTAGGGACGACCCCGGTTTTAATTACCCTGCCGTTATGCTGCTGAAATTTTGAATAATATTCATGTGTTAGAATTATTTTCATTTGTTGAAACTATATTCGTGTGTTGAATAGAAAACATTCATGTGTTGAATAGAAATTCATTCGTTGAATAGAAATTCATGTGCTGAATGGTATTCGTGTTTTAAATAAATTGTTTTTACAATAAAAATCACATTTTTATTTTATAAATATGAACTATAGAAAACATTCATGTGTTGAATAGAAATTCATTCGTTGAATAGAAATTCATGTGTTGAATGGTATTCGTGTTTTAAATAAATTGTTTTAACAATAAAAATCACATTTTTATTTTATAAATACGAACTATAGAAAACATTCATGTTGTAACACCCCACATCTGTTAGTGTCACTCACAAAGGGAATGCAATAAGTTCTGTGGAGCATTTAGGGTAAAAGATGCAGATAAATTACAAGATAGACAGAAATTAAACAGCGGAAAATAAAACTTTGCTTTATTGATAAAATAGTTTGTACAATGATTTCTTTACAATATCAGAGTATCATCTGTCTTATAAAATAAAGAAGCATAAAAATACATTTATATTCCCCAATTTTAGCAAGAGCCAGCCATAGCATCTGAAAAGAGAATCCAAGCAAAACTTTGACAAATCTTCAAGCTGGGAAAGAGTGACAATCCAACTTAACCTGAGCTATACTATTCCCTCCTTTACTACCTGTGGGGGGGGGGGGGGAACGGAAGAAAAGAAGACGAAGAAAAACAGAGTCAGACATAAAGCCTGAGTAAGTTCAGTAACTTCTAGCATGTGAACATGGAAAAACAAAACGACATGAATTAACTGAATACAAGATAACACTATGATGATAGGGTCAGCAAGATTAGACAAGGTTAACACAAGACATACTAAGATAAGATAAACTGGATACGCTCTCTAATACTTTCGCCGCTTCGCTACTTCTTTATTGTACTGGTTTCTATATCTCTACACCACCTAACTAGTGTCCCAACTAGTAACGATAACGGGATCCCAATCCCTGTAGTTTCCGTTGCCTTCAGGCATACATTTATTATTTATTACCTAGATCTAACCACTACACCAAAAATGCCAATTTGGCAGTGTTAATGGCCGTATTAAAAGCGATTTGATACGGTTTTAAGCCGTATCAAAAAATGGCGTCTCTGTTCAATTGATACGGTTCAAAACCGTATCAATTGAGATATTTGATACGGTTTTAAACCGTATCAAAATCCATAATTGATACGGTTTAGAACCTTATCAAATTTGTCAATTGGTACGGCTTAAAACCGTATTAAATTACTAAATTGGTACGGTTTAAAGCCGTAGTAATTGTTCAGTTTGATACGGTTTTAAACCGTATCAAATTAGCTTGCGGGCACTCTCCAACTTCTAATTTGATACGGTTTTAAGGCGTATCAAACTGAACAATTACTACGGCTTTAAACCGCCTCAAATTGTTATGCTTGCACTGCTAATTTCATACATTGATACGGTTTTTAGCCGTACCAGTATACCAGTTTGATACGGCTTAAAACCGTATTAAACTGGTATACTAATATGGCTAAAAACCGTGTTTAATGCCTCACTCCTACAATGATAACAATGAATTAGATACGGCTTTTAACCGTATCAAAATCGGTATATCATATATGCAATATACAAAATCACTGCACCCATTGATATATATATATATATGCACAATAAAGAAGATACGCTACACTCATATAGCAGTATATAAAGAAGACACGCTAAGAATAATTCGATTAATACATAAATCATAACTTCAGTTAATACATAATGTTCACAGTTCTTTCTCTAAAAAAAAAATCAACAAAACTGCAGTTGTCGAGCCCATACAACTCATGCTTGTTCCAACGCCTGAAAAGAAAATAAAATAACAAACATCAGTTTTGTTTCGCCTCCACAACAACAAGACCTGGTTCAAATAGTAACTAAAAAAATCAATGCAGCGAAACTGAGCGGTAAGGCTCAGTTTCAGCTGAGCATTACGGCTCAGCGAAACTGAGCCGTAAGGCTCAGCTGATCTAACCTAGGGTTTTCTATCAAATGCTTTCTAGATTATTTATTATTTATTATTTATTCCCTATAGTTTCCGTTGCCTTCAGGCATACATTTATTATTTATTACCTAGATCTAACCTAGGGTTTTCTATCAAATGCTTTCTAGATTCAACTAGAGTTTACGCTATCTGCTGAACGCTTCTCGGATTCAGGGTTTATGCCACCTAGTCCAACCAGGGATTACGCTACCTGTCGAACGATGCCCCCAAGTCTAGGACACACTACCTAGAGTGGTATATGTTCCTATACTTCCCCACGCATGTATCGCGAATCGTTTATCGCTTGTCTAGATGCACATGTCCTGTAATGTGCGGCCCGAGTCCTGTGGCAGGGCAAATCAAGGAATACAGAACTCGGTCGGGAGCTTTCAGATATCTGTCGATGCAGATGCTAAGGTCTGTTTTTGTTCCAGTGGCTATGGTCCCACTTGACCCCTCCCTCAACTAATGAAAGGCACACCTTGAAATATGAGAACTATACGCAGGCCCCTGGTGCCCCACTATCCTATGGCCATCCTCACCCATAACAAGATAGCAAGTATATGGTCTTTTGGAGTTCTCCGCCTTTCCGCTTCACGTATCTCGATTGACTCAAGATGGATGGTAGACGACGAGTTGCTATCACAGGGCTACCGTTTTCTCGCCGAGTCACGCCGGTCCATCCTAGTCTTTAGGTTGCCATATATTGCAACCAAGGCATACCCCTGGTTCTTCTAACGCAGAACTTAACCTCTGTGAGCCCAGGAGGATCATCTGCAGTCTCACAGAGGGATACCAAGAGTACCCTCACGTCCCCTCGAAGCCTCGGGCTTCGTAATCCAATTCGTTGGAGCCTTCGTTTTAATCAGACGGACGTTCTCTCCTTCCCGTGTTATACTAAGAATTACTACTTAGTTCTACTAACTAAGGTTTACCACTTAGTTTCCAGAATCGTTGTTTTCTTAACTAAGATTTACTACTTAGCTCTTTTAACTAAGGTTTACTACTTAGTTCTCTTTCTCGTCAATTTGGATTGTTTAAGTGTCATTAGTCAATTCAAGCTAACTTAACCCTCTTCATTTATCCTGTTAAACTAGTTAAGTATTATCAGTAATTCATGTTGACTTAACCCCATCACAAACCAAGTTATATTGGTTAAGTGTTTCTTATTACTTAACCCTACCCATTCACCCTGTATTGGTTAAGTGTTCCTTTTTAACTTAACCTTGCCCGTCTGTTTTAACTAACATGTTATTAATGGTTAAGTATTATCCCTTCATGTTTTAGACTTAATCCTATTCCTTATCACAATCTGATGGTTAAGTGTTCATGTTTACTTAACCCTACGGTCTAGCCCAGCTAACATATTAAATTGGCTAAGTGTATTAAATGTTACTTAACCCCAACCTCTAGTCTAGTTAACATGTTAATTTGGCTAAGTGTATTAACTTTACTTAACCCCACCTTCTAGTCTAGTTAACATGTTAATTTGGCTAAGTGTTTTCTTAGTTACTTAACCCCTACAAGTCTTGTCTTGTTACGACGTTTAAGTTGGTTAAGTATCCCTATGGACTTAGCCCTCCCATTTTTGCTTAACTGTGTTAAGTTGGTTAAGTGTTCCTATGGACTTAACCCTACCATTCTTGTTCTAGCTTTAACTAAATAAATTAAAGCCACTACCACTCACATTAGACAGATATTGTTGCGACTATTGGATGTGCCGGTTGGTTCCGGGCAGGTTTACATCGCAACTCAGTCTAACCTCGGGTTAGGCCTACTCGTGTTTTCTAAGTTCAAAGGGTTTTGATTAATTTTCAAATCAGGTTTTGAAAGTAACCATCCCGTCCGTCGGATCAGTTAGGGATAGCCAGGGAGAGCAGAAAACTTGTATTTTCCAAACCCAAGCCTAGACACTATCCTCTCTGTCACCCTAGAACTTTCTGGTATATGTATTATTAAAAGAGATGTCATTAAGAAACCTTTCTTTTGTATAAAAATAAATTGTTAACAATTTATCCTCAAAGTTTAACCACATATCCTCAAAGTCCATTTTCCCTTTTTAAAATAAATTTGGCTTGTACACCATACATTTACCATGCCTACTAATGGACTTGTATTCTAGGCCCAAATCTTGATTTTCCTATCTTATAGTTTATAGCAATTTAGATCCAACACCCCCCATTTACAGTTCATGCCAAAAATAGATTTTATATTCTAGTTTACAGTTTATGCCAAACTAGATTTCATATTCTAGTTCACCGTTTATGCCTAAAACTTAATTTGCATACCAACTACCTATTTTGTGGCCCATTAAACCATTTACCATTTACGCCCGATGTATGTAAATTATGCTAACATACTTATCATGCTTAATTTAGCCACCCAATTCTGATTTAATATTCTAATTTCAGTTCATGTCAAAACTAGACTTGTTATTCTAATTTTCATCAAATTATGCCAATTTCATGTTTTTCCCCCAAAACGTATTCTCATCGTTCGTATAATCGTGATTCAACCTAGATCATAAATAGAGCTAGATTCGTGGATAGAAGGGAATGAGCCAAAATGCGATGAAAGAACGGACATAACAATTGGCATAAGATGACAATCCACAGGCATATAGATATGGTAATATTACGGCATGAAAAGGGTTGAATAGTATAGGTTCAAGAACATGGGTAGACCTAACTTAATAGGTAAATTCCCAAGATCTAAAACCAAAGAAAACCAAGAAAATCAGGTTTAGACCCAATTTCACAGTCACAAAACTTAAGCAACACTTTCCTAGTCATGAATCATAGGTGTTTAGTCACAGTTGTCCTTGTTATGTCATAGGCAATAGTTTATGTTTCCTAATCAAAGGCATAGGCTTGTGTTCATAGTCAAGGAAATAATTCTCATAGTCACAGTCATAGGCAATGTTCATAGTCATAGGCAATGTCCATAGTCATAGGCAATGTTCATAGTCAAAGAGGCATATGGTTTTAAGGTCCATAGTTTCATAGTCACAGTCTTATCGGTCATCGAATCATAACAGTTCTTAATTAAGTCCAAAGACATAGGCACAGATTCGAATAGAAAGATTTGGCATATTCTTTTATTCCTTTAATTTCATGTCACGAACATAGAAAACGTTCAAATCTACAAAGTAACTGACTTACAGAGATTAGTTTAGAATAGAAAGATGGCGTTGCTATGATTCGTGCGACGTTGCTCGAAACCGTTTGACTTAGCCTTTGATTCTTGAGACTTTAATCTTGATTCGAACCTCCTCTTGACAACTTGAGCAGCATTTCCTCGTCTTGATTTATTTTATATATTATTTATTTATATATTTTCTCAGAGGCAGCATAAGGATAGAAAAGAATTGTGAATGGAGAAGGAGACTAAGGCTGTTTATATAGTGTTAGGCGGACGAACCTAGGCAGAAAACGTGACCAAATACATCAGAACGAACCAGGTTCAGAAAACTGGAAAAAGCAGGGGGGGTCGACCCCCAGGTCGACTACCCAGTCGACTTGGGTGCCCCAGGTCGACTACCCAGTCGACCTGGGTGCCTTGGGCTGGAAAATTCCCGCCCAGCCCAATCTGGGTATGTTTTCCGAATTTGAACTCGTTTTCTGACCTAATTTGAACTTTGCTGAATCTTCCGGAGGCCATATCTTCCTCATACGGACTCCGATTTACGCAAACTCGGACTCGTTTTCATGCAGAATTCCGAGACGAACGCAATAGCGCTGCCCGTTTCCCTTGATTTTGATTTTAATATTTAATTCTGCCTTGATTTGTGAATCTTAGTGTTACAGAATTACAGGGTGTTGCATTCTCCCCTACTTAAAAGGATTTCGTCCCCGAAATCTTCAAGTTAGGAAGAATGTGTCCTACCATCCAATCACCCATCTACTCAATCATTCAATCACAGGCATTTATTGTCCTTAAAAGATTTCTAATGCTTTCATGTTCATATGCATAGTGTGTGTATATGTCTTTATCTTATGCAAAATCAGGCAGTCTACTAATTCAGTTGACCTCCTTAATGCGAATCATGTCAGTGCCATGCGTCCAATCATGTATGCAAGCATCCCTAGTTATGTAAATACTACATGCGTGCACAGCCATTCATCCATATGCAACATCCATATGATAGCATATCAAGTTCAACTTACAAACAAATACATATCTGTAAATGCAAGATGAAAGCGTCCGAACTTGATCTAGTGCCTAATACGTATGCATATGCATTCACGAGCAACCATTAGCAACCACTTGCAACCATCAACCGTAACATGTTTCAAACACATATTTACATCCATTGGCTTCTACCTAAGGATCGAAGATACGACCTAGAGGATATACTTTGGAAAGAGAGAAACAATTATGCGTAAAGCTCCTACCAAAGAAATCAAGGACGCACCCTTAAGGAAAAGGGTATGATGCTAGTATCTAGCCTTCTTGAGCTTTACTCCACTGTATCTAAACTAATTTAACTTCACGATTGTGAAGTTTCGGACCTCCATTTCCAAAATAAACAAATGTCAACCATAATACCAAGTATATGTACTAAGATGATTAGAGGTCTCCCTCTTATCCGCCATGCCATAACTATAAGGGTCGAAAGGTTACTACGTGCTTTTTAGAGTGCCTATCACAACTATTCATTTCTCACGCAAACCACCCTAGTCGAACTCGACGTCCCTCAAGTACAAGCCCCAAAGGCCTAAACCAATATCAGATAAGCACCCAAGGAATATCTCCTCCGAATTTAGACGATCTACGTGAGATGATATAAGCAAACTCGAGAGCTATTCTCAAATCCCTACTAACCAAAAATAAACTGGTCGGACCACCAATTGGATTTGAGACTCTAGTGGGATCTTTCTACTATACAAGTACTATAGTGCAGAGACTCAACTATGGAAGTGGATATGAACAAATGCGAAGCGCTAAAACCAAAGGAAAGAGTACGAACAGCAAAACTAGACTCTTCCAACAGAACTTTACTACCTTTCTCCTAGGTACGTTTGGTGGTGAAAGTATGTACATGCCCTTCTGAAAATCTTGTTCCTCGTTCTTGCCCTTGTCCTTAATTATATGCCCTATTATACCCAAGTAAAGATACTTCCTCTTGTCTTAGGTTTTATAATTTCTTCCTTCTTCGTGAGCTAAATCTACATCCATGAATTCCTCATCCTAGGGTTATGCTCCTTAGCCAAACTCCTCATCCCCTTCCATGTGTAGTCATGTTGACAAATCTCTCGAAAGCTGCTTCCATCGTACAGAAAACCCTATAAGCTTGAAAGAAAACTGGCCGTAGGTGAAACAACTACGGCTATGGATGGAAGTCGGGCACTACTTTGCCCTTCGATGAGGTTACCTCCCAGAGAGCCAGGAGCCCCAGAGACTCAAGGAAGAAGGATTCAAAAAGAGGAAGAGAAGATAATGCGTATGGCTTTGGGGAATATGCCTTTAAAACAAATCTTTTCTTTTTGAAAATGCTTCTTTTAAAATCGTTTGAAAATAATTTTTCAAATCTTTTATCTGATCCGGTAACCTTCAGCTCTGATACCACGTGTAACACCCCACATCCGTTAGTGTCACTCACAAAGGGAATGCACTAAGTTCTGTGGAGCATTTAGGGTAAAAGACGCAGATAAATTACAAGACAGACAGAAATTAAACAGCGAAAAATAAAACTTTGCTTTATTGATAAAATAGTTTGTACAATGATTTCTTTACAATATCAGAGTATCATCTGTCTTACAAAATAAAGAAGCATACAAATACATTTATATTCCCCAATTTTAGCAAGAGCCAGCCATAAAAGAGAATCCAAGCAAAACTTCGACAAATCTTCAAGCTGGGAAAGAGTGACAATCCAACTTAAACTGAGCTATACTATTCCCTCCTTTACTACTTGGGGGGGAACGGAAGAAAAGAAGACGAAAGAAAAACAGAGTCAGACATAAAGCCTGAGTAAGTTCAGTAACTTCTAGCATGTGAACATGGAAAAACAAAACGACATGAATTAACTGAATACAAGATAACACCATGATGATAGGGTCAGCATGATTAGACAAGGTTAACACAAGATATACTAAGATAAGATAAACCAGATACGCTCTATAATACTTTCGCCGCTTCGCTATTTCTTTATTGTACTGGTTTCTATATCTCTGCACCACCTAACTAGTGTGCCAACTAATAACGATAACGTGATCCCAATCCCTATAGTTTCCGTTGCCTTCAGGCATACATTTATTATTTATTACCTAGATCTAACCTAGGGTTTTCTATCAAATGCTTTCTAGATTCAACTAGAGTTTACGCTATCTGCTGAACGCTTCTCGGATTCAGGGTTTATGCTACCTAGTCCAACTAGGGATTACGCTACCTGTCGAACGATGCCCCCAAGTCTAGGACACACTACCTAGAGTGGTATATGTTTCTATACCTCCCCACGCATGTATCGCGAATCGTTTATCTAGATGCACATGTCCTGTAATGTGCGGCCCGAGTCCTGTGGCAGGGCAAATCAAGGAATACAGAACTCGGTCGGGAGCTTTCAGATATCTGTCGATGCAGATGCTAAGGTCTGTTTTTGTTCCAGTGGCTATGGTCCCACTTGACCCCTCCCTCAACTAATGAAAGGCACACCTTGAAAAATGAGAACTATACGCAGGCCCCTGGTGCCCCACTATCCTATGGCCATCCTCACCCATAACTAGATAGCAAGTATATGGTCTTTTGGAGTTCTCTGCCTT
Source organism: Allium sativum (assembly GCA_030737875.1). Taxonomy (NCBI): domain Eukaryota; kingdom Viridiplantae; phylum Streptophyta; class Magnoliopsida; order Asparagales; family Amaryllidaceae; genus Allium; species Allium sativum. The sequence goes on along the minus strand of CM060926.1, from coordinate 678,293,112 downwards.
TCCGCTTCACGTATCTCGATTGACTCAAGATGGATGGTAGACGACGAGTTGCTATCACAGAGCTACCGTTTTCTCGCCGAGTCACGCCGGTCCATCCTAGTCTTTAGGTTGCCATATATTGCAACCAAGGCATACCCCTGGTTCTTCTAACGCAGACCTTAACCTCCGTGACCCCAGGAAGATCATCTGCAGCCTCACAGAGGGATACCAAGAGTACCCTCACGTCCCCTCGAAGCCTCGGGCTTCGTAACCCAATTCGTTGGAGCCTCCGTTTTAATCAGACGGACGTTCGCTCCTTCCCGTGTAATACTAAGAATTACTACTTAGTTCTACTAACTAAGGTTTACCACTTAGTTTCCAGAATTGTTGTTTTCTTAACTAAGATTACTACTTAGCTCTTTTAACTAAGGTTTACTACTTAGTTCTCTTTCTCGTCAATTTGGATTGGTTAAGTGTCATTAGTCAATTCAAGCTAACTTAACCCTCTTTATTTATCCTGTTAAACTGGTTAAGTATTATCGGTAATTCATGTTGACTTAACCCCATCACAAACCAAGTTATATTGGTTAAGTGCTTCTTATTACTTAACCCTACCCATTCACCCTGTATTGGTTGTGTTCCTTTTTAACTTAACCTTGCCCGTCTGTTTTAACTAACATGTTATTAATGGTTAAGTATTATCCCTTCATGTTTTAGACTTAACCCTATTCCTTTATCACAATCTGATTGTTAAGTGTTCAAGTTTACTTAACCCTACGGTCTAGCCCAGCTAACATATTAAATTGGCTAAGTGTATTAAATGTTACTTAACCCCAACCTCTAGTCTAGTTAACATGTTAATTTGGCTAAGTGTATTAACTTTACTTAACCCCACCTTCTAGTCTAGTTAACATGTTAATTTGGCTTAGTGTTTTCTTAGTTACTTAACCCCTACAAGTCTTGTCTTGTTACGACGTTTAAGTTGGTTAAGTGTCCCTATGGACTTAGCCCTCCCATTTTAGCTTAACTGTGTTATGTTGGTTAAGTGTTCCTATGGACTTAACCCTACCATTCTCGTTCTAGCTTTAACTAAATAAATTAAAGCCACTACCACTCACATTAGACAGATATTGTTGCGACTATTGGATGTGCCGGTTGGTTCCGGGCAGGTTTACATCGCAACTCAGTCTAACCTCGGGTTAGGCCTACTCGTGTTTTCTAAGTTCAAAGGGTTTTGATTAATTTTCAAATCAGGTTTTGAAAGTAACCATCCCGTCCGTCGGATCAGTTAGGGATAGCCAGGGAGAGCAGGAAACTTGTATTTTCCAAACCCAAGCCTAGATACTATCCTCTCTGTCACCCTAGAACTTTCTGGTATATGTATTATTAAAAGAGATGTCATTAAGAAACCTTTCTTTTGTATAAAAATAAATTGTTAACAATTTATCCTCAAAGTTTAACCACTTATCCTCAAAGTCCACTTTCCCTTTTTAAAATAAATTTGGCCTATACCCCATACATTTGCCATGCCTACTAATGGACTTGTATTCTAGGCCCAAATCTTGATTTGCCTATCTTACAGTTTATAGCAATTTAGATCCAACATCCCCCATTTACAGTTCATGCCAAAACTAGATTTTATATTCTAGTTTACAGTTTATGCCAAATTAGATTTCATATTCTAGTTCACCGTTTATGCCCATAACTTAATTTGCATACCAAATACCTATTTTGTGGCCCATTAAACCATTTACCATTTACGCCCGATGTATGTAAATTATGCTAACATACTTATCATGCTTAATTTAACCACCCAATTCTGATTTAATATTCTAATTTCAGTTCATGTCAAAACTAGACTTGTTATTCTAATTTTCATCAAATTATGCCAATTTCCAAGTTTAGTCAATTTCATGTTTTTCCCCAAAACGTATTCCCATCGTTCGTATAATCGTGATTCAACCTAGATCATAAATAGAGATAGATTCGTGGATAGAAGGGAATGAGCCAAAATGCCATGAAAGAACGGACATAACAATTGGCATAAGATGACAATCCACAGGCATATAGATATGGTAATATTACGGCATGAAAAGGGTTGAATAGTATAGGTTCAAGAACATGGGTAGACCTAACTTAATAGGTAAATTCCCAAGATCTAAAACCAAAGAAAACCAAGAAAAATCAGGTTTAGACCCAATTTCACAGTCACAAAACTTAAGCAACACTTTCCTAGTCATGAATCATAGGTGTTTAGTCACAGTTGTCCTTGTTATGTCATAGGCAATAGTTTATGTTTCCTAATCAAAGGCATAGGCTTGTGTTCATAGTCAAGGAAATAATTCTCATAGTCACAGTCATAGGCAATGTTCATAGTCATAGGCAATGTTCATAGTCATAGGCAATGTTCATAGTCATAGGCAATATCCATAGTCATAGGCAATGTTCATAATCAAAGAGGCATATGGTTTTAAGGTCCATAGTTTCATAGTCACAGTCTTATCGGTCATCGAATCATAACAGTTCTTAATTAAGTCCAAAGATATAGGCACAGATTCGAATAGAAAGATTTGGCATATTCTTTTATTCCTTTAATTTCATGTCACGAACAGAGAAAACGTTCAAATCTAAAAAGTAACTGACTTACAGAGATTAGATTAGAATAGAAAGATGGCGTTGCTATGATTCGTGCGACGTTGCTCGAAACCGTTTGAGTTAGCCTTTGATTCTTGAGACTTTAATCTTGATTCGAACCTCCTCTTGACAACTTGAGCAGCATTTCCTCGTCTTGATTTATATATTTTCTCAGAGGCAGCATAAGGATAGAAAAGAATTGTGAATGGAGAAGGAGACTAAGGCTGTTTATATAGTGTTAGACGGACGAACCTAGGCAGAAAACGTGACCAAATACATCAGAACGAACCAGGTTAAGAAAACTGGAAAAAGCAGGGGGGGTCGACCCCCAGGTCGACTACCCAGTCGACCTGGGTGCCTTGGGTAGGAAAATTCCCGCCCAGCCCAATCTGTGTCTGTTTTTCGATCGAATTTGAACTCGTTTTCTGACCTGTTTTGAAATTTGAACTTTGTTGAATCTTCCGGAGGCCATATCTTCCTCATACGGATTCCGATTTACGCAAACTCGGACTCGTTTTCATGCAGAATTCCGAGACGAACGCAATGGCGCAGCCCGTTTCCCTTGATTTTGATTTTAATATTTAATTCTTCCTTGATTTGTGAATCTTAGTGTTACAGAATTACGGGGTGTTACATTCTCCCCCACTTAAAAGGATTTCGTCCCCGAAATCTTCAAATTAGGAAGAATGTGTCCTACCATCCAATCACCCATCTACTCAACCATTCAATCACAGGCATTCATTGTCCTTAAAAGATTTCTAATGCTTTCATGTTCATATGCATAGTGTGTGTGTATATGTCTTTATCTAATGCAAAATCAGGCAGTCTACTGATTCAGTTGACCTCCTTAATGCGAATCATGTTAGTGTCATGCGTCCAATCATGTATGCAAGCATCTCTAGTTATGTAAATACAACATGCGTGCACAGCCATTCATCCATATGCAACATCCATATGATAGCATATCAAGTTCAACTTACAAACAAATACATATATGTAAATGCAAGATGAAAGCGTCTGAACTTGATCTAGTGCCTAATACGTATGCATATGCTTTCACGAGCAACCATTAGCAACCACTTGCAACCATCAACCATAACATGTTTCAAATACATGTTTACATCCATTGGCTTCTACCTAAGGATCGAAGATACGACCTAGAGGATATACTTTGGAAAGAGAGAAACAATTATGCGTAAAGCTCCTACCAAAGAAATCAAGGATGCACCCTTAAGGAAAAGGGTATGATGCTAGTATCTATCCTTCTTGAGCTTTACTCCACTGTATCTTAACTAATTTAACTTCACGATTGTGAAGTTTCAGACCTCCATTTCCAAAATAAACAAATGTCAACCATGATACCAAGTATATATACTAAGATGATTCGAGGTCTCCCTCTTATCCGCCATGCCATAACTATAAGGGTCGAAAGGTTACTACGTGCTTTTTAGAGTGCATGTCACAACTATTCATCTCTCACGCAAACCACCCTAGTCGAACTCGACGTCCCTCAAGTACAAGCCCCAAAGGCCTAAACCAATATCAGACAAGCACCCAAGGAATATCTCCTCTGAATTTAGACGATCTACATGAGATGATATAAGCAAACTCGATAGTTATTCTCAAATCCCTACTAACCAAAAATAAACTGGTCGGACCACCAATTGGATTTGAGACTCTAGTGGGATCTTTCTACTATACAAGTACTATGGTGCAGAGACTCAACTATGGAAGTGGATATGAACAAATGTGAAACGCTAAAACCAAAGGAAAGAGTACGAACAGCAAAACTAGACTCTTCCAACAGAACTTTACTACCTTTCTCCTAGGTACGTTTGGTGGTGAAAGTATGTACATGCCCTTCTGAAAATCTTGTTCCTCGTTCTTGCCCTTGTCCTTAATTATATGCCCTACTATACCCTAGTAAAGATACTTCCTCTGCCGAACGGTTATATTTTCAGATATATGTAAATCAAATCTGAAGAAAAACAGCGCCACGACCGCGTTATGGCCAAGCGTCGTTTGAATGAATTGGCTATTTTTAAATAAATAAAAATAGCGATAAATCGTTATAAAATATTATAAACGATATGGAATGAAAGTAAACCGAATTTACCCGGTTTATTGAATATTTGATGTTTGAATATGAAATTTAGAAACTAACTGAAGGTTAGCTAAGTCAAATGGTTTCCTGGGATTTGATCTGATGTTGGTTTCGGCCTTCGGGGTTAATATTTGGGAAATCGTTCTCTTACTGATTTACAGTTAGTGACTAATGAATTGGAATGAAGCATATGTTGTGTTTGTGTAGCACTTGTTAATTATATACGCGAGTTGCTCAGAAAGACCGGGTTTATCCCATTTTGAATAACTTAATCGACGATAAGAAGACGAAGATGAAGACGGGGGTTGAAGACCATAGATCTTCACCTCGGTTGGATGATAACTGATGTCCTGATTGGGAGGCATCCCGAAATATGGATAATGAGTGATGATCGTCCAGACGTACGTGGAGATCGATGAGTATGCGAGGTATATAGTGCCTCCGGTTTCGTTCAGACCCGGAACGGACTTGTAAATGGACTGTGTGTCTGACATTGGAATTCATTCTATGTGATTGATAGCCATCAGTTGGATGGTGTGAATTGCCTGTGTGGCATGCTAAGATGCAGCGATCAAGGCTTCTGTTAAAAAGCAAAGTCTTGTGGTTGATGATCAAAGCACCGCCTGTGTGGCGTAGCTTTGTGTATAATGTGAATTCGCGAGCCTCACACCCCGGTATGAACTTGAAACGGGAGAGGACCTCAGGGAGGGCATGTGTTTCCTTCTAGCTAGAGGTGGTGTCAGTGCTTAAATTGGCTCACATTTATATTATTTTTACCTGTGTGGTTGTTGCTGTTGCGAGGCACCTCGGATATATCGGTGACTATGTGAAGCCGATGGAGGCATTCGTTGGCTCATTGACGCCCCAAAGGGTGGGAAAACGCAGTGTTCAGGCATTTTAATCCACATCGGTGGACCGAACCTATCGCTCCAAGGGCCCACCTGTATCTGGGTCCTGAGACATGGGATAGAGCGTCTCGAATTCGGTAAGGACTATCTTTTGCCTTGGTTCATGATGGAAATCCAATTTCTAAATACGACACTGTGCGGTTTTGATTGTATACCTATATATGGCGACATAGTGGTATGGGGCATCAATGCCGTCTATGATTGATACTTATGATTTGAAATTGTTTTTGAAATATATAAACACTAGTAATAATATCAAATTCTTTTGTTTTATTCGTATCAAGTATATTTTGGCCATTATAAGGTAAAAACTCTATCCTCCGGTTTGCGTTGCATTGTGTGATGGGAACTGTGTCTTATAATGGCTTCATTTTTATAAAAAGCATTGCGATGTTTAAAAGATTGACTTGTTTTAAAGCACTGACAATCCAATGGAGTAAACCCGTTCCACGAAAGTGGCGTGGTCCTGTGATTAGCCAATTATATAATGTGTTAAGTAGATTTCTCATACAACTCCAATGACTGACTCGTAGTTTGTTTCACTTGCAAACTCGGGTGCCCTTATTTCTACACGGGCAGCCTTTCTTCAGGTTTTAGCAGGCTCCTTCTGGATAGCTGGAGCTGAAGATGGATTCTACCATTTATCTCTTTTTATGTTGTTCAGCTCCTATTGTACATATTATGTTTGATTTCCGCTGTAGACATTTATGTATAGCTGAACTGTATTTGTACTAAGTATGATCCTGTATAACTCCGATGATTACATTTATCCAGTGTATTCTATTGTACCTTATTAGGTGTATTTATTTATTTTTGTTCTGCTGTTATCTGTTTATGTGTTATATTCCAAAGATTACCCTTGCCACCGTCAGTACGGGGTTTGGGGTCGTCACAACGTGGTATCAGAGCTTTGCTTAAGCTTAGTTCTAGAATATAACATATTAACAAACTCATCAAAAGTTGAACCAGTAGTGTTCTAGGACGAATAACTCATTACAGATAGGATCAGAAATATCCTACTATGAGTAAAGCAGAATGAAATACACTCCAATAGACACATTTACATTTGAAGTATATGTCTCTATGTTTTGAAATATCTTTTCTGTGACCTGACACTTGATCTGCTATTTGAAGAAGTACTAGAAATGAGTGTCAGAAATAGGAGGAATGCAGAACCAGATCTAGAGGCTCTATTAAAGATATATCGAAATCTGGGCGGAGCACAATTCTCGGGCAATGAATCTATAATTCAAACTCAAGCTTCGATGAGTTCTGTTGAAAGAATTTTTGAACGTATCCAGTTGAGGGATGATCAGAAAAGATTAGCGGCATCTTGGGCATTCAAAGTAGAAGCTTTAATCTGGTGGGAAACAATGATCAAGGATAATCCAGAAGGTGATATCACCTGGGATAGATTCAAAGAGATTTTCCTAGGATGATTTACTCCTCCTGAAGCAACTGAGCGGCTATGTGATGAATTCTCTTATCTGATATAAGGAGATATGACCATCCCAGAATATCATAAGAAATTCAACGAACTTTCTCATTTTGCCCTTTATCTAATTCAAAATACGAAGAGGAATAATCTGAGATTTATTCATGGCCTGCAAAGAAAATACCAGAATAAAGTAATGGGGCATGTGTAGCTTCCTTTCTCAGAAATGATATACATGGCTTATCAGTATGAAGATCTCCATAAGAAAGGTATGTTGCGCGACGAAGAGGAAGTCAGTTCTAGTAATAAGGAGTCTGAAACTGATAGTCCCGAGGCCAGTACGATGTCAGAGGTCAGTAAGAAGACCAAAATCAATCGGAAAAGGGCCCGGTCTGGGAAAGAACCAGTAACAACTGCCATATGCAATAACTGCCATCAAAAAGGGCATTTGTTGATAAATTGCGAACCCTTAAAGAAACGAATCAAGAGTGGATTTAAACCCAGTAGGAAGTCTGGAGAAACTAGGAAATGCCGGAAGTGCCATCAGGCTGGTAATATTGAGAAGAATTGCCAACTATTAGAGGAAAAGTCTGAAGCAGTACAAGTAAATGAAGTGGCGGAAACTTCAGCGCCCTCTGCTAGGCAGGAGAGGCCAGATGTTTTAGAAGGCACGCTTAATGTCAAAATATTCCAGTTAAAGTACTGTTTGATACAGGCGCGTCGCGAAGCTTTATTGCAAAGAATGCAGTTAAGAAGTTGGATTTAAATTTGTAAAAGCACAAAGAACCCATCACTGTCCATAATCCAGTTGGAGATTCTCTCGATTTTAGATGGGTTTGTGCAGTGCCTGTCTCTTTTTCTTGTTATAAGTTCCTTACTATCCCTATCATCATGAATTTTACTGAATTCGATCTTATTTTGGGATTGGATTGGTTAACCAAATATGAGGTAGAGGTTAGATGCACCGAGAGAGTTGTTAAGGCAAAGGCCCAATCAGGGAATTATATAATCATACCATGCGAAGGTCTGAATTCCAATAGAAAAGACTTTTGGTCAGCTCTGGATGTTTCTCCTGCTCAAATAGAAAATATCCCTGTAGTCACAGAGAATGTTCCACACCTCATAAAAGATATTCCTGTCGTCAAGAATTATGCAGATGTGTTCGAGGAAGTTGTTAGCTAACCTCCGCAGAGAGAAATTGATTTCAAGATCTCTTTAATTCCGAACGCAAGGCCAGTAGTGCACGCTATTCGGAGAATGACTCTAAAGGAGAAAGAAGAACTAGACAATCAAAATCGACAGCTCATATGGAAGGGTCTGATCAGGCCTAGTTTCTCTGATTGGAGAGAAACAGTGGTGTTTGTCCCAAAGTCTGACGGTACTCTGCGACTATGTGCGGATTATCGTGACTTGAATAAGCAGACAATAAAGAATAAATATCCATTGCCGCGAATCGATGATTTATTGGATTGTCTGAATGGAGCACAAGTATTTTCAAGGATGGATCTAGCTACAGGCTTCCATCAGCTTCGTATTGCCGAAGAGTGTGTTCCTATGACAACATTCAGAGGCCCAGACTTATTCTATGAGTGGTTAGTAATGCCGTTCGGCTTATGTAACGCTCCAGCTTACTTCGTCGATTTGATGAATCGAGTGTTCAGAGGAGTCTTGAATAAGTTTGTTCTGGTTTTTATTGATGATATTTTATTTTTTTCTAAGTCAAAGGCCGAACATGAAAAACATTTGGAGCAAGTTTTAGAAATTCTGAGAAGGAATGTACTGAAAGCTAAACTGTCCAAATGTATATTCTGGCAAGATGAAGTAAAGTTTCTTGGCCATGTCGTATCAAAAGAGGGAATTGCTGTGGATCCAAGTAAAATCACTGCTATTCAAAATTGGAAACAGCCTAGTACTCCCATAGAAGTCCGAAGTTTTCTTGGATTGGCTAGTTATTACCGGAAGTTCGTTAAAGATTTTTCGAAGATATCTAGTCACTTAGCAATGCTTACAAAGAAGCACGCAAAATTCAAGTGGACTCCCGAATGTGAGGAGGCTTTTGAAAAGCTAAAGTTAAGATTAACAACGGCTCCAGTGTTAACGATAATCGACGGCAATCAGGACTTGAAAGTCTGGACAGATGCCTCTAGAGAAGGCCTTGGTGCAGTATTAATGCAAAGAGGTCAAGTGGTTGCTTATGCTAGCTGTCAGCTGAAGACACATGAGAAAAACTACGTCACTCATGATTTTGAGTTGTTGGCTATCATATTTGCTTTGAAAATCTGGAGACATTATCTTTTGGGTGAGAAATTCGAACTGTATACAGACCATCAGCCATTGAAGTATTTGTTCACTCAAAAAGACTTGAATCTGAGACATCAATGTTGGCTAGAGTTCCTTGCAGCATACGATTTTGAGATTTTGTACACTCCAGGGAAAGCCAATGTTGGGGCCGATGTGCTAAGTCAAAAGAATGCAATAATCGCCAGCTTTATCATTACGACTTCCTTGATTGACAAAATATCTATTCTTCAGAAGGATGATAATTTTATTAAGGATATGATCAAAAGGATTCAGAAAGGCGAACCCTCGTGTTTTCAAATAGATAACGATGGGACTCTTAGATTGAGGGGAAGGATTTGTGTTCTCGACATCCCCGAGTTAAAAAGGGAAGTGTTAGACGAGTGTCACAAGTCCAAGCTGAGTATCCATCCAGGTGTGACCAAAATGTATAACGATCTCAAGCGAACATTCTGGTGGAAAGCTATGAAAAGGGATGTTTCAATATATGTTAGCAGGTGCTCTACTTGCCAACTAGTCAAAAGCGACCAACAGAAATTGGCTGGATTGTTGCAACCGCTGGACGTTCCAGGTTGGAAGTGGGAACATATTTCCATGGACTTCATAGATGGTTTGCCCAGAACCAGGAAAGGAAATGACAGTATTTGGGTGATCGTAGATCACTTCACGAAGACCGCCCATTTCATACCTGTCAGATCGAACAGAACTGCTCAGAGTCTGGCGCAGATATATTTCAAGGAAATTTTTAGGCTACATGGAGTGCCGCTCAGTATAGTTAGTGATAGAGATCCAATATTTACTAGCAAATTCTGGGAGGCATTTCAAGTAGAACTGGGAACGAAGCTGAACTTGAGCAACGCTTATCATCCTTAGACAGATGATCAAACTGAGAGGGTGAATCGTATACTAGAAGATCTATTGTGGGCTTGTGTACTTGATTTCGCTGGATCATGGGAAGACCATTTACATTTGGCCGAGTTCTCATATAACAACAGCTACCAAGCGAGCCTGACAATGTCACCATTCGAAGCATTGTATGGTAGACCGTGCCGATCTCCTGCTTGTTGGGTCGAACCTGGTAATAGACTCGTATTGGGACCTGATATGATCCGCGAAGCCGCAGACAAAATTGATTTCGTTAAGAAACGATTACTCACCGCTCAAAGCCGATAGAAGAGCTATGCTGATTCGAGAAGAAGGGATTTGGCTTTTTCTGTTGGTGATTATGTGTATCTAAGGGTTTCTCCGATGAGAGGAGTGATTCGATTTGGCAAAACTGGGAAGTTGTCGCCCAGATTTATTGGTCCATTCCCTATACTTGAACGGATTGGAACCCTCGCTTATAGAGTTCAATTTCCTGATTGGTTGCCTGGAGTAGATGATGTATTTCACGTATCTCAACTTCGAAAGCACGTTCATGATCCAGCCTTGATCGTGGAAGAAGCAGCGCAACAGGATATTGAAATTACTCCAGAATTGGTTGTGAGAAGAGAGCCGCTAAAGATTATTGGCAAAGAAACCAAAGAACTGAGGAACAAGAAGGTTCACTTAGTCAAAGTGCAATGGAGTGGAGATCCGCGAGATTGTACTTGGGAAACAGAGGAAAGCATTAAGAAAGCCTATCCTAAGTGCAGGGTGGATATCTCTGATTAAGTCTGGTGCAAGGTACATTTACCATATTTTGAAATTTCCATTATGTTCTCTACTTTGTTGTTATTTTCTTTTCATGTATGTGAACTTTTAATTCTATAGTCTGAGTGATTTTAAAAGAGTATAGGAATCGATTAGTACATTTTTGAAAAGTTAAAAATAAAATTGATTGTTGTTTGTGTTGTGTGATAGTAGATTTGATTAATTAAATTATTAGAACGATAGTTAATTTAATCAATAAGAGAATGAAGGGTAGAATTTATTCGATTAAATCACACATTGAACTGATTTAAAAATAGATAGAAATATATACATGTGCATTATATATGTTTCAACAGCTAAATGGATTAGCTGTTGAGTAAAAATTATTTGCGTGCTCGACAAATAGGTAAACCTTAATGAGTTGGATGCGAAATATTATTATATCAACTCCTGTGAATGCCATTGGATGCGGAGTATTGGTTGTTCTGTGTGTAATAATAAATGTCGCCATAGGATAGTAACAATAATTTTGAACTACATTACATGGCATACTTCGTGAAGATATGCATACTTCATCATATACCACATAAGCATTTGGAGCTTGTGTGACAAGGTTGAAGATTTACTATAACAACCCGTATTTTAATAACGTGCTATAACCATAAATCAAGACAGAATTAATTTTTAAAATAAGGATCAAGGGCAACGGGTTACGCCATTACGTTCGACTCGAAATTCTGCTTGGAAACGAGTCCGAGTTTTCGAAAATAGGAGTCCGTATGACCAAGTTATGACCCTTCAAAGTTTCAAAAATTTCAAGTTCAAAAACAGCTCAGAATTCGAATTCAAATTTAGAATTCAAACCCCAAAACGGACTGGGCGGGAAATTTCCCGCCCAGGACCAGGTCGACCTGGGGGTCGACCATAGAGTTGACCTGGGTGTCGACCTGGTTGCCGAGCCCATTTTTGAGTCAGAATTCACTCTGATGTTTCTAGTCCGATTTCTGTCTAAATTTGTTGGCCAGACCCTATATAAACAGCCCAACTCTTAGTCTCTCTACACAAATTCTCTCTGGCCTTATGCTGCTAAAACCCTGGTTGAAAAGTTAGAGAAAAGTGATTGCTTCTTCTCCAACAAGGCTACGCATAGAGTATTGCTGTTTGGGGGATTTCTGTTAGACTCGAGATTCAACATCGCCTGTTTGTTTTCTAATTCTCAAACCATGATCCGTAAGCCCCAGTTACTTTTAGATCTAAACTTTAGACTTAATATGGACATGTTGTAAATTGAAATTGAACCGAAGTATGACAATTATCTTGGATCTATCATTGTATATCTTGGATCTATCATTGTTCATTTTGGATCTAGTATTTTGGATCTACTATTTGTTCACCTTGGATCTATTCATCCTGAATCTTGACTTGTGGTAATATGAAATTGATTTGGAGCCTATATATGTTGTAGATCTAAAACCCCTAATGTCCATAATATTCATGCATGCGATGTTGAATTATTTGTTATTCACAAGTTGGGTTTATTATCTTATGTCAACTGTTACCATGACTATCACCGTATTTTGCTAGATTTGATATTTGAGTCCACTACTCCATATGCCAGTATTGTTGTAATCATTTATCTTAAATTATACCATGCTTGACTTGTAATCACTTTTGCCACCTTATGCCCGTTCTTTCCATGTTATCCTCTAATTAGATTTGTTTGTATCAATTCGAATTCACATGCGATGGGAATACGATTTGGGTAGTTTAGGCAAACCTGAATTTACCATGAACTTGGAACATGAACATTGTTATAACTTGAATCTGAATATGGACATGAAACTTACCTTGAAACTTGTCATGAACTTGATATTGAACATGGTCATGACTCTAGAACGAACTTGAAAATGGCCAACTCGAGGTTGGGTTGAGTTTGCAGTGTAAATCTGCCCGGAACTGCCCGGGGAATCCAATGACTGCAAACAATAGGATCCAATGTGGGTAGTTGGTCATGTCGCACCTAAAACCCGAGGTTAGACTATGTTGTGGTGTAAATCTGCCCGAAACTGCCCGGAAAATCCAGTGACCACAACAACTAGTCTAATGTGAGAGGTTGGGGTGCATTAATGAATTTATGCTACATGATAAGGTTAAGTCATGAACATGAAAGACAACACTTAACCAACTTGATACATGATTGGACAGGGTTAAGTCACGAATTTGAATGACAACACTTAACCCATTAGAAACCCTAGTTACGTGATCCTTTTCAGCAGTAACCCACTTAGATGTATCCCGATACCCTGGGACTAGGCAGGGTGGGGCACGATTACTGGGCTGATTGTAAGCGACCAGAACGACGGCTGAGTTGGTGCACCATTATAGGTTCAGGCGGACTATTGTCATGCACGTAGTCCGGAGTTGAAAAAGCAGGCATTGGGCACCAGTAGGTTTACACTGTGCGTGCTTGATTCGTGTCGATGGTTGGCACCCTAAGGCTTGATACACCCTATGGTGGACCTAGCACAGGTGACTACATTTCGTGATTGGGCCATATGACACAGACACGTGACGAGCTAGAACTTGTAGGGAGCCGATCGATTAGTAGATCATACTGTAGGACCCCGTAATGGGTCATTTCATGATATTGGGTCAAGGGATCATTTCATGGTTAATACTTGACATGGGTTAGAATACTAGTACAGCTGGTGCAGCGAATCTTGAATATGCGATGCTAGACTTGACTTATCTTGTTATCTTAGTTATCATACCAGTCCTGTTATCATCCCTATGTTTAATTCCAGTTTTCACATGTCATGTTACTTTTACTAGTTTTTATGATGAAAGTCACTAGGGCTTACCAGTCTTTATGACTGACCCTTTTTCTTTTGCCCCTTTTTCTTTCGTTTTCCCCCCAAGTTCTCAGGGAGGAAACGCTAGCTCTTAGCTTGGATTTAGCTTACTTTCTGTCAGCTCATGTACGGTTTGGTCTTGAGCTATGCTATGGCTGCACTTCTGCTATCTTTTGGGAATAATTTACTTTTGTTATCTTAAGTTTATGCTTCTTTATTTAGAACTAGATGTAATGGAATAATTTGTACTTTGGATATATGAGGTTTTGACTCTTTTCTTGAAAGTAATGAAATTTGGTTTTTAATTTCTACCGCTGCTTTATTTATGTTCTGCCTTGTGATATCTCTTTGTATGTTTACCTAGATAATACTCTGCCAAAACTAGTGCATTCCCTTTGTGAGTGACCCTAGTGGAGGTGGGGTGTTACATTTGGTATCAGAGCAGAAGGTTACCAGACAGGGAAAAAGTTTTTTTTTTTTAAAAACCTTCTAAAACTATTTTCCAAAACCGATTATAAAGAAGCATTTTTTTCAATAAAAGTTTTATGTTTAAAAAGGGTTATTCCCCAATCCATTAGCACTTTCCTTTTGTTTCCTCGTTTGAATCTTTTTCGTTTTTCTGCATGTCTGATCTTAACCTTCATGAGGGAGTACCCGTACCTAGATGGTTCTGAAGGTACTTGGAAGCTAGGGCCAACGGCGCGGGCCCGGTAGACATCCCTACTCCTCCTCCCCCAGTGGCCGCAGTTCCTCCTCCTCCACCTGGTAACGCCTTTGCCAAAATATGCAAAGACTTTAAAGCAATGGGCGGCAAGAACTTCGTTGGAACTGAAACCTTCGTTGAGGCACGAAACTGGCTAAAGGAGTCTGAAGACTTGTTTATTATATTCGATGTGGAGGATCATAGAAAGTTCAGTTAGCAGCATTGTTGTTGAAAGAGGAAGCTGCATTTTAGTGGGAAGTCACCAACGCTACCAGGCCAGTTGAGACTTGGGCAGACTTTAGAGAGAGGTTTGGGCTTAAATTCTTATCGTCAGTAGAAGAGAACCTTCATATGGAGAGGTTCCTAGCACTTAAGCAAAGGGACATGACCGTTAGGGAGTATGTGAATAAGTTTAATCAGCTTGCTAGGTTCGGATTGGACTTGGTTAACGCAGCTCAGAAGAAGCTGTACGGTTTGCTCGTGGATTGAACGAGCCACTACACAGTTTGGCCATAACTCATATACCCATGGGGGCGACCTTTGAAAGCTTGGTGGATATGACCATACTTCATGAGGAAGACAAGAGTAGCATGAAGGAGGTTAAGCCTAATGAGACTCAGAATAAGAAGGTTGACTTCAAGAAGGGAGGCAACAGGAATAACAAGAATAACAAGAACAACAATACTAACAAACCAAGTGAGATAAGGAAGTGCAACTTTTGTGGTATTACGGGACATCTAGCTAAAGACTGTAGAAGGAAGAAGACAAAGTTGGGTGAATGCTTTCATTGTGGAGATACTGGACACATCAGCAAAGATTTCCCTAAGAAGCAAGGGCAAGCCCAGCGAGCAGGACCTTCTGGAGGGCAGTTGCATGCTCTCAACACCACTCCAGCACTTGACCAAGGTAGTAATATTTCCGTAGAAAGCCTTGTTTACATTTCTGAATTTCCTGTTCGAACCTTATTTGACTCTGGCGCATCGCATACTTTTATTTCTTCTGATGTTGTTAAAAATCTGCACCTAAGTACTAGTCTGACTGAGGATCCCGTTATAGTTTCAAATCCAATTGGGGGCTCTGCTCATTTATCTATGATGTGTTTGGATTTGAGGATTTCTATCTTAAGCGTAGAATTCACGTGTAATGCTTATGTTCTCGGATTTATGGGATACGGTTTGATCCTAGGTATGGATTGGTTGTCCAATTATGGAGCCATTCTTGATTGCGAACGAAGGGTAGTGAGGCTCATGACTCGCCTTGGTAATACCCTTAAAATTTCTTGTAACCCTAAGGGTCCGGTCATGTTGTGTTATCTTGAATCTCTTGACTCATCCATCGACAATTTGCAATCTGTAAGAGTGGTCCAAGAATATCCAGATGTCTTTGATGAGGTGAAGGGGTTACCTCCTAAACGCGAGATAGACTTCCGAATTTATCTTGTTGATAATGCCAAGCCAGTTTCATTGCCCATTAGGCACATGGCCCCGCGAGAAAGAAGAGAGCTCAGTAAACAAATTAAGGAGTTGCTTGAGGAAAATTTCATAAGACGAAGCATTTCGGAATGGGGTGCTCCGGTGGTATTCGCTACTAAGGCGGATGGTTCGCTTCGTCTATGCGTAAATTATCGTGAGTTAAACAAGCTAACTAAGAAAAATAGACACCCACTACCTTAACTAGGAAAATTTCATATGTGGCCCCGACAAATTGAAATGTACGTTCAAATTAAATATTGAATGTTTTATATTTTAATTTGAAGGAAAACTGACTGAAACAGTCGAATGGGCCTTCGAAACATATCCCATTGTGTTCGGAATAGGGGTATTTAGCTAGGGACGATAGTCGTTGGGTTTGGATTGGAGTTCGTATGAGATAAAGGGTATTTTTGAATTTTTGAATTTTATAAATAATAAAAAAAATCCTATTGGCCCGTTCATTCTTCTCTCTCCCCGACCCTCCTTGAAACCGACGACGGAAAAGGATAGAAACAATCTCTCCTAATTTCTGGCCAATCCACTCACCGATATCGAAAGCTCCAGTTGAAGATTTTGAAGAGCTCGAGACGAGCTTCAAATCCATACCAGGATTGGATTTTTTCGTCCAGCATTCAAGGAGAATTGAGCTCATGAAGTCGCGACTTTCAAGTCGCCGCCGTCGCCGCCTCAAGCGATCGAATGCCACCGCCCCTACCTCGATTCGTGCCCCCCTCCAAGCTCTCCATGGTGGTACCCTCCGATCGTCACCCCGTTGCGCGGATTACGAGAAAAATCTAAACCTAGTTTAGAACATCAAAACGAGGTAACGGCTAATTTTTATTTCAACTATTCTATAGTATTTTAAAGTGCTACGGTTTTTGATTTCACTGTAAAAATCATATCTTTTTTCGTTTCTTGACGAAATTCAGTGAAACAAGAGACAGTGGACTCATGCGGACGTCTTCTACATTCTAGAAGAGACCGGATATTTTTCTGAGCCTTCTGCTATTTTTGGTGGAGTGGAACCCAATGTGAGATTTCTAAATTATAAACGATAGGGAAAGCGACGATGTATAAATTATATAGTCGATGTATGAGTTATATAAGCGTTATACACCTCATGTATAAGCATTGTATAAGTTGTACGTTCGATGTATAAGTTATATATGCATTGTAAAAATTATATATGTGTTTAAATAGAAGTGAAATACTTATATAAATATATATATATACGCCCCTCGTCCACAAACCATGGACGATATTTATTGGTTGTGATTGGTGTGAAAATTGGTTGATAGCGAATGGTTGATTAGAATTGTTTGTGGTTGAAATTGATTGATTGTGGTTGAAAAATACCTGTTTGTGGTTGAGAATTATTTGGTTGAAACCACATAGGATTAGTTTGTGGAAAAGAAAAAAATATACATGCCGCCTGCGTGCGGACTAGATGCATGAAATCCCCATTGTCAAAAGCTATGAGGCTTTAAGGTAGAACGAGGAGACGTAATAGGGACGGCCCCGGTTTTAACTATCCTGCCGTTATGCTGCCGAAATTTTGAATAAAATTCATGTATTAGAATTATTTTCATGTGTTGAAACAATATTCATGTGTTGAATAGAAATTCATTCGTTGAATAGAAATTCATGTGTTGAATGGTATTCGTGTTTTAAATAAATTGTTTTAACAATAAAAATAACATTTTTATTTTATAAATACGAACTATAGAAAACATTCATGTGTTGAATAGAAATTCATTCGTTTAATAGAAATTCATGTGTTGAATGGTATTCGTGTTTTAAATAAATTGTTTTAACAATAAAAATCACATTTTTATTTTATAAATACGAGCTATAGAAAACATTCATGTGTTGAATAGAAATTCATTCGTTGAATAGAAATTCATGTGTTGAATGGTATTCGTGTTTTAAATAAGTTGTTTTAAGAATAAAAACCACATTTTTATTTTATATATACGAACTATAGAAAACATTCATGTGTTGAATAGAAATTCATTCGTTGAATAGAAATTCATGTGTTAAATGGTATTCGTGTTTGAAATAAATTGTTTTATAATAAAAATCATATTTTTATCATCTATATGAACTATATAAAATAGTCGTGTTTTGAAATAAATTGTTTTACAATAAAAATCACATTTTTATTATATACATGAATTGTTAAAAATAGTGAAGTGTCGAAATAAATGTCTCTTGGATAAAAATATCATTTTTATCAAATGTATGAAAAGAATATGGTTTTGAAATCGCAGAATCGATTATATTAATATATATAATTAAAATATATCGAATAACGAAGCTGCAATTCGTGTCTTGAAACCGTGATTTCAAACGATTAGTGCGGGAGATCCGACCATCGGATTTTTCCGAAACCGAAACCGTTGGGTTCGCCTTGGAAATATCTTTCCAACGACACCCACTTTTGGAAGATCCAACGGTTGGATTGTTTGGAATGTTTAATTCAAATCTGAAGAAAAACAAAGCCAGAATCGATTATATTTATATATATATATAATTAAATTTAAACGAATAACGACGCTGAAGTTCGTATTTTGAAATCGAAAATTCAAACGAGTGTACCGGGAGATCCGACCGTCGGATTTTCCCGAAACTGAAACCGTTGGATTCGTTTTGAAAAGATCTTTCTAATGGTATAAAATTTGTGAAGATCCAACAGTTAGATTTTCAGATATATGTAAATCAAATCTGAAGAAAAACAGCGCCACGACCGCGTTATCGCCGAAGTGTTGTTTGAATGAATTGGCTATTTTTAAATAAATAAAAATAGCGATAAATCGTTATAAAATATTATAAACGATATGGAATGGAAATAATCCGAATTTACCTGGTTTATTGAATATTTGATGGTTGAATATGAAATTTAGAAACTAACTGAAGGTTAGCTAAGTCGAATGGTTTCCTGGGTTTTGATGTGATGTTGGTTTCGGCCTTCGGGGTTAATATTTGGGAAATCGTTCTCTTACTGATTTACGGTTAGTGACTAATGAATTGGAATGAAGCGTTTGTTGTGTTTGTGTAGCACTTGTTAATTATATACGCGAGTTGATCAGAAAGACCGGGTTTATCCCATTCTGAATAACTGAATCGACGATAAGAAGTCGAAGATGAAGACGGGGGTTGAAGACCGGAGATCTTCACCTCGGTTGGATGATAACTGATGTCCTGATTGGGAGGCATCCCGAAATACGGATAATGAGTGGTGATCGTCCAGACGTACGTGGAGATCGATGGGTATGCGAGGTACATAGTGCCTCCGGTTTCGTTCAGACCCAGAACGGACTTGTAAATGGACTGTGTGTCTGACATTGGAATCCATTCTGTCTGACATTGGAATTCATTCTGTGTGATTGATAGCCATCAGTTGCATGGTGTGAATTGCCTGTGTGACATGCTAAGATGCAACGATCAAGGCTTCTGTTGAAAAGCAAAGTCTTGTGGTTGATGATCAAAGCACCGCCCGTGTGGCGTAGCTTTGTGTATAACATGAATTCGCGAGCCTCACACCCCGGTATGAACCAGAAACGGGAGAGGACCTCAGAGAGGGCATGCGTTTCCTTCTAGCTAGAGGTGTGGTGTCAGCGCTTAAACTGGATGACATTTATATTATTTTCACCTGTGTGGTTGTTGCTGTTGCGAGGCGCCTCGGATATATCAGTGACTATGTGAAGCCGATGGAGTCATTCGTTTGCTCATTGACGCCCCAAAGGGCGGGGAAACGCAGTGTTCAGGAATTTTAATCCACATCGGTGGACCGGCCCTGTCGCTCCAAGGGCCCACCTGTGTCTGGGTCCTGAGGCACGGGCTAGAGCGTCTCGAATTCGGTAAGGACTTTCTTTTGCCTTGGTTCATGACGGAAATCCAATTTCCAAATATGACACTGTGTGGTTTTGATTGTATACCTATATATAGCGACATAGTGGTATGGGGCATTAATGCCATCTATGATTGATACTTATGATTTGAAATTGTTTTTGAAATATATAAACACTAGTAATAATATCAAATTCTTTTGTTTTATTCGTATCAATCATATTTTGGCCATTATAAGGTAAAAACTCTATCCTCCGGTTTGCATTGCATTGTGTGATGGGAACTGAGCCTTATAATGGCTTCATTTTTATAAAAAGCATTGCGATGTTTAAAAGATTGACTTGTTTTAAAGCACTGGCAATCCAATGGAGTAAACCAGTTCCGCGAAAGTGGCGTGGTCCTGTGATTAGCCAATTATATAATGTGTTAAGTAGATTTCTCATACCAGTCCCATGATTGACTCGTAGTTTGTTTCACTTGCAAACTCGGGTGCCCTTATTTCTACACGGGCAGCCTTTTCTTCAGGTTTTAGCAGGCTCCTTCTGGATAGCTAGAGCTGAAGATGGATTCTACATTTACCTCTTTTTTATGTTGTTCAGCTCCTATTTTACATATTATGTTTGTTTTCCGCTGTAGACATTTATGTATAGCTGAACTGTATTTGTACTAAGTATGATCCTGTATACTGTGTAACTCTAATGATTACATTTATCCAATGTAGTCTATTGTACCTTATCAGGTGTATTTATTTATTTCTTTTCTGCTGTTATCTGTTTATCTGTTATATTCCAAAGATTACCCTTGCCACCGTCAGTACGGGGTTTGGGGCCGTCACACCTTAACCATCCCTTGGTTAAAAACGAAGTCAATCAAGTTGGGGTATAGTTACCTCTCAAAGCTTAACTAAACAACATTTCTAAACTCGAAATAGACAAAGTTCATCTTCTAAATTTTTAACAACTTCCTTTCGAATAACTATATTCGATTTACCTTTTTTTTCAAATAACCATATTCGATTTATCTTTCTTTCGAATAACTATCTTCGATTAACTATCTCCTTCGAATAACTTGTATTCAATTTAACTCACTTCTCGAATAAACTATATGCGATAACTCTACTTCGAATAGGTGATATTCGATTAATTCCTTTTTACTAACTCTATTCAAATTTACTAATACTCGACTAACTCGAACTTGATTAACTCCATTCGAATAACTCTAATTCGATTTAACTCCAATCAATTACCTCTAATTGATTAACCATAACTGGTTAACTCTAACTGATTAACTCTAACTGATTACTCTAACTGATTAACTCTAACTGATAACTCGACTTAGTTAACTCAACTCTAACTTGACTAACGCGGCTTGATTAACTCATATCGATTAACTAATATTTGACTTAACTCCATTCGCTTGACTCTAAATCGCAGCGATCACAAAGGTTATGCCTGATTCCCTCAGGAAACATCCAACCGATAGCGTTATCGGATAGGAGTTAGAGTTACTCTAAATCGCAGCGATCACAAAGGTTACGCCTGATCACAAAGGTTACGCTTGACTCTAACTTGACCGCTTGACTTAACTCCATTCGCTTGACTCTAAATCGGAGAAACCCGACTAACTCTATCTCTAATAACTATATTTGATCAACTCTAATTGAATAACAAATATTCAATTAAATCCTAATTCGATTAACTAAGTTCAATTAACTCTATCTGGTCATCTCTTTATTCGAATAACTAATATTCGATTAACTCTAATTGAATAACCAATATTCGATTTACTCTATTCGACTAACTCTATTAGATTTACAAATATTCCCTTTTCTATTTGTCTATATTTATTTCATATAATATTTCTTTTATATATAACTCCATTTATTTTCTAAATAAATATTTCCTTTTTAATCTATTCGTAAATATTTTACAACTATTCCCCTTCAAATTCTGTTTGTAAAATGTTTTACAAATATTCCTCTTTCCAACCCCATTTGTAAATGTTTTACAAATGTTTGCCTGTCTATTTTATTTGTAAATATTTTATA
Source organism: Allium sativum (assembly GCA_030737875.1). Classification (NCBI taxonomy): domain Eukaryota; kingdom Viridiplantae; phylum Streptophyta; class Magnoliopsida; order Asparagales; family Amaryllidaceae; genus Allium; species Allium sativum. Next base: position 678,271,199 of record CM060926.1, on the reverse strand, counting down.
AATAATTTCCTTTTTATACCCTTTTTAACTCTTTGATTTTATAAACTTCCCCAATTCTATAACCACTTCAAATTTTCCTTTTTATATAAAATCATTGATTTTATACAAATATCTTATTTCAACTTATAGTTTGAAATTCCTCTTTCCACATCCCAGTTATTTCCTTTGGTATTTAAGGTTACCAAATAACCACAATCAACACACCGAATCAACTACTGATTATAATCACATCATATGTCACAATATATGAGAAACAGTAAAATAAACGTTGAGGAACCCAGTTGGGTTTCTCCGACCTGTTTCCCTGCATCCACAAATGTCAGTCAACATAAATAATACGAATGTAAAATATTCTGATAAACAAAATCAAAATTCGATTACGATTTATATATATCGTTATCGATATTTTCAACCAACTAACTAGCAGCTCAACCAAACAGCCAATACACAGGAAACAACCCTAATTTATAAATTCTAAAAATACTTTATGAAAATATAAATTGAGCAGAGTTAGTGAGATTTAATCACCATTGGTCGTTAATCGTTGAATAACGGTTAACGGTCAATGATTCAAATCTGACGTTTTATTTCGTCATAAATCCCGACGAGCTCTAAATCGTTCCAGACCTGCTCCAGTACATAGCCTATGATCATACGATCCTAATGTATTTTGTTTGGTCCAATTCTGATAATATAGACAAGAATTATACGATTATAAGGCATATGCGTTTTGATTAAATATTACTCCTTAATCAATTTTATTAAATTTTAATTACTTTAACTTACTTTAACTGGCATGACCCACGGCTGCTTTACTACTATATGTGCTTGCTTCATACATGGTTTGTTCGTCTTCGTTCAACATATTGTCTTTTCCCAAACAAAACGTTTACTTCAGAAAATTTAGATCCAAACCGGTTTCTTTCTTCTGCCATCACGTCTATAGTTTTTCCTTAGGCCACACTCATGTTCACGGTTCAACATCCCTTTAATGCAAACAATCCCATTACGTTGCCAACTAGTATATCTCACGTCCCTACCCCATGTATTATCAAACCATCCGGTCCATACATGAACAACACACTTCTTCCCATCTAGTAACGTGCCCTTCCTCCTGAAACACCATTTCTTATTCTGATTCATGCACCATTCCTTGCCTTGTCTCTTTCCCCACTGCTCCTCTCATCCGTCATTTCCAACACGTTAAACCGCCTACTCCTATCAGAGAGTCCACACAAGCATTAGAGCCACTTCAAGTAAAAATGTTTCTATGATTTCACGGACACCGGAAAATGAATAAGGAAAAGGGAGGGAGATAATGTGAAGGGATGAAACAGAGAACCCCAGATCTCAGAATGAGGAGGAAAAATATAAAGACAAGAGAAGATGGCTTCTGAACGAATGTGTCCAGTATTTATAGCTAGTAATTTCCTTGGCAGCCAAGGAATAGACACCCGTAGGATGTACACCTCCCCAGTAGCTTTGCAGATTTTCTTATTTGTTGATAAGCCTTAACATAGCTTGGTACGTCCGTGTAGGATTGAGTTTTCACTTCAGTTCATAGGATCTGCTGTATTATGAAGGCATAGGTATGTAACAACGAGGGTAGGTGACTGTGTTGATGTAACTTCCATGTGCCTCAGAAATATAGCTGTCCTATGAATACATAACCTGCGTTGAAGAGGTGGAAAGGCTGTACAATACTTAATGGAGAGGTCAACACCGTATATTATACCTATATGTTTTGATCGTTTTGAGCTGTCTTCGCTATTATGTTTGCAACTGAAAAGGAGTTGTACAAAATCTTTAGCTACTAAGGATATGGTTTATATAATACATATATTGTCTTTTAATTAGTTGTGCTATGAGAGGTTCACTATCATTTCTATCCACGAAAGATTCATTTGGAAGGTTTCCTTTGGCAGGAAACGTCATAGACTAGGGTAGAGTAGGTACAGTGCTTAACATCATGGGTCTGCAGTGATTTGGTGAGTGAGATACAGACGTTGATAGTGATTATTCAAGCCGGCAGTAGACAGGGGGGCTGTGTTTGAAAGGACGGGGCATGCAGCTTTGTTGGCAAGGACAAATTTGTATATTACTGAGATGGCGAAAAACAACTTGAGATGGGAAGCAAATATGACACACTAGTCCTTTGAATGAATTCATACACAAATGTACTCGGTCTATGTTAATTCTTTTGCACGTTAGCTAGGTAGGTTTATATGGAGACATAGGTAGCCTGGCGTGATCTTAAAGGCTTGTCTGCATGAAGGTTGAGACTGTGACAATACGGGGGTAGATCTGCATGAATTCAGAAGTAACATGGTTTGGGTGGCTGATATGTAGGTTTCCAGTTGTTTTGCTTAGTATTTAAAGTTTAGCGTACTCATTACACAACATTTTGTTCATGTCCGAGCTGCTACGGACAGAAGTAAGATCACATTTGTGTCTAACGAGGTGCCACGATCCCAAAAATGTAATAATATCGGTAGGTTGACTCATATTTTGAAACCCCAAAATACTGATATAGGGTGCAAAATACTCCAAATAAAAAGTTGCATATTTAATTAATTAAAAATTACAGTAAAATTCTAAAAATTTAATTAACACTACGTGTCAAAAGAACCTTGTCTAAATTCGAATCCAGTATGCAGTTATTTCAGATAACTGTTACGGTCGATGAACGATTCTATAGTGACTATTTGAAAATTTGATTTGGACCTATCTTGCAATCTATACGACAAAATATCCATTTTTCTCTTCCACTAGAAATATATATTTTACCAGATCCGAACGTTTCTTGTTTGACATAAATCCGACTTAAAACGGATTCTGTATATTCGTTTAAAGATCGAATTGCCAAAATATGAATTGCCACGCTATTTTGAGCTCAATTATAATTATAAAATAATTATACGTTCTATCGTCGTTTATTGAATAGATTCGTTATTATAATTCGGTTCTAAACTGAACCAAATCTCTTATACCATTCAATTCACACGATATTGTGAATTCTATTATTTCCGACTATTTCGGGAATATATATATTATTCTATTATTTATATTAATTAAATATAAATATTATTTAATTCAAGTTATCAATATCCCCAAATCGATATTTAATAATTAAATTAGTTAATTAATTCACCGTAAAAATACGGGATGTTACAAACTGTTTCTCTTCCCCATGGTTTTCAGGTTCGACGAACCCATGCCCTCGTTTCCAATATACACCGTTGCACGCTAGAAGAGGAAGCCGGAGACCAATCAAAGAGTGGCGCAAAAACCAAGGTGACGTCGATGTCTTTGAGCATGGATTTCTAGGTCTTCACTCCACTAGGGACAATCGTCCCCTTATGAATCTAAAGCTTGTGAAAATTAGAACAATCTTTGCTTTGGAATTTTTGATTAATTCCAATCTAATTTGAATTAATTAAGGGATCGAAACGGGATGATATCAGCCATTCACGTTGAAGTTGGCGGTGGATTCTGAATAAATTAGAATTAGGGTTTTGATTTCCATTTTATACCATTTTTAATTATTATATTTTATCATTTAATTCTAATATAACTTGTTTAACTTTCCAAACTCCAAATCCAGCCCAACAAATGTTGCCCCAAGCCAAATACTCCTATTCCAGACACAATGGACTAGGTCTCATCAGCCCATTTGATCGTTTCAGCCCATTTTTCTTTAAATTAAAATATAGAACATTCAATTATTTAATTTTGATAGTACATTTTAATTTACCGGGGCTACATTCTGACTCCAAAAATTCCCGAAAAATTAATCTAGCTATGTTTTGATGATACGGTCCTAACAAAATTAATTTCATTGAATTTGGAGACCGTTTGAAAAATGGTCATTTTCTGGTCGATCCAAATTGACTGAAATTGACAAAACACATTTTCTTTTGCCATGCTCACATGTTAATTCCAAAAATTATGAAAATTGGAATATAAAACAATAATTTGACATTCCGGATCCAACCAAAGTGGTTTCATCGAAAACGGAGGTCGTTTGAAAAATGGTTATTCATAAGGGCTATATATTATATTGAATTCCGTAGCGACTATTCTGAATATTCAACTGACCATAACTTTTTATTCCCACTATGAAATTTCAATTTTTCAGATCCGTTGGAAAGATTTTATTAAACAGATTTAAATATTTTTAGTTTTACTGAAATCAGATTTATTTTGAATCCTGTACATTCAGTCAAAGTTCAAATTCAAATTTTTAAACTACCGTGCCATTTTCAACCCCTTTTACAATTAAAATAAATATATTTGTTCTAACTTTGATTTAAATAAATTTTCAATCTTTATTATTTAAAATAAATTAATTTAGCTATTCAAAATTCAATAAAATAGCCAAAATAAAAATTTTAAATTGATTTCGATTTTCCGGGTTGTTACAATCTCCCTCACTTAAAAACTTTTTGTCCCTGAAAAGGAAACAATAGTAAAGTAGGAAACAAGATGGAATATGTATAATATTGTAAATGTACCTTGCACCAGATCTAATCAGAGATATCCACTCTGCACTAGGGATAGGCCTATTTGATGCTATCCTCGGTCTCCCATGTATAGTCTCTAGGATCTCCGCTTCACTGCACTTTGACTAAATGAATTCTTTTGTTCCTTAGAACTCGGGTTTCTTTGCTAATGATCTTTACCGGCTCTCTTCTCACTGCTAAGCACGGGGTAATCTCCAAATCTTGCTGTGGAGCTTCCTCCACAATCAAGTCTGGATCATGTACATGCTTTCCAAAGTTGAGACACATAAAATACATCATGTACCCCTGGCAACCAGTCGGGTAACTGAACCCTATAAGCGAGAGTTCAAATCCTTTCGAGAATAGGAATGGACCAATGAACCTCGGCGCCAACTTCCCAGTCTTCACAAAACGAACTACTCCTCTAAGTGGGGAAACTCTCAAGTATACATAATCACCAACAGAAAATTCTAAATCCCTTCTTCTTTAATCTGCATAGCTCTTCTGTCGGCTCTGAGCTATTAGCATCCGCTTCTTAATAAAATCGATTTTATATGAAGCTTCTCGAATCATGTTGGGACACAATACTAGTCTATTGCTTAGTTCTACCCAACATGCGGGAGATCTACATGGCCTGCCATACAATGCTTCAAATGGAAACATATGCAAAATTGCTTGTAACTATTATTATAAGAGAACTCGACCAAATGCAAGTGATCTTCGCATTATCCTCCAAAATCAAGAATACATGCCCACAACAACTCTTCTAGTATACAGTTCACCCTCTCAGTCTGGCCATCTGTTTGAGGATGATATGTGGTGCTCAGATTTAACTTTGTCCCCAGCTCTTCTTGGAATGCTTCCCAGAATTTATCAGCGAACATCGATCACGGTCGCTAACAATGCTACTGGGAACTCTATGTAGTATGACAATTTCTTTGAAATAAATTTTCGCCCGACTTTGAGATGTTCTAGTCGATCTAACAGGAATAAAATGGGCAGAGTTCGTGAAACGATTTACGATCACCCAAATACTGTCATTACCTTTTCTGGTTCGGGGCAAGCCATCAATGAAATCCATGGAGATTTGATCCCACTTCCAACTTGGAACCTCTAGTAGTTGTAACATTTCGACAAGTTTTTACTGATCACTTTTGACTTGTTGGCAAGTGGAACACCTGCTAACATATATGGAAATGTCTCTTTTCATAGATTTCCACCAGAACGTACGCTTGAGATCATGATACATCTTACTCACCCCTGGATGAATACATAGTTTGGATTTGTGACATTCATCAATTACTTCTCTTCTGAGCTTGGGGATATTCAGGACACAAACTCGGCCTTTTAACCTCAGAACTTCCTTGTTATCAATATGGAAACTTGAGGATTCACTTTCCCAAACTCTTTTAATAATTCTTTGAATAAGTTCATCATCCTTCTTAAGAGCAGAGATTTTGTCAATCAATGAAGGTGTAATAATAATATTGGCGATGACCGCATTCTTCCTGCTGAGTGCATCGGCTACAACATTGGATTTCCCTGGAGTATACAAGATGTCCAGATCATAGGCCGCAAGAAATTCTAACCAACGTTGCTGCCTCAAATTCAAGTCTCTCTGGGTGAACAAATACTTCAACGACTTATGATCTGTATATAATTCGAACTTCTCACCTAAAAGATAGTGCCACCATATTTTTAGAGAAAACACAATGGCTAACAACTCTAGATCGTGAGTAGGATATCTATTCTCATGCGTCTTCAATTGACGACTAACATAAGCAACGACGACTTTGCCTCTCTGCATTAATACCGCACCAATACCTTCAATAGAAGCATCTGTATAGATGGTCAAATCTTGATTGCCATCAATAATAGTCAACACTGGAGCAGTAGTCAACCTTAATTTCAGCTCTCGGAAAGCCGCCTCACATTCAGGTGTCCAATTAAACTTTGTATGCTTCTTTGTAAGCTTCATTAGTGGACAAGATAGTTTCAAAAAATCTTTAACGAATTTCCGATAATAGCCAGCCAATCCTAGAAAACTTCTGACTTATATGGGCATGCTAGATTGCTTCCAATCTTGAATGGCTGTGATTTTGCTTGGATCCACTGCAATTCCTTCCTTCGGTACTACATGACCGAGGAACTTTACTTCTTCTTGCCAAAATATGCATTTAGAAAGTTTGGCTTTTAAAACATTCTTTCTCAGAATTTCCAAAACTTCTTCCAAATACTTTTCATGCTCGACAGTTGATTTAGAGAAGATTAAGATGTCGTCAATTAAAACCAGCACGAATTTATTCAAGAGATCGCGAAATACTGTTCACTAGATCAACAAAATAAGCAGGAGCGTTGCATAAGCCGAATGACATTACTAACCACTCATAAAATATGTCTGGACCTCTGAAAGCTGTCAAAGGAACACATTCTTCGGCAATTCGTAGTTGATGAAAACCTGTAGCTACGTCCATTCTAGGAAATACTTTCGCTCCATTCAAACGATCCAATAAATCATCTATACGGGGCAGTGGATATTTATTCTTGAGCTTCTGCTTGTTGAGATCTCGGTAATCCACACACAATCTGAGAGTACCGTCTGACTTTGGAACAAACACTACTGCTGCTCCCCAATTCGAAAAGCTAGGCATGATCAGTCGTTTCCATAAGAGTTGTTTAGTTTGACTACCCAATTCTTCTTTCTCTTTCCATGTCATTCTTCGAATAGGATGCACCACTGGCCTTGCATTTGAAACTAAATCAATCCTGAAGTCAATTTCTCTCCGCGGAGGTAAGCTATCAACTTCTTCGAACATATCCGCATAATTCTTAACAACATGAATATCTTCAATAGCAGTGGGAGAAACCTCAAGAGCAGCCGAAAATTCTTATCTGTCTGAATCTGAGCCTGCGCAGGGTATAACAACATTGGCAAGCTTCGTTTTAATTCTAACAACTCTTTCAGCACATTTAACTTCGGCCTCACATTTAGTTAACCAATCCAGCCCAAGAATGATATCAAATTCAGAAAAATCCATGATAATCAAATCAAAAGAAAACCGGTAATGGGAAAAGAAAATAGGCACTCTACAATACACACTGAGAATAAGAGAACCTCCTATCGGATTATGAACTCTAATCGACTCCTTAAGGTTCCTTAGTTTTAACTTCAATTCTTAACTGTGTTGCTTGAAGTAAAGCTTCGTGGCGCTCCTATATCAAACAATACTTGAACTGGAATATTGTTGACCGTAAGGGTCCCTTCCAAAACATCTGGCCTTTGCTGACTAGCTGAGGGTGCTGGAGTTTCTACTACTTCACATACATGAGCTACTTCAGACTTCCTTGATAGCTGGCAACTCTTTGCAAGATGACCAGTCTTATGGCAAAGATTACATTTTCTATCCTCTTGAAACTTCCTTTTCGTCTTGGATTTAGATCCCTCGTTCTTTTGTTTCTTCGAAGATTTGCAATTTATTGCCGAATGTCCTTGTATATTGCAGTTATTGCATATGGCAGTCGTTAACGATTCTTTCTCAGATTTAACCCTTTTCTTATCAGCTTTAGGCTTCTTGCTGACCTTAGGCTTTGTACTTGCCTCAGGCTATCAGTTTCAAACTTCCTTTTGTTGCTAGAGCTGCTTTCCTCTTCATCTTCCAAACCATGTTGTTTATCAATATACTTATAGCGATAAGCCATTTGTATCATCTTAGAAAAAGGAAGGTTCACATGAGCAAATACTCTACCTTCGTATTTCTTTTGAAGTCCTTTGATAAATCTCAGATTCTTCCTTATAGGATCTCAAATTAGTTCTGGGGCAAAGCGGGAAAGTTCAATGAATTTATTCTAATACGCCTGGATGGTCATATGTCCTTATTTCAGATTATAAAACTCATCATATAGCTGCTCAATTGCTTCTGGAGGAATAAATCTTTCGAAAATTTCCTTAAATCTATCCCCGTTAATATTACCTTCTGGATTTTCCTCAGTAACAGTTTCCCACCAGATTAGAGCTTCGTCTTTAAGTGCCCAAGATGCTAGTAATCTTTTCTAATCATATCTCAGCTTCAAGCCTTCAAAAATTCTCTTAGAAGAATGCATCCATGCTTATGTTTCAATAATGGATTCTTTGCCTGAGAATGGTACTCCACCAAGATTTCGATACTTCATTACTAGAGCTTCTAGATCTGGTTCTAGTTGTGGGAGCACGATTGGCTCATTAGATTGTCGAACCATAGAATTACTTCTTATTTTTGTTCCACTCATTTTCTACTATGTCTGCAAATAGCAGACAAAGAGTCAGGCCAATAGAAAAGATATTATAAATCATGGAGACATGTATTTAAATGTAAATGAATCTATAAGGGTGTATTTTATTCTGCTATACTCATTCTAGGACATTCGTGATCCTATCTATAATGAGTTATTCGCCTTAGAATACCGCTGATTCTATTTCTATCAAGTTTTTTAATATGTTATATTCCAAGCTAAGTTTAACCATTAGCTCTGATACCAACGGTGATGACCCCAAACTCCCGTAGTACGAAAGCAAGGATAATCATTGGAATATAACACATAAACAATAACAACTGAACAGAAATATAGAATTATAGCAGATAATGTACATCAAATTACATTGGAAATAATATATCATCAGAGTTACACAGCAGAATAGGATCATGCTTAGTACAGAATACAGTTTTCAACTTAATATAAAATGTCTGCAGCGGAATCAAACATAATATACAAAATGAAGTCTGAACAACATAATAGAAATGGTAGGATCCATCTTCAGCTCCATAGCTATCCAGACTGAGTCTACTAAAATCTGAATACAAGGCTGCCCGTGTGGAAAAGAGGGCACCTGAGTTTGCGAAGTGAAACAAACTACGAATCATTCAAGGGACTGGTATGAGAAAACTACTTAACCTATTTAATAATAAGGCTAATTACATGACCACGTCGCTAACGCGGAACGGGTTTACTCCATTGGATTGCCAGTGCATAAATAAAGTAAATCGCTAAACAACGCAATGCTTTTTAGAAAAATGAAACCATTATAAGACTCAAGTCCCATCACACAATGCAACGCAAACCGGAGGATAGAGTTTTACCTTATAATGGTCAAAAATGCTTGATACGATAAAATGGATTTGATATTATCACTATTGTATATGTTTCAAAAACATTTTCAATCATAATGTATCAGTTATAGACGACATAGCTACCACATACTATGTCGCCATATATAGGTTTACCATCAAAAACATATGGTGTCGTATTGGAAGTTGCATTTCCATCATGAACCAAGGCAAGGGATCATCCTTACCGAATTCGAGAGACTCTAGCCCATGCCTCAGGATCAGTCGCAACTGCTCCTAGGAGTGCCAGGACCGGTCCACAAATATGTTAGTGGATTGGTAATGCCTGAACAATACGTTTTCCCGCCCTATGGGGCATAAATAAAGAGCCATTAGGGACTCCAATCCGAGGTACCTCGCTTTCATCATCCACATAAGTAAAAATGTCTGGGCTCCATACATAACACCACTTCTAGCTAAAAAGAAACACATGTTCTCCTTGGGGTCCTTATCCCATTTCTGGTTCATACCGGGGTGTGAGGCTCGCGAATTAACGTTATACACAAAGCTATGCTAAACAAAGCTGTGCTTTGATCATCAACCACAAGGCTCTGCTTTTCAACAATAAGCCTTGATCATTTGCATCTTAGCACACCACACTGACAATTCACGCCATGCGACTGACGTCTATCAATATATAACCTCTGAGCTCGAACGTCTCAGAGTAGGGTGTTAAGCAAGAGAATAAATACTCCGCCACCAAATAGATATATATTTAATAGAAATCAATCAGCATAGAATAAAATCCAATGTCAGACATACATACATCCATTTACAAGTCCGTTCTGGGTCTGAACGAAACCAAAGACACCTTATTCCTCGTTCCATATGTCTAATATGGAAGTGAGGCTCTCGCATATCCGGACAATCAATAAGATCGCCGATCTTCAACCACCATCTTCAAATCTTCGACTTCTAATCGTCGTATAATTATTTGAAATGAGATTTAACTCGGCCTTTTAAAATAATTTACGAATATATATAATTCAAATCAATTCTTTTCATTCCATATCGTTTATAATATTTTATAATGATTTATCGCTATTTTTATTTATATAAAAATATCCATTTTTAATTAAATGACGCTTCTGGTCATTACACGGCCCTGGCACTGTTTTCATCAAATTTTGATTTAAACATTTCTCAAAATCTAACCATTTGATCTTAGAAAATTTTATATCATTGGAAAGATCTTTTCAAAGCGAACCTAACGGTTCCAGTTTTGGGAAAATCCGACAGTCGGATCTCTTGGTATAATCGTTTGAAGTTACGATTTCAAATCGCGAACATTTTTATATACCAATGATTATTTTTAATGTTTCATTTACAATAAAAATGTAAATTCCAATGTAATTTTTTTTTTATATACCAATGGTTATTTTTAATGTTTCATTTACGTTAAAAATGTAAATTCCAATGTAAAAACATTTTTATATACCAATGATTATTTTTAATGTTTCATTTACGTTGAAAATGTAAATTCCAATGTAAAAACATTTTTATATACCAATGATTATTTTTAATGTTTCATTTACATTAAAAATGTAAATTCCAATGTAAAAATATTTTTATATAACAATGCTTATTTTTAATGTTTTATTTCCATTAAAAATGTAAATTTCAATGTAAAAACATTTTTATATAACAATGCTTATTTTTAATGTTTCATTTACATTAAAAATGTAAATTTCAATATGAACACCTTTTTATTTCCACTAATGATCATTTTTAATTTAAAATAGAAAATGTAAATTTTTTATGTTAACATATAATGATCATTTAAAAAATGTATTTTTATTGTTAAATAACTTTTTATTATTAAACAACATTTTTATTTAACTAATGCTCATTTCCATATATTCTGTATATACAATGAAAATGAGATTTTTTATTGTTTACCTTTTTATTTAAACTATGAATCATTTTTCATGTTTTCTTAATTTATAATAAAAATGTAACTTTTTATTGTAAAACAATTTAATTCCAAATAATGATCATTTTTAATTTAATATATACAATAAAAATCTAATCTTTATTGTTCAGCCAATTTTATATCATAACATGAATATTTTACAACACATAAATATTTCAGAAAATTTCGGCAGCATAACGGCAGGGTAATTAAAAACCGGCACCGTGCCTAGTATGGCTCCTCGCACTAACCTAGGCCTCGCGGCGATACAAGGGTCATATTAGGAATACAATTTTCTTTTCACTATAATGAATTTTCCACAAACACAAATCGATTTTGTTTTAATCACAATCAATCACCAAAAATCAACCAATTTCACACCACAATGCAATCAAATCATCTATGGTCTATGGACGACGGCGGCGGGAGTTTCTAAATCCCATCTGCAACCTAGTATAATTTTATTTATTTATTTTGGATTTAGAAATCTCACTTTGCTTTTAATTTCTTCTAAAATTGTCGAAAGTTCCAAAAATTCTTCAGTCAGTTCTGAAATGTAGATCTCGAGTTTACGGACCCAACGAATCAAACCTAATCAGATTCTGTAATTGTTTGCAAAAGTAGATCTCGAGTTTACAATTGGAACCCATGTTGTCGTTTCCAATATACACCGTCGCACGCCAGAAGAGGAAGCCAAAGATCAATCGAAGAGTGCCACGAGGGGCGGCTTAGTGTCGCCTTCCACCGCCAAGGAGGCGGCCTAACTCGATGGTATGAAGTGGCGCAAAAACCAGGGCGACAGCGATGTCATTGAGAACAGATTTCTAGGTCTTCACTTCACTAGGGACGGTCATCCCCTTATGAATCTAAAGCTTGTGAAAATTACAACAATCTTTGCTTTGAAATTATTGATTAATTCCAATCCGATTTGAATTAATTAATGGATCGAAACAGGATGATATCAACCATTCACGTTGAAATTGGCGGCGAGTTCTGAGTAAATTAGAATTAGGGTTTAATTTCCTTTTTATACCCTTTTTAATTATTATATTTTATTATTTAATTCTAATATAACTCGTTTAACTTTCCAGACTCCAAATCCAGCCTAACGAATGTTGCCCTTAGCCAAATACCCCTATTTCGGACCCAATGGACTAGGTCTCATCAGCACATTTGATTGTTTCAGCCCATTTTTCTTTAAATTAAAATATAAAACATTTAATTATTTAATTTTGATCGTACATTTTAATTTACCGGAGCTACATACTAACTCCAAAAATTCTCAAAAAATAAATCTTGTTATGTTTTGACGAAACGGTCCTAACAAAATTAATTTCGTTGAATTTGGAGACTGTTTGAAAAATGAGCATTTTCTTGTCAATCAAAATTGACAAAACACATTTTCTTTTTCCACGCTCACATATTAATTCCCAAATTATGAAAATTGTATTCTAACAATAATTTGACATTCCGGATCCAACCAAAGCAGTTTTGTCAAAAACGGAGGTCGTCTGAAAAATGGTTATTCATAAGGGATATATGTTATAGTAAATTCCATAATAACTATTCTGAATATTTAACTGGCCATAACTTTTTATTCCCGCTATGAATTTCAATTTTTTAGATCCGTTGGAAAGACATTATTAAATAGATTTAAATATTTTTGTTTTTACCGAAATCCGATTTATTTTGAATCATGTACATTCAGTCAAAGTTCAAATTCAAATTTTCAAACTGCCGTGCCATTTCCAACTCCTTTTATAATTTAAATAAATATATTCGTTCTAACTTCGATTTAAATAAAATTTTAATTGTTATTATTCAGAATAAATTATTTTAACTACTCAAAATTCAATAAAATAACCAAAATAAAAAATTTAAATTGGTTCTGATTTTCCGGGTTGTTACAGTTTGAGTTGATTAAGTCAAATTAATTAATTGGAATTGGCTATTGATTAATTTACTTTTCATTAATCTAATAAAATAGTTTAACGAATACTGTTAGACCCAAAAGTGGTTCTAACACCCAAATTGACTTGAAACAAGATAAAATGAGATAAAAATAAAAATGAACACGCAGGATTTATAGTGGTTCGGCGAACAAATGCCTACGTCCACTTATTTTTCACTATATTCAATAATTCAGTTGCAAATACAAAGTAATATTCACTCACAACTCGCTTTTGTTCACTCAATTGACTAAAACAAGAAATGAAAGATGGTTTGGATTCTCCGGGAGTAATGGAGTTCGGATGATGGAGGTGATTGAATTCTCTAAGTGCTGAAAAAGATCCTTCTCTTTGTCTCCAGATGGGGTATTTATAGGTGTGAATTTTGCTTGAAACTTGATCCGGGTCGGGCCACGTGTCATCCATCGCGCTCTCTTCGGGTTCGGATGAACTATCATGTTGACAACGCATCAAAGGGAAGGACGTTAGGGGTAGGAATTAGTCATAGCCGGTCCGGTTCTCCAGGCGATTTTACAGGAGATTAACATGGATCATGGGTGCGGGTCGGAGACGTGCAGGTAAGGGGTTCGGATCGGGATACCCGATCCGAACCGAACTGGTTTGGGCGCCCCTCCTTCTCTAACCTATTCCGCTCCGCTCCAGTGTTGTGGCAAGCAGATGGCTTTCCGATCCATTCGAGATTTAGTTGCCTTCCGATCCGATTGGATATGCCTTACCAATCTATCCAGTAAGAGATCACCGATCCGAACAGAGAACTCTATCCGATCCGAACCGATATGTTGCTCTAACCCGATCCGAACAGAGGACCCTATCCGATCCGAACAACTGCAGCTATCAACCTGAATTGTAGTGTTTTCCTCCAATCCGAACCGAAGTCTTGTAATTAAAAATACCATTCAATGTTTGGTTTCTTGACTTTGTGTTGCCTAGTTCACAAAGTAGGCTAACATTTTGCCCCCTCAAAGGATGCTTCTGTTGTACGAAGCGTGCTTTGATGTCGTTTAAATGCTAGTCCTTGAATCAGAACAGTCAGGAGGAATGCACAGATTTCTATTCGGTTCGGTGTCCGACTCGAGCACATTTTCTTCATTTCTGAGCAAATTTGGGAATTTTTCTCGACATATAATGCTTCTTGCAGGTATGCTCTTCCTTTATTCTTCTTCTCTTCAATTCGAGTCGGATGCTAAATTAATGTGTGAAATTTGCTCGGTTCGGATTCCGATCCGAAGCGCTTTCGTGGATTTGGCTCTTGGACATTGGGCCTTCAGGCAGAGTTGTGCTACTGGGCCTTCACTCTGGTTCGAGCGGGTGAGAAAGAATAGGAATACGAGGAGTCAACGCCATCCATTATATAAATCCACCGCTATCTTCCTTCTTTTCTCCTTCTTTTCTGCTGCCGCTCCCAACCCTAGTATTGAAAACGTCAGAAACTCCAATATTCTGAAACTATTCCTTGTAGATTTCTCAAATCAAACATATAGGTAGCTTTTTTAATCTCGAATAACTTCGTTGTAACTGCTTTTGATTTCAATTCATGGTTGATTGGGATGGTTTAGCCATGGGGCTTTGCTTGAACTCCACGTCGTTACTGGTGGATCCGCCATCACTTCGAGGCGTTGCGAGGCTGGAGAGGGCAAATATTTGTCCTTAACGGTAGCCTTGGTGATAGAATGGATTTGTTTGTGAGTAGGGGGGAAAGAGGAAGAAGATGAAGAGCGTGATGACAAATTGGAGTTGGTTCGGGTAGAAGACGAAGGAGCAAAAAGGAAGGAGAAGGAAAGGGGATCGGTTCGGGTTGCATACTTTAGAAAGACGGGAAGGAAGGAAACTGTCGGTTCGGGTCGGAGAAGAGAATGGGATAAGAGGTTGAAAATAAATGGACTGGTTAAGTGATGCTGGTTCGGTTCGGATCAGGTCACCCGATCCGACCAGATCAGTCCTATATCCGAACCCATTGTCTCCCTTGCCTTGAACTGATCTTGCTTTAATGAAGCATCCGAACCGACCCTATATCTGTATTTGTATTGAGCCAATTATCATATGCATATCCGAACCGAACCGAACGTATCAAACTTGGCACACAAAGACTACCCAACTAATTCAACTAACATTCACTCTAGACAACAACTTCGTGGACAGTTAGGATAGTGCCTTGCGAACATAAACGAGAATTAAGAACAACTCTGACTATCACTTTCTCTTCAAAGCTTCGTCTTACATTGCTGTACTTTTATTTTGCATTTCCCATATTTGCTGCACACACTTTAGTTCACACATATACACAGGGGGGCACGGGATAATTTACTCTAATCCGTGCTATTGCTTCTTCAATAGTTCTATGACAATGAGGCCCAGACGCTCTTCCCGCCTAGCTGAGAGGAAAGAAGCTCCGGAAACTTCTAGCAAAATCACTCTTGAGGATATATCTTCTTCGTCCGATCCGGAATGGGACAGTGAAGGTCCAGATTACGGGGTTGGTCATCGGGAAAACGACGAGGTGTCTTCGGAGAATGAAGTTTCTCTGGGTTTCGAAGAGGAAGGAGGGATTGGTGATAATCGAGCACCCGATGAATTTGAATCAGCCGTCATATTGGAATCACCCTCGGACTCCGTTGAATCAACAATTGACAACGATCGACTTGTTCGAATTTGTCTAAAATACGGCATAATGAAAAGGGACACCCTAGTGCCCTTGCGCTCTGACCGTCCCCACAACCCTCCAGAAGGATATATGACGGTCACTCGATTGATGTGCATGGTCGGTGCCATTCCTCCATTCTCTCCTTTCATCGTTGATTTCTTAAGACAAATGCGGATTGCCCCCATGTAGTTGCATCCCAATTCATATGCCTATTTGCGTACCTTGTACATAGCATATCGTGAAATCCTAGGCGTAGAGCTCACGTTCGATGATGTTCATTTCTTTTATAATTTCAAGCATCGGACTCGAGAGACTCCATCCTTCTGCTACTTTGAATCAGTCCCAAAGAGAAAGATAATCTCTGCACCTTTTAGCAGTAAAGCTGGAGATTCCATACTGGAATGGTTCTATATAAAGCAACAGTCTGGATGCGCCAGGAGATGGACAAAATCAAGTAAAGCGTTGATTTTCTGAACCCGGACTCTATACACTTGAATCATCACCCTGACCTGTTTTCCTTTTTATTTGCAGTCGACAATCCCAAACAGATATCAGATCAGGTGTTCTTTGATCGGATGCACCATCTTCTTAATGGCGATCAAAAATTCCTGACTATCGACGAGGTCCTTAAAGATGAATACCTTCATTTTCACGGGCTGCTATCCGTTTTCCGTAGCATCGGTCATGGGACGGTCCCTTATGCATACATTCCTCCAGTGGAGACAGTTCCGGAGATAGGAGAAGGCTCGGGAATTCCTACAGCTCCTCTTCAAACTTCACCTTCTCCCTCTTCCACACAAGATGATGAACTGGCTAATCTGGCCGAAAAACATCGTGAAGGGTATATTGCCCCCGAGGAAACTACTTCTTTAGACAAGTCAAAATCTTCCCAAGAGTCGCCACTTCACGCTTCCGAAGGGGATGTTCCTAGCACTGATGAGCACATATTTCAGGGTTTGGGGGATCTCCCCTTACCTGAGACTATATATACTTCAGAGGATTTTAGGAAGGATCCTTTAGTCTTCACTTCTTCCGAAGAAACTACTCCCGCTAAGGCCAAAGAGCCTGCCCGCACCAGTCTAGCTTCAGACTCGGGTTGGTTGGGGGGACACACACCACTTAGGATGCACTTTACACCACAGCATTAGCATTCATTGCACTTCTTTCTCCATGAATCCATTGATTCTAAACTTCGTTTATTTTATCGTGCAGGTACAATGTCTCGATCCTATTATGACATAAGAAAGCTTCGTCGCAGCATGTCCAATCCTCCTCAGGATGTCGAGTATGATCGCCGGGATGACCGTGGTAGGGAGGAGAGAAGACCTTATGATCCCTACCGATCTCGGTCCTCACGCTCCCGCTCACCAGTTCGACCGGAACAAGAGAAATACAAGAGCTATCAAGGTCGCAGGGAGGAGGATAGACCACCATCTAAGGACTCCACTTCCTCCCATGAAAAGCGGAGTAGAGAGAAAACTCCTCCAAAGGAAACCGGGACTCGAAGTAAGCAAAAAGTCCCTGCTACTAAACGACCTAGAACAGACAAGGGTACTACAGAATCCTCTTCAGGAAGGGACACCGAATTGACAATCCTCGCTCCTCCCCCACCAGATGCGGGAACTGCCATAAAGCGGGCATATTTGAAAGAGTAATTTCCCGAACACTACTTCGAAACTCTGACTTTTTTACCTGCCCTTGAACCTATTTCGTCTAATTGGGCAGAGGAGGCCAAAGCAAAGATTGATTTGGTGGAAAAACAATATACCGAGATGTTCAAGTATTCCCGCAATCTTTCTAGAATCATCCGCACTCTAATGACAAATACTGATTCAATGCAAAAGACCGCGGAGGAGGATGCCAAGGCTCTAAAAGCCCTAGGAAAAGATTTGGAAGATACTCAAGCTCAACTAGCTGTCGCTCAAAAGAATGCTTCTAATTTCAAACAACAATTTGAGGACACACAAAAACGCTATCATGACTTGCTTGAATCCCACACTCAGGAGCGTTCTGAGTTGAAGAAGCAAGCTGACGAGGCCAAATCAGAGGCTGCTAAGACACGCCTTGCTCATGCTGAGCTTGAAAGGAAAAACGCCGAGTTAGCAAAAAAGAGTGCCTAATTAGAAAAGAAGAATGCTGACTTGGCTTCGAAGTTGTTGGAGGCAGAGAACAGGGCTGCTCTGGCCGAGGGCAATGTGGAATGTGCTATTAAATCTGCGGAGGAAGCCCGCAAGCAACTATCAGAGGCGGAGGCTGATATCCAGGGCTTCGGAGAGCTAATGATTGAATTCTTCGCACACATTATTCGTCGTCGAAACATTTCTTGGATCGAGGACTATCCATCCACTCTGGTTCAAGTATGGAATCAAATTGTTGAGTGGGAAAAAGAGGAACTTAAGGTCGATTCCCTCGATGAAGACAAACTGATAGAAAAATACTTGAGAGACGATGAACCGGAGCGCCTAGCTGAAGGGCGTCGCCTTATTGCTGAGGCCATGGAAGAAGAGAGACGGAAGTCTAAACAAAAAACCATTCCCGAAGCTGGTTCCTCTTCTTCTGTTCCTGCACCTCCCGAAGTAGAAGGGTATGATCCCGAAAATCCGGGAATTCCCCGGACAACTTTGCTATCTCCCATTGCTGAAATAACCCCAGAGGTAGTAGTCACCCCCGCTGAAAAGTCTTCGGAAGGTATCCCTATCTTTTCTCCTCAATTTGCCAAAGCTATTACTACTTTTCGCTACATGATTGAACATTCTATGAGAGACCCATTGTTTTCGCCTGAGCTGATAACGGTTGCTTCTCATTCTGTAGGTGTCGAATCGTCCGAAAAGACAGATGTAGCTCAAGGAGCTACTGCTGGGACAAAGCCCGCTGATAGGGCCAAAGAAGGGGAAGACAAGGCTGCTTCTATTGACTTGGGGGAAGGAAATGAGCAGACTAAGGTCACCACTCCCCATGATGAAGAAATAATTGCAGCTTTAAAAGATGACGGAGGAGACGAGGGGCATGATGAGGAACCGGAGGTTGCAATAACTGGGGAATCGAAAAGCGCTGATGACGTCACCTTGGCTGCCATGAAGGCTGATCAAGACAAGCGCTTGCAATTAAAGGCCGAAGAACTAGACCCTGAGGTCCTCAAGCCCCTCGCAGTTGTGGATGCAGGTTCAAGGTTAGTTGTTAAGCTCTCAACTAGGTCTATTACCGAAGAACTTGCTAAAAAATCTTCTCTTGATTCCAGTGCCCCGCCCTCCGGGAAGAAGTCTGCTGGCTCCAGTACCACATCTTCAGGGAAAAAGAAATCAAAACGAATCTTGACTGAAGCCGAGAAGGAAGCAAAGGATGCAGAGAAAGCTACCAAAAAATCTAAGGCTCATTCCAAGCCTAAATAGTGGGTTCCCCTGTATCTTTTTAGCATCTTTGTGAACCAATAAGTGCTGCTACAAAAGCAGCTTCCGCACTTTCTTTTTTAGCTATTTCCCTGTACAAATTCATTCATTTGTAAATAAAAATAATTCACTTTTTGCAATGCTTATTTGTTAGCAGTTCTGCACTTATGTAAAAATGCATGTCTATAGTTATGAAACAAAGTTGTGGAGGGGGGAAATATGTGTATGCATATGTGTCCCCAGTCAATTTCCATAAGTTATCCAATGCTTAACTATGCAATCTGAATGCTCCCAATTCTCTAACAGGATAGCATTTCCTGTGTCGTCAATACCTGTTGTTTTTCCTGGCATTTCTTTTATACTCTCTCTCTTTCTCTTGAGAGTTAGAGTTCGAGCTTAGTCATCTATTCATTCCCCGGTCTCTCAACGGGAAAAGATTTCTTTCTCGGCGCTCGGTCGGAGACGCCTTTATACTCTCTTTCTCTCTGGAAAGTTAGAGTTCGGAGTAGAACCTCTTTTTCAGCGCTCAGTCGGAGACGCTTTTATACTCTCTCTCTTTCTCTGGAGAGTTAGAGTTAAGAATAGAATTTCTTTTTCAGCGCTCAGTCTGAGACGCTTTTATACTCTCTCTCTTTCTCTGGAGAGTTAGAGTTAGAATGTCGTTTTCTCATTCTTTTACGTCTTATTGCACAAATAATCATTGTGCTTCTTTTTATGTCCAAAGTGTTTTCAACCTTTTTTAGGCTCTGAGTTATCCTGTATTTTATAATCACAACAGAACAACTAATGAATGTAAATACATAAAAGTAAATAACACACAATATTTTTATAGTGGTTCAGCTAAGTCGTAGCCTACATCCACTTTATAGTCCTTTATTCATATCATCAGATTTTCCCAAGGCAAGGCATGTCTTGTTACAGAATTCACAGTAAAAATAACAAAAAGTATAGCATTTCTAATCCAAATATCGCATTAAGTGTTGGGCATTCCATGCTCGAGGAACTTCTTCGCCATCTACGGTCGTTAACTTGAAGGTTCCTTTTTCAAGTTTCCGTTGGATGACAAAGGGTCCTTCCCATTTTGGGCCGAGGTGAGGAAGGGATGGAAAAACTCTCTTTAGCACCAAATCTCCTGGTTCAAAAGTTCTGAGGCGAACTTTTTTGTCATAATAGCGTGCCATCTGACGCCGATGTCTTGCTGCACGCAAGTCTGCTTCGTCCCTTTTCTCTTCGACTTCATCAAGAGACTCAAGTAAAAGTGCCTGATTCGTCATCGGGTCATAATACGTCACCCTGTGGGAAGGAACTTCCAGTTCAACTGGAATTACTGCTTCTGAGCCAAAGGAGAGAGAGAAAGGGGTATGACCGGTAGCCGTTTTAAATGTTGTTCGATATGCCCACAAAGCTAGGGGCAATTCGTCAACCCATCTTGCCTTTGCACGCTCCAACCGTTTCTTGAGGATGGATTTTATAACTTTGTTTACTGCCTCTACTTGTCCATTCGATTGTGGATAGGCAACTGCAGTATATCGTTTGTCTATCTTATATTTCTGGCAAAAATTTCTGAATTCAGTGCTATCAAATTGGGTCTCGTTGTCAGTAACAATCGTCCTTGGGATCCCGAATCGGCATATAATATTTCTGACCACAAAACTTATCACCTTTCTTGTGGTGATCTTAGTCAAGGGCTCAGCTTCCACCCACTTTGTGAAATAATCCACGGCTACTATTGCATACTTAGCTCCTCCTTTAGCAATCGGTAAAACTCCAATGATATCAATTCCCCATGTGGCAAATGGCCAAGGACTCACCATCGATTTAAGCTGGGTTGACGGTGCCCTGGGGATTTTGGCGAATCTCTGGCACTTATCGCAGCGTCGTGAATAATCAGCTGCATCTTTGTTGATCGTAGGCCAGAAGTATCCGTACCGCAATATTTTCTTTGCTAAAGTTTGACCTCCTGTATGATCTCCACACTCACCTTCGTGCACTTCTCTTAGTACACGTTTGATGTCGTCGTGTGCGATACATCGTAACAGGGGCATAGAAAATCCTTGTCTATAGAGAGTATCGTCTTGTATAACATATCTGGTAGCTTTGCGCACTACAGCTCTTTTTTCACTCTTCTTTGATGGGAGTGTCCCATTCTTAAGAAAATTCTTAATTGGAGTCATCCATGACTCTTTCTCTGGTTCTGCTTCAAAAGCGAATTCAATTTCCATTGACTCAAAGCTTGGCGACTCCAACGTTTCAATTGGAATTACCTCAGTCCCTTCTGGATTGTCAGAACTAGCCAGTTTTGCCAGTCTATCCGCTTTATGGTTTTCAACTCTGGGAATATGTGTTATGTTGTACCGCTCTAAGCTATTCAATAGCTCTTTCACTTTCTTGAGGTAGGCGATAAGTCGAGGTCCTCGAGCCGCGAATTCCTCTCGCACTTGACAAACAACAATCTTAGAGTCACAAAATATGTCCATCATTTTTACTCCGAGGTCTTTAGCAAGTTTCAGCCCGGCAATCAGGGCTTCATACTCAGAGTCATTGTTAGTTGCTGAAAATTCTAATCGCAGGGCGTAATATAACGACCGTCCCTCGGGAGTGACTAAGACAATTCCAGCTCCGGACCTTCGGTCATTTTTAGCTCCATCTGTATATAATTTCCACGGATTCATCTCTAGCTCATCCTCGGATTTAACCACTCGGTCATTGATTATTTCCTCCTCTGGAATGGTGAACTCCGCGATAAAGTCTGCTAGAGCTTGCCCCCTGATTGACTTTCGTGGTTGAAAATTCAAATCAAACTGGCTTAGTTCTATGTTCCATTTGATCAACCTTCCCGATGCTTCGGGTCTCTGCAATACCTGCCTTAAGGGTTGGTCGGTGTATATGGTTATCGGATGGGCTTGGAAATAGTGACGAAGTTTTCGGGATGCGATCAGGAGGCTGTAAGCGAGCTTCTCAATTTTCGGATAGTTGCGCTCTGCCGCTGCTAATTTCTTACTCACGTAGTACACTGGCCTTTGTACTTTGTCTTCTTCTCGAACCAGGGCTGTGCTGACAGCGTGAGCCGAGACTGCTAGATAAACAAATAATTCTTCGTGATCTACGGGCTTTGATAAGATTGGCGGTTTCTCTAACAGCTCTAACAGATTTTGAAAGGCCTCAACACAATCGGGAGTCCACTGGAAGTTCTTCTTTCCCCTTTTTATCAAATCAAAAAACGGAACACACTTATCTGTGGCTTTGGAGATGAATCTACTCAACGCCGCTACCTTCCCTGCCAGACTTTGGACGTCTTTAATTCTCCTCGGTTCTTCGATGTTTCTGATCGCTGCTATCTGGCTAGGGTTGATTTCAATTCCTCGGGAACTCACAATGAAGCCAAGGAACTTTCCCGACGCCACTCCAAATGAACATTTTAAAGGATTCAATTTCATACGGTATTTTCGCAAGATACCAAACATTTCCGCTAAGTCTTGCGTATGACTGGAAGACTGCTTTGATTTGACAAGCATATCATCCACATAAACTTCCATAGTTTTTCCTATTTGATCATAAAACATTCTATTTACCAAGCGCTGATAAGTAGCTCCAGCGTTTTTTAATCCGAATGGCATTACAACATAACAATATAGCCCCAAACTCGTAATGAAACTCGTATGCTCTTGGTCTGGTATGTGCATAGGAATTTGGTTGTATCCAGAGTATGCGTCCATGAAAGAAAGAAGTTCATGACCTGCTGTCGAGTGTACAAGCTGGTCAATCCTGGGAAGTGGGAAACTATCTTTCGGGCAAGCTTTATTTAAATCTGAAAAGTCAATACAAGTTCGCCACTTTCCGTTTGGCTTCTTTACCAAGACGGGATTCGATATCCAATCGGGATAAGTCGAATCTCGAATAAATTCGTTTTGCTTCAATTTCTCTACTTCCTCTTTGAGAGCAGCCGACCTCTCTGGGCCCAGCATGCGTCTCTTTTGCTTCACAGGCGGATGCTTCGGATTTACATTCAATTTGTGACTTATAATAGAAGGTGATATCCCACACATGTCAGCATGGGTCCAGGCGAACACATCTAGGTTTGCCTTTAAGAAGTCCGTCAGTTCTTCAGCACGACGTGGATCCAATTGAGAACCAATCTTCAAAACTTTTGTTGGATCAGCTTTATCGATGGGAATTTCTACTGTCACTTCATTAGGAGTTGCATTCCTAGCCCCTGGTTCCTCGTCTTTTCTAGGATCCAGGTCTTCAGGTGTTCCTTTGGGCAACTCCTTTAGGGTCAATTTCTCTAATTGCTATGCCGAGTCCCCCTTTGAGGGAGACGAGGCATTCTTACTCTCAGCATTAACTCCTTTCATCAACATCTTCAGTTCGGCCACATAGCAGGCCCGTCCAGAAACCTGATCCCCTCTCATTACTCCAGTCCCGGCTTCGGTTGGGAACTTTAGTAACAAGCACCAAGGGGCGATACAAACTCTAAATTCAGCTAGGGCAGGTCTTCCTAAAAACGCGTTATATGGCGAATCTACGTCCAATACTACGAACTGCAGCATTCGCACTCTTCTACGTTCTCCTTGCCCTAGGGTCACGGGCAACTCTATATATCCCATGGGAGCTGTCGTCGCTCCGTTGAAGCCTCTAATCCATCCTTCACAAGGTTTCAGATCTTCGGGCTCAAGCTTCATCTGATCAAACGACTTCTTGAACAAAATATTAACGGAACTTCCGTTATCTACTAATACCTTATGGACCAAGGCCGGCCCAATGGTGGTAGTAATAACCAACGGATCATTGGTGGGAGATTGTATCCCAGTGTTGTCTCGGCTGCGAAATACCACGTCGTCGAACATGGTTTTCTGTTGTTTTATGGGGGCGACATCTTCCAAATCGTCACCTTCATTCACATCTAGATGCTTGGCAGCATTCACATATTGGTCCATTGACCTAAAACTTCGGATTGCCGGGTGAGGTCCGCCTACTATGGAGTTGATGACAATCCCTTTACCTTTCTGCTGCGCGGTAGGCTTAGGAGCAGGTAGGATCTGTTTTGGAGCCTGCTCTCCTTGCCCCCTGTCCCTCGGGGCAACCTTGTACTCATCCAACTTTCCTTCACGCAGCAGCTTTTCAATTACATCCCTCAAATGCCGACATTCATTGGTCGAATGTCCATGTGTTCCGTGAAACAAGCAAAATTTCCCTGTCGCCATTTCTTTCTCGGTCGAATCACGAGGTGGCGGTCTTTTGTACTGCAACACATTGTACGTATCCAGGTAAATATTTTCCAGGGTGTCATTCAATGGTGTATAATCTTCGTAGTTCTGGAATCGGGGCCTTTTGTTAGGGTCACTTCCCCTATTTCTGTTCCTTCTATTACCGCTCGAATTACGGTTATTGTTGTTGTTTCCCCCACTTCCAGTATTGCTGTTTCCACCCTTGTTTCCTACATTTACTTCAACCTTGCCAGAATTCTCCCCCGACTGTTTCACGGCGATATTACTCTGCACATTCTCCTTTGAAGCCGTCTCAGACTTTCTTTTTCGGTTGGCCCTGGCCTCCTCTCGTCGTAAATAAATATCGGCTTTTTCGTAGAATATCTCCCTTGTGGGGGGTGTCTTCCCAGAAAGGTAGTCTCCAAATTCAGATTCAGGATCGACTCCTTCCTTCAATGCCATCAGAATAGTGGGCTCATGCGGGTCACTGACCTCAGTTACAGCCTGGTTAAAACGATCAAGATATGCCCTTAGAGATTCTCATGGTGCCTGTTTGATTCTCGATAATTCAATAACACTCTTGGACTTTCGGGCATGTAGTCGGAACTGGTTCATGAAACGCTCGCTTAGTTCCTTGTAATTAGAAATCGAACGAGGAGGAAGTCGGGTAAACCAGAACAATGCCACATCTTCTAGGTAGATTGGGAATGCTTTGCACTTCACTTCATCAGGGGCAGCAGCGGCATTCATGAGCCACGAATACCGCATCAAATGCTGTCCTGGATCAGTCCTTCCGTTATACTTGTCCATTTGTGGCAAGTTAAAGCGTCGGGGAAACTGGAAGTCGAGGATATTGTCGGTGAACGGAGTATGGCTTCGCTCAATGCCATAATCTTCATTTGTATAATTCCGGCTCTCGGACATAATTCAGCGAACCATTGCCTGTACATCAGCACTAGTTAGGGGCTGCTCAGGTTCCCTGGCCCTAGTATCCGAGTTCCTTCTGGGCTCTTGCTCAGGAGATGCCCTTCTTCTTCGAACTGCCTCTGCTCGATTCCGTTCCCTGCGTTACCGGTCGATCTCGGGAAGAGGGGACTGGAGTCTTTGCCCCCGAGTGGGGTCATCGTTTCCTAATGCTCGTGCGATATCCTCGCGAGATCCCAAAGATCCAAATGCCAGCTGCTCCACGTTCTGAGGTCGTTCGAGTGGCCTTCGCTCACGGGGCCTCTCTTCCTCGGAAGATGAAGATTGATCTACGGGTGTGTGACGAACCGGTGATGGAGTTCTCTGTCGACGGAGCTCACTGATCTCCCGACTCATGAGCCTCATATTTTCCTGCATCATGAGATTAGTGCGCTCATGAACTCTCATAGCTTCCCTTGTGCTCTCAAGCATGTCAAGCAAGCACGAAAAATCTCCTTGAGTGATGGGCGCAGATGGATTGACCTGATCTCCAACCCTGGCAGCTGGAATTGGAGCATTCGTAGGGACTCGAGTAGAGGTTCCAGCTTCACCAAGCATCGGGTCGGGTCGGAGGTAAGAGGTCGGGTCGGATCGGAGCTGGGGTGCCTAGTCGGATCGGAGCGCAGCGGGCAGTTCAGGTCGGTTCAAATTGGGGGAATGCACTGCTTCAGAGTCTCCTACCCGGATCGGATCGGAGCTCTCCCCCTGCTGGCGGCTCGGATTTCCTGCATTGATTCTTCCTGCTGCTGAACTCTGCCCCCGAGACCTTGTTACAACAGCGCGTTGCTGATCTTCGCCAGCTCCATTTCCTTGAGCAGACTGAACTTCCTTGCCTTTTCCTTTGGCCATGAGTCTTTGACAATTACTTCAACGAATGTAAGAAAACGGAGAAACTTAAGGATTCACTTCTTTGAACTCAACTGTCCAAAAAGTAGAAAGAGATCCCGGAAAATAAAGAATTTAGATGAGGATTCTCAGTGAAAGCACCAAAATGTTAGACCCAAAAGTGGTTCTAACACCCAAATTGACTTGAAACAAGATAAAATGAGATAAAAATAAAAATGAACACGCAAGATTTATAGTGGTTCGGCGAACAAATGCCTACGTCCACTTATTTTTCACTATATTCAATAATTCAGTTGCAAATACAAAGTAATATTCACTCACAACTCGCTTTTGTTCACTCAATTGACTAAAACAAGAAATGAAAGATGGTTTGGATTCTCCGGGAGTAATGGAGTTCGGATGATGGAGGTGATTGAATTCTCTAAGTGCTGAAAAAGATCCTTCTCTTTGTCTCCAGATGGGGTATTTATAGGTGTGAATTTGCTTGAAACTTGATCCGGGTCGGGCCACGTGTCATCCATCGCGCTCTCTTCGGGTTCGGATGAACTATCATGTTGACAACGCATCAAAGGGAAGGACGTTAGGGGTAGGAATTAGTCATAGCCGGTCCGGTTCTCCAGGCGATTTTACAGGAGATTAACATGGATCATGGGTGCGGGTCGGAGACGTGCAGGTAAGGGGTTCGGATCGGGATACCCGATCCGAACCGGACTGGTTTGGGCGCCCCTCCTTCTCTAACCTATTCCGCTCCGCTCCAGTGTTGTGGCAAGCAGATGGCTTTCCGATCCATTCGAGATTTAGTTGCCTTCTGATCCGATTGGATATGCCTTACCAATCTATCCAGTAAGAGATCACCGATCCGAACAGAGAACTCTATCCGATCCGAACCGATATGCTGCTCTAACCCGATCCGAACAGAGGACCCTATCCGATCCGAACAACTGCAGCTATCAACCTGAATTGTAGTGTTTTCCTCCAATCCGAACCGAAGTCTTGTAATTAAAAATACCATTCAATGTTTGGTTTCTTGACTTTGTGTTGCCTAGTTCACAAAGTAGGCTAACAAATACTAGTTTTAATTTTAATAATATTTTAAGAAAGGAATTTACTATTTATTCTAGTTAATAAAAAAATTAACTACTTCTACTATAGTTAATGATTAAAGTAAATTATTACTTTAATTAATAATAATTTAAGAGATTACGTTTTACTTGAAATACATTTAAAGAGTAATCGAAGTTGAAATGAAATCTAATTGAGTTGTGAAAGGAATTTATGAACGGGTTTTATATTAAAACCCGAGTCTTTATAACGAAGATATAAAAGTAATTTTAAGTAAATACGATAGCTTAAATTATGTTTACTTAATACTAGAATTAAGCAAAAAGGGAATTGAAATAAAAAGGGTTTATATTAAACTAGAGTTATATAAACAAGGTTTACAAAAAGAGATGAGGTGTTACAGCGTTAATTTTAAGTTAACGTTACTTAATAATGGAATTAAGTAAAATGAAGGAAATGGAAATAAGATTTTCAAGCGGGAAATGGTAGAATGGATTAGAAAAGGGACTGGTAAAAGTGAATTTGGTAAAGGAGCGAGTAATAGGATTTTGTAAAAAAATCCGAGATATTAAACAAATTGTTAAGAAGGTTAAAAGGTGATGTTTAATAAATAAATAATTAGTTAATGAATTAAGAAATAATGGTCATATTCGAGAAAGAGTTTTTTCAAAAAGTAAGAAAGTTTTATAAACCATTTTCTAAATAAAATATTTGTTTGATATCAAAATGAACATGAATTTTTGGATTACAACTCATACCTTTCTTAAGATAAGAACGTTGTTGATCAAGGTCTGAGAGGTAAATAAATACCCTATATGAATGATTTCAGGATTTTCTGAGGATGATATTAGTTTTTAGTGGGAAAGAGGTTAAGAATAAATTATTATTTCCATGCACGAAATAATAACCCAATGTTAATCGCAAGATTTGAAAATATATAACGAGACTTCCAAAGTAACAGAAATGGGAAGATTTGACATTATATATACATGTATATATATATATGATATTTTCAAAAGTAAACAGAAAATAAAAGGTTATGTTTTGAAATGAGTTTATTTCGAAAGAAAAAGAGTTGGTGTTGTTTTCAGATAACGATGTTTGATGTGAAATTTTATAAAAACAAAGTGGGAATATATATAAATGATTTAATTCTAAGTAAATAAAATAGTTTTAAAATAATCTTATGTTAAATAAGAAGTGAATTTCTATGTTGATATACTGAAAAGATCAAGTTCTAAATCAACCATTCGTCAAATATTTTTTTAAAAGAGGCCAAGTAATGCCAAGTACTGAATCAGTGAACTCATTTTTTATTTTCATGACCGTTTATCTGATAGTGAAATAACTGACTATCAAATTTTGCCAATACGATTGTGGTACGGAAAGACCAGGATCGAATTATATTCAAAACCCATTTCGAACCAGCAAATACGTGTAAGATGTTGAATGAGAATGGAGCATTGAAGACCGTTGATCTTCATAAGCGGAAGGACTACTTGATAAATTTCTCTGGGTTGCTCTTGGAGATATTTTGACAGTGAATCTGTCGTGATTGGAACCTACGAATTGCAAGAACTACTCGCTATTGATCCTTGGGTGATACCTATATAGGATGTGGTATGAGAGTGACTTTGTGTAATGTCCCGTATTTTTCGACTGTTAATGTTGAACGATTAAAACGATTAAATGTTTGATTTGATTTTAAATTGGAGATTTATATAGAGTTTATTTATTTAATTTATTAAATAAGAATATTTTTATTCGATAAATATAAAGTGTTTGAAATCAATTTATTATTTAAACGACATTATCGATATGTGTAAATAGTGATATTTAAAATGATTTCAGAATTCAACGAATTAAATTCCATCGGACCAGTAATAGCGTATTGTTATCGAATTTCGTATTTCGTAATGTTTAAATTTATCAATTTAATATATGATCAGTAAACATAGAGGAATAATTAAATAGTATTTAATTTTTAAATTATCAATTTAAATTAATATATTTTCCGTACGATCGAATGGGACTTTGAAACTTGTTCCAATAAGTTCAGAATAGCGGTATTACCCTAGAAATGCCTTTTGTTGCGTTTAAATAAGAGTTATAAAATAGTGCGATATTTTAATTAAATAGATTTACATCGGTTCAGATAAAATAGTTTAGCCAACCTTTATATCTTACCAATGAAGACACCCACCCCTATTTCTTCCTACGGAAGGAATTCTGCATACCTATTTTATTATAGCTGTCTTGTTCGTTCAAATCAGTCTTTCTCCTACCATCGCTCAAGGACGCTAAAGCATATTGTTTCTCCCCTAATGTCAAAGCCTAATGCCAACCTATCTGTACCAGTTGAGTTCGACGTTGTTCTGATCGTTTCATTTTCCACCTATATAAATCGAGCAAGCCTTCGTATTTCCTTCCATTCCAAAATCAACGAAAACAATTTGAGCCAATTTCCTCTTCGTTCTCATTTCTCTTTCCCAAGCTTAAAACGAAGCCTTGCCTCGCATTTTCCATTTTCCTTAATCAATAGATTTGTGCCCTTTTATTTCATTCTTTTCTCCTCTGTAAGACAAATCGAAACCAAGATTGATTCATCGATCAAAAAACAACAATCGCGTTTGAATCATCTCAATTTAATGTTGAAGGCGGACGTAGATTCGAGCAATCAAAATCTCCATCGATCGCGAGATTTGTTGGAGCTCGAACGCGGTCTGGAGTACTCGCGCATAGAGATTGAACGAAGGCGATCTGAGTAGGGTTCGACACATCGATGAGAGCGCGATGTACATGAGAATCACCGCGATTTCCTTTGAGGCCAGAAAAGTGGAATGCATCACTAGATGAAGGAGTTGGAGTGGTTGAAGGGTGGAACTGGAATAGGACATGGTGTCGATGTTTTCTGATTATAAGTGTTCGAATTGATGAATGGGGACTGTAGTTACCTCTTTGAATGGTGGAGAGAAATGACGGATGGCCTGGGTAAAGTTCGAAGGTTGTGAGGATGGACTGATGAAGTTTGGGGCAATCGATGTAGCAACTGACGTTGGTTGGGGAGTTTGGTAATAGAGTTGACTTCTTTTAAACATGGCCATTGAATTTATGAATATGTTGTGTTCGGCAATGGTATACTAGGATAGTATGGAGTCGGGGTAATGGCAGTTAAGTCTGTGCGGTGGCATGAGGAGATTGTCAGAGGAATTGGTTCGGTCAAGTGGATGTATGGATTTCAGTTAAGGCTGAATGGTTTAAGGTAATACAATGGTATGAATGGGAGGTCTGCAGTGGAACTTTAGAAGGGTGATGGTGGAGTTTGTATTGGGTAAAATGGTGAAGCTCAGTCATGAGAAAAATATATATATGATTGCCATTGAAGGATTTTCTGGACGTCAAACACTGTTTGTTATGGGAAACACTGCAGTGAGGGTTGAGGGCATTTCGGTGAAGATGATGCAGTCGCATTGCAGTCGTGATATTCGGGACTGGAAGTAGACATTAAGGCATATGTTTTTTCGAAATTTAAATATACTTAGAATAAATTGTTTTATTATTTTAGTAGTAAATTTATATGATAGTTAATCATTAAATTAAAATAAATAATGTAGGAAGTTCGGACAATAAATTGCTAGGCCATTGACTTTGGGAAGATGGAGTTGATTGACAAGTTGCTTCATCAGTTAGTCGAATAACTGGCAAAGCGATAAGGTAATTAAATTTTTTTATTTCATTGAATAATAAATTAGTTTATTCTAATATTTAATTTAAAATAAATAGATTGTAATCGTTAAATAAAATTAAATAATTATAGGAGCCTGATAAAATTATTGAGACGAGCCAAATCGATTTGTAGATACAGATATGGAAATTAAATAGATATTCAGCAATGGAAAAATTGAGGTGAGTTCAACTCACTCAGTTAAATTATTGGGAACTATTTTTAATAGTTCAAATTTATTTTATTGCTTATTGGATGATAATTGCTTGATATAAAGTGATAATATTATATAATAATAATAATATTGGTGATTGGATAATTCCTGCAGTACCATTAGTGGATGATTTCCCTATACGCCCCACAATATATATAGTGGATGACTTTCTATACCGCGATATCCTGTCTAGAAGTAGGACATGTATTATAATTGTTGATTATCGGCTGTGGATGCATGAAGAACAGGTTGGAGGGATCCAACTGGATTCCTCAACATTTAATTATGTTGTTTTCATATTTATGTTGTGATTGATACATGTGATAGTTTATGATATACTGGATGTGTAAGTAACCCTACCCTTGATTTTGGGTATTTTTGAATGCCAAGAAAATATATGGATTTTTAAAATAGAATTTGAAATATAAAAGAGTTTAAAGCGAATTCTAGATATTTATTTAGAAATCAAATTTATAAATAGAAATGAGAGTGGAGATGAATATAGAATTTTATACGATATAAGCAAGTGGATTATTATTTTAAAGAAAGGTTAGTTATCATACTATTAATAAATAACGAAGTAAAATATTTCTATTTCAGATTAAAATGTGGAAATGAATTATTATGTAGTCAATAATAATCAGAGCGATAATCGAGTAATTAGAATTCATTTAGTGGAACTATGAAGTATAAGCACTCGTTATAGTTAAAGGAAATATTATGTAGAATATTTATTTGGAAACTAATCTAAACAGAATTTAAAGGTAAAGAGCTATTTTTAATAAAAGGAACATAAAGCTGATTTTATAAACGATGTTTATAAAGAAGTAGGACATTCGAGAATTTAAAAATATAATTCGAAGGTAATTTGGAAGGAAATGGAAATGCGGGCTGAACTAATATTTTAAATTACAAAGGAAACAACAAATTGGATTAAAGTGATGAGGCGAGCAAGTTATTAAGATGCGATCTAATTTCGCGATATAAAGTAAGGTTTTATCAAGATATGAATATATGGGTTTGAAATAAACTTGTTAGAAGTTTATGAAGATTTTGTTTATAATAGAAGAAAAAATTTATATATATTGTTTTAAACGATTGTTAGAGTTATAAAGAAAGTTTTAAGTAACAGTTTACTTAATACGTAAAGTGAGTAAATGTGTCAAAGTTGATATAAGATTTCCAAGAAAGGGTGTGATATTAAATCCATGTTATACATTGGAAAGTAAATGGAATATATGGGGTAATTAGTGAAATGAGATTTCGTTGATAAACCTTTGTTCTAAATATGAAAATGTTGTTACTCAAGGTTTGAGAGGTAAATAAAATACCCCAACTTGAACGACCTCGTGATTATCCAAGAATGATATTAGTTTAGAAACGAGGGTGGTCGAGAGAAGTAGAATTAGAATTTCGATGAATGGTATTACTATTCACAATTAAGGCGAGTAAGGAGGATAAAATAAGCGGTGTGAAAAAAAAAATCGAATTTATAAAAGTAAGTTAGAAAGGATTTTTGGAACTATAAATTCTAATTGAATTTAAGTAGAACTAATTTAAATAATATAATATAGATTATATTAAATAATTTTACATATGGTTTGTAAATAGTTAATATTATTAGAATTTGCAAATGATAATTATATACGAATATTTTAGAATAGAAGTTATAAATGGAATGATGTTTTATTAAAATAAAACTGGACTGAGATAAACATATGTAGATGTTTGTAAAGATTACTAATGGTGATAAAACCTGGGTTACAAATGTAAAACGAAATGGAATTAATTAATGAAATTTATCGTTATAAGAAAATCTTGTTTAAAAATAAACACTTAGCAAATGTTTTTTAAACCAAACCCTTAGGGGAATATTTTATAAAGGTCAAAGCAAAGTTTTGTAAATATTATTTATAAGTAAATTATTTGTATAGTTATAATTCAAGATAAACATCTCATTTAAATTGATGCTTAATATTGGAAATTTCTATTTGTTGGAAATTAAGAAATAAAGTCGATGGAATTAGAAACTAAGCGGAGATTAGTTGAGATGAATAGTTTTCTAAGTATCGATTTGATGTTGGTTTTGGCCTTCGGGGTTGATACTTATTAGGGAAGTATTCTCTTACTAGTAGAGACTAATGACCAAGATAAGAAGAACGTTATTAAAGTGTTTGAAGATGAACTGGTTGAATATTCTTATATATTAATATAAGAACCAAAATAGAGTATTTCAAAGTGTTGTGATAATAAAGAAGTTGGATTAACGAAGGATTTAATCAAGAAGATAAATATTTAATCAGTAAATTCAAATTTTCTTTTATGGATGAATGGTTGTCTTATCTGATAGTTAAATAACTGACTATCAAATCTGGCCTAAAGCGATTGTTGGTACGGAAAGACCGGGATCGAATTTATATTCAAAAACCATTCCGACCAGCAATACAAAAACATTGAATATGTACCCGATGCTGATCGAGATGGAGTATTGAAAACCGTAAAGCTTCATAAGAAGAACTACTTAAAATCTCTGGTTTAGCGGCTAGAGATATACTGTGGTTCTGTCGTGGTTGGAATTTACGGATTGTAAGGACTTCTCGCTACTGATCTATAGGGTGATTCCTTGGATGCGGTAGGAGAGTGCCTTCGGTTTGTCCAGACCCAGGACAACGTGTATGGACGAATTTCTAACAAAGTATTTCCAAAAGAATCACGTACGTTGGTTTTTATAAATGTATTTCTGTTAGTGGCAGAGAAGGGCACTTCTCTTTGCTTAACGAGCAGAATATTTTTGTGGATGTCAATTAGTGATTTGGCGGATCTAACGATGTGGCATTCAAAGTGAATGGTGGCCAGATGTTCCATAAGAATATTTTTGTGGACGTAAATTATGACCTCAAGCCTCATCAACCGGGAAATGAGAAAAATCGGGCAGGCAGCATGGCTATGTCGGTCGCCCCCATTAGGGTGTATTGTCACCATCTAGAGAATATTCATATTTGTTACTTCTTTTCACTTCTGTATCTCCCGGGAACGGTTGTGTTGCTAGCAACCGTAGGTGACAATATATTCGATACACTCAAGAGAAATGAGTGGTCGGTCATCTGTGAGCCGGGTTGCAAGACGTTCTTGTTGAACCCAGTGTATTCCTCTCTAGAGATACACTATCTGCGGGTGGTCCATACCTTGTCATAGTTGGAAATTCAATCTCCAATAACCGCCCGCGGTTTTCATTGTATACTGTATATATGGAGCGTGAGATGCAAGTGTTTCGCTAGACTGATATTTATTTGTGATTAGACATTATTATAATATCAAAAAAGATATTGATTTCAAAAATGTTTTGGGTTATCGTAAGGTTAAAACCGTCTGTGTTTATGCGTGGATTGGTCTTACGATTATCCTTTTCTTTCGAAATGATTTTAAACTTCAAATCAAGTTGGATGTTGCCAATAATTTAGTGGGTTTTTGTCATGCTGGTTCACCAGACTGACCTGTGCGATTGTAATGCTCGGGTCAGACCCAGTTGGGGTAAACCGAGTTGTCCAGGTTCAGGATAAGATACGAAATTCCAAGAGACGAGCGGGAGGAGTTCAGACGTATGATTCATATATTATTCTGCTGTATGTTGTAAACAAGGACAGATTGTTATAACTGTCCAGACGTGATGAATGACTACTGTACTCTGATAAATGTAAGTATTGTTTCAAGTTTTTCAATAAAGACTTATTTCTGTATTATATTTCGTTCTGCTGCGGTTCTATTCTTAACTTTCTTTCTTCATATTTCTCATCCTTTTATTTCTTTCTATTAGCTTTTCTGGGATTTCGATACTAGAATTTGGACATGAAGTGTATAAATGTATGGATTCGAGAGTTGAATTTTCCGAGACGCTACACTTTGGTTCATCCTGTTCCTGGATGACTTGTATGGACCAGTGTCTAACGGAGATTTTCCAAAGGAGTCACGTACGTTGATTTCTTCAAAGTACCATAGTTGGTGGCGGAGAACGACGACTCTCTTAGCTTAACAAACTAGAGTATTTTTGTGGATGTCAATTAGTGATTTCTGGATGATCTGACGATGTGGCATTCAAAGTGAATGGTATAAAATCGGGTAGGTCGTATGACTTTGTCGGTCGCACCCATCAAAAGGGTATATCATTACCTGATCAAGAGAAATCAAATGCCTTCGGTTGCCCCATTTTAAATTCTATGTATGTTATCAGTTCGTTTAGCTGGCCCCCAATTATGGTGATGATAAATTCAGTACTCTCAAGCGAAGTGAAGGGGTCGGTCATGTTTAGACTGGGTTGCAAGATGTTCTTGTTGAACACCAATGTATTCATCTCCCGAGGTACATTGTCGAAAAGTGGTTGCCCATACCTTGCCACGGAAATCGATTCTCCAATAAGTGCCCGCGGTTTTGATTGTATACTATGTATGTAGAGCGTGAGATGCAAGCGTTCTGCTAGATTGATATTTACTTGTATTTAGACACTATTGTAATATCAGAAAAGAAAATGATTTCAAAAATGTTTTGGGTTATCGTATGGTAAAAATTGTCTGTATTTATGTGTGGATTTGGTCTTACGAATTATCCTTTTCTTTCGAAAAGAATCAGACTTTAAAATCAAGTTGGATGTTGTTATAAACCTAGCGAGTTTTTCTCACTTTGGTTCACCGGACTGATCCAGCGTTTGTAATGCTCAGGTTAGCCTGGGGTGTACAGGTTCAGGTTATCGGACATTGTCAAGAGATGAGTTGGACGAGTTCATACGCATGATATATGATTGTTAATCCGTTGTGTGTTGTATTTGAGGACAGATTATTATAACTGTCTAGATGTGTTGATGTACTCTGATGATGCAAGTATTTTTTAAGCTCTCGATAAAGATTTATTTCTATATTATATTTTATTCTGCTGCGATGTGAGACTCTGTATTGTGTTCTTCTTCTATTCTAATGTTTCTTCCTTTCTTATCTCACCCTCTAATTTCTTTCTATTAACGTTCCAGTGTTTTCGAGGCTTGAATATTCGACATGGTATTTTGTATCGATTTTCGGGGTCGTAGATCCTTGGGTCGTTACAGTGGTATCAGAGCTATTGGTTTAGTAATAACCTTTGCTTTGTGGCATAACTCGATAGAGATATGGCTAGTTGAAGCGACATGAACTTCCCCAATCTCCGAAGAGAAGAGAAAGAACGAATTACTTTGAGGACAAGACGACTCAAAACGCAAACAGAAGAACATTTCATTGTTTATTACAACAATTCCATCAGAATACAAGAATATACAGAGTATGAATAAATATTACATTCGACAAATATCGGAGATTTAAATTACATTTAAATACATAGCAGTGGAAAAATAATACAACACACAACTGAAGGCGATATACTGATACAGAGCTTTCTGAATATCATTCCAGCTATAAACCAGGATCTTGTGAACATAAATCTGCAAAACCCAAAACTACTAGCTGCCCGTGTGGAAAATAGGGGCACCCAGAGTTTAGGTTAAAACAATAAACTCCAGGTCAGTCATGTGACTGGTGTGAGAACTAAAACAGTTATTTAAAACTTTACTTTAAAAGAGAGTAATTCAAGGGACCACGCCGTATAACATGGAAGGGTTTCCTCCCAAGAACACTAGTGCATATAACAAAACAGCGCAATGCTTTCTAGAAAAATGAAGCTATTATAAGACCCAGGTCCCATCACACAATGCAACGCATGCCGGAGGATAGGGTTTTCCCTTATAATAGCCAAACATGCTTGGTACGTTTAAAACAAATCATTTGATACTATTATAAGTGTATAGTCAAAACAATTTCAATCATAAGTATCAATCATAGACGGCATGGGTACCATATATCGTGTCACCATACTAGGCTCTACAAATAAAACCAAAAAGGTCGTATTGGAAATTGGATTTCCGTCATGAGTCGAGGCAAGGGGCAAGCTCCTCTCCGTTCGAGACACTCTAGCAAATGTCTCAGGACCACACACAACGATCTTGGATCTTCAAGGTCGGTCCTCTCTTACTTTTGAGGATTAGTTATTCATGAACACACGTTTCCCGGTCCTAACAGACCTATATCCGAGGCGCCTCGCATCCAACAACCACACAGGTAAAAAGTATATAAATGTCAGGGCTGGTAGGTCACTGACATCACCCATAGCTAGAAAGAAACGTCGTGCTCTCCCTGCAGTCACTATCCCGTTTTTGACTCATACCGAGGTGTGAGGCTCGCGAATTAATGCTATACACAAAGTTATGCCACACAGGCTGTGCTTTGATCATCAACCATAAGACTTTGCTTTTCAACAGAAGACTTGATCATTTGCCACTTAGGCATGCCACACAGGCAATTCATGCCATGCGATTGATATCTATCGATATATAACCTCTAAGCTTATACGTCTCAGAGAAGGGCGTTGAGCAAGAGAATAAATTCTCCGCCGCCAAACAGATATATATTTAATAGAAATCAATCACACAGAATAAAATCCAATGTCAGACACACAGTCTATTTACAAGTTCGTTCTGGGTCTGAACGAAACCGGAGGAACCTTATTCCTCGCATATCCATCGATCCCCAGGTACGTCTGACGATCACCAACTGATTCCCTCCTCTTGGGTGTACAGCCCAATCAATATCATCAATAATCATCCAAACGATGTGAAGACCTCCGGTCTTCAACCACCGTCTTCATCTTCGACTTATCGTCGAATCGGTTATTCATAATGGGTATAAACCCGGCCTTTCCAAATATCCTGCGTATATAAAAAACAAGTGTTACACAAACGCAACATACGCCTCATTCCAATTTAGAATATTCTTTTATTCAAAATTTCACATTCTTAAGGAAAGGTTCCCATTAATTTTATCAAAGATAAATTCTTTTAAATTTATTCTTTAATCTTCCTTTGGATATCATTTCAAACCATATTATGGTTTTCCAAGCTAGTAGGGATTAGCGAACCACGCCGAAGTAATTATTTATTTTATTTCCCAATCCCAACCTATTCATCCCATGGAGCAAAACTGGTAGTACTCCATTTCTAACACCACGGTGTCATCGGTAAATATTAATTACCATTTCACGTTCAAATCTAATCAAAGATTTAACTATCGCTTGGAGCAAAACTGGTGATACTCCATCCTCGATCACTCCAATCTAATTAAAGATCCATTAAAACTCCACTTATTTTTAATCTTCCCAAAAATCAATATCATGTCTTTAACCGGGTTAAAGAACCAATGTCTTCTAAAATATGGTTCACGAAAAACCCAAAATCGCATTCCATTGTTAATTGGGTTAAAGAACAGGTGTTATTCAAAACACCGCTCACAATAAACCCCAAAAACCAATATAAATCAATTCCAATTAAATACTAATTAACTGGACAATTTCACTAAATCTTAATTAAAAGATTTATTCTTTTCTAAACTAGGTTCAAGAACAGTGTTATTTAAGACACCAGTCATGACGAACCCAAAATCCCATTTGATATCAAATACAAGGCTCTGAATAGAAAATATATCAGCTTATATTCAATATCAAATTCTGAAACCAACAAATATCGTATTGGAAATAACGATATAAATATATCTTTCAAATTTCCACAACCATATCTGTATAATCACGAAATCCAACATCGAAATATTCTGAAGATAATTTCGATTCAAATCCATTACAATTCGTATATTGAAAATTCTGATTATTTTAAAACCACTTCAAATCCAATTTATTTATTCAAAAATATTGGATTATAATTCTAGTTTAAAACTAGTTCATTTCGATAAAAATATATTTTTATGCTTTCAAATGTGGAATTTTTCATCCCAGTTCTTTCCAATTCATATATTATAATTTTACACAAATTATTAATATTTTTAATAATTTTATCAAGGCCCGTACAGTCGATTTCCAATAACGGTCGTCGAACTGCACTTACAAAGACCTTTTCCAAATTTGATTTGGACATATTTCCAAATCCAACCAATAGATTTCAAATTTATAATATTCATTGGAAAGCTCTTTTCGATACGAACCCAAAGGTTCTGGTTTCAAGAGAATCTAACGGTCGGATCTCCCGTAACGTCAATTCGAAGTCAATGGTCGAAATTCGCGAACTGCCGCGGCGCGGTGCGTTCTATTAAGGCCATTTAATATATATAATATATATATTATGTATATTTCATCGATTTCAATTCAAAACGTATTTTTTAATTCGTTTCAAATTCATTTTCAAAACAATTTCAACTTCATATTCAATTTTAAATCAAAATTGAATATTCCATATCATTAACATATAAATGATAATACTTTCAAAATATTAGATTTTGAAATCACTTCCTTTTCTATATTCATTATAAAAAC
This sequence comes from Allium sativum, assembly GCA_030737875.1. Lineage (NCBI taxonomy): Eukaryota > Viridiplantae > Streptophyta > Magnoliopsida > Asparagales > Amaryllidaceae > Allium > Allium sativum. Next base: position 678,231,240 of record CM060926.1, on the reverse strand, counting down.
GAATATAATCGATATAAATATCGTTCACGTCAAAATGGCGCAAATCTAATCAACACGGCTTTATATATTTCAGTAACTTCGTTATTCTATTCAACAAATGAATATTTTCTTCAACACATGAATATATATTTCTTTCAACACATGAATATTCTCAACACATGAGTATTGTCAACACATGAATATTTTTGGTTATTTAATATATTTGATAAAATTGTGTTTTATATCGTTTAATTCTTAATCAGACTCTAATTTTATATATGATAAAGATGTAAATTTTATAGTTAAAATATTTTACTCAACACATGAATATTTTCAACACATGAATATATATTTTCTTCAACACATGAATATTTATTCTATTCAACACATGAATATATATTTTATTCAACACATGAATATGTATTCTATTCAACACATAAATATATATTTTATAATATTCTTTATTTTCCCAATTGGAATGAGGCCCAATCAATTACCATATAATGTTAATTATATGGATTCCATACAACACATGTATATAATAGCAATGATAAATAATCAACCATCATCTAAAGTGCACTACACAACTGCATAAGCATTAAATACAGAAAAAATTAATGCTTACACAGTCTGTCGACCAATCGATCGACATACTACTAAATAATTGGGATTAGTGTACGCCATATCTCAGCCCAACACCCGTGTGGGGTTTCAAATCAACAAAAACTAAATATTATTTGTGCAGTTGGGCAACGTGTAAAATTTATCGTTCCAATAAATATCCTTCAAATGGGTGTACATAAACAAATCGTTCGATTTGTAAATGAATATTTATTTATTCACATACACGTTAAAAAATATATTTTAATGATAAATAATTTATTTCAACACATGAATATTTTATTATCCATTTCACATCACAATCAATTTTCACCACACAACAAAATCAAACAAGTCGTCCATGGCCTGTGGACAACGGGTGTCGGGTGCTGCTAAGCACCTTCTGCATCCTAGTATATATTTTTAGCTAGAAAACAAGAGTTAAAGTGAGAAGTTCTCACCTTTAAGCTTAACTAAACGCCACGACTTTTCATATGTAGAAAATCTTCATCGCGTTTTCAACGAGATCTGTTTCACGAAATTTATATTAAAAATCATATTTTTAACAACGCTACTATATACAAAAATCTAATTTTTATTTCTGCTATTTCATTTTTTTCTTTTAAAACCGAAAAGAAACAATGCAATTTTTATTCTCAAAACAATGTATATTTTTTTTAAAACAATGTATACTTTCTTTTAAAAACATATTTTTTTAAACAAAGTTATATAAAAAAATCGTATTTTTATATTCAAATATTAATATATAAAAACCATAACTTTTTATAGCTAAAGATTATAACTTTACCTAATTAAAAATCGTACCTTTATGCCATGAAAAATCCGATCTTTATATAAATAAAAAATCTAATCTTTTTAACTTAAAAAAATACACCCTTTCTATATTCAAAATTCTAAGCTTTTCTATTTTAAAAACCATATCTTTTCTATTTTTAAAACCAAATTTTTTTCTTCTTCTTCATTAAAAATCTAATTTTTATCCATGATAAAAATCAAAACTTTCATGTATTAAAATTAAAACTTTTCATGAATAAAAATCTTGACTTTTCAAATTGAAAATCTTCAAACAAGAAAAAATATAATCTTTTCAAATAATAAACAAAATCAGGTTTTATGTAAATAAATAAAAAGAAGAGATCTAAAACTCACATTATAAACTTCATTCTCGTGCAACGTTCCTGGGCCGATCAAGAAAACCATTGCCCATCCCAAATTGCTCGCTGCGCTGAACCTCTAACTTTCGATCCGTTGTCGCCTGGTGGTGCTCGGCTGAAATGGCGCGGCTTCTATTGGGTTTGGCGGGGGGGGGGGGGGGAGGGGCTGTCTTCGACGCAGGTGGAAGGAGGAGGGAGAACATGCAGAGTGGGTTGTCGTGGTGGGCCACGCAGGTGGTGACGGCTTCGTTGGGGAGCGCGACGGCTTCAGGAGGTTTGGGTGGTCGCGGTTTTACTAGAGGAGGTAGGAGAGAGAGTGGAGAGTTGAGGGGGGGTTTCGCTCCGGGGGCGGCCTCCTGGAGGAGCGCAGCGGTCCGGATTTTGGGTAGATGGGTTTTCCCCGTTCGAAGCTTTTATTTATTCTTTCTGAAATGATTTGAATGGAGGGGGGGTAGGGTTGACTTTGAAGAGAGGATGGGGGATTTATTTAATTATTTTATTATTTTATTTCCACCAAAAAGTAACTTTTTATTTCGACCTCAAAACGAAACCTATCGCCTGTCTTCCCTAGCTAATTACCCCCATTCCAAACACAATGGGATATGTATCGTAGGCTGATTCGATCATTTCGATCTGTTTCCGTCAAAATCAAAATATAAATCTATATATTGAATTAAAACGCACATTTCAATTTATCGGGGCCACAAATGGACTCTAAGAATTCTAGAAAAAATATTTCTAGCTTTGTATTGACGATAGGGTCCTAACAAAAGTAATTTCGTCGAATTCTAAGACCGTTTGAAAAATGGCCATTTTCTGGTCGGTCGAAATTGACTAAAACTGTCAAAAAACGTTTTCCTTTGCCACACTCACATATTGATTCGAAAAATTACGAATTTTGGAATCTAGCAATAATTTGATATCCCGGATCCAACAAGTGGTTTCGTCGAAAACAGAGGTCGTTTGCAAAATTTCCATTTTTAAGGGCCATAATTCCGTAGCGACTATCCTGAATTTTCAACTGGGCATAACATTTTATCCCCGCTATGAAATTTCAATTTTTTGGATTCTTTGGAAAGATATTCTCAAATAGATTCTAATATTTTTGGTTTCGCTAAAATCCGATTTATTTTGAACCCTGTACATTCATTTGAAATTTGAAATCGAATTTTCAAACTACCGCGCCATTTTCAATTCCTTTTATATTTAAAAATAAATATTTATATTCTAACGACGATCTATATAAATATATACTTCTATTTCCATTCAAAATAAATTTCTTGTCATTATTATTTAAAATAAATCATTTTAAATATTCAAAATTCATCAAAATTGCCAAAATAAAAATTTTAAATTGGCTCAGATTTTCCGGGTTATTACACTAGTAATACCCTAGATTGAGTTGAGTGTATATTTATGAGAGTGTATTTGTAAATTTTATATACAAATGTTTTGTATTGTTTTATTGGATCGGTTCAAGTGTTGAGAAGCATTGAATTGGCAATGGGCACGATATTGTTTTCTAAAGGGGTAAATGAAATAATTTTACCCGAATTATACTTTTGTATAGAAAAGAAAATAATTTTATCAAATTATTGATATGTTAATGTGTTTGATTGATTTGAATAGAATTCAAATTGAATTAAAATTTTGAATTGGGACTTAACCTAGTTAAGTGAAATTAAACTAAGAAATGGTTTTAAAATTAAATAAATTAGTTTTGGAATTTGGAAATTTAATGAATTATAATTAAATAAAAATTAAACACCGATTGATGTTCTAATATGTTAAACCAAAGTATATATTAATATTGAATGTAAATCAATGGATTGATTGAGTTGGTTGTGTACTAATTGTTGATTGTATGATAGTGATTCTCTGAGTGTCAATCTGATTTTGATTTCTGTCTTCGGGGTTGATATTTAGGGAGTTACTCTCTTGCCAATTTACAGTCAGAGATTAGCTTATATTAAACTAATGGAAAATTTTCCGTAGAATGCATAACCATTGAGAAACCTAGTTTTGTTGCTGGAGAAAAAAAGAGAGGATAGGCTAGTAATACACAGCAAGGACTAGTAGTGACTACTTAGTAGTAAAGGGCAAGTAAGTGGGTAGATCCTGTTGTGTGGACTCGCAATTTTCTGAGATGACAAAGTCCTAAGAATCTTGGCCCATAGTAGTAGCTGTGTAGGATTTTGTTTGAGTTGAAAACAGAAAAAGCTTATTTGAAATAATAAACTTAAGTAATTGGATTTAGTCAAATAAGCTAAGAAAGAGAAAAGCCTACCTAACAAGAAACAATAAATTCAGTAAGGCAACAAATGTGATGGGAAAAGAAAATGGAAATCTTAAGAAAAAGATGAATAAATATGAAATTTTTCCAAGATAAGTTGAAAAACAAAAGAAAAGTTTTCTTATGTGATTGTGCTTGGACAGGAAAATAGGAAATCTTCATAGAATAGTCATATAAAAATCCAAGTACGATTAGAAAAGAAAAACGGAGGATGTGAATTTTTCCGTTTTATATCTTTTAATTAGATTTTTCTAAATTTCGAATTTAATGATGGATGGTAGGGTTTTGGATGCGACAATTGGGTGAGCTATGCTCTTATTCTATAAGAGTGTGGGAAAACTTGGATGAAAAATATTTTGATTTTTCAAGAATATTGCATTCATATAGAACTGCAAGTATATTTAGGATGTAAGCATCATGTTTTGAAAGAGTTTTTAAAATTTGCATACATTCAGGTGGATCCAAATTAGGCATACATACTTTACTATGATGTATCTCACTTTGCACATGTGCACAATGTTTGCAACAACTGGATGCGCACTTGATGAATGGATATTATGAGGGGTTGTCTATTTTTACTCTTATCGAATTTCAGGGACGAAATTCTTTAAGGGTAGGAGAATGTAACACCCCGCATTTTTAGTATAATTAAAAATATGTAAAAATATGTGTATATGTAGATAGGTAAATAATGGTGATGTATAATGAAAATTAATTAACATTTGGAAGAGAAGGAAAAATTAATTCGATAACAGTGTGCGTAACGGAAAAGATAATAAAATAAGGATACTTAATTTAAATATCAGGAATTAAGTAAAACGAAGATCACCATTCGTCCCGAAATTCTGCTTGGAATAGAGTCCAAGTTTGCGTAAATCGGATTCCGTATGAAGGAGTTATGGCCTTTAGAAGATTCAACCAAAATTCAAAACAGTTTGAAATTCGACCTAGGCAGCTGGGCGGGAAATTTCCCGCCAAAACCAGGCAGGTCGACCTGGGGGTCAGGTCGACCAGGGGGTCGACCTACCCCTAGGGAGGTCGACCTAGGGGTCGACCTATCCCCAGATCCGGGCGATTTCAGTTCCTGTGACGTGTTTTGATGTGCTGTACGGGTCGGATTACTTCTAGGTCAATCTAAGGACTCTAAAACACTCTCTACACCTATAAATACATAGCAAGACCTAACCCTAATTCATAACAATTCCCTAAGACGCCTCCATGTCGCCAAACTTCAACCAAACATGGCTGCCACCCCAAAACTCTAAATTATATTGCAAGTTCTTCATCAACTTTGGAATTTAATCAAATCAAGTAGCGAAGTTCTTCATCAACAATTCATGCTCTTCACCAACAATCAAATAAGAAGATTAAATCAGCGTTCTACATCAACAAATCGTTTATTTTCCCCAATCCAGTCAAGGTGAGTGGAATTATAATAAACTTGTTGTATAATAGTATTATTATCATTCATCATTCCCCAGTTATAAATTCAATTCAAGATTCATGTTATAATAATTGTTCTTTTATTCTCCTCCCCCCTTTTTATTTTTGGATCTAGGTTATCTCGAACCTAGACGAAATCTTATTATACATACATATGGTTGGAATATGGGAATATTGGGGCATAACTTATTTTATTCAATCGAGGAATATAATCTGAAATTAGGGGACTTGTGGCATGACAATTATTATTGCAAATATTGGGGCAATTGGCGGAATTTGTTTGTGACTTGAAATTAAGCCTAAAAGGTGAATCAGATTATATGTATAAACTTGGGGAAATATATTGGGAAAATATTGATTTTATGAAATTGGGTATAATGGGATTTTTGGAAAATTGGCATGTTTGGATATGAATAATATGGAATTAGTGAATTTGGCTATAATTGAGTAATTTGGGTAAAAAGATTATTTCACGAATGGTTGTATAAGCAAAGTAGTAACGGGTTAAGTAGCACTTGACATATGAATAAACTTAATCAACATATGAGGAATGATAGTAACCTGTTAGGAACACATGTATGGAAAAATTGGAATAATAGGTATAACCTATTAATGGGATTATAAACATGAACATAAATCGGGGTTTTTGGGTAAAGCTTGAAATTGAGACTTGGAAATTGAATATGCCATTAAGATCCTAGAAGCGTAATTAAAAATGGAATATGTTGGACAATCCATGTTTTTATGTAATTATGGAACTCGACACATGACATGAAATTGATAATTGACATATGACATCTAGAATAAACACGAAAATGCTTGTAAATTGATAATTGACATATTACATCTAGAATGGACATGAACTAAACATGAAACATGGCTAACTCGAGGTTAGAATGAGTTTGCCGTGTAATTATGCTCGGAACCGCCTGGCACATCCAGTGACCGCAAACAATACGTTCTAATGTGAGAAGTTAGTCACAACGTGCTTAAAACCCGAGGTTAGATTGAGTTGTGGTGTAATCCTGCCCGGAACAAACTGGCACATACAGGGACCGCAACAATAGGTCTAATGTGAGAGGTTGGGCATTAATAATTAATTAATGGTAATGACACATCCTAGTATGGTAAGGTTAAGTCAACATGAAATACTAGACAACACTTAACCAATCTGACTCGATATATGGGTGGGTTAAGTCAACGTGAACCATTAGATAACACTTAACCAATTTGACATGATATATAGGTAGGTTAAGTCAACGCGAACTGATAGATAACACTTAACCAATTTGACTTGATATATGGGTGGGTTAAGTCAACGTGAACTGCTGGATAACACTTAACCAAATTGACATGATATATGGTAGCTTAAGTCAACATGAACTGATAGATAACACTTAACCAATTTGACATGATGCGTGGGTTGAATTGAATACGTGATTGGGGGTTAAGTCAACTTGGACACATGGGTAAACTTAACCAATATAACAGTATCAAAACAGGAAAAGTGGGGAATGATAACATTAAATAATAGATAAACTTATCCTAGGGATAAGAAATGAATATGACTTAAGATGTAATACAAGACTCAAAAGGTGGGACGACTTATACCATGAAATAAGTTAATCTAAGCTGAAAATGTGGGAGAACACCCGTACGTTATCATTTGATAAAGAGAACTTAAGTCATGCTTGAATTCATAGGTAAACCTTAGTTAAAAGGAACTAAGTAACAAACCTTAGTTAAAGAGAACTAAGTAACAGAAACTAAGTATCAAACCCTGGTTAAGAGAACCAAGTAATAAACCCTAGTTAAGAGAACTAAGTAAATAACAAGAAAGAGAACTAAGTAGTAAACCTTAGTTAAGAGGACTAAATTGTAAACCTTAGTTAAGAAAATGAACGATTAAGAGAAACTAAGTAGTAAACCTTAGTTAAGAGGACTTAGTAGTAAACCTTAGTTAAGAAAATGAACGATTCAGGAAACTAAGTAGTAAACCTTAGTTAAGAGAACTAAGTAATAAACCTTAGTCAAGAAAGCCAAGTAGAACATGAGAAGGAGCGAACGTCTGTTTGACCAAGAAGAAGGCTCCAACGGTCTGGGTTACGAAGCACGCGGCTTCAAGGGGACGTGAGGGTACTCTTGGTATCCCTCTGTGAGGTTGCAGATGATCCTCCTGGGCTCACAGAGGTTAAGGTCTGCGTTAGAAGAACAAAGAGTATGCCTTGGTTGCAATCTAAGGCAACCTAAAGACTAGGATGGACCAACGTGAGGCGGCGATATCTAGCTTAGCCCTGTGATAGCACATCGTCGTCTACCTACCATCTTGAGTCAATCGAGTACGTGAAGTGGAAAGGCGGAGAACTCCAACAGACCATATACTTGTTATCTATTTATGGGTGAGGTTTGGCTAATAGGTTTGTTAGGGCATAGGGGGCCTACGTATAGTTCTCATTCTTGATTTTCTTGGGTGTCTTTCATTAGTTGAGGAAGGGGTAAAGTGGGACCATAGGCACACACAGATAAAAACAGACCTTAGCATCTGCGTCGGCAGATAACTTAAAGCTCCCAACCGAGGTCTGTGTTTCATGATTAGCCCTGCTACGGGAATCGGGCCACACATATAGAGGACATGTGCAACTAGACATCGATAATGATTCACGACACATACATGGGGAAAGTCTAGGAACATATATTGCTCTGGGTAGTGTGTCCTAGACTAGGGGTATCGTTCGATAGGTAGCATAATCCCTAGTCGGACCTAGGTCGCGTAAACCCTGAATCCAAGAAGCGTTCAATAGGTAGCATAAGCCCCAGTGGCCCTGGGTAGCGTAAACCCTGGTTGAATCTAGGAATCGCTTGATAGTAAAACCTAGATTAGATCTAGGTAATACACGGAATCGAGCAAGATCAAGAGTGGCACTCCAAACTATTTCGAGAATGGTGGCACTACACTGAAGTAGTATAGATTTACATGATGAAGCCCATATGACATACGGCAAAGGATTGTATGTATACATGGAAAGGATTACACGAGTTGGGGTATCTACATATACGTTGTATTAGGTTAATCTACTAGTGGGACATGAGTATAGCCTAGAGAGCTAACATTGTTAACAACCTAATAACCAAGAAAATGTAATTGAACGATATATGTAGGATTATACAGAAGTTTATTCTAAGTGTACTCACATAGAACTTATGTTCTGACCCCCCTCCTCATTTCATACTTCTAGATTAGGTTCATGACAGAGATGGTATAGCTTTGGATACTGGTTTAGCAGTATTGTTAATAAGGTAAAGCAATATTTGAATATTATACTTTATTTCCTTCCGTTGTGAGATGATTTATGATTTCTGACATGTTTCTTTGTCTCTGTCTTTTTCTGGAGGATACCAGAGCACCCAACTCCGGTTTTGATAGATTGGATTCTTGAAAAAAAGTCGGTCTGTCAAAATCCGAGTTGTTACATAAATTACCATAGGATAATTTGATTATTTAAATTCAAGTATGAAATTTAAAAGGGATCGGGAACCGTTTAAAAGGGGAAACAATGAAATTTATTCCAACGTTTGGAATATAAATTGAATTAGGATAAATCTGTATGGATTTATAATTAAAATCCAACTATGTCAAATTTAAAAAAATCAATTATCATCAAAAAGGACAATGAGATTTGTTTAAAATTGAATCTATAAAATATGGAATGGATTCTATATTTATATAAGTTTATAATAATAGAATATTTCGAATATAAAAGCAAAGGGGGATTTTGTGATAAATAATATCAGTTTTTGTATTACAAACTCTTGTCTGTCTCAAGATAAGAACGTTGTCGATCATGGTCTAAGAGGTAAACAAATACCCCAACTTGAACGACTTCACTATTATCAAGGGACGATATTAGTTTGTAATAGTAAAACTGTTGAATAAATTGATTTTCCCCATAAAAGAAATTCATAATTGGAATTCGATTATATTGAATTTTTATAAAATAATTTATATTCGAGGAAATTTGGAATTGAATATAGAAGTTGATTGTGAAAAATTTACAACTGAGTTACGAATTCTACAATGTTGGAAAATTGAGATGTTAAGTTAAATTTGGAAAACTGATTTAAATTATATTAAAATATTAGCAAATGGATTTGAGGTTATTTTATAAATGGAGTTTTTAACATTTATATTTTATTTAATTAAAACGAACTCGCCGCAGCGTGATAGTACATAATTTGGTGTTCCGAACTTCAATTGAGTATACAAAACTCAATATCAGCCGGAATTTGACGAAACCAGAAACGTTTGGACCTATTAAACAATAATTTTCTAACGGAAAAAAAAATTCTGGATTTCGACTCAAATATTTTGAGTTATGTCAAAATCAAATTTTAGAAAATTCGTTGTAAAATCGTTTTAAAACCATAACGATTTAATTAATTAATTAAAAGTATTTTTAGTGAATAAAAATCCGAATTTCGATTAGAAAAATCCAGATTTGAGTATGAAATAAATATGAACTCAAGCAAGTTAAATAAAGTGATTTTTAATAATAAAATCAGCTTTTGAATGATGGAATGATTTTTAAAAAATAACACAAGAAGTTACATGATATGATTTGAATGGAACTTGATGTGAGCAAATTGGATTTGTAAATTAGAATTGAATTCAAATATGAGGCATGAGTTATAAATGGAATTCGAATTGTCATAAGTGAATTACAATATGTTTGAACACTATTGATTCAAACCTTAAGTGAATGGAGCGGTTGAATTATTTAAAGAATTAATTAGTGGAATTGAATGCGATTTAGTCAAACTAGTCGTATGAATTGAGATAAAATGAAAATGCATGTGCATGTATATTGGACAAGTATGAGATAAAGTGAATGAAGAGTATGAAGATTTTAATTTAAGTGTCCAACAAAAAGGTACATGTTTAAATTTCCATACGAGGTTTTCTGTGCCGAATTGGTGAGCTGCTTGGATTTTTGATTTTCTTTTAGAATGGAAAGGGCCTAGAGAGGCGAGTTGGGGTTTGAACGATTGACTGGTACAGGGGAGGTGCTGGCGAAATTTTCCGGAAATTTAAGGAGTTAGAATATTTTTAAGAAATTTTGAAAATAGATATCAAAATGTCGACATATATAGAATTTGATAAGGGATTTGGAAAATAGTTAATGAATAAAAAGGGCCAGTGATTGTTTGACTGTTTGGACGGATATTTTGTTTTCCTTTGATAGTTAATCACCAGCTATCAAAGATTTTTGGACCATCGTTGTCAATACAGAGAGACCAATTGGATTTAATATCCGAAAACCACTCTGTATAGGCATAGACATTACGAATTAGATTATTTGAAGATAAAATCGAAGATGGAATAAATTTCAAGAGCTGTTTTGTTTGTCCATACCCAGGACAATTTGTATGAACGAATGTCTGATAGAGTATTTCTAACAGATCACATAAGACGATCTTTTCAGGGTATTACGTGGTGGCGAAGAAATTCGTTTCTCTTAGCTATTTATACCCTTAATATTCTTGAGATGATCAACTAGTGATTTGACGAGTTTGACGATGTGGCATTCAAAGTGGATGGTGGCCATATGTTCTGGAATATTAACATAGCCTCAAGTCTCACAACCGGGAAATGAAAAAAATCGGACAGGCAACATGGCTAGTTGGGTCATAGCCAAGCAGGGTATATTTTGCACTGATCTAGAGAAAATTCAATATTCATTCTTCTTTCGATTCTGTATCTTACGGATTATGGTTGGACGGCCGACAACCGTAGGAGACAATATATTCGCTACACTCAAGCTAAATGAGTGAGTGGTCATGTGTGGCCAGGTTGCAAGATGTTCTTGTTGAACCCCAGTGTATCCCCTCTAGAGTACACTGAGTGGAGGTGGTCCTATACCTCGTCGTAGTTGGAATCCAATATCCAATAAGCGCCCTGCGGTTTTTGATTTTATATTATGTATGTGGAGCGTGAGATGCAAGCGTTATGCTATTTGATTCTTTATTTGATTAGACATTATTATAATATCACTGGATTTTGATATCAAAATGGTTTTGGGTTATAGTAAGGTAAAAACCGTCCATGTTTGTGTGTGGGTTGGTCTTACTATTATCCTTTTCTTTCAAAGAATTTTTCAAAGTTAAACAATATGGTTGGAGTTTACTCACACCAGTCCCATGACTGACCCAAAGTTTTTTTTGTTTTTTTTCTAAACTCTTGGGTGCCCAAACTTGTACGGGCAGTCAATTGGTTTTAGGATTTTACAGATACACTTGGAGGAGATTGAAGCAGGAGGCTTCACCGTTAGTTATTTAGAGTATTTTCGCTGTGATGTATATGTATTGTACTCTGATATGGTATGTATATACAATAATGATTTTGTATTTCAAAGATTATGTTATATAATATATTTTATTCGTTCCACTGTGAAGTTCTGTTTTGTTATTTCTGTTCCTCTTCTATCTGTTTCTATTTCTTGAACCCTAATGACTCGTATTTCTGTATTATTTGGGTTGGACGTGTGTTGTTTTTAGTCAACTCAAATAGTATGGATTTGCGGGCCATTACAATAGCGATGTTTGATGTGAAATTTTATAAAACCAAAGTTGGAATATATATATATATATATATATGTATGTATGTATGTATGTATGTATATGTGATTTAATTCTAAGTAGATAAAATAGTTTTGAAACAATCTTATGTTAAATAAAAGTGAATCGCTATGTTGACATATTGAAAAGATTTTTATGTTCTAAATTAACCACTCATAAAATGTATTTATAAAAGAGACCAAGTAATGCGGAGTACTAAACCAATGAACTCATTTTTTTATTTTCATGAATGTTTATCTAATAGTTAAATAACCGACTATCAAATTTGGCTAATACGATTGTGGTACAGAAAGACCAGGATCGAATATATTTGAAAACCATTCTGAACTACCAAATATGTGTAAGATGTTGAATGAGAATGGAGCATGTAAGACCGTTGATCTTCATGAGTGGAAGGACTACTTGATAAATTTTTCAAGGTAGCACCTGGAGATATTTTTACAGTGATTCTGTCATGATTGGAATTTACGAATTGCAAGGACTACTCGATACTGATCCTTGGGTGATACCTATATAAGATGTGGTAGGAGAGTGCCTTCGATTCATGATGTTCCTGGATGACTTGTATGGACGAGTGTCTGACGAAGTATTTCTGAAGGAGTCACGTACATTGATTTCTTCAAACGTACTAGAGTATTTTTGTGGACGTCAATTAGTGATTTCTAGCAGATCTAACGATGTGGCATTCAAAGTGAATGGTGGCCAGAGGTTCTAAAATGTAAGCATGACCCCAAGCCTCATCAATCGGGAAATGGTACAAAATCGGGTAGGTCGCATGGCTATGTGGGTCGCAATGTGATGGCCCACAAATCTGTACTATCCGAGTTGACTAAAACAACACATGTCCAACCCAAATAATACAGAAATACGAGTCATTAGGGTTAAAGAAACATAAATAGATAGAAGATAGATTAAAGAAAACATCAAAATCTCACAGCGGAACGAATAAAATATATTATATAACATAATCCTTTGAATACAAAATTTTCTATCATACATACATACCATCATTAGGGCAAAATACAATATTTGATATAGTGGAAATAACTCTAAATAACTATTGGTGAAGCCTCCTGCTTCGAGCTCCTCCAAGTGTATCTGTAAAAGCCTGAAACACTTGACTGTCTGTACAAATTTGGGCACCTAAGGGTTTAGGATAAAACAAAACAAAATAAACTCTGGGTCAGTCATGGGACTGGTGTGAATAAACTCCAACCATATTGCTTAACTTTGAGAAAACATTTTTGAAAGAAAAGGATAATAGTAAGACCAACCCACACATAAACATGGATGGTTTTTACCGTACTATGACCAAAAACATTTTGATATGAAAATCCAGTGATATTATAATAATGTCTAATCAAATAAATAACCAAATAGTAGAACGCTTGCATCTCATGCCCTACATATAAAGTATAAAATCAAAAATTGCAGGGCGCTTATTGGAGATTGGATTCCAACGATGACAAGGTATGGGACCACCTCCCGATCAGTGTACTCTAGAGGGGATACACTGGGGTTCAGCAAGAACATCTTGCAACGCAACCAAACATAATGCCTCGAAAAAGATCGTCTTATGTGATCTGTTAGAAGTACTCTGTTAGACATTCGTTCATACAAGTTGCCCTAGGAATGGTAAATAAAACAGCCCTTGCATTTTTCTCCATCTTCAATTATCTTCAGCATAATCTAATTCGCAACGCCTATGCCTATACAGAGTGGTTTTCAGATAATAAATCCAACCGGCCTTTCCGTATTGACAACGTTGGTCAAAAAATCTTTGATAGCCGGTGATTTAACTATCAAAGGAAAACAAACATTCATTAAACAATCATTGACCCTTTTTAATTAATATTCTATTCTAAGTTAATCGAATTCTTTATATATCGAGATATACCGATTTCGGGTTATCTAAAATTCTTAAAAACGTTCTTACTCCTTACATTTTCAGAAAATTTCTCCAGAACTTCCTTTGTACTACTCAGTAGCTCAAACCCCAATTGCCTCTCTACGCCTTTTCCATTCAAAAAAAAAAATCCAAGTGGCTTTCCCAATAAGCTCATAAAATCTCATATGGAAATACTAAACATGTACATTTTTGTCGGGAACTCATATTTAAATCTTCATTCTCTTCGTTCCATACCCGTTAACATATATACCCCTAATTCTCCTTCATTTCAATCAATCCAATGATTTTAAACGAAATTCGCTAATCGTTTCTTTGATTAGCCCTTTTTGTCTAATGCGCTTTTGATTTGAACGTACCGTGTTCAAATATATTTAAATCCACTTATACACAAATCAACTTAAATTCCTTGCCTGCTTCCAATTTTTAATCCAAGTTTCATACTCGAGTACCCAATTTCAATTTATAAATTCAATTTACTTAAATACTTAAGTTCAACCCAAAAATCTATTAACTAATTTCTTTGAAATTAGTTAACTTCATTTGATACTAAAAATCTTATTTTTGTTCACAAAATCAATCCATTTACTCAACTTTAGTTTACATTCATTTTATTACCCAAACCTGGATTTTTCAAACGGAAAATCGGATTTTATTCACTCAAAATCCTTTATTTATTAAATAAACCTTTATGGTTTAAAAATGATAATAGCACTGTTTTTTGGAAAATTTGTTTATGATATAACTCAAAATCTTTAAGCCGAAATTCAGATATTTCCCTTCCATTAAAAATTTATTATGTAACACCACACTTCCATTAATGTCACTTATTAAGAGAATGCATTAAGTTTCGTGAAGCTTTTAGGTAAACAGAAACAGAAACATTACAAGACAGATATAAAATAGCAGCGAAATTAAAAACTTTATTAACCATAAAGCATTGCGGTTCAAAACATCATATGTCGGAGATCCATAAAAACCAGTACGTCATTAAAATTTCTGTTTTATACCTAAAACATCGGAGTACAATAATAAAAGAAGCATAATTCCCCAAAACATAAGCCATAGTAGGGAGGTAGCAAATCAAGCCATACATCTAAGCAGCTCCAAGCAAGACTAAGTAGAATCCTGATCAAGCTTGAGTATTCAGACCCTGAGAACCAGGGAGAAACGAAAGAGAAAGAAGAGGAAACAAAATAGTTCAGACATAAAGTCTGGCGAGTCCAGTTACTTTTAGCATATAAATAAGTAAAAGTATAAATAGAACAAGATGGTCCCAACAAATACCAGATGGTAGACTTAGACATACGTCTAGATGTACCCTAATTACTACCACAATCGATCGGCTCCCTAATCCGCGTATATATCCTGTGCTGGCCCCACAGTAGGAGGTATTGCTTCATAAAGTGGCAACCCTTCATCTTTATGATGTGCACAACCATGTCTACAGTGTCACGATCGTATTATCCCCCTCTGCCCAGACCATGCACGCACATGGCCCGGTACGTTTGCGTTGTCCACACCGTCCTCCACGTTTGGATCTCTTACAATCAGTCCAGTAAGCGTGCCCCGACTCCAACCTAAGGAGGAGTACTCGTTTGATACCGTTATATGGGTTACTGACTGAAACGGGTCCTACACACAAAATGATGCAAGCTCTCCCCTTTGTCTTTCATCCCCACTAGAATTTCCACATGTTATGCTTACCTAACGGTGTCTTTATTTACATAACCGCAATAGGTTTTCCACAGATTATGCTTACCTAATGATGTCTTTAATTACATCACCCCAATAGGTTTTCCATAGGTTATGCTTACCTAACGGTGTCTTTAATTAAATAACCCAAATAGCTTAAGTTTGTGGGCCTATATATAAATATTACCCACTCACCCTAGATATACTTAACACTCCCACTGTTTCAATCAAGTTTACTTAACCCCTGTACAAATTATCATGTTCGTACAACCCTTATGGATTCAGATGGGTTATGTATTACAGACTAGTCGGTTATCCCTATTCGCATTGACTTCCTTTAAGTTGCCAAGTACCAATTGCTTATTAATTTCATACAAATATAACTGAATTCATTTAAGTTTATTAATAAGCCTTATCACATGTTATTCTTTAGAGTGTAATTAACGAAAGTGATCTACAATCTTTCACGCCTGGATCATAATCAATCCCTCTTTAATATTCAGTGTCTGATTCCATATTTATAATAACATGTTTTACTTAATATGTAATTAAGTATACTTCATCTCAGTTCACATGTTTTCTGTTAAACATATCACTACAACTTGACGTTGTTTACTTATTAATTTAGTTTTCTCAACTAAGGTATATTAATAAGCTTCCTTTCCTTTTTATTATAACATATGTTATAATTTCCACTTGTCCTTGGGACAAGCCTACCTATTATATAACATTCTTATTAAAGTAATTAATTATAATAGGTTACTATATTCCCCATTTACTCCAATTCATTACCATTTATCCATTCATGTTGCAATGCGCTAGACCTCCCACATTAAGCCTGCAACTTGTGGATGCTGGATGTGCCGGGCGGGTTCGGGCGGGTTCGGGCTGATTTATTCCACAAATCGGGCTTAACCTCGCGTCTTAGCACGTCACGTGTTTATGCACTTAGACCCCTCACATTAGATTCACTACTTGTGGTTGCTGGTTATACCGGGTGGTTCCGGGCAGACTTCCACCACAAGTGTAATCAAACCTCGTGTTTAAGCACGATTACAATTTCAGTTATTATAATTGTAGGCCTTTCCATTATTAGTCAATTATACTATGTCATTATAGGTTTTCATGCCCCTTTCCCAAGTTATGTTCATAATGAACTATATGCCCAAATTAAGGTCTTTTAATCATGAGTTAATTTATGTCCCAAATTCACATTCATATATTTCATTCAAATTATGCCAAATTCTCCATTTACAAGTTATGCCCAATTTCAATGTTTTTCCCCTCGTTCCCTGTTTAACACATTCGCTTATTTCAACGGCATGCCTAGGCTCAAAAGTAGCCAGGCTATATAAAATAAAAAGGGAAAGATGAAGGGAAGATGAAGGGAAGATGACGGAAATGGTTATACTTACAAAATTGACATAAACATACAGTGGCATATTGATAAGATGGGCATATAAGAACGGATCTGGTGAACATGAGATAATAGAATTGATTTTAACATAATAGGGATGTCACAATAGGCATGACAAGATCTAAAAATAATAATTTAGATGTCCAACTAGTAACAGATCCAATTTAACCACAAACATGATAGGTACAAGGTGATCTAAATAGTGAATTAGATCTATAATCAAAGGTTGATCTGACATGATAAAGATTAAGATCCAAATCATAGTTATGCCAGAATATCATGGATTCACAAGTTATTACAGATTTAATATGATTCAAGCTGTCAAGGAATTGATCCAAATTACAGTCATATCATGTTTTACTTTTTAATTATTTAAATCTAAAAGTAACTTAAACTCATGGTGTTTGGATCTAGAAATATAGAAGGAGAATAGAAGAGGTTGAATTGCAGATCTACACTTGAATAACTTGATTAACTTGATTGCAGAAGAAGGAAAAACTTTGATTCAGTCTAGGCACCGACATCATCTAGTCCTCTATTATTTTTCAGTGCAGAAAGCAATAGAAATGGAGTCATGTTTATAGCCACCAACCCCCAAACCATAACCGCCACGTCTGCCCTAGGGGTGTCGACATCCCCCTTGAGGGGTCGACCCAAGGGTCGACACCCCCTTTAAGGGGTCGACTCCCTTGGGCGGGATTTTTCTCGCTCACCCAGTTTTTCGTGATTTGAACGATTTTGAACTTTTGGACCTAATTTTTGAATTTCTGGACCTTATATATATATATATATTCTCTTTCGCGTATACAAACTTCAAACCTTCATAACTTCTTCATACGTTGTCTGTTTTACGCAAACCAAATGTCTATCTTGATCAGAATTTCGAGACAGGCACAATGGTGCAGTCCGTTTCCATTAGTTCTGAATATTAAATTAATTATTCTTTAATTTGTCCTCTATGGTGTTGTTAAAATTATGGGGTGATACATTCTCCCCTACTCAAAGGATTTCGTCCCCAAAATCTCCAAGTTAAGAAGAATGTATATCCTACCATCCATCACCAATGTACTCATCCACCAATCATAGGCATCCATTGTCCTTAAAAGTTTTTTAATGCTTATATGAACATATGCAAAGGTGTGTGTATATGCCCCAATACTAATGCAAAGATCAGGCAGTCTACTGATTCAGTCGACCTACTTAATGCAATGTATGTTAGTGCCATGAATCCAAGATGTATGCAATAATCCTATTATAACATGTAAGTTCTATATGGGTGTACTATCATCCGTCCAAATGAAACATCCATATGATGATACATCCATTTCAATCCATTAAAAGAAGGAAAAAATGCACACACATCCATATGCAGCGTGAGAGTGATTGAACCGATCTAATGCCCAATGTGTGTGTATAAGCATCCAAGAGCAACCACTAGCAAACACTTGCATCCACTTGCATCCATCAAACATATGTCTCAAACACATGTTTACATCCATGGGATTCCTACCTAAAGGTCGAAGATTCAATCGATAGGACATACTTAAATTATAGAAACAAGCATAAATAAAAGCTTTTGGATGAGAAGTTAAGAACATTGCATTGATAAGAAAAGGGTATGAAGCGCAAAATCTTTCCTTCGGTCTCCCAAATTGCATCCTCTTGGTTACATAACTTCTTAACCAAGAATACGGGTAGGAACTCGTTTAATTATTGCCTCCCGTTCCACTCCTACTTCCCCAAGCATACCTGGCTCACTACTTCTGTTGCATCATGCAAACATTTTCGCAAATGAACATCCGCTAATCTCAGTGGTAGCTTTAACTTATTTTAATTCATTCCATTATGGGAAATGGTCCTATAAACTTTGGCGCCAGTTTCCCAACAGTTCCAAAATGAACCACATCCTTCCGAGGTGATATCTTGATGAAACCATGTCTCCCACCTCTACTCGATATTGGTTCTTTCTTTATCTGCGTATGAATTCTTCTTGTCCTGAGCTATCTTCAGACGCCTACGGATAAGATCGATTTTGAAGCTTCTCTAGTCGTCTCAGGTCCAAGCAGAAGCCTAATTATACTGTCTCGATTTGAGATCCTTCTATGAGAATAGATACTTGTGCGACTTATGGTCCAAGTATAACTCGAACCTCTCTCCAAGAAGATAATGCCACCCAGTCTTAAGCGTGAATGCTATAGCAGCTAATTCCAAAACAAGAGTAGGGTAATTCTTCTTATGAACTCTCAAATGTCTAGCCCTATAACATACTACCCTTCCCTCTTGCACTAGAACTACACCAAGCCCTGTACCACATGCGTGAGTGTATGCAGTGAGCACTTTGTTCCCATCAGGCAAAGTCAATACTAGGGCTATTGTCAAAGCCCTCTTCAATTGCTGGAAAGCATCGTTACAATCTACATCCAAGAGAACGTCAGATTCTTTTTCGTCAGCCTGGTGACTGAGGATGATATCTTTGCGAAGTCCTTAATGATCCTCCTATAATAACCTGCCAAATCAAGAAAACTTCTAATCTCCGTTACATTGTTTGGGATTTGCCAATCTTGAACTGCAACTACCTACGCGGGATCTACTGCTATCCTATATTTAGAAACCACATGCCCTACAAATGTCTCTTCTTTTCTCCAAAAATAATACTTGGAGAACTTCGACTTAAGTTAATGCGCACGGAGAGTTTTCAAAACCTCCCTTAAATGTAAGGCGTGTTCTTCCTCGCTCTTTGAGAAAATCAAGATGTCAACAACAAGCTGGTCAAATAGATCATTTATCCTCGGAAGTGGGTACCTATTCTTCTTAGTGAGTTTATTTAACTCTCTATAGTCCACACATAAGCGAAGCGAACCATCCGCCTTAGTGTGAATACCACCGGAGCACCCCATTCAGATGTGCTTCACCTAATAAACCCTTTCTCAAGTAGCTCCCATACTTGCTTGTTGAGCGCCCTTCTTTCCCTTGGAGTCGTATGGCGCACAGGCAATGCAACTGGCTTTGCATTGTCCACCAAGTATATATGAAAATCAATCTCGCGCCTTGGAGGTAAACCCCGAACCTCATCAAAAACATCAGTATACTCACAGACTACTGGTACCTATCGTAAATCATCGATAGATGCATCAAGTGACTCTAGGAAACTAAGCATGACAGACCCTTTTGGGTTACTTGAAATCCTGAGGGTCCTCCCATAGAAGTCAAAAGTCTAACGACCCTCCCCTCACAATCGAGAATGGCACCGTACGTGGTTAGCCAATCCATCCCTAGAATCAAACCATAGCCCATAAAACTGAGCACATATGCGTCGCACTCAAACTCGATGCTAACACAGATATTCTCAAACCCCGAAAAATCATAGACAAATGAGCCGTACCACCAATGGGGTTTGAGACAACAATGGGATCCACTACCATACTAGTACTAAGATGCAGAGACTCGACCACATAATCAGATATAAACGAATGTGAAGCACCATAATCGAAAAGTGTTCTAATAGGTTGATTGGAAAGAGAAATCAAACCTTTAACAAAATATTTCTTACCTCTATCTGATACAATGGCCACAAGAGCATATGCCTGCCCTCCAAAGGATCCTGCCCTTTGGCCCTGTCCTTGCCTCTTCGGGCACTCCTTAGCAAAGTGTCCGACTTCTACACAACTGAAGCAGGTATTCTTCCTTCTTTTACAGTCTTTTACCAAGTGACCCCCATGTCCACAACTGTAACACTTCCTATTATCCTTAGCATTGTTGTTCTTTCCGCCTTTTTATTGTTGTTGTTGTCCTTTCTTGGGACATACTTTCTTTTTTTGTGTTTCCACAACCCTAGATTCTTTCTTTTTAGAGAAATCATCTACTCGTGACGGTGGAGGAACAATGATTGTAGCTGGGAGAGGGACGTCTCCTTGGCTCCCAGTTGGTGACGTAGCCTTAAGATACCAACGGAACCGATTCGGTACTTGAACGCCCCCAGTAACATTCGGTTCCCCAGACATGCTTAAACTAAAAAGGAAGAATGGATTCAAATAGACAATTGAAAGATATTTCCTATGTCTTTGGGGGAATATGTTTTTCAAAATAGTTTTTTTTTATTTTGAAAATGCTTTCTTTTAAAAACATTTTGAAAACAATTTTCAAGGGGTGGAATCGGTTCGATACAGGAACTTTATATTCAAAACCATTACCATTCCGACTTATATGGTAATAGAAAAAATCATACCATTACCAACCAAAAAATTCGGTTACCAACAATTCGGTTTATGGTTGGTAATGGTTGGTAGAGATCGATAATATGTTTTACCATTTATTAATATGAGACCTTTTATTTACAATATTTCACATTAAAATATTAAATATTAAAATTGATATTTTTGTTATTATATTATTATGTATCTATCTTATTTAATATAGTCAAATATGCAAGAAAACATTATGGATGAACTTAATTATCGTATAAATTATATTGTTTCTAAGATATTTGATAAAAAGTGCATTAAATCTCGTATTGTAATAGTACTTTCCTAGGTATTTTTTTAAATCATTACATATACGAAGTTCAATGTTATGTAATAACCATATACGATGAAATATAAGAATATACATATGCATTGTTTAAGATATGTGGTAGGTATGGTAATTACCATTATTAATGCTCAATTACCATTACTGTACCGCATATCTTCATGTGGCTTGGCATACCGTACCAATAAGATCAGTTACCAGTTGTTCGGTACCCTTCTGTTGGTAGCGGTTGGTAATGGTTGGTAGTGGTATTATGGTAAAAAAGTCCAGCCCTATAATTTTCAAAATCTGTTAGCTAATCTGGTAACCTTCAGCTCTGATACCATGTGTGACACCCCATGTCCGTTAATCTCACTCATTAAGAGAATGCATTAAGTTTCGTGAAGCGTTATAGGTAAACAGTAACAGAAACATTACAAGACAGATATAAAATAGCAGCGGAATTAAAAACTTTATTAATCATAAAGCATCGCGGTTCGAAACATCATATGTCTGAGATACATAAAACCAGTACACCATTAAAATTTATGTCTTGTACTTAAAACATCAGAGTACAATAATAAAAGAAGCATATTCCCCAAAGCATAAGCCATACTAGAGAGGTAGTAAATCAAGCCATACATCTAAGCAGCTCCAAGCAAGACTAAGCAGAATCCAGATCAGACTTGAGTATTCCCACCCTGAGAACCTGGGGGGAAATGAAAGAGAAAGAAGAGGAAACAAAATAGGTCAGACATAAAGTCTGGCGAGTCCAGTTACTTTTGGTATATAAATAAGTAAAAGTATCATGACAAACATATAAAGTGGATGAGAGAGAAAACAACATAAAAGGCAGGTATGATAAGGTAAAGAGGACAATAGGATAGAATAGATAGTGCCTTCTTAATACTTTCCTTGCTCTGCATCAATACTAGTATAACTAGAACAAGATGATCCCAACAAATACTAAATGGTAGACTTAGGCATATGTCTAGATGTACCCTAATTACTACCCCAATCGATCGGCTCCCTAATCCACGTAGATATCCTGTGTTGGTCCCATAGTAGGAGGTATCGGTTCCTAACATGGCAACCCTTCGTCTTTATGATGTGCATAACTATATCTACAGGTGTCACGGTCGTCTTATCCTTCTCTGCCCGGACCATGCACGCACATGGCCCGATCGGTTTACACCGCCCACACCGTTCTCTACGTTTGGATCTCTTACAATTAGCCCAGTAAGCGTGTCCCGACTCCGACCTAAGGTGGAGTACTCATTTGATATCGTTATATGGGTTACTGACTAAAACGGGTCCGAAGCACAAGATGTTGCAAGCTCTCCCCTTTGTCTTGCATCCCCACTAGGATTTCCATAGGTTATGCTTACCTAACGGTGTCTTTAATTACATAACCACAATAGGTTTTCCACAGGTTATGCTTACCTAACGGTGTCTTTAATTACATAACCCTAATAGGTTTTCCACATGTTATGCTTACCTAACAGTGTCTTTAATTACATAACCCCAATAGGTTAAGTTTGTGGGCTTATATATAAATATTACCCACCCACCCCAGATATACTTAACCCTCCCACTGTTTCAACCAAGTTTACTTAACCCCTATTCAAATTATCATGTTCATACAATCCCTATGGATTCAAGCGGTTAGGTATTACAGATTAACAATTATCCCTATTCACATTGACTTCTTTTCAAATTGCCAAGTTCCACTTGCTTATTAATTCCATATAAATATGACTTTATTCATTTAAGTTTATTAATAAGCCTCATCACATGTTATTCTTTAGATTATAATTAATGAAAGTGATCTACAATCTTTCACCCCTGGGTCATAATCAATCCTTCTTTAATATTTATTGTCTGATTCCATATTTACAATAACATGTTTTACTTAATATGTAATTAAGTATACTTCATCTCAGTTCACCTGTTTTCTGTTAAACGTATCACTACAACTTGACGTTGTTTACTTATTAACTTAGTTTTCTTAACTAAGGTTTATTAATAAGCTTCCTTTCCTTTTTATTATAACATATGTTATAATTTCCACTTGTCCCTGGGAAAAGCCCACCTATTATATAACATTCTTGTTAAAGTAATTAGTTATAATAAGTTACTATTATTCGGCATTTACTCCAATTCATTACCATTTATCCATTCATGGTTGTAATGCGCTAGAACTCCCATATTAAGTCTACAACTTGTGGATGCTGAATATGTCGGGCAGGTCCGGGCAGACTTATTCCACAAATCGGGCTTAACCTCGTGTCTTAGCACGTCATGTGTTTATGCACTTAGACCCCTCACATTAGATTCACTACTTGTAGTTGCTGGTTATGTCGGGTGGTTCCGGGCGACTTCCACCACAAGTGTAATCTAATCTCATGTCTAAGCATGATTACAATTTCAATTACTGTAATTCTAGGCATTTCCATTATTAATCAATTATACCTATGTCATTATAGGTTTCATGCCCCTTTCCTAAGTTATGTTCATAATGAACTATATGCCCAAATTAAGGCCTTTTAATCATGAGTTAATTTATACCCCAAATTCACATTCATATATTTCATTCAAGTTATGCCAAATTCCGCATTTACAAGTTATGCCCAATTTCAATGTTTTCCCCTCGTTCCCCTTTTAACACGTTCGCTTATTTCAGTGGCACGCCTAGGCTCGAAAGTAGCCAGGCTATATAAAATAAAAAGGGAAAGATGATGGGAAGATGACAGAAATGATTATACTAACAAAATTAACATAAAAATATAGTGGTATACTAATAAGATGGGCATATTAGAACAAATCTGGTGACCATGAGATAATAGAACTGATTCTAATATAATAGGGATGTCATAATAGGCATGATAAGATATAAACAACAATTTAGATGTCCTACTAGTAACAGATCCAATTTAACCACAAACATGATAGGTACAAGGTGATCTAAATAGTGAATTAGATCTATAATCAAAGGTAGATCTGACATGATAAAGATTAAAATCCAAGTCATAGTTATGGCAGAATACCATGGATTCACAAGTTATTACAGTTTTGATGTTATTTAAGCAGCCACAGGCATAGATCCAAGTTACAGTCATATCATGTTTTACTTTTTAATTATTTAAATCTAAAAGTAACTTAAACTCATAGTGTTTGGATCTAGAAAGATAGAAGGAGAATAGCAGAGGTTGAATTACAGATCTACACTTGAATAACTTGATTAATTTGATTGCAAAAGAAGGAAAATGTTTGATTCAGTCTGGGCACCGACAGCATCTAGTCCTCCATTATTTTTAGTGTCGAAAACAAGAGAAATGGAGACATATTTATAGCCGCCACGTCTGCCCTAGGGGGGTCGACTCCAATGGGCGGGATTTTTCACGCTCACCTAGTTTTTCGTGATTTGAACAATTTTGAACTTCTAGACCTAATTTTTGAATTTCTGGATCCTATATATATATATATATTCTCTTGCGCGTATACAAACTTTAAACCTTCATAACTTCTTCATATGGTGTCCTTTTTACGCAAACCAAATGTCTATCTTGACCAGAACTTCATGACGGACGCAATGGCTCAGTCTGTTTCCCTTAATGCTGGATATTAAATTAATTATTCTTTAATTTTTCCTCTTTAGTGTTGTTAAAATTATGGGGTGTTATATATTATCTAATAGGTCCAAACGTTTCTGGTTTCATCAAATTCCAACTTATATCTAGTTCTATATACTCAACTGAAGTTCGGAACACTAAATTACGAACTACAGCGCTGCGGCGAGTTCGTTTTATTTAAATTTAAGCATAAATGTTTAAAAACTTCGTTTAGTAAATAAATTTCAATTCCACATTCAATATTTTAAAACAAACCCGTTATCCAAATCTAAATTAACAATCCTGATTCCTCAAACTCGTCGATGGTTTTATTCAATATTCATACTCAGTTATAAATTAATTCAAACTCCAATTTGTATATTCAATTCCAATTCACATGGAATTAGATTATTAAAATTTGATATAATCAAATTTCAATTATAAAATCTTTTTATGGGAATCATCAGTTAATCCAACATCCTTTACCATTACAAACTAATACCATCCCTTGATAATAGTGAAGCCGTTCAAGTTGGGCTATTTTATTTACCTCTTAGACCTTGAATGACAACGTTCTTATCTTGAGATAGATAAAAGCTTGTATATAAAAACTCGATTTAAATCTCGCCTTTTATTCTATTTCTATACTAATAAAAATTTAACTAATTTTATAAATCAAGCTTTAAATTTATATTATCTAACATCGTCTATTACTTCATTCAAAATTTATAACTTAGTTATAAATTCATTTCAACTCGATTATCTATATTAATTTCCAATTTCTTTAGAACTAAATTATTTTATAAAATTCAACAAAACGAATTCTACTTTTAATCGCTTGGATTTATACTAGTTCAATATATATATATATATATATATATATATAAATTTCGGGTTTCGGAATAAAATCTAACATTCTCTTTTTGAAACGATTTTTAACCCCACTTTTAAAATTCATACTTGGATTAAAATTTCAATTTATCCAATAATAGTTATTTTTCTTTATTTATAAATATCGTTTATAATTTCGTTTCTGGTTTTAAATACTAAAAAAAAGTTTTTGATTTCAAATTCCAATTGAAATCCAATTCCCATTTCGAAAAATAAAATTTCCTTTTTAAATTCAGACTTGAGTTTAAAATTTGATATTATAAAATGATAATTTTCCTTTCCATTTTTAAATATTGTTCATATTTTCAATTACTTGTTTTATTACAGAAAACAAGTTAATATTTTCTAACTTGTTCGAAATTCAATTTCTATTTCGAAAAAAATAAAATTTTCCTTTTTATAACTAAAAATCCCTTTCTATGATAATTTTAAATATAAATATCTTGGGCTAGTAACATTCTAATATCCAAACACACAAATCATTTATTCCATTCACACATCACACACATATAAATATGTAAACAAAAATAAATAAATTTGAGGAATCCAGTTGGATCCCTCCAAACTATTTTCTCTGCATCCACAGATGTCAGACAACATAAGTAATACCAACCATGCTTCAAGGCAGGATATCGCGATATAAAAGGTCATCCATTCATATATTGTAGGGAGATAGGTTCATTCGCTAATGATACTGCGGGCATCAGCTAATGGTACTACGGGAAATATCCAATATATATATATATATATATATATATATATATATATAGCCACAATCACCAAGTCTAAATAACTAATATATAATAACCACAATTTTATCAATAAACAATAATGCAACCAAGCAACAAACAACAACATATAAACATTTATATTAAAAAAAATCGATTATAATAAATTTTAATTGAACCAAAGGGTGAGTTTACTCACCTTGATATTTATTTTCCGAACATCATGTTTATACCATATTGTTGCATCTACGAATCAACTCGAATGAGATTTATTTTGCACCTACAATTGTTTAATTGTATTTAACGATTTGAGATTATTTATTTAAATAAACTACTAAATAAATAATTAAATTATTCTACATAATTTAAAATTTTAAATATATATATACACCTTATTGCCTTGCCATTTCTATACTGCCCCGATCGACCCTATCATTTGTGCAATTAGCACGACATGCCTTAAACCTCATTGCAATGCCAACCTCTTAAGCAACCAGCAATCATTCAATATCTATAGCTCCAAAACCCTACAGTACATACATCTCAATCGGATTGGAATTCCGATACTTCCAGTTCAACCATCACAGAAATGTCACCGTGCTTGCATCACATTATTACCAAAATCATTCAATATCTACAACTATCATCGCCTCCTCCAAAATAGCATATGCCTATTGAACCAGATCGCCTCCACCATTGTTAGACCTCATTTCCAATACGCATGAGCTCCACCATCCTTAAAATACAAAACGCACTTCCCCAAACCTACTGCTCAATTCCCCAATTCAAACTGTTGAACTTCTTCACTCCATCACCTACTTCGGTTGGTCTCCTACCTTGCGTTAACTTTCTTTCAGTGCTACAGGGTAGCGCCATATACCTGCACGCCATACCCCCAAACCATGTAAAACGGTGCGCCACCCATCCCAGAACCCAACGCTGACCTTCGCTCCTCACTACGTCGACACTCCTGGCTTGACACACATATCGACAATGTAACCAAGACCTGTATCACTCTAAGCACGATCGAAGAAATGGATCACGACTTGAATATCATAGCAGATTGGGGCCTTACTTAGATATGAAATAGAATTAGATTTCGATTTTGATTTCCATTTTTTAATTAAATTGTGGTTTTCGATTTCTTGAAGAAAGAAACAAAAAAAGAAAAAGCTTGAATGGGATTCGTGGATTAGAAATAGGAATCTACGAAGGCATTTTAGTTGGTTTTATAAGCGCAAGAAGGCAACAATAGGTACAATAGCCATTAAATGACTGTTTCCTAGATACCGAAGTAGGAAGACAAATTTTGTTACTCAAGAAAACTAATGTCTACCGGATTTGTTTATAAGTCAACTGTAAATGATAGAAAAAAATTATTATAATATACCAAAGTATCTCATGGTTCCTAATTCGCAATTCCGCACCTCTATTTTAACATAACGACCGATATTTCCAGATTATAACGCCATTCGGAACTCAAGGGTACAGATTCTGAAACTAAATTCGATTAAAATATAAAACAGTTTCAAATAATTAAATTCATCAAAAATAAATAAATATTATTGTTTAAATTCAATATAGAATTTATATTGATCGACTAAATCATTTAGATTCAGTTTTAACTTAAAATCCAATTATTTATCGTTTTCATATTACGATAATTCAATATCTTCGATATTAAATAGTATATCAATTATTAAATCGATAAGTTTAATAAAAATCCATTTATTATTCTAAACCAATATTAAAATAAATTTAAATATTCACTATACAACAACTAAAATACGGGACGTTACATTCCTTCCCCTTTAAAAGGATTTCGTCTCTGAAATTACTAAGGCAGAATGCTACAGACCTGTTAACTTTTCAAAAGCCTACTTTGTTATAACTCAGTATTCCATATTCTACAACTCAAGCCCCATGCAATTTTAAGTTATCATGGAAATATTTGATTTCCAATTTTCCATTCAAGAACCTTCAAATTAAATTCAATTTGAAAATCATCTGTTTTATCTTTGTAAAAAAATTCGAAACTTCTAAATTTTTTTCTAACTCCCTAAATTTTGGAAATTTTTTGGCAGAGTCTCCCCTGTACGGAGGAGCTTTTGCAATATACCAAAAGAGAGAAAAAAAAAAGTATACATAGACCCATACGGTCGGAAAACAGTTCATATATCCTAATTTGATATTTTTGCATAGGCGTACCTTATATAAGCATTTATTAAGTGTGCACGCTTAGTGTGCACGCTTAGTGTGACGACCCGCCCCGCACCAGCCGACATTTCCAATGAAAGTGCATTGTGCCAATGCCCGACTAGCACGGGATGGTCGCCAAAGAAAGGAAAAGTAGGAATTTGAAGTAGCAAGGAACCTGTAGAATGTCTCATAGCGCATGGAATAAAATATAATAATAACATACTTGACATAAAACAGGCGAGACAGTGCATAAGCTGAAAACTAAGCTACAATAGCAGCAGAAAAATTCAAATACAGCTTATGTTTCACATCATCATTATTACAACCTTTCAAGCTGTCTCTAAAGAAAAGTAAAGGAAGAGTACACTATTAATGCCCAAAGTAGTGACCATCAGCGACACAGGGAGAATCCATATATATATATATATATATATCTTATGTGGGAGCCTCCTGCTCATCTCCGGATCAGCTACTCGTGCATAACCAGCTAACCTGTCTCTAGTCTGCCCATTTAAGAGCCACCAGAGTAATAAGAAGAGACATAAAACTCTGGGTCAGACAAAAGTCTGGTATGAGCGATAAGCAACAAAACAGAACAATAACAGGTATACTAAACCATACCTGAACCTGGACCTGCAACCAAAGAGTTAGCACAACAGGATGTACAATACTCTAAGATGACACTAACATATTTTATAAAGATAACGGGAGTGAGGGTGTGCATTTCATAATGATGTCAAACAATCAAGCATAGCAACAATCCTCACATCTCTCACTCAGTGCGTAAGGCATATGATATCCAGCGCTTTGATCACCCAAATCCTTGCTATGATCACTCTGCCCCATGGAGTAATAATTACCCCACTGCACTAATCCATAGCCACTAATCCTTGATATGTCTACTCTGCCCCATGAAGTCATGATGACTCCACTGCACTAGCTCACAGCCAAGTTACGATCACTCTGCCCCAGGGAGTAATAACTACCCCACTGCACTGATATGTAGCCTAACATCCATCTCGGTGGTGAATCAAAGCTGTAGATGTCGATAATCCCTTTGCACACGTCCCGCAGCAAAGCCTAACTCATGAAGTCAACTCGTTGGTTCCTAACTGGATCCTAAGTTCTACTTCCTATTTGGACTACCTTTGCGTCTCGGGTTCTGGTCGAATTGGAGTTGGTCTTCAGAAGAGTCGTCGCGTAATCGCAGCTCCAATCCAGTTCGGTTCGGTTGTCCTCCCCTGGTTCGGTTCGGGTTGCTCCAGCTCCTAGCCATCAATCTGGTTCGGTTCGATATATGAGGTCCCCCACGTCACATCGGTTCGGTTCGGCACTCCTGGTCTTAGTCCGGTTCGGTTCAGTGCTTTGCCCCTTGGTTCCGTTCGTCCTTCTTACTCCAACTTACTCATTCCGATCCGATCCCATGTTCCATCCAGACCCGATCCGATTTCCGACCCAACTCCAACTCTAAGCGAATGTCCTTCCTTCTTGCCAAGTCTCTTAGGCTAAGTTATGATCCGAATCGAATTCCCTTATCTGATCCAAGCCCTATATCCGATCCAGTCTGAACCCTGCACATTCCCTACAACTTTTCTAGCGACTATTTTACGCCATACGACGGCGTTTTCGACCATTCTAGCTTTTATATTCAATTACAAAACATGCCATATAGTCATAGCAACATAGAGAATCAACCATAAACACCAAAACAACATTTCGATATGTTAAAATGGATCAAACATACCCAAAACCCATATTTTCCCCTTAAGCACGTTTAAGCAAATCTAATAATAGGATTAGCAAAACTTAACCAAATTAACCCAAACTTCTAACGGAGTTCTAAAACGGTGTTTAATAATTTCTAAACATTTTTCCAGATTTTATTAATACATAAATTCACTAATTAACACTAATTACCCTTAATTAACCATAATTAGTGTAAAAACAATGCTAATCACTCACCTTAGCAACATATAAACTCAGATCTGAAACTTTTGGAAAAATGGTTCGGATTCCAATACACTCCAGCAACTCTACCTCGACTTTTGTGCTAATCTGCTTTGGTTTGATGTAGATTTGGCTTAATTAGCGATTAGAAGGTGATTTGGGGTGTTTTAGCAAGTGGAGACCATTGCTAGGGTTCAAAGGTTGTAAGAGGCAGCTAAGAAATGAAATAAAAACTGATTTACTAACTCATCTCAGCCCTCCCATAACCCTAATCCCGAAATGGGTTATGGGCCCTCTTGCTAATCACCCTAATTAGGCCCGGTTAAGCTGTTTTTCACCTTCTAAACCTTGTTTCAACCATATCTCCCAAATGGTGAGTCCGTTTGGCTAATCTGACCACTCTATGGAAAGATAAACCATCATCCGGATCTAATGGAAGTAGTTTCAGGTCCAAACTCCTTACCAGTCAAAAGTTATGGCCGAAACAAGATCAGCTAAGGACAAAACGGTCATTTAAAAACCGGCAAAAATCATGAACATGGGAAATGACCCCAATAGTCGTCTCCCAAAGTTACATGGTTATACGACTTCGCATGAGAAAGAAATAAATATTCTACGATCCCTTGATGTGTAGAATGTGCGTCGTTACATTCTCCCCCCTTAAGAAATTTCGCCCCCGAAATTCCTTAATTAAGAAACAAGTAAAGGATCCTACATGCCAACCAACCATTCACAACAAGCAAAACAACATACAAGTCTGTCCTAACATGCGGAAAACTAAATTGCGATTAAAATCTTACCAGGTAAAGAGTTCTGAATACGCCTTCCTA
This sequence comes from Allium sativum, assembly GCA_030737875.1. Taxonomy (NCBI): domain Eukaryota; kingdom Viridiplantae; phylum Streptophyta; class Magnoliopsida; order Asparagales; family Amaryllidaceae; genus Allium; species Allium sativum. Next base: position 678,199,387 of record CM060926.1, on the reverse strand, counting down.
ATGCTTTCCTCTGTCTCCCAAGTACGGTCATTCTGATTCTTGCCCCCATTGAACTTTGACTAGATTCACCGCTTTCCTTCGAAGTTGCTTCATATCGTGCTCGATAATACAAATCGGCTTGCGATTCCCAACCGCCATGTGTTCTACTTCGATATCATCCAACCGATCTGGTGAAATAGCCACATCGGGATTGTGCACGAATTTCCTTAACTGGGAAACATGAAATACATTATGAACTTCCGCCATCTTCTCTGGCAACTCAACTTTATATGCCAAATTCCCAACTTGCTCGAGGATTGGGAATGGACCAAGAAATCTTGGTGTTAACTTGCCTCTTCTACCAAATCGTATCACGCTCTTTAATGGAGAAATCTTGACAAACAACAAGTCGCCAATGGAGAATTATAAATCTCTTCTCCTCTTATCAGCATAACTCTTTTGCCTATCTTGGGCAGCCTTCATTCGTTGTCGGATAACCTTGATCTTATTTGAGGTTTCTCTTATCACATCTGGCCCAAGCACAAACTTCTCACCAGTTTCTAACCAACATGACGGTGAGTTGCACGGTCTTCCGTACAAAGCTTCAAATGGAGTCATACCAATACTGGACTAATAACTATTAGTATATGCAAACTCTACTAGATGTAAATGGTCATCCCATGATCCACCAAAATCCATTATGCAAGCTCTCAAGAGATCCTCTAATAATCGATTAACCCTCTTTGTCTGACCGTCGGTTTGAGGATGGTACGCGGTACTGAGATATAATTCTGACCCTAAAGCCTCTTGTAAGCTCTTCCAAAACCCACAAGTAAACAACGGGTCTCGGTCACTCACAATGCTTTTTGGTACTCCATGAAATCTCACTATCCACTTCATATATAGTTCTGCTAGCTTAGCTGCTGTTCTATTTGACTTGACGGGTATAAACCTTGCACTCTTAGTTAATCGGTCCACAATCACCGAAATGCTATCATGGCCCGATCTAGTTCTTAGTAGCCCGTCAATGAAATATATTGAGACTTTTTCCCATTTCCATTCTGGATCTTCTAATGGTTGCAACAAACCACTAGATTTCTTTTGCTCAGCTTTAACCAATCGGCATTCATGCATTTGGATATAAACTTCCCAACGTCTCTTTTCATCCCTTCCCAGTAGTAGGTCTGCTTCATGTCTCGATACATTCTATTACCACCAGGATGTATAGTCAGTTTTGAGTGATGACATTCTCTAAGCACTTCATCACTCAATCCATTGACATTGGGCACAACTAGTCTACCATTCTTTCTAAGCCATCCATCTCGATCAAGCCCATACTTGTTCATCTCTTCGTCGATTCCCATCTATAACTTTGAGATGATTTCCGATAGGTTAGGATCGTCCCTCTGACTAGAACCAATCCGCTCAATCAAAGTAGGTCTGATCGTCAAACTTGCTAATACTTCTGGATCCAATTCGCACTTTAGTCTGAAATCATACCCAGCGATGTACTCCAGTTGCTTCCACTCTAGAAACATAGCCCCTAACTGGCATGTCTTCTACTCAATGCATCAGCTACCGCATTGCCCTTTCCTAGTGTAAATGCGATATTGAAATCGTAGGAAGCCAAGAATTCTAACCATCTTTGCTGTCAGAGATTTAGATCCTTCTAAGAGAAAACATACTTTAACGATTTATGATCGGTAAACAACTTGAATCTTTTTCCCAAGAGATAATGTCTCCACATCTTCAATGCAAACACGATCGCTGCCAATTCCAAATCATGGGTAGGATATATTTTCTCATGCGGTTTCAGTTGCCGACTAGCATAAGCTACAACCCTACCTCCTTGCATCAATACAACACCTAGTCCGGTACCACATGCATCTGTGTAAATCGTCATCTCTTCATTCCCTTTAGGAATGACTAACACTGGTGCACATGCCAACTTTTCCTTTCGACTCTTGAATGCATTCTCGCACTTTTCGTCCCAGACAAAAGCTTGATTTTTCTTAGTCAACTGAGTCAACGATGCCGCTATCTTGGAGAAGTCTTGGATAAACTTACGATAATATCCAGCTAACCCCAAGAAACTTCTTACGTCTATTGCATTCTTAGGCTTAGACCAATCTTGTACCGTAGCCACCTTTGCAGGGTCCACGGCAATACCATTCTCTGAAACAACATGGACCAAGAATCTCACTTCCCTCCTCCATAAGTGATACTTAGAAAACTTTGCTTTCAATTGGTGTTTTCTCAACATCTCCATCACTATCCTCGGATGTTCCTTGTGTTCTTCCTTTGTCCTTGAATAAACCAAGATATCATCTACGAACTCAAGCGCAAACTTATTCAGTTTATCCCTAGATACCCTATTCATAAGAACCACAAAATATGCTAGTGCGTTGGTTAACCCAAATGGCATGACCAACCACTCATAGAATCTAGACGGCGTCTGAAAGGTCGTTTTAGCTATACTCTCAGCTTCCACCCTAAGCTGATGAAAACTTGTCGCGAGATCCAACTGGGAGAACACTCTCGCGGCACTCAACTGATCAAACAAATCATCTATCCGTGGTAGAGGATACTTATTCTTCCTCGTCACCTTATTCAACTCGCGGTAGTCCACACGCAATCAAAGGGAACCATCTGCCTTGGTAGCAAACACAACTAGTGCTCCCCACTCAGAAACACTTCTTCTGATAAATCCCTTCTTCAAAAGATCGATCACTTGCACCCCGAGCTCTCTCTTCTCTCTTGGTGCCATACGACGAAGTGGCATCACTATATGTCTGGTATATTTCACTAAATCAATACGGAACTCAATCTCTTAGTGTGGTGGAAGTCCAGTCACTTCTTCGAAGACGTCCAAATACTAGCCAGCCATGGGCACATCTGACAACTCATCATGCGGGATGTCGAGGGAATTTAGAAAACTAGCCATTAACCAATCACTAGGTAGACCACCAAACACTACCCTCCGCCCATCATCCAGTCTAACTGTCACCAAAAAGCCCTCACAGTCTACCACCACACCATACCTTTGGAGCCAATCGACTCCCAAAATAATGCCAAACCCAGTAAAGCCCAAAGCAATCACAAACAAACATGCATCAATGACTCGATAAGACCACATTACGACAAATCATGCTAAGGCTAGTTGAACCACCAATCAGGTTCGTTACCGCTAAAGGTCTATTGACTATCTCGGGTTCCAATCCCAACCTATCTACCAGGTCACTAGATATGAAGGAACGGGAAGCTCCGGTATCAAACAATACTCGAACATCAACATCATAAACAGAAAGCATACCTTGAATGATGACATTCTTTCCTTTCTCCACCGCAGTTGGGGCATTCGACGAAGAAGGAACAACATTAAGAGCATATGCTTTCACAATCTGCTTCTCTTTAGGGGGTTGCGGACATGTATCCTTGTGATGTCCCACTTGGCCGCAGTTGAAGCACTTCCTGTCCGCTGGCTTCGCTCGACATTCTTTAGCATAATGGCCCTTCTTGCCATAGCTAAAGCACTCCACATCTTTCTTATTCTTTTTCTTCTGGCCATCCTTGGTCTGATTCTGCTTTCTCTTATTCTGAGAACCATTCTTGCCTCCATAGATTGCTTGCATTTTTGGCTCCTCTACAGACGCAACCACAGTCTTCGAATTAGGGTATAGACTCTTTGATCTCAAAGCTTTTCCCACAATCAATTCAAACATCTCATTGATGTGGTTAATAAGCCTTTCCCCCAAGTACTGGTCTAAGCCTGTTATGAACTTCTCATTCTTCTTCTCGGGAGTGTTGATAAGAGATAATCCATACTTCGATAAAGTATCGAACTCAGCAATATACTCCGAGACTGCCCTACCATTCTGCTTAAGCTCTAGAAATTTCCTAAACAATTCTAATTTCTGAGCAGCTGGGATAAACAATTCTAATTTCTGAGCAGTTGGGGCATTCCCATTATTAGCTCCTCTACCAGTACCCCTAGTATATCGGCTCATCGTTCAATCTGTAAGGAGAAAACGATTAACCATCTCTTTAGTGGTGCTAGTGCAGTGCGAGTTCATCCTTAAATATACTAATAGTATACATATATATAGCTTTTGAAAACCAAAATATCACAAATACACGCTCTCATACACGTACTATCTCTCTCTGGTGTCTTCCCTAGGTTAACTGCGCAATCTAGAGCTCTGATACCAAATGTGATGGCTCGCCCCGCATCAGCCGACATTTCCAACGAAAATGTGCTATGCCAATGCCCGACTAGCACGGGACGGTCGCCAAAGAAAGGAAAAGAAGGAATTTGAACTAGCAAAGAACCTGTATAATGTCTCACAGCGTATGAAATAAAATATAATAATAACATACTTGACATAAAACAGGTGAGACAGTGCATAAGCTGAAAACTAAGCCACAATAGCAGCGGAAAAATTCAAATACAGCTTTTGTTTCACATCATCATTATTACAACCTTTAACGCTGTCTCTAAAGCAAAGTAAAGGAAGAGTACACTACTAATGCCCAAAGTAGTGACCATCAGCAACACAGGGAGAATACATACATACATATATATATCTTACGTGGGAGCCTCCTGCTCGTCTCCGGATCAGCTACTCGTGCATAACCAGCTAACCTATCTCTAGTCTGCCCATTTAGGAGCGCCCAGAGTAATAAGAAGAGACATAAAACTCTGGATCAGACAAAAGTCTGGTATGAGCGATAAGCAGCAAAATAGAACAATAACAGTTATACTAAACCATACCTGAACCTGGACCTGTAACCAAACAGTTAGCACAACAGGATGTACAATACTCTAAGGTGACATTAACATATTTTATAAAGATAACGGGGGTGGGGGTGTGTATGTCAAAATGATGGCAAACAATCAAGCATAGCAACCATCCTCACATCTCTCACTCAGTGCGTAAAGCATACGATATCCACCGCTTTGATCACCCAAATCCTTGCTATGATCACTCTGCCCCATGGAGTAATAACAACCCCCACAGCACTGATCCATATCCACTAACCCTTGTTATGTCCACTCTGCCCCATGAAGTCATGATGACTCCACTGCATTGGCTCACAGCCATGCTACGATCACTCTGCCCATATGGAGTAATAACTACCCCACTGCACTGATACGTAGCCCAACATCCGTCTCGTTGGTGAATCAAAGTTGTAGATGTCGATAAACCGTTTGCACACGTCCCGCAGCAAAGCACAACTCATGAAGTCAACTCGTTGGTTCCCAACTAGATCCTGAGTTCTACTTTTTATTTGGACTACCTTTGCATCTCGGGTTTTGGTCGAATTGGAGTTGGTCTTCAGAAGAGTCGTCGCGTAATCGCTGCTCCAATCCGGTTCGGTTCGGTTGTCCTCCCCTGGTTCGGTTCGGCTTGCTCCAGTTCCTAGCCATCAATCTGGTTCGGTTTGATTTATAAGGTCCCCCACGTCACATCGGTTCAGTACTCCTGGTCTTAGTCCGGTTCAGTTCGATGCTTTGACCCTTGGTTCTGTTCGTCCTTCTTACTCCAACTTACTCAATCTGATCCGATCCCATGTTCCATCCAGACCCGATCCGATTTTCGACCCAACTCCGACTCTAAGCGAATGCCTTCCTTCCTGCCAAGTCTCTTAGGCTAAGATCCGAATCGGATTCCCTTGCTCAGTTCCCTTATCTGATCCGAGCCCTATATCAGATTCGATCCGAACTCTGCACATTCCCTGCAACTTTTCCAGCGACTATTTTATGCCATACGACAGCGTTTTCGACCATTTTAGCTTTTCTAATCAATTAAAAAGCATGTCATATAGTCATAGAAACATAGAGAATCAACCATAAACACCAAAATAACAATTTGATATGTTAAAATGGATCAAACATACCCAAAACCCATATTTTCCCCTTAAGCATATTTAAGCAAATCTAATGATAGGATTAGCAAAACTTAACCAAATTAACCCAAACTTCTAATAGAGGTCTAAAATGGTGTTTAAGAATTTCTAAACATTTTTCCAGATTTTATTAATACATAAATTCGCTAATTAACACTAATTAACCATAATTTGTGTAAAAACAATGATAATCACTCACCTTAGCTATAAATAAACTCAGATCTGAAACTTTTTCACAAAATGGTTTGGATTCCAGTACACTCCAACAGCTCTACCTCGATTTTTGGGCTAATCCACTTTGATTTGGCTCAATTTGTGATTAGAAGGTATTTTGGGTGTTTTAGCAAGTGGAGGCCACTGCTAGCGTTCAAAGGTTGTAAGTGGCGGCTAAGAAATGAAATAAAAACTGATTTACTAACTCATCTCATCCCTCTCATAACCCTAATCCCAAAATGGGCTATGGGCCCTCTTGCTAATCTCCCTAATTAGGCCCGGCTAAGCTGTTTTTCACCTTCTAAACCTTGTTTCAGCCATATCTCCCAAACGGTGACTCCGTTTAGCTAACGTGACCACTCTACGGAAAGGTAAACCATCATCCGGATCTAATGGAAGTGGTTTCAAGACAAAAATCCTTACCAATCAAAAGTTATGGCCAAAACAAGATCAGCTAGGGGCAAAACGGTCATTTAAAAATCGACAAAAATATGAACATCGGAAATGACACCAATAGTCGACTCCCAAAGTTACATGTCTATATGACTACGCATGAGAAAGAAATAAATATTCTACGATCACCTGATGCGTAGAATGTGGGTCGTTACACTTAGCATATAAGCAAATCTACAAATCCAAAATCATGCCAGGTAGCTCCACGTACATATACTTAATTTAAACTCATTATTCTCATAATGTATGAAGTTTGAATGACCACTATTAATTTAGATGATTTAACACATGAATTCAATATCAAACAAGCCATGTCATGTACATTTAGCACGTATATGCTAATACAAGTTCTACTATTTAGTATATATGTCATTTTATACATATTACACATCATATATACTCATATATATAACTTGGCACATCAATTTTCATATTAAAATTAAATTCCTATTTAGTATAGTTCCAATATCTTTTCTTGAATTAATTATTTTTATAAACTCGATATAGTCGAATTTTAATTATAAACCCATATAGATTACTCCAATTCAATTTGTATTAGACTTGCATACGTAAAATCTTAAATTTCAGAATTCAAGTACCTGGGTTTTTATTTCAAGTTCCTTTCGAAATCATATAAATATATACACATATTTATAACCATTTCGAATTCAAAAAAATTTAAAATTTTCAAAACAACTTAGTTTCTTCCAAACAAAATTCCATCAAAAACTTCTCTAAGGTAGCAATCCATCACTTAGAAACTCGAAAATGAACACGGATTATGCTGTAGTCATTATCAGTATTATTTTCCCGTCATTGAAGTGAGTTCAGTGCATTATCAATTTCAAAATCCATTCAAAATGATTTTTATTCAAAAATCCTTTCAAAACAATGCTAAATTATTTTAATATACATTGAAATAATATTTTCCAACCTTCCGGGATTTAAATTCCAAATTCTGGTTTCAATCCAATTTTATTTTCTCATTTGTATATTTCATTCTTATACAAATTTTATTTGTTTGTATATAACCACTTCAATTTTATATTCTTATCTGATTATAATCAACTCATCCATATCCATATATTATAGTAATTACAGAAAAATTTCCCTTCTACATCAAAATAGAATTTTGGGTACAATTATTTCATTTACCCATTTTTAAAATAATACTGTGTTGAATTACTATATTCAAGAGTTTATAAATACCTTTTGATACAGTTGATCATACTGTATCGACCAGAGTTCATAAACCACTCAACAAACCAATCAACACAATACAAAACAATTTTTATATCAACTTACAAATACGCTCTCTCATATATACCCTCTCAACTCGTTCTAGGGTACTACCGAGCCAATCTCTAATGAGTAAACCCCCACCAAAGCATAGGTGTTCGCTCAACCTAAGTTCTGGTACCAACTGTGATGGCCCGCAAATCCGTACTATCCGAGTTGAGTAAAAAAAAACACGTCCAACCCAAATAATATAGAAATACGAGTCGTTAGGGTTAAAGAAACAAAAATAGATAAGAGATAGAACAAAGAAAACATCAGAATCTCACAGCGAAACAAATAAAATATATTATATAACATAATCCTTTGAATAGAAAATTTTGTATCATAAATACTTACCATCATTAGATCACAATACAATATTTGATACAGCGGAAATAACTCTAAATAACTAACAATGAAGCCTCCTGCTTCGAGCTCCTTCAAGTGTATCTGTAAAAGCCTGAAACACTTGACTGCCCGTACAAATTTGGGCACCTAAGTGTTTAGGATTAAAAAAACAAAATAAACTCTGGGTCAGTTATGGGACTGGTGTGAGTAAACTCCAACCATATTGTTTAACTTTGAAAAAACCGTTTTTGAAAGAAAAGGATAATAGTAAGACCAACCCACACATAAACATGGACGGTTTTTACCTTACTATAACCCAAAACAATTTGATATCAAAATCCAGTGATTTTATAATAATGTCTAATCAAATAAATAACCAAATAGTAGAACGCTCACATCCCACGCTCTACATATATAGTATAAAATCAAAAAATTTAGGGCGCTTATTGGAGATTGGATTCCAACTATGAAAAGATATGGGACCACCTCCCGATTAGTGTACTCTAGAGGGGATACACTGGGGTTCAGCAAGAACATCTTGCAAACCAACCACACATGACCGCCCACTCATTTAGCTTGAGTGTAACGAATATATTGTCACCTACAGTTGTTGGTCATCCAACCGTAATCCGTAAGATACAAAATCAAAAGAAGAGTAAATAATGAATTTTCTCTAAATCGGTGACAAATATACCCTAATTGGGTATGACCCAACTAGCCATGCTGCATGCCTGATTTTTGTCATTTCCCAGTTGTGAGGCTTGAGGCTACATTTATTTTTTAGAACATATGGCCATAATTCACTTTGAATCTCACATCGTCAAACCAATCAAATCAATAGTTGATCTTTCCCAAAATATTACCAGTATAAAAGCTATGAGAAACGAATTCCTCCACCACTAATCGTAATATCTCGAAAATAATCGTCTTATGTGATCTGTTAGGAGTACTCTGTCAGACATTCGTCCATACAAATTGTCCTGGGACTGGACAACAAAACAGCCCTTGCGTTTTTCTCCACCTTCAATTATCTTCAGCATAATCTAGTTCGTAACGCTTATGCCTATACAAAGTGGTTTTCGGATAATAAATCCAATCGGTCTCTCCATATTGACAATTATGGTCAAAAAATCTTTGATAGCCGGTAATTTAACTATCAAAGGAAAACAATCATTCATCAAACAATCACTGGCCCTTTTTAATTAATATTCTGTTCTAAGTTTATTGAATTTTTTATATATCGAGATATATCGATTTCTAGTTATCCAAACTTCTTAAAAATATTCTAACTCCTTAAATTTTCAAAAAAATTCGCCAGCACCTCCTTTGTACCGATCAATAGATCAAACCCCAACTCGCCTCTCTAGGCCCTTTCCATTCAAAAGGAAAATTAAAAAACCAAGTGGCTTGCCCAATAGGCTCATAAAATCTCATATGGAAATTTTAAACATGTACCTTTTTGTCAGGCGTTTATATTAAAATCTTCATTCTCTTCATTCCATACCTGTTAACATATACACCCCTATTTCTCCTTCATTTCAATCAATCCAATCATTTTAAACGAAATTCGCTAATCGTTTCTTTAATTAGCCCTTTTTGTCTAATGCATTTTTGATTTGAACGTATCGTGTTCAAATATATTTAAATCCACTTATACACAAATCAACTCAAATTCCTTGCCCGCTTCCAATTTTTAATCCAAGTTTCATGCTCGAGTACCCAATTTCAATTAACAAATTCAAATTACTTAAACACTTAAGTTTGACCCAAAAATCTATTAACTAATTTCCTTGAAATCAGTTAACTTCATTCGATACTTAAAAATCAGATTTTTGTTCCAAAAATCAGTCCATTTACTCGTCTTGAGTTTATATTTATTTTATGACCCAAATCCGGATTTTTCTAATGGAAAATCGAATTTCAAAAACTCTAAATCCTTTATTTATTAAATAAATCTTTATGGTTTAAAAATGATAATAGCGCTATTTTTCTGAAATGTTGTTTTTGATGTAACTAAAAATCTTTAAGCCGAAATTCAGATTTTTCTCTTTCATTGGAAATTTATTATTTAATATGTCCATATGTTTTTGGTTTCATCAAATTCCGATTTATATCGAGTTCTATATACTCGATTGAAGTTCGGAACACCAAATTATGAACTACCACGCTGCGGCGAGTTCGGTTTAATTAAATTTAAACATAAACATTTATAAACTTCGTGTAGTAAATAAATTTCAATTCTGCTTTCAATATTTTAAAACAAACCTATTATTCAAATGTAAACTTAACAATCCCGATTCCCCAAACTCATCGATGGTTTTATTCCATATTCATACTCAGTTATAAATTAATTCAAACTCCAATTTCTTTATTCAATTTCAATTCATACGGAATTAGATTATTAAAATTCGATATAACCAAATTTCAATTATAGATTCTTTTTGTGGGAATCATCAATTAATCCAACATCTTTTACCATTACAAACTAATACCATCCCTTGATAATAACGAAGCCGTTCAGGTTGGGATATTTTATTTACCTCTCAAACCTTGACTGACAATGCTCTTATCTTGAGATAGATAAAAGCTTGTAATATAAAAACTCGATTTAAATCTCTCTTTTATTCCATTTCTATACTAATATAAATTTAACTAATTTTATAAATCTAGCTTCAAATTTATATTATCCAACATCGTCTATTACTTCGTTCAAAATTTATAACTTTGTTATAAATTCATTTCAACTCAATTCTCTGAATTAATTTCCAATTTCTTTGGAACTAAACTATTTTATAAAATTTGAAAAAATCGAATTCTACTTTTAATCGCTTGGATTTATACTAGTTCAATATATATATATATATACACTGGGTTTCGAAATAAAATCTAACATTCCCTTTTTGAAATGATTTTTAATTCCACTTTTAAAATTCATAGTTAGGTTAAATTTTTAATTTTATCGAATAATAGTTATTTTCTTTATTTATAAATATCGTTTATAATTTAGTTTCTTGTTTTAAATACTAAAATAAGTTTTTGATTTCAAATTCCATTTGAAATCCAATTTTCCCACTATACCATAAATGGCCTATCGCAACGAAAATCCATGGTGTTGCTAGCTATAATGTTGTCATTGCTATGTTGTTTTTTGTCTACTGCAACGCATTCTTAAATGTGTTAGCATATATATCAACATGTGTTGCAGTAGCCGCGTGAATAAAATAATCAATCTGCATCAACACGATACAACGGTCCAGGTTTGCGATCCGTGTGAAATAATGTTTTGTCCATATTAGCAACCCGAGCGTGAAATATTGTTTACGGAAGAAAGCAAAAACAAAGGGGGAAAACTAACAAAATATAGAAATTTTCAATCGAAATTTAACAAAGTACTCTACCGCTCAACCTTTCAAACACCCACTCTCAAGTTCAATTAGGGCTAAAAGTTCAAGTTTACTGTAATAACCCACATTTTACATATCAGAATATCGTAAAACATTTTTATTTTATTCCCTTAGGGTTGGACCATTCTCATCTTTTAATATGTTACTTATGGGGATGTGGGACATGTCCATAATTTTTACGTTGTGACCATTTTGCCCCTACCAATCTTGTACAGGGCATAACTATTGACACTGGTCGAATCAGAGGGTGAGACATATGCCATTGGAAAGGAATTGATGATTTCCTTTCCATAGAGTGGTTACATTAAAGATTTGGCTCAGCGGTTTTGGAGGAATAACTGTTTTAATATTTTCCAGTTGGTCGTTCAGGTTTTGGGATCTTAATGGGTTGATTTGGGAAGGCCCATTAGTGGGCTGATAGAATCCTATAAGTAGAGGGTGAGAGTGGAGGGAAAAAGTTTACTTTACCATTTTCTAATTTGGAGGCATTGATCTCCTTCTTCCTCTAACACCTTTCCATCATTAAAAATCCAAATCTAAGGAGGGAAATCATAGATCTACACCATTGGAGGCTAGATCTACATCATTTCAAAGGTGAATTCATCGGATTGAGGAGTTTGGTTCGAATTGCTCGCTGTTCGGATTCATAATTCTAACATTTTAGCTTGTACTGGAGAATCGGTTAGTGATTTACATCTCTCACATGAATGCAATGAAGTATATGAGTGTTTGTGCATGTTTTTCATCAATTGCAAGCGCTTTACCGTAGATCTATATCATTACATGGCCATTTTCATATGAATCACACTATGATCCAATTTAGCAAGTTTAACCGGCTGATTTCATACCTTTTCATATGTTTATGAAAGTTAAATCTCTCATTTTAATCATATGTTCATTTTAATGGTTTTTGGTGAAATTTACATCATTCTTGTGATAATCGTCATATTCATGTTGATTAGCAATGTTATGACACGTTTATGATTATGTTTGATGATTTGGTTGGGTTGGTTTGTCGGATTCGTCGTTTGGCGAAGATTTGGTAGAAATCGGAGTTGAATTGCAATATGCAGGTTTTGGGTCGTCCATAAGTTGGATCGACCTAATGTTGGATCGGCTATAAGTTGGGTCGGCCTAGTCAGAAAAGTGGATCGGCCATAAGTGGGTCGGCCTACGCAGTAAAAGTGGATCGACCATAAGTGGGTAGCACTAGTCAGAATAAGTGGATCGGCCTAGTTAGAAGTAGTTAGTCGGATCAAAGTTGGGTCGGACCAATGTGGGTCGGCCTATTCTGGTCAGCCATTTCTGCCATTTCTGGGCAGCTATTTCTGGTCGGACATTTCTGGTGATGATGTGACTTAAGTGAATTCAGTTGGGAAGTTTGGAAGTATTGAAAAGTGTTTGTTGTTCGTTATATGCAACAAATGGGGAGACAACTCAAGGATGTATTGAGTTCGTGTAAAGTGATAGCTCTAAAGTGTTATGAGATAATTAATAGTCGTAATTGATAATGACTAGAGAGTCGAAGGCCGAGGAATTATTCTTGTCGTAGGTTCTAGCGGACTCAAAGGAGAGGTACAATTGAAGACCAATTGTAGGTTATGTGCCTTGGGAGTCGTGTATTGCCTAGACACGTGTTGAGTATAGCGTGTAACATGTGTTGAGTATAGCATGTGGATTTTTTCTAGAACTGGGGCGTCGTGTGTGGTCCTTGACAATTGACGGCAAATTGTTAGTCAATCATACAATAACGAAGTTTCCAAAGCAAGGTTGGCAGTGATAGCCAGAGTCAGTCATGGATGTTTGAATGTATGTTGTGATCATGATTGAGTTGCTTTGCCATATATGAATGGATGCTTTAATTGCCTTGGCTGAATTGGTAGTCCTCTGGGTGTATGGATTGTAAAGGTTGTCACTATCATGTAATAGGGAAGGAAACTGAGAGTTCTTCTCTAGAGCTGGGTAGATTAGTTGATTATTTACCCATTCTCATATACTTTATTGATGAAGTTTGTTAGTTGTTTTATCGCTCACTAAGATTGTTGTCTGACTCAAGGTTTTATGTTTCCTCTTATTACCTTGGGCTGTTCATCCGGTTGTGGATGGGTAAACTGAGTAATAGGTGGCAGGTATTGCTTTAGTGAGGATGACGATGACGATCGATGGCGAGCAGAGGCTCACATACCAGTTTTATTACTATCTAGTATTTGTTTCCGCTCTCTGAGTGTTGTAGTGAGGCAAATTGTACAAACACTATTGTTATTATCCACGTGTATGGGAAATACTTTCTAGTTGTCATGAAAGTTTAGTGTTTTCTACTTCACTACCACTGCCTATTATATACGTTCTATTATATTTTATCCTTGCGCTGTGAGTTTACGCCAGGTTTCGTTTATCTACCATACCTTGATGATCGTCCATAGCTGTCTGTCACACATTTTAGCGCATTATTCCTCTTGTATAGTGCAGGGGCTGTGGGAGGTCATCACATTTGGTATCAGAGCTCTGGTTAACGATTTTAGCCAAAGTTCAAATATGTAATCACGTATGAGAGACGTACTTGTAGATTTAAGTTGGATGCTTACTATATATATTAGCATATATAGTAGTAGCAGTTACATTCATTATCAGTTTTTTTTGGAAGTGGCTGATTATTCTAAATTGCAAATTTAGAACGAGTAGACGACCAGCAAGACACGCTGCTAGGGAAGCTAATACTACAGGGGGTAATGGCGGGGCACAAGACTACCCGGCCATGTTTGTAGCTATGATTGAAACATGCCGTCGAAGGAACCCTGCTCCAGTGGAAGCTACGGTTGATGTTGGAATCCAAGTGCCTAGAGCTGTAGAATTTGCAAAGTTATGCAAAGACTTTTCTACATTGGAAGGAAAACAATTCAAGGGCACTGAACCAATTAAGGAAGTCCAGAGGTGGATGGATACTTATGTTCAAATTTTCAAGGATTTGGCATTGATGATGCAACCAAGAGGAAATTTGCATCAAGGCAGTTAGTGGGTACAGCAATGGACGGGTAGAACACTGTCACACTTGAGACCTCTGGAGAGGATATTTCATAGGAATAGTTCCAAGCTAAGTTTGAAGACTTGTTTGTCATTTGGGTTTGGAAACCGAGATTTTTGATAGACCATTGATCGTGACTAATCCAGTTGGGGGTTCATCCAGTTTGTGCATGTTGTGTCATGGTCTAGTGTTATCGAGTCATGGTTGCTCTTTTGTGTGTGATTAATTTGTTCTTAAATTCAATGGGTTTGGGATCATCTTGGGCATGGATTGGCTCAAGAGTATGCGGCAAGGGTGAATTGCGAGAAGCTAGAGGTGAGAGTCGGGGATGTAGGTGTTCATAAAGTGTAAGCGCGAAGAGGTTGTCTTCGTTAGCTATCTAAATTCGCTTATGCTTCCACAAGAAGACTCGTCATCTATGTTGATCGCTAATGAGTATGAAGATGTCTTTGACGAGGTCAAAGGGTTGTCGCCGCATCGAGAGATCGAGTTTAGGATTGATTTGGCCGAGGGTGTTAGACCAATCATTATGCCTCTTAGGCGGATGGTGCCTAGGGAACAGCGAGAGTTGGAGGTGCAAGTTCATGACCTTCTAAGGAAGGGATTCATTTGGAGAAGTGTTTCTGAATAAGGCGCACCAGTCGTGTTTGCAACCAAGGAAGATGGCTCGTTAAGATTGTGTGTGGACTATCTTGAGCTGAACAAGGTGAATAAGAAGAACAAGTATCTGTTTCCAAGGATTGATGACTTGTTCGATCATCTTCACGAAGCCAAAGTGTCTTCTCAGATGGATTTGGCAACAGGATTTCACCAATTTTGGGTGGCCAAGGATAGTGTACCAAAGACTGCTTTTGGGACACCATCCGGGTTCTTCGAGTGGTTGGTGATGCCATTCGGGTTAACTAACGCGCCAGCATACTTTGTGGATGTTATTAGTAGAGTGGTCAGAGATCAGTTGAGAAAGTTCGTGCTTGTGTTCGTGGATGATATTCTGGTTTACTCGAGGAATGAGGAAGAACACAAGACGCATTTGAGAGTTGTGTTAGAGATCTTGCAAAAGCATCAGTTGAAGGCTAAGTTCTCAAAGTGTCACTTTTGGAAAGATGAAGTGAAGTTCTTAGGTCATGTTGTTTCTGGAAATGGGATAACGGTTGACCCTGCTAAGGTGGCAGTAATCCAGGACTGGGATAGACCTAAGAATGCGACGGATGTATTGAGTTTCCTTGGGTTGGTTGGTTATTATCAACGGTTTATCAAGGATTTCTCAAAGATAGCTGCAACTTTGACAGGATTAACGAAAAAGAACCAAGTATTCACATGGGATGCAAAGTGTGAACAAACGTTCGGGATCCTGAAGGAGAGATTGACGAGTGCTCCTGTGTTGACCATTCCAATTGGGAATGAAGAGATGGTGGTATATACCAATGCATGTGGCACTAGGCTTGAAGCAATACTAATGCAAAAGAATAAGGTTGTGGCCTACGCGAGTCGACGGCTAAAGCTGCATGAGAAGAACTACCCAACTCATTATTTAGAGTTGGCAGCGATTGTGTTTTCTTTGAAGATGTAGAGACATTACTTGTTGGAAGTCCGATTCGAGTTGTTTACGGATCACAAGTCGTTGAAGTATCTTTTCTCCCAAAATGATTTGAATCTTCGACAGCAACGATGGTTAGAGTTTTTGCCATTGTATGATTTTGATATAGCCTATACTCCTGGTAAAGGTAACGCTGTTGCAGATGCATTGAGTCGAAGACACACAAGTTTGGGAGCGATGTTTTTGGAATGGGAGAGCCTTGAGTATTTGGCAAGGTTTGGTTTCAGGCCAAAGTGTGAGTTGGAACCTGAGATGTTGGCAAGCTTATCGATAAGACCTGCTCTCATCGAAAGGATTGGCAAGAGCCAAAAGTGAGATGCAAAGCTTGTCGAGTTTATCCAGAAACTAGAACCAGAAGATAAAGAGTTCGAAGTCGATCGAGAAGGTTGGCTTCGAAAGCAAGGGCGTTTAGTTGTTCCTGATATCGATGGATTGAGAGATAAGGTTCTGAGAGAATGTCATCACTCGAAGTTAACGATTCATCCCGGTGGTAATAAGATGTATCAGGACATGAAGAGAGTTTACTACTGGGAGGGGATGAAGCGAGATATTGGAAAGTTCATTTCCAAGTGCATGAACTGTTAGTTGGTGAAAGCTGAACATAAGAAGTCAAGTGGTTTGTTTCAGCCATTGGAAGCTCCTACGTGGAAGTGGGAGCAAATATCGGTGGATTTTATCGATGGACTACCTTGAACTAGGGCGGGAAATGAAGGAATTTGGGTCATTATGGATGGTTTGACCAAAAGTGTGAGATTCATTCCTTTCAAGTCGACTAGGACGACATCGAAATTGGTTGAACTTTATGTGAAATGGATAGTTCGATTCCAAGGTGTCCCAAAGAGTATAGTGAGCTACCGAGATCCATTATTCACGAGTGGATTTTGGAAAAGTTTGCAAGAAGCTTTAGGAACCGAGTTGCGCTTGAGTACGGCATATCATCCACAAATTGATGGTCAGACCGAGAGAGTCTATCGAGTTTTGGAAGATCTCTTGAGGGCTTGTGTATTGTACTTCGGAGGATCATGGGAAGACCATCTATATCTGGCTGAGTTTGCATATAATAATATCTACCAGTCCAGTATTGGGATGGCACCATACGAGGCATTGTATGGGAGACCTTGCAATTCTTCGGCATGTTGGTTAGAAACTGGAGATAAGTTGGTACTTGGGCCAGAGATGATTAGAGAGACCTCGGATTGTATCGAGATCATTCGGCAACGAATGAAGGCGGCCCAAGATCGCCAGAAGAGCTATGCTGATAAGCGTCGAAAAGATTTGGAATTCGAAGTTGGTGACATGGTTTTCATGAAGATTTCGCCAATGAAGCATGTGGTTCGATTTGGCAGTAAAGGAAAGTTGGCTCCTAGGTTCGTTGGACCATTTCCGATAGTCGAGCAAATTGGAAAGCTCGCATATAGATTGGAGTTACCTAAGAAGATATCGAGCGTACATAATGTGTTCCATGTGTCGTTTCTGCGGAAGTTCATGCATGATTCGAATGTGGTGGTATCTCAAGAGCAGTACGAAGACCTAGAAGTAGAAACTGCAGTTGCAAAACCTCGTAAGCCACTTTGTGTTGTGAGGAGTGACACGAAACAGCTTAGGCGGAAGACGGTTAAGCTGGTGAAGGAAAAATGGAGTAAAGATGATGACGATTGTATGTAGGAGATGGAAGAGAGCATGAAGGCAACTCATCCAGAACTCTTCGTTGGTAGGACCCTTTGATATCGTACTATCATTGTATCTTGTTGTCGTTTGATAGAATTCTGCGTGCTAGGATAAGGTTATTGATGCATCGCTTGATGGTTAATAGTTTGGATGATAGAATTGGCTTCTCATGAATGATAGGCATGCACAATTGTTATGATTGCTTGGAATTTCAGGGGCGAAATTCTAAAGGGCGGAAGAATGTAACAGCCTGCATTTTATGTATCGGAAGATCGTAAAATATTTTCATTTTATTCCCTTAGGGTTAGATCATTCTCATCATTTAATATGTTGCTTATGGGGATACGGGACATGTCCATAATTTTTACCGATTTTGCTTATGACCATTTTCCCCCTGTTAGTCTTGTACAGGGCATAACTTTTGACTCAAGTCAAATCAGAGGGTGAGACCTGTGCCATTGGAAATGAATTGATTATTGCCTTTCCGTAGAGTGGTTACATTAACGATTTGGCTCAGCAGTTTGGGAGGAATCGTTGTTTTAAGGTTTTTCAATTGGACATTCAGGTTTTGGGAGCTTAATGGGTTGATTTGGGAAGGCCCATTAGTGGCTGGTGGAATCCTATAAGTAGAGGGTGAGAGTGGAGGGAAAAAGTTTACTTTCCCATTTTCTAATTTGGAGGCATTGATCTCCTTCTTCCTCTAACACCTTTCCATCATTAAAAATCCAAATCTAAGGAGGGAAATCATAGATCTACACCATTGGAGGCTAGATCTACATCATTTCAAAGGTGAATTCATCGGATTGAGGAGTTTGGTTCGAATTGCTCGCTGTTCGGATTCATAATTCTAACATTTTAGCTTGTATTGGAGAATCGGTTAGTGATTTACATCTCTCACATGAATGCAATGAAGTATATGAGTGTTTGTGCATGTTTTTCATCAATTGCAAGCGCTTTACCGTAGATCTATATCATTACATGGCCATTTTCATATGAATCACACTATGATCCAATTTAGCAAGTTTAACCGGCTGATTTCGTACCTTTTCATATGTTTATGAAAGTTAAATCTCTCATTTTAATCATATGTTCATTTAATGGTTTTTGGGGAAATTTACATCAATCTTTTGATAATCATCATGTTCATGTTGATTACTAATGTTATGACATGTTTATGATTGTGTTTGATGATTTGGTTGAGTTGGTTTAGTCGGATTCGTCGTTTGGCAAAGATTTGGTCAAAGTCGGAGTTGAATTGCAATATGGAGGTTTTGGGTCGGCCATAAGTTGGATTGGCCTAATGTTGGATTGGCTTAATGTTGGATCGGCCAAAAGTTGGGTCGGCCTAGTCAGAAAAAGTGGATTGGCCATAAGTGGATTGGCCTAGTAAGAAAAAGTGGATCAGCCATAAGTAGGTCGGCCTAGTCAGAATAAATGGATCGGCCTAGTCAGAAGAAGTTGGGTCGGACCAAAGTTGGGTGGACCAAAGTTGGGTCAGACCAAAGTTAGGTGAACCAAAGTTGGGTCGGACCAAAGTGGATCGGCCTATTCTGGTCAACCATTTCTACCATTTCTGGGACATTTCCGGTGATGATGTGACTTCAAAGTGAGTTCAATTGGGAAGTTTGGAAGTGTTGAAAAGTGTTTGTTATTCGTTGTATGCAACAAATAGGGAGACAACTCAAGGATGTATTGAGTTCGTGTGAAGTGATAGCGCTAAAGTGTTCTGAGCTAACTAATAGTCGTAATTGATAACGACTAGAGAGATGAAGGACGAGGAATGATCGTTGTTGTAGGTTCTAACGGACTCAAAGAAGAGGTACAATTGAAGACCAATTGTAGGTCGAGTGCCTTTGGTGTCGTGTATAGCCTAGACATGTGTTGAGTATAGCGTGTAGCATGTGTTGAGTATAGCATGTGGAGTTTTTCTAGAATCGGAGAGTCGTGTATGGTCCTTGACAATTGACGGCAAATTGTTAGCCGGTCATACGATAACGAAGTTTCCAAAGCAAGCTTGGCGGTGATAGCCAGAGTCAGTCATGGACGTTTGTATGCATGTTGTGAAAAATATTGAGTTGCTTTGCCATATATGAATGGATGCTTTAATTGTCATGACTGAATTGTTATTCCTTTGGGTGTATGGATCGTAAATGCTGTCACTATCATGTAATGGGGAAGGAAATTAAGAGTTCTTCTCTAAAGCTGGTTAGATTAGTTGATTATTTACCCATTCTCATATACATTATTGATGAAGTTTGTTAGTTGTTTTATTACTCACTAAGACTGTTGTCTGACTCAAGGTTTTATGTTTCCTCTTATACCTTAGGCTGTTCATCCGATTGTGGATGGGAAAATTGAGTAACAGGTGGCAGGTATTGCTTTAGTGAGGACGACGATGCTGATCGATGGCGAGCAGGAGGCTCACATACGAGTTTTATTATTATCTAGTATTTGTTTCCGCTGTTTTCTATTTCTATGAGTGTTGTAGTAAGGCAAATTGTACAAACACTATTGTTGCTATCCGCATGTATGGGAAATACTTTCTAGTTATCATGAAAGTTTAGTGTTTTCTGCTTCACTGTCACTACTTGTTGTATATGTTCCAATATATTTTATCCTTGCGATGTGAGTTTACGCCAGGTTTCGTTTATCTACCATACCTTGATGATCGTCCATAACTACCAAGCACACCTTCCAACGCATTATTCCTCTTGTATAGTGCAGAGGCTGTGGGCGGTCGTCACATTTACAAGCTTTATTGGGGTTCGATTAGGGAAGGTTCAAGTTCAAGTTCAATTAGGGCTTTGATGTTTCAATTAGGTCTTAAATTGGGGTTTTTTGGGTTTCAGATTTTAGTTAGGGCTTCGATTTAATCTGCTACTTAAGGTATCAGTCAATGTATATTTCAATTTTTGCTGATTTGATTGTTTTGTTGCATAATGTACTGCTTTACTTGTGCCTAATATACTGCTTTAAGGTATCATTCAATGAACGACGAGGAAAAACTATGGGCGGAACTTCCTAAGTTCAGTGAAGGGTACATCACTAGAGTGAAACTTTTTATTTGAAATACTTTTCTAGATTTGCGGTAAGTGATGAAATTACATGCCCTTGCAAAAAGTGTCATAATTGCAAGTGGCATTGTCAAGAAGTAGTCTATAACCATCTGATTTGGAATGGTCCATTTGAATTGTACATGAAATAGATTTGTTAGGTTTCTTGTTTAGATACTGAAAGGAGCGATAACGATATAGATTGTGAAGCAGTAATAAATTTTGGAGATAATCTCGATGAGATGTTGAAACGTACTTGTGGAAATATGCAGAAAAATGAAGATGGATCTTCTGATGGATCAAATGGAATAGATGTTGATGCTAGAAAATTTCATCAACGTGTTAAAGAGGGAAAACAACAATTATATCCCGTGTGTACTAAATTTTCGCGATTAAGTTTCATTGCCAGGCTTTATTCTTTTAAATGCCTATATAGAATCACTGAGTCTGCATTCAGTGATTTATTAGAGTTGATGAAAGAAGCCTTTCCACAAGCCCACATCCCTTTATCTTTCAACGCTACCATAAATGTAACGACCCGCATTATACGCATCGGAGGATCGTAGAATATTTATTTCTTTCTCGCAAGGAGTCATATGGTCATGTGACATTGGGGGACGACTGTTGGGGTCATTTCCCATGTTCATGATTTTTGCCGATTTTTGAATGACCATTTTGCCCCATATCTGATCTTGATTTGGCCATAACTTTTGATTGGTAAGGAATTTTGACCTGAAACAAATTCCATTAAATCCGGATGATGGTTTACCTTTTCGTAGAGTGGTCATATGTGAAAAAGGGACTTACCGTTTGGGAGATATGGACGAAGTAAGGTTTAGAAGGTGAAAAACTGCTTAACCGAGCCAAATGAGGTGATTAGTGAATAGGCCTATAACCCATTTCGGTATTAGGGTTATGGGGCGGCTGAAATGAGTTAGGTTTTCATTCTATTTTAGTTTTCTAGCCGCCATTTACCTCTTAGAAACCCTAACATTGGCCTCCACCTTCTAATTTCATCCCAAATCGCTCTCTATTCAAGGATTAAGCTTAGCAACATCAAATCAAGGAGAAATAGCACAATTTCTGAGTTAGAGTTGCTGTTAGACATTGGTATTCACCCAAATCAGAGGAGTTTTAGTTCTGGAAGTTTTAATTGTGGCAAAGGTGAGTGATTATCCTTGTTTTTACACTAATTATGGTTAATTAAGGGTAATTTATGTTAATTAGTGAATTTAAACATAATTAAATTCTGGAAAAATGGTTAGAAATTCTTAAACACCGTTTTAGACCTCTATTAGAATTTTGGGTTAATTTGGTTAAGTTTTGTTAATCCTATCATTAGATTTGCTTAAACATGATTAAGGGGAAAACATGGGGTTTGGGTATGTTTGATCCATTTAACCATGTCATATTGTTGTTTTGGTGTTTTTGGATGATTATACATGTTGCTATGACTATATGTATGCTTTGTAATTGATTAGAACAGTTAGAATAGTCGAAAACACCATTGTATGGTGTAAAACAGTCGTAGGAAGAGTTGCAGGAATTTGACCCGAATCGGATCGGATCGGTGGAGGGCGACCCGACACGCCCGTGAAGAACCTCCTTCCCATGAATCGCTGGTGGAACCAAGAAGCTTGATGGCGATGACCCGACCCGCTACTGCTCAAGTACCACGAACGGATCAGCTGAAGGGCAAGTACCATGACCCGACCCGGAGAGGTTGCCACGAACCACTGATGGACCCCCGACCCGAACCAATAGATGCTCATGATCCGAACCAAATGAGTTGACATGGACGCACCGATCTGGAGCATGCCACCACGACCCGCCCCGTATGGAGCACCGCGATCCGCCCCATGCATCACGAACCAGATGGAAATCAAACAGATGGGTGACTACGATCCGAAGCAAAGTGAAGTGAAGGGCCAAACCGATCCGGAGGAGAACAAAACCCGAGATGCAAAGGCAGTCCAAACGGGAAGTAGAACTCAGGATCCAGTTGGGAACCAACGAGTTAACTTCATGAGTTGGGCTTTGCTGCAGGACGTATGCTAAGGAGTTGTCGACGTCCATAGCTTTGATTCACCACCGAGAGACGATTGTTAGGATACGGATCAGTGCAGTGGGGTAGTTATTACTCCATGGGGTAGAGTGATCGTAGCATGGCTATGAGCCAGTGCAGTGGAGTTGTTATAACTTCATGGGGGCAGAGTGGACATAGTAAGGACTAGTGGCTTTGGATCAGTGCAGTGGAGTCGCCATGACTCCATGGGGTAGAGTGATCATAGCAAGGATTTTGGGTGATCAAAGTGGTGGATAGCGTATGCTTTACGCACTGAGTGAGAGATGTGAGGACGGTTGTCATGCTTGATTGTTTGACATCACTATGACATGCACACCCCCACCCCTGTATCTTTACACCATATGTTAGTGTCACCTTAGAGTATTGTACATCTTGTTGTGCTAACTCTTTGGTTGTAGGTCCAGGTTCAGGTATGGTTTAGTATACCTGTTATTGTTCTGTTTTACTGCTTATCACTCATACCAGACTTTTATCTGACCCAGAGTTTTATGTCTCTTCTTATTACTCTGGGTGCTCTTAAATGGGCAGACTAGAGACAAGTTAGCTAGTTGTGCACGAGTAGCTGTCCGGAGACGAGCAGGAGGCTTACACGTATTATTCTCTCTATATATATTCTCCCTGTGTCACTGTTGGTCACTACTTTGGGCATTAGTAGTGTACCTTTCTTATTTTTCTTTAGAGACAGTTTTAAAGTTGTAATAAAGATGTTGTGGAACATAAGATGTAATTTTGGATTTTCCGCTGTTATGATGGTTTAATTTTTCAGCTTATGCACTGTCTCGCCTGTTTTATGTCAAGTTATGTTATTATTATATTTTATTACACGCGCTGTGAGATATACTACATGTTCCTTGTTAGTTCAAATTTCCTTCTTTCCTTTCGTTGACGAACGTCCTGTGCTGGTTGGACATTGGCACAACGTACTTTCATTGGAAATGTCGGCTGGTGCGGGGCGGGCCGTCACATTTGGTATCAAAGCTCTACGTTGCGTAGTTAACCTAGGGAAGACACCGGAGAGAGATAGTATGTATATGAGAGCGCGTATTTGTGATATTTTGGTTTTCAAAAGCTATATATATACTACTAGTATATTTAAGGATGAAGTCGCACTGCACTGGCACCAATGAAGAGATGTTTAATCGTTTTCTCCTTATAGATTGAACGATGAGCCGATATACTAGGGGTACTGGTAGAGGATCTAATAATGGGAATGCTCCTGATATGAGGACGATGTTCACTGGCTTCATGAGAGAGATGCTTAGAAATGTGCAAGGAGCAGTTCTCAATGCTGCAAATGGTGGTGGTGCTGCGGTGCAGGCACCTAGGGCCGATTTTGCCAAGCTTTGTAAGGACTACACTAGTCTTGGTGGGAAGCTGTTCCATAGAACGGAATTAGCTACAGAAGTTCAGGATTGGCTTGATAGCTGCGAGCGTATCTTCGAAGACTTGGGTATCGAGGATGCGACGAAGAGATGGCTAGCATCCCGTCAGCTGCAAGGATGGGCTATGAATTGGTGGAAAGCTATTAAGGCAGCTACCGCTGAGGATCAAGTTACTTGGGATCAGTTTAAGGCCCGCTTCAGAGAAAAGTTTATCCCAGCTGCTCAGAAATCAGAGTTGTTTAGGAAATTTCTGGAGCTTAAGCAGAATGGTAGGGCAGTCTCAGTGTACTTGGCAGAGTTCGATACTCTATCGAAATATGGACTATCCCTTATCAATACTGCTGAGAAGCAGAACAAGAAGTTTAGAACTGGTTTGGATGGATACTTGGGAGAAAGGCTTGTTAACCACATTGATGAGACGTTTGAATCGATTGTGGGGAAAGCATTGAGGTCAGAGAGTCTTTACCCTAAGTCGAAGACTAAGATTGCATCTGCAGAGGAGCCAAAACCGCAAGCAAGCAGTGGAGGCAAGAATGGTTCTCAGAACAAGAGAAAGCAGAATCAGACGAAGGAGGGCCAGAAGAAGAAGAATAAGAAAGACGTTGAATGCTTTAGTTGTGGCAAGAAGGGCCATTATGCTAAATAATGTCGAGCGAAGCCAGCGGACAGGAAGTGCTTCAACTGTGGCCAAGTAGGACATCACAAGGATAATTGTCCGCAACCCCCTAAAGAGAAGCAGATTGTGAAAGCATATGCTCTTAATGCTGTTCCTTCTTCGTCGAATGCCCCAACCACGATGAAGAAAGGAAAGAATGTCGTCATTCAAGATATACTTTTTGTTTATGATGTTCCTGTTTGAGTATTATTTGATACTGGAGCTTCACGTTCCTTCATATCTAGTGACCTGGTAGACAGGTTAGGATTGGAATCCGAGATAGTTGATAGACTTTTAGCAGTGACGAACCCGATTGGTGGTTCAACTAGCCTTAGCATTATTTTTCGTAATGTGGTCTTATCGAGTCATTGATGCATGGTTGTTTATGATTGCTTTGTTTTGGGCTTTACTGGGTTTGGCATTATTTTGGGAGTCGATTGGCTCCAAAGGTACGGGGTGATGGTAGACTGTGAGGGCTTTTTGGTTACAGTTAGAGCGGATGATAGGCAGAGGGTAGTGTTTGGTGGTCTACCTAGTTATGGGGTAATGGCTAGTTTTCTAAATTCTTTAGACATCTCGCATGATGAGTTGTCCGATATGCCCGTGGCTGGCCATTATCCGGACGTCTTCGAGGAAGTGACCGGACTTCCACCACACTGAGAGATTGAGTTACGTATTGATTTAGTGAAAGATGCCAGACCTATAGTGATGCCACTTCGTCGTATGGCACCAAGGGAGTAGCGAGAGCTTGGGGTGCAAGTAAGCAATCTGTTGAAGAAGGGATTTATCAGAAAAAGTGTTTTTGAGGGGGGAGCACTAGTTGTGTTTGCTACCAAGGCAGATGGTTCCCTTCGATTGTGTGTGGACTACCGCGAGTTGAATAAGGTGACGAGGAAGAATAAGTATCCTCTACCGCGGATAGATGATTTGTTTGATCAGTTGAGTGGCGTGAAAGTGTTCTCCCAGTTGGATCTCGCGATAGGTTTTCATTAGCTTAGGGTGGAAGCTGAGAGTATAGCTAAAACGGCCTTTCGGACGCCGTCTGGATTCTATGAGTGGTTGGTCATGCCATTCTGGTTGACCAATGCACCAGCATATTTTGTGGATCTTATGAATAGGGTATTCAGGGATCAATTGAATAAGTTTGTTCTTGTGTTCGTAGACGATATCCTGGTTTATTTGAGTATAGAGGAAGAACACAAGGAACACTTGAGGATAGTGATGGAGGTGTTGAGAAAACACCAATTGAAAGCAAAGTTTTCTAAGTGTCACTTCTGGAGGATGGAAGTGAGATTCTTGGGCCATGTTGTTTCAGAGAATGTTATTGCCGTGGACCCTGCAAAGGTGGCTATGGTACAAGATAGGTCTACGCCCAAGAGTGCAACAGACATAAGAAATTTCTTGGGATTGGCTGGATATTACCGTAAGTTTATCCAGGACTTCTCCAAGATAGCGGCACCGTTGACTCAGTTAACCAAGAAAAATCAATCTTTCGTCTGGGACGAAAAGTACGAGAATGCATTTAAGAGTCTAAAGGAAAAGTTGAGATGTGCACCAGTGTTAGTCATTCCTAAAGGGAATGAAGAGATGACGTTATACACAGATGTTTGTGGTACCGGGCTAGGTGCTGTATTGATGCAAGGAGGTAAGGTTGTAGCTTATGCTGGTCGGCAACTGAAACTGCATGAGAGAAGATATCCCACCCATGATTTGGAATTGGCAGCGATCATGTTCGCATTGAAGATGTGGAGACATTACCTCTTGGGAGAAAGATTCGAGTTGTTCACTGATCATAAATCGTTAAAGTATCTTTTCTCTCAGAAGGATCTAAATCTCCGACAGCAAAGATGGTTAGAATTCTTGGCTTCCTATGATTTTGATATCGCATATACACCAGGAAAGGGCAATGCGATAGCTGATGCATTGAGTAGAAGACATGCCAGTTTAGGGGCTATGTTTCTAGAATGGAAGCAACTGGAGTACATCGCTGGGTATGATTTCAGACTAAAGTGCGAATTGGATCCAGAAGTATTAGCAAGTTTGACGATCAGACCCACTTTGATTGAGCGGATTGGTTCCAATCAGAGAACGATCCTAACTTATTCAAAATCATCTCCAAGTTAGAGCTGGGTATCGATAGGGAGATGGACAAGTATGGGCTTGATCGAGATGGATGGTTTAGAAAGAATGGAAGACTAGTTGTGCCCAATGTCAAGGGATTGAGAGATGAAGTGATTAGAGAATGTCATCACTTAAAACTGACTATACATCCCGGTGGTAACAAAATGTATCGAGACATGAAGCAGATCTACTACTGGGAAGGAATGAAAAGAGACGTTGGAAAGTTTATATCCAAATGCATGAATTGCCAGCTAGTTAAATCTGAGAAAAAAAGCCTAGTGGGTTGTTGCAAACATTAGAAATTCCAGAATGGAAATGGGAACAAGTCTCAATAGATTTCATTGACGGGTTACTAAGAACTAGATTGGGCCATGATATCATTTGGGTGATTGTGGATCGATTGACTAAGAGTGCAAGGTTTATACCCATCAAGTCGAATAGAACAGCAGCTAAGTTAGCGGAACTATATATGAAATGGGTAGTGAGATTTCATGGAGTACCTAAAAGCATTGTGAGTGACCGAGATCCGTTGTTTACTAGTGGGTTTTGGAAGAGCTTACAAGAGGCTCTAGGGTTAGAACTACACCTCAGTACCGCATATCATCCTCAAACTGACGGTCAGACAGAGAGGATGAATCGAGTATTAGAAGATCTCTTGAGAGCTTGCATATTGGATTTTGGCGGATCATTGGATAACCATTTGCATCTAGTGGAGTTTGCATATAATAATAGATATGAATCCAGTATCGGTATGGCTCCATTTGAAGCTTTGTATGGAAGACCGTGCAACTAACCGTCATGTTGGTTAGAAACCACTGAGAAGTTTTTTCTTGGACTAGATGTGATAAGAGAAACCTCATACAAGATTAAGATCATCCGACAACGAATGAAGGCTGCCCAAGATAGGCAGAAGAGTTATGCTGATAAGAGGAGAAGAGATTTAAAATTCTCCATTGGTGACTTGGTTTTTGTCAATATTTCTCCATTAAAGAGTCTGATACAATTTGGTAGGAGAGGCAAGTTAACACCAAAATTTGTTGGTCCATTACCATTCTCGAGCAAGTTGGGAATTTGGCATATAAAGTTGAATTACCAGAGAAGATGCAGGAGTTGATAACGTATTTCATGTTTCCCAGTTAAGAAAATTCGTGCACAACCTTAATGTGACTATTTCACCGGATCAGTTGGACGATATTGAGGTTGAACCCGAGGCAGTTGGGAACTGTAGGCCTATGCGTATTGTTGGGAACGATACGAAGCAGCTTCGAAGGAAGGCGGCAAACTAGTCAAAGTTCAGTGGGGTGATGATGAGGAAGACTGTACTTGGGAAACAGAGGAGAACATAAAGAGGAAGTATCCAGAACTCTTTGCCTGGTAAGGTTTTTATATCGGTATAGTACTCCCTTGTTAGTAAACCGCATGCTAGGATAGGCTTCTTTTGTTGTTTTGTATGCTTTATTGTTTTGTTAATGATTGGTAGGCATGCGGGATCCTTTGTATGTTTTGGGTTAAGGAATTTCAAGGGCGAAATTTCTTAAGGGGGGATAATGTAACGACCCGCATTCTACGCATAGAAGGATCGTAGAATATTTATTTCTTTCTCGTAAGGAGTCGCATGGTCGTGTGACATTGGGGGACGACTATTGGGGTCATTTCCCATGTTCACGATTTTTGCCGATTTTTGAATGACCGTTTTGCCCTTAGCTGATCTTGTTTTGGCCATAACTTTTGATTGGTAAGGAATTTTGACCTGAAACCACTTCCATTAGATTTGAATGATGGTTTACCTTTCCGTAGAGTGGTCATATGTGAAAAACAGACTTACCGTTTGAGAGATATGGACGAAATAAGGTTTAGAAAGTGAAAAACTTCTTAACCGGGCCAAATGAGGTGATAAGTGAATGGGCCCATAACCCATTTTGGGATTAGGGTTATGGGGAGGCTGAAATGAGTTAGGTTTTCATTCTATTTCAGTTTTCTAGCCGCCATTTACCTCCTAGAAACCCTAACAACGGCCTCCACCTTCTAATTTCATCTCAAATCGCTCTCTAATCAAGAATTAAGCTTAGCAACATCAAATCAAGGAGAAATAGCACCATTTCTGAGTTAGAGCTGCTGTTAGATATTGATATTCACCCAAATCAGAGGAGTTTCAGTTCTGAAAGTTTTAATTGTG
This sequence comes from Allium sativum, assembly GCA_030737875.1. Lineage (NCBI taxonomy): Eukaryota > Viridiplantae > Streptophyta > Magnoliopsida > Asparagales > Amaryllidaceae > Allium > Allium sativum. The sequence goes on along the minus strand of CM060926.1, from coordinate 678,170,045 downwards.
GCAAAGGTGAGTGATTAGCCTTGTTTTTACACTAATTATGGTTAAATAAGTGTAATTAGTGCTAATTAGCGAATTTAAACATAATTAAATTCTGGAAAAATGTTTAGAAATTCTTAAACACCGTTTTAAACCTCTATTAGAAGTTTGGGTTAATTTGGTTAAGTTTTGTTAATCCTATCATTAGATTTGCTTAAACATGATTAAGGGGAAAACATGGGTTTTGGGTATGTTTGATCTGTTTAACCTTGTCATATTGTTGTTTTGGTGTTTGTGGATGATTATACTTGTTGCTATGACTGTATGGTATGCTTTGTAATTGATTAGAACAGTCAGAATAGTCGAAAATGTCGTTGTATAGCATAAAACAGTTGCTGAAAGAGTTGTAGGAATTTGACTCGAATCGGATTGGATCGGTGGAGGGCGACCCGACCCGCCCGTGAAGAACCCCCTTCCCACGAATCGCTGGTAGAACTAAGAAGCTTGATGGTGATGACCCGACCCGCTCCTGCTCAAGTACCACAAACGGATCAGCTGAAGGGCGAGTACCATGACCCGACTGGGAGAGGTTGCCACGAACCACTGATGGACCCCCGACCCGAACCAATAGGTGCTCACGATCTGAATCGGATGAGTTGACATGGAGACACCGATCTGGAGCCTGCCACCACGACCCGAACCATATGGAGCACCACGATCCGCCCCATGCATCACGAACCAGATGGAAATCAAACCGAAGGGTGACTACAATCCGAAGCAAAGTGAAGTGAAGGGCCAAACCGATCCGGAGGAGACCAAAACCCGAGATGCAAAGGTAGTCCAAATGGGAAGTAGAACTCAGGATCCAGTTGGGAACCAACGAGTTAACTTCATGAGTTGGGCTTTTCTGCGGGACGTGTGTTAAGGAGTTGTCAACGTCCATAACTTTGATTCACCACCGAGAGACGCAGTGCAGTGGGTTAGTTATTACTCCATGGGGCATATTGATCGTAGCATGGCTATGAGCCAGTGCAGTGGAGTCGTTATGACTTCATGGGGCAGAGTGGATGTAACAACCCAGCGGTTTCTGGCCTTGAAAATCGACATAAATACCTTCACCGAACTCATGCCGATCTTCCAAGCACCGAAAACACATGACATTATTAGAAAGAATTTTGAGGGTGAGATAAGAAAGAAATATTAGAATAGAAGAAGAAGAACCAACACAGAGTCTCACATCGCAGCGGAACAAAATATAATACAGAAATAATCTTTATTGTGAGCTTTTGAAAATACTTACAATATCAGAGTACAACACACATCTGGACAGTTTTGATAATCTGTCCTCATATATATGATCGCACAACGGAATATTATTCATCTGAACATCTTTAGCTCGTCTCTGGACTCTCAGTACCTGATAACCTGAACCTGTACACCTCGGTCTAACCCGAGCATTTACAAAACATCGGGTCAGTCTGGTGGACCAGAGTGAGAAAAACTCGCACAGCATTTATGGTATCATGCCACTTGATTTTAAAGTTAAAATCCTCTCGAAAGAAAAAGATAATCGTAAGACCGACCACACATAAACACGGACGGTTTTTACCTTACGATAACCCAAACCAGTTTTTGAAATCCATATCTTTTCTGATATTACAATAGTGTCTAAATACAAGTAAATGTCAATCTAGTGGAACGCTTGCATCTCACGCTACACGTATATATATACAAACAAAACCGTAGGCACTTATTGGAAATTGGATTCCGACCTTGACAAGGTATGGGACCACCTGCCGCTCGTGTATCTCTAGAGGCGAATACACTGGGTTCAACAAGAACGTCTTGCAACCCGACCCTCACATGACCGACCACTCATTTCGCTTGAGTGTATCGAATGTATATCACCAACGGTTGGACTCAAAGCACCGTTTCCCGAATGGGCAGGATCGATAAAGTAAGAAACAAAAGGAATTTCTCTAGATAGGTGATTATACACCCTAGTGGGAGCGACCCACATAGCCATGCTGCCTGCCCGATTTTTGTTATCTCCCGGTTGATGAGGCTTGAGGTCAGCACACATCTGGTCATCATAAACTTTGAATGCCACATCGTCAGATCCGCCAGATATCACTAATTGACGTCCACAAAAATACTCTAGCAGTTAAGCTAAGAGAACGGTCATTCCCCGCCAACCACTATCGCACGTTTGAAGAAATCAACGTACGTGACCCTTGGACATACTCTGTCAGACACTCGTCCATACAAGTCATCCAAGAACAGGATGAACTGAAGGTACTCTCCTACTGCATCCAATATAGGAATCACCCCATGGATCAGTAGCGATCGTCCTTGCAATCCACAGTTTCAACCACGACAGAAACCCAGTATATCTCCGGGTCGAATCAGAGACTGTAAGTGGTTATTCCGCTTTATGAAGATCTATGGTCTTCACATGCTCCATATCGATCGTTGCTTGATCTCTTCTTTATATTCGCGTTTTGTAACAACCCGTATTTTCAATAACCTGTTATAACATAAATCGAGGCAAAATTTAATTCTAAAATCTGAATCAAGGGAAACGGGCTATGCCATTGCGTTCGTCTCGGAAAAATACGCGAAATAGAGTCCGAGTTTTCGAAAATCGGAGTCCGTATGACCCAGTTAAGGCCCATTGAAGTTTTCAGAAATTTCCATGTTAAAAACAGATTTAAATTTTAAATTAAAAACAAGGATTAGGGCTAACTGGCGTCAGGCGGGAAAACTCCCGCCTAGACCCCCATGTCGACAGGCATGTCGACAGGGGTCTAAGGGTGTCGACTGCCCTGTCGACAGCCCTGTCGACACGGGGTGGCCGGGCAGTTTTGCCTGGCGCACCATTTGTGATTTGGGCTTGGTCTTGTGGCTTGGTTCTAGAGAATTCCTAAATCTGACGGGCCTAAACTAACCTAGGGTTAATCCTAGGGCTAAAAACACTCTAATCTTCTATAAATAAGCCCCTAATCCTACCCTAAAACCTCATTATTCATTCTAGCAACCAAACTATGTCAAATTGAATTCTCAAATGGCCTCCACCTAAAAACCCTAGCCTCCAACCTCTTCATGAATCATTCCTATGAAGATTATGATGTTCATACAAGCATTTATAAGTTGTATGAATGATCATTAGCTTGCATACATCATCAAGTTGCAAGCTTTATTTGCTAAGCTAGAGTTTTTGGGATTTTTGTTAATTGGAGCTTTGTTTTGGGTTTTTATATGCTTGCATAAAGGGCTTCTCAATCTTTATTAGTAGATTTGTGTCTTCATAATATTTGTAAGCCCTCTTACCTTCATTTTAGAAACTCTAAAGTTAATATGTGATGAAAGTTGGGATTTATGCATGTTTAATAAGTTATGCATGCTTATGCGAGTTCACTATGCTATGTTATGCATGTTTAATAAGTTATGCATGCTTATGCGAGTTCACTATGCTATGTTATGCATGTTTAATAAGCTATGCATGCTTATGCGAGTTCAATATGCCATGTTACACATGTTTGATAAGTTATGCATGTTTATGCAAGTTCACTATGCCATGATTTGCAAGTTTAACAAGTTATGCATGTTTATGCAAGTTCACTATGCCATGATTTGCAAGTTCAACAAGTTATGCATGTTTATGCAAGTTCACTATGCCATGATTTGCAAGTTTAACAAGTTATGCATGTTTATGCAAGTTCACTATGCCATGATTTGCAAGTTTAACAAGTTATGCATGTTTATGCAAGTTCACTATGCTAAGTTATGCAAGTTCAACATGTTATGCATGTTTATTATGATATGTAAGACTCCTCATGTATGTTGTGCCAAGTTCCCTCTTTCTATCCTTTATGCGTTATGACGAATATGTAAGCGATAGAATGACGTTGGGGGGGGGGGGGTTTGGATAAAACTTAAAATACATGAAAATATAAGGTTGGGAATTTACCTATTAAGTTAGGTCTACCCCTTGGGAATTTACCTATTAAGTTAGGTCTACCCAAGTATTTGTTAAACTTGTAATTATGTTTTGAAAATAAAGTGGACATGGCACTTAGAAAACATAAGTGTGGCCAACTCGAGGTTGGGTTGAGTTTGTAGCGTAAACCTACCCGGAACCGACCGGCTTAACTAGTTGCTACAAACAATAGGACCCAATGTGAGAAGTTGGTCATGTGTACCTTGGACCCGAGGTTAGACCAAGTTGTGGTGTAAAGCTACCCGGACCCGACCGGCTTAACTAGTAACCGCAACAAAGTCTAATGTGAGAGGTTAAGGTACAATTAAATCAATGCCTCATGATTAGGGTTAAGTCATGGCCCACTAATACTTAACCAATTGTGGGGATACGAGGGATTAAATGGGGTTAAGTGGTGAACTGTTGGTTACACTTAACTAATTTAATCCATGATTAGTGAGGGGTTAAACCACACTTAACCCCCTTAGAAAACCCTAGCAACGTGGTCTGTTCCAGCAGTAATCCCAGTTTGGTATCATTCACAACCCTAGAGGCTAGGTTAGGGCGGGGCACGATTACTGGACTGATGTAAGCGACCAAAACGACGGCTGAGTGGTACAGCGGTGCGGGTCCAGGCGGGCTACGGACGTGCACGTAATCCGGTGTTGGACAAACTCGAGGCACGGGTACCAGTAGGTTTAGACTGTGCATTATTGCTTAGGTGTCTGGGGTTGACACCCGAGGGTTTGATACACCCGAAGGTGGACCCAGCACAGTCTGACTACAGCAATATGTGGGCCGTATGGACACCAACACTTGACGTGTTAGGTTTATAGGGAGCCGATCGACTAGACCGTTGGGCTGGACCTTGTATTAAGGTCACCTCATGTTAATGGGCCAAAGTTTGGGCTAAGGGATCAATACCTGTTATGTTAGTTTGCTAGTACACTATGGTGCAAAGCTTAATCTTCTTTATGTGATGACACCTTTATCTATTGTCAGTATGTTCATCTCAGTTTCCATCATGATGCTAACTTTACTAGTTTATAGACTGATCGTAGTAGGGCTTACCAGTCTTTTTGACTGACCTGTTTTCTTTCGCCTCTTTTCTTCCGTTTCCCCCCCCCCAGGTTCTCAGGGAGGGAATACAGGAGCTTAGCTTGGATCCTACCTGCTTTCTTGGATAGCTCATGTATGCTTTGGACTTGAGCTCGCTATGGTTTTTCTGCTTTGGGGATAGCTACTTATGTTTTTCTCTTCAGTTTTCAGATGATGTTGTTTATGTACTAGACTTATTTTATTTGGAAAATTGACATGATGTTGTACTAAGACTTGTGTTTTGAAATGGTTTGAAAATCTTCCGCTGTTACTTACTCTGCTTTACATATATATTTATGTTCTTGTTCTGCCTTGATATATCATTATGCATGCTTACCCAGTTCTAACGCCCCCCAGAAGCTGGTGCCCCCGAAAGAGCGACCCTAGAGGAGGTGGGGTGTTACAAATTTGGTATCAGAGCATATGGTTTACGAGAAAGAACAAAAAGTTTTTAAAAAAAAAAGACTTTTGAAAAACTATTTTCAAAACAAGTATAAAGTATTTTCCAAAGAAAGTCTAGTATTTTAAAAGGCTATTCCCCAAAAAGCCATTAGCGTTATCCTTCGTTCCCTTGGCCTAATCTTATCTTATCCTTCGTTTCAGTATGGCTGAGGATCTTGCCATCCCCGATGGAGTAAACGTACCACTCTGGTATAGGAGACTTCTAGAAGCTAGGGCGGCAGCCGGCCCCGCAAACCCTACTCCCACTCCTCCTCCTATAGTTGAGAATCCTCCCCCTAATGTCCCTCCTCCGGTGGTTCCTATTCCTCCTCCCGTTGCTAATGTTCCTCCTCCTCCTGTTGCTGGGGCTCCTCTTCCTCCTCCTCCCCCTCAGCATCCTCAGGTTGAGTTCACGAAGGTTTGTAAAGACTTCAAGGCGATGGGAGGCAAGAATTTCCTAGGCACGGAATCTTTTGTTGAAGCTAGGAATTGGCTGAAAGACACTGAGGACTTATTTGCTATCTTTGGGATTGATGACGAGAGGAAGATCTTATTGACAGTGTGGCTTTTGAAGGATGAAGCGGCCTATTGGTGGGAGGTCACCAATGGGACGAGGCCCGTTGAGACTTGGGCCGATTTGAGGGCTAGATTTGTGGCCAAGTTTCTATCTTCTTCTGAGGCGAATTTACAGATGGAGAAGTTCATTGCATTAAAGCAAGGTGATATGTTTGTCAAGGAGTATGTGAACAAGTTTAATCAGCTGGCCCGTTTTGGTTTGGATATGGTAAACACTCCTGAGAAGAAGGCTCTTCGATTTGCTAGAGGGTTGAATGAGCCGCTGCAGGGCTTGGCGATGTCACATATTCCGCATGGAGCTACTTTTGAGAGTTTGGTCAATATGGCTCTACTTCAGGGAGATGGAAAGAAAGAGGTCAAGTCGAGTGATACTCAAGCAAAGAAGACGGATTCTCAAGGTAAAGGCAATCAAGGTGGTCAAAGCAGTCAGGGGAATCAGAGCAAGAACAAGAAGGGGAACAACAACAAAGGCAAGGGAAAGTGCAATTACTGTGGTGCGCCTGGACACTTTGCTAAGGATTGTAGGAAGAAGAAAAGGAAGCTTAGTGGTGGATGTTTTTCCTGTGGTGAGACTGGACACTTCAGCAAGGAATGCCCGAAGAAGAAAGGACAGGCTGGACCTTCAGGAGGGCAAGTTCATGCTCTCAATACCGCTCCAGTTCCCGATCGAGGTAGTGTTTCTGTTGAGAACCTTGTTTATGTTTCCGATCTTCCAGTTCGTACCTTGTTTGATTCTGGTGCATCACATAGCTTTATTTCATCTGATCTTGTTGATAGTTTGCACCTTAGTACTAGCTTAGTGGATGATCCCGTTTGTGTTTCGAATCCCATTGGGGGTTCTGCTCATCTATCTATGATATGTGAGGATCTGAGGATCTCTATACTCAGTGTAGAGTTCTTGTGTAGTGCGTATGTTCTTGGTTTCAGGGGATACGGATTGATATTGGGCATGGATTGGCTGTCCAGATATGGAGCCATTCTTGATTGTGAGCATAGGGTTGTGAGGCTTGTGACTCGCCTTGGCAACACCTTAGAGATTTCATGCAATCCGAAGAATCCCGTCATGTTGTGCTATCTTGAATCTCTCGACTCGTCAGAGGAAACCCTTCAGTCAGCAAGGGTGGTCCGAGATTAACCAGATGTCTTTGAAGAAGTTAAGGGGTTGCCCCTTAAACGAGAGATTGATTTTCGCATTTATCTGGTGGATAATGCTAAGCCTGTTTCTTTGCCCGTTCGGCACATGGCTCCGCGTGAGAGACGGGAGCTCAGCAAGCAAGTAAAGGAGTTGCTGGAGAAGAACTTCATCAGACGAAGTATATCCGAATGGGGAGCGCCTGTGGTGTTTGCTACTAAGGCAGATGGTTCTCTTCGACTCTGTGTGGACTATAGAGAATTGAATAAGCTGACTAAGAAGAACAGACACCCGTTACCGAGGATCGATGATCTCTTTGACCAGCTTGTTGGCGCTTCTGTTTTCTCTCAGCTTGATCTTGCTACTGGATTTCATCAGCTCAGAGTGGCTGAAGATAGTATAGACAAGACTGCATTCAGAACTCTAGATGGATTCTTTGAATGGCTTGTTATGCCGTTCGGTTTGACGAATGCACCCGCGTATTTCGTGGACTTGATGAGTAGGGTGTTTCGGGAGTTCTTGAACAAGTTTGTCGTGGTCTTTGTGGATGATATTCTGATCTTCTCCAAGGATGAAGAAGAGCACGCGAGGCATCTTGTAGAGGTGATGGATATGCTTAGAGCGCATCAGTTAAAGGCCAAGTTCTCCAAGTGTCACTTTTGGAGAAGGGAAGTTAGATTCCTTGGGCATATCGTATCCAAGCAAGGCTTAGCGGTGGATCCCGCTAAGGTGGTTGCAGTTCAGGATTGGAAGACTCCAAGGAATGCAACCGAGGTGAGAAGTTTTCTAGGTCTTGCGGGTTTTTACCGGAAGTTCATCAAGGACTTCGCGAAGGTATCCGCTCCTCTTACTAAGTTGACGAAGAAGAACTTAGTTTTTGCTTGGGATATGGACTGTGAGCTTGCTTTTCAGAGACTCAAGAGAGCCCTTACCTCAGCACCAGTTCTAGCTTTACCCGATGGTGGTAAGATGTTTACCGTGTACACTGATGCTTGTGGCACGGGATTGGGCGTCGTTCTGATGCAAGAAGGCAGAGTTATATGTTTTGGTGGTAGACAACTTAAGGTGCATGAGAAGAATTATCCCACCCATGATCTAGAGCTGGCAGCGATAGTATATGCACTCAAGGCTTGGCGTCATTATCTTCTGGGAGAGAGATTTGAGCTATATACTGATCATAAGTCTTTGAAGTATCTCTTTTCGCAGAAGGATCTGAACTTGAGGCAGCAAAGATGGATGGAATTCTTGGCGTCCTATGGTTTTGATATAGCCTATACCCCTGGCAAGGGGAATATTGTAGCGGATGCATTGAGTAGAAGAAGGTTGACACTAAGTCCTCTATTTGTTGAGATGAAGAATTTAGAGTTCTTGGCAACCTTTGATTTCTCTTTGGCGGTTGAGTCGATGACCGGTTCTTTAGCATCTCTTGAGCTCAGGCCTGCCCTTCTAGAACAAGTTGGGGCTTCGCAGAAGGAAGACCCTCAGATAATTGAGATCATGGATAAGCTGATTCGAGGGGAGACATCTAGTCACCTTGCTCGATATTCTCTAGACGATAAGGGTTGGCTGAGGAGAGACAGAAGGCTTTGTGTTCCGATGGTAGAAGACTTGGTGAGGAAAGTTCTTAATGAGGCACATCGCTCCAAGTTGACTATACATCCGGGTGGAGATAAGATGTATAAGGATATGAAGCGCATTTTCTTCTGGCCTGGAATGAAGAAGGATGTGGCAGAGTTTGTCTCTAGGTGTGTCGTTTGTCAGAGAGTAAAAGCCGAGTCGAAGAAGCCCGGTGGGCTATTGCATCCTCTAGAGGTCCCGCTATAGAAATGGGAGAGTATTTCTATGGACTTTATTGATGGGCTTCCAAGGTCAAGAAAAGGAAATACAAGCATATGGGTCATTGTGGATAGACTTACGAAGAGTGCTCATTTCATTCCAGTAAAGAGCAAGAGGACCGCATCTTGGCTAGCGTCCGTATATCTTCGTGAGATAGTACGACTACATGGAGTCCCTTCCAGCATAGTCAGTGACCGAGACCCCATCTTTACTAGTCAGTTCTGGAACAGTTTGCAGGAAGCTATGGGCACGAGGTTGAACCTGAGTACGGCCTATCACCCACAAACGGACGGTCAGACAGAAAGGGTGAATAGGGTACTTGATGACTTGTTGAGGCTTTGCATTCTGGATTTTGGTGGTACTTGGGAATACCATCTTCCTCTAGTTGAGTTTGCATATAATAACAGTTATCAGGCAAGCATAGGGATGGCACCATTTGAGGCTTTATATGGGAGACCGTGCAAGTCACCCACATGTTGGTGGGAGACTACAGATAAGCTTATACTTGGACCTGACATGATTAGAGATACATCCGAGAAGGTCGAGTTGATTAGAAGACGGATGAAAGCGGCCCAAGACCGACAAAAATCCTATGCTGATAAGCGAAGATCCGATTTGGAGTTTGATGTCGGGGATATGGTTTTCGTAAAGGTTTCTCCTTTGCGGAATGTGGTCCGATTTGGAGTTGTGGGGAAGTTAGCACCGAGATTTGTTGGACCCTTCCCTATCATAGAGAGAATTGGGAAGATGGCTTATAAAGTGCAATTGCCCGAGAAGCTGTCCGGAGTGCATAATGTCTTTCATGTCTCGCATCTCCGAAAGTGCCTACATGAGTCCGCTGAGGTGGTTGAACCTAGCATTCTTGAAGACGTGGAAGTAGAGAAAGAGGCAACTTTGAGGAGAGCTCCGATTCGTATCTTGGGGACGGAGACCAAGAAGCTAAGGAATCGAGAGGTCAAGCTGGTGAAGGTTCAATGGGGTGAAGCCGAAGAAGACGCAACTTGGGAAACCGAGGAGAAGATGCGTGGGCTTTATCCATTCCTTTTTGAGGGTACACTCTCAATCTCTTTCCTTTGTTAGCATATCTTTCTCTTTGCTATCCATGTTTATCTAGTTATCGTGCTAATCTTGTCATGAGAACCTTAGGTAGAAACCCTTTGGATGAAACATGTGTTTGAGACATGTTATGTTTGATGGTTGCAAGTGGTTGCAAGTGTTTGCAAGTGGTTACTCGTGGATGCATGATACACATTAGGCACTAGATCGGCTCACACACTCCTCATATTGCATATGCATGAGTGTTTATGCTTATTCTTGGATGAAATTTGTATGCCATCACATGGATGTTGCATATGGATGTATGATTGAGCACGCATGTAGATAATTATGTTAGGGATTTGCATACATATGGACACATTTCACTAGCATATTTTGCATTGATCTTTGCATTAGATAAGTACATATACACACACTTTCGCATATGTTCATACAGCATTTAGAATCTTTTAAGGACAATGATTGCTAGTGGATGATGCTTTGAGTAGATGGATGATTGGATGGTAGGATACGTTCTTCCTAACTTGAAGATTTCGGGGACGAAATCCTTTAAGGAGGGGAGAATGTAACAACCCGTATTTTCAATAACCTGTTATAACATAAATCGAGGCAAAATTTAATTCTAAAATCTGAATCAAGGGAAACGGGCTATACCATTGAGTTCGTCTCGGAAAAATACGCGAAATAGAGTCCGAGTTTTCGAAAATCGGAGTCCGTATGACCCAGTTAAGGCCCATTGAAGTTTTCAGAAATTTCCATGTTAAAAACAGATTTAAATTTTAAATTAGAAACAAGGATTAGGGCTAACTGGCGTCAGGCGGGAAAACTCCCGCCTAGACCCCCATGTCGACAGGCATGTCGACAGGGGTCTAAGGGTGTCGACTGCCCTGTCGACAGCCCTGTCGACACGGGGTGGCCGGGCAGTTTTGCCTGGCGCACCATTTGTGATTTGGGCTTGGTCTTGTGGCTTGGTTCTAGAGAATTCCTAAATCTGACGGACCTAAACTAACCTAGGGTTAATCCTAGGGCTAAAAACACTCTAATCTTCTATAAATAAGCCCCTAATCCTACCCTAAAACCTCATTATTCATTCTAGCAACCAAACTATGTCAAATTGAATTCTCAAATGGCCTCCACCTAAAAACCCTAGCCTCCAACCTCTTCATGAATCATTCCTATGAAGATTATGATGTTCATACAAGCATTTATAAGTTGTACGAATGATCATTAGCTTGCATACATCATCAAGTTGCAAGCTTTATTTGCTAAGCTAGAGTTTTTGGGATTTTTGTTAATTGGAGCTTTGTTTTGGGTTTTTATATGCTTGCATAAAGGGCTTCTCAATCTTTATTAGTAGATTTGTGTCTTCATAATATTTGTAAGCCCTCTTACCTTCATTTTAGAAACTCTAAAGTTAATATGTGATGAAAGTTGGGATTTATGCATGTTTAATAAGTTATGCATGCTTATGCGAGTTCACTATGCTATGTTATGCATGTTTAATAAGCTATGCATGCTTATGCGAGTTCAATATGCCATGTTACACATGTTTGATAAGTTATGCATGTTTATGCAAGTTCACTATGCCATGATTTGCAAGTTTAACAAGTTATGCATGTTTATGCAAGTTCACTATGCCATGATTTGCAAGTTCAACAAGTTATGCATGTTTATGCAAGTTCACTATGCCATGATTTGCAAGTTTAACAAGTTATGCATGTTTATGCAAGTTCACTATGCCATGATTTGCAAGTTTAACAAGTTATGCATGTTTATGCAAGTTCACTATGCTAAGTTATGCAAGTTCAACATGTTATGCATGTTTATTATGATATGTAAGACTCCTCATGTATGTTGTGCCAAGTTCCCTCTTTCTATCCTTTATGCGTTATGACGAATATGTAAGCGATAGAATGACGTTGGGGGGGGGGGTTTGGGTAAAACTTAAAATACATGAAAATATAAGGTTGGGAATTTACCTATTAAGTTAGGTCTACCCCTTGGGAATTTACCTATTAAGTTAGGTCTACCCAAGTATTTGTTAAACTTGTAATTATGTTTTGAAAATAAAGTGGACATGACACTTAGAAAACATAAGTGTGGCCAACTCGAGGTTGGGTTGAGTTTGTAGCGTAAACCTACCCGGAACCGACCGGCTTAACTAGTTGCTACAAACAATAGGACCCAATGTGAGAAGTTGGTCATGTGTACCTTGGACCCGAGGTTAGACCAAGTTGTGGTGTAAAGCTACCCGGACCCGACCGGCTTAACTAGTAACCGCAACAAAGTCTCATGTGAGAGGTTAAGGTACAATTAAATCAATGCCTCATGATTAGGGTTAAGTCATGGCCCACTAATACTTAACCAATTGTGGGGATACGAGGGATTAAATGGGGTTAAGTGGTGAACTGTTGGTTACACTTAACTAATTTAATCCATGATTAGTGAGGGGTTAAACCACACTTAACCCCCTTAGAAAACCCTAGCAACGTGGTCTGTTCCAGCAGTAATCCCAGTTTGGTATCATTCACAACCCTAGAGGCTAGGTTAGGGCGGGGCACGATTACTGGACTGATGTAAGCGACCAAAACGACGGCTGAGTGGTACAGCGGTGCGGGTCCAGGCGGGCTACGGACGTGCACGTAATCCGGTGTTGGACAAACTCGAGGCACGGGTACCAGTAGGTTTAGACTGTGCATTATTGCTTAGGTGTCTGGGGTTGACACCCGAGGGCTTGATACACCCGAAGGTGGACCCAGCACAGTCTGACTACAGCAATATGTGGGCCGTATGGACACCAACACTTGACGTGTTAGGTTTATAGGGAGCCGATCGACTAGACCGTTGGGCTGGACCTTGTATTAAGGTCACCTCATGTTAATGGGCCAAAGTTTGGGCTAAGGGATCAATACCTGTTATGTTAGTTTGCTAGTACACTATGGTGCAAAGCTTAATCTTCTTTATGTGATGACACCTTTATCTATTGCCAGTATGTTCATCTCAGTTTCCATCATGATGCTAACTTTACTAGTTTATAGACTGATCGTAGTAGGGCTTACCAGTCTTTTTGACTGACCTGTTTTCTTTCGCCTCTTTTCTTCCGTTTCCCCCCCAGGTTCTCAGGGAGGGAATACAGGAGCTTAGCTTGGATCCTACCTGCTTTCTTGGATAGCTCATGTATGCTTTGGACTTGAGCTCGCTATGGTTTTTCTGCTTTGGGGATAGCTACTTATGTTTTTCTTTTCAGTTTTCAGATGATGTTGTTTATGTACTAGACTTATTTTATTTGGAAAATTGACATGATGTTGTACTAAGACTTGTGTTTTGAAATGGTTTGAAAATCTTCCGCTGTTACTTACTCTGCTTTACATATATATTTATGTTCTTGTTCTGCCTTGATATATCATTATGCATGCTTACCCAGTTCTAACGCCCCCCAGAAGCTGGTGCCCCCGAAAGAGCGACCCTAGCGGAGGTGGGGTGTTACACGTTTGTTGGTCGGAATGGTTTTTCGAATATATATTCGATCCCGGTCTTTCCATACCAACAATCGTAAGGGTCAGACTTGATAGTCGGTTATTTAACTATCAAGTAAACATCCATGAAATCACAAAAATAGATTCTTAGGTCTAGTATTCAGCATCACTTGGCTTTTAAAATTAATCTCCCAATTTCCTTTTGATTCGCTACTAGGGAAATATCTTCTTATCTCATTTCCGTTACTTTGGAAATCTTATCACACACTCTCGCCATTACCAACTAGTATCATCCTTGGATAGTCCCGAAGTTGTTCAAGTTGGGGTATTTTAGTTACCTCTCAGACCTTGATCAACATCGTTTTTATCTTTAGAAAAGCCCGAGATGTAATTCAAGAACCAATATTAAACACATTCCATTATTTAAAATATCGTTTTACAGTACTTTTTATCTTTTGGAAATTTCTCTTTAAATATAATTAATATCGCTTAATTTGTTATTTAAAGAGTTCCTTACTAAACATCACTTTATTTACTCTCGACTCATTCAAATGACTTTGTTTCCAACTGAATTATAAATCCTATTCCCAACCTTGTTTACCAAGCTTAAATCAAATCCTTTTTCTCAATCCCATTTCTTTCGGAAAATCCCCTTTCAAATCCTTTGATTCAACTTAACACCATTATTAAGTATTTCCAGTTTAAGATAACGTTTAAACTCATATTCCATTTATAAATCTCGTTTATAAATTTTAGGTTTAATATAAACCCCCTTTATATCTCTATCTCTCTTTGCTTAATTCAAACGTTAAGTAATCCTTTCATTATAAGACTCGAGTTTAAATCTTATTCATGACGTCTTTCCAAAATCACCTATATTCCAAAACAGTTACTTACTTAAATGATTTTAAGAAGTAAGTACTCAAACTAAAACAAATAGTTTTCTTTTACATTTACCCTTGTAAAATCAGTTAAACGCGCTATCTCCAAAAATAAATAATAAAATCTCCTTTAAACCCTCCTTAAAATTTAAACACTATCGTTAAGTGATTTTATTTAGGCCATTAACCACAAACTAATTAAATGTCAATCTCAGTTAAAACGGTCAACTTGGTTAATTCAAAACACGATTATTTCCTTAACCAACTTCCAGTTAACTCTTGTTTAAATTAATCCAATATAATTAATTTAAGTAACTTCCTTTAATTGTTCATCTGACGCAATTAATCAAATACCTAACCGCTAGGTTATTTCTTGCTCATTGTTTATAATTCTTAATAACATAAGAATTTGGTTTATAAAACAATTTCATAATCACTTAAAAGCTTTATTTAATAAATAATTAATATTTATTACTTTTAAATAACTTCCTATTCTAGTTATAAAATATATTTATAACTTTAATACTGTCGATACACAGTCGATAAAATTCATATTTTAAACATCGATTTGATTTCTGACCCAGGTGATGCCAATTATTCAAACCATACCATCCATTGGTTAACATCAGGATAAATGTTGAAATATGGTTCAACAAACAACAATAATCAATCAATCCTTTATTTGACTGATAATTTCTATAACAATCATCAATCAATCAACAGCCAATTCAAACAATTCACACAATTTCAAACACGTTTATAAACGTGACCAATCAAGGGAAATTTCTTTATTTGGGTCAAATCATAAGGATTGGTGTTTTACTGAAATTAACCGACCGTTTAATTTCAGAAATTGTATCAACGATAAATATATATCACTAGCAATCAGTCAATTACTAACAACCAGAATACGTAAAACAAAAAAAAACCAATTTATATAAAATATAAATGGGAAGAGCTGAGTGAGTTTAACTCACCTTGATTTGAATCTGTTGATAATAGTTCGGTTTTAGTCAAATTAAACTAACGTTTAATTCGAATAAAAATTACAGTTGTTCCAGACCCTGACCAACCCTGCTCCATCTCGAAGTACTGGTCTTTACGGTCGCAACGCAACTGACCGCGCTTGAATCTGATAAAGTATGAGTTGGAAATCGTTTAAACAAGTTTATAAATAATTTAATTAAAAACATGGATTTTCCCTTTGAATTAAAGTTGGGCTTTTACCTTAAATCATCGGCCCATAAAGGATCCGACTCGCTCCTCCCTATAAACCCTCATTCGATCCCATTTTGCTCATTCAAGCCGCCTCCACTAGTTTTATTTCAAAACCGAAATCAAAGAAAAAACCCTAATCCCCTTTTTACTTTTTCTCACCAGTAAATCGGAGTTGGTCTCCGACGCAACCGCTTCTCTCCGCTACCCTCTCGAGCTCCCCTCGCTTCCGATCCTCCGAACCCCAGCGTGCCACCACCATGTTACCAAACAACCGCCAAACGGCGCAGCTTCTTACCACATATTAAGCTAAGTTTTATTTTTTTCTATTTCGATTTCAGTAATACTTGCTTTGATTTTTCTCTGGTTTTGCCGAATGGGTTATATTGTTTGAATGGGTTTTTGTATGGCTGAAATACGTCTGTGTGACCCATATTTATAGTGTTAGCTTGGTTTAGGTGTCTATCAATGGTTTCAAATTATTGTTTCAATCAAAATCAAATCTGTAATTAAATCTTGTGTTCAGATTTTGGTATATGATTTTTCCCACACTTATTTACCTGTTCGAAATGGATTTCGATGAAGATTTTTGTTGGGTTCGTGGTAGGTATTGTGTACGATTCTGATGTGAATTCAATTTTGGAAATATACACCTTACTGTGTAGGTTAGGCCAGGCTATGAATTTTACTGTTTTGGGTTACTGTTTATGCTCTGTTCCTTAGCAGTTCTTGGACTTGATGTAAGGACATACATGTGCCTGTCTTCATTTAGCTCTCCTACCCTATCCCTTAGATGTCCATTTCCAATGCATATGATCAGAAATATATATATTTGTGCTCATTATCTTGTTTTTCGATCTGATATATGAGTATATCTTATATCTACAGTTATGCTATGCATTGTCTAATTACCATAGTTGTTCTAGCCATTGTTTTTTTTTTGAATGAAACAGGGCAGTAAACATTGGTATTCAAAATGAATTGTTATGTCTATTCTGTACATATAACATTATGAATCAAGTATTGTTTTCTTTCCCCTTTTTAATGGGTTATTTTCTCTTTTCGCAGATCAAAAGGGACGGATTACCAGTACTGGAAAGGGCAAGACATTGCAGAAATTGATTTTTCCAATATTGATTTTTTTTTTATTTCTTTGTTTTATATTTGAGACCTGTATATAACATCATGTATATAGAATTCCTTCTTTTGTGCTGTGTCATTTTGAACTTGTGTTGTATAAATGGTCTTAATGTTATATGAAATTCTAGTTTTTTTTATAGGACTTCGATATGATGTGTTAAAAAAATCATTCGTACTTGGTCAAACCATTATCACTAACATCAATACTTTGTTAGGAGAGAATAGCAGCTTAAACATCAATACTTTGTTAATTAGCTTGACTGCTGCAATTACAGTCATTATGTGTTGAGCCGAGGGTATTATCATTGTCTTTTCTACAATGATATATCTTAACTGCTGAGTGTTTATTAACGAAAAAGGAACTAACATGTTTGGAAGTTTAACACATATATCGTTTGATAATACTGATCAACTTGGAATACATAAATCCCTATATATATATTCCTTCCTATTTGAAAGAATGGAGGCCTGGCTTACCAATGCTCTACCTATACAATACTTATCATGGATTTTAAAGTTTCTGCCCATATATAACAAACCATGCAACTCAAAAGAGAGAAAAATATGATCAAGAGCTATTGTATGCAGCGTTAATACATCAAACCAGACACTCTTAAAAAGATTCGATCCCAAAAGAGTTTTAGTTTAAAACTATATATATATATACTTATGTTGGCCACATCCTTGTTTTGTTCCGGAAATACGTAAAGTGAAACCATTTTAATTTTTGAAATGAATTTGATTCCCTTGGCACAAATTTTATGTACTTCCACATATTGATTCACTTGGCCATAAGTTTATGTACTACAACGCATTGATCACTTGACCACACTGTGTTTAGACCGCATGCATTAGTCAGCCCTTTTGGCCAAGTCGTATAAACTATCCCGTATTTCGTTGCGCATTTCTTGTTTACTCTATTTATTTATTTAAAAACGAATTCCATAGCGACTATTTAGAAATTTGAATTGGACGTAACTTGAAATTTATAAACTGAAATTTCGATTTTTCTCTTTCATTAGAAAAATATAATCAAACTGGTTCAAATGTGTCTCGTTTCACAGAAATCCGACTTATATCGGATCCCCTATATTCAGTTAAAGTCCAAATCGAAAATTACGAACTACCACGTCGTTTCGAGCTCGTTTTTATTTAATATATAAATATATATATTCGAACTCTATTTTAATTAAATAAATTCGATTAAAAATCCATTATAATTCCAATATAATATATAAACTCATTTAAATATTCGAATTTAAATGGCCGAAAAATCTGGGACGTTACATTCTTCCCCCCTTAAAATAATTTCGTCCTCGAAATTGCAAAGTAAGAAGAATATTTCCAATCGAATTATTTTAAAATCATTTCTTTCGCATTAATTCCAAAATAAATTCGAACTCTAATAATTTTCTAAAAATTTGCCAGCATCTCTTCTGCATGGCTCGATCGGTACGACTACCACTGCCACTCTGGGCCTCACTTCTTTGAAAAGAAAACTCAAATCCAAATGGCAACCCACTTAATCTGAATCCCAATTTATCCATTAAATTTTTAAATACCAATTTATTTGAATTCAATCTTTTTGAATTTATTCTTAAATTGGTTTTACTTAGCCAAGTTCAGTTTTACTTCTATATCCGATTTAATCGACGAATTGATTTTCTAATCAATTCAATTTTATTTCAAAATTCAAATTTGATTTCAAATCAATCAGAACAAACAACCAACTCACATTACCATAATATAGAAAATAAATTCCTTTTTCTGTATAAAAATACACATTGGGTAAAATTATTTCATCTACCCACTTTATAAAACAATATTGTATCCATCCACTAGTTCAACGCTTCTCAACACTTGAACCAGTCAAATATTACAATACAAAACATTTGTATATAAAATCTTACAAATACGCTCTCATATATATACACTCAAACTCAATCTAGGGTGTTACTAACCCCATCTCTATTGAGTTACACCACAGAACCAAGGTTACTACTCAACCAATAGCTCTGATACCACTGTAACGACCCAGCGGTTTCCGGCCTTGAAAATCGACATAAATACCTTCACTGAACTCATGTCGATCCTCCAAGCACCGAAAACACAGGACATTATTAGAAAGAATTTAGAGGGTGAGATAAGAAAGAAATATTAGAATAGAAGAAGAAGAAGAAGAACCAACACAGAGTCTCACATCGCAGCGGAACAAAATATAATACAGAAATAATCTTTATTGCGAGCTTTTGAAAATACTTACAATATCAGAGTACAACACACATCTGGACAGTTTTGATAATCTGTCCTCATATATATGATCGCACAGCGGAATATCATTCATCTGAACATCTTCAGCTCGTCTCTGGACTCTTAGTACCTGATAACCTTAACCTGTACACCTCGGTCTAACTCGAGCATTTACAAAACACCGGGTCAGTCTGGAGGACCAGAGTGAGAAAAACTCGCACATCATTTATGGTATCATGCCACTTGATTTTAAAGTTAAAATCCTCTCGAAAGAAAAAGATAATCGTAAAACCGACCAAACATAAACACAGACGGTTTTTACCTTACGATAACCCAAACCAGTTTTTGAAATCCATATCTTTTCTGATATTACAATAGTGTCTAAATACAAGTAAATATCAATCTAGTGGAACGCTTGCATCTCACGCTCCACGTATATATATACAAACAAAACCATAGGCACTTTTTGGAAATTGGATTCCGACCTTGACAAGGTATGGGACCACTTACCGCTCGTGTATCTCTAGAGGCGAATACACTGGGTTCAACAAGAACGTCTTGCAACCCGGCCCTCACATGATCGACCACTCATTTCGCTTGAGTGTATCGAATGTATATCACCAGCGGTTGGACTCAAACCACCGTTTCCCGAATGGGCAGAATCGATAAAGTAAGAAACAAAAGGAATTTCTCTAGATAGGTGATTATACACCCTAATGGGAGCGACCCACAAAGCCATGCTGCCTGCCCGATTTTTGTCATCTCCCGGTTGATGAGGCTTGAGGTCAGCACACATCTGGTCATCATACACTTTGAATGCCACATCGTCAGATCCGCCAGATATCACTAATTGACGTCCACAAAAATACTCTAGCAGTTAAGCTAAGAGAATGGCCATTCCCCGCCAACCACTATCGCACGTTTGAAGAAATCAACGTACGTGACCCTTGGACATACTCTGTCAGACACTCGTCCATACAAGTCATCCAGGAACAGGATGAACCGAAGGTACTCTCCTACTGCATCCAATATAGGAATCACCCCATGGATCAGTAGCGATCGTCCTTGCAATCCACAGTTTCAACCACGACAGAACCCCGGTATATCTCCGGGTCGAATCAGAGATTGTAAGTGGTTCTTCCGCTTTATGAAGATCTAAGGTCTTCACATGCTCCATCTCGATCGTTGCTTGATCTCTTCTTTATATTCGCGTTTGTTGGTCGGAATGGTTTTTCGAATATATATTCGATCCCGGTCTTTCCATACCAACAATCGTAAGGGTCAGACTTGATAGTCGGTTATTTAACAAACAAGTAAACATCCATGAAATCACAAAAATAGATTCTTAGGTCTAGTACTCAGCATCACTTGTCTTTTAAAATTAATCTCCCAATTTCCTTTTGATTTGCTACTAGGGAAATATCTTCTTATCTCATTTCCGTTACTTTGGAAATCTTATCACACACTCTCGCCATTACCAACTAGTATCACCCTTGGATAGTCCCGAAGTCGTTCAAGTTGGGGTATTTTAGTTACCTCTGAGACCTTGATCAACAACGTTTTTATCTTTAGATAAGCCCGAGCTGTAATTCAAGAACCAATATTAAACACATTCCATTATTTAAAATATCGTTTTACAGTACTTTTTATCTTTTGGAAATTTCTCTTTAAATATAATTAATATCGCTTAATTTGTTATTTAAAGAGTTCCTTACTAAACATCACTTTATTTACTCTCGACTCATTCAAATGACTTTGTTTCCAACTGAATTATAAATCCTATTCCCAACCTTGTTTACCAAGCTTAAATCAAATCCTTTTTCTCAATCCCATTTCTTTCGGAAAATCCCCTTTCAAATCCTTTGATTCAACTTAACACCATTATTAAGTATTTCCAGTTTAAGATAACGTTTAAACTCATATTCCATTTATAAATCTCGTTTATAAATTTTAGGTTTACTATAAACGCCCTTTATATCTCTATCTCTCTTTGCTTAATTCAAACGTTAAGTAATCCTTTCATTATAAGACTCAAGTTTAAATCTTATTCATGACGTCTTTCCAAAATCACCTATATTCCAAAACAGTTACTTACTTAAATGATTTTAAGAAGTAAGTACTCAAACTAAAACAAATAGTTTTCTTTTACATTTACCCTTGTAAAATCAGTTAAACGCGCTATCTCCAAAAATAAATAATAAAATCTCCTTTAAACCCTCCTTAAAATTTAAACACTATCGTTAAGTGATTTTATTTAGGCCATTAACCACAAACTAATTAAACGTCAATCTCAGTTAAAACGGTCAACTTGGTTAATTCAAAACACGATTATTTCCTTAACCAACTTCCAGTTAACTCTTGTTTAAATTAATCCAATATAATTAATTTAAGTAACTTCCTTTAATTGTTCATCTGACGCAATTAATCAAATACCTAACCGCTAGGTTATTTCTTGCTCATTGTTTATAATTTTTAATAACATAAGAATTTGGTTTATAAAACAATTTCATAATCACTTAAAAGCTTTATTTAATAAATAATTAATATTTATTACTTTTAAATAACTTCCTATTCTAGTTATAAAATATATTTATAACTTTAATATTGTCGAAACACAGTCGATAAAATTCATATTTTAAACATCGATTTGATTTCTGACCCAGGTGATGCCAATTATTCAACCCATACCATCCATTGGTTAACATCAGGATAAATGTTGAAATATGGTTCAACAAACAACAATAATCAATCAATCCTTTATTTGACTGATAATTTCTATAACAATCATCAATCAATCAACAGCCAATTCAAACAATTCACACAATTTCAAACATGTTTATAAACGTGACCAATCAAGGGGAATTTCTTTATTTGGGTCAAATCATAAGGATTGGTGTTTTACTGGAATTAACCGACCGTTTAATTTCAGAAATTGTATCAACGATAAATATATATCACTAGCAATCAGTCAATTACTAACAACCAGAATACACAAAACAAAAAAAACCAATTTATATAAAATATAAATGGGAAGAGCTGAGTGAGTTTAACTCACCTTGATTTGAATCTGTTGATAATAGTTCGGTTTTAGTCAAATTAAACTAACGTTTAATTCGAATAAAAATTACAGTTGTTCCAGACCCTGACCAACCCTGCTCCATCTCGAAGTACTAGTCTTTACGGTCGCAACGCAATTGACCGCGCTTGAATCTGATAAAGTATGAGTTGGAAATCGTTTAAACAAGTTTATAAATAATTTAATTAAAAACATGGATTTTCCCTTTGAATTAAAGTTGGGCTTTTACCTTAAATCATCGGCCCATAAAGGATCCGACTCGCTCCTCCCCATAAACCCTCATTCGATCCCATTTTGCTCATTCAAGCCGCCTCCATTAGTTTTATTTCAAAACCGAAATCAAAGAAAAAACCCTAATCCCCTTTTTACTTTTTCTCACCAGTAAATCGGAGTTGGTCTCCGACGCAACCGCTTCTCTCCGCTACCCTCTCGAGCTCCCCTCGCTTTCGATCCTCCGAACCCCAGCGTGCCACCACCATGTTGCCAAACAAACACCAAACGGCGCAGCTTCTTACCACATATTAAGCTAAGTTTTATTTTTTTTCTATTTCGATTTCAGTAATACTTGCTTTGATTTTTCTCTGGTTTTGCCGAATGGGTTATATTGTTTGAATGGGTTTTTGTATGGCTGAAATACGTCTGTGTGACCCATATTTATAGTGTTAGCTTGGTTTAGGTGTCTGTCAATGGTTTCGAATTGTTGTTTCAATCAAAATCGAATCTTAATTAGATCTTGTGTTCATATTTTGGTATATGATTTTTCCTACACTTATTTACCTGTTCGAAATGGATTTCTATGAAGATTTTTGTTGGGTTCGTGGTAGGTATTGTGTACGGTTCTGATGTGAATTCGATTTTGGAAATATACACCTTATTGTGTAGGTTAGGCCAGGCTATGAATTTTACTGTTTTGGGTTACTGTTTATGCTCTGTTCTTTAGCAGTTCTTGGACATGATGTAAGGACATACATGTGCTTACCTTCATTTAGCTCTTCTACCCTATCCCTTAGATGTTCATTTCCAATGCATATGATCAGAAATATATATATATAGATTTGTGCTCATTATCTTGTTTTTCGATCTGATATATGAGTATATCTTATATCTACAGCTATGCTATGCATTGTCTAATTACCATAGCTGTTCTAGCCAAATTTTTTTTTTTTTTGAATGAAACAGGGCAGCAAACATTGGTATTCAAAATGAATTGTTATGTCTATTCTGTACATATAACATTATGAATCAAGTATTGTTTTCTTTCCCCTTTTTAATGGGTTATTTTCTCTTTTCGTAGATCAAAAGGGACGGATTTCCAGTACTGGAAAGGGCAAGACATTGCAGAAATTGATTTTTCCAAAATTGATTTTTTTCTTTGTTTTAAATTTGAGACCTGTATATAACATCATGTATATATATTTCCTTCTTTTGTGTTGTGTCATTTTGAACTTGTGTTGTATAAATGGTCTTAATGTTATATGAAATTCTAGTTTTTTTTATAGGACTTCGATATGATGTGTTAAAAAAATCTTTTGTACTTGGTCAAACCATTATCACTAACATCAATACTTTGTTTGGAGAGAATAGCCGCTTAAACATCAATACTTTGTTAATTAGCTTGACTGCTGCAAATACAGTCATTATGTGTTGAGCCGAGGGTATTATCATTGTCTTTTCTACAATGATATATCTTAACTGCTAAGTGTTTATTAACGAAAAAGGAACTGACATGTTTGGAAGTTTGACACATATATCGTTTGATAATACTAATCAACTTGGAATACATAAATCCCTATATATATATATTCCTTCCTATTTGAAAGAATGGAGGCCTGGCTTACCAATGCTCTACCTATACAATACTTATCATGGATTTTAAAGTTTCTGTCCATATATAACAAACCATGCAACTCAAAAGAGAAAAAAATATGATCAAGAGCTGTTGTATGCAGCGTTAATACATCAAACCAGACACTCTTAAAAAGATTCGATCCCAAAAGAGTTTTAGTTTAATACTATATATATATATATATACATATGTTGGCCACATCCTTGTTTTGTTCCGGAAATACGTAAAGTGAAACCATTTTAATTTTTGAAATGAATTTGATTCCCTTGGCACAAATTTTATGTACTTCCATATATTGATTCACTTGGTCATAAGTTTATGTACTGCAGAGCATTGATCACTTGACCACACTGTGTTTAGACCGCATGCATTAGTCAGCCCTTTTGGCCAAGTCGTATAAACTGTCCCGTATTTCGTTGCGCATTTCTTGTTTACTCTATTTATTTATTTAAAAACGAATTCCATAGCGACTATTTAGAAATTTGAATTGGACGTAACTTGAAATCTATAAACTGAAATTTCAATTTTTCTCTTTCATTAGAAAAATATAATCAAACTGGTTCAAATGTGTCTCGTTTCACAAAAATCCGACTTATATCGGATCCCGTATATTTAGTTAAAGTTCAAATCGAAAATTACGAACTACCACGTCGTTTCGAGTTCGTTTTTATTTAATATATAAGTATATATATTCGAACTCTATTTTAATTAAATAAATTCGATTAAAAATCCATTATAATTCCAATATAATATATAAACTCATTTAAATATTCGAATTTAAATGGCCGAAAAATCTGGGACGTTACAGTGGACATAGTAAGGACTAGTGGCTATGGAACAGTGCAGTGGAGTCGCCATGACTTCATGTGGCAGAGTGATTATAGAAAGGATTTTGGATGATCAAAGTGGTGGATATCGTGTGCTTTACGCACATAGTGAAAGATGTGAGGATGGTTGCTATGCTTGATTGTTTGACATCACTATGACATGCATAGCCCCACCCCCGTATCTTTACACCATATGTTAGTATCACCTTAGAGTATTGTACATCTTGTTGTGCTAGCTCTTTGGTTGCAGATTCAGGTATGGTTTAGTATACCTGTTATTGTTCTGTTTTACTGCTTATCGCTCATACCAGACTTTTGTCTGACCTAGAGTTTTATATCTCTTCTTATTACTCTGGGTGTTCTCAATGGGCGGACTAGAGACAGGTTAGCTGGTTGTGCATAAGTAGTTGTCCGGAGACGAGCAGAAGGCTTATACGTACTATTCTATATATATATATTCTCCCTGTGTCGCTGTTGGTCACTACTTTGGGCCTTAGTAGTGTACCTTTCTTACTTTGCTTTAGATACAGTTTTAGAAGTTGTAATAAAGACGATGTGGAACATAAGCTATAATTTTGGATTTTCCGCTGCTACGATGGTTTAAGTTTTCAGCTTATGCACTGTCTCGCCTGTTTTATGTCAAGTTATGTTATTATTATATTTTATTCCATGCGTTGTGAGATATACTACAGGTTCCTTGTTAGTTCAAATTTCCTTCTTTCCTTTCTTTGACGACCGTCCTGTGCTGGTTGGACATTGGCACAGCGTACTTTCATTGGAAATGTCGGCTGGTGCGGGGCGGCCATCACAATAAATATCATTAAAGATTTAGGCCTCAATTACCAAAAAAGTCAATTACCAAAAAATACATGCATGTCTAAATGACTGCATATTATATTGGGCAGACAATGAAAAGGAAAATAACTACAAAAGTTGTGGTTTTTCAAGGTGGGTTATATCGGAAGAGAAAGTGGCTATTGACAAAGATTCGGACAAGCGGATTCACAAAGTACCAGCAAAAGCGATGTGTTATTTTACACTAAAACCAAGGTTGCAAAAGATGTTCATGTCCAAGGAGTATGCAGAACTTATGTTATGGGATGCAGTGGGATGAAAAATTGATGGCAGACTTCGACATCCAACTGATGGCTAGGTATGAAAGATGATTGATGCCAATTATCCTCATTTTTCATCAGAAAACAAAATATCAGGTTAGAAGTAGAATCTATTGGATTCAATCCTTTTTGTACAATGACTATACAGCACAACACATGGCCGATCGTATTGGTAAATTATAACCTTCCACCTTGGTTAAGCATGAAGACAGAAAATTTGATAATTTCAACCCTTATCCCTGGTCCAGAGTCTCATAACAATTACATTGATGTCTACATGTAGCCTCTTATTGCAGAATTGAAAGAATTATGGGATCTTGGCATACAAACTTATGATGCCTTCACTGGTGATAATTTCACATTACATGCAAGCATGTTATGGACGATCAGTGTCTTTTCGTGCTATGCAATGTTATCCGGTTGGAGCACGAATGGTTATTTAGCTTGTCCCGTATGCCATTTGGAGACTTCTTCAATTTACTTGAAACATAGTAAAAAAATGTGCTACATGAATCATAAGAAATTTTTAGACCCAGGACACAAGTGGAGGTTTGATAAGAAAAGGTTCAATGGTGAAATTGAAATGGGAACACCTCCCGGTATTTTATCCGGGACTGACATTGAAGATTTGTTGGCTGGTTATGAAAACATTTTTGGGAAGAGAGAGGTCAAGAAGCATAAAAATGAATCTCCTTTTAAAAAATGTCAATATTTTTTAATTTACCATATTGGAGTCAAAATGGATGTCAACATAACCTTGATGTTATGCACATAGAGAAAAACATTTGTGATAACATACTTGGTACTTTACTAAATATTGATGGGAAGTCGAAAGACCATTTAAATACTTGGTATGATTTACAAGAGATTGGCATAAAAGATGTCCTTCATTCGGTTCTATCAACTAATGGGAATTACCTTGAGATGAGGACTGCCATATTTGAAATGACGAAAGAGGAGAAAGAACTATTTTGCTCGGTGTTGGAGAATGCTAAACTGCCTTATGGTTATGCAGCTAATATCAGCTGGTATATAAATAAGAAAGAGAGGAAAACTGCATGGTGTAAGAGCCACGATGCTCATTTTCTTCTCCAAACTTGCAGCAGTTTGCCGTGAATAAATCTGTAAAACCTGCAGTTGCAATACCTATGATAAAACTAGGTGCATTTCTAAGAAGTCTTTGGAGTAAAAGTATCGATTTGGCTGATCTCAAGAGGCTACAAAATGAAATTATGGAAATTCATTGTCAATTTGAGATGATATTACCAAATGCTTTCTTCGATACAATGGTGCACTTGCTAGTTCATTTATGCAAGGAACTTGAATATGGTGGACTTACACATGTTCATTGTATGTTTCCTATTGAGCGTTATCTTTGTAAACTGTAATCATATGTTCACAACAAAAGTAAACCCGAGGCATCCTTTGCTGAAGGTTACCTTGCCAAGGAATGTTTAATATTCTGTTCAAGGTTCTTAGGTGGCGATGGAGCAGAAACAATGCAATTTGAAACATGTCCACAAAATATAGAATATCCTATTGGCACAAGAAGAAACAAAGATGGAAAATTTATTCATCTTAAAAATTCTCAATGGAAGGAATGTCACCATTACATTCTAATCAATTGTGGTAACAAGGAAATAGAGAGTTTACTTATGTAAGTATTTTTAGTTTTATTTTAGTAAGTATTGAAGTATTATCCCTATCTTTATGAATCCTTTATTAGTTATTTTGTTCCTTGCAGATTTTTCTTTTCTTCACCTTTTTCATAATAAATAATGATTTCCTTTTTGAACCTGGAAAATGGAATTTTATGCAATTAAAGTTTACAATGGTTTATTTAATTAGAAAAGCGGACAAGTTTAGTTAACATCATTAATAATATTCTTCGCGTAGCTTGTGAAATGATTTCAACTAGATTAAAAAAAACTATTTTTGATGTCATCCTTTTGCCAGCAAAATCAGTTCTTTTTGACAATCTACAAACATGTTATTGATTCTAGCCTCATGTAGTCATAGTTGTGAATTCCAAGTTTCAACACATTCAGGGATTTCAGGCATGATTTGTACTTAAGCTATGTTCTCATTCATATAGAATTGTATTTGGTATGGTCAGTTTCAGCTTTAGTAATAGATCTAGCCAAATTTGTTTCTATCTTTTATTAACCTGGTCTTTATCCTAGGGAACATCGAGCTTTAATTAATGGCCATGCATCATCAAAAAAATATAAAAGAGAGAGAGAACACAGTGAAGAATTTGGAAGTGGTTAAAGGAAGAGGTTGGGATAAGGGAGGACATTTCAAAAGAAGTACAACTGCTTGCAATGGGGCCTCTTCCAACAGCTAAGCGGTTTACTGGATATGTTATCAATGGATACATATTTTATACAAGGTTCAAAGATGCCAAATGTACAACACAAAATAGTGGTGTGTTTTTGACATCCTTGACTACTAGCTTTACAAGTTCGAAAGATCAAAATCCATTGGTTGGTGAAGTTAATTACCATGGATCAATTGAAGAAATATTAGAACTAAATTATTGGGGAGAATTTAGTGTGGTTTTATTTAAGTGTTGTCGGTACCAAGAAGAGAAAGATTTATATGGGCTGACTTGTGTCAATTTTAATCGATTGTGCCAGAAATCTGATCCTTATGTTCACAAGTAAAACAGGTGTTTTATATAGAAGATCCAATTGATAAGATGTGCCACATTGTTATCATGAAATTGCCGAAAGACTGGTGTGAACTCGAAAGAGAATATGAAAATGAAGATTTGAATGATATCCAGCCTGCTTATGGAATGGGAAATCAATATCTTAATGTTCGTTGGTGTAGAGATGATGTCCCAATAAGACGAATCCGCCTTTCACCTAGCAAAGTGAAAAACAAGGCTTCTTAATTTCATATTTTTGTATTCCAAGGCCCTTACAAATTGTGCAAATCGGAGATCGTATATAGACACACACTGCTGGTATGTATTTTTGCTTATTTTTATGGTTGGCTGGAGGTATGCTTCAGAATTCTTACAATTTCCGCTTGTTGAAGCATCATCAGTCTAATTCTTATGATTATGTAGTTTAATGCTGGTATGTAATTGATCATGTACAAGACTGATGCTTCAGTAATGAATTATATAATTTTAAGAACTTTATATTCTCTTCAATCAGTAATGATCGTGTCAGTTCGTAATTGATGCAATGGTTGAGTTTGTGCTTGAATGGGTCGTGGCATGTCTAAATTTTTACTGAAGCATAAGGAAACATTTCTTTAAATTGTATCACACTAAAGCAACGCCTCAGACATACTATTGCATTCCTTGATATCGTTCGTGCTTTGAACAAACTGAGTCATTGCATTAATTTGCAACTCAGCCATAGATTGTGAAGTGCAACTTTGTGCTGAAAAGCAACTTTGGCCATAGTTTGTGCTGAAATGTCTTTGTGCTGAAGTGCAAGTCAGTTATACTATGGCCATAGTTTGACAACCAAGTCATGCATGCCTCGGTTACAGACTGATGCAATGCCTTATTTACATTTCAACATAAAATGGAAGACATGCATGCCGCTTTTGCTGAAATGCAAGATTTTTGAAACTGGTTTATTTTGCTGGTGAAGGAGGCAGTAGAGGTACTGAATGCA
Organism: Allium sativum; assembly: GCA_030737875.1. Taxonomy (NCBI): domain Eukaryota; kingdom Viridiplantae; phylum Streptophyta; class Magnoliopsida; order Asparagales; family Amaryllidaceae; genus Allium; species Allium sativum. The sequence goes on along the minus strand of CM060926.1, from coordinate 678,140,487 downwards.
CTGGAGGCTCACACTTTATTAATTTGAAACTGTTTTAGTTTGATGTAAACATGAATTTAGTATCGGTTGTGTTTGTAGGTACTCTATAAAACTGAATTTATTGGCTATGTTTTGTTATTCTGTAGTTGACTAAGTAGTACTTGTGTTACTGATTAATTTGAAATGAAAAGTTGTTTATTAATTTCAGTGTGTTAATTGTTGATATGTTGCAGAATGTTATATAATGTTGCAATATCTATGATATAATGTTGCAGTATGTAATGTTAAATGTTGTCGTAGCTATAATATAGTGTTTCCATAAATTAATGAATGTGGGCCCCACAATAGGATTCTGTGAACCCGACTACTGATTTTAGTGGCATAACAGGATTCCGTGAACTAGGGATTTAGAATTTAATGGGACCTACATTTTTGTAAATTTAGTACCTGTTGCGATGTTATTTTAGGATAGCAAAGTTGTTGCCTTTGACTCTAAGGCAACGCGACAAAAGGCAACCCTAAGAAAGTGTTGCCACAGATCATTTTTGGTCTATAACAACATTCTATTGCACTTACTGCGTCACTTCTCTGGGGTTGTCGTATGCAATCTATGGCGTAGTGTCTCTTTTAAATTCAGACTTGAATTTAAAATTTAATATTATCAAATGATAATTTTCCTTTCCATTTTTAAATATCGTTTATAATTTCAATTACTAGTTTTATTACTGAAAACAAGTTTATATTTTATAATATGTTTGAAATTCAATTTCTATTTCGAAAAAATAAAATTTTCCTTTTTATAACTATAAATCCCTTTCTATGATATTTTTAAATATAAATATATAGGGCCAGTGACATTTTAATATCCAAACACACAAATCATCTATGCCATTCACACATCACACATATATAAATATGTAAAAAAAAATTGAGGAATCATGTTGGATCCCTCCGTGACGGCCCGCCCCCACACCAGCCTGCATTTCCTCTGAAAGTGCGTTGTACACATGCCCGACTAGCACGGGACGGTCGTCAGAAGGAAAGAAAGAAGAGAATTAACTAACGAGGAACCTGTAGAATGTCTCACAGCGCATGGAATAAAATATAATAATAAAATACTTGACATAAAACAGGTGAGAAAGTGCATAAGCTGATAACTAAAACTAACATCAACATCAGAGCAGCGGAAATCCAAATACAGCTTATTACAACTTTCCAAATTTACTGTCTTTAAAACAAAAGAAAACTGAAGTAGAAGATGCACTACTAATGCCCAAGCAGTGATCTTCAACAACACAGGGAGAATACTATGTATATCATACATGGAAGCCTCCTGCTCGTCTCCGGATCATCTACCCGTGCATCACCAGCTAGCCTGTCTCTAGCCTGCTCGTGTGAGCACCCAGAGTAATAAGAGGAGACATAAAACTCTGGGTCAGACATAAAGCTTGGTATGAGCGATAAGCATCTAAACAGAATAATAACAGGTATAATCCAATCATACTTGAACCTGGACCTGCAACCAAAGAGTTAGCACTACATACCGTACAATACTCTAAGGTGCCACTAACATACTGTGTAAGAGGTACGGGGGTGGGGTTGTGCATGTCATAGTGGTGTCAAACAATCAAGCATAGCAATCATCCTCACATCCCTCACTCAGTGCGTAAAGCGTACGATATCCACTACTTTGGTCACCTAATACTTTGGGCCAGGACGGAATCCAATCCCGTGTAACTATCACTACAAGCCCACCATCCATCTCTCAGTGGTGAACCAAAGTTATGCATACCGACAACCCCTTTGCACACGTCCCGCAGCAAAGCCCAACCATGAAGTGAACTCATTGGTTCCCAACTGGATCCTGAGCTCTAACTTCCATTTGGACTACCTTTGCATCTCGGGTTATTGGTCAATACTGGGTCGGGTCGGATTCCCCTTCAAGTCATCGGTTCGGGTCGGGTTCACTCCATTGCGTCAGTTCATAGTCCTCCTCTGGTACGGTTCGGTTCGGGTCCACTCCATCACTTCGGGTCGGGTCGGGTGTCTCACTTCGGGTCGGGTCGGGTGTCTCACTTCGGGTCGGGTCGGGTGCCATCTCCCATCCAGCTCATGCTTCCGCTCCAATCAGCTCCCTCGCCCTTCATTTGTTCCGATCCGATCCTCCTCCGTTAACCGCTCCGATCCTCCTCCTTTAGCCGATCCGATCCCCCTCCCTTATCCGATCCGATCCCAATATTGCTAGCATGGCCTTCCTTTCTTCCAGATTTCTCAAGTGTCAAGTTCCGATCTGATCGAATCCCTTGCCCAGTTCACTTATCCGATCCGAGCCCCCAGATCCGATCCGGTCCAGAACCTGCACTTTTCCTGCAACTTTCCAGCAAGTGTTTTACGCCATTCGACGACGTTTTCGACCAATCTAACTATTCTAATCAATCACAAAACATGTCAAACAGTCATAGCAATATAGTAAACTAACCACAAACACCAAAACAACGAATTTACATGTCAAAATGGATCAAATATTCCCGAAACCCCATATTTTCCCCTTAAGCATGTTTAAGCAAAACTAATCATAGGGTTAACAAAACTTAACCAAATTAAACCAAATTTCTACCAGAGGCTTAAAATATTATTTTCAAATTTATAGATATTTTTCCAGAATTTATTGGTGTGTAAATTCGCTAATCTTCACTAATTACCCTTAATTAACTGCAATTAGTGTCAAAACAATGCTAATCACTCACCTTGGCCACAAATAAGATTCTCAGAACTGAAACCTCGCTGATTTTGGTGAATACTGATGTCTAACAGCAGCTCTAACCTTGCTTTCATGTTTTCTCCCCTTATTTTGATGTAGATTAAGCCAAAACTTGATTAGAAAGTGATTAGAAGGTGATTTGGGTGTTGGAGGCCATTGCTAGAGCTCCAAGAATGAAAGTGGCGGCTGAAAGAAATGTTTTCTAACCCTAATCAGCCCCTATACATCTCCAATCCCGAAATCCCCTTTGGGCCTAGCTGCTAATTACCCGATTAAGCCCAATTAAGCTGTTTTTCACTATCTGAAACTTGTTTCAGCCATATCTCCCAAACAATGAGTCCGTTTGGCTAATGTGACCACTCTACGGAATTGTAAACCATCATCCGGAGCCAATGGAAGTGGTTTCAGGTCAAAATTCCTTTCTAGTCAAAAGTTATGGCCAAAACAGTACCAACTAGGGGTAAAATGGTCATTTAAAAATCGATAAAAATCATGAACATGGGAAATGACCCCAATAGTCGTCTCCCAAAGTTACATGACCATACGACTTCGTATGTGAAAGAAATAAATATTCTACGATCCTATGATGCGTAGAATACGGGTCGTTACACTCTCCCCCCTTAAGAAATTTCGTCCCGAAATTCCTTAACCCAAAGCATACAAAAGATCCCGCATGCCTAACAGCCACATACAACAATCAAACATGCAAAACAAGCAAACAAGCCTACCCTAGCATGCGGAAAACTAAATCGAAGTCAAAATCTTACCAGGCAAAGAGTTCTGGATACATCTTCCTAATATTCTCCTCTGTCTCCCAAGTGCAATCGTTCTCGTCCTCGCCCCACTTAACCTTGACTAGCTTCACCGCCTTCCTTCGAAGTTGCTTCATGTCGTGCCCGACAATACGGGCCGGCTTGCGGTTCCCAACCGCCTCGGGTTCTACTTCGAAGTCCTCTAACTGATCAGGTGAAATAGTCATATCTGGGTTGTGAACGAACTTCCTTAGTTGGGAAACATGAAATACATTGTGAACTCCCGCCGTCTTCTCTAGTAAGTCAACTCTATATGCCAAATCCCCGACTGGTTCAAGAACAGGGAATGGGCCAACAAATTTTGGTGCCAACTTGCCTCTCCTGCCAAATCGTATCACGCTTTTCAACGGAGAAATCTTGACAAACACCAAGTCACCAACGGAGAATTTTAAGTCTCTTCTCCTCTTATCGGCATAACTCTTCTGCCTACCTTGGGTAGCCTTCATTCTCTAATATACAATTCACTCAAATACCATCATGACCTGACCTAGTCCTTGGTAAACCATCAATGAAATCCATTGAGACTTGTTTCCAACGGTTGTGACAAACCACTAGGCTTCTTTTTGCTCAGCTTTAACTAACTGGCAATTTATGCATTTGGACATAAACTTCCCAACGTCTTTCTTTATCCTTTCCCAGTAGTAGGTCTAATCCATGTCTCAATACATTTTGTTACCACCGGGATTCATAGTCAATTTCGAGTGATGATATGCTCTAAGCATTTCATCTCTCAGTCCATCTACGTTGGGTACAACTAGTCCCTTATTCTTTCGAAGTCACCCTTCTCGATCAAATCCTTACTTGATCATTCTCTTTCCATCGATACCCATCTCTACCCTAGAGGTGGTTTCCAATAGATTAGGATCGTCCTTCTAACTGGAAACAATCCACTCAATCAAAATCGATCTAATCGTCAAGCTTACTAGTGTTTCTGAACCCAATTCACTCTTGGGCCCGAAATCATATCCTGTGATATACTTTAGTTGCTTCCATCCTAGAGACAAAACCCCTAAACTGGCATGTCTCCTACTCAGTGCAACTATTACCGCGCCCAAATCCTTTATTATGATCACTCTGCCCCATGAAGTCATGACAACTCCACTGCACTGGCTCATAGCCATACTAATCCTTTAATATGTCCACTTTTCCCCTCGAGTCATGTCGACTCTACTACACTGGCTCATAGTCCTACTACAATTACTTTGTTCCCCATCGCTGGAACCCTACAGGTGATAGTCTACTCAAGGGAAGAAAAATAGGAACAACATAGCAACCATAACATCCATCAAACAAGTCCTACCTATCACCTGCTAAATTGATAAACACATCGACACCTACATGACTGGTCTAACCAATCCCAATATGTCGATTCTAGTATGTCCGGTCCAACCAACATCAATAACTAATGGATGCCCAACCTCCATACATACACCGATGCCTACTTGACTGGTCCAACCAATCCCAGGCCATTGGAAGCCCCGCCTCCCTACGGACTACCGTACGTCCAACGTACGTTTATCCTCCAAGGATAATTAAACTAATGGAAGCCCAGCCTCCAATCGGACTACCATACGTCCAACGTACGTTTATCCTCCAAGGATAACTAGATCATGTCCAACGGATCCAAGGTAACGGGCGTCCCCAGATACCCCTGCTTTTAGTCCTCCTAAAATACTTGAGTCCAACCCAAGTCTATCCATTATCTTGCTGCCCTCTCGAGTTGAATCCAATTCCTTGCAGCCTTCTCGAGTCCAACTCGAGTCAATCTATAACTCAGACCCAGTCTTGAGTATCCATTAGTGACAAACTCTAGTCCAACGTGAGTCGTCTCCCTATTCGTTGCATCTCCAAGATCAACGAACACCCATTTTCTTTTACAAGTTCAAGTCCAACTTGAATCGCCCTAATCTTCGTTGTATCCTCCATGATCAACGAACACATCCTATTTCTTCAAAGTTCTACTATCCAATAGAGAACATCCTCATAGGGTCCTAAACAATCCATTACTTTGCATCTTTCCCGAGTCCCACTTGAGCAATCTCATAACCCTATCGAGTCTAACTCTGGGCAGTCTATACCATTGAACAGTCTCATCATGTTCCGTCTGCCCATCACTCCTCGAGTAAACCAAGATATTATCCAATGAAAAATCACAACAACTATTTACCCCTCACGCAAACCATCCTAGTCGAAATCGACATTCCCCAAGCACAAGCCCCAAAGGCCTAAACCAATATCAGACAAGCACCCAAGGAACATCTCCTCCGAGTTCGGACCATCCACATGAGGTGATACTAGCAAAACAATCTAGCACTGGAGTACTCATTTTCCTCCCAGAGACAACTAGAACTTATTACAACGATAACCTCTTAGCTTCCTTAACTCCAGTTACTATCGCCATCACTAGGTAGGTACCTAATACCACCCTATTCCGTGGGAGTAGATCGACTCCCCAAAGTAATGCTAAACCCAGTAAAGCCCAAAACAAAGCAATTACAAGAAAACATACATCCATGACTCGATAAGACCACATTAACAAATCATGCCAAAACTAGTCGAACCACCAATCGGGTTCGTCACTACTAAAGGTCTATCGACTTAACTCAGGTTTGTCAAACAAAACCCGATCAAAACATCTTAAATAGAAAGCATACCTCGAATAACGACACCTTTTTCCTTCTGCGCCGCAGTTGGGGCATTTGTCGAAGAAGGAACAGCGTTGATAGCATACGCTTTCACAATCTGCTTCTCCCTAGGAGGTTGTGGACAATCATCCTTGTGATGTCCCGCCTGGCCGCAGTAAAAGCACTTCCTTTCCCCAGGCTTTTCTCGACAATCTCTAGCATAGTGGCCCTTCTTGCCACAACTAAAGCATTCGCCATCTTTCTTATTTTTCTTATTCTGACCATCCTTGGTCGGGTTCTGCTTCCTCTTGTTCTGAGAATTCTTCTTGCCTTCACCGCCTGCTTGCGGCTTTGGCTCCTCTGCAAATGCAACCTCAGTCTTCGTCTTAGGGTAGAGACTTTCTGATCTCAATGCTTTTCCTACAATAGACTCGAACGTCTCATCGATATGGTTTATAAGTCTTTCCCCCAATTACCCATCCAAGCCAGTTATGAACTTCTCGTTCTTCTTTTCGACTGTATCGATAAGGGACCATCCATATTTCGATAGAGTGTCAAATTCAGTGATATACTCCGAGACTGCTCTACCATTCTGCTTAAGCTCCAAGAACTTCCTGAACAGTTCCGATTTATGAGCAGCTGGAATAAACTTATCACAAAAGCGAGTCTTGAACTGATCCCAAGTAACCTGATCTTCTGGAGTAGCTGTTCTAATGGCATTCCACCAATTCATCGCTCGCCCTTGCAGCTAACGAGACACTAGCCTTCTCTTCATCGCATCCTCAAGACCCAAGTCATCGAAGATACGATCACAGCTGTCCAACCAATCCTGAACATCTGTGGCCGACTCCGTTCCGTGGAACGGCTTCCCACCAAGGTTAGTGTAATCCTTGCACAACTTGGCGAAATCGACCCTAGGCGCCTGCACTACTGGACCACCACCATTTCCGGGATTGGGAACTGCTCCCTGAACATCCCTAAGCATCTCTCTCATGAGGTCAGTAAACATTGTCCTCATGTCAGCAGCATTCCCATTATTGGCTCCCCTACCAGCACCCCTAGCATATCGGCTCATCGTCAATCTGAAAAAGGAAACGATTAACGACCCCATAGTGGTGCTAGTGCAGTACGACTTCATCCTTCTGCTAGTAATAGTATATATATATATATAGCTTTTGAAAACCAAAGTAATCACAAATACGCTCTCTCGTATATGTATACTATCTCTCCCTGATAACTTCCCTAGCTTAACTACGCAACCTAGAGCTCTGATACCAAGTGTGATGGCCCGCCCCACACCAGCCTGCATTTCCTCCGAAAGTGCGTTGTAAACATGCCCGACTAGCACGGGACGGTCGTAAGAAGGAAGGAAAGAAGAGAATTAACTAACGAGGAATCTGTAGAATATCTCACAACGCATGGAATAAAATATAATAATAACATACTTGACATAAAACAGGTGAGACAGTGCATAAGCTGATAGCTAAAACTAACATCAACATCAGAGCAGCGGAAATCCAAATACAGCTTATTACAACTTTCCAAATTTACTGTCTTTAAAACAAAAGAAAACTGAAGTACAAGATGCAATACTAATGCCCAAGTAGTGATCTTCAACAACACAGGGAGAATACTATGTATATCATACGTGGAAGCCTCCTGCTCGTCTCCGGATCATCTACCCGTGCATCACCAGCTAACCTGTCTCTAGTCTGCTCGTGTGAGCACCCAGATTAATAAGAGGAGACATAAAACTCTGGGTCAGACATAAATCCTGGTATGAGCGATAAGCATCTAAATAGAATAATAACAGGTATAATCCAATCATACCTGAACCTGGACCTGCAACCAAAGAGTTAGCACTACATACCGTACAATACTCTAAGGTGCCACTAACATACTGTGTAAGAGGTACGGGGGTGGGGGTGTGCATGTCATAGTGGTGTCAAACAATCAAGCATAGCAATCATCCTCACATCCCTCACTCAGTGCGTAAAGCGTACGATATCCACTACTTTGGTCACCTAATACTTTGGGCCATGACGGAATCCAATCCCGTGTAACTATCACTACAAGCCCACCATCCATCTCTCAGTGGTGAACCAAAGTTATGCATACCGACAACCCCTTTGCACACGTCCCGCAGCAAAGCCCAACCATGAAGTGAACTCATTGGTTCCCAACTGGATCCTGAGCTCTAACTTCCATTTGGACTACCTTTGCATCTCGGGTTATTGGTCAATACTGGGTCGGGTCGGATTCCCCTTCAAGTCATCGGTTCGGGTCGGGTTCACTCCATTGCGTCAGTTCATGGTCCTCCTCTGGTACGGTTCGGTTCGGGTCCACTCCATCGCGTCGGTTCGGGTCGGGTGTCTCACTTCGGGTCGGGTCGGGTGCCATCTCCCATCCAGCTCATGCTTCCGCTCCAATCAGCTCCCTCGCCCTTCATTTGTTCCGATCCGATCCTCCTCCTTTAACAGCTCTGATCCTCCTCCTTTAGCCGATCCGATCCCCCTCCCTTATCCGATCCGTTTCCAATATTGCTAGCATGGCCTTCCTTTCTTCCAGATTTCTCAAGTGTCAAGTTCCGATCCGATCGAATCCCTTGCCCAGTTCACTTATCCGATCCGAGCCCCCAGATCCGATCCGGTCCAGAACCTGCACTTTTCCTGCAACTTTCCAGCAAGTGTTTTACGCCATTCGACGACGTTTTCGACCAATCTAACTATTCTAATCAATCACATAACATGTCAAACAGTCATAGCAATATAGTAAACTAACCACAAACACCAAAACAACGAGTTTGCATGTCAAAATGGATCAAATATTCCCGAAACCCCATATTTTTCCCTTAAACATGTTTAAGCAAAACTAATCATAGGGTTAACAAAACTTAACCAAATTAAACCAAATTTCTACCGGAGGCTTAAAATGTTATTTTCGAATTTATAGATATTTTTCCAGAATTTATTGGTGTGTAAATTCGCTAATCTTCACTAATTACCGTTAATTAACTGCAATTAGTGTCAAAACAATGCTAATCACTCACCTTGGCCACAAATAAGATTCTCAGAACTGAAACCTCGCTGATTTGGGTGAATATTGATGTCTAACAGCAGCTCTAACCTTGCTTTCGTGTTTTCTCCCCTTAATTTGATGTAGATTAAGCCAAAACTTGATTAGAAAGTGATTAGAAGGTGATTTGGGTGTTGGAGGCCATTGCTAGAGCTCCAAGAATGAAAGTGGTGCCTGAAAGAAATGTTTTCTAACCCTAATCAGCCCCTATATATCTCCAATCCCGAAATCCCCTTTGGGCCTAGCTGCTAATTACCCGATTAAGCCCAATTAAGCTGTTTTTCACTATCTGAAACTTGTTTCAGCCATATCTCCCAAACGGTGAGTCCGTTTGGCTAATGTGACCACTCTACGGAATTGTAAACCATCATCCGGAGCCAATGGAAGTGGTTTCAAGTCAAAATTCCTTTCTAGTCAAAAGTTATGGCCAAAACAGTACCAACTAGGGGTAAAATGGTCATTTAAAAATCGACAAAAATCATGAACATGGGAAATGACCCCAATAGTCATCTCCCAAAGTTACATGACCATACGACTTCGTATGTGAAAGAAATAAATATTCTACGATCCTATGATGCGTAGAATACGGGTCGTTACACCCTCCAACCTGTTTTTCCTGCATCCACAGATGTCAGACAACATAAGTAATACCAATCCTGCTTCAAGGCAGGATATAGCAATATAAAAGGTCATCCACTCATATATCGTGGGGCGATAGGGCCATCCTCTAATGATACTGCAGGCATCCGCTAATGGTACTGCGGGAAATATCCATTATATATATATATATATAGCCATAATCACCAAGCCTAAATAACTAATATATAATAACCACAATTTTATCAATAAACACTAATGCAACCGAGCAACTAACAACAGCATATAAATATTTATATTAAATTAAAATTTGATCATAATAAATTATAATTGAATCAGAGATTGAGTTTACTCACCTTGATTTTTATTTACTGAATATCATGTTTATTCTATATTGTTGCGTCTACGAATCAACTTGAATGAGATTTATTTTGCACCTACAATTATTTAATTATATTTAATGATTTGAGATTATCTATTTAAATAAACTACTAAATAAATAATTAAATTATCCTACGTACTTTAAAATTTCGAAAATATATATCTTATTGCCTTGCCACTTCTACACCACCCCGATCGACCCTATCATTTCTGCAATCAACACGACATGCCTTAAACCTCATTGCAATGCCAACCTCTTAAGTAACCAGCAACCATTCAATATCAACAGCTCAAACCCCTATAGTACATACATCCCAATTGGATAGGAAAACCTATACTTCCACTTCAACCATCACAGAAATGTCACCATGCTTGCATCACATTATTACCAAAATCACAAACTCGTACTCCACAATTTCTACTGTCAAAACTCCAAAACCTTGTTTCACCCATCAATAAAATGAATTCCACCAACTTGCAATAACTACATCATCGCCTCCTCCAAAAGCATCTGCCTATTGAACTAGATCGCCTCCACCATTGTCAGACCTCATTTCCAATATGCATGATCTCCACCATCCTCAAAATACCCATCGCACTTCCCTAAACCTACCGCTCAATTCCCCAATTGAAACTATAAAACTTCTTCACCCCATCACTGGCTTCGGTCGGTCTCCTACCTTTCACTGACTTGCTTTCAGCGCTATAGGGTAGCGACACATACCCTCACGCCATACCCTCAAACCATGCCAAACGGTGCGCCACCCATCCCAGAACCCAACGCTGACCTTTTCTCATCATTGCATGAACCCTCCTGGCCTAACACACATATCGACAATGTGACCAAGACCTATGTCGCTCTGAGCACGAACGAAGAAATGGATCGCGAGTTGAATAGCATAGCAGATTGGGGCCTTACTTAGATACAAAATCGAATTAGATTTCGATTTCGATTTCCTTTTTTTTAAATTAAATGGTGGTTTTCGATTTCTTGAAGAAAGAAACAAAAAAAGGAAAAATCTTGAATGGGTGTCGTGGATTAGAAATGGGAACATACGAAGGCATTTCAGTTGGTTTTATAAGCGCAAGAAGGGAACAATAGGTGCAATAGCCATTAAATGACTATTTACTAGATAACGAAGTAGGAAGACAAATTTTGTTGCTCGAGAAAACTAATGTCTGCGTGATTTTGTTTATAATTCAGATGTAAACGATAGAAAACATTTTGATTTGAATTTTAATTAATATAATGTACCAAAGTATCTCATGGTCCCTAATTCGCAATCCCGCACCGCTATTTTAACGTAACGATCGATATTTTCAGATTATAACGCCATTTTGAACTCAATGGTACATATTCTGAAATTAAATTCGATTAAAATATAAAACAGTTTCAAATAATTAAATTCATCAAAAATAAATAAATATTACTGTTCAAATTCAATATAATTTTTTTATTGATCGACTAAATCATTTGTATTCAGTTTTAATTTAAAATCCAATTATTTATCGTTTTCATATTATGATAATTCAATATCTTCGATATTAAATAGTATATCAATTATTAAATCGATAAGTTCAATAAAAATCTGTTTATTATTCCAAATCACTATTTAAAAAAAAATATTCATTATAAATAGCTAAAAATACGGGACGTTGCATGCACCCATCAAAAGGGTATATTATTACTTGATCTAGAGAAATCAAATGCCTTCAGTTGTACCATTTTAATTTTTGTATGTATGTTATCGGTTTGGTTGGTTGGCCCCCACCCATGGTGATGATATATTCGGTAATCTCAAGCGAAGTGAGGGGTAGCCTAGGTTGCAAGATGTTCTTGTTGAACCTCAATGTATTCATCTCCGGAGGTACATTGTCGAAAAGGCAGTTGCCCATACCTTGCCATGGAAATCCATTCTCCAATAAGTGCCTGTGGTTTTGATTATATACTATGTATGTAGAGCGTGAGATGCAAGCATTCTGCTAGATTGATATTTATTTGTATTTAGACACTATTATAATATCAGAATAGATATTGATTTCAAAAATTCTTTGGGTTATCATAAGGTAAAAACTGTCCATATTTATGTGTGTATTTGGTCTTACAAATTATCCTTTTCTTTCGAAAAGAATTAGACTGTAGAATCAAGTTCGATGCTGTTATAAACTTAGCGAGTTTTTCTCACTCTGGTTCACCAGACTCATTTGGCATTTGTAATGCTCGGGTTAGACCGGGGTGTACAGGTTCAGGTTATCGGAGGTTGTGAAGACACAAGTCCAGACATATGATATATGATTGTTATTCCGCTGTGTGTTGTATTTGAGGACATATTATTATAACTGTCTAGATGTGTTGATGTACTCTAATAATGTAAGTATTTTTCAAGCTCTCAATAAAGAATTATTTTTATATTATATATTATTCTGCTGTGATGTGAGACTCTGTGTTGTGTTCTTCTTCTTCTATTCTAATGTTTCTTCCTTTCTTATCTCACCCTCTAATATCTTTCTATTAACATTCTAGTGTTTTCGAGGCTTGAATATTCGACATGGTATTTTGTGTCGATTTTCGGAGTCGAAAATCCTTAGGCCGTTACAGTGGTATCAGAGCTATTGGTTTAGTAATAACCCTTGCTTTGTGGCATTAATCTATACAGATAGGTCTAGTAATACCGTAGATTGATTTGAGTGTATATATATGAGAGCGTATTTGTAAATTTTATATACAAATGTTTTGTATTGTGTTATTGGATTGGTTCAAGTGTTGAGAAGCATTGAATTGGTAGTGAACACGATATTGTTTTGTAAAGGGGGTAAATGAAATAATTTTACCCAAATTATACTTTTGTATAGAAAAGAAAATAATTTTATCAAATTATTGAGATGTTAGTGTCTTTGATTTATTTGAATGGAATTCAAATTGAATTAAAATTTTGAATTGGAACTTAAACTAGTTAAGTGAAATTAAATTAAGAAATGGTTTTAAAATTAAATAAATTAGTTTTGGAATGTGGAAATTTAATGAATTATAATTAAATAAAAATTAAATCGGGTATTAACCTATTGATGTTCAAATATGTTAAACCAAAGTAAATATTAATATAGAATGTATATTCAATGGATTGATTGAGTTGGTTGTGTACTGGTTGTTGATTGTATGATAGATTGTTTGAATAGAATTAATTAACAATTTATTAAGAGTTTAATGAATTGAAAGCTAAGAAATGAATTCCAGTATAAATTTAATATGGAATCGCATATGAATTGAAACTAGATAATTTAATCCTATATTTTTATATGAATGATATTATGTGTTTGATTATGGGAATTTGCTTAGTTGTTTCGGTTAATAAATGAAATGTTATTTTAAATTTCGTATATTTGTTCTTATATATTGAATTGAGTTAAGTACAGGTGTCAAATAGTTGTGGGGGTTGATTTTGGTTGAATATATCGCACGTAAATTGAGCAAGTATGCTCAATAACGCTCGTAAAAGGTACGCCTATGCGAAATTATAATTTTCCGACCTTGTGATTCGATGTATATATATTATTTGTTTCTGCGCTCATTTTCGTATTACGATAATTTAATAAATTTGAAACTAAATCATATTACGTTTATTTAAATCGATAAATTCTATACAAAAAATCATTTATAATTCTAATTCAACCTTTAAAACTAATTTAAATGTTCAAACTTAACGGTTATAAATACACATTGTACATTATTCATAACAATAATAATGAAAATATCACTTCTTACAATATGGAAAATCAAGTAATAACTGAAAATAATGTTCAAAATGAAAATATTACCATAGAAAATGAAAATAATATTCAGAATATTAGAGAAGATGAAAACATTATTCAAAATAATAATGAATTTAGACTTGCATCAAGAATATTACGTGGTCATCTAGTTTAAAATGTTATTGGAGAAATTAATTCAAATGTAAGAACTAAAAATCAATTAAATTTAGAAAGTCATGTAACATTTTTATCAAATAAAACCCAAAGTCCAACAGAAGCATTTACTATTAAAAACTGGATTATAGCCATGCAAGACGAACTTAATCAGTTTGAACGCAATGAAGTTTGAATTAGTTCCTAGACCAAGTGGTCAATCTATCATAGGTTCAAAATGGGTATATAAAAATAAAGTTGATTAATTAGGAAATATAATTAGAAATAAAGCCAAATTAGTCGCTCAAGGATATAATCAATAAGAAAGAATAGATTATAAAGAAATATTTGCTCCGGTCGTAAGAATAAAAGCAATTTGTATCTTACTAGCCTATGCATGTTTTATTAATTTTAAATTATATCAAATGGACGTAAAAGGTTCTTCTCTAAACAGATATATAAAAAAAATGTTTACATTGAAGAACCGCTAGTATTTTTACATGAAAATACCCTAAATACGTATATAAATTAAAAAAGGCTTTATATGGTTTAAAACCGACACTTCGTGCTTGGTATGAATGTATTAAAAATTATTTAGTAAGTTCGGGATTTCAAATTGGAAAGGTTGATCAGACACATTTTAAAATGAGCTAAAAAGAATATTTTAATAATTCAAATATATGAATATGATATTATTTTTAGTTCTACTAATGAAAAATTATATCAATAATTTTCAGAAATTATGACTAAGGAATTTGAAATGTCCCACATGGAAGAATTATCTTATTTTCTAGGTCTACAAATTAAACAACTATCAAATGGTATCTTTATAAATCAAGAAAAATATAGTAATAATTTGTAATAACCCTCTATTTTTAACGATTTAAATTCCGATTTAAAATCGATATTTTTATTTTGAAAATATTCTACCGTTTTTCGTAATAGGAGTTTGAAATTTGAAATACGTATAGTGAGATGTAGCAGTTGTGAAATTTTCTTTGAAAAACTTGAATGTTTCTCGGTCATGCAATTTTCAGTGCAAATCTGCACATAACAGTTCAAATTTTAATGATTTTATAATCTCTCTGAATCAAGTTCGGATAAACATGAAAAATATTCTATTCGTTGTCAGTAATCCAATGGCTAAATTCGTTTTGCGAAAATCGGAAGTTTTGACCTCCGTTTTCCATTCGCATTTTTACATTAAAAGGGGTCCGTAATGCGTTTTTGAATGGAGTATGCTGACACTGCAAATTATATAGCATTGTGTCCATCTCATTGCGCTGATCAGTGCAATATATTCATTTGTTAGCTTTGGTGCTCGGTACGCGTCGGAATTTCGAAAAGCCTTGTGCAGTTCATTTTTGAAACAGAGTCATTTGAGTTTCATGTGTCTCTTTTTGGGTTCCGCATATTTTTCTAGTCATTCTGGGTCTGTAAACCCAGCTCGAAAGGATACTAATGCCTACAGACATTTTTTTTCTTTTTTGTTTTCAAAACCATTCAAAACCATGCATGTCATGCATGCCGTGAATAAAGGACACAAAATGCATGTTGTTTTCTTTCAATTTCTAAAGCATGCCTGACATGCATTCTTACCATAATGCATCCATGTGCCACCTTTTCATTTCAAAGGCATAACATTCCTTTCTGTTCGTTCCAGAAGCCATGCATGGCTTAATGTTTTCAAGTCTCTTTACGTTGCATTCTTTTTCCATGTTTTGTCCAATTCATGCTATTTCAAATATAAGTTGCTCGTTCTTTTAAATAAAAGTTGCTCATTATATTGTCCAACTGTTAACTGGGCGTTTTATATTTTCAACGTTCTATATTCTCAAAGCATTGGCCGCTCCATTTTATGTCCTCAAACGTCACTTGTCTTTTTGTTTCAATTTTTTAAGCCACATTTCATCCCTTCCCGATGCATCTTTTTCTGTGGATAGCTACTTGAATTAAAACGCCTTTTGTTCTTTTATATACCACAAACTATTCAGGATAGGTTTACTCTTCACTAAATATAGCCTTTTGAAAACAGTACCTCATTCCCTTTTCTTCCAAATTTCATGCTTTCTACCTTCCTCTTGTTTATCACACAAAATTAAATGTGGAGAGAAAGAAGGCTTGCAACAGCTTTCCACTGTTCTAGTCAGCAACAGACCTCCGATCACGCCAGCCTGAAACCCACGGCCACAAAGCCGAGTCTCCCATGCTGACCCGAACCCGCCTGAAATCGCATCACCCACTCCGCCTGTTGTATCCCCGCTGCCGAACCATGTAGCCAAGCTCCGCCCTTCAACACCAGCCCGACCTCTGCCTTCTTGAGCCCCTTTGCCTCACCCATGTTGATCCGAGTCGATCACCATATGAAGCCACATCCCGAGCCAAACCATCCCTGACGCATGCGTGCGTACTAAGGTGTATACTTTGTGTGTGTTGTTCTTTCTGCATGGGGTGGCGTGAGTATGTTTTATACTGTGTTAGCGTGTGTATTTTTGTGGTGTGAGTGTTTTGTTAGTGTGTGTGATTTAATTTGTATGTGCGTGGATTTTAATACACATATATATATATGTTTTGTTTTGTTTATATATATAATAGTTTGGTGTAAAATGCTTTGAAACTTATTGGCCTTAGAAATATATGTACATATACATATTATAATGGTTTTGGTGTGTGCTTATATATATATACACGTGTATACGGTTTTGTGTGTGTGTTCGCATTGTGTTATATATATGTGTATAATTTACAATATATATATTGTTCCAGTGTCCGTTGGATTTTAAAGTATATATATATAATACTTAAAAAAAGGATTTTGTGTTTTATTTTGGGTCGAGTTTGGTGTTGAGTGCAATACCCATCCTAAAACCCAATAGCTGTATTGGTCCGTTGAAAATCCCTTAACCCTTTCTTATTAAAATAAAGAATACAGAGCGGTTACAAAGTCAAATCCATACTGAGTCGTTCCTGGAAGCCGTCGTCTCTTTCTATTTCAATACATCCGTTCGATATCTCCATTTCTGTGCCAAGAAAGGTGAGTTTATCTCACACATGACTCACATTTATTTCATGGATGTTAGATCAGCTATTTGAACTGTTAAGAAACGTATAGAACTGCCAGTAGAAATTGTTTGATTTGATATATATGCACATTTCATATATGACACGATATATTCATATGACATGTAGTCGCACTGATGATATTTATGCTGTGATTGTTGCTATGTGATTGTTTTTTGTGATTATTGATACCTTAGTTTAGGAAAAATAACTAAGGGTTGAAATGATACATACCCGAATGGACATTAGAATATGGAAAAATCGTTATGCGTTGAAATGATAGACCTGAACGATTTTTACTGAATTTGGGATCGTGGGTTGAAATGGTAGACCCGTGGAAATTTTATAAATTGCGGGTTGAAATGATAAATATCCGTATCACTTGACCATAGGGTAGAAAACTATATACAGACAACGTTGGTCGTATTTTCGAAGTATTTTTGTAACGACCTGCATTCTATGCATCAGAGGATCATATAATATATATTTTTCCTGGTAAGTCGTAGGTCGTTTACTTTTGGGGAACGACTAGTGGGGTCGTTTCCCATGTTTATGATTTTTGTTGATTTTTAAATGACCGTTTTGCCCCTAGCTGATATTGTTTTGTTCATAAGTTTTGATTGGTAAGGGGTTTTGACCTGAAACCACTTCCACTAGATCCGTTTGATGGTTTACCTTTCCGTAGAGTGATCACATTAGTCAAACGGATTTACCGTTTGGGAGATATGGCTGAATTAAGGTTTAGAGGATGAAAAACAGCTTGATTGGGTTTAATCGGGTGATTAGTAGCTAGGCCCATTGGGGGATTTCGGGATTAGGAGTATATGAGGGCTACTAGGGTTTAGAATACATTCTTTTTCAGTATTTTCAGCCGCCACTAACCTCCTTTGAACCCCAGCCATGGCCTCCACTTTCTAAATCTCTTCAAAACACCTCTAAATCACTTTCTTATCAAGGATTAAGCTAATCAACATCAAACCAAGCCAAGATAGCATCAAATCAAAGTTGGGGCTGCTGCTAAGAATTGGGATTCGACCCAAAATAGAGGATATTTCAGATCTATAGTTTAATTTGTGGCAAAAGTGAGTGATTTGCAAGGACTTTCGGGCAATGGGCGGAAAACTTTTCACGGGTCGGAGACGTTTGGTGAAGCTCGAAATTGGCTAAAGGAGGTGGAAGAATTGTCTGGAATCTTTGAGTAAAAGATGGAAGAAAGGTCCAGTTAGCTGCCTGGTTAATGAAGGATGAGGCCTCGTTTTGGTGGGAGGTCACTAATAGAGAGCGTCCAGTTGATACATGGCCGGATTTCAGGCGTAGGTTTGAGGCAAAGTTTCTCTCACGGGCCGAAGAGAATCTATACATGGAAAGGTTTTTAGCATTGAGGGAGGGAATCTATCAGTGAAAGAGTACGTCAACAAGTTCAATCAGTTGGCGAGATTTGGCTTGGACTTGGTGAATACACCCGAAAAGAAGGCCCTGAGATTTGTTAAGGGTTTGAACGAGCCGCTACATGTGTTAGCTATGACCCACATCCCTATGCGGGCCACCTTTGAAAGACTGGTTGGCATGGTGCTTGTGCATGAAGAGGAGAAAGGCGCCAATGCTAATAAGGCACCTGAGAAGAAAAGGGATCAAAAGAAACCACAACAGCAACAACAGAACAAGAAGGGTGATAAAGACACCAATGGCAAGGGAAAGAAAAGATGCTTTAACTGTGGGACACCAGGCCATCTGAGCAAAGACTGCAGGAAGAAGAAGAAGAAGACTGGTTGTTTCCACTGTGGCGAGGCAGGACATCTGATTAGGGACTTCCCAAAGAAAGGGCAGAGGACAAGGACTACCTTTGGAGGGCAGATTCAGGCTCTCATGGCACCAGGGCAGGCAAGGGGGCTAGTCCAGGCTCTCGTGGCCCCACCGCTGCAAGAACGAGGTAGAACAATTTCCGTTGAAAGTTTAGTTTATCTTTTTGATCATCCTGTTCGCACACTCTTTGATTCTGGTGCATCGCACTCTTTTATATCTACTGCTTTAGTTGAGTCACTACACCTAAACACCAGTGTAGTAGAGGATCCCTCAGTTGTTTCAAATCCAATTGGGGGCTCAGCCTATTTGTCGATGATTTGTTTGGATTTGGAAATTTCTATACTTAGCGTTGGGTTTAGATGTGATGCTTATGTTTTGGGCTTCACGGGCTATGGGTTAATTCTGGGCATTGATTGGTTATCCAGTAATGGGGTCGTCCTAGATTGTGAAAAGACAGAGGTTAGGCTTATGACTCGCTTGGGCAACACTCTCGAAATCTCTTGTAATCCCATGAATTCTGTTATGCTAAGTTATCTAGAATCGCTTGACGCGTCTATTGAGAATTTGCAGTCTGTTAGAGTGGTCCATGAATACTCGGATGTTTTTGAGGAAGCAGAGGGCTTGCCTCCGAAGCAGGAGATAGACTTCCGCATATACCTAGTTGAGAACGCAAAACCCGTTGCTTTACCCGTTAGACACATGGCTCCAAGGGAGAGAAAGGAGCTTAGCAAGCAAGTTAAGGAGTTGCTAGAAAAAGGGTTTATAAGGCGGAGTATTTCTGAATGGGGTGCTCCAGTGGTGTTCGCAACCAAAGCGGACGGTTCACTTCGCCTATGCGTTGATTATAGGGAGCTTAACAAGCTGACCAAGAAGAATAGGCACTCACTGCCAAGAATAGACGATTTGTTCGATCAGCTTGTAGATGCAACAGTTTTCTCCCAATTAGATCTGGCTACCGGATTTCATCAGCTAAGAGTGGCAGAAGATAGCATCGATAAGACCACGTTCAGAACCCCGGACGGTTTCTTCGAATGGCTCATCATGCCTTTCGGCTTGACAAACGCACCTGCTTATTTCGTCGATTTGATGAATAGAGTGTTCCGGGAATTTCTCAATAAATTCGTGGTGGTCTTCGTAGATGATGTTCTGATTTTCTTGAAGAATGAGGAAGAGCATGCTTTGCATTTAAGGGAAGTCATGGATACTCTCCGTGTACATCAGTTAAAAGCAAAATTCTCCAAGTGCCACTTCTGGAGGGAATAAGTAAGATTTCTTGGGCATGGTATCCAAAGAAGGGTTAGATGTGGACCCCGCAAAAGTAGTTGCGGTCCAGGATTGGAAGGTTCCAAAGAATGCGACCGAAGTTCGAAGTTTTCTTGGACTACCAGGCTTTTACCATAAGTTCATTAAAGACTTTGCGAAAATCTCAGCTCCACTAACAAGGTTAACGAAGAAAAACCTGACTTTCACTTGGGATTTGGATTGCGAAGTCGCTTTCCAACGGTTGAAGAGGGCTCTGACAACAGCCCCAGTTTTGACATTACCAGATGGGAGCAAGATGTTTACGGTACACACAGATGCATGCGATACGGGACTAGGCGCTATTTTGTTGCAAGAGGGGAAGGTAGTAGCTTATGGTGGAAGGCAGTTGAAAGTGCATGAGAAAAACTACCCAACCCACGATCTAGAGTTAGCAGCCATCGTTTTTGCGCTTAAGTCTTGGCGCCACTATCTCTTAGGTGAGAAATTTGAATTGTATAATGACCATAAATCGTTGAAGTACCTTTTCTTGTAGAAAGACCTCAATCTAAGGCAGCAAAGATGGATGGAGTTTCTCGCCTCATACGACTTTGAGATCTCCTATACACCTGGCAAGGGCAATGTAGTAGCAGACGCCCTAAGTAGAAAGAAGCTGACCTTAAGTCATCTCTTTGTAGAAAGGAAAAGTTTGGAGTACATAGCAAATTTTTATTTTAGACCCTCTGTTGATTATGTGACTGGCTTGATGGAAATGCTAGAGGTGCGGCCTACTTTGTTGGACTCAATAGGAACCACGCAACTTGAAGACCTCGGCTAGTTGATGTGATAGATAAGCTGATTAGGGGAGAGACTTCTAGTCACCTCAATAGATACTCCATCGATGATAAGGGTTGGTTGAGACGGGATGGAAGACTATGCGTCCCGCAAGCAAGAAATTTGGTGAAGATGATTCTGGAAGAAGCACACCATTCCAAGATGACCATACACCCCGGTGGAGACAAGATGTATAAAGATATCAAAAGAGTTTTCTTTTGGAATGGCATGAAGAGGGATGTAACTGAATTTGTTTCGAAATGCATGATATGCCAGTAAGTCAAGGCGGAGCAGAAGAAGCCTGGCGGTTTGCTTCATCCTCTAGAAGTTCCGCAATGGAAATAGGAAAGCATCTCGATGGACTTTGTTGATGGGTTGCCTAGGTAGAGAAGGGGCAATACCGATATTTGGGTAATAGTGGACAGGCTCACGAAAAGTGCTCATTTTATACCTGTCAAAAGTAGGAGGACTTCCTCGTCTTTAGCCTCCATTTATCTTAAGGAGATAGTTCGACTCCATGGGATACCCTCCAGCATAGTGAGTGATCGAGACCCTATCTCTACAAGCGAGTTCTGGAGGAGTTTGCAAGAGGCCGTAGGCACACAACTATGTTTAAGCATAGCCTATCACCCTCAAACTGATGGTTAGACGGAAAGGGTGAACAGAGTACTGAAAGATCTTTTGAGACTGTGCATTCTTGACTTTGGAGGATCTTGGGAGGATCATCTCTCTTTGGTGGAATTCGCTTATAACAATAGCTACCATGCCACTATAGGCATGGCACCCTTCGAAGCCTTATATGGAAGGCCATGTCGATCACCAACTTATTGGTGGGAGTCCACAGATAAACTTATACTTGGGCCGGACATGATTAGAGAGACTTCAGGGAAAGTGGACTTGATATGAAGGAGAATGAAGACTGTCCAAGATAGACAAAAATCCTATGCAGACAAGAGATGGACTGACCTTGAGTTTGAGGTTGGGGATAAGGTGTTCCTTAAAGTATCTCCTTTGAGTAATGTCATCCGCTTTGGGTCCGTAGGAACGTTGGCACCATGATTTGTAGGACAATTTCCTATCATCGAAAGGATTGGGACGATGGCCTACAGAGTAGAGCTACCTGAAAGATTGGCTGGAGTTCATAATGTTTTTCATGTCTCCCAGCTACGAAAGTGCTTACGTGAGTCGGCAAAAGTTGTGGAGCCAAGCATACTAGAGGAAGTCAAAGTGGAACGAGAAGCGACTGTGAGGAGAGTTCCAACTCGTATCTTAGGGATGGAAGTCAAAAAGCTACGCAATCGTGAAGTTAAGCTTGTCAAAGTTCAATGGAGCGATGACGAGGAAGACGTGACTTGGGAGACTGAGGCCAAAATACGTGCAGCCTACCCTTTTCTTTTTGAGGGTACATCTTTGATCTCTTTTTCCTTAAGTTTATGCAAGCTTGTATCTACCTTTTTAGTGTATCTCCTCGGTCATATTCTTTATCCTTAGGTAGAGGCCAATGGATGTAAACATGTATTTGAAACATGTTATGATTGATGGATGCTAGTGGATGCAAGTGTTTGCTAGTGGTCGCTCGTGGATGCATATACACACACATTAGGCACTAGATCGGCTCAATCACTTTCATACTGCATATAAATGTGTGCTTATTTAGATTAATGGATGTATAATGGTTGTGTTATCATATGGATGCTGCATTCGGATGAATGGTTGTGCACGCACGTAGAAATAATATGTATCATTAGGGATCTTTTGCATACATAATGGACGCATGGCACTACCATAATTTGCATTAAGGAGGTCAACTGAATCAGTAGACCGCCTGATTTTGCATTAGATACAGACATGTACACTCACTGTGCATATAAACATGAAAGCATTAGAAGTCTTTTAAGGACAATGGATGCATGTGTTTGATGGTTGAGTAAATGGACGATTGGATGGTAGGATATGTATTCTTCGTAACTTGAAGATTTCGGGGTCGAAATCCTTTAAGGAGGGCAGAATGTAACACCCAGTGTTTTCTGTTAACATAAACTAACTAATTGATGAATAATTAATTTTAAATGTGAGAACCAAGGGAAACGGGTTACGCCATTGTGTTTGTCTCGGAATTCTGGTTGAGATAGAGTCCGAGTTTGCGTAAATTGGACTTCGTGGGAAGAAGTTATGGCTGTCGGAAGTTTCCAGAAATTCAAATTTAAATTCAAATAGCTCGAAACCAGATTCAAAATTCAAAACAGAAGTCAGAAGCGGGCCGGGCGGGAAAATTACCTCCCAAGACCCAGGTCGACCGGGGGTCGACCTCCCCCTACAGGTCGACCTGCCCCCCCCCCCCACCCCCCGGGGCCAGATCTGAATTTTGACGACTTATGACTTGTTGCTGAGTCACTAGGGTTTCTGGATAGTTCTGATCTGGTCTTAATGGTTGTGGTTAACTCTAGGTTCATCCGACAGCTCTAGTTGAATTGAAATTCTATATAAACACATGTAGACTCAAACCCTAAAGCCTAATAAAAATTAGAACCATAGCCATCATGCTATCACCCCGCAACCTAGAGTAGCCGTCACCAACTAGGAGCAAAGAAGCTAATCAACTCAATTCAACTCATGTCTATAACAACTACAACAACAAATTTGTCTACTTCAAAGGCGAGTTAAATCAATTTCAAAACACAGATCCCAGAACTCAAGACCTTCTTTGAGTTGTGAGTTCAATTTCTTTAATAAGATAATTAACAAGTTAATTGGGTTGAGTTATAATTTGGGTTATATGGCTATGTTTGTGAAACATTGGGAAAATGTGATATTTTGTGAATATATGCTAGTTATTCATAATGATAGTTTTTGTTGTGGATTCCTTTGTATATGCCCAATCACCTATGTTTAACTTGATTCATGTTTGATATCATTTTATATGCAAGTTTGGGTGTAGATTATATGTTAGTTTCTATGTGAATTGTATACAAGTTTACATGTGAACCAAATAAAGTGACTATATGCAAGTTTAGGTAGAAATTGGATTCACATATATGCAAGTTTACACCTTTAGATTTAGATCTATGACATACATAGTTTTATGCAAGTTTGTGACTATGGCCCATACAAGTTTGGGTAAAAACTATGTTCATGCCTGCAAGTTCACACCTTAAGGTCTATGTTTAGATTCATGACAATACAAAGTTTATGCAAGATATGTTGTAATCCTTATTCGTAAGTTAGATCCATTTTGTGTGTTATGCAAATTTGCGATGTTTCTTCCCTTTTATGTCATTAGACTAATTGCTAGTCTAATATATATATGTCATGATAAGAGAACGAACAACGTGGGGACGATGGGGGGGGGGTAATATTAAATATACACATATTGAGAATTGGCATGTAATGGCCTTAAAAGGCATACAATTAATTTGAGGCAATAATTGGTATAATTTATATACCTGAAATAAATGGACATAATTTAGGTGACAATTATAGACATAAGTATATTTTGAATTTATTTACAAATTTGGATAGGGATATTAATCCACTTTGGGGTTAAATAAAGATGTGTAATAATAAACCGCCTAAGACACGAGGTTAGACTCGTTTGTGGTGTAAGACTGCCTGGACCTGCCCGGCAAATCCAGCAGCCAGAAATGCCAGTCTAATGTGAGAGGTCAATGGCATGAATTAAATGCGTAACAGTTGTAAAGACACGAGGTTAGGCTCGTTTGTCATGTAAGACTGATCGGACCCGCCCGGCAAATCTAGCAGCCACAAATGCCAGTCTAATGTGGGAGGTCTTTACAAGGTTATGGTGTTAATGAATTAAGAAACACTTAACCAGATAAACATGTGGTGGGACATGAGGGGTTAAGTGAGTGCCTTGGTGGCATGTGAAATTAAGAGGGTGCCTTGGGTGGCATGTGAAATACGATTAGATGCACTTAAACAAGATTGAAACATGTAAGAAGACATCAATAAGAATGAAATTAAGTGGGGAAAACCTTAGAGGGGACCAAGCATACGTGGAACGCTTGTGTCATACATGGGGGCCCTTTTCAAACCAGTAACCCATTAAGTATCTTTGTGGGCTCGACCCAAGTCGAGGACGGGACATGGGTACTGGGTTTGATTGTAATAGGTCAAAAAGGGTTAGAGGTGGCAACGCAAGTCCAACGGGGTCATGTGCGTGTGTGGGCCCGGGCTGGTAGGTGAGATGTTGTTGCATCGTGTAGATATAAGCCGTGCATTTTTGGTGGTATCGGGTTGCCACTTTGGGGAGTGATACACCCCACTATGGGGCCAACACGGGTATCTACGAGTTAGGGAGTGGATCGAATGGGGGTTGTGGGTACACCTAGTGGAGATAGGGGCAGACGACACCTATGAAGGCAGCTAGGGGTACACGAAACTACCATTATCATTATTAAGTTCTGTGGGCGGGATCAACTTTTAGGGTGTTTGGTGTGGTGCAATGTAGTAATTTTCTTATAGTGATTAGGTGCGCCTTTAACGTTATCTTTGTTCATCTTATTTCCTTTGTTTGCTCTATCAAGCCCATTGTTCACAGTCATTTCCTTATTTTCCAGTTTATGCCTTATCCAAGTTACTTTAATGATTATATTGTTAAAGTTATTGCACCCGCTAGACTTTATGTCTAACCCCCTTTGTTTCCACCTCTTTTCTTCCTTTTCCCCCCAGGTGCTCAGGGTGTGACAAGCACTAGTGGAGCTTGATTTGAACAGCTTTATCTCTTTCTTTTGGAAGTTGCTTGGATTGCTGAAGTAAAGTTCATCCTATCTTATTTATGGCTATTTTATGTTGGGGTTATGTCTTTTATTTTATGTACTCAGAACTTATTTGTCAAGATGGATAATAAGTGTATTTGGTTTTGTAGTTGGTTTTTGATGTGATGTAACAAAACTATTTCTCCGTTGCAATAAAAAGTGGTTTTTAGTTTCCAAGTACCAATATATTTATCTGTCTTGTTTACTTTTCTGTTCTATACACAATAAAAGCTCCACTAAAATTAAGGCATTCCCTTTATGAGTGACTTTAATGGAGATGGGGTGTCACACTCAGTATTGGTATAGTTCCAATTGAAACTTTGTATGGAAGACCGTGCAAGGCACCATCATGTTGGTTGGAGAATGGTGAGAAATTTGAGCTTAGACCAGAAATAATAAGAGGGACTTCAGGCAAGATCAAGGTTATCCAATAGGGAATGAAGACTATCTAAGATAGGCAGAAGACTTATGTCGATTTCGAAGAGATTTGGAATTCTTCATTAACGACTTGGTGTTCATCAAGGTCTCTCCGTTGATGAATGTGGATTCATTTTGGTGGGAAAGGTAAGTTAGAACCAAGATTTGTTGGTCCATTTTCAGTTCTCGAGCAAGATGGGAATTTGGCATATAAAGTTGAGTTACCGGACAAGACGGCGAGAGTTCACAACATATTTCATGTTTCCCAGTTAAGGAAGTTTGTGCAAGACACTAATGTGGCTATTTCACCAGATCAGTTGGACGATATCGAGGTTGAACCCGAGGCGGTTGGGAACCGCAAGCCTATGCGTATTGTTGGGAACGATACGAAGCAGCTTCGAAGGAAGGCAGTGAAACTAGTCAAAGTTTAATGGGGTGATGATGAGAAAGGCTGCACTTGGGAAGCAGATGAGGACATAAGGAAGAAGTATCCAGAACTCTTTGCCTAATAAGGTTTTGGTAGTGATAGTTCTTCGCTTGTTAGTAAACCGCATGCTGGGATAGGCTTGTTGTGTTGTTTTGTATGTTTTATTGTTTGAAAATGATTGATAGGCATGCGGAATTCTTTGTATGTTTCGGTTAAGGAATTTCGGGGATGAAATTTCTTAAGGGGCGAGAATGTAACGACCCGCATTCTATGCATCAGAGGATCATAGAATATATTTTCCCTGGTAAGTCGTATGGTCATGTACTTTTGGGGAATGACTAGTGGGGTCATTTCCCATGTTCATGATTTTTGTCGATTTTTAAATGACCATTTTACCCCTAGCTGATCTTGTTTCATTCATAACTTTTTATTGGTAAGGAGTTTTGACCTAAATCCACTTCCACTAGATCCGTTTGATGGTTTACCTTTCCGTAGAGTGGTCACATTAGTCAAACGGATTTACCATTTGGGAGATATGGCTGAATTAAGGTTTAGAGGGTGAAAACAGCTTAATTGGGCTTAACCGGGTGATTAGTAGCTAGACCCATTGGGGGATTTCGGGATTAGGAGTATTGAGGGCTGCTAGGATTTAGAAAACATTCCTTTTCAGTATTTTCCAGCCGTCACTAACCTCCTTTGAACCCTAGCCGTGGCCTCCACTTTCTAAATCACTTCAAAACACCTCTAAATCACTTTCTTATCAAGGATTAAGCTAATCAACATCAAACCAAGCCAAGATAGCATCAAATCAGAGTTGGGGCTGCTGCTAAGCATTGGGATTCGACCCAAAACAGAGGATATTTCAGATCTATAGTTTAATTTATAGCAAAGATGAGTGATTTGCATTGTTTTTCACTAATTATGACTAATTAGGGTAATTAGCGAAGATTAGCGAAATTATAACTCAAAAAAATCTAGAAAAATTTGTAAAATTCCAGAATATTATTTTATGCCTCTGATATGAATTTCGGTTATTTTGGACTAATTTTGCTAATTCTGGAATTTAGGGGATTAAGGGGGTGATTAGTGATAATTAGCGAAATTTTGCATCATAAAAATCTGGAATTTTTTTAAAAATTCTAAAATATTATTTTAGGGCTCTGATAGAAAATTGGGTTGATTTGGTTAAGTTTTACTAATCTTATCATTAGTTTTTGTTAAACATGCTTAAGGGGAAAATAAGGGTTTTTCGGTATGTTTGATCCGTTTTGACATGTCATATTGTTGTTTTGCTGTTTGTGGACGTTTATACATGTTGCTATGGTTGTATGGTATGTTTTTTGATTGTTTAGAACAGTTAGAATGGTCGAAAACGCCGTCGCGTGGCATAAAACAGTCGCTGGAAAGTTATAGGAAAATATGCAGGAAATTGGATCGGATCGCCCCCCTATAAACGAACCGCTCGTGATGTACTTTGGCTGATCCGAGGCTTGATGAACCAGAAGCCTCGACTCGATCCGATGGAGGGATCACGACCCAACCTGAACCGCCTGCATGAAACTCACTAACACCAACCACGAACCGCCTGAAGAAGCAAGTCACGATCCAATGCTCTGGAGCTGGCACCACGATCCGAACCGATCGAGTGAAGAAGCTCGATCCCAAACCGGAGCATCCACGAACTGAGAAGCTAAACTGATCCGATGTTCTAGAGGCGTCATCGCGAGCCACGACCCGACCTGAGGAGGAACTAGCGACCCGATCCGAACAAGGTGGATGACCATGGACTGAATGAGGAGAGGAGGATTGATCCAAACGGAAGCTGATTTCTGAACCGATCCGGAGATGATGACCAAAACCCGAGATGCAAAGTTAGTCCAAATGGGAAGTTTGTAATCAGGATCCAGTTGGGAACCAATGAGTTAACTTCATGATTGGACTTTGCTGCGGGACGTGTGCAAAGGGATTGTCGGTATTCATAACTTTGGTTCACCACTGAAAGACGGATAGTGGGCTTGTAGTGATAGTTGTACGGGTTGGACTCCGTCAGGGCCCAAAGGATTATGTGACCAAATAGTGGATATCGTATGCTTTACGCACTGAGTGAGAGATGTGAGGATGGTTGCTATGCTTGATCGTTTGCCATCACTATGGTATGCACACCCCCTCCCCCGCATCTTTACACCATAAGTTAGTGGCACCTTAGAATATTGTACGGTGTGTAGTGCTTACTCTTTGGTTGCAGGTCCAGGTTCAGGTATGATTGGATTATACCTGTTATTATTCTGTTTTGTTGCTTATCGCTCATACCAGACTTTTGTCTGACCCGGAGTTTTATGTCTCTTCTTATTACTCTGGGTGCTCCTAAACGAGCAGACTAGAGACAGGTTAGGTGGTATGCACGAGTAGCTGTACCGGAGAAGAGCAGGAGGTTCCCACATATGATATATAGATATTCTCCCTGTGTTGTTAAAGGTCACTGCTTGGGCATTAGTAGTGTACCTCCTTCTTCTACTTTCTTTTTCTTTAGAGACAGTTTTAAAGTTGTAATAATGATGTTGGATCATAAGCTGTATTTTGGATTTCTGCCTGCTATGATGATGATGGTTTTAGTTTTCAGCTTATGCACTGTCTCGCCTGTTTTATGTCAAGTATGTTACTATTATATTTTATTCCATGCGCTGTGAGACATTCTACAGGTTTCTTTGTTAGTTCTTTCATCTTCTTTTCTTTCTTTGACGACCGTCCCGTGCTAGCGGACATGTGTACAGCGCACTTTCAGAGGAAATGTCGGTTAATACAGGGCGGTCTGTCACAATTTTAATTTGTGAATTAGATTTTAAAATAATAACTCTAGATTTTATATTTTTATATTTTGAATATTTTAAGCTTAATTTTTTATAATTTGGAATCTTATATTTTAAATGATTTTTATAAGTAAATATCGATCCAATGCTTATTTAAGTTTTTACTTCAAATTTATTTATTTTAAACTATACAACTTAATTTTATAAGTATTTTTAACTTTTATATTATTATAAATAATTAATATAAACTTATTTTCTATATTATTTTAATCTTATATATGTTTATAATCTATATTCTAATTAATTTTAAAATTATATAAACTTATATATATATATTTCAAAAATTAATTTTTTTATATATATTTTATAAACTTTAGTAATAAACTCAAGATGGGTAAGTTAGATTTCGTGATTTAAATTGGAAGTTTAAAATGTAAATTTATAAAACGATATTTGAATAACGAATGCACTCATATTAGGTTATGAATTCAAATTGATACGAACTTTTAGAAGAGATGAATTGGGTAAAAATATGAAATAAATGTGAAATCGTATTGGGTTGAACTTATAAGAGATATATTTGAATTGTGAAATTGATTTCGAAATGTAAATTTACAAATTTAAAGAAATGAATTTGATTTTGTAATCAATACGAAATGAATTCGATTTGAAAGTGATTGAATATGAATTTCTATATATGGAACTGATTTTATAAATCGTTCGGTTTTTAATTAAGAAATTTGCTAAATTAAAAATAAGAATGGTTTCAAATCATATAATTTGAATTTATAATAATGATTTCCAATGGCACGAGTTGAATTGAAAAATATGACATGTATTGTTTGAATTGAAATATAATGTTTCATTTGAATTTTATAAGTAATGAATTTCAAATAGTATGACTTGAGTTATAAATATAATATGATTTGTTGAAATCGAAATTTATGATTTGGTCTGAATTATTTAAACTGAATTTGAATTTAAGTGTTAGATTTTGAATCAACTTAAATGAATGCTAAAAGGTAAAAACTTGATTTTTATGAATTGTTGAATAACGATTACGAATCATATGACTTTAATACAGTTTGTTTAAATAAAAATGTAAATTTTGACTTGAATCGTATATTTTTAATTCGAACCGAATGGTTGGATTTTAATGAATCGATTTAAAGAAAATTCTTAGATAGGTGAAATTGAATCATTTGAAATGATTTGAGTTTGAAATTTTGTGAATACAAACCAAACCAATATATTATCGAAGTTAAATGTTTTGGTATTGACTTAAATGGCAATTGAATTCTTTAAGTTATAATTTAAATATAAGTTGATTTGTCTTCAAAATCATTTTGCGAATAGTTTCGGAAATTATATAAAACCGAAATTAAATAGTATAATATTGGTTTATTCTAAATTTTGAGATATTTTGATATGATTTTATAAATCAATGTGATTTGAGTGATTTGAGTTGTTTCCAAATTAATATAATTGAAGTTAGATATTTAAATTTGGTTTCAAATTCGATTATGAGAATTCGTATAAACTATTTTATAAAACGATTTATAAAATGTTGACAACGGTGTGAAAAATGTAAATGATTGTTGTTAAAGAGACCGGGATCGGCTATTGTCATACTCTCTGCAAAAACTGAAAATCACTTTAACAACTGTGTACGCGGTGGAGTTCTAGAATGAAGGTGATGATTTGGCAAACGACTCTTTTGTATTTCATATTAATTATGAGAACCTAACTACCATGAGTCAGCTTGATGTGGCTAAAACATGAGCTATGCACGGACCAAGTTAGGTCATACCTCCTATCAAGCACACTTCTTCGACATTATTCTATTACCGTTGTGATACGACTTGGACCCTTTTGATTATGGGAGTGTGTATCGAGGTGGGTGGTAGTAGCCGCTTTGCGTTACCACCAGTTCGGCTGTGCAAACGGTGAATCCACCCTGGCGTTCCTTGCGTGCCTTGTCATGTGCCTTATACGAGCCCACTACAATTTGTTTTGTACTAACGGAGTGCCCTCTGATAGCCCACTAGTTTACAGAGGAATTACGATACTGTATATACTATGGGAATATATAAACGGTGTAAGGGTAATAATGGTAATCCCGCTTATGCTATTGTAACGACCCGCGTTTTCATAAACTCAATGTCGATTATCCAAGCATCGGAAATACCGGATAGTTAATGAAAGAAGTTAAAGGGTGTGAATAGATAAGATAGAAAATTAGAATAGAAGAAGCAGAAGATCACAACAACAAAATCAGAGTAACACGAATCTCACAGCGGAACGAATAAAATATAGTATACAACATGACATGGAAATACAAATCTGTCATTTGAGTATAACACTTACGTCACAGCGGAAATAAATAATAGCTATATAATCTTGAAGCCTCCTGCTCCAGCTCTCCAAGTATATCTGTAAAAACCTGACTACTTGACTGCCCGTACAAAATTGGGCACCCAAGAGTTTAGGGAAAACAAAAAAATAAACTCCGGGTCAGTCATGGGACTGGTATGAGTAAACAATTTAAAACAGTTTGAGAAAATAAACGATATCTCATAAGACCACGCCGTATAACACAGATCGGGTTTTTCCCTTATGAGAATCTAAAACTCTTGATTTATCATTCAAAATCCTTTTGAAAGAAACGATCATCTTTATATCAAACTCTTTGGATATTATAATAATGTTTATAAACCACAATATAATAATCATCTAGCGGAACGCTTTCATCTCACGTTCCACATACATAATATATAATCAAAAACCGCGGGCGTTTATTGGTTAATGAATTCCAACTGGAAAGGTATGAGACCACCTTCCAACAGTGTTTCTCTTGAGAGGAATACAGCTGGTTCAATGAGAACATCTTGCAACCCAGGCTAAACATGAACGATCACTCATTTTGCTTGAGTGTACCGAATGTATTATCACCAGTGGTTGGGATCAGCAACCGTTTCCCGAAAGGGACAACATCGAAATAGATTATAGAAGTAAATGGAATTTCTCTAGATCAGGTGACAATACACCCCAATTGGCAGCTAACCACTTAGCCATGCGACCTACCCGATTTTATACCATTTCCTGGTTGCGAGGCTAGAGGCCATAACGTATAGATCACACCTTTATTTACTTTGAATACCGCATCGTCATACCAGCCAAATCACAAATGATTTCCCCAAAAATACCACAGGTATACAGCTAAGAGAAATGAATTCCTCCGTCACCGAACGTAAATACATTTGAAGAGATAAACTTAAGCGATCTATTAAATACACTCTGTCAGACATTCTTCCATACAGGTCGTCCTAGGACTAGACAGACCGAAGGTACTATTCTGTAAATCCATCTAAGGCAATTTCTACCTAGGATTTACTGAACAGCCCTTTCATAACTCCGTCTTCAATTATCTTCATCATATTTGATTCACAACGCTAATCCCATACGTAGTGGTTTTTAGATAATATATCTGATCCCGGTCTCTTTGTATTGACATCGGAAATGGTCAAAATCTTTGATAGTCGTTGATTTAACTATCAAAGCAAAACATGTGTACAAACAACGGTCGTATTCCCAAATGGAAATCTTACCTATCAATCATCATTTCATTTCCCATTTATCGTTTTCATATATTCATAAATTCCTTATTTCTAAAATTAGAAAATATATGTTATTAACTTTGGAAAACGTTTCCATTTCTGATTCACGTATCAATATCTTTCCACCTTTATCAGTCTCTAACTGTAAACTAGTAAGAGAACAACTTCCCAAGTATAAACCCCGAAGGCCGAAACCAACATCAGATCGATACCCAGAAAGCCATTCAACTCAACTAATTTCCAGTCAGTTTCTAATTTTAGTAATTCCATTTAAATTCCTAATTCATACCCCAATTTCCTTTATAATATTTTATTTGCAAAATATTTATTTAAATCCTTTATTCATGTTAAATGTGGATAATATTTCTTCTTTGCAATCAAAACAGTTTGATTTCATATTTAGAAACAATATCCCAAATCCAATTTCTATTTATACTTCTAATTATATAATTATTCATATCTCCTTTTTTTCTAACACTTAAATCTCATTTATAATTCCCTTTATATAATTCTATTTATTCTATATAAATCCTTTTACATAATTCTAATTATTTTATATAAATCTTTTTATATAATCATATTCATTTTATATAAATATATCATTTTCAATATTCACTTTGAAATATTCCTTTTTACATTCCAGTATTTCATATGGAATTTAAAATACCAAATAACATGACCGGTGTCATCATAATCAATCACAGATTTTATATCACATCATATATCACAATATATGAAAACAAACAGTATTATAAATATTGAGGAACCCAGTTGGATCCCTCCAACCTGTGTCCCTGCATCCACAGATGTTAAACAATATAAATAACATCGATTTCATTTCAATATGAAATATTCTGATAAACAGAATCAATATTTGACTAATGATTTTTATATATCATTATCTATAATTTCAACCAATAAATCAGCAATTCAACCAAACAATCAACACATGGCAATCAATCATCATTTATCAATACTAGATTATATTGTGAGTTTTAATCACATTGGACGGTCATCGTTAAATAACGATAACTGTCGGTTGATTGAGACAGACAATTTATTTTGCTATAAATCGTAACGAGCTCCAATTCACTACCAATCAGTTCCATTGTATAGCCCTCGTCCGTACGATCCCAACGTGACTGACCGTTCGAAGTTATGACGTCATACGAGTGAAATACGGCAATTACCAGTTGAGACGACCCGAATTCCCGTTCTCACGGAAACAAGGTTATCTTTTGGAATATAACACAGAAACATATAATAGCAGAACAGAATTAAATAAATACACCAGAATGAACAACAAAATATACTGGATAAAAGTAATCATCAGAGTTACACAGTATACAGGATCTTACTTAGTACAAATACAGTTCAGCTATACATAAATGTCTACAGCGGAAATAAACAAAATATGTACAATAGGAGCTGAACAGCATAAAAAGAAATAAATGATAGAATCCATCTTCAGCTCCAGCTATCCAGAAAGAACCAGCTAAACCTGAATACAAGGCTGCCCGTGTAGAAAAAGGGGCACCCGAGTTTGAGAGTGAAACAAACTACGAGTCAGTCATGGGACTGGTATGAGAAATCTACTCAACACATATATAATTTGGCTAATCACAGGACCACGCCACTTTCGTGGAACGGGTTTACTCCATTGGATTGCCAGTGCTTTAAAACAAATCATTCTTTTAAACATCGCTATGCTTTTTATAAAAATGAAGCCGTTATAAGACTTAGTTCCCATCACACAATGCAACGCAAACCGGAGGATAGAGTTTTTACCTTATAACGGCCAAGATATGCTTGATACGAATAAAACAAAGGCATTTGATATTATTGCTAGTGTTTATATGTTTTGAAAACAATTTCAAATCATAACTATCAATCATAGACGACATGAGCGTCCCATGCCACTATGTCGCCAAATGTATATATATACAATCGAAACCGCATCGTCACGTTTTTGGAAATTGGATTTCCGTCATGAACCAAGGCAAAAGATAGTCCTTTCCGAATTCGTGACTCTCTAGCCCGAGCCACAGGATCAGAGCTCGAGTGACCCTAGGAGCGACAGGGCCGGTCCACCGATGTGGATTAAAATGCCTGAACAATACGTTTCCCCGCCCTTTGGGGCGTAAACGAGCCAACGAATGACTCCATCGGACCCGGATCGTCCGATCAAACCGAGGCGCCTCGCAACAGCAACAACCACATAGGTGAAAAGTATATAAATGTCAGGGCTGGTAGGTCACTGACACCACCCTAGCTAGAAAGAAACGCATGCCCTCCCTGAGGTCCTTCCTCCCGTTTTAGGTTCCTACCGGGGTGTGAGGCTCGCGAATTCACGTTACACACAAAGCTACGCCACACAGGCGGTGCTTTGATCATCACCACAAGACTTTGCTTTTCAACAGAAGCCCTGATCACTGCATCTTAGCATGCCACACAGAATAAATCCTATGTCAGGCACACAGTCCATTTACAAGTCCGTTCTGGGTCTGAACGAAACCGGAGGCACTAAATACCTCGCAAACCCTTTAATCAACACGTACGTCTGAACGATCACCACTCATTATCCATATTTCGGGATGCCTCCCAATCAGGACCTCGGTTACCATCCAAACGAGGTGAAGATCTCCGGTCTTCGACCATCGTCTTCATCTTCGAATTTCAATCGTCGGTCAATTATTCGAAATGAGAATTAACTCGGCCTTTTCAAATAATTCACGTATATTTAGAATTTCAAATCGATTTATTTCAATGGTTAAATTATTCGACAACATCACGTTTGTTCTTTAATGTGATTTTCACACCAAACACATTCAACCATCAAACATCACATAAATCAAGCAAATTCAGTTTATTTCCATTCCATATCGCTTACGATATTTTATAACTATTTATCGCTATTTTTATTTATTTTAAAATAGCCATTTTATTCAAAACGACGCTTCGGGCCATAAGGCGGCCGTGGCGCTGTTTTTCTTCAGTTTTGATTTACACATATCTGAAAATCTAACCGTTGGATCTTCACAAAATTTACATCATTAGAAAGGTCTTTTCAAAACGAATCCAACGGTTCCAGTTTCGGGAAATTCCGACGGTCGGATCTCCCGGTACAATCGTTTGAATTTTCGATTTCAAAATACGAACTGCCGCGTCGTTATTCGATTAAATATAATTTTATTTATATATATAAATAAATATAATCGTTTCTGGCGCTGTTTTTCTTCAGATTTGAATTAAACATTCCAGACAATCCAACCGTTGGATTTTTACAAGGTTGGTGCCGTTGGAAAGATTATTCCAAGGCGAACCCGACGGTTGAGGTTTCGGGAAAATCCAATGGTCGGATTTCCCGTACTAGTCGTTTGAAATCACGGTTTCGAAATACGAACTGCACGGCCTCGTTTCGTTTTAATTTTATTTATATTTATATAGTTATATAAATATAGTTCATTCAAGGATTTCTATATCGTTTTCACTTCAAAAAATTTTCTAACACCTTAAATTTTGGAAAAATTTCGCCATAACCTCCCCTGTACCGGGAGCGTCGGGAAATCGCAAATAGCGTCCCGGTCCTTCTAATCTCAAAAAGAAAAAGAAAAAGCCAAGCGGCTAGCCAACAGGCTCAAAATCATCACCCAAACAAATCAGTAAATGTGTACCTATTTGTCGGGCACAAATTTTATTCCTCTTCTCTAGCCCCTTTGCTATAACCTGTTCAATGAATATGCATGTACATATATATACAGTCCATATCATTTTTCATTTTCTATTCAACTTCATATTTGATTTCTATTTGGTTTAAAAACACCATTCATTCTAATGTTACATAAATAGGTGCAAATCACTTCATTAGCTAATTAATGAATATTTCAACTCATATATGTTTATTTTGAACAAGTGGCTATTTTCAACATTTCATATTTTAACGATTTATGCATACAACAAAAAGGTGATTTTTATTGTAAAACAACTCATTTCGAAACACTATTTTTTTCTATATAGTTCATGTAGGTGATAAAATAGAATTTTTATCATAAAACAATTTATTTCAAAATATGAATACCATTCAACCCATGAATTTCTAAACAACGAATGAATATCAATTCAACACATGAATGTTTTCAATAGTTTTTAGATATAGATAAAAATGTGATTTTTATTATCTAACAGTTTATTTCAAAATATGAATACCATTCAACACATGAATTTCTAAACAACGAATGAATATCAATTCAACACATGAATGTTTTCAATAGTTTTTAGATATAGATAAAAATGTGATTTTTATTATCTAACAGTTTATTTCAAAATATGAATACCATTCAACACATGAATTTCTAAACAACGAATGAATATCAATTCAACACATGAATGTTTTCAATAGTTTTTAGATATAGATAAAAATGTGATTTTTATTATCTAACAGTTTATTTCAAAATATGAATACCATTCAACACATGAATTTCTAAACAACGAATGAATATCAATTCAACACATGAATGTTTTCAATAGTTTTTAGATATAGATAAAAATGTGATTTTTATTATCTAACAGTTTATTTCAAAATATGAATACCATTCAACACATGAATTTCTAAACAACGAATGAATATCAATTCAACACATGAATGTTTTCAATAGTTTTTAGATATAGATAAAAATGTGATTTTTATTATCTAACAGTTTATTTCAAAATATGAATACCATTCAACACATGAATTTCTAAACAACGAATGAATATCAATTCAACACATGAATGTTTTCAATAGTTTTTAGATATAGATAAAAATGTGATTTTTATTATCTAACAGTTTATTTCAAAATATGAATACCATTCAACACATGAATTTCTAAACAACGAATGAATATCAATTCAACACATGAATGTTTTCAATAGTTTAAGCATATGAAAATAATTCAAACACACAAATATTATTCAAAATTTCGGCAGCATAACGGCAGGGTAGTTACACCGGCACCGTCCCTAGTACGGCTCCTCGCTCTACCTTAAAACCTCGCGGTTTTTGACAATGGGAAACATGCATCTAGTTCGCACGCAGGCGGCATGTATATATTTATTTCATTACCACAAACTAATCCTATGTGGTTTCAACCAAATATTTCACAACCACAAATGGGTATTTTTCAACCACAATCAACCAATATCAATCACAAACAATCCCAAACAATCATTCAATTTTCACCACAATTTCAACCAATAAATATCGTCCATGGTTTGTGGACGAGGGGCGTATATATATATATAGATATATTTATATATAGCAATTTATATATAGCTACTCACATTCAATTTCAACACATATATATATAATTTTTAAATCAGAAATCTCACCAATAGCTATCCAACTTCACGACTCTTCTTAATAGAAATCTTCGCCTATTTGTCGCTTTCACCCGTATTCTCTGCATATGTAAAAATAGATTTTTTTACTATGCTATTCAATATATAAAAATATGATTTTTACTTTCGCTTTCAACATATAAAAATATGATTTTTGCTTTCACATATAAAAACATGATTTTTACTTTTGCTTTCACATATAAAAATATGTTTTCTATTTTTGCTTTCACATATAAAAATATGTTTTCTATTTTTGCTTTCACATATAAAAATATGTTTTCAATTTTTGACAAAATCCGTTTTCTAGTTTATAAGTCATTTTTAAAATCAGTTTTTATATTCTTTAAAATTTCTTTAAAATCAAATCAGTTTTTATTTTAAAAACAAAATCAGTTTTTATACTTTATAAAATTCAGTTTTATTTCTTTATATTTTAAAACAGTTTCAGTTTTAAACTTTATTTAATTTATTCAGTTTTTACTTTTTTTATTCCTTTTCAAAATCAGTTTTTCTTTTTTTTTAAAAAAACAGTTTTTGAATCTTTTAAAAAAAATCAGTTTTAAAATCTTTTACAAAAATCAGTTTCATCATCTTTTAAAAAATTAGTTTTTAAAACCTGTTTAAAAATCAATTTTTAAACCTAAAAAAAAACAGTTTTTTTTTTTTTTACCTTTAAACAAATCTGTTTTTATAAAATAAAGATAAAATAATAAAATAGAAAGAAGTACTTACAGAGAGGGGGGGAAATGAAGGCGTCGGAGGAGGTGGAAGGGTTAGGCGGCGGTCGACAGCAGGCGGTGGTGGTTGCGTGGTTCGGCGGTGGCTCGGTTCGGGGATGTCTGGGTTCGGGGAGAGAGAGGATGGGAGCTGGAGAGAGGAGGGAGGCGGGAGGGTTAGGCGGCGGTCATCGGCGTCGGGTCTCGAGGGGGCGGCGCTCGCTCGTGGGGTGGCGGTCTGTCGATCTGCTTTAGGGGTTTTTTTTTTTTTTTTTTTCTGTATAAATGAATTCGGGGGGGGGGGGGGGGGCAGAGGTATAGGAGGGAAAAGCATTATATTTTTTTTTTTTTTATTATTATTTAATTATTATATTTAGCAAAGAGTTGACTTTTACGCACGACCTCGAAACGAGGCCCACCGCCTGTCGTCCATAGCGTTATACCCCCATTCCGAACATAATGGGATATGTATCGCAAGCTGATTTGATCGTTACAATCAGTTTCCTTTTGAATTTACATTTAAATCACTATATTGAATTTTAAACGCACATTTCAAATTACCGGGGTCACATACTAACTAGAAAAATTCCAGAAAAATATTTTCTAGCTTCGTATTGACGATACGGTCCTAACAAAACTAGTTTCGTCGAATTCTGAGACCGTTTGAAAAATGGCCAATTTCCAGTCGATTAAAATCAACAGAAACTGGTCAAACGCGTTTTCTTTTGCCACGCTCACATATTGATTCGAAAAATTATGAAATTTGAAACCTAGCAATAACCTGACACTGCGGATCTAACAAAAGTGGTTTCGTCGAAATCCGAGGTCGTATGCAAAATGTCCATTTTTAAGGGCCTGAATTCCATAGCGACTATTCAGAATTTTCAACTGGACATATCTTTTGATTCCCGCTATCAAATTTCGATTGGTTAGATTCGTTAGAAGGATATCATCAATTAGATACTAATGTTTTTGGTCTCACTAAAATCCGGATTGTTTTGCACCCGGTATATTCAATTGAAGTTTGAAATCGAATTATCGAACTACCGCGCCATTTTCAATTCTATATATAATTATAATTAATTATATTCGTTTTCAAATGTCGATTCAAACTCAGTTTTCATCGCCATTATTTAAAATATTTATTTTAAATATTTAAAATCCATTATTTTAGCCAATTTAAAAATTTTAAATTGGTTCAGATTTTCTGGGTCGTTACAATCTCCCCTACTTAAAACTTTTCGTCCCCGAAAAGGAATTAAGTCGAAAGTGGTTTGATAAATCTACGATCACCCATCACAACAACCAATTTGTTTTTAATATTCAGAGTATAGAATAAACAATACACATCCATGGGAAGAAAATAGCAACAGAATAGAATAGAGAATTATATGGTAATGCAAGGTAGGGTAAATGTACCTTGCACCGGAGTCAATCAGAGATATCTACTCGGCATCTAGGATAAGCTTTCTGAATGCTCTCCTCAGTTTCCCAAGTACAATCTCGCGGATCTCCACTCCATTGCACTTTGACTAAGTGAACCTTCTTGTTTCTCAGCTCTTTGGTTTCTTTGCCGATAATCTTTAGCGGCTCTCGCCTCACAGCTAATTCTGGAGTAATTTCAATATCCTGCTGAGCTGCTTCTTCCACGATCAAGTCTGGATCATGAACGTGCTTTCGAAGTTGAGATATGTGAAATACATCATGAACTCCAGGCAACCAGTCAGGCAGTTTGACCCTATAAGCGAGAGTTCCAATCCGTTCCAGAATAGGAAACGGACCAATGAATTTAGGCGCTAACTTTCCAGTTTTACCGAACCGGATGACTCCTCTCATCGGCGATACTTTCAAATATACATAGTCGCCAACTTCAAAGGATATATCTCTCCTTCTTTTATCGGCGTAGCTCTTTTGTCGGCTTTGAGCGGCGAGTAATCGCTTCTTAATAAAATCGACTTTGTCAGCAGCTTCGCGAATCATATCAGGACCCAATACAAGTCTATTTCCAGGCTCGACCCAACAAGCAGGAGATCGGCACGGTCTACCATACAATGCTTCGAATGGCGACATTGTCAGACTCGCCTGGTAGCTGTTGTTATAAGAGAACTCAGCCAAATGTAGATTGTCTTCCCATGATCCACCGAAATCTATAACACAAGCCCGCAATAGATCTTCTAGAATGCGATTCACCCTCTCAGTCTGACCGTCTGTCTGAGGATGATAAGCGGTGCTTAGGTTTAACTTCGTTCCTAACTCGACTTGAAATGCTTCCCAGAATTTGCTAGTGAATATTGTATCTCTATCACTGACTATACTGAGCGGCACTCCATGTAGTCTAACTATTTCCCTGAAGTAAATCTGCGCCAGACTCTGAGCAGTTCTATTTGATTTGACAGGTATGAAATGGGCGGTCTTCGTGAAGCGATCTACGATCACCCAAATACTGTCATTTCCTTTTCTGGTTCTGGGCAAACCATCAATGAAATCCATGGAGATATGCTCCCACTTCCAACCAGGAACTTCCAGCGGTTGTAATAATCCAGCCAATTTCTGTTGGTCGCTTTTGACTAGCTGGCAAGTAGGGCATCGACTAACATATATCGAGATATCTCTTTTTAACGACTTCCACCAGAATGTGCGTTTGATATCGTTATACATTTTATTCACACCTGGATGGATACTGAGCTTTGATTTGTGGCATTCATCAAGCACTTCTCTTCTGAGTTCAGGAATTTCTGGAACACAAATTCGTCCTTCTAACCTCAGAATCCCTTCGCTGTCTAACTGGAAATCCGAAGCATTGCCTTCGCGAATTCGCTGACTTATTCCTTTGATAAATTGGTCATCTTCTTGGAGAGCCGATATCTTATCAATCAACGAAGTCGCAATGATGAAACTGGCGATCATTTCATTCTTTCGGCTTAACGCATCAGCCACGACATTGGCTTTCCCTGGAGTATATATAATTTCAAAGTCATATGCTGCAAGAAACTCCAGCCAACGTTGCTGTCTCAGATTTAAGTCCTTCTGAGTGAACAGATATTTCAACGACTGGTGATCTGTAAACAGTTCAAATCTCTCGCCCAGAAGATAGTGTCTCCAGATTTTCAAAGAGAATATGATAGCCAATAA
Source organism: Allium sativum (assembly GCA_030737875.1). Taxonomy (NCBI): domain Eukaryota; kingdom Viridiplantae; phylum Streptophyta; class Magnoliopsida; order Asparagales; family Amaryllidaceae; genus Allium; species Allium sativum. The sequence continues at coordinate 678,098,152 of CM060926.1, read as the reverse complement.
CTCAAGATCATGAGTTACATAGTTTTTCTCGTGCGGTTTCAGTTGACGGCTAGCATAAGCAATCACTTGGCCTCTTTGCATTAACACTGCTCCAAGGCCTTCTCTAGACGCATCCGTCCAGACTTTTAGATCTTGGTTGCCATCAATGATGGTTAACACTGGAGCTGTCGTCAATCTTAACTTTAGCTCTTCGAAAGCCTCCTCACTCTCTTGAGTCCATTTGAATTTAGAATGCTTCTTTGTAAGCTTCGTTAAGTGGCCAGATATCTTCGAAAAGTCTTTAACGAACTTCCGATAATAGCTAGCCAATCCGAGAAAACTGCGGACTTCAGTGGGAGTATTGGGCTGTTTCCAATTCTGAATAGCTGTGATTTTGCTTGGATCCACAGCGATTCCTTCTTTCGATACGACGTGGCCCAGAAATTTCACTTCATCTTGCCAGAAGATACACTTGGAAAATTTGGCTTTCAATACATTCCTTCTGAGAATTTCTAGAACCTGTTCCAGATGCTTTTCATGTTCGGCCTTTGATTTAGAGAAGATTAGAATATCATCAATAAAAACCAGAACAAATTTATTCAAAACTCCTCTGAATACCCTGTTCATTAGATCGACGAAGTAAGCTGGAGCGTTACATAAGCCGAACGGCATTACTAACCACTCGTAGAATAAGTCGGGGCCTCTGAACGCTGTCATTGGAACACACTCTTCGGCAATTCGAAGTTGATGGAAACCTGTAGCTAGGTCCATTCGTGAGAATACTTGTGCTCCATTTAATCGATCCAACAAATCATCAATCCTCGGCAATGGATATTTGTTCTTTATAGTCTGCTTGTTTAAATCACGATAATCCACACATAGCCGTAGAGTACCGTCAGATTTTGGGACAAATACCACTGCTGCACCCCAGTCAGAGAAACTAGGCCTGATCAGACCTTTCCATACTAGCTGTCGTGTTTGATTGTCTAATTCCTCCTTCTCTTTCAAGGACATTCTTCGAATAGCGTGAACTACCGGCCTTGCATTGGGAACTAAAGCAATCTTGAAATCTATTTCTCTCTGCGGAGGTAAGCGAACAACTTCCTCGAACACATCCGCATAATCCTTGACGACAGGAATGTCTTTGATGAGGTCAGGAATATTCTCTGCGACTTCAGGAACATTTTCAATTTGGGCTGAAGAAACATTTAGAGCTGCCCAGAAGTCTTTTCTATTAGCATTCTGACCTTCGCAGGGAATGGTTATATAATCACCTGATTTAATCTTTGCCTTTACGACTCTCTCGGCGCATTTGACTTCAGCTTCATATTTGGTCAACCAGTCTAACCCCAAGATAAGATCGAACTCTTTGAAATTCATGACGACCGCGATGGTAGGAAACCGATAACGAGAGAAAGAAACCGGCACTCCACAAATCCAACTGAGATCTATGGAACCCCCAACCGGATTCTGGACAGTCATTGGTTCCTTAAGCCTTTTCAAATTCAAATCCAGTTTCTTAGCTGCATGCTTTGCAATGAAGCTTCGTGACGCGCCTGTGTCAAACAGTACTTTAACTGGGATGTCTTTGACAGTTAGCGTGCCTTCTAAAACATCTGGCCTTTCCTGAATAGCTGAGGGCTCAGAAGTTTCTGCTACTTCATTCACTTGAACTATTTCAGTCTTTTTCAACTGCCAGCAATCTTGCTTTACGTGACCAGCCTGATGGCAGAGATTGCATTTACTATTTCCTTTAACCTTGCTCTTTGATTTAGATCCCTCCTTCTTTTGCAATTTCAAGGACTTACATTTCCGGGACAAATGCCCCCTCTGATTGCAGTTCTTGCATAAGGCAGTCACGCCAGGTTCTTTTTCAGATCTAGCCCTTTTTCTCTTGGCACTGGGCTTCTTACTGGCTTCAGGAATTTCAGTTTCTGACTCTGTTTTGTCACTAGAATAGACTTCTTCTTCGTCGCATAACATTCCTTTCTTATCTAGGTCTTCATATTGATAAGCCATATAAATCATTTCTGAAAAAGGAAGCTTCACATGCCCCAATACTTTATTCTGGTATTTCCTTTGAAGCCCGTGAATAAATCTCATATTTTTACTCTTCGGATTTTGAATTAGGTGAGGGGCAAAGTGAGAAAGTTCATTGAATTTCTTATGATATTCGGGAATGGTCATGTCACCTTGTATTAGATAAGAGAATTCATCACATAGCCATTCGGTCGCTTCGGGAGGAGTAAATCTTTCTAAGAAAATCACTTTGAATCTATCCCAGGTGATATCACCTTCTGGGTTATCTTTAATAACTGAATCCCACCAAAACAAAGCTTCGTCTTCGAGTGCCCAGGAGGCCAGTAATCTTTTCTGGTCATCCCTAAGCTTTAATGCTTCGAATATTTTCTCAACCGAACGAATCCAAGCTTGGGTTCTCATAATAGATTCTTCGCCCGAGAACGGCTTTCCTCCCAGATTTCTATATTTCATGAATAGAGCTTCTATATCCGGGTCAATATTACTTCTTCTGTTTCTGGCACTCATTTTCTAGTTCTTCTGCAAATAGCAGATCAAGTGTCAGGTCACAGAAAAGGTATTTTAAAATATAGAGACAAATACTTGAAGTGTAAATGTGTCTATCGAAGTGTATTCATTCTGCTTTACTCATACTAGGATATTGCTGATCCTATCTGTATTGAGTTACCCGTCCTAGAACACTACTGGTTCTATTTCTGACGAGTTCGTTCAAATGTTATATTCCAGAACTAAGCTTAACCAAAGCTCTGATACCACGTTGAGACGACCCGAATTCCCATTCTCACGGAAACAAGGTTATCTTTTGGAATATAACACAGAAACATATAATAGCAGAACAGAATTAAATAAATACACCAGAATGAACAACAAAATATACTGGATAAAAGTAATCATCAGAGTTACACAGTATACAGGATCTTACTTAGTACAAATACAGTTCAGCTATACATAAATGTCTACAGCGGAAATAAACAAAATATGTACAATAGGAGCTGAACAGCATAAAAAGAAATAAATGATAGAATCCATCTTCAGCTCCAGCTATCCAGAAAGAACCAGCTAAACCTGAATACAAGGCTGCCCGTGTAGAAAAAGGGGCACCCGAGTTTGAGAGTGAAACAAACTACGAGTCAGTCATGGGACTGGTATGAGAAATCTACTCAACACATATATAATTTGGCTAATCACAGGACCACGCCACTTTCGTGGAACGGGTTTACTCCATTGGATTGCCAGTGCTTTAAAACAAATCATTCTTTTAAACATCGCTATGCTTTTTATAAAAATGAAGCCGTTATAAGACTTAGTTCCCATCACACAATGCAACGCAAACCGGAGGATAGAGTTTTTACCTTATAACGGCCAAGATATGCTTGATACGAATAAAACAAAGGCATTTGATATTATTGCTAGTGTTTATATGTTTTGAAAACAATTTCAAATCATAACTATCAATCATAGACGACATGAGCGTCCCATGCCACTATGTCGCCAAATGTATATATATACAATCGAAACCGCATCGTCACGTATTTGGAAATTGGATTTCCGTCATGAACCAAGGCAAAAGATAGTCCTTTCCGAATTCGTGACTCTCTAGCCCGAGCCACAGGATCAGAGCTCGAGTGACCCTAGGAGCGACAGGGCCGGTCCACCGATGTGGATTAAAATGCCTGAACAATACGTTTCCCCGCCCTTTGGGGCGTAAACGAGCCAACGAATGACTCCATCGGACCCGGATCGTCCGATCAAACCGAGGCGCCTCGCAACAGCAACAACCACATAGGTGAAAAGTATATAAATGTCAGGGCTGGTAGGTCACTGACACCACCCTAGCTAGAAAGAAACGCATGCCCTCCCTGAGGTCCTTCCTCCCGTTTTAGGTTCCTACCGGGGTGTGAGGCTCGCGAATTCACGTTACACACAAAGCTACGCCACACAGGCGGTGCTTTGATCATCACCACAAGACTTTGCTTTTCAACAGAAGCCCTGATCACTGCATCTTAGCATGCCACACAGAATAAATCCTATGTCAGGCACACAGTCCATTTACAAGTCCGTTCTGGGTCTGAACGAAACCGGAGGCACTAAATACCTCGCAAACCCTTTAATCAACACGTACGTCTGAACGATCACCACTCATTATCCATATTTCGGGATGCCTCCCAATCAGGACCTCGGTTACCATCCAAACGAGGTGAAGATCTCCGGTCTTCGACCATCGTCTTCATCTTCGAATTTCAATCGTCGGTCAATTATTCGAAATGAGAATTAACTCGGCCTTTTCAAATAATTCACGTATATTTAGAATTTCAAATCGATTTATTTCAATGGTTAAATTATTCGACAACATCACGTTTGTTCTTTAATGTGATTTTCACACCAAACACATTCAACCATCAAACATCACATAAATCAAGCAAATTCAGTTTATTTCCATTCCATATCGCTTACGATATTTTATAACTATTTATCGCTATTTTTATTTATTTTAAAATAGCCATTTTATTCAAAACGACGCTTCGGGCCATAAGGCGGCCGTGGCGCTGTTTTTCTTCAGTTTTGATTTACACATATCTGAAAATCTAACCGTTGGATCTTCACAAAATTTACATCATTAGAAAGGTCTTTTCAAAACGAATCCAACGGTTCCAGTTTCGGGAAATTCCGACGGTCGGATCTCCCGGTACAATCGTTTGAATTTTCGATTTCAAAATACGAACTGCCGCGTCGTTATTCGATTAAATATAATTTTATTTATATATATAAATAAATATAATCGTTTCTGGCGCTGTTTTTCTTCAGATTTGAATTAAACATTCCAGACAATCCAACCGTTGGATTTTTACAAGGTTGGTGCCGTTGGAAAGATTATTCCAAGGCGAACCCGACGGTTGAGGTTTCGGGAAAATCCAATGGTCGGATTTCCCGTACTAGTCGTTTGAAATCACGGTTTCGAAATACGAACTGCACGGCCTCGTTTCGTTTTAATTTTATTTATATTTATATAGTTATATAAATATAGTTCATTCAAGGATTTCTATATCGTTTTCACTTCAAAAAATTTTCTAACACCTTAAATTTTGGAAAAATTTCGCCATAACCTCCCCTGTACCGGGAGCGTCGGGAAATCGCAAATAGCGTCCCGGTCCTTCTAATCTCAAAAAGAAAAAGAAAAAGCCAAGCGGCTAGCCAACAGGCTCAAAATCATCACCCAAACAAATCAGTAAATGTGTACCTATTTGTCGGGCACAAATTTTATTCCTCTTCTCTAGCCCCTTTGCTATAACCTGTTCAATGAATATGCATGTACATATATATACAGTCCATATCATTTTTCATTTTCTATTCAACTTCATATTTGATTTCTATTTGGTTTAAAAACACCATTCATTCTAATGTTACATAAATAGGTGCAAATCACTTCATTAGCTAATTAATGAATATTTCAACTCATATATGTTTATTTTGAACAAGTGGCTATTTTCAACATTTCATATTTTAACGATTTATGCATACAACAAAAAGGTGATTTTTATTGTAAAACAACTCATTTCGAAACACTATTTTTTTCTATATAGTTCATGTAGGTGATAAAATAGAATTTTTATCATAAAACAATTTATTTCAAAATATGAATACCATTCAACCCATGAATTTCTAAACAACGAATGAATATCAATTCAACACATGAATGTTTTCAATAGTTTTTAGATATAGATAAAAATGTGATTTTTATTATCTAACAGTTTATTTCAAAATATGAATACCATTCAACACATGAATTTCTAAGCAACGAATGAATATCAATTCAACACATGAATGTTTTCAATAGTTTTTAGATATAGATAAAAATGTGATTTTTATTATCTAACAGTTTATTTCAAAATATGAATACCATTCAACACATGAATTTCTAAACAACGAATGAATATCAATTCAACACATGAATGTTTTCAATAGTTTTTAGATATAGATAAAAATGTGATTTTTATTATCTAACAGTTTATTTCAAAATATGAATACCATTCAACACATGAATTTCTAAACAACGAATGAATATCAATTCAACACATGAATGTTTTCAATAGTTTTTAGATATAGATAAAAATGTGATTTTTATTATCTAACAGTTTATTTCAAAATATGAATACCATTCAACACATGAATTTCTAAACAACGAATGAATATCAATTCAACACATGAATGTTTTCAATAGTTTTTAGATATAGATAAAAATGTGATTTTTATTATCTAACAGTTTATTTCAAAATATGAATACCATTCAACACATGAATTTCTAAACAACGAATGAATATCAATTCAACACATGAATGTTTTCAATAGTTTTTAGATATAGATAAAAATGTGATTTTTATTATCTAACAGTTTATTTCAAAATATGAATACCATTCAACACATGAATTTCTAAACAACGAATGAATATCAATTCAACACATGAATGTTTTCAATAGTTTAAGCATATGAAAATAATTCAAACACACAAATATTATTCAAAATTTCGGCAGCATAACGGCAGGGTAGTTACACCGGCACCGTCCCTAGTACGGCTCCTCGCTCTACCTTAAAACCTCGCGGTTTTTGACAATGGGAAACATGCATCTAGTTCGCACGCAGGCGGCATGTATATATTTATTTCATTACCACAAACTAATCCTATGTGGTTTCAACCAAATATTTCACAACCACAAATGGGTATTTTTCAACCACAATCAACCAATATCAATCACAAACAATCCCAAACAATCATTCAATTTTCACCACAATTTCAACCAATAAATATCGTCCATGGTTTGTGGACGAGGGGCGTATATATATATATATAGATATATTTATATATAGCAATTTATATATAGCTACTCACATTCAATTTCAACACATATATATATAATTTTTAAATCAGAAATCTCACCAATAGCTATCCAACTTCACGACTCTTCTTAATAGAAATCTTCGCCTATTTGTCGCTTTCACCCGTATTCTCTGCATATGTAAAAATAGAATTTTTTACTATGCTATTCAATATATAAAAATATGATTTTTACTTTCGCTTTCAACATATAAAAATATGATTTTTGCTTTCACATATAAAAACATGATTTTTACTTTTGCTTTCACATATAAAAATATGTTTTCTATTTTTGCTTTCACATATAAAAATATGTTTTCTATTTTTGCTTTCACATATAAAAATATGTTTTCAATTTTTGACAAAATCCGTTTTCTAGTTTATAAGTCATTTTTAAAATCAGTTTTTATATTCTTTAAAATTTCTTTAAAATCAAATCAGTTTTTATTTTAAAAACAAAATCAGTTTTTATACTTTATAAAATTCAGTTTTATTTCTTTATATTTTAAAACAGTTTCAGTTTTAAACTTTATTTAATTTATTCAGTTTTTACTTTTTTTATTCCTTTTCAAAATCAGTTTTTCTTTTTTTAAAAAAAAACAGTTTTTGAATCTTTTAAAAAAAATCAGTTTTAAAATCTTTTACAAAAATCAGTTTCATCATCTTTTAAAAAATTAGTTTTTAAAACCTGTTTAAAAATCAATTTTTAAACCTAAAAAAAAAACAGTTTTTTTTTTTTTTACCTTTAAACAAATCTGTTTTTATAAAATAAAGATAAAATAATAAAATAGAAAGAAGTACTTACAGAGAGGGGGGGAAATGAAGGCGTCGGAGGAGGTGGAAGGGTTAGGCGGCGGTCGACAGCAGGCGGTGGTGGTTGCGTGGTTCGGCGGTGGCTCGGTTCGGGGATGTCTGGGTTCGGGGAGAGAGAGGATGGGAGCTGGAGAGAGGAGGGAGGCGGGAGGGTTAGGCGGCGGTCATCGGCGTCGGGTCTCGAGGGGGCGGCGCTCGCTCGTGGGGTGGCGGTCTGTCGATCTGCTTTAGGGGTTTTTTTTTTTTTTTCTGTATAAATGAATTCGGGGGGGGGGGGGGGCAGAGGTATAGGAGGGAAAAGCATTATATTTTTTTTTTTTTATTATTATTATTTAATTATTATATTTAGCAAAGAGTTGACTTTTACGCACGACCTCGAAACGAGGCCCACCGCCTGTCGTCCATAGCGTTATACCCCCATTCCGAACACAATGGGATATGTATCGCAAGCTGATTTGATCGTTACAATCAGTTTCCTTTTGAATTTACATTTAAATCACTATATTGAATTTTAAACGCACATTTCAAATTACCGGGGTCACATACTAACTAGAAAAATTCCAGAAAAATATTTTCTAGCTTCGTATTGACGATACGGTCCTAACAAAACTAGTTTCGTCGAATTCTGAGACCGTTTGAAAAATGGCCAATTTCCAGTCGATTAAAATCAACAGAAACTGGTCAAACGCGTTTTCTTTTGCCACGCTCACATATTGATTCGAAAAATTATGAAATTTGAAACCTAGCAATAACCTGACACTGCGGATCTAACAAAAGTGGTTTCGTCGAAATCCGAGGTCGTATGCAAAATGTCCATTTTTAAGGGCCTGAATTCCATAGCGACTATTCAGAATTTTCAACTGGACATATCTTTTGATTCCCGCTATCAAATTTCGATTGGTTAGATTCGTTAGAAGGATATCATCAATTAGATACTAATGTTTTTGGTCTCACTAAAATCCGGATTGTTTTGCACCCGGTATATTCAATTGAAGTTTGAAATCGAATTATCGAACTACCGCGCCATTTTCAATTCTATATATAATTATAATTAATTATATTCGTTTTCAAATGTCAATTCAAACTCAGTTTTCATCGCCATTATTTAAAATATTTATTTTAAATATTTAAAATCCATTATTTTAGCCAATTTAAAAATTTTAAATTGGTTCAGATTTTCTGGGTCGTTACACCAGTTAGTATATTATTATTTTTGAAATTGAATTTGAACTAAATATTATTTAATAAATTGGGCCTCACCCCTTTTCCTAGCCATCCCACTGTCAAATGATTCACCCGCTACTATTCTTTCAGTAGCTTCCTTCTTCCAACAATACAGTCTGCCCCCCTTTCTTATTGAAACTCACGCGCGTCCCCTTCTTTAGTTTTTTCCTTTGGACACTTTTTTTCTTTTTAAAGAAAACACTGGGCTTTACAAACAAGTAAACCGACCCATCCCTGTATAACGTCGTTCCATCAGCATGTATATTCACGCCTGCTTAAATAAACACTACTCCATCTTCCACCTGCTACAAAGCAACACACCCATGTAGTTGAACCTGTTCCATCTCCCATCTACACTCTGTCTATGCGCAACGTTTTTGTAACAACCCGAAAAACCAGAACAAATTTAAAAATTTATTTTAAGAAATTTTAAATAGGAAATGCGTCAGAATATTAAAAAAAATCTATTATTAAATTAAATTATAAAAAAATATAAAATATAATAACACCGTAAAACTTCTAATGTTATCTATGTAATAACACATGAAGTTCAATTTGAGATTATAAGTTTGAACTTGGATTTCCAACTTTTGGATCAGACCTGTGTGGTTTATGGTCGATTCAAAGGGCGGGGATTTTCGGGTCATTACACATGGTATTAGAGCTTTTGTTAACTCAAATCTTTGGGGTACAACTTGTTAGAACTGAACAAAAGACTCATCAGAGGTAGGATCAGAAATATCCTATAAAAGAATACTCTTTAGAGATTGGATTAGTAGCATCCTAGAATGGGATACTCGTTAGAGATGGGGTTAGAAAATGCCCTAGAACGACCTGAGAGTAACAAGTTTATAATTAACGTATTTGTGATTATATATATAATCCGACCTTAGAAAATATGATTTTTGAATATATAAAAGTCGTATATATTTGAAAAACTAATCAACTAGTTGATTGATGATTGTGTTGTGTGATATTTAGTTCAACTAATAAAATTATTGAAACCAATAAAAAAAAGATAAAAATTGAGTCGGTTAGATAAACAATTTTTAGCTTCGTTCTTTTTCGAGTATGAAAAGATTTCAATTGGGGGAGATCGTAACAACCCAGAAAATCAGAACCAATTTAAAAATTTATTTTAAGAAATTTTAAATAGAAAATGCATCAGAATATAAAAAAAATTCTATTATTAAATTAAATTATAAAATATAATAACACCGTTAAATTTCTAATGTTATCTGTGTAATAACACATGAAGTTCAATTTGAGATTATAAGTTTGAATTAGGATTTCCAACTTTTGGATCAGACCTGTGTGGTTTATGGTTCGATTCAAAGGGCGGGGATTTTCGGGTCATTACATTTTTGTACCTCTATTCATCGTTCATCAAAACCATGTTGTGATCTTCTACCTAACCTTCATGTCCACACCTGAACACGTGTTCCCCCATCAACTCGTACCTATGCTTGAACGTCCCCCTCCTGGGTAGCTTTCTTCCAAAATCCACTGTGCCGCTCCAGACACAACAACAGCACACGCCATCCACGAAATATCAAGACCCTTTCTAGTATTTCTTTACGAACCATATTTCCCATAAATCAACAAATCCATTCGTCTGTGCTTCCTTGCTCATGTCCCTCCTTTCTTTTATATACATAACGCCTTATACAACCAAACAAGACTTGACACCAACATTCCCTACTTATTTTCATACCTCTTCTTCCTACTACCATGTAGGACATGTGGCCAACTCGGAGTTGCAACCCTCTCGCTAAAATACCTACAGTTCCTACGAATATGACCTTATAAATTTTCATTTATTATTTAGTTTAGAAAATTTGAAGCCATCGAAAACGATACGGCATGGAGTTGCTGAAGTAAGAAGAAGGATAAAAGGAGGTTGGAATCTTATTTATAACTGTAGAAACTTAATTGCTAAGTTTTATATAGTATAGCCAGTTCACTTTAGGGTATGGTGGCCTCAATCTTCGCATCATAGGTCTGAGCGAATTATCCTTTCAAAATATAGGCCGGGAAAAAGAAGTATTATATGTTAGTTTCCTTAGGAACGAAGAAATCAATTTTATTATATATATACACATATATATATTTGATTTTTGGGTGTTGTACACAATATTTTATTCTAATATATATATATATATATATATATATATATATATATATGTATATATATATACATTTATGAAAAGTGACGTGCTTCATTGAGTTGTTTACATCGTTGAAAAGCAATGAATTGTTTATATGAAGATATTGGTTAGCTTGCTCTTTTCGTTTCACAGTCTCTGTTTTTTTGACGTTGAAAGTACATGGAGTTTTCCCATCATACTACTGTTTTGAACATGAAAGAATGGGCTGGCAACGTAAAAATTGATTAGTCTTGAGTTTTACTTCGGTATGAAGGAATCCCGTAGCTTGCACATGAAGTTTGCACGATAAATACATTTTGTATTTAAAAAGTTTTGAACACCACATTACGTATAACTCTGTTCATTTACGGAGCGGTATTGACAAAAATAAAAATACCATCGTGCCGAGCGATGTATCACAACTTCAAAAATGTAATAATATAGGTCCGTTAACGTATTCTGTGAAACCCCGAAATGTTGATATAGGGTGTAAAATACTCCAAAATAAAAAGTGCTTATTTTCCAAAATAAAAATTACAGAAAAATTCTATAAATTAAATTATACCTACGCCTCAAAGATCATTTCTAAATTTGAAGCCAATATTTAATTAAAATTTAATAACCGTTATGGCCTATAAGCGATTTCATAGCGACTATTTGAAATTCTGATTTGGATATAACTTATAATTTATAAAGCGAAATCTCCATTTTTCTCTTCCGTTAGAAAAATATAACTCAACAAATTCCAACGTTTCTTTTTTCCAAGAAATTGGATAAATAATGAATCCTGTACACTCAGTTGAAGTTCAAACGTTAAATAACGAACTACCGCGACATTACGAGCTCGATTATAATTTATATTATAATTAATACGTTTAGCTGTCATTTATTTAATATATCCGTCATTACAATTTAGTTCTAAACTGAATTGATTCTTAAAAATAATCCAATTCACACAATATTGTCATATTGACTATTTCCGATATCTTCGAAAATTAAATATATTACTTAATTATTAATATTAATTAAATATTCAATATAATATAATTAAACAATCATTTAAATCTCTAAATCACTATTTAAATAACTAAATAAACTAATTATTATATTGTAAAAATACGGAACGTTACATTCTTTCCCCCTTAAAATAAGTTCGTCCTCGAAATTGCTAAGGTAGAAAACAAACCCTATTAACTGGGTTAAAAATTATTTATTTACTTATTAGCTTCAGTTTCACAGTAACAATTAATTTCAATTAAATATTAATTCATTTCTATTAACAAAAAATTTCAAAAATTCTGAAAATTTTCTAACACCTTAAATTTTCGAAAAATTTCGCCAGCACCTCCTTTGTACGGCTCAATCAGTACAACTACAACTCGCCTCTCTAGGCCTTTTCCAACCCAAAAGAAAATCAAACAGCCAAGCGGCTTGCCAAATTAGCTCATAAATCTCATACCCAATAGAAATATAAACTTGTACCTTTTTGTCGGGCATATCATTATATCCTTTCTATATGCTATCAATTCAGCATATACCAATGTCATTCCCAATCAATCTCCAATCCATTTATCTTCAACACGGTTATTCGTTTATAACCAAGACAAATTCAATTCAAACTCCAATTCCAATCTCAATTCAAAATTCTTACTCAACAATTCATTTCTGTTCCAGATAATCTCTAATCCAGTCCAATTCTACTTGATACCATTCTATTTCAATACAGTTTTCACTTAACTGGCTTTTAATTCAATCTCAATTCGCTTTCACAAATTTCAATTCAAATTTGATTTTTATTCAAACGGTCTTTCCCTGGGAATTTTAAATAACGTTTCTTTTCACAAAAATCAAACTTTCCTTTTCAGTATTCAAAACAACTTGTTTTCCACAAAACAATTCAAAAACAAAATCTTAGGTAGTAATCCATCACTTAGCAACTCGAAAATGAACACTGATGATGTGGCCATCATCATCAGGGTTATTTTCTAGCTATCGAAGTGAATTCAATACTATAACAATTTCAAAACCATATTTAAACACCTTCATTTTGAAATCACTTTCAAAATATCCTTCATAATGCTTGTAAACAATTTAAAATCTCCCAGGATTTTAAAATTCTCATATATTTAATCCAATTCCATTTACAAACACTTTTCGTGTTTTTTTGGAATTTTAATTTTAATTCCAATTCTGATTTAAATTCAGATTAATTCATCTTATTTCATATATTACTCTTATTTGAATTGCAATTGGTTATTTATATAACCATTTCAATTCATAATCTCATTCAATTATAATAACAACCAACACATCCTATATATTATAATAATTCCAATATATAGATTCCTTTATAAAAAAATATATTTCAGGTAAAATTATTTCATTTACCCTCTTTTCAAAACATACCATATTGGATCATCGTATTCAAGTGTTTATAAACTCCTACCGATACAATGATCAAACAGATTGACCAGAACTCGTAAACAACTCAACCAATAAATCTCCACAATATAAAACAAATTTTTTTTTACAAAATCTATAAATACGGTCTCTCGTATATATACACTCAAACTCAATCTGGGGTATAGCTAACCCTATCTCCACTGAGTCACGCCACAGAGCCAAGGTAATTTCTTAACCTTTAAATCTGATACCACTGTAACGACCCGTGTTTTCGCGATCCTAGTTATTGACATAAACTCAATGTCAGCTATCCAAGCATCGGAAATACCGGATAGTTAATGAAAGAAGTTAGAGGGTGAGAATAGATAAGATAGAAAATTAGAATAGAAGAAGCCGAAGATCACAACAACAGAATCAGAGTAACACGAATTTCACAGCGGAACGAATAAAATATAGTATACAACATAACTTGGAAATACAAATATGTCAATTGAGTATAACACTTACATCACAGTAGAAATAAATAATAGCTATATAATCCTGAAGCCTCTTGCTCTAGCTCTCCAAGTATATCTGTAAAAACCTGACTACTTGACTGCCCGTACAAAATTAGGCACCAAGAGTTTAGGGAATACAAAACAAAATAAACTCCGGGTCAGTCATGGGACTGGTATGAGTAAACAATTTAAAATAGTTTGGGAAAATTAACGATATCTCATAAGACCACGCCGTATAACACGGAATGAGTTTTTCCCTTATTAGAATCCAAAACACTTGATTTATCATTCAAAATCCTTTTGAAAGAAACGATAATCTTTATATCAAACTCTTTGGATAATATAATAGTGTCTATCAACCACAATATAATAATCATCTAGCAGAACGCTTTCATCTCACGTTCAACATACATAATATATAATCAAAAACCGCAGACGCTTACTGGTTAATGAACTCCAACTGGCAAGGTACGGAACCACCTTCGGACAGTGTATCTCTAGAGAGGAATACACCGGGTTCAACAAAACATCTTGCAACCTAGGCTAAACATGACCAATCACTCATTTCGCTTGAGTGTACCGAATGTATTATCACCAATGGTTGGGATCAGCAACCGTTTCCCGAAAGGGACAGCATCGAAATAGATTATTGAAGTAAATGGAATTTCTCAAGATCAGGCAAAAATACACCCTAATTGGCAGCTAACCACTTAGCCATACGACCTACCAGATTTTATACCATTTCCTGGTTGTGAGGCTAGAGGCCATAATGTATAGATCACACCTTTATTTTCTTTGAATGCCACATCATCATACCCGCCAAATCACAAATTTATTTCCACAAAAATACCATGGGTATACAGCTAAGAGAAACGAATTCCTCTGCCACCATTAAATACGTTTGAAGAATCAACTTACACGATCTATTAAATATACTCTATCAGACATTCTTCTATACTGGTTGTCCTGGGACTGGAAAGACCGAAGGTACTATTCTGTAATTCCATCTTAGGAAATTTCTACCTAGGATTTACTGAACAGCCCTTGCATAACTCCGTCTTCAATTATCTTTATCATGTTTGATTCGCAACGCTAATGCCATACGGAGAGGTTTTCAGATAATATATCTAATCCCGGTCTCTCCGTATTGACAACGGAAATGATCAAAATCTTTGATAGTCATTGATTTAACTATTAAAAGAAAATATGTGTACAAAGAATGGTCGTATTCCCAAATGGAAATCTTATCGATCGATCATCATTTCATTTCCCAATTTCCCATTTATCGTTTCCATATATTCATAAATTCCTTATTTTTAAAATTAGAAAATATACTTATTAACTTTGGAAAATGTTTCCATTTCTGATTCACGCATCAATATCTTCCCACCTCTATCAGTCTCTAACTATAAACTAGTAAGAGAACAACTTCCCAAGTATAAACCTCGAAGGCCGAAACCAACATCAGATCGATACCCAGAAAGCCATTCAACTCAACTAATTTTCAGTCAGTTTGTAATTTCAGTAATTTCATTTAAATTCCTAATTCAAACCCCAAATTCCTTTATAATATTTTATTTGCAGAATATTTATTTAAATCCTTTATTCACATTAAATGTGAATAATATTTCTTCTTTGCAATCAAAACAGCTTGATTTCGTATTTAAAAACAATATCCCAAATCCAATTTCTATTTATACTTCTAATTATAGAATTATATATATAAATCTCCTTTTTTATTTCTAACACTTAAATCTCATTTATAATTCCCTTTATATAATTCTATTTATTCTACATAAATCCTTTTATATAATTCTATTTATTTTATATAAATCATTTTATATAATCCGATTCATTTCATATAACTATTTCATTTTCAATATTCACATTGAAAATTTCTGTTTTACATTCCAGTATTTCATACGGTATTTAAAATACCAATTAACATGACCGGTGTCATCATAATTAATCACAGATTTTATATCACATCATATATCACAATATATGAAAACAAACAGTATTATAAATATTGAGGAATCCAGTTGTATCCCTCCAACCTTTCTCCCTGCATCCATAGATGTTAAACAATATAAATAACATCAATTTAATTTCAATATGAAATATTCTGATAAACAGAATCAATATTTGATTAATGATTTATATATATCATTATCTATGATTTCAACCAATAAATCAACAATTCAACCAAAAAATCAACACATAGCAATCAATCATCTTTTATCAATACTGGATTATATTTATAAAAATATAAACTGTACAGAATTAGTGAGTTTTACTCACTTTGGACGGTCATCGTTAAATAACAATAACTGTCGGCTGATTGATACAGACAAATTATTTCTCTATAAGTTGTAACGAGCCCAATTCACTCCAAGTCAGTTTCATTGTATAGCCCTCGTCCATCAATCCCGACATGACTGACCGTTCGAAGTTCTGACATCATACGACTGAAATACGGCAATTACCAGTTAGTATATTATTATTATTAAATTGAATTTGAACTAAATATTATTTAATAAATGGGCATCGCCCCTTTTCTAAGTCGTCCCACTATCAAATGATTCACCTGCAACTGTTCCTTCAGTAGCTTCCTTCTTCCATCAATACATTCCCCCCTCCCCGGCTTACTTGGCGACACTCACGTACGTCCCCTTCTTTAGGTTTTCCTTCGGACTCTTTTTTTTTAAAGAAAACACTGGGCTTTACAAATAAGTAAACCGGCCCATCCCTGTATAACATCGGTCCATGAGCATGTATATTCACGCCTGCTTAAACAAACACTACTCCGTCTTCCTCTTGCTACAAAGCAACGCATCCATGCACTTGAACCCGTTCCATCTCCCATCTACACTCAGTCCATGCGCAGCTTTTTGTACCTCCATTCACCGTTCATCAAAACCATGTTGTGATCTTCTACCCAAGCTTAACGTCCACACCTGAACACGTGTTCCCCCATCAACTCGTACCCATGCTTGATCGTCCCCGTTCTGGGTAGCTTTCTTCCAAAATCCAGTGTGCCGCTCCAGACATAACAACATCACACGCCATCCATGAAATATCAAGAACCCTTCTAGTATTTCTTTACGAACCATACTTCCCATAAATCAACAATGCTCATGTCCCTCCTTTCTTTTATATACATAATGCCTTATACAACCAAACAAGATTCACACCAACATTCCCTGCTTATTTCCATACCTCTTCTTCCCGCTACCATGTAGGACACGTGGCCAACTCGGAGTTGCAATCCTCTCGCAAAAACCCCTACAGTTCCTACGAATATGCCTTATAAATTTTCATTTATTGTTTAGTTTAGAAAATTTGAAGCCATCAGAAATGATACAACATGGAGTTGTTGAAGTAAGAAGAAGGATAAATGGAGCTTGGAATTGTATTTATAACTGTAGAAACTTAATAGCTAATTTTTATATAGTATAGGCAGTACACTTTAGGGTATTGCGGCCTCAATCTTCACATCATAGGTCTGAGCGAATTATCCTTTCAAAATATAGGCCGGGAAAAAGAAGTATTATATGTTAGTTTCCTTAGGAACGAAGAAATAAATTTTATTATATATATATATTTTTTATTTTAGGGTGTCATACACAAAATTTTATTTTAATATATATATACATTTATGAAAAGTGACATGCTTCATTGAGTTGTTTACATCATTGAAAAGCAGTGAATTGTTTATATGAAGATATTGGTTAGCATGCTCTTTTCGTTTCACAGTCTCTGTTTTTTTGACGTTGAAAGTACATTGAGTTTTCCCATCATACTACTGTTCTGAACATGAAAGAATGGGCTGGCAACGTAGAAATAGATTAGTCTTGAGTTTTACTTCGGTATGAAGGAATCTCGTAGCTTGCACATGAAGTTTGCACGATAAATACATTTTGTATTTAAAAAGTTTTGAACACCACATTACGTATAACTCCATTCATTTACGGAGCGGTATTGACAAAAATAAAAATACCATCGTGCCGAGCGATGTATCACAACTCCAAAAATGTAATAATATAGGTCCGTTAACGTATTCTGTGAAACCCCGAAATGTTTATATAGGGTGTAAAATACTCCAAAATAAAATTTGCTTATTTTCCAAAATAAAAATTACAGAAAAACTCTATAAATTAAATTATACCTACGCCTCAAAGATCCTGTCTAAATTCGAAGTCAATATTTAATTAAAATTAAATAACTATTATGGCCTATAAGTGATTTCATAGCCACTATTTGAAATTTTGATTAGGACATAACTTATAATTTATAAAGCGAAATCTCCAATTTTCTCTTCCATTAGAAAAACATAACTCAACAAATTCCAACGTTTCTTGTTTCAAAGAAATGCAATAAATAACGAATCCTGTACACTCAGTTGAAGTTCAAACATTAAATAACGAACTGCCACGACATTATGAGCTCGATTATAATTTATATTATAATTAATACGTTCAGATGTCATTTATTTAATATACTCGTCATTACAGTTTAGTTCTAAACTGAATTAATTCTTAAAAATAATCCAATTCACATAATATTGTCATATTAACTATTTCTGATATTTTCGAAAATAAAACATATTACTTAATTATTAATATTAATTAAATATTTAATATAATTTAATTAAAAAATCATTTAAATCTCTAAATCACTATTTAAATAATTAAATAAATTAATTATTATACCGTAAAAATACGGGACGTTACAGTTATTTTGATACTTTACTTTACTGATAAACACTATTGTATGTAGTGTATTATACTATATAGTTTTAGTTTAAGGGATCTTTAGAGGATGGTGATCCCAAACATCCTTTAAGTTACTAATTGCATTTCATCGAACAATTCATTTGAGTTGATTTACTTCCATGAGAATGTTATTCCTGATTCGAGTTATTTTGTTTTGCTTTATTGCTTGGGTCAGATCGAGTATTACAGTTCGAGATCCATCTTTGGAGTTGGAGCTTATATTGGGTTTCACTCACCTATGTCAACCTATTTAGTTGATCTGATTTCAGTTATTCTTGTCATCTCTGTTTCATACTGTTATTTTGAATCTAAAATTTATTGTTTTAGACTTCCGCTGTATTATTTATGTAAACTCTGATGTAAAATTTTATTTAGCAGCTTCAAGAACTACTATTTTATTTTCCGCTGTGAGATATTGTATTATTATGTATCTGTCTATGATCTATGATTTTGTGATTTATTCTATTTACCCAGAAGCTAATAACAATCTGGCATTCTGGACGGTTCGAGGTTACATGTTTTGTTGATTCGCCACAGTCAAAATGACGGGTCGTTACATAATTTAATTAATAGTTTCGTAATGGAAAACATTTTTGCAAAACCAACTCCTATGAGCACAACAAAACATCTCGATAAAGATGAAAACAGTAAAAAAAAAAAAGTTGACTATAAATTATATCGTAGTATGATAGGATCATTATTATATTTAACTATAAGCACACCTGACATAATGATAAGTATTCGTTTATGTGCACTATTTCATGCCAATTGTTACGACCCAAACTTCCCTGTGAAGGAAAGCCCGGATTGAATTGAGGACAAGACGAATCAGAACACAAACAGAAGAACATTTCATTGCTTATTACAGCAATTCCGTCAGAATACAAGAATATACAGAGTGAATAAATAAAATACATCAAAAAACATCAGAGATTTAAATTACATTACATAACAGCGGAAAATAATACAAAACACAACTGAGAAGAATATACGGATACAGAACTTTCCGCATACCATTCCAACTGTAAACCAGGATCCTGTGAATATAAATCTACAAAACCAAAACTACTAGCTGCCCGTCTCAAAATAAGGGCAGCAAGAGTTTAGGTTAAAACAATAAACTCCAGGTCAGTCATGTGACTGGTGTGAGAACTAAAACAGTTATTAATCTTTATTTTAAAGTTAGGTAAATCAAGGGACCACGCCGTATAACACGGAACGGGTTTCCTCCCAAGAACACCAGTGCATAAAACAACAGCGCAATGCTAAATAAAGAATAATGAAGCTATTATAAGACCCAGGTCCCATCACACAATGCAACACAAGCCGGAGGATAGGGCTTTACCTTATAATAGCCAAAGAATGCTTGATACGTTAAAACAAATCATTTGATGCTATTATAAGTGCATAGTGTATAAAACAACTTCAAATATAAATGTATCAATCCTAGATGGAATGGGTACCATATATCATGTCGCTAATACTAGGTTCTACAATCAAAACCGCAAAGTCACGTATTGGAAGTTGGATTTCCATCTGTGAACCAAGGCAAGGGATCGTCCTTACCAAATTCGAGACGCTCTAGCCCGTGTCTCAGGAACAGAACGCATCGTCCCTTGGAGCGACAGAGCCGGTCCACCGTTGTGGATTAAAATGCCTGAACACTGCATTTCCCTGCCCTATGGGGCGTCGATGAGACCAATGACTCCATCGGCCCTGGATCGACCGATATATCCGAGGCGCCTTGCATTCCAACAACCACATAAGTAAAACTCGTCAGGGCGTATAAAACCACTGACGCCACTTCTAGCTAGAAAGAAACTCATGTCCTCCCTGAGGTCCTCTCCCGTTTTTGGTTCACACCGAGGTGTGAGGCTCACGAATTAACGCTACACAAAGCGATGCCACATAGGCCATGCTTTGATCATCAACCACAAGACTTTGCTTTTCAACAAAAGCCATGATCATTTACATCTCCACACAGGCAAACCACTCCATGCATCTGATATCCATCAATCACACAGAATGATATCCAATGTCAGACACACAGTCCATTTATAAGTCCGTTCTGGGTCTGAACGAAACCGAAGGCACCTTGTACCTCGCATATCCATCGATCTCCAAGTACGTCTAGATAATCACCAACTGATTCCCTCCTCTTCGTTGTACAACCCAATCAAGATCATTAGTAATTATCCAAACGATGTGAAGACCTTCAGTCTTCGACCACCGTCTTCATCCTCGACACATCGTCGAATCAGTTATTCAGAATGGGATAAACCCGGTCTTTCTGAATAACTCGCGTCTATAATAAACAAGTGTTACACAAACACAACAAACGCCTCATTCCAATTCAGAATATTCTTTTATTCAAATAATCTTATACTTTGGGAAAGGTTCCCACTAAATTTATCAAAGATAAATTCTTTAAATTTATTCGTTAATCTTCTTTTGAATATCAATTCAAACCAAATTACGGTTTATCCAAACTAGTCGGGATTAGCGAACCTTATCGAAGTAATCACTTGTTAAATTTCCCAACCCCAACCTATTCATCCTATCAAGTAAAACTGGTCATATTCATATCTAACACCACAGTGTTATCGGTAAACTCAATTACCTTTTCACGTTCAAATCTAATTAAAGATTTAACTATCACCTGGAGCAAAACTGGTGATACTCCATTCTCGATCATTTCAATCTAATTAAAGATTCATTAAAAATCCACTTGGTTTTAATCTTCCCAAAAAATCACTATCAATGATTATTTAACTTGGGAAATCATATCCTGTCTTTAACTGGGTTAAAGAACCAATGTCATTTAAAACGTAGTTCACGATAAACCCAAAATCACATTCCATTCCATCAGCCTTTAACCGTAAATTAGCAAGTGAACAACTCCCAAAGTAATAACCCCGAGGGTCGAAACCAACATCAGATCAATACCCAGGAAACCATTTAACTTAACTAATCTTCAGTTAGTTTCTGAATTTCTTAACTCCATTGGGTCTAAGAATAGTATTATTAAAGATACCGTTCACAACAACCCAAAATCACAGTCCATTTACAATGGAATCTTCGTGGAAAACAAATCGATATATATATAATCGATATAAACTTCCATATCCGACTAATAATATAAATGGAATAGCGGCAAAGCCTTTTAAATTCCAGATATAGTAGTTGTCTTCCTCCATAGAAATTCACTTCGATCATTGCCAAATCGAATTCCATTCCATTCCAATTTATTTTATTAAATTGGAAAACTTTACTTTGGAAAATCTCCTTTAAATCTTAACAAAAGATTTATAAATTCCAAATCACAATTCACTGTAAATCGGGTTAAAGAACGAATGTCGTTAAAACACAGTTCACGATAAACCCAATTCATTCCATTAATTATCGGGTTAAAGAACAAGTGTTATTTAAAACACCGTTCACGACAAACCCAAAAATCAATTCAAATTCAATTCCAATTAAATGCCATTTAATTGGTATACTTCATTAAATCTAAATAAAAGGATTTAATCTTTTTTTCAACTGGGTTTAAGAACAGTATTAATGAAGACATCATTCATGACAAACCCAAATCCCATTTGATATTAAATACAAGGCTCTGAATAGAAAATATATCAGCTTATATTCAATATCAAATTCTACGACCAACAAATATCGTATTGGAAATAATGATATAAATATATCTTTCAAATTTCCATAACAATATCTGTATAATCACGGAATCCAACATCAAAATATTCCAAAGACAATTTCGATTCAAATCCATTCCAATTCAATTATTGGAAATTCTGGTTACGTTTAAACCCTTTCAAATCCATTTATTTATTTCAGAAATAAATGGATTATAATTCTAGTTCAAAACTAGTTCATTTCAATAAAAAAAAAAATCTATTTTTATCTTTTCAAATATGGAATTCTTCACCCTAATTCTTTCCAAATTATTTCTTATGATTTTACACAAATTATTGCTATTTTTAATAATTTTATCAAGGCCCGTACAGTCGATTTCCATCAACGGCCATCAAACTACACTTACAGCGACCTTTTCCAAATTTGATTTGGACATATATCCAAATCAAACCGTTAGATTTCTAATTTCTTGTATTCTTTAGAAAGCTCATTTCGATCCCAACGGTTCTGGTTTTAGAGGAATCCGACGGTTGGATCTCCCGTAATATCCATTCGAAGTCAATGGTCGGAATTCGCAAACTGCCGCGGCGCGGCGCGTTCTATTCAGGCCATTATATATATAATATATGTATATATATTATATATTTCGTCGATTTCCTTTCAAAACGTATTTTATAAATCGTTTTAAATTCGTTTTCAAAACGATTTCAACTTCCTATTCAATTTCTAATCAAAATTGAATATTCCATATCATCGATATATAAATGATAATATTTTCAAAACATTATATTTTGAAATCAATTCCTTTTCGCTATTCATTATAAAAATGAATAAAATCGATATAAATATCATTCACGTCAAAATGGCGCAAATCTAATCAACGCAGCTTTATATATTTCAATACTTCGTTATTCTATTCAACAAATGAATATTTTCTTCAACCCATGAATATATATTTTATTCAACACATGAATATTAATTAAATCTTACTTACAATAAAAATGTGAATTTTATTTATAAATACTTCGTTCAACACATGATACGTTTCAACACATGAATATTCTCAACACATGAGTATTGTCAACACATGACTATTTTGTTTATCCAACACATGAATATTTAGTCTCCTGTTCTGAATATTAATTCAAAATATTCTTTATTTTCTAAATTGGAATGGGTACCAATCAATTACCATATAATGTTAATTATATGGATTCCATACAACACATGTATATAATAGCAACGATAAATAGTCAACCATCATCCAGAGTGCACCACACTACTGCATAAGCATTAAATATAAATAATTTATTTCATTCCACATCACACAATCAATATTCACACCACAAACAACAAACAAACAAGTCGTCCATGGTTTGTGGACAACGGGTGTCGGGTGCTGCTAAGCACCATCTGCATCCTAGTATATATTTCAACTAGAAAACAAATTAAAAGTGAGAAGTTCTCACCGAGGGATCCACTCCTCCGTGCTTTCCTTTTGAACTGTTCGGGTTTTGTTTTGATTTCAGTAGGTACTGTCGCCATCTTTTCCCGCTGTTCACAGTAAAAATCATATTTTATCGCTTTATCCCAATAAATAAAAATCATATTTTTATTTCAATTTCATATATTTTACAATGCTTCTTTCTATATAAAAATTATATTTTTATATTTCTACTTCTTATATAAAGATCGAATTTTTCCCTCGCCATTCCCCATATAAAAATCACATCTTTGTTTTCTATATTGTATAAAAATCATACTTTTATTCTTTCTATAATATAAAAATCAAATTTTTATTCTTTCTATAATTAAATCTAATCCTTTCACCAATAAAAATATTAGCTTTTCTACAATAAAATTATAGTCTTTTCATATCGAAAAAGTCAAATCTTTTCTATATAAAAATCCTATCTTTTCTTGTTTAAAAATCTTTAACTTTAAACAAACAAAGATTATATTTTTAAATGATATTCATACAATAAAATCATATCTTTACTAAGTTAAAAATATAATCTTTTTATGGCTATTCATATATAAACATCATATATTGTTTTCCCTACTTCACATACATAAAATCCAATTTTTATTTGCTACATACATAATAAAAATCAAAATTTTAGCATGTTAAAAAACTAATCTTTTCATTATATATTCACCAAAGGAAAAATCATATTTTTCCCTAAGAAAAATTCTATTTTGGATTAATTTAAACTAGTTATTTCAAAAATAAATCTGAATAAACACTTATAGTGCGAATTGGAGATGGGAGGAGGATGATGCGCCGGAGTGAAGCGGCCAGAGGTGGTGCAGGAGGTGGATGGATCGGAGGCGGCGCCTGGGGCCAGCGGCGTGGGCCAGGGGTTCACGACGGTGGGCTTTTTAGGGGGGTTTAGGGCTAGTTTTCGCTGCATAGGAGAGGGAGGCGCGAGGGGTGGAGGAAGAAGCGGGGGTTGGTGTTGGAGAATCGCCGATGATGGGGTGCAGGCCGGAGGCGGGCGGAGGTGGAAGATCGGTGGGAGCGATGAGGAACTGTTAGGTTTTTTTATTTCTAAACTCGATTTTTGTAACTGACAGTGGGAGGAGAGGTAAAGGAGGGTGAGAGTTAAACGATTATATATATAAAATATATTTTATTATTAATTTATTCTTATAATTAGGGTTTCATGTCCGAACCCCAAATCGGTCCAAAGGACTGTCATCCCTAGCCAATTACCCCCATTATGAACACAATGGAATATGTATCGTAAGCACATTCGGCTTTTTCGATAGGTTTTTATCAAATTTAAAATATAAATCATTATATATTCAGTTTGAATGTACATTTTACTTTACTGGAGTCACATACGAACTTTAAAAATTCCCGAAAAATTATTTCTAGCTTCGTATTGATGATACGGTCCTAACAAAACTATTTTCGTCAAATTTGAAGACCGTTTGAAAAATGGCTATTTTCAGGTCGATCCAAATTGACAAAAACTGACAAAACACGTTTCTTTTTTCCACGCTCGCATATTGATTCAGAAAATTACGAATTTTGAAACCTAGCAATAACTTGACATCCCGGATCCAAGAAAAGTGGTTTCGTCGAAAACGGTGGCCGTTTGCAAAATTTCCATTTTAAGGGCCAGAATTCCATAACGACTATTCTGAAATTTCAACTGGGCATCACTTTTATCCCCATTATGAAATTTTGATTTTTCGGATTCATTGGAAAGATATTCTCAAATAGATTCTAATATTTTTGGTTTCGCCAAAATCCGGTTTATTTTGGATCCCGTACATTCATTTGAAAATTGAAATCGAATTTTCGAACTACCGCACCATTTTCAATTTCTTTTATAATTAAAAATAATTATTTATATTATAACGACGATGCAACTAAAAATATACGTTCTAATTTTATTCAAAATAAATTTCTCGTCGTTATTATTTAAAATATTCAAAATTCATTAAAACTACCAAAATAAATTTTTTAATTGGCTTGGATTTCCGGGTTATTACAATCGCCCCCACTTACAACTTTTCGTCCCCGAAAAGGAACGAAGCTGGAACTTGTTTTACCCATCACTCAACTTTCATTATTTTCATTATGCCTTAAGTTCTTCAACTTTTCAGTTTCTAAGAACTTTTCAAATTCTTCAAAAATTTGGCTAACACCCTAAATTTTCGAAAAATTTCGCCATAACCTCCCATGCACGGGAGCACCGGGAAAATCCCAAAATTTCCATATAGGCCTCTCCAATCCAAAAAGAAAAAGAAACCGCCAATCGGCTCATAAAATCATCCAAAACCCAAGAAATACAATAAACATGTACCTATTTGTCGGGCAAACAATTTTATTCCTCTTCTCTAGCCTCCTTGCTATGACTTGTTCAATGTAAGTACATGTATATGTATGCAAATGCGACTAATTTTAAATACAACTCACTATTTGGTTTAATTTGGCTAAAGGTTCAACATTTAATTAATCGAACAATAATCAAACAACACAATCAGCAATCAACAATCAATTAGTTGAATAATGTTTCAATCACATAACTTTAATCCATAGCCCAAAATCATATTTTTGATGCCAAATCACAACAATAGGCCCTATCTAGTTTTGGTTCTCACACCAGTCAAAAGGAAATATATAGACGTCCCACCTTCGAAACTCGAACATGAATACTGATGATGCGATCGCTATAGCGATCATCAGAACCATCTTCGGGCAATTAGAGTGTGATTCTATATCTATCCAGTATATTAAGACTTCGTATACACGTGGATCATTCGTATATTAAAATCTCTATATACTCGATTGTCCAAATCAATTTAAAATAAATATTCAAATACTAATAATAAAGTTTAAATTTTCAAAACAAAACTTGTTTTCATTTTAAAAATATATTCTTCACACTCGTTCTAGGATACTATTGATCTCATCTCTAACGAGTCATTCTCATTGGATATTACTAATACAATCTCTGATGAATTCTTTCGTTCGGTTCTAATATGTCTTGTTCTCTAGCTTTGTAAACCAAAGCTCTGATACCACAATGTTACGACCTGAACTTCCCTGTGAAGGAAAGCCCGGATTGAATTGAGGACAAGACGAATCAGAACACAAACAGAAGAACATTTCATTGCTTATTACAACAATTCCATCAGAATACAAGAATATACAAAGTGAATAAATAAAATACATCAGAAAAAAAATATCAGAGATTTAAATTACATTACGTAGTAGTGGAAAATAATACAAAACACAACTGAGAAGAATATATGGATACAGAACTTTCCGCATATCATTCCGACTGTAAACCAGGATCCTGTGAATATAAATCTACAAAACCAAAACTACTAACTACCCGTCTCAAAATAAGGGCACCCAGAGTTTAGGTTAAAACAATAAACTCTAGGTCAGTCATGTGACGGGTGTGAAAACTAAAACAGTTACTAATCTTTATTTTAAAGTTAGGTAAATCAAGGGACCAAGCCGTATAACATGGAACGGGTTTCCTCCCAAGAATACCAGTTCATAAAACAACAGCGCAATGCTAAATAAAGAATAATGAAGCTATTATAAGACCCAGGTCCCATCACACAATGCAACACAAGCCGAGGATAGGGTTTTACCTTATAATAGCCAAAGAATGCTTCATACGTTAAAACAAATCATTTGATACTATTATAAGTGCATAGTGTATAAAACAACTTCAAATATAAATGTACCAATCCTAGATGGTGTGTGTACCATATATCATGTCGCCAATACTAGGTTCTACAATCAAAACTGCAAAGTCACGTACTGGAAGTTGGATTTCCATCTGTGAACCAAGGCAAGGGATCGTCCTTACCGAATTCGAGATGCTCTAGCCCGTGTCTCAGGAACAGAACGCATCGTCCATTGGAGCGACAGGGCCGGTCCACCGACGTGGATTAAAATGCCTGAACACTGCGTTTCCCCGCACTATGGGGCGTCAATGAGTCCAATGACTCCATCGGTCCCGGATCGACCAATATATCCAAGGTGCCTCACATTCCAACAAACACCTAAGTCAAACTCGTCAGGGCGTGTAAAACCACTGACGCCACTTCTAGCTAGAAAGAAACGCATGTCCTCCCTGAGGTCCTCTCCCTTTTTTGGTTCACACCATGGTGTGAGGCTCGCGAATTAATGCTACACAAAGCGATGCCACGTAGGCCGTGCTTTGATCATCAACCACAAGACTTTTCTTTTCAATAAAAGCCTTGATCATTTGCATCTCAGCATGCCACACAGGGAAACCACTCCATGCAACCGATATCCATCAATCACACAGAATGATATCCAATGTCAGACACATAGCCCATTTACAAGTATGTTCTGGGTCTGAACGAAACCGAAGGCACCTTGTACCTCGCATATCCATCGATCTCCAAGTACGTCTAGATGATCACCAACTGATTCCCTCCACTTGGGTGTACAGCCTAATCAAGATCATCACTAATTATCCAAACGATGTGAAGACCTCCGGTCTTCGACCACCGTCTTCATTCTCGACACATCGTCGAATCAGTTGTTCAGAATGGGATAAACCCGGTCTTTCTGAATAACTCGCGTCTATAATAAACTAGTGTTACACATACACAACGTACGCCTCATTCCAATTCAGAATATTCTTTTATTCAAATATTCTTATACTTCGGGAAAGGTTCCCATTAATTTTATCAAAGATAAATTCTTTAAATTTATTCTTTAATCTTCTTTTGAATATCAATTCAAACCAAATTATGGTTTATCCAAACTAGCCGGGATTAGCGAACCTTACGGAAGTAATCACTTGTTAAATTTCCCAACCCCAAACTATTCATCCCATGAAGTAAAACTGGTCATACTTCTTATCTAACACCACGGTGTTATCGGTAAATTCAATTACCATTTCACATTCAAATCTAATTAAAGATTTAACTATCGCCTGGAGCAAAACTGGTGATACTCCATTCTCGATCATTTCAATCTAATTAAAGATTCATTAAAACTCCACTCGGTTTTAATCTTCCCAAAAAATCACTATCAATGATTATTTCACTTGGGAAATCGTATCCTGTCTTTAACTGGGTTAAAGAACCAATGTCATTTAAAATGCAGTTCACGATAAACCCAGAATCACATTCCATTCCATCAGCCTTTAACCGTAAATTAGCAAGTGAACAACTCCCTAAGTAATAACCCCGAGGGCCGAAATCAACATCAGATCAATACCCAGGAAACCATTCAACTTAACTAATCTTCAGTTAGTTTCTGATTTTCTTAACTCCATTGGGTCTAAGAACAGTATTATTAAAGATACCGTTCACGAAAACCCAAAATCGCATTCCATTTACAATGGAATCTTTATGGAAAACCAATCGATATATATAATCGATATAAACTTCCATATCCGACTAGTAATATAAATGGAATAGCGGCAAAGCCTTTTAAATTCCAGATATAGTAGTTGGCTTCCTCTACAGAAATTCACTTCGATCATTACCAAATCGAATTCCATTCCATTCCATTTTATTTTATTAAATTGGAAAACTTTACTTTGGAAAATCTCCTTTAAATCTTAATAAAAGATTTATAAATTCCAAATCACATTTCACTGTAAATCGGGTTAAAGAACGAATGTCGTTAAAACACAGTTCACAATAAACCCAATTCACATTCCATTAATTATTGGGTTAAAGAACAATTGTTATTTAAAACACCGTTCACGATAAACCCAAAAATCATTTCAAATTCAATTCCAGTTAAATGCCATTTAATTGGTATACTTCATTAAATCTAAATAAAAAGATTTAATCTTTTTCTCAACTGGGTTTAAGAACAGTGTTAATGAAGAACCATTCACGACAAACCCAAATCCCATTTGATATTAAATACAAGGCTCTGAATAGAAAATATATCGGCTTATATTCAATATCAAATTCTACGACCAACAAATATCGTATTGGAAATAACGATATAAATATATCTTTCAAATTTCCATAACAATATCTGTATAATCACGAAATCCAACATCAAAATATTCCAAAGACAATTTCGATTCAAATCCATTCCAATTCAATTATTGGAAATTCTGGTTACTTTTAAAACCCTTTCGAATCCAATTTATTTATTTCAAAAATAAATAGATTATAATTCCAGTTCAAAACTAGTTCATTTCGATTAAAAAAAATCTATTTTTATCTTTTCAAATATGGAATTTTTCATCCCAATTCTTTCCAAATCATTTCGTATGATTTTACACAAATTATTGCTATTTTTAATAATTTTATCAAGGCCCGTACAGTCAGTTTCTGTCAACGGCCATCGAACTGCACTTACAACGACCTTTCCCAAATTTGATTTGGACATAGTTCCAAATCCAACTGTTAGATTTCTAATTTCTTGTACTCGTTAGAAAGCTCTTTTCGATACGAACCCAACGGTTCCGGTTTAGGAGAATCCGACGGTCGGGTCTCCCGTAATATGGAATTTTTCGTCGATTTTCTTTCAAAACGTATTTTATAAATCGTTTTAAATTCGTTTTCAAAACGATTTCAACTTCCTATTCAAATTCTAATCAAAATTGGATATTCCATATCATCGATATATAAATGATAATATTTTCAAAACATTATATTTTGAAATCAATTCCTTATCTCTATTCATTATAAAAATGAATAAAATTGATATAAATATCGTTCACGTCAAAATGGCGCAAATCTAATCAACACGGCTTTATATATTTCAATACTTCATTATTCTATTCAACAAATGAATATTTTCTTCAACACATGAATATATAGTTTATTCAACACATGAATATTTATTAATTCTTACTTACAATAAAAATGTGAATTTTATTGTATAAATATTTCGTTCAACAAATGATATGTTTCAACACATGAATATTATCAACACATGAGTATTGTCAACACATGACTATTTTGTTTATTCAACACATGAATATTTAGTTTCCTATTCTAAATATTAATTTAAAATATTCTTTATTTTC
The DNA here is from genome assembly GCA_030737875.1 of Allium sativum. NCBI lineage: Eukaryota > Viridiplantae > Streptophyta > Magnoliopsida > Asparagales > Amaryllidaceae > Allium > Allium sativum. The sequence goes on along the minus strand of CM060926.1, from coordinate 678,067,246 downwards.
TAAATTGGAATGGGGCCCAATCAATTACCATATAATGTTAATTATATGGATTCCATACAACACATGTATATAGTAGCAACGATAAATAATCAACCATCATCCAGAGTGCACCACACAACTGCATAAGCATTAAATATAAATAATTAACGCTTACACAGTCTGTCGACCGATCGATCGACATACAACTAAATAATTGGGATTAGTGTACGCCAATTTCATCCCAACACCCGTGTGGGGTTTTCAAACGATCAAACAGAGGTTTTATTTGTGCAGTTGGGCGATGTGTAAAATTTATCGTCCCAATCCATATCAGTCAAATGTGTGTACATAAACAAATCATCCGCTTTGTTTATAAATATTTATTTTATATACACGTTAAAAGTATTTTTAACCATAAAATAATTTATTTCATTCCACATCACACAATCAATATTCACACCACAAACAACAAACAAACAAGTCGTCTATGGTCTGTGGACAACGGGTGTCGGGTACTGCTAAGCACCGTCTGCATCCTAGTATATATTTCAACTAGAAAACAAATTAAAAGTGATAAGTTCTCACCAAGGGATCCACTCCTCCGTGCTTTCCTTCTGAACTGTTCGGGTTTTGTTTTGATTTCAGTCGATACCGTCGCCATCTTTTCCAGCTATTCACAGTAAAAATCATATTTTTATCGCTTTATCCCAATAAATAAAAATCATATCTTTTCTTGTTTAAAAATATTTAACTTTAAACAAACAAATATTATATTTTAAAATGATATTCATACAATAAAATCATATCTTCACTAAGTTAAAAATATAATCTTTTTATGGCAATTCATATATAAATATCATATATTGTTTTCACTACTTCACATACATAAATCTAATTTTTATTTGCTACATACATAATAAAAATCAAATTTTTAGCGTGTTAAAAAAACTAATCTTTTCATTATATATTCACCAAAGGAAAAATCATATTTTTCCCTAAGAAAAATTCTATTTTGGATTAATTTAAACTAGTTATTTCAAAAATAAATCTGAATAAACACTTACGGCGCGAATTGGAGAGGGGAGGGGGATGATGCGCTGGAGTGGAGCGGCCAGAGGTGGTGCAGGAGGTGGGTGGATCGGAGGCGGCGCCGGGGGCCAGCGGCGTAGGCCAGGGGTTCACGACGGTGGGTTTGGGGGGGGGTTAGGGCTAGGTTTCGCTCCAGAGGAGAGGGAGCGCGAGGGGGTGAAGGAAGAGGCGGAGTTGGTGTTGGAGGATCGCCGGTGATGGGGTGCAGGCCGGAGGCGGGCAGAGGTGGGAGCGACAGGTTTTTTTTTTATTTCTAAACTTGATTTTTGTAACTGACGGTGGGAGGAGAGGTAAAAGAGGGGTGAGAGTTAAACGATTATACATATAATATATTTTATTATTAATTTATTCTTATAATTAGGGTTTCATGTCCGAACCCCAAATCGGTCCCAATGACTGTTGTCCCTAGCTAATTACACCCATTCCGAACACAATGGAAAGCACATTCGGCTGTTTCGATAGGTTTTTATCAAATTTAAAATATAAATCATTATATATTCAGTTTGAACGTACATTTTACTTTACTGGAGTCACATACGGACTCTAAAAATTCCCGAAAAATTATTTCTAGCTTCGTATTGATGATACGATCCTAACAAAACTATTTTCATCAAAATTGAAGACCGTTTGAAAAATGGTCATTTTCAGGTCGATCCAAATTGACAGAAACTGACAAAACATGTTTCTTTTTGCCATACCTACATATTGATTTAGAAACTTACAAATTTTGAAACCTAGCAATAACTTGACATCCCGGGTCCAACAAAAGTGGTTTCGTCGAAAACGGTGGTCGTTTGCAAAATTTCCATTTTTAAGGGCCAGAATTCCATAACGACCATTCTGAAATTTCAACTGGGCATAACTTTTTATCCCCACTATGAAATTTTGATTTTTCGGACCCCATTGCACTGATCCATAGCTACTAATCCTAATATCAGTGGTGAACCAAAATTATGGATATCGGTAACCCCTTTGTACACGTCCCGCGGCAAAGCCCAATCATGAAGTTAACTCGTTGGTTCCCATCTGGATCTTGAGCTAAAACTTCTCATTTGGACTATCTTTTCATCTCGGGTTTTGGTCATTATCCTGTTTGCCCTTCAGTTTCCAACCGGTTCGCGATACACAAGTAGCTCGCGGTTCATGATCATCTCCGGTTCGTGGGTCCTATTCTGGTCCGTGGCCCTCCTCGTATCGTGAGATGACCCGAACTTTCCCGTGAAGGAAAGAACGGATTGAATTGAGAACATGACAAATCATAACACAAACAGAAGAACATTTCATTGTTAATTACAACAATTCCACGAGAATACAAGAATATACAGAGTATAAATAAATATTTACATCAGAGAAATATCAGAGATTTAAATTACATTACATAGCAGCGAAAAATAATACAAAACACAACTAAAAGAGATAAACGGATACAGAGCTTTTTGAATATCATTTCATCCATAAACTCGGATCCTGTGGATATAAATCTGCAAAACCCAACTACTAGCTGCCCGTGTGGAAAATAGGGAACCCAGAGTTTAGGTTAAAACAATAAACTCCAGGTCAGTCATGTGACTGGTGTGAGAACAAAAACAGTTATTTAAAATTTTACTTTAAAAGAGAGTAATTCAAGGGACCACACCGTATTACACGGAACAGGTTTCCTCCTAAGAATACTAGTGCATAGAATAAACAACGCAATGCTTTTTGGAAAAATAAAGCTATTATAAGACTCAGGTCCCATCACACAATGCAACGGAAGCCGGAGTATAGAGTTTTCCCTTATAATAGCCAAACACGCTTGTTACGTTTAAAACAAATCATTTTGACACTATTATAGTGTAAAGTGTATGAAAACAACTTCAAATATAAACGTATCAATCATAGGCGGCATGGGTACTATCTATCATGTCGCCAATACTAGGCTCTACAATCAAAACTGAAATGTCACGTATTGGAAATTGGATTTCCGTCATAAGTCGAGCCCAGGGATGGCTCCTCACCGCTTCGAGACACTCTAGCAAATGTCTCAGGACTACACACTCTGGGTAACCCTTGGATCTTCAAGGTCGGTCCTCCGTTACGTTTGAGGATTGGTTATTCCTGAACACACGTTTCCCGGTCCTATCGGACCTATATCTGAGGCACCTCGCAATCCAACCGCCACATAGGTAAAATAACAATGATGTCAGGGCGAGTAAAACGCTACCACCAGCCATAGTTAGAAAGAAACGTCGTGCACTCCCTACAGCCACAATCCCGTTTTTGACTCATACCGAGGTTTGAGGCTCGCGAATTAACGCCATACACAAAGCTACGCTGTATTAAAGCCGTTCTTTGATCATCAACCAAAAGACTCTACTTTTCAACAGAAGCCTGAATCACTGCATCTTAGCATGCCACACAGGCAATTCATGCCATGCGACTTATATCTACCGACATATAACCTCTGAGCTCGTATGTCTCAGAGAAGGGCGTTAAGCAAGAGAATAAATTCTCTGTCGCCAAACAGATATATATTTAATAGAAATCAACCAGCACAGAATAAAATCCAATGTCAGACACACAATCCATTTATAAGTCCGTTTTGGGTCTGAACGAAACCAGAGGCACCTTATTCCTCCCCCACATGTCCAATACATGGGAGAGGCCCTCGCATATCCGTCGATCTCCAAGTACGTCTGGACGATCACCACTTATTACCTCGGCTTGGGTGTATAGCACAATCAAGACATCAGTAATCATCCAAACGATGTGAAGACCTCCGGTCTTCAACCACCGTCTTCATCGTCGACATATCGTTGAATCAGTTATTCTGAATGGGCATAAACCCGGCCTTTCCGAATAACTCGCGTATATAATAAACAAGTGTTATAAACCACAACATACGCCTCATTCCAATTCTGAATATTCTATTATTCAAATATTCCCATACTTTGGGAAAGGTTTCAATTAATTTTATCAAAGATAAATTCTTCAAAATTTATTCTTTAATCTTCCTTTGGATTTCAATTCAAACCATATTCTGTCTTTAACTGGGTTAAAGAGCCAATGTAATTTGAAACACGGTACACGATAAACCCAAAATCACATTCCATTCCATCAGCCTCTAATCGTAAATTAGCAAGTGAACAATCCCCTAAGTATTAACCTCGAAGGCCGAAACCAACATCAGATCAATACCCAGGAAACCATTCAACTTGACTAATATCCCGTTAGTTTCTGATTCTCGTAACTCCATAGTTAATCGGGTTAAAGAACTAGTGTTATTTAAAACACCGTTCACGCTAAACCCAAAGACCAATTTCAAGTTAATTCCAATTAAATATATTAAATTGGGAAACTTTACTTTGGAAAATTCCAGTTAAATCTTAATAAAAAGATTTATAAATTTCAAATATTATTTCACTGTAAATCGAGTTAAAGAACGAATGTCGTTGAAAACACTGTTCACAACAAACCCAAAATCCAATCAGTCTCTAACCGTAAATTAGTAAGAGAACAATTCCCTAAGTATTGACCCCGAAGGCCGAAACCAACATCAGATCAATACCTAGGGCTGGCAATTAGAACCGAGAACCGAAAACCCGAACCGACCCAAAAAGACCAGAACCCGAACCGAACCCGATGGGTCTCGGGTCAGGACTAGGTGATGAAAAATACCATCAAGACCCGATCAAACCCAACCCGCATAGACCCGACCCGAAAGAGCCGACCCGAAAGACCCGAACCGAAAGACCCGACCAAAAAATATTGAAATATATGTATTTTTAGTGTTATTATTCAATTGGACCCGACCGAGCTTCAACCCGACGACCCAAACTGAAAATCGGGTCGGGTCTAGATTATTGAATGTATAGATTAGACCCGACAAAACCCGACCCGCCTAGAACCGAGACCCGCTGGGTCGGGTCGGGTCTAATTGCCACCCCTATCAATACCCAGGAAACCATTCAACTTAACTAACCTCTAGTCAGTTTCTAATTTTCTTAACTACATTCGGTTCAAGAAAGTATTATTAAAGATACCATTCACGAAAAACCCAAAATCCAATTTGATATTAAATACAAGGCTCTGAACAGAAAATATATCGGCTTATATTCAATATCAAATTCTGAAACCAACAAATATTGTATTGGAATAATGATATATATATATATCTTCCAAATTCCTCCACAATATCTGTATAATCACGAAATCCAATATCGAAATATTCTGAAGATAATCTTGATTCAAATCCATTCCAATTCATATATTGGAAATTCCGGTTATTTTTAAAACCATTTCAAATCCAATTTATTTATTTTAAAAATATTGGATTTATTATTCTATTTCAAAAACTAGTTCATTTCGATAAAAATATATTTTTATCTTTTCAAATATGGAATTTTTCATCCCAATTCTCTCCAAATCATTTATTATGATTTTACACAAATTATTGATATTTTTAATAATTTTTCAAGGCCCGTACAGTCGATTTCCATAAACGGCCATCGAACTGCACATACAGCGACCTTTTCCAAATTTGATTTGGACATAATTCCAAATCCAACCATTAGATTTCAAATCTCTCATATTCATTGGAAATCTCTTTTCGATACGAACCCAACGGTTCTAGTTTTAGGAGAATCTGACGGTCGGATCTCCCATAATGTCCGTTCGAAGTCAATGGTCGAAATTCGTGAACTACCGCAGTGAGGCGCGTTCTATTCAGGCCATTATATATATATATATAATATATTTCGTCGATTCCCTTTTAAAACGTAATTTATAATTCGTTTTCAAAACAGTTTCAACTTCATATTCAATTCCAAATAAAAATTGAATTTTCCATTATAAATTCGTTTTAAATTCATTTCAAATTTATTTCAATTCAATTTCAATTTCAATTCGTTTTGAATTCACTTTAAATCGATTTTAATTCAATTTCAATTTCAATTCCAATTCAATTTGAATTGCAATTTAAAATTGAATATTCTGTATCACTTCAAAATTTTCAAAACATTAGATTTTGAAATCACTTTTCGATATACGTTATAAAATGAATAAAATCGACCAAATTTCCGTTCGTGTTAAAATGACGTTTAACTACTTAACATGGCTTCACATTCCAATATTCACTGAATTTCATTTTAAAATATTCGTTAATTCTGAACTGGAATCAGACTCAATCAATTACCATATAATTTCAGTTATATGGATGTTATCCAATACATGTATACAACAATGATGATAAACAATCATTAGAAATTCAAACAATATCCAGAGTGCATTCTACAACCGTATAAACATTAAAATAAATATTCAACGCTCATGCAGCCTGTCAATCAATCGATTGACATACAGCTGATTATTGGGGCTAGTGTATGTCATATATCATCCCAGTACCCGTGTGGGGTTTCAATCAACAAATGACGAAATTTATTTGCGTAGTTGGGCGATGTGTAAAATTTATCATCCCAATCAATATCAGTCAAATATGTGCTCATAAACAAATCGTTTGATTTGTTTATAAATATTTATTTCATTCATATACACATTAAAAATTATTTTTTTAACTATAAAATATTTTATTTCAACATAAGAATATTTTATTTATTCCATTCCACATCACAAAATCAATTTTCGCAACACAACCAAACATACAAACAAGCCGTCCATAGTTTGTGGATGGAGGGTGTCGGGTGCTGCTAAGCACCGTGTGCATCCTAGTATATATTTTAACTAGAAAATAGAATAAAAGTGAGAAGTTCTCACCTTTGGATTCCACTCTGCCGTGCTTTGATTGTCAATTTTAAATATTTCCAGAAATCCAGCATGCCTATTTTATAAATAACATATATATGTTAAAAATCATATTTTTAACTATCGAATTTGTATTTCATAGTTTGTCGATTTTATAAATAGTGTTCACACGATAAAAATTATATTTTTATCCTTCCAAAAATATTTTCATAGTTCAACTATTTTTAAAATAGCATACATAATCTAAAAATCATATTTTTATTTTATAGCTTAACTATTTTATATACGATGAAATCATATTCTATTTCAATGAAAAATATATAAAGATCAAATTTTTCTCTCGCCATTCTCTATATAAAAATCACATTTTTATATATAAAGATCGTACTTTTATATCTCTACTACATATGTAAAAATCGCATTTTTATATTTTCTATCATATAAAAATCATATTTTTACTATCTCTATAATATAAAAATCATATTTTTATTAAATTAAAAATCGAATCTTTTTACCATATAAAAATTAAATCTTTTTACCACTTCGCTATATACATATAAAAATCAAATTTTTATATAAACAAGAATCTCATTTCTATTTTATGTTGTCTACATACAAAAAAAAATCACTTTTTTTCTTCTAACTAAAATTCAAATCTTTTTATAATAAAAATCAAATATGTAACATCATAAAAATCTAATCTTTATCCATATGAACACCATATAAAAACCGCATCTTTATTCATATGAATACACTATAAAAATCCCATTTTTTAAACTGATTTTTAAAATTTTAAAACTGATTTCATAGGAGATAAATAACTAAATTAATTTGAAATTAAACTAACAGTTTCTTTTCCAGAGGGGGGGCTAATTTTCGAATGGAGGAAGGGCTGAGGGGGAAAAGGGAGGGAAGTTGGCGGTCGTGGTCGTGTGTTGGGGCTAATGGCGCGGCGGCGGGTTCAGAAAATGGGGGCGTCGAGTTTTTGTGGCGGCAGGCTAGGGTTGGGTGCGAGTTTGCTTTGGGGTGAGGAGGGAGAGGCACAAGGGGGGAGCGGTAAGGAGTAGAGGAGTAAGGGGTGACAGGGAAGAGGAGGGGGAGCTCAGGGAGGGAGGCGCGGAGCTTGGGGGGTGCGGCGTCGTGCCAGGCGGCGACTTCCACCCCCCTCCCCCATCGATCCCCTTTTCTTTTCTTTCTTTTCTCTTCTTTTCTGATCGGGTTTTGACTTTGAGGGGAGAGAGAAGGGGCCTTACTCCAATATATATTATTATATATTTATTTTATATCAAATCCAAAAAGTAACTTTTTATTTCGACCTCCAAACGAGACCCACTGACTGTCGTCCATAGCTAATTACCCCCTTTCCGAACACAATGGGATATGTATCGTAGGCTGATTCGATCGTTTCGATCAATTTTCGTCAAAATCAAAATATAAATTTGTATATTGAATTTGAGCGCACATTTTGATTTTCCGGGGTTACATACAGATTCTAAAATTCCCGAAAAATATTTTATAGCTTCGTATTGATGATACGGTTCTAACAAAACTAATTTCGTCAAATTTGGAGACCGTTTGATAAATGGCCATTTTCTGGTCGATCCAAATTGACCGAAATTATCAAAACACGTTTTACTTCGCCACGCTCACATATTGATTTCAAACATTACGAATTTTGGAATTTATCAATAACATGACATCCCGGATCCAACAAAAGTGGTTTCGTCGAAAACGGAGGTCGTTTGCAAAATTTCCATTTTTAAGGGCTATATTTTCCATAGCGATTATTCTAAAATTTCAACTGGGCATAACTTTTTATTCCCGCTATGAAATTTGGATTTTTCAAATTCGTTGGAAAGATATTCTCAAATAGATTCTAATATTTTTGGTTTCGCTAAAATCTGGTTTATTTTGAATCCTGTACATTCATTTGAAATTTGGAATCGAATTTTCAAACTACCGCGCCATTTCCAATTCCTTCTATATTGGAAAATAAATATTTATATTCTAACGTTGATCTATATAAATATATACGTTCTAATTCTATTCAAAATAAATTTCTCGTCATAATTATTTAAAATAATTCATTATAAATATTCAAAATTCATCAAAATTGCCAAAATAAAATTTTTAAATTGGCTCAGATTTTCCGGGTTGTTACGATCTCCCCTACTTAAAATCTTTTCATCCTCGAAAAGGAACGGAGCTGAAAGTCGTTTTACAAACCAACTCAACTTTCATTATTTTCATTATGGCTTAAGTTCTTCAACTTTTCAGTTTCTAAGAACTTTCCAATTCTTCAAAAATTTGGCTAACACCCTAAATTTTTGAAAAATTTCGCCATAACCTCCCATATACGGGAGCACCAGGAAAATCCCGAAATTGCCATACATGCCTCTCCAATCCAAAAAGAAAAGGAAACATCCAAGTGGCTAGCCAATCGGCTTATAAAATCATCCAAAACCCAAGAATTTAGTAAACATGTACTAGTTGTCATGCATACAATTTTATCCCTTTGCTCTAGCCTCCTTGCTATGACCTGTTCAATGTATACACATGTATATGCATGCAATTTCCAACAATTTTCAATACAGTTCAATGTTTGGTTTAATTTGGCCTAAATTTACCATACTTTCACATAATGGTTTAAATGAATAATCACACAACACAACCATCAATCAATTAGTTGATTAGCTTTTCAAATTCATAATTTTGATATATAGTCAAAAATCACATTTTTGATGCCAAATCAAAACAATATGCCCTATCTAGTTTTGGTTCTCACACCAATCAATTGGAATCATATAGAAATCCCACTATCGTCGCTCGAACATAAATTCTGATGATGAGTAATCAATCATCAGAATCATCTTCGGGCTACTAGAGTATAATTCTACATCTATCCAGTATATTAACACTTCAAATATACGTTTGCAAGGCATATATGCAAAATCTTTATATATTGAATTGTCCAAATTCAATACAAATAAATATTCAAACACATATGAAATGGTTTAAATTTTCAAAACAAAAATGGTTTTTATTTTTATTTGAAAAATATACTCACCACACTTATTCTAGGATACTACTGATCCTATCTCTAACGATTCATTCTTATTGGATATTACTAATCCAATCCCTGATGAATTGTTTCATTTGGTTCTAACGTGTTTTGTTCTCGAACTCTGTAAACCAAAGATCTGATACCAAAATGAGACGACCCGAACTTCCCCGTGAAGGAAAGAACAGATCGAATTGAGAACACGACAAAACAGAACACAAACAGAAGAACATTTCATTGTTAATTACAACAATTCCATTAGAATACAAGAATATACAAAGTATGAATAAATATTATACATTAGAGAAATATCAGATATTTAAATTATATTACATAGCAGCGGAAAATAATACAAAACACAACTGAAAGAGATAAACGGATACAGAGCTTTCTAAATATCATTCCAGTCGTAAACCAGGATCCTGTGAATTTAAATCTGCAAAACCGAACTACTAGCTGCCCGTGTGGAAAATAGGGGCACCCAGAGTTTAGGTTAAAACAATAAACTCCAGGTCAGTCATGTGACTCGTGTGAGAACTTAAATAGTTATTTAAAACTTTACTTTAAAAGAGAGTAATTCAAGGGAACACGCCGTATAACACGGAATGGGTTTCCTCCCAAGAATACTAGCATAATGCAACGCAAGCCGGAGGATAGAGTTTTCCCTTATAATAGCCAAACACGCTTGGTACGTTTAAAACAAATCATTTTGATACTATTATAGTGTAAAGTGTATGAAAACATCAAATATAAATGTATCAATCATAGGCGGCATGGGTACCATCTATCATGTCGCCAATACTAGGCTCTATAATCAAAACTGAAATGTCACGTATTGGAAATTGGATTTCCGTCATGAGTCGAGGCCAGGGATGGCTCCTCACCGCTTCGAGACACTCTAGCAAATGTCTCAGGACTACACACTCTGGGTAATCCCTAGATCTTCAAGGCCGGTCCTCTGTTACGTTTGAGGATTGGTTATTCCTGAACACACGTTTCCCGGTCCTATCAAACCTATATCCGAGGCACCTCGCAATCCAATAGCCACATAGGTAAAATAACAACGATGTCAGGGCGAGTAAAATGCTGACACCACCAATAGCTAGAAAGAAACGTCATGCATTTTCTGCAGTCACGATCCCGTTTTTGACTCATACCGAGGTGTGAGGCTTGCGAATTAACGCCTTACACAAAGCTACACTGTATTAAAGTCGTGCTTTTATCATCAACCACAAGACTCTGCTTTTCAACAAAAGCATTGATCAATGCATCTCAGTATGCCACACAGGCAATTCATGCCATGCGACTGATATCTATCGATATATAACCTCTGAGCTCGTACATCTCAGAGAAGGGCGTTAAGCAAGAGAATAAATTCTCCGCCGCCAAACAGATATATATTTAATAGAAATCAATCAGCACAGAATAAAATCCAATGTCAGACACACAATCCATTTATAAGTCCATTATGGGTCTGAACGAAACCGGAGGCACCTTATTCCTCCCTCACATGTCCAATACAGGGGAGAGGCCATCGCATATCCGTCGATCTCTAAGTACCTCTGGACGATCACCACTTATTACCTCGACTTGGGTGTACAGCCCAATCAAGACATCAGTAATCATCCAAACGATGTGAAGACCTCCGGTCTTCAACCACTGTCTTCATCGTCGACATATCGTCGAATCAGTTATTCAGAACGGGCATAAACGCGGCCTTTCCGAATAACTCGCGCATACAATAAACAAGTGCTATAAACCACAATATATGCCTCATTCCAATTCTGAATATTCTTTTATTTAAATATTCCCATACTTTGGGAAAGGATCCCATTAATTTTATCAAAGATAAATTCTTTAAAATTTATTCTTTAATCTTCCTTTGGATTTCAATTCAAACCGTATTCTGTCTTTAACTGGGTTAAAGAGCCAGTGTCGTTTGAAACACGGTTCACGATAAACCAAAAATCACATTTCATTCCATCACTCTCTAATCGTAAATTAGCAAGTGAATAATCCCCTAAGTATTAACCTCGAAGGCCGAAACCAACATCAAATCAATACCCAGGAAACCATTCAACTTGACTAATCTCCAGTTAGTTTCTGATTCTCTTAACTCCATTGTTAATCGGGTTAAAGAACCAGTGTTATTTAAAACACCGTTCACGATAAACCCAAAGACCAATTTCAATTTAATTCCAATTATATATATTAAACTGGAAAACTTTACTTTGGAAAATTCCAGTTAAATCTTAATGAAAAGATTCATAAATTCCAAATCTTATTTCACTGTAAATCGGGTTGAAGAACGAATGTCGTTGAAAACACAGTCCACAACAAACCCAAAATCCAATCTGTCTCTAACCGTAAATTAGTAAGAGAACGATTCCCTAAGTATTAACCCCGAAGGCCGAAACCAACATCAGATCAATACCCAGGAAACCATTCAACTTAACTAACCTCCAGTCAGTTTCTAATTTTCTTAACTACATTCGATACAAGAACAGTATTACTAAAGATACCATTCACGACAAACCCAAAATCCAATTTGATATTAAATACAAGGCTCTGAGTAGAAAATATATCGGCTTATATTCAATATCAAATTCTGAAACCAACAAATATGGTATTGGAATAACGATATACATATCTTCCAAATTCCTCCACAATATCCGTATAATCACGAAATCCAATATCGAAATATTCTGAAGATAATCTCGATTCAAATCCATTCCAATTCATATATTGAAAATTCCGGTTATTTTTAAAACCATTTCAAATCCAATTTATTTATTTTAAAAATATTGGATTTATTATTCTACTTCAAAAACTAGTTCATTTCGACAAAAATATATTTTTATCTTTTCAAATATGGAATTTTTCATCCCAATTCTCTCCAAATCATTTATAGTGATTTTACACAAGTTATTGATATTTTTAATAATTTTATCAAGGCCCGTACAGTCGATTTGTAACACCCCACATACGTTAGTGTCACTCACAAAGGGAATGAACTAAGTTTTGTGAAGTATTATAGGTAAAAGATGCAGATAAATTACAAGACAGATAAATAAAACAGCGGAAAAGTGAATAAAACTTTATTTCATTTATAAACAGCCTGTACAAAGATTGTTTTCCTACAACAAAGTATCTATCTTGTTTAACAAAATAAAGAAGCATAAATATACAATGATATTCCCCAATGAAACATTAGCTAGCCATAGCGGTGGAAAAGAGAGTCCAAAGCAGCACATCAAAGAGTCTTCAAGCTTGGAAAGAGTAACAGGTCCATACAAATCTGAGCTATTCCCTTCCTGACTACCGGGGGGAACGGAAGAAAAGAAGACGAAAGAAAACATAGAGTCAGACATAAAGCCTGGTAAGTCTAGTGGTACTTCGGTATATGAATAAGAAAAAGGACATGACAGGCATAAACTGTAAATGGGAAAATACCATAAACTAAGGCAAAGCGGTTTAGAACCGAAATTACTATCGCACCCCATATCTAATCTCTACACCACCTAACTAGTATCCCCAAACTTGTGGTTGCTTTCAGGTGTACGTCTATTATTCATTACCTAGATCAAATCTAGGGTTTCCTATCGAGCGCTTCCTAGATTCAACTAGGGTTTACGCGACTTATCTAATGCTTCTCGGATTCAGGGTTTATGCGACCTAGGTCCAACTAGGGATTATGCTACCTGTCGAACGATGCCCCCTAGTCTAGGACACACTACCTAGAGCGGTATATGTTCCTAGACTCCCCCCCCCCGTATGTGTCGCGAGTCGTTATCGCCGTCTAGATGCACACGTCCTGTATATGTGCGACCCGAGTCCTGTGGCAGGGCTTATCAAGTAACATGGAACTTGGTCGGGAGCTTTCAGATATCTTCCGATGCAGATGCTAAGGTTTGTTTTTCCAGTGGCTATGGTCCCACTCGACCCCTTCCTCAACTAATGAAAGGCACACCTTGAAAAATGAGAACTATACGCAGGCCCCCATATGCCCCCACTAACCTATGGCCATCCGCAACCATAACTAGATAACAAGTATATGGTCTATTGGAGTTCTCCGCCTTTCCGCTTCACATATCTCGATTGACTCAAGATGGTAGGTAGACGACGAGTTGCTATCAGAGGGCTACTGGTCTCGCCGAATCACGCTGGTCCATCCTAGTCTTTAAGTTGCCTTATCTTGCAACCAAGGCATACTCTTGGTTCTCCTAACGCAGACCTTAACCTATGTAAGCCCAGGCGGATCATCTACGGCCTCACAGAGGGATACCAAGAGTACCCTCACGTTCCCTCAAAGCCGCGTGCTTCGTAACCCAGTATGTTGGAGCCTTCTTTAAGATCAGATGGACGTTCGCTCCTTCTTGTGTTCTACTAAGGTTTACTACTTAGTTCTCTTAACTAAGGTTTACTACTTAGTTCCTGAATCATCGTTTTCTTAACTAAGGTTTACAACTTAGTCCTCTTAACTAAGGTTTACTACTTATTTCTTTTTCTCATCAAGTTGGATTGGTTAAGTGTCATTAGTCAATTCAAGTTAACTTAACCCATTCATTTGTCATGTTAAACTGGTTAAGTGTTATCAGTAGTTCATGTTGACTTAACCCTACCACAAATCAAGTTATATTGGCTAAGTATTCCTTATTACTTAACCCCACCCCTTCATCTTGTATTGGTTAAGTGTTCCCTTTAACTTAACCCTGCCCATCTGTTTAACTAACACGTTATAACGGTTAAGTGTTCTCTTAGTTAACTTAACCCTAACATCTGTTTAATTCACATGCCCTAGTGGTTAAGTATTGTCCCTTCATGTTTTAACGTAACCTTGTTCATTTGGCACTACGATGGCTAAGTGTTCTAAGTTTACTTAACTCCACTTTCTAGTCTAGTTAACATGTTAAATTGGCTAAGTGTATTTTACTTAACCCCACCTTCTAGTCTAGTTAACAAGTTATAACGGTTAAACCTTTTCTTGACCTCACCCACTTGTCTAGTCAACATGTTATAACGGTTATTTAACCCCTACAAGTCTTGTCTTGTTAACATGTTGAGTTGGTTAAGTGTTCCTATGGACTTAACCCTCCCATTCTAGCTTAACTGTTTTTTAGCTTTAAATTATTCATTTTAAAGCACCAATCACTCACATTAGACATATATTGTTGCGGTTACTAGATGTGCCAGTCGATTCTGGGCAGATTTACACCGCAACTCAGTCTAACCTCGGGTCCTTTTTGGGCTCAATGCTCTAACCGCCCACATTAGATAGGTATTGTTACGGTTGCTGGATTTGCCGGGAGGTTCCGGGCAGTCTTATACCGTAACTCAATCTAACCTCGGGTTAGGCATATTTGTCTTTCTAAGTTTACATATTTGTCTCTTTTCATTTTTATATGTAAATGTCATGGCCCATTATCCAAATTCACTAATTTTTGGGTGTAACAATTTATACCGCTTACATGTCACAAGTCATTGGCATGTGCCAAACATACCAACACATATATTTTATTTTAAACCCAATGTTATTCCCCCCGTCCGTACGTTTGCAACGTTATAACAAATGTTGGGCTCGACATTTCAGCCCAACTTATAAACATAAAAAAGGGAAGCATAGAATCATGAAATATTCTAGGATACATAAAAGGTGTGTGGCGCATGAACTTGCAACATAGCGTTTTCACTAACATAGATTATGGGTTATGTGAACTTGCATTCAATAAGGATTTAACTAAATTGGTGTCACATGGAATGGCATACTTTTTAGGCTTGCCTAAACATGGTTTTATACATATATAACTAGGCATAGTGTCAAGCATGTTACATGTTCATAGAAAAATCCACTTTTTGACATAACCCAAAGATGTAAACTAACTTCAAATCAAGTAGCCTATTTTAACATGAAACTAGCATAGTTTGTGTAACCAACTGTACTTTTATAAACCCAATTATAACTTGCAAATAAACACAAGAATGTATACATAGGTTTTTGAGTCATGTAGGCATAAAAAGGTCTCAAACTAGAACATATTTATATAAGCCTTAATTTAGACTTAGAAAATGTACACAATCCATACTATCAACATAAACATAAAGGTGTCACTTCTTGTTTTTTTTCCACAAATTTGCAAGTGATATCATTTTCATATACAAATGTCCAATAGGCTCGCGTCAATCAATTTATGCCACAAACACCCAATACAAAATATGACATAATCATCGCAATATACAGAATTAACATAAACATTGTACAATAGTAAGATTCCATTTCATTTACATCGAGTCAAATCTTAGTTTTATTCATATTCAGAAAACCACTATACTTACAACGGGCGCTGAAATCTTGTTTTCGGGTTTCTGTATTCTGAATTTGCAAAGCTTTCCTTTGGGGTAGAAAACGTTGCATTGAAATTTGATTAGACTTTTGTTTCTCATTAAGTTGGCTCGTCTCTAAGCTTTTTCTCTCTTGACGGCTATTCTCCATTCCCTCCCGGCAGCATGACAACTCTAGCTTTATTTTTTTATGTGAATTAGGTTGAGTCTTAGGCTGCTTTTATAGAGTTTCAAGTTGATTTGAGCCGTCAGATGAAGACAGAAGGAATCTAGGCCATACACGTCAAGAGGAACCAATTCGGTGTCGACACATCAGCCCTAGTGACACACCAAGGCTCAGGAATTCGACCAGAACATAGACCAGGCCAGCCAGACCTGACCAGGTTGACAGGGCAGGTCGACCCTATGGTCGACATGGGCCCTGGGCAGGAACTTTCCTGCCCAGCCCGGGTCTGGTCCTATTTTTGAATTTTGAATCCGATTTTCGAGCTGTTTGAATTTTAAATAAATTCTGAAACTTCCGGAGGTCATATCTCCTTCGTACGGAGTCCGATTTACGCAAATTCGGACACTATCTCAAGAAGAATTTCGAGACGAATGCAATGGCGTAACCCGTTTCCCTTAATTCTTATGTTTTGAATGAAGTATACTTTAGTTTATCAATTTGCTGTTAACTGAAAACTCGGGGTGTTACATTCTCCCCTCCTTAAAGGATTTCATCCCCGAAATCTTCAAGTCTGGAAGAACATATATCCTACCTTCCAATCGTCCATCTACTCAACTATCAAACACAGGCAACCATTGTCCTTAAAAGTCTTCTAATGCTTCATGATCATATGCATAGTGTGTGTATATGTCCGTATTTAATGCAAAATCAGGCGGCCTACTGATTCAGTTGACCTCCTTAATGCGATTTATGTCTGTGCCATAAATCCATTATGTATGCAAATTTTTTCTTACTCAATATTTTCTACATGAGTGCACAATCATACATACAAATGCAACATCCATATGATAACACATCAAGTTCAATTCATAAACAAATACATATTTGAAAATGCAATATGAAAGTGTCCGAGCTGATCTAGTGCCTAATATATGCATCCACAAGCAGCCACTTGCAACCACCAATCACAACATGTTTCAAATACATGTTTACATCCATTGGCTTCTACCTAAGGATCGATGATATGTCCTAGAGGATATACTTTAGAAAGAGAGAAACAAGTATGCGTAAAATTTCTACAAAAAGATCAAGGATATATCCTTAAGAAAAAGAGTATGGCACGTGTGTCTTATCTTCAATCCCCCATATCGCATCTTCTTGAGCTTTACTCAACTGTACCTTAACTAATTTAACTTCACGATTGCGAAGTTTCTTGACCTCCATTTCCAAAATAAACATATGTTAACCATGATACCAAGTGTATATACTAAGATGATTAGAGGTCTCTCCTCTTAGCTTATCCATCATGCCATAACTATGAGGGTCAAAAGCTAAAGGTCACTACGTACTTTTTACCTCTCTTAAGGTTAGTCTTTTTCTATTTAGAGCGCCTGCCACAACTATTTATCTCTCACGCAAACCATCCTAGTCGAACTCGACATCCCTCAAGTACAGGTCCCAGAGGCCTAAACCAATATCAGACAAGCACCCAAGGAATATCTCCTCCAAATTTGGACGATCTACATGAGATGATATAAGCAAAACAACCAAGCAATTGAGCACTTAACCGACTCAGGCTATCCTCGCCAGTCTTGCTCCAAAACTATCATTGGTCGCATAACTGACTTTGCATTGTCAACTAGATATATGCGGAAATCTATCTCGAGTTTTAGGGGGAAAACCCCTAACCTAATCAAAACACCTGCGTACTCATGGACTACCCTAATGGATTGCAAATCGTCGATAAATGCATTAAGCGATTCTAGCTAGCTAAGCCTAACGGATTCTTTACACGGAATTTCGAGGGTATTTCCAAGGCAAGTCAAAAAGTCTAACTAGCCTCCCTTCACAATTACTAGCTAACCAACCCATGCCTAGAATAAACTCATGGCCCATGGAACAAAAAACATAAGCATTACGCTTAAACTCAACACTTAATATAGTTATTCTCAAATCCTTACAAACCAAAGGTAAACGGGTCCAACCACCGATTGGATTTGAGACACTAATGGGATCCTCTACCATACAAGTACTACGGTGTAGAGACTCAACTATGGAAGTAGATATGGACAAATGCGAAGCGCTAAGATCAAAAGAGTACTAATCGAAATGAAAAGCTATACTTTTCCAACAGAGACTTTTACTATCTCTCTCAGGTATTCTGGAGGTGAAAGCATGCACTCTCCCTTCTGCAAATCCTATCCCTCGTCCTTGTCCTTGTCCTTAATTATACCATGAAAAAGATACCTCATCTCCTCTTAGGTTTTATAATCCTTTCTTCGTGAGTCGAGTTTTATGTCCATGAATTTCTCATCCTTACGTTGAGCTCCCTAGCCAAACTCCCTTATCCTCATTTTTACCATCCCAGTGAAATCATGTTGACAAATTTCTCAAAATCTGCCTCCATCGCACAGAAAACCGGTTCAAAGTTTGAAAGAAAACTAGTCGCATGTGAAACTATGGCTATAGATAGAAGTCTGGCACTACTTTTGCCCTTCGATAGGTATCGTAGTCTTATCAAGCCTACGGAACCGTGCAGCGATGAGGTTACCTCCTAGAAAGCCAGGAGCCCCAGAGACTCAGGTAAGAAGGAAACAAGGATTCAAATAGAGGATTAAAAGAAAGTGCATATAGCTTTAGGGAACGTGCCTTCTAAAACAAAACTTTTCTTTTGAAAATGCTTCTTTTTAAAACCGTTTTGAAAATAATTTTTCAAATCTTTTATCTGATCCGGTAACCTTCAGCTCTGATACCATGTGTAACACCCCACATCCGTTAGTGTCACTCACAAAGGGAATGCACTAAGTTCTGTGAAGTATTATAGGTAAAAGATGCAGATAAATTACAAGACAGATAAATATAACAGCGGAAAAGTGAATAAAACTTTATTTCATTTATAAACAGCCTGTACAAAGATTGTTTTCCTACAACAAAGTATCTATCTTGTTTAACAAAATAAAGAAGCATAAATATACAATGATATTCCCCAATGAAACATTAGCCAGCCATAGCAGTGGAAAAGAGAGTCCAAAGCAGCACATCAAAGAGTCTTCAAGCTTGGAAAGAGTAACAGGTCCATACAAATATGAGCTATTCCCTTCCTGACTACCTGGGGAAATGGAAGAAAAGAAGACGAAAGAAAACATAGAGTCAGACATAAAGCCTGGTAAGTCTAGTGGTACTTCGGTATATGAATAAGAAAAAGGACATGACAGGCATAAACTGAAAATGGGAAAATACCATAAACTAAGGCAAAGAGGTTTAGAACCGAAATTACAATCGCACCCCACATCTAATCTCTGCACCACCTAACTAGTATCCCCAAACTTGTGGTTGCTTTCAGGTGTACGTCTATTATTCATTACCTAGATCTAATCTAGGGTTTTCTATCGAGCGCTTCCTAGATTCAACTAGGGTTTACGCGACTTATCTAATGCTTCTCG
The DNA here is from genome assembly GCA_030737875.1 of Allium sativum. Taxonomy (NCBI): domain Eukaryota; kingdom Viridiplantae; phylum Streptophyta; class Magnoliopsida; order Asparagales; family Amaryllidaceae; genus Allium; species Allium sativum. The sequence continues at coordinate 678,047,430 of CM060926.1, read as the reverse complement.
GATTCAGGGTTTATGCAACCTAGGTCCAACTAGGGATTATGCTACCTGTCGAATGATGCCCCCTAGTCTAGGACACACTACCTAGAGCGGTATAAGTTCCGAGACTCCCCCCCCCCCCCACGTATGTGTCGCGAGTCGTTATCGCCGTCTAGATGCACATGTCCTGTATATGTGCGACCCGAGTTCTGTGGTAGGGCTAATCAAGAAACACGGAACTCGGTAGGGAGCGTTCAGATATCTGCCGATGCAGATGCTAAGGTCTGTTTTTCCAGTGGCTATGATCCCACTTGACCCTTCCCTCAACTAATGAAAGGCACACCTTGAAAAATGAGAACTATACGCAGGCCCCCCTATGCCCCACTAACCTGTGGCCATCCACAACCATAACTAGATTGCAAGTATATGGTCTGTTGGAGTTCTCCGCCTTTTCCCTTCATGTATCTCGATTGACTCAAGATGGTAGGTAGACGACGAGTTGCTATCACAGGGCTACTGGTCTCGCCGAATCACGCTGGTCCATCCTAGTCTTTAGGTTGCCTTGTCTTGCAACCAAAGCATACTCTTGGTTCTCCTAACGCATACCTTAACCTCTATAAGCCCAGGCGGATCATCTGCGGCCTCACATAGGGATACCAAGAGTACCCTCACGTCCCCTCGGAGCTGCGTGCTTCGTAACCCAGTATGTTGGAGCCTTCTTTAAGATCAGATGGACGTTCGCTCCTTCTCGTGTTCCACTAAGGTTTACTACTTAGTTCCCTTAACTAAGGTTTACTACTTAGTTACTGAATCGTCATTTTCTTAACTAAGGTTTACAACTTAGTCCTCTTAACTAAGGTTTACTACTTAGTTCTTTTTCTCGTCAAGTTGGATTGGTTAAGTGTCATTAGTCAATTCAAGTTAACTTAACCCATTCATTTGTCATGTTAAACTGGTTAAGTGTTATCAGTAGTTCATGTTGACTTAACCCTACCAAAAATCAAGTTATATTGGTTAAGTATTCCTTATTACTTAACCCCACCCCTTCATCTTGTATTGGTTAAGTGTTCCCTTTAACTTAACCCTGCCCATTTGTTTAACTAACACGTTATAACGGTTAAGTGTTCTCTTAGTTAACTTAACCCTAACATCTGTTTAATTCACATGCCCTAGTGGTTAAGTATTGTCCCTTCAAGTTTTAACTTAACCTTGTTCATTTGGCACACTATGATGGCTAAGTGTTCTAAGTTTACTTAACTCCACTTTCTAGTCTAGTTAACATGTTAAATTGGCTAAGTGTATTTTACTTAACCCCACCTTCTAGTCTAGTTAACATGTTATAACGGTTAAACCTTTTCTTAACCTCACCCACTTGTCTAGTCAACATGTTATAACGGTTATTTAACCCCTACAAGTCTTGTCTTGTTAACATGTTGAGTTGGTTAAGTGTTCCTATGGACTTAACCCTCCAATTCTAGCTTAACTGTTTCTTAGCTTTAAATTATTCATTTTAAAGCACCAACCACTCACATTAGACAGATATTGTTGCGGTTACTGGATGTGCCGGTTGGTTCCGGGCAGATTTACACTGCAACTCAGTCTAACCTCGGGTCCTTTTTGGGCTCAATGCTCTAACCACCCATTTTAGATAGGTATTGTTACGGTTGCTGGATTTGTCGGGCGGTTCCGGGCAGTCTTATACCGTAACTCAATCTAACCTCGGGTTAGGCATATTTATCTTTCTAAGTTTACATATTTGTTTCTTTTCATTTTTATATGTAAATGTCATGGCCCATTATCCAAATTCATTAATTTTGGGTGTAACAATTTATACCGCTTACATGTCACAAGTCACTGGCATGTGCCAAACATGCCAACACATATATTTTATTTTAAACCCAATGTTATTCCCCCCGTCCATACGTTTGCAACGTTATAACAAATGTTGGGCTCGACATTTCAGCCCAACTTATAAACATAAAAAAGGGAAGCATAGAATCATGTAATATTCTAGGATACATAAAGGTGTGTGGCGCATGAACTTGAACATAGCTTTTTCACTAACATAGATTATGGGTCATGTGAACTTGCATTCAATAAGGATATAACTAAATTGGTGTCACATGGAATGGCATAATTTTTAGGCTTGCCTAAACATGGTTTTGTACGTATATAACTAGGCATAGTGTCAAGCATGTTACATGTTCATAGAAATATCCACTTTTTGACATAACCCAAAGATGTAAACTAACTTCAAATCAAGTAGCCTATTTTAACATGAAACTAGCATAGTTTGTGTAACCAACTATACTTTTATAAACCCAATTATAACTTGCAAATAAACACAAGAATGTATAGGTTTTTGAGTCATGTAGGCATAAAAAGGTCTCAAACTAGAACATATTTATATAAGCCTTAATTTAGACTTAGAAAATGTACACAGTTCATACTATCGACATAAACATAAAGGTGTCACTTCTAGTTTTTTTTTCCACAAATTTGCAAGTGATATCATTTTCATATACAAATGTCCAATAGGCTCGCATCAATCAATTTATGCCACAAACACCCAATACAAAATATGACATAATCATCGCAATATACAGAATTAACATAAACATTGTACAATAGTAAGATTCCATTTCATTTACATCGACTCAAATCTTAGTTTTATTCATATTCAGAAAACCACTATACTTACAACGGGCGCTGAAATCTTGTTTTCGGGTTTTTGTATTCTGAATTTGCAAAGCTTTCCTTTGGGGTAGAAAACGTTGCATTGAAATTTGGTTAGACTTTTGTTTCTCTTTAAGTTGGCTCGTCTCTAAGCTTTTTCTCTCTTGATGGCTATTCTCCATTCCCTCCCAGCAGCATGACGACTCTAGCTTTATTTTTTAATGTGAATTAGGTTGAGTCTTAGGCTGCTTTTATAGAGTTTCAAGTTGATTTGAGCCGTCAGATGAAGACAGAAGGAATCTAGGCCATACATGTCATGAGGAACCAATCCGGTGTCGACACGTCAGCCCTAGTGACACACCAAGGCTCAGGAATTGGACCAGAACACAGACCAGGCCAGCCAGACCTGACCAGGTCGACAGGGCAGGTCGACCCTATGGTTGACTCCTAGGTCGACCCCAGGTCGACCCTATGATCGACTTGGGCCCTGGGCAAGAACTTTCCTGCCCAGCCCGGCTCTGGTCCTATTTTTGAATTTTGAATCCGATTTTCGAGCTGTTTGAATTTTAAATAAATTCGGAAACTTCCGGAGGTCATATCTCCTTCGTACGGAGTCCGATTTACGCAAATTCGGACTATATCTCAAGTATAATTTCGTGACGAACGCAATGGCGTAACTCGTTTCCCTTAATTCTTATGTTTTGAATTAAGTATACTTTAGTTTATCAATTTGCTGTTAACCGAAAACTCAGGGTGTTACACGATTTCCATAAACGGCCATCGAACTGCACTTATTGCGACCTTTTCCAAATTTGATTTGGACATAATTCCAAATCCAACCATTAGATTTCAAATCTCTCTTATTCATTGGAAAGTTCTTTTCGATACGAACCCAATTGTTCTGGTTTTAGGAGAATCCGACGGTCGGATCTTCTGTAATGTCCATTCGAAGTCAATGGTCGAAATTCGCGAACGGCCGCAGCGCGGCGCGTTCTATTCAGGCCATTATATATATAATATATATATAATATATATTTCGTCAATTCCCTTTTAAAACATATTTTATTAATCGTTTTAAATTCGTTTTCAAAACAATTTCAACTTCATATTCTATTCCAAATCAAAATTGAATTTTCCATTATAAATTCGTTTTAAATTCATTTCAAATTGATTTCAATTCATTTTGAATTCACTTTAAATCGATTTCAATTCAATTTCAATTTCAATTCAATTTCAATTCCAATTCAATTTAATTGCAATTTAAAATTGAATATTCTATATCACTTCAATATTTTCAAAACATCAGATTTTGAAATCGCTTTTCGATATTCATTATAAAATGAATAAAATCGACCAAATTCCCGTTCGTGTTAAAATGCCGTTTAAATACTTAACACGGCTTCACATTCCAATATTCACTGAATTTCACTTTAAAATACTCGTTAATTCTGAACTGGAATCAGACTCAATCAATTACCATATAATTTCAGTTATATGGATTTTATCCAATACATTATACAACAATGATGATAAACAATCATTAGAAATTCAAACAACATCCAGAGTGCATTCTACAACCGTACAAGCATTAAAATAAATATTCAATGCTCATACAGCCTGTCAATCAATCGATCGACATACAGCTAATTATTGGGACAAGTGTATGTCATATATCATCCCAATACCCGTGTGGGGTTTCAATCAACAAATGACGAATTTTATTTGCGCAGTTGGGCGATGTGTAAAATTTATCGTCCCAATCAATATCAGTCAATTGTGTGTACATAAACAAATCATTCGATTTGTTTATAAATATTTATTTCATTCACATACACGTTAAAAATTATATTTTTAACTATAAAATATTTTATTTCAACACAAGAATATTTTATTTATTCCATTTCATATCACACAATCAATTTTCACAACACAATCAAACAAATAAACAAGTCGTCCATGGTTTGTGGGCGGCGGGTGTCGGGTGCTGCTAAGCACCGTCTGCATCCTAGTATATATTTTAACTAGAAAATAGAATAAAAGTGAGAAGTTCTCACCTTTGGGTTCCACTCCGCCGTGCTTTGATTGTCAATTTTAAAGATTTCCAGAAATCCATCATGTCTATTTTATAAATAACATATATACGTTAAAAATCATATTTTTTACTATCGAATTTTTATTTCATAGTTTGACGATTTTATAAATAGTGTTCACACGATAAAAATTATATTTTTATCCTTCCAAAAATATTTTCATAGTTCAACTATTTTTAAAGTAGCATACATAATCTAAAAATCATATTTTTATAGCTTAACTGTTTTATATACGATGAAATCATATTCTATTTCAATGAAAAATATATAAAGATCATATTTTTCTCTCGCCATTCTCTATATAAAAATCACATTTTTATATATAAAGATCGTACTTTTATATCTCTACTACATTTGTAAAAATCGCATTTTTATATTTTCTATCATATAAAAATCATATTTTTATTATCTCTATAATATAAAAATCATATTTTTTTTAAATTAAAAATCGAATCTTTTTACCATATAAAAATTATATATTTTTACCACTTCGCTATATACATATAAAAATCAAATTTTTATATAAACAAGAATCTCATTTCTATTTTATGTTGACTACATACAAAAAAAATCACTTCTTTTCTTCTAACTAAAATTCAAATCTTTTTATAATTAAAAATCAAATCTTTAACATCATAAAAATCTAATCTTTATCCATATGAACACCGTATAAAAATCGCATTTTTATTCATATGAATACACTATAAAAATCCCATTTTTTAAACTGATTTTTAAAATTTTAAAACTGATTTCATATGAAATAAATAACTAAATTAATTTGAAATTAAATTAATAGTTTTCTTTTCCAGAGTGGGGGCTAATTTTCGAATGGAGGAAGGGCTGAGGGGGAAAAGGGAGGGAAGCTGGCGGTCGCGGTCGTGTAGTGGGGTTAATGGCGCGGCGGCGGATTCAGAAAATAGGGGCGTCGAGTTTTTATGGCGGTAGGCTAGGGTTGGGTGCGGGTTTGCTTTTGGGGTGAGGAGGGAGAGGCGCGAGGGGGGAGTGGTAAGGAGTAGAGGATGAGGGGATGACGGGTGAAGAGGAGGAGGAGCTCAGGGAGGGAGGCGCGGAGCTTGGGGGCGCGCCCCCATGCCTGGCGGTGGCTCCCCCCCCCCCATCGATCTCCTTTTCTTTTTTTTTCTTTTTTTCTGATCGGGTTTTGACTTTGAGGGGAGAGAGAAGGGGCCTTAGGCCAATATATATTATTATATATTTATTTTATTTCAAATCCAAAAAGTAACTTTTTATTTCGTCCTCCAAACTAGACCCACCGACTGTAGTCCATAGCTAAATACCCCCTTTTCGAACACAATGGGATATGTATCGTAAGTTGATTCGGTTGTTTCGATCAATTTTCGTCAAAATCAAAATATAATTCTATATATTGAATTTGAACGCACATTTCGATTTCTTGGGTCACATACGGATTCTAAAAATTCCCGAAAAATATTTTCTAGCTTCGTATTGACGATACGGTTCTAACAAAACTAATTTCGTCAAATTTGGAGACCGCTTGAAAAATGACCATTTTCTGGTCGATTCAAATTGACTGAAACTGTCAAACACTTTTTACTTCGCCACGCTCACATATTGATTTCAAAAATTATAAATTTTGGAATTTAGCAATAACTTGACATCCCGATCCAACAAAAGAGGTTACGTCAAAAACGGAGGTCGTTTGGAAAATTTCCATTTTTGAGGGCTATATTTTCCGTAGCGACTATTCTGAAATTTCAACTGGGAATAACTTTTTTTTCCCACTATGAAATTTGGATTTTTCAGATCTGTTGGAAAGATATTCTCAAATAGATTCTAATATTTTTGGTTTTCCTAAATCCGGTTTATTTTGAATCCTGTACATTCATTTGAAATTTGAAATTTGAAATCGAATTTTCAAACTACCGCGCCATTTCCAATTCCTTTTATATTTAAAAATAAATATTTATATTCTTTCGTCGATCTATATTAATATATATGTTCTAATTCTATTCAAAATAAATTTCTCGTCGTAATTATTTAAAATTCAACAAAATTGCAAAAATAAATTTTTTAAATTGGCTTAGATTTTCCGGGTTGTTACATATCGACTCGCAGTTCGCCCTGCCTAGCATTGATTCGTGATGACTTATCTGTCGTGGTCGTGAGCTCCACTCGGGGGTCCTAGTCGTGATGGTGGACTCGGGTCGTGATCTCCATTCGTGGCCAACACCCTATTCGGTTCGTGATGTACTAGTGGTGCTTCATCTAGGTCGTCGGCTCGTGAAGGTGGTTCATGATCTGCTCGTGGGGAGGCGGTTCGTGGAGATAATGCTTCAAGATTGGCTCGTGATGAAGGATGGTCAGCTCGTGACATGTGCTTCACGAACGCGAATGTCTGACCAATTTTTGCAACTTTTCCAACAAATTATTTACGCCATATGATGGCGTTTTCGACCATTCTAACTTTGCTACGCAATCACAAATCATTCCAAATAGTCATAGCAACATGTAAAATCGACCATAAACACCAAAACAATAATTTTAACATGTCAATGTAGATCAAACATACCCAAAACCCATGTTTTCCCCTTAATCTCCTTAATCATGGTTTAACCATACGATTAGAAAAACATGTCCAAATTAACCCTATTTTTTATCAGAACCGTTAAATAATATTTTAGAATTTTACAAATTTTTCTAGATTTTTTGAGTTATAATTTCGCTAGTTATCACTAATCACCCATAATTAGCCGTAATTAGTGTAAAAACATGCTAATCGCTCACATTAGCCACAAATGAATTATAGATCTGAACTTTTCTACTGTTTTGGATTGAATTCCTATCACAACACAGCAGCTCCAACTCTGATTTGATGTTGATTTGCCTTGATTTGATGTTGATTAGCTTAATCCTTGATTAGAAAGTGATTGGAGATGGTTTAAAAGGTGGAAACCATTGTTAGGATTGAAGCGAAAGTTTGTGGCGGCTGGAAAATGACAAAGGAGGGTTTCTCTAGCCCCTATATAACCCTAATCACGAAATACCTAATGGACCTAGCTGATAATTACCCTATTAAGCCCGTTTAAGCAGTTTTTCCATCTTCAAACCTTATTTTAGCCATATCTCCCAAACGGTAAGTCCGTTTGATCAATGTGACCACTCTACGGAAAGGTAAACCATCATCCGAATCCAATAGAAATGGTTTCAAATCAAAATTCCTTACAAATCAAAAGTTAAAGGCGAAGCAAGATTCTCTAGGGGCAAAAAAGTCATTTAAAATTCGGTAAAAGTCATGAACATGGGAAATGACCCCAGTAGTCATTTCCCAAAGCTGCACGACCATACGACTTCGTACAAAAGAGAAATAAATATTCTATGATCCCTCGATGCGTAGAATGCTGGTCGTTACATTCTCCCTCCTTAAGAAATTTTGTCCCCGAAATTTCTTAACCAAAACATACAAAGGTTCTCGCATGCTTATTAATCATTTACAAGAAACCAAACATACATAATAGCACAACAATTCTATCCTAGCATGCAGGATAAACAAATCGCAATGAAAACCTTACCAAGCAAAGAGTTCTGGATACGTCTTCCTTATATTCTCCTCGTTTCCCAAGTACAGTCATTCTCGTTATCTCCCCATTGGACCTTCACTAGTTTCAACGTATTTCTTCAAAGTTGCTTCGTATCATACTCTACAATAGGAGTCGGCCTGTGGTTCCCAACTGCCTCGAGGTCCACCTCAATATCATCCAACTGATCTAGTGAAATAGTTTCATCGGGGTCGTGCACAAACTTCCTTAATTGGGAAACCTGAAATACATTGCGAACTCTTGCCATCTTGTCAGGCACTCCAACTTTGTATGCCAAATCCCTAACTCATTCGAGAACAGGAAATGGACCTGCAAACTTTGGTTCTAACTTACATCCCATACAAAACGAATCATATTCTTCAACGGAGAGATCTAGATAAATACTAAGTCATTAGCGAAGAATTCCAAATCTCTTCGTCTTTTAGCAGCATAACCCTTCTGCCTATCTTGGGCATCCTTCATTCGCTATTGAATAACCTTGATCTTATATGAAGTTTCTCTTATTACATCTGGCCCAAGCACAAATTTCTCACCGGTTGCCAACCAACTTGATGGTGAGTTGTACGGTCTTCCGTATAAAGCTTCAAATGATGTCATAACAATACTGGACTGATAACTATTATTATATATGAACTCACCTAGATTCAAATGGTCATCCCCAGACCCCCCCCCCCCAAAATCCAACATACAAGCTCTCTAGAGATCCTCTAATACATGGCTCACCCTCTCAATCCATTAACATTGAGTACAACTAGTCTTAGTGAGAGATAAAACAGCCAACTAACATCATCAATAGTATATAAGAATAGGCAGATTAACCATCAATCTACCAATCACATTACTAGAGAAGAACTCCAAGCTCAACTCCCCACATTCGACAGTGATAGCCTTTATAACAAAATATTTCAACCTCACATCAAGATAAAACTAGAATGACCTATTCGATCATAGCAATCAAAAGAAATCAAACAACAACACTCATTATGTCCAGTTTATACATCTCACGTGAACCATCCTAACCGAATTCAATATCCCTCAAGTACAAGCACCAGAGGCCTAAACCAATATCAGAAAAGCACCTAAGAAGCATCTCCTTCGACATTGGACAATCCACGTGAGACGGTTTAACAAAGAAACCAATCACCCATAACTGACTTTGGCCATCACTGTGAATCCTACTTTGAAACCATCGTTAATAGTATGACTGGCTATGTCACTATACCATCCGTCAAGGGATAACGATGACCCCAGTTCTAATCAGGCTACTGCAAGTCCAACATACATTTGCCTCCCAAAGACAACTATGCCTATTTAATAGGTCCAGGGTATTCGACTTGCCCAACTTGTCGTGCCCCTACTGTACCCTTGCTTTGAGCCCTTAGAACTTACGACAACAATAATCCCTTCATAACTCTCATCGGTATCGCCGGCGACTATCCATAAACTCAGACCCAGTCTCGAGTATCCATTACCCACTAATTCATGTCCAATATGAGTCATCTTACTACTCGTTGCATCTCTAAGATCAACGAACAATCATTATTTACGAGTTCAAGTCCAACTTGAATCATCCTAACCTTCGTTGCATCTCCACGACCAACGAACCCCTCTTATCACTCCGATATTTCCCCACAGAATTCCCTCCGAAGTTATTACCATTCTTGAATCAAAGAGAACATCAACATAAGGTCCTAAACAATCCACAGCATTCATTGAATAAGTCCTATCTATCACTTGCTAAAACCATGAATACGTCGATACCCATATGACTGGTCCAACCAATCTCAAGGGCTAATGGAAGCCCCGCCTCTAAACGGACTACCGTACGCCCAACGTACATTTATCCTCCAAGGATAACTAGATCACGTCCAATGGATCCAAGGTAAATGGGTGTCCCCAAATACCTCTGCTTCGAGTTCGCTTAGAACACTTCAAACTATCGACGATTCCTTGGCACTCCATCAGAAGAGCTATCCAAAATTCCATCTTCAACTCGAGTCCCACCCAAGTCAATCCATTTTCTTGCAGCCTTCTCGAGTCCAACTCGAGTCATCTTATAGCCCTACCGAGTCCCTCTCGGGGCAGTCCATATCATCGAACAGTCTTATCCTATCACGTCTGCACATCACTCCTCGGGTAAACTAAGATATCATTAAATGGAAGTCACAACAACTACTTATATCTCTCATCCTCCCTAATTCCATCTATCATCACCATCACTAGGTAGGTACCCAATACCACTCTATACTTTTGGATCCAATCGACTTCCAAAATAATGCCAAACCCAGTAAAGCCCAAAACAAAGCAATCACAAGCAAACACAAATCTATGACCCGATAAGACCAAATTACGATAAATCATGCAAAGGCTAGTCGAACCACCAATTGGGTTCGTCACAACCAAAGGTCTATCGACAACCTCGGGTTCCAATCCTAACCTATCCACCAGGTCACTAGATATGAAGAAATGGGATGGCCCGCTATCAACAAAAATCGAACCAAAACTTCATAAATGGAAAGCATACCTTGAATAACAACACATTTTCCCTTCTGCGCCACAGTTGGGGCATTCGACGAAGAAGGAACAGCGGTTATAGCATATGCTTTCACTATCTGCTTCTCTTTAGGGGGTTGCAGACATTTATCCATGTGATGTCCCGCTTGGCCGCAATTGAAGCACTTCCTTTCCCCAGGCTTTTCCTGACAATCTCTGGCATAGTGGCCCTTCTTGCCACAACTAAAGCACTCGCCATCTTTCTTATTTTTCTTTTTCTAACTATCCTTGGTTTGGTCTTGTTTCCTCTTATTCTGGGAATTATTCTTGCCTCCACCACTTGAATGCGGCTTTGGCTCCTCTGCAGATGTAATAGAAACCTCAGTCTTTTACTTAGGGTAAAGGCTCTCTGATCTCAATGCTTTCCCCATAATGGATTCGAAAGTCTCATCAATGTGGTTTATAAGTCTTTCTCCCAAGTACCCATCTAAGCTAGTTATGAACTTCTTGTTCTTCTTCTCGGCAGTATCAATAAGAGATAATCCATATTTCGATAAAGTATAGAACTCAGCAATATATTTTGAGACTGCCCTACCACTCTGCTTAAGTTCCAAAAACTTCCAGAACAATTCTGATTTCGGAGAAGCTGGGATAAATTTATCACTGAAGCGAGTCCTAAACTGATTCCAAGTAACTTGATCCTAAGGAGTAACTACTTTAATAGCATTCCACCAATTCATTGCTCGTTCTTGAAGTTGACGCGATGCTTGCTTTCTCTTCATTGCATCATCGATTCCTAAATCCTGGAAATTGCGCTCATAGCTATCCAGCTAGTCTTGAACAACCGTAGCTGATTTCGTTCCGTGGAACGGCTTCCTACCAAGACTAGTGTAATCCTTGCATAATTTGGTGAAATCGGCTCTAGGCGCCTGCACTACTGCACCCCACTGTTAGCAGCATTAGGAACTGCTTCCTGAACAACCCTAAGCATCTCTCGCATGAAGATAGTAAACATCGTCCTTTTATCATGGACATTCCCAATGTTAGCTGCTGAACCCGTACTCCTCGTATATCGGCTCATCGTTCAATCTGCAAAGAGAAAACGATTAACCATCTCCTTTGTGGTGCCAGTGCAGTGCGACTTAATCCGTAGATATTCTCATAGTATATGTATATAGCTTTTGAAAACCAAAATATCACAGCTAACGAACTCTCTTATATGCATACTATCGCTCCCTGATGTTTTCCTGTAGGTTATCGCAACCTTGAGCTCTAATACCAAATGTGATGGCCCGCCCAGGACCAGCCGACATTTCTCTGGTGCTGATTCCCGAGAACACGGGACGGTCATCAAAAGAAAAGAAGCAAGATAAAGAACTATCAAAGAACCTGTAGTATATCTCATAGCGCACAGAACAAAATATAATAATAACATAACTTGATATAAAACAGGCGAGACAGTGCATAAGCTGAAAACTAAATCATCATAGCAGCGGAAAACCATAATACAGCTTATGATCCACATCATTATTACAACTTTAAAAATTGAAACAACCGCCTACATTAAGGTCAATCACAAAGGGAATGCCTTAACTTCGGTGGAGCATTATAGGTAAAAGATGCAGATAAATTACAAGATAGACAAATAAAGCAGCGGAAAATAAAGTCATTATATAAAACAACTTAATTCAGTCAAGCTTTTACAACAATTTTGTTAAACATATTTAATAGTAATACATAGAATTTCTGTCTTGATTTAAAAACTTCCAAGAATAAAAGAAGCATAAAAATAACAATGATATTCCCCAATAAAGCATGAACTAGCCATAGCAGTGGAAGAGATAGTCCAAAGCAATACATTGACTATCTTTGAGCTTGGAAAGAAAACTGAGCTAGGTGATAACATTTCCTCCCTGTGAACCTTGGGGGGGAACGGAAGAAAAGAGGCGAAAGAAAACTAGGTCAGACATAAGTCTAGTAAGTCCAGTGACTTTCAGCATATAAACAGGTAAAAGCATCATGAATAAACTGAATATAAGACAATACCATGAGAAACAACGATAACATGATATCATAGGATAAGTATAAGGTATGATAAGGCAAAATAAACTGAATGCGTTCCTACTCTTTCTCTGCTTTGCTACTACCTTGTTATTCTGATTTTTATATCTATCTCTGCACCACCTAACTAGTGTCCCAACTAGTAATCTGTATAAAATGATAACGTGATCCCAATCCCCATAATTGTGGTAGCCTTCAGGTGAATATCTATCGTGAGGATTCCACCTCAATCAGCCTAATTGCCATGAACATGTTAGATGTACCGTTACTACCCTATCGATCGGCTCCCTACTTGTATTCATTTCTCTTGTGTCTGTGTCAATCGGCCCTATCTTGCGTGTAGATACCCTGTGCTGGTTCCACCATAAGGTGTATCAATCCTTATGATAGCAACCCGACACGATTCAAGATGCACAGTGTATAACTACCGGTACCCAATGTTTGGCTTTTCCCACTCCGGAGTACGTGCACGACCGTAAACCGTCGGAACCTACAATGACGTACCCCCGCCGCTGCTTTGACCGCTTACAATCAGCCCAGTAATCGTGCCCCACCCTGCCTAGTTCAGGGTACCGTGATACATCTATGTGGGTTACTGCTGAAATGGGTCCCCGTTACTAGGGTTTCCTATTGGTTAAGTTTGCGGGCCTATATTTACTAATATTACCCACCAACCTGATATGTACTTAACCCTCCCGCACTGATTCAAGCATGTTTATTTAGTGGTTAAGTTTTGTGGGCCTGTATTTACTAATATTACCCACCAACCCGATATGTACTTAACCCTCCCGCACATTATGTCATATTGGTTAAGTGTTGTCCATTCATGTTAACTTAACCCACCCATTCATCGTGTCATGTTGGTTAAGTGTTCCTTATTTACTTAACCCCATTCGTTCATCAAGTTATATTGGTTAAGTATTTCCTTGTTACTTAACCCCACGTGTTCGTCTTGTTGTGTTGGTTAAGTGTCATCAGTAAATTCAAGTTATCTTAAGCCACCTACTTATCATGTCATGTTACTTTGGTTAAGTGTCGCCTTCTTGTGTTAACTTAACCATACCACAAATCAAGTTATATTGGTTAAGTGTTGCCCACTTGTTCTAACTTAACCTCACCACAAATCAAGTTATACTGGTTAAGTGTTTCTTGTTACTTAACCTTACCCATTCATCATGTTATACTGGTTAAGTGTTTCCTATTAACTTAACCCTAGTCATTCATCTTGTTATATTGGTTCATTAGCATTTATTGATTTATTAATGCACCAACCTCTCACATTAGATATGTGTTGTTGCAGTTACTAGATGTGTCGGGCGGTTCCGGGCAGTTTTACACCACAACTCAATCTAACCTCGGGTTTTTCTTGGGCATGATGCACTAATCTCTCACATTAGATAGGTGTTGTTGTGGTTACGGGATGTGCCGGGAAGTTTTACACCACAACCCAATCTAACCTCGGGTTAGGCATATTCATCTTTCACTAGTTCACATATTTACAGTTTATACGCAAATTATTCACAATTACCAATTATACCCAATTCCAGATTTTTCATGCTAATTACCAAATTCACCAAAACTAGTCATGTTCCAATTCTCAAGTTATGCCCAACAAAGTTAATTGCAAGTTATGGCCCCTAAATTCAAGTTTCGAGTTATTACTCAAATTAGGCTACATCTAATCTTCCCAGGTTTACAATAATAGTCATGTCCCCATTATCCCAATATACATTATGCTTGGCGTCTTAATCAATGGTTATGCCCAATCTAGATTTAATTTACAGTTTTGGGCCCAATCAAGATTAATATTCCAATTTACGCCAAGCTCACAACAAAGGAAATTATGCCCCAAATCATAAGTTACAAAATTATGTTTCATCATTACCAAATAGACTATTCCCCATTACCCCGCATTCCAATCGCACGTATAATAAGTTTCGGTCTAGATTCGAGGTTAATCCAGATTCATAAAATAGAGGGGACGAAAGAGAAATATAAACGAGAGTAGGCATCAAACATGCATTAAAATGGTAGATCTATCAAATATAATATTTTAGATCTAAGACAATTGCAGATTTGTTAGAGTTGGGGTATAACAAAGATAGGTCTGATATAAATAACATCATGAACCTAAAAGGGATTATATATCAGATGACCAACAAAGATAGGCATGGTTGAATAATAACTTTCTAGGCATGTAAATCATTGATTTAATAGAAAGGTAGGAATTAACCTAAAAGATTTGTCTTATCGTCAAGCATGGACTTAGATCCATTCCATTACATGCCAAAATCACTATTAGTTGTTTAAATCTTAACTAACTTGAACTTACATGTTTAGAGTTCAATTTACGGTCCAAATCCCAAGTTATATGTCCAATATATTTTATGCCTCAAATCTCAAGTCATATGTCCAATATTTTATGTTTCAAATCTCAAGTCATATGTCCAATATTCTATGCCTCAAATCTCAAGTCATATGTCCAATATTTTATGTTTTGAATACAACTCAATTATGCCCAATTATACACAGTTTAATACTTTTCCCAAATTTTAGCGCTGGTCATGTCCAAATCATAATTTATGCCCAATTTTATTTCCAACGTACGTTCATATCTTATGAGATCTGGCTCAAGCTCGCAGTAGCCTGGATATAAAACAAAAGGGAAGAAGGAAAGAAGAGACAAAGAACGGACATAATATTATTAATGAGATGATCCAAAGGATATAGAAAAACAGGCATAATCTCACATCCAGATTTATTACAATGCCAGAATCACAATTAACTTTTATTTCTGAAAGTAACGTAAACTTACAAATTACAGAAGGGTCTTGAATTCTGGGATCTGTATTTTGAAACTGAATAGCTCTCCCTTGAAGTAGACTATTTGGTCTTTAGATTTAGATTAGATTTGATTCTTAGAAATAGTTATTGAAGTCGTTGAATTAGCCTTTGAATCTCTACTAGAATTCTAACTTGATTTCTACGAAGGACTAGAGCAGCATAACCCCGTCTTTAATTTATTTTTGATATGAATTTTGGTAGAGTATAGGCAAGATGAAATTGTGTGGAGAGAAAGTGAGGTTTGGGGTGTTGAAATAGCTTAGGAGCAACGAATCTGGTCAGAACGGGCGTCTAAATGCAGAAAAACGAATCTGTCCACGGATCTGGAAAAAGGGGGGAGGTCGACCACCAGGTCGACCCTAGTGTCGAGCTGTATAGGGCAGGTCGACCCCCGGGTCGACCCTAGTGTCAACCTGGCCTTGGGCGGGAAAATTCCCGCTCAACCCTTTTTGGTGTTTGAATTTCGAATTTTGAACTTTTATTCTGAGCTGTTTTGATTTTAATTAATTCCTGAAACTTCTGAAGCTCATAACTTCTTCATACGGAGCCCGATTTACGCAAACTCACACTCTATCTCAAACAAAATTTCGAGACGAATGCAATAGCGTAGCACGTTTCCCTTAATTATTCTCTTAAAAATTAAGTATACTTTGATTTGTTACTTTAACGTTTAAAGAAAATACAGGGTGTTACATTCTCCCCTCCTTAAAGGATTTCGTCCCCGAAATCTTCAAGTTTGGAAGAACGTATATCCTAACATCCAACATCCATCTACTCAACCATTCAATCACCGGCATCCATTGTCCTTAAAAAGGTTTCTAATGTCATATGAACATATGCATAGTGTGTGCATATGTCTCTTATCTAATGCAAAATTAGGCGGTTTACTGATCCAGTTGACCTCCTTAATGCGAATCATGAGAGTGTCATGCGTCCAATATGTATGAAAATATCCCTAATCATGTAAATACTATATGTGTGCATATTCACTCATCCATATGCAACATCCATATGATAACACATCAAGTTTCAATACATATACAAATACATTCATATGCATATGCAATATGAAAGTGACTGAGCTGATCTAGTGCCTAATGTGTGTATATGTATCCACGAGCAACCACTAGCAAACACTTGCAACCACTTGCAACCATCAATCATAACATGTCTCAAACACATGTTTTCATCCATTGGCTTCTACCTAAGGATCGAGGATATGACCGAGAGGATATACTTAAAAGATAAAGACTAGCATGCAAATAAATATTACAGAAAAAGGAGGAATCAAGGATATACCCTCAAAAAGGGTATGATGCGCGTATCTAGTCTTCTAAGTCGCATCTTTTTTGATCTTCACTCCACTGTACCTTAACTAATTTAACTTCACGATTGCGAAGCTTCATGACCTCCATTTCCAAAACCCACTAGTAAAGATAGGACCTCGATCACTTACTATGCTAGAGGGTATCCAATGTTGTCGAACTATCTTTCCAAGATAAACAGATGTTAACCATGATACCAAGTGTATATATTAAGATGATTAAAGGTCTCTCTTCTACTTAGCTTATCCCTCATGTCACAAGTCTGAGGGTCGATATCTCTCACGCAAACCATTCTAGTCGAACTTGGCATCCCTCAAATACAAGCCCCAAAGGCCTAAACCAATATCAGACAAGCACCCAAGGAATACCTCCTCCGAATTTGGGCGATTTGTGTGAGATGATACTAGTAAAACAACCAAACAAGTGAGCACTTAGCGACTTTGGCTATCCTCGCCAATCCTGCCCCAAAACTATCGTTGATCGCATAACGGGCTTTGAGTTGTCACCTAGATACATGTGGAAGTCTACCGCACGTTTTAGGGGACTAACCCCTAACTTTAATCAAAAACATCTGCTTACTCATGGACTACTCCAATGGATCGAAAATCGTCGATAAACACATAAAGTGATTCTAGGTAGCTAAGACAAACTGATCCCTTAGGATCGCACGAAATTTCGAGGGTATTCCTGAGGCAAGTCAAAAGTCTAACTACCCTCCTTTCACAATTACTAGCTAACCTATCCATGCCTAGAATCAACCCATATCCCATGAAACCAAAAACATAAGTATCTCAAATCCTTACAAACCAAAGATAAATGAGCCGAACCACAAATTGGACTTGAGACAATAATGGGATCCTCTACTATATAAGCTCTAGGGTGCAGACACTCAACTATGGAAGCAGACATAAACGAAAGTGAAGCGCCAAAATCAAAAGAGTACTAACAGGATGATCAAAAGAAAAACTAGACTTTTTCAATAGAAACTTTACTGCCACTCTCAGGTATGCCGGTGGTGAGAGCATGCATTTGCTTTTCTGAAAATCCTGTCATTTGTTCTTGCCCTTTCCCTTAATTATATGACCCGTTATACCATAATAAAGATACTTCCTCTTGTTTTAGATTTTACTATTCTTTCCTCCCCTCCTTTGTGAACCAAGTCTATATCCATGAGTTCTTCATCCTTGGGTTGTGCTCCTTAGCCAAACTCGCTCATTCTTATCTTTTCCATCCTTGTGTAACTTGCTGATAAGTCTCTTGAAAGCTGCCTCCATCGCACGGAAATCCTACAAAGCTTGAAGCAAAATTAGCCGTAGGTGAAACTACTATGGCTATAGATGGAAGTTAGGCGCTTACTTGCCCTTTGACAAGTGTCGTAGTCTCATCAAGCCGACGGAAACATGCCGCGATAAGGTTACCTCCCAGAAAGCCAGGAACCCCGGAGACTCAGGAAAGAAGGAAACAAGGATTCAAACAGAGGGTCAAAAAGATAGTGCATATGGCTTTGGGGAATATGCCTTTGAAATAAAACTTTTCTTTTGAAAATGCTTCTTTTAAAATCATTTTGAAAATAATTTTTCAAATCTTTTATCTGATCTGGTAACCTTCAGCTCTGATACCAAGTGAAAACCCCTGCCTCCGTTAATGTCACTCACAAAGGGAATGCCTTAACTTCGGTGGAGCATTACAGGTAAAAGATGCAGATAAATTACAGGACATACAAATAAAGCAGCGGAAAATAAAGTCATTTTATAAAATAACTTAATTCATTCAAGCTTTTACAATAATTTTCTCAAACATACTTAAATGTAATACATAGAATTTCTGTCTTGATATAAAAACTTCCAAGAATAAAAGAAGCATAAAAATAGCAATGATATTCCCCAATAAAGCGTGAACCAGCCATAGCAGTGGAAGAGAGAGTCCAAAGCAATACATCAACTATCTTCAAGCTTGGAAAGAAAAATGAGCTAAGTGATAACATTTCCTCCCTATGAACCTGGGGTGGGGGGAACGGAAGAAAAGAGGCGAAAGAAAACTAGGTCAGACATAAGTTTGGTAAGTCCAATGACTTTCAACATATAAACAGGTAAAAGCATCATGACATGAATAAACTGAATATAAGACAATACCATGAAAAACAAGGATAACATGATATCATAGGATAAGTATAATGTATGATAAGGCAAAATAAACTGAATGCGCTCCTACTATTTCTCTGCTTCGCTACTACCTTGTTATTCTAATTTTATATCTATCTCCACACCATCTAACTAGTCTCCCAACTAGTAATCTGTATAAAATGATAATGCAATCCCAATCCCCGTAATTGTGGTAGCCTTCAGGTGAACATCTATCGTGAGGATTCCACCTTAATCAGCCTAATTGCCATGAACATGTTAGATGTATCATTACTACCCTATCGATCGACTCCCTACTTGTATTCATTTCTCTTGTGTCTATGTCAATCGACCCTCTCTTGCATGTAGATACCCTGTGTTGGTCCCACCATAAGGTGTATCAATCCTTATGATAGCAACCCGGCACGATTCAAGATGCACAGTGTATAACTATTGATACCCAGTGCCTGCTTTTTCCCACTATGGAGTACGTGCATGATCGTAAACCGTCGGAACCTATACTGACGTACCCCCGCCGCTGCTTTGACCGCTTACAATCAACCCAGTAATCGTGCCCCACCCTGCCTAGTTCAGGGTACCGTGATACATCTATGTGGGTTACTGTTGAAATGGGTCCCCGTTACTAGGGTTTCCTATTGGTTAAGTTTGTGGGCCTATATTTACTAATATTACGCACCAACCTGATATGTACTTAACCCTCCCGCACTGATTCAAGCATGTTTATTTAGCGGTTAAGTTTTGTGGGCCTATAATTACTAATATTACCCACCAAACCGATATGTACTTAACCCTCCCGCACATTATGTCATATTGGTTAAGTGTTGTCCATTCATGTTAATTTAACCCACCCATTCATCGTGTCATGTTGGTTAAGTGTTCCTTATTTAATTAATCCTGTCCGTTCATCAAGTTATATTGGTTAAGTGTTTCCTTGTTACTTAACCCCACGTGTTTGTCTTGTTGTGTTGGTTAAGTGTCATCAGTCAATTCAAGTTAACTTAACCCACCTACTTATCATGTCATGTTACTTTGGTTAAGTGTCGCCTTCTTGTGTTAACTTAACCATACCACAAATCAAGTTATATTGGTTAAGTGTTGCCCTCTTGTTCTAACTTAACCTTACCACAAATCAAGTTATACTGGTTAAGTATTTCTTATTACTTAACCTTACCCATTCATCATGCTATACTAGTTAAATGTTTCCTATTAACTTAACCCTAGTCATTCATCTTGTTGTATTGGTTCATTAGCATTAATTGATTTATTAATGCACCAACCTCTCACATTAGATATGTGTTGTTGCGGTTACTGGATGTGTCGGGCGGTTCCGGGCAGTTTTACACCACAACTCAATCTAACCTCGGGTTTTTCTTGGGCATGATGCACTAACTTCTCACATTAGATAGGTGTTGTTGTGGTTACTGGATGTGCCGGGCGGTTCAGGGCAGTTTTACACCACAACTCAATCTAACCTTGGGTTAGGCATATTCATCTTTCACTAGTTCACATATTTAAGGTTTATATGCAAATTATTCACAATTACCATATACCCAATTCCAGATTTTTCATGCTAATTACCAAGTTCACCAAAACTAGTCATGTTCCAATTCTCAAGTTATGCCCAACAAAGCTAATTGCAAGTTATGTCCCCCAAATTCAAGTTTCGAGTTATTACTCAAATTAGGCTACATATAATGACACGACCCGAACTTCCCCGTGAAGGAAAGCACGGATGGCGTTGAGGACAAGACAAAATAGAACGCAGACGGAAGAACATTTCATTGCTATTACAACAATTCCATCAGATACAAGAATATACAGAGTATAAATGAATACATTACATTCGATAAATATCAGAGATTACAATAAATTACATAGCAGTGGAAAAATTTACAAAACACAACTGAAAGTGATACACGGATACAGAGCTTTCCGAGCATCGTTCCAGCTGTAAATCAGGATCTTATGAATATAAATCTGCAAAACCAAAACTACTAGCTGCCCGTGTCGAAAATACGGCACCCAGAGTTTAGGTTAAAACAATAAACTCCAGGTCAGTCAGGTGACTGGTGTGAGAACTAAAACAGTTATTTAAAACTTTACTTTAAAAAGAGAGTAATTCAAGGGACCACGCCGTATAACACGGAACGGGTTTCCTCCCAAGAATACCAGTGCTTAGAATAAACAACGCAATGCTTTTTCGAAAAATGAAGCTATTATAAGACCCAGGTCCCATCACACAATGCAACGCAAGCCGGAGGATAGGGTTTTACCTTATAACAGCCAAACATGCTTGGTACATTTAAAACAAATCATTTGATACTATAATAAGTGTATAGTGTCAAAACAATTTCAATCATAGACGGCATAAGTGCCCCATACCACTATGTCTCCATACTAGGCTCTACAAATAAAGCCGAAATACACGTATTGGAAATTGGATTTCCATCATGAGTCGAGGCAAGGGGCAAGCTCCTCTCCGCTTTCGAGACACTCTAGCAAATGTCTCAGGACTACACACTCTGGGCAATCCTGGATCTTCAGGGCCGGTCCTCACTTACGTTAGAGGATTAATTATGCCTGAACACACGTTTCCTGGTCCTTACAGACCTAAAATCGAGGCGCCACATCCAACAACCACATAGGTGAAAAGTATATAAATGTCAGGGCTGGTAAGTCAATGACACCACCAAAGCTAGAAAGAAACGTCTTGCTCTCCCTGCAGTCCTTATCCCGTTTTTGACTCATACCGAGGTGTGAGGCTCGCGAATTCACATTATACACAAAGCTACGCCACGAAGGCCGTGCTTTGATCATCAACCACATGACTTTGCTTTTCAACAGAAGCCTTGATCCATGCAACTCAGCATGCCACACAGGCCATTCATGTCATGGGATTGATATCTATCGATATATAACCTCTAAGCTCGTACGTCTCAGAGAAGGGCGTTAAGCAAGAGAATAAATTCTCTGCCGCCAAACAGATATATATTTAACAGAAATCAATCAACACAGAATAAAATCCAATGTCAGACACACAATCCATTTACAAGTTCGTTCTGGGTCTAAACGAAACCGGAGGCACTTTCCTCGCATATCCATCGATCTCCAAGTACGTCTGGACGACCACCAACTGATTCCCTCATCTTGGGTGTACAGCCCAATCAAGATCATCAGTAATCACCCAAACGATGTGAAGACTTCCGGTCTTCAACCACCGTCTTCATCTTCGACATATCGTCGAATCGGTTATTCAGAATGGGTATAAACCCGGCCTTTCCGAACAACCCGCGTATATTAAAAACAAATGTTACACAAACACAACATACGCCTCATTCCAATTCATTAGTCACTAACCGTAAATCAACAAGAGAACAATTTCCCAAACATTAACCTCGAAGGCCGAAACCAACATCAGATCAATACCCAGGAAACCATTCTTCTTAGCCAACCTACAGCTAGTTTCTAAATTCCACATTCTTAGGGAAAGGTTCCCATTAATTTTATCCAAGATAAATTCTTTAAAATTTATCCTTTAATCTTCCTTTGGATGTTGTTTTAAACCAAATTATGGTTTTCTAAACTAGTCGAGATTAGTGAACCACACTGAAGTAATTATTTATTTTATTTCCCAATCCCAACCTATTCATCCCATGAAGCAAAACTGGTAATACTCCACATCTAACAGCACAGTGTTATCGGTAAAATTAATTACCATTTCACGTTCAAATCTAATTAAAGATTTGACTATCGTTTTGGAGCAAAACTGGTGATACTCCATTCTCGCTCATTTTCTAAATTTGATCATTTAAATTATCAATTCACATTTCAATTTAATTGCAGATTCATTAAAACTCCTTTCACTGGGTTAAAGAACTAATGTCATTTAAAACGCAGTTCACTATAAACCCAAATCACATTCTATTTATTACCGGGTTAAAGAACTTGTTTTATTTAAAACACCGTTCACAATAAACCCACAAATCAATTCTATTTAAAACCCGTTTCAAATCCAATTTATTTATTTAAAAATAAACGGGTTTAATTTTAGTTCAAAACTAGTTCATTTCAATAAAAATCTATTTTTATCTTTTCAAATATGGAGTTTTTCCATCCCAATTTTTCCCAAATCATTTCTTATGATTTTACACTAATTATTACTATTTTTAATAATTTTATCAAGGCCCGTACAGTCGATTTCCATCAACGGCCATCGAACTGCACTTACAACGACCTTTTCCAAATTTGATTTGGACGTATCTCTAAATCCAACCGTTAGATTTCAAATTTCTAATATTCGTTAAAAAGCTCTTTTCGATACGAACCCAACGGTTCCGGTTTTAGGAGAATCCGACGGTCGGATCTCCTGTAATGTCCGTTTGAAATAAATGGTCGAAATTTACGAGCTGCCGCGGCGCGGCGCGTTCTATTCAGGCCATTATATTATATATATAATATATATTTCGTCGATTTCTATTTAAAACGAATTTTATAATTAGTTTTGAATTCGTTTCAAAAACAATTTCAACCTTTATTTCAAATTCAAATCAAAATTGAATTTTCTATTATAAATCCTTTTTACTTTCATTTCTATTTGATTTCAATTCAAATTCGTTTTCTATTCAAATCAAATTCAATTCGTTTTCTAATTAAATCAAATTCGTTTTCTATTCAAATCAAATTCAATTCGTTTTCTAATCAAATCTAATTCGTTTTCTATTCAAATCAAATTCAATTCGTTTTCTAATCAAATCAAATCTAATTCGTTTTCTATTCAAATCAAATTCAATTCGTTTTCTAATCAAATCAAATCTAATTCGTTTTCTATTCAAATCAAATTCAATTCGTTTTCTAATCAAATCAAATCTAATTCGTTTTCGATTCAATTCAAATTGGTTTTCTATTCGATTCAATTCAAATTGGTTTTCTATTCAATTCAATTCAAATTGGTTTTCTATTCGATTCAATTCAAATTGGTTTTCTATTCGATTCAATTCAAATTGGTTTTCTATTCGATTCAATTCAAATTGGTTTTCTATTCGATTCAATTCAAATTTGTTTTCTATTCGATTCAATTCAAATTTGTTTTCTATTCGATTCAATTCAAATTTGTTTTCTATTCGATTCAATTCAAATTTCATTTCAAAATATTCGATTTCAAAATCACTTTTCAATATTCATTTTAAAACGAATAAAATCGATATAAATATCGTTCACGTCAAAATGGCGTCAATCTAATCAACACGGCTTCATATATTTCTATTTTCAAATATTCTATTTCAAATATTTCTTTTTCAAATATTTCCTATTCAAATATTTCTATTTCAAATATTTCTATTTTTAAAATATTTCGTTCAACACATGACTAATCTCAACGGATGAGTACTGTCAACACATGAACCTTTATTTTATATTGATAAAGATGTAAATTTTATTATTAAAATATTTCGTTCAACACATGACTAATCTCAACGGATGAGTACGGTCAACACATGAACCTTTATTTTATAATATTCTTTATTTTCTAAATTGGAATGAGGCCCAATCAATCACCATATAATATTAATTATATGGATTTTCATACATCACACGTATGTAATAGCATTGAAAAATAATCAACCATCAACCAAAGTGCACTACACTGTATAAGCATCAAATATAGATATCTAACGCTTATAACAGCCTGTCAATCAATCGATCGACATATTTAATCAATCAGGATGAGTGAACTTCAAATTTCATCCCAACACCCGTGTGGGGTTTCAAACAATCGAACACAGATTTTATTTGTGCAGTTGGGCGATGTGTAAAATTTATCGTCCCAATCAATGTCCTTCAAATAGGTGTACATAAACAAACCGTCCGGTTTGTAAATGAATATTTTATTTTATTCACTTCCACGTTAAAAATTATATTTTTAACGATAAAATATTTTATTTCAACACATGAATTTCTATTCAGTTCATTTACAAAATAAAAATGATATTTTTATTTTTCTAACTTATTTTAGGAAAT
Organism: Allium sativum; assembly: GCA_030737875.1. Classification (NCBI taxonomy): domain Eukaryota; kingdom Viridiplantae; phylum Streptophyta; class Magnoliopsida; order Asparagales; family Amaryllidaceae; genus Allium; species Allium sativum. The sequence continues at coordinate 678,022,234 of CM060926.1, read as the reverse complement.
TTCGGCGGCATAACGGTACGATACTAGAAACGGGACAAGGCCTAGCCTTATCCCCGGTCTAGTGAAGGCCCACGCCATTCACACATCAATCAAATCTATTCCATTTCATCAAACAGTTCAATTCAAACCAAATAATCTAACCAACTACACAACCAAAAAATTAAACAAACAAGCCATCCATGGTCTGTGGATGACGGGTGTCGGGTGCTACTAAACACCGTCTGCATCCTAGTATATATATATAACTAGAAAAAGAAATTGAAGAGTGAGAAGTTCTCACCAATAGCTATCCCAATTATCTCGACACTTTATTTAGAGAAATCATCGCCATTCTCGCCTTTTGTCGCTTTCGTTGCCCGTAGCCACTACATATATAAAAATCACATTTTTATATTGCTATTCGATATATAAAAATCGAATTTTTACTTCGCTATTCAATATATAAAAATCGAATTTTTACTTCGCTATTAAATATATAAAAATCGAATTTTTACTTCGCTATTCAATATATAAAAATCGAATTTTTACTTCGTTATTCAATATATAAAAATCGAATTTTTATAATGATAAAAAAAATACCGTCTTTAAAATGGTAAAAATATCCGATCTTTCCATAGTTAAAAATCAAACTTTTCAAAGTCAAAAATCAAATTCCTTCATAGTTTAAAAATCAAATCTTTTTTAGTTTAAAGATCTAATCTTTTCTATTTTAAAAATCTCCGCCTTTTTACTTAGTTAAAAATCAATTTTAAAATCAAATAAATTTCAGTTCTAAAATTAAATAGAACGATAACTGAAAATTGAAAAATAAATAAAATAAAATAAACTTACAGTAAAATTTTCTAGGGTTTCAGGGCCTCGAAGGGGGTGTGTGGGGCGTCGGTCTTCAAGTGGGAGGCGGGGAGGTGGTCGAGGGGGTGCGGGAGGGGGTCGCCGGCGTCGGGGGGGGGGGGGGTATCGATTGCGCGGTGGCGCAGGGGAAGGGGGGAGGGGGGGTGTCGGTGCGAGGCAGAAGAGTTGGGGGCTGTCGCGAGGTCGAGGTGGAAGGGGGGGTGTCGGTGGATGATCGGTGGTGGCAGCGGCGGTGGAGGAAGCCGCTCCACCCCTCCGTCCTCTTTTTTTTTATATATATTTTGTTTTCTGATTGAATGAACGAGAAAAGAGGGGGGCCAGAAGTATAAGGGGAAGAGAGGAGTTTTTTCTTCTTTTATTTTATTATTTAATTATTTTATTTTTCACCAAAAAACAACTTTTATTTTCGACCTCAAAACGAGGCCCACCGCCTGTCGTCCATAGCATTTTACCCCCATTCCGAACACAATGGGATATGTATCGTAGGCTGATTCGATCGTTTGAATCAGTTTTCGTCAAAATCAACATATAACTCTATATATTGAATTTGAACGCGCATTTCTATTTACTGGGGTCGCATACTTACTTGAAAAATTCCAGAAAAATATTTTCTAGCTTCGTATTGACGATACGGTCCTAACAAAACTAGTTTCGTCGAATTCTGAGACCGTTGGAAAAATGGTCATTTTCCAGTCGATTAAAATCAACTGAAACTGGTCAAACGCGTTTTCCTTTGCCACGCTCACATACTGATTCAAAAAATTATGAAATTTGGAATCTAGCAATAATTTGACACTGCGGATCCAACAAAAGTGGTTTCGTCGAAATCCGAGGTCGTTTGCAAAATTCCCATTTTAAGGGCTTGAATTCCGTAGCGACTATTCAGAATTTTCAACTGGACATATCTTTTGATTCCCGCTATGAAATTTCGATTTTTCTGATTCGTTGGAAAGATATTCTCAATTAGATCCTATTATTTTTAGTTTCACTAAAATCCGGATTGTTTTGCACCCGGTACATTCAATTGAAGTTTGAAATCGAATTATCGAACTACCGCGCCATTTTCAATTCCTTTTATAATTATATATATATATATTTATATTCTAACGACGACGCGTATAAATATATACGTTCGAATTATATTCAAAATAAATTTCTCGTCGATATTATTTAAAATAATCTATTTTAAATATTCAAAATTCGCTAAAATTGCCAAAATAAAAAATTTTAAACTGGTTCAGAATTTCCGGGTTATTACATATAATCTTCCCCAGTTTACAATAATAGTCATGCCCTCATTATCCCAATATACATTATGCTTGGCGTCTTAACCAATGGTTATGCCCAATCTAGATTAAATTTACAGTTTTGCGCCCAATCTAGATTAATATTCCAATTTACCCCAAGTTGACGACAAAGACCAGTTATGCCCCAAATCATAAGTTACAAAATTATGTTCCACCATTACCAAATAGACTATTCCCCATTACTCCGCATTCCAATCGCACGTATAATAAGTTTTGGTCTAGATTCGAGGTTAATCTAGATTCATAAAATAGAGGGGACGAAAGAGGAATATAAACGAGAGTAGGCATAAAACAGGCATTAAAATGGTAGATCTGTCAAATATAATATTTTGCACCTAAGAGGATTGCAGATTTGTTAGAGTTGGGGTATAACAAAGATAGATCTGATATAAGTAACATCATGAACCTAAAAGGGATTATATATCAGATGTCCAACAAAGATAGGCATGATTGAATAATAACTTCCTAGGCATGTAAATCATTGATTTAATAGAAAGTTAGGAATTAACCTAAAAGATTTGTCTTATCGTCAAGCATGGACTTAGATCCATTCCATTACATGCCAAACTCACCATTAGGTGTTTAAATCTGAACTAACTTGAACTTACATGTTTACTGTTCAATTTACGGCCCAAATCCCAAGTTATATGTCCAATATATTTTTTGCCTCAAATCTCAGGTCATATGTCCAATATTTTATGTTTCAAATCTCAAGTCATATGTCCAATATTCTATGCCTCAAATCTCAAGTCATGTGTCCAATATTTTATGTTTTGAATACAACTCAATTATGCCCAATTATACACAATTTAATACTTTTCCCAAATTTTAGCGTTGGTCATGTCCAAATCATAATTTATGCCTAATTTTATTTCCAACGTACGTTCATCTCTTATGAGATCTGGCTCAGGCTCGCAGTAGCCTGACTATAAAACAAAAAGGGAAGAAGGAAAGAAGAGACAAAGAATGGACATAATATTATTAATGAGATAGATCCAAAGGATATAGAAAAACAGGCATAATCTCATATCCAGATTTATTACAATGCCAGAATCACAATTAACTTTTATTTCTGAAAGTAACGTGAACATACAAATTATAGAAGGGTCTTGAATTCTGGGATCTGTATTCTGAAACTGAATAGCTCTCCCTTAATGTAGACTATTTGGTCTTTAGATTTAGATTTGATTCTTAGAAATAGTTGTTGAAGTCGTTGAATTAGCCTTTGAATCGCTACTAGAATTCTAACTTGATTTATATGAAGAACTTGAGTAGCATAACCCCGTCTTTGATTTATTTTTGATATGAATTAGGGTAGAGTATAGGAAAAATGAAGTTGTGTGGAGAGAAAGTGAGGTTTGGGGGTATTTAAATAGCTTAGGAGCAATGAATTTGGTCAGAACGGGCATCTAAATGTAGAAAAACGAATCTGTCCACGGATCTGGAAAAAGGGGGGAGGTCTACCCCTAGGTCGACCCTAGTGTCAACCTATATAGGACAGGTCGACCCCTAGGTCGACCCTAGTGTCAACCTGGCCTTGGGCGGGAAAATTCCCGCCCAGCCCGCTTTGGTGTTTGAATTTCGAATTTTGAACTTTTAATCTGAGCTGTTTTGATTTTAATTAATTCCTGAAACTTCTGAAGGCCATAAATTCTTCATACGGAGTCTGATTTACGCAAACTCGGACTCTATCTCAAGCAGAATTTCTAGAAGAACGCAATGGCATAGCTCGTTTCCCTTAGTTATTCCCTTAAAAATTAAGGATACTTTGATTTGTTACTTTAACGTTTACAGAAAATACGGGGTGTTACAAATACTGTCTCTAAAGCAAAAAAGGAAAGGTGCACTACTAATGTCCAAAGTAGTGACCAGCCACAACACAAGGAGAATATATATATCATACGTGGAAGCCTCTTGTTAGTCTCCGGTACAGCTACTCGTGCAACCACCTAACCTGTCTCTAGTCTACTGCTATAAACACCCAGAGTAATAAAAAGAAACATAAAACTCTAGGTTAGACAATAGTCTGGTATGGGTGGTAGCAAGTATACATCTCTGAGATGAACAAATAATAGGTATAAGAAATCATACCTGAACCTGCAACCAAAGAGTTAGCATAACAGGATGTACAGTACTCTAAGGTAACACTAAGATAAAGTGTAAAGATAATATAGGAGTGTGCTTGACATGGTGATAGCAAACATCAAACATAAAAATCATCCTCACATCTCTCACTCAGTTGGTAAAGCATACGATATCCACCACTTCGATCACCCAATTCTTTGCTACAATCACTTTTGCCCTTGGGTGTCACAATGACCCCCATTGCACTGATCCATAGCTACTAATCCTTATCTCAATGGTGAAACAAATTTCGATAACCCCTTTGCACACGTCCCGCAGAAAAGCCCAATTATGAAGTTAACTCGATGGTTCCCATCTGGATCCTAAGCTACAACTTCTCATTTGGACTACCTTTGCATCTCGGGTTTTGGTCATTATCCCGTTCGCCCTTTAGTTTCCATCCGGTTCGCGATACACAAGTAGCTCGCAATTCATGATCATCTCCGGTTCGTGGGTCCTGTTTTGGTCTGTAGCCCTCCTCGTATCAACTCGCGGTTCGCCCCTCCTAGCATCAGTTCATGATGACTTCTGGATCAGGGTCGTGAGCTCCACTCGTTTGTCTTGGACGTGATAGTGGACTCGGGTCGTGATCTCCATTCGTAGCCAACACTCTACTCGGTTCGCGATGTACTTGTGATGCTTCATCCAGGTCGTCGTCTCGTGAAGGTGGTTCGTGATCTTCTCATGGGGAGGTGGTTCATGGAGATGATGCTTCACGATCGGCTCGTGATGAAGGGTGGTCGGCTGGTGACATGTGCTTCACGAACGGGAATGTCTGACCAATTTCTGCAACTTTTCCAACAAGCAGTTTATGCAATACGACGGCGTTTTCGACCATTCTAACTTTGCTACACAATCACAAATCATTCCAAACAGTCATAGCAACATGTAAAATCGACCATAAACACCAAAACAATAATTTTAACATGTCAATGCGGATCAAACATACCCAAAACCCTTGTTTTCCCCTTAATCTCCTTAATCATGGTTTAACCATACGATTAGCAAAACATGTCCAAATTAACCCAAATTTTTATTAGAGCCCTAAAATAATATTTTAGAATTTTACAAATTTTCCGAATTTTTCTGAGTTATAATTTCACTAATTATCACTAGTCACCCATAATCAGCCGTAATTAGTGTAAAAGCATGTTAATTGCTCACCTTCGCCACAAATGAATTATAGAACTGAACTTTTCTACTGATTTGGGTCGAATTCCTATGCAACACAGTAGTTCCAACTCTGATTTGGTATTGATTTGATGTTGATTAGCTTAACCCTTGATTAGAAAGTGATTGGAGGTGGTTTAGAAGGTGGAAACCATTGTTAGGTTTGAAGAGAATGTCTGTGGCGGCTGTAAAATGACAAAGGAGGGTTTCTCTAGCCCCTATCAGCCTTTATATAACCCTAATCCCGAAATACCTAATGGGCCTAGCTGCTAATTACCCTATTAAGCCCGTTTAAACAGTTTTTCCATCTTCAAACCTTATTTCAGCCATATCTCCCAAATGGTAAGTCCTTTTGATCAATGTGACCACTCTACGGAAAGGTAAACCATCATCCGAATCCAATGGAAGTGGTTTCAAATCTAAATTCCTTGCCAATCAAAAGTTATAGGTGAAACAAGATTCGCTAGGGGCAAAACGGTCATTTAAAATTCGGTAAAAATCCTGAACATGGGACCCTAGTAGTCGTTTCCCAAAGCTGCACGACCATGTAACTTCATATGAAAGAGAAATAAATATTCTACGATCCCCCGATGTGTAGAATGCGGGTTGTTACAAAAGGACTTCTAAATCTACAAAAATATTAAGTGAGTATTACTATGATTTTCAAATTTCCTCGAAGCTAAAGTTAATAAATACAATAGTTGTTGTAGTAATCTAAATAAAAGGAATTTTGACAGTTAATATATATTGGATCCAAAAAAAGTAACAGTGTTTGTAAGTTTATTCTTATATGTTATTGTTCTTTTAATACTGTCAATTACCTATTTTTTCAGTGATTATCTGTTTACATGTACATCTTTCTTTCTTACCCCCTTTTATGTCATTTTTTTTATTTACAACTTTATTATGCCTTTACCATTTGAGTTGCATAGAATTGGAATAATATGAAATAACGTTAAAAAGGAAAATTGGGAATATTAGAATTTGTAATGTAAATTGGAATTATTATAAGGAAGAATATGTAAACATGAATAGGTTAAAATTATATTAAGAAAACATGTCGTTTGTAAACATGTATTTGACATTAATCTATAGACACATTGATATGGCATTGACTTGGTGAACATGCATTTGACATTAATTTGTAGACATGTTAAAATGACATTGATTGGAAAACACGTAATTAACATTAATTTGTATATATGTTTATGTTAATTTGAGAAAAATATTGACATTAAGGAGAACATGTTAAAACATAGTGATTTATCATTCATGTTAATTGACATCAAGGAGAGTATATTAATTTAGAAATATGGTAATTCATGTGAATTAACATTAAGGACGATATGTTAATTTGGGAAACATGGTAATTAGACATACATGTTAATTGACATTAATTAGGGAGAATATTTTAATGTGAGAAGACATTTAATTTAATTGAGGAAAATAGGTCACCTATGCTCATTTCATATTAATTTGGGAAAAATATGTAAATTAGACATTTATGTTCATTTCATGTTAATTTAGGAAAACATGTCTATTAGACATTTATGTTCATTTAATGTTAATTTGGGAAAAATATTAATTAGATATTAATGTTCATTTGATGTTGAGATGGGAAAAACATGTTAATGTTAATTTAATATGATAAACATGGCATTGATATGGGAATCACATATTAATTGACACAGATTTGTAAAAATGATAATTTGGCATCAATAGCGGAAAACATGTAATTTGTCATTTGATATTAAAATGGAAAACACATTCATTCAACGTTAACTTGGAAAGTACGTTAATTTAACGTCAGTACGGAAAGCACGTTAATTGTACTTAATATGACATTAAGTAACCTTATTGAGAGTACATGTTAATCAGAATGAGTTATACTAGGTAATCTATATGGGAAAACATGTTAATTGGATTTAATGGTATTTTATTGGAAATTAACATGCAAATGTGAAAATTGTGAATTATACTTAATTTAATATTAAGTAAATGTGTCATGAAAGAGATGTGAATCAGATTAAACAAAGTAAAACATGTAACTTAATCTATATACATCTGAGCAGGTGCCTGTACGATTTGGTGAAGGGTCGTTACACTTAATAGAAAATGTCAATTACAACCATGCTTATTAATGAACTTAAACCAGATAAGTTAAACCTGTTAATTAGTAATCTAAGAGGTTTCACATCTGTTGTTTATATCCAGTTAAAATCCAAGTTTACTTGGGGGACCAAGCCTGGGGTTGGCTTGTCTCTATTCTTATGTTTGGAATCTGTATTATTCAGTATCCCTGTAGGTATCATATCAGGGCTTCACACAAGTTAGGGGTCAGGGCATGCTTTACTAATCTGGATTGTAAGAGGTTCAAAATCTTGTAGGTGGGTATAGGAGTGTTCCAACGGAGTCATGAGCGTGCATGGGTTCAATGGGGGAAACTAAGATGCTGTAACACTGGCAGATAATGCTGTGTCTTTAAAGTTGACGGGTTAGAGGCTGATATCCCCTACCGTCGTGGCTGGCACATGCTATTCATGTCTGTAGGGAGCCGATCAATGGGTGGCATTAGGAAAAATTCTTCCTAATTACTCGTTTCTGTTAGAATCTGTAAAAGTGCAAAATAGTCAATTTGCCTGATCTAATTACTATTATTATTGTTATCATCATTGTCTTTTTATAAGAATAATCAGTCCTTATTATCAGTTCATATTAATTATTATTCACCTTTAGATATTTACAGACACTTACCTTTTATGTGTAAAGGATTACAGAACGGATCGTTAAGGCAAAACAAACACTAGAGGGGGGTGAATAGTGTTTTTTGAGAATTTAAACAAAATCTAAAGTTTATGTGAAGTATTATATGAATCAAACAACACAGAGACAATCACAAACACATAATCAAAAACAAATGCAAAGATAAACAAGAATAAAGTACAGAAAAGGAATGAACATATCGGATTTTATACTGGTTCGGAATTGCTCCTACATCCAGTCCTACACAACGCTGGATTGCGCAGAGTTTTATTACTATATCAATATCCAATTATAACCCTCCTTGATTTCACGGCTACAAGGGATACCACAAATTCCACCCACACACTTTGTCAAGTATATCTTCCTTGTTTTCACGGCTACAAGGGATACCACTGATTACCCATCCTTGATTTCACGGCTACAAGGGATACCGCCAATTTCACACAACCCAAACAATTACAAACAGCCCTATAACTCTTCAATAGCACTTGATTCAGATAGTAGTGAGTAGAGAGTGTAGAGAGAAGTAGATTGGTGAAAAGAGAATTGAATTTAGTAGAGTATTGGTGTAGAAATCATAAAAATGATAAGAAATAATGGTGTAATGAAAGAGAGTGGAAGGGGAGAAGTGATTAAAAATTCGAAACCAGCCCCTTTTTATAGTGTGTGAAAGGTTGCAATGCTTCAGAACAATCACAAATGGTGAAAAGACACTTCCTTTCAAATTTGAAAAAGTGAAAGTTATATGTCGACATGTATACATATGTATGTCAACATATATATGTGCAAAATTGAAATTTGAACATTTTTCACGTGTTTTGATATAATATAATTCTGGAAATTCTTGTATTAAAATATAGAGTTATAAATAAATAATATAAAGTAGAAAATCATATGAAAACATAAATATAAACTATATAAACATATTTATAAAATTATAGAGTTTATAACTATATAAATATAAAGTATATAAAATATAAATATATAAAATTTATAAAGTATAAACTTATAAAACTTGAGTTTAAAATTAAATAAAAAAGAAAGTAAAATATAGAGGAAAGAGATTGAAGATAGAATTTGAAAACGGAATTCGAAAATCAGAATTTGAAAATCAAAATTTGAAAATAAGAATTTGAAATTAATTTGAATTTGAACCTGGAGTGCTATTTAGATTCTTACATAATCTAGACACTGTAATTATATTGATCTTGAACTCTTGAATACTCGTGAGTCTTGAAATATCTCTGAAATCGGAATCTCTAACATCTTTAAACTGTACAGTCTTCAGTAATCTTTCCTGTATATACGTAACATACCAACTTTCCTGTACCCTTTGAGTTGACAATCATAACTCACGTCCAACCCAAATTGCACAGAAATGCAGATACTTATTAGAAAGAAATTAGAGGGAGCGATAAGAAAGAAAGAATTATTAGAATATAAGAAGAAGAATCAACAGAGCACAGAGTCTCACATCGCAGCGGAACAAAATATAATATAGAAATAAATCTTTATTTGAGAGCTTGAAATAAAACTTACAATTATCAGAGTACATCACACATCTAGACAGCTATAATAATCTGTCCTTATATACAATCACACAGCGGAATATATAATATCATACGTCTGGACTCTTCCATCTCGTCTCTTTATAACAACTGATAACTTGAACTTGTACAACCCAGTCTAACCTAAGCATTACAAACACCAGATCAGTCTGGTGAACTAGAGTGAGAAAAACACACTAAGTTTCAGGGCATCACACAACTTGAATTTAACGTCAAAATCTTTTCGAAAGAAAAGGATAATCGTAAGACCCAATCCATACATAAATACGGACGGTTTTTACCTTACGATAACCCAATTTTTTTTAAAACAATATTATTCTGATATTAGGATAGTGTCTAAATACAAGTAAATATCAATCTAGTGGAACGCTTGCATCTCACGCTCCATCATTATAATATACAATCAAAACCGCGGGCGCTTAATGGAGAACAGATTTCCTGGAAAGGTATGGGACCACCTTCCCGACAATGTACCTCCGGAGATGAATACATTGGGGTTCAACAAGAACATCTTGCAACCCAGGCTAAACATGACCGACCCCTCACTTTCTCTTGAGAGTACCGAATATATCATTACCACGGTTGGGGGCCAGCCAACCAAACCGATAGCATACATACAGAAAATAAAAACGGACAATCGAAGGCATTTGATTTCTCCAGATCAGGAAATGATATACCCTTTTGATGGGTGCGACCCACATAGCCATGCGACCTACCCGATTTTATGTCATTCTTGGTTGATGAGGCTAGAGGTCATAATCTTCTTAGAACATCTGGTCACCATTCACTTTGAATGCCACATCGTCATATCCTCCAGATAATCACTAATTGACGTCCACAAAAATAACTTAAATGGGAGCTAACCAATTATAGTACGTTTGAAGAAATCAATGTGCGTGACTCCGTTGGAAATACTTTGTCAGACATTCGTCCATACAAGTCATTGAGGAACAGGATGAACTGAAGGCACTCTCCTACTGCATCCGATATAGGAATCACCCCATGGATCAGTAGCGAGTAGTCCTTGCAATCCGTAGAATTCAATCACGACAGAATCATTGTTAACTCTAGGGATCAACCAGAGATATCTAACAATAGTTCTTCCGCTTATGAAGATCCAGGGTCTTCTATTTCTCCAGCTTGATTAACATCTTCCACTTATTCGTATTTATTGGTCGGAATGGTTTTCGAATATGAATTCAATCCTGGTCTTTCCGTACCAACAATCGTACGGGCAAGATTTGATAGTCGATTATTTAACTATCAGATAAACAAAAATGAAATGGGTCTACTAGTTGAGTACATAGCGTCACTTGGCCTTTAAAGATAATATATTGGTTGTAATACCAAAAATAATATATTAGTTTTAATATATTAATATTCTCAAATTATTAATTTTAATACTTTGGAAAATATCTTAAATCATATTCATTTTTCCTTCAACTACCATTTCAAAATATTGCCAAAAACATTGTTAATTATTTAACATTTGGAAATCGATCCAAATTATCATTCTTAAGACAACTGTTATGAAATCTCCTTTTCGTTTCGTTACTTGAGCATCATAATCGTCACTTATCCTTTTAGAATAACCCATACTAAATCTCATCTCTTTGTTTTGAAAATATTGTTATATTCTCACAAAATCTCCTTCTATTATTTCTTTACTATAGAAATATCATTTCATATTCTTTATCCCTTTGAAGTTCCTTTACTTTGGAATTCCAATATATGTATATTCCCAAGTTCTTCAAATAACGTTACATTGTTATTTCACAAAATAATTCACTTCTAATATTTCCGTCATTACAACTAATATCATCCTCCGATAATACTGAAGTCACTCAAGTTGGAGTATTTTAATTACCTCTCAGACCTTGATCAACAATGTTCTTATCTTAAGACAAATACGAGTTGTAATTCAAAAACCCATATTCAATCTAATATCGACCAATACCAATTCACTATTTTGTTGAAAATATGGTTTTATAAAACCTCCTTACTTTTGAAATCTCTTCTAAATCTACTACTATTACTAAATTCATTGGTTTAGTAAATGATACATAAACATCAACCTTTAAACTTTAACTTCTCTAATTTATTTATTTTATTATCTAGATTCTTATTACAAATTGTATTACCAAAAATTTTGCCAAATTCAATTGTAAGAATACATTTACCTAAACCTTTTAATTATTGGGGAAAATCTCATTTCCAATACCATCCATTTCACTTAATGCCATCATTTGGTAACGTTAATTTAAAATTAATGCTTTAATTTCATATCTCTCATTATAAACTTATTTATACCACATTCTTTTATTATAAAACCGTTTTTCATCTCGATTCCCTTTACTTAATTCAAACAATTAATTTAAGCTTATCGCATTCACTTAAAATCACTTTATAAGTTCATTCACCAAATGCAATTTGTATAAAAACCGTTCATAGGCTTCTCTAGAAGTTCAGTTATATTTCATTACCACTTCGATTACTTAAATGAACTTCATTTAAGAAATAACTCCTCAATTTATTATAATTTACTTTATCGTTAACTTGAATAAATGTTAAATTTCCCTTTTAAAAAACTTATTAAGTGAAACACCATTCGCTAAATTCTCCATTAGATTAATCGGCATAAACTAATTTAATTTAATAATCAATTTCCATTAAGTTGGCTTGGTCAATTTTAAAACATGATTAACTCGTAAATCAACTCTTACTCGTCTTTTTATTTAAATCAATAAATAATATTATTAATTTAAATTAACCAATTTACCTCGATTATTGTTAATTAAATAATGATATAATCCCATTTTAATTGTTATTTAGAAACAATTTATCTCAATTATTAATCATTACATTTATCCGTGCTTCCCTGCTTATCCATCTTATCAATATAAGAATTTGTTTTATAAATCATTTAACAGTTTAGATGAGGAACAAGCTTCGCACACGGTATATTTTTAGTATAAAAATGGTATTCGTGGTTAAAACGATCAATATATGTGTATGCTTTGCACACAGTATATTTTTGATACAAAAATGGAATTTGTGGTTAAAACTATCAATATATGTGTGTGCTTCGCACATGGTATATTTTTGTTTTTATAACTTCATTTTAAATATTATATTTAAAATTCTATATTTAGTTATAAAATAAATTTTATAATTTCATTTCTAAAGATTCATCTAACGGTAAATCAATCTTTATAAAACGATTATAATTTTAGGCCATCTACTGTCAATTTCTCAGCCAATATTTCTCATAGGTTAACATCAAGGGTTCAACAGTAATCAATAATCAATCCATCATCCAATCGGGTTATTAACTAGTGCATGTGATATAACATGAAAATAAACAATAAATTGGAGGAATCTGGTTGGATTCCCCCAACCTATTCTTCCCTGTATTCAATATGACATGAATAATTAATTCAGCTGGTAACGGTCAACTAACCATTCAAGCATCCAATTCAATTTTAAACGTTTATATTATTATAAACGTAACCAATAAGGTAAGTTACCTCTATTGGATTTAATCGTTAAAATATAACAATTGGTTCGATTAAATTAAACAAATGTTTAATTTAAATCAGTTATATAAGAATATCCAACATATATGCAAACAATTATCAAATCATTCAACCAATAGCAAACAAAACACATAAATATTTAAACCCAGCTTATATTGATATAAGTGGGATAGCTGAGTGAGTTTAACTCACCTTGATTCCATTGTCGGTAAGTAGTTCGGTTCCCAGTTAAATTAAACAATGTTTAATTTAACGAGAAACTCCAATAGCATCCATTCATATCCATATCAGTTCCATAATATCGAGTTCAATCATACGGTCCCAGCACCTTTTGTTTTGTTCAGTTCTGATTAGATAAATATGAGTTATAGAGATTATGAGTTCACATTTTAAATTTGAATAATAATCCCTTAATAAAATAAATGACGACTAATTACATTTTGATTCTGGATTAACGGTTGAATTACTATTTCCTTCGTTGCTTCAGTTCACATTTCTCTTTCTGTATGACTTCATTTTTCCTCTTCTTTTCATTTCCAGTTCAGCATCTATATTTAGAAACTTATAATCAAATTCTATTACATTAAACAATTTATAATATTAATTATATTTTATTTCAGATGTTAATTACTTGGTCACTGTTTAGGATAAAATAATTGGACATACTATTCCCGTTCCTGCTGTCTACTGCGTTGCTTGCTCCTTTAATGAAACCATGCTTCATTGGGACTTCATACCGGGCACACTATCAAAAATCAATAATGATTTTAAATCATAATAATTAACCCTAAATGACTTAATTTACTTAATTACTTGCTTAGAGATAATAGGCCTACTAATCCATCCCTGCGTCTTCCAGTATTTCTCCCTTCTTCTCTAATATAGACCATGCAATCCCTCCTCCGCATGCTCTCCACGTCTTCCCCCCTCTCACTTCCCATCTTCCCATTCCTTCTACTGTTCTTTTTTTTTATTTCTTTTTTTCATTTTTTTCCAACTTTTGAAAGTCCAGTCCACTTATAAACTTCAGTCCATCCGCTCCCCTACCTTTCTTCCCCAATATACAGCAGCCGCTCCCCATTTGAAAACAAACCAACTTCATTTTCTTCCCATATCCTCCATCTCTCCAATATAAAAAAAACGCTACTGGTTTCTATTCATTTGCTGCAACCACTACTTCTCAGTCCTTCCTTCACTGTACTGTTCATTGTCCTCTCCAAAAGTAGAACATGCTATAGACGTTTTAACCCCATAAACGTGAACTCCATGCATCTCCCTCCCATTCCCATATCTCCACTACTGCTAAAACAAACGCACCCATACATTGACGAGCTGCTCCTTCAACTGCTCCACCACCCAATACGCCGCAGCATCACCTGACCCTCGTCTTGCTAGACCCGACGCTACCACCAGCAAATAGTGCGCCTCCATCTACAACATATAAAAAAATCCAACTTCGTACTCGTTCAAAGGTCCACACGCATGAAAATTCAGAATTGCGCTTTTGTATACACACGGTATCACGCGTTCTTGTTTGGGGGAAATAAGAAGTTTCATTTTAAGTCTCTAGAAAAATGCAAAGCAGGAGCAACTTCTTGTATTTATAAAGCAGAGTTCCTTGGTATGAACATATACAAGTGTATAGGGTAGGGTTAGCTGGAGCTTTTAGGTCTACTAGTTTTCTTCAGTTGCATGTGCATTCATTAATTTAGATGGAGACTTCATAGGTAGGGAGAACTAGCTGTATGTATTTGCCATTTCAAAGTAGGTTGTACATGATTTGATTTTGCACAGCTGGTGAGTTTTTAATTCATTAGCATGTGAGGGTAGCTGTGTTGTATGTTGGCATTTCAAACGAATGGACTACACGAATATGATAGTAATAGGGTAGGCTGTGTAATCGGGTATTTGCATCACACTTCCTTCATCAGGAAGGAACACATTTTATTATATTTATTAGTTAATTTTTTCCTGGTGCTTATCATCCACTTTGTTTGCATTCGTCATCATAATCTTTGAACAAGTGGACGAATGATGTTATAGTGAAAACCACATAGAAAATTAATAAATATGATACTGATATGAAACAATAAGATAGCGAATGCATATGTATTACAATATAATATTTAATTATTTAGCCATGTCAGTTTAAGTGATGATGCTTTTTTTTTCTTTTTATATTACATATGGTACCACTATTTAATATTGACCGTAAATTACGCACCGACATGCACGAACTCCAAACACAACAAAAACAAACATACTGTTACATGTTGATGTCACAGATCAAATGAAATTAATTTCGTTGAAAACCGATTCCATTTGCACAACGTCATTATTTTAAGTTCAATATATTTATCAGTTCACGTTAAAATCTCGTCTACCGACAAAACAACTATGATTGGCCCCAAACTGGAAATATAGCAATAATTAGCTATACGTATTGTAATAAAATTCATTTCATCGAAAACAGAGGTTGTTTGAAAAACGAATATTTTAATGCTTATATAATATTATAAATTAAATCCAAAACAATTAAATAATAATAAATTATAATTATCGAATATATTCGAATAAAATAATACATCACTTCAAATTTACCCAATATGGCTTTATAACTCGACGTTAATGTTTTTGAATTGAACGGTATTCAAATATATAGAAATTCCTTATTAAATAAATTAAATAAACATTATAATTTATAAACAAATTCCACAGCGACTATTTTAAAATTTGATTTGGCCATAACTAACAATCAATAATACGAAATTCGGAATTTTCTCTTTCATATGAAAATTATAATCAACAAGATCCCATTGTTTCTTGTTTCATAGAAATCCAATTTATATTGAATCCTGTATATTCAATTAAAGTTCAAAACTCAATATTACGAACTGCCGCGCTATTTCGAACTCAATTTATAATATATATAAATTTAACGTTCAAAGTTCGTTTTAAATAAATGAAGTCAACAATAAAATCCATTAAAAATTCAAAATAAATATTTAAAACATTATAACGAATCAAATATTTGATCATCAGAAATACGGGACATTACAATCTTCCCCCCTTATATGAATTTCGTCCCCGAAATTATCAAGGTAAGAAAGATGTTATAAACCCACTAATTTCCAAAATCCAATTTAATATAAATCAAAAACCCAAAATTTTATATTTTCACGTAGGCGTACCTTATGCAAGCGCTATTGAGCATACTTGATCAATTTATCGTGATCGATTCTACAAAATCAATCCTCAAGCCATTTGGCATCTGTACTTATCTCAGTTCAACATGTAAGTGACAATGAAATTTCAAATAACATTTCATTAATTAACAGGTATAAGTATTCATATTTCAAAAAAAACATCATTCATTAAGTTGTTGATTATTTCAATTCAAACAACCTATCATCCAATCACAAACAATCCACAACCAACAACCAATGCACCATCTAATCAATTAAATTTTTATTTAATAATAATATTTAATTTTGGTTTAATACATTTTAATATCAATCGATTAAAATTCGATTGATTTTTTATTTAATTACTATTCATTAAATTTCCAATTTCAAATTTACTTCAATAAATTCCAAAATCATATCTTAAATTAATTTCACTTGACCTAGTTAAGTTTCAATTTAGATTTTTAATCCAGTTTGAATTCCATTCAAATCAATCAAACACACAATATCTCAATAATTTAATAAAATTATTGCTTTCCTATACAAAAATATAGTTTGGGTAGAATTATTTTATCTACCCTCTTTTCAAAACAATATTGTATCCAGTACCAGTTCAATGCTTCTCAACACTTGAACCGATCAACCAACACAATACACAACATTTCTGTATAAAAATTACAAATACGCTCTCATATATCTACACTTAAACTCAATCTGGGGTATTACTAACCCTATCTCTATCGAGGGCCATGGTTATTACTAAACCAATAGCTCTGATACCACTGTAACGTACCGACTTTCCCGTACCCTTTGAGTTGACAATCATAACTCACATCCAACCCAAATTGCATAGAAATGCAAATAGTTATTAGAAAGAAATTAGAGGGTGAGATAAGAAAGAAATACTAGAATAGAAGAAGAAGAATCAACACAACATAGAGTCTAACAACGCAATGGAACAAAATATAATATAGAAATAAATCTTTATTTGAGAGCTTGAAATAAAACATACAAACATCAGAGTACATCACACATCTGGACAGTTATAATAATCTGTCCTCATATACAATCACACAGCGGAATATATAATATCATACTTCTGGACTCTTCCATCTCGTCTCTTCGTAACAACTGATAACCTGAACCTGCACAACCCGGTCTAACCCAAGCATTACAAACACCGGGCCAGTCTGGTGAACCAGAGTGAGGAAAACACACTAAGTTTTAAGGCATCACACAACTTGATTTTAACATCAAAATCTTTTCGAAAGAAAAGGATAAGCGTAAGACCAATTCCACACATAAATACGGATGGTTTTTACCTTACGATAACCCAAAACATTTTTGAAAACAATATTATTCTGATATTATGATAGTGTCTAAATACAAGTAAATATCAATCTAGCGGAATGCATGAATCTCATGCTCCACATTTATAGTATACAATCAAAACGGCAGGCGCTTATTGGAGAACGGATTTCCTGGCAAGATATGGAACCACCTTCCCGACAATGTACCTCCGGAGACAAATACATTGGGGTTCAACAAGAACATCTTACAACCCAGGCTAAACATGACCGGACCCTCACTTTCTCTTGGGAGTACCGAATATATCATTACCATGGTTGGGGTCCAGCCAACCGAACCGATAGCATACATACAGAAAATAAAAAGGGACAATCGAAGACATTTGATTTCTCCAGATCAAAAAATGATATACCATTTTGATGGGTGCGACCCACATAGCCATGCGACCTACCTGATTTTATGCCATTCTTGGTTGATGAGGCTAGAGGTCATAATCTTCTTAGAACATATGGTCACCATTTAAAGTAATGCCACATTGTCATATTGAAACAACCCGAACTTCCCCGGTAAGGAAAGCCCGGATGCTTTGGGAACAACACACAAAAGAATGCAGACAGAAGAACATTTCATTGTTTATTACAACAATTCCATCAGAATACAAGAATATATAGAGTATGAATAAATATTACACAGAAAATATCAGAGATTACAATAAATTACACAGCAGTGGAAAAATAATACAATACACAACTGAAAGTAATACACAGATACATAGCTTTCCGAGTATCGTTCCAGCTGCAAATCAGGATCCTGTGAATATAAATCTGCAAAACCAAAACTACTAGCTGCCCGTGTCAAAATAAGGGCACCCAGAGTTTAGGTTAAAACAATAAACTCCAGGTCAGTCATGTGACTGGTGTGAGAACTAAAACAGTTATTAACCTTTATTTTGAAGTGAGGTAAATCAAGGGACCACGCCGTATAACACGGAATGGGTTTCCTCCCAAGAACACCAGTGCATAGAATAACAGAGCAAAGCAAAATAAAGAACAATGAATCTATTATAAGACCTAGGTCTCATCACACAATGCAACGCAAGCCGAAGGATAGGGTTTTACCTTATAATAGCCAAAGAATACTTGATACATTTAAAAACAGATTATTTTGATATTACTATAAGTGTATAGTGTATAAAACAATTTCAATCATAAGTATCAATCATAGACGGCATGGGTACCATATATCATGTCACCATACTAGGCTCTACAATCAAAACCGCAAAGACACATATTTGGAAATTGGATTTCCTTCTATGAACCGAGGCAAGGGATCGTCCCCTACTGAATTCGAGACAATCTAGCCCATGTCTCAGGCAAGTACTCAGTCAAGCCTTTGGATCGTCAGGGCCGGTCCACCGATGTGGATTAAAATGCTTGAACACTGCGTTTCCCATCCCTTTGGGGGCGTAAATGAGCCAACGAATGACTCCATCGGCTTCACATAGTCACCGATATATCTGAGGCGCCTCGCAACAGCAACAACCACATAAGTCAAACTCGTCAGGGCGTGTAAATCCACTGACGCCACTTCTAGCTAGAAGGAAACGCATGCCCTCCCTGAGGTCTTCTCCCGTTTCTGGTTCACAACTGGGGTGTGAGGCTCGCGAATTCACGTTACACAAAGCTATGCCACACAGGCGGTGCTTTGATCATCAACCACAAGACTTTGCTTTTCAACAGAAGCCTCGATCAATTGCCACTTAGGCATGCCACACAGGCAATTCACTCCATGCGTTTGATATCCATCAATATATAACCTCTGAGCTAGTACGTCTCAGAGAAGGGCGTTAAGCAAGAGAATAAATTCTCCGCCACCAAACAGATATATATTCAATAGAAATCAATCACACAGAATAAAATCCAATGTCAGACACACAGTCCATTTACAAGTCCGTTCTAGGTCTGAACGAAACCGGAGGCACCTTGCATATCCATCGATCTCCAAGTACGTATGGACGACCACTAACTGATTCCCTCCTCTTGGGTGTACGGCCCAATCAAGATCATCAGTAATCACCCAAACGACGTGAAGACCTCCGATCTTCGACCACCGTCTTCAACTTCGACTTATCGTCATATCAGTTATTCAGAATGGGATAAACCCGGTCTTTCCGAATAACTAGCATATATAATAAACAAGTGTTACACAAACACAACATACGCCTCATTCCAATTCATCAGTCACTAACCGTAAATTAGAAAGAGAATAATTCCCCAAACATTAACCCCGAGGCCGAAACCAACATCAGATCAATACCCAAGAAACCATTCATCTTAACTAACCTACAGTTAGTT
Organism: Allium sativum; assembly: GCA_030737875.1. Taxonomy (NCBI): domain Eukaryota; kingdom Viridiplantae; phylum Streptophyta; class Magnoliopsida; order Asparagales; family Amaryllidaceae; genus Allium; species Allium sativum. The sequence continues at coordinate 678,002,067 of CM060926.1, read as the reverse complement.
TATAAATTTCACATTCTTAGGGAAAGGTTCCCATTAATTTTATCAAAGATAATTTTTTTTAAATTTATTCTTTAATCTTCTTTTGAATATCAATTCAACTAGTCGGGGTTAGCGAACCACACCAAAGTAATCATTTATTTTATTTCCCACTCCCAATCTATTCATCCCATGAAGTAAAACTGGTCATACTTCATATCTAACACCACGGTGTTATCAGTAAATTCAATTACCATTTCACGTTCAAATCTAATTAAAGATTTAACTATCGCCTGGAGCAAAACTGATGATACTCCATTCTCGATCTTTTCAATCTAATTAAAGATTCATTAAAACTCCACTTAGTTTTAATCTTTAACTGGGTTAAAGAATCAATGTCATTTAAAACACGGTTCACGATAAACCCAAAATCATATTCCATTCTATCAGCCTTTAACTATAAAATAACAAGTGAGCAATTCCCTAAGTATTAAACCCGAAGGATGAAACCAACATCAGATCAATACCCAAGAAACCATTCAACTTAACTAATCTCCAGTTAGTTTCTGATTTCTTAACTCAGTTGGGTCTAAGAAAATATATCGGCTTATATTCAATATCAAATTATACGGCCAACAAATATCGTATTGGAAATAACGATATAAATATATCTTTCAAATTTCCATAACAATATCTGTATAGTCACGAAATCCAACATCGAAATATTCCAAAGACAATTTCGATTCAAATCCATTCCAATTCAATTATTGGAAATTCTGGTTACCTTTAAAACCCCTTTCAAATTCAATTTATTTATTTCAAAAATAAATTGATTTTAGTTCTAGTTCAAAACAAGTTCATTTCGATAAAAATCTATTTTTATCTTTTCAAATATGGTGTTTTGCATACCAATTCTTCCCAAAACATTTCTTATGATTTTACACAATTTATTACTATTTTTAATAATTTTATCAAGGCCCGTACAGTCGATTTCCATCAACGGCCATCGAACTGCACTTACAGCGACCTTTTTCAAATTTGATTTGGACATAATTCCAAATCCAACCACTAGATTTCATATCACTAATATTCATTAGAAAGCTCTTTTCGATACGAACCCAACGGTTCCGGATTTAGGAGAATCCGACGGTCGGATCTCTCGCAATATCCATTCGAAGTCAATGGTCGAAATTCGCGAACTACCGCGGCGCGTTCTATTCAGGCCATTATATATATATATATATATATATATATATATATATATATTATATTTCGTCGATTTCCTTTTAAAACGTATTTTATAAATCGTTTTAAATTCATTTTCAAAACGATTTCAACTTCCTTTTCAAATTCAAATCAAAATTGAATTTTTCAATATAAATTCGTTTTAATTTCATTTCAAATTGATTTCAATTCATTTCAATTCAATTCGAATTCGAATTCATTTGAATTTAATTCGAATTTCAATTCATTTCAATTTAATTCGAATTTCAATTCATTTCAGTTTAATTCGAATTTCAATTCATTTTAATTTAATTCGAATTTCAATTCGTTTCAGTTTAATTCGAATTTCAATTCATTTCGATTTTCAATTCATTTCAATTTAATTCGATTTTCAGTTCATTTCAATTTAATTCGAATTTCAATTCATTTCAATTTAATTTGAATTTCAATTCATTTCAATTTAATTCGAATTTCAATTCATTTCAATTTAATTCGAATTTCGAAATCACTTTCAATATTCATTAAAAAATGAATAAAATCGATATAAATATCGTTCACGTCAAAATGGCATCAATCTAATCAACACTGCTTTTATTCAACACATGAATGTTTATTCTATTCAATACATGAATTTATTTTCAATTCAACACATGAATTTACTTTCAATTCAACACATGAATTTATTTTCAATTCAACACATGAATTTATTTTCTATATTGGAGTGAGGCCCAATCAATTACCATATAATGTTAATTATATGGATTTTCTACAACACATGTATATAATAGCAACGATAAATAATCAACCATCATCCAAAGTGCACCACACAACTGCATAAGCATTAAATATAAATAATTAACGCTTACACCGTCTGTCAACCCATCGATTGACAAACAACTAAACAATCGGGATTAGTGTATGTCAAATCCCATCCCAATACCCATGTGGGGTTTCAAATCAACAAACACAGATTTTATTTGTGCAGTTGGGCGATGTGTAAAATTTATCGTCCCAATCAATATCAGTCAAATCAGTGTATATAAACAAATCTCCGATTTGTTTATTACTATTTATTTTATACACGATAAAAATCATATTTTTAACTATAAAATATTTTCCGGTATAAAATATTTTATTTCATTACACATTACACAATTAAATTTCACAACACAGCAACCAAACAAACAAGTCATCCATGGTCTGTGGACGACGGGTGTTGGGAGCTACTAAACACCGTCTGCATCCTAGTATATATTTTTAACTAGAAAACAAGATTTAAAGTGAGAAGTTATCACCGAGGCGTTCCACTCCGCCACTTCTATTCTGAACCATTTGGATTTATCTGCCATGCCAACGCAGTCTTCTCTACGCTGTTCATATTAAAAATCACATTTTTATTTCAACGCTATAAAAATCACATTTTTATTTCATTATATATATAGTAAAAATTATATTTTTATATTCTCTATTTTATAAAAATTGTATTTTTAATCCGCTACTCATTTAAAAATCAAATTTTTATTTTGCTACAACATATATAAAAATCGTATTTTTATATTCTTCATCTTATAAAAATTATCTTTCTGTAATCTCTACATTACATAAAAAATATATTTTTAATGACTTAAGAATCCTATTTTAATTGTAAGACCCATAACTTTATTTGTATAAAGATTGTACCTTTATTTTCAAAACCATTACATATTAAAAATCATATTTTTACATATTAAAAATCAGATTTATATATATTTACAGCATTATATAAACTAAATATTATATAAAACAAAGTAAAACTCACCTAAAATCAACCGTGGACTGTCGAACTGAGGTGGAGGGGCGGAGACTCGCGCTGTGGTCGAGGAGGTGGTCGTCGCGGTGGCTGTGCTGGCATCAGGTAGGTGGCGCCGGGTGGTTGGGGTCGGGTCTGACGGATTTGAGGAGGGGGCTCGTGTGGTTTCCAATCGAAGGAGATAGAGGAACGAGGGGGGGAGTGGAGAAGCGCGCTGGAGGGGGTTTGGCCGGAGGGGGCCACGGCGAGGGGAGCGACGTCGATCCCGGTGGCGGCTAGCGCTCCATCGCGGGTTTTTGTTTTTTTATTTTTCTTTTTGTCGAATGAATCGGGTTTGGGAAATTAGGGGGACCGTTGACCGGTAATGAAGGGGGAGAGATTTTTTTAATAATACATAAATTAATTAGTTAATTCCATAAAGCAATTTTTAAATCTGTTCTCCAATCTAGACCCAACGACTGTCGTCACTAGCCAATTACCCCCATTCCGAACACAATGGGATATGTATCGTAAGCTGATTTAATCATTTCGATCAGTTTTCGTCAAAATCAAAATATAACTCTATATATTGAATTTGAATGTACATTTCAATTTACCGGGCCTACATACAGCCTGTAAAAATTTCTGAAAAATATTTTCTAGCTTCGTATTGACGACACGGTCCTAACAAAACTAATTTCGTCGAATTCTAAGACCGTTTGAAAAATGGCCATTTTCCAGTCGATTAAAATCAACTGAAACTGGTCAAATGCGTTTTCCTTTGCCATGCTCACATATTGATTCGAAAATTTATGAAAATTGGAATCTAGAAAATTTTGACATCGCGGATCCAACAAAAGTAATTTCGTCGAAAATCGAGGTCGTTTGCAAAATTTCCATTTCTAAGGGCCTTTATATATATTAAAAAATATATAAATTCCACGGCGACTTTTCTGAACTTTAAACTAGACATATCTTTCAACTTCTAAAGTGAAATCTCAGTTTCTTAACTTCGTTAGAAAGATATCTTCAAACAGATTCAAATATTTCTTGTTTCGTTCAGTTCTGACTTATATTGAATCATGTATATTCAATTAAAATTCGAAATCGAATTTTCGAACTGCCGCGCCATTTCATGCTCGTTATATAATTAAAATAAATTTATTCGTTTTAACTTCATCGAAAATAAATTTTCCGTCGTTATTATTTAAAATAATTCATTTTAAATAATCAAAATCCGTTAAAATTGCCAAAATAAAAATTTTAAATTGGCCTGGATTTCTGGGTTGTTACAATCTCCCCCACTTAAAACTTTTTGTCCTCGAAAAGGAACGAAGCCGAAAGTTGTTTCACAAATCAACGCAACTTCCAGTATTTTCACTACGGCTTAAGTTCTTCAACTTTTCAGTTTCTAAGAACTTTTCAAATTTTTCAAAAAAATTGGGTAACACCCTAAATTTTCGAAATTTTTTGCCATAACCTCCCCTGCACCGGGGACTTCGGGATATTTCATATAGCCTCCCATGGCCTTCTTCAATCCAAAAGAAAAGGAAAAAGCCAATCGGCTCATAAAATCATCATCACCCAAACAAAACAGTAAATTATGTTAAACATGTACCTATTTGTTGAGTAAACAATTTTATTCCTCTTCTCTAGCCTCCTTGCAATGACCTGTTCACACATATATATGTACATGTATGCATTTGCAAATAATTTTCAATACAGTTCAATATTTGGTTCAATTTGGCCTAAATTATTCAAACTTTAATTACTCAACCAATAATCAACCAACACAACTAGCAATCAATTAGTTGATTAGCTTTTCAAATTCATAACTTTGATACATAGTCCAAAATCAGATTTTTGATGCCAAATCACAACGATAAGCCCTATCTAATTTTGGTTCTCACACCAGTCAATAGGAAATATATAGAAATCCCACTTTCAAAACTCGAACATGAATACTGATGATGCGATCGCTATAGCGATCATCAGAACCATCTTCGGGCGATTAGAGTGTGATTCTATATCTATCCAGTATATTAAAACTTCGAATATACGTTTGCAAGGCGTATATGCAAAATCTTTATATATTGGATTGTCCAAATTCAATACAAATAATTATTCAAATACGTATGAAATGGTTTAAACTTCCAAAACAATTTGTTTTTATTTTTAAAAATTTACTCTTCACAACCGTTCTAGGATACTACTGATCCCACCTCTAATGAGTCATTCTCGTTGGATATTACTAATCCAATCTCTGATGAATCCTTTCATTTGGTTCTAACGTGTCTTGTTCTCTGAGCTTTGTAAACCAAAGCTCCGATACCACAGTGAAATAACCCGAACTTCCCCGGTAAGGAAAGCCCGGATGCTTTGGGAACAACACACAAAAGAACGCAGACAGAAGAACGTTTCATTGTTTATTACAACAATTCCATCAGAATACAAGAATATACAGAGTATAAATAAATATTACACAGAAAATATCAGAGATTACAATAAATTACATAGCAGCGGAAAAATAATACAATACACAACTGAAAGTAATACACGGATACAGAGCTTTCCGAGTATCGTTCCAGCTGCAAATCAGGATCCTGTGAATATAAATCTGCAAAACCAAAACTACTAGCTGCCCGTGTCAAAATAAGGGCACCTAGAGTTTAGGTTAAAACAATAAACTTCAGGTCAGTCATGTGACTGGTGTGAGAACTAAAACAGTTATTGATCTTTATTTTAAAGTTAGGTAAATCAAGGGACCACGCCATATAATACGGAACGGGTTTCCTTCCAAGAGCACTAGTGCATAGAACAACAACGCAATGCTAAATAAAGAACAATGAAGCTACTATAAGACCCAGGTCCCATCACACAATGCAACGCAAGCCGGAGGATAGGGTTTTACCTTATAATAGCCAAAGAATGCTTGATATATTTGAAAACAGATTATTTTGATATTACTATAAGTGTATAGCGTATAAAACAATTTCAATCATAAGTATCAATCATAGACGGCATGGGTATCATATATCATGTCGCCATACTAGGCTCTACAATCAAAACCGCAAAGTCACGTATTTGGAAATTGGATTTCCTTCTATGAACCGAGGAAAGGGATCGTCCTCTACCGAATTCGAGACAATCTGGCCCATGTCTCGAGAAAGTACTCAGTCAAGCCTTTGGATCGTCAGGGCCAGTCCACCGATGTGAATTAAAATGCCTGAACACTGCGTTTCCCCGCCCTTTGGGGCGTAAATGAGCCAACGAATGACTCCATCGGCTTCACATAGTCACTGATATATCCGAGGCGCCTCGCAACAGCAACAACCACATAAGTCAAACTCGTCAGGGCGTGTAAAACCACTGACGCCACTTCTAGCTAGAGGGAAACGCATGCCCTCTCTGAGCTCTTCTCCCGTTTCTGGTTCACAACCGGGGTTTGAGGCTCGCGAATTCACGTTACACAAAGCTATGCCACACAGGCGGTGCTTTGATCATCAACCACAATACTTTGCTTTTCAACAAAAGCCTCGATCAATTTCCACTTAGGCATGCCACACAGGCAATTCACTCCATGCGTTTGATATCCATTATTATATAACCTCTGAGCTCGTACGTCTCAGAGAAGGGCGTTAAGCAAGAGAATAAATTCTCCGCCACCAAACAGATATATATTCAATAGAAATCAATCACACAGAATAAAATCCAATGTCAGACACACAGTCCATTTACAAGTCCGTTCTGGGTCTGAACGAAACCGGAGGCACCTTGCATATCCATCGATCTCCAAGTACGTATGGACGACCACTAACTGATTCCCTCCTCTTGGGTGTACGGCCCAATCAAGATCATCAGTAATCACCCAAACGACGTGAAGACCTCCGATCTTCGACCACCGTATTCAACTTCGACTTATCGTCATATCAGTTATTCAAAATGGGATAAACCCGGTCTTTCCGAATAACTAGCATATATAATAAACAAGTGTTACACAAACACAACATACGCCTCATTCCAATTCATCAGTCACTAACCGTAAATTAGAAAGAGAATAATTCCCCAAACATTAACCCCGAAGGCCGAAACCAACATCAGATCAATACCCAAGAAACCATTCATCTTAACTAACCTACAGTTAGTTTATAAATTTCACATTCTTAGGGAAAGGTTCCCATTAATTTTATCAAAGATAAATTCTTTTAAATTTATTCTTTAATCTTCTTTTGAATATCAATTCAACTAGTCGGGATTAGCGAACCACACCGAAGTAATCATTTATTTTATTTCCTAATCCCAATCTATTCATCCCATGAAGTAAAACTGGTCATACTTCATATCTAACACCACGGCGTTATCGGTAAATTCAATTACCATTTCACGTTCAAATCTAATTAAAGATTTAACTATCGCCTGGAGCAAAACTGGTGATACTCCATTCTCGATCTTTTCAATCTAATTAAAGATTCACTAAAACTCCACTTAGTTTTAATCTTTAACTGGATTAAAGAATCAATGTCATTTAAAACACGGTTCACGATAAACCCAAAATCACATTCCATTCTATCAGCCTTTAACTGTAAAATAGCAAGTGAGCAATTCCCTAAGTATTAACCCCGAAGGCCGAAACCAACATCAGATCAATACCCAAGAAACCATTCAACTTAACTAATCTCCAGTTAGTTTCTAATTTTCTTAACTCGGTTGGGTCTAAGAAAATATGTCGGCTTATATTCAATATCAAATTCTACGACCAACAAATATCGTATTAGAAATAACGATATAAATATATCTTTCAAATTTCCATAACAATATCTGTATAATCACGAAATCCAACATCGAAATATTCTAAAGAAAATTTCGATTAAAATCCATTCCAATTCAATTATTAGAAATTCTGGTTACCTTTAAAACCCCTTTCAAATTCAATTTATTTATTTCAAAAATAAATTGATTTTAATTCTAGTTCAAAACTAGTTCATTTCGATAAAAATCTATTTTTATCTTTTCAAATATGGAGTTTTTCATCCCAATTCTTCCCAAATCATTTCTTATGATTTTAAATAATTTATTACTATTTTTAATAATTTTATCGAGGCCGTACAGTCGATTTCCATCAACGGCCATCAAACTGCACTTACAGCGACCTTTTCCAAATTTTATTTGGACATAATTCCAAATCCAACCGCTAGATTTCAAATCACTAATATTCGTTAGAAAGCTCTTTTCGATACGAACCTAAGGTTCCGGTTTTAGGAGAATCCGACGGTCGGATCTCCCGCAATATCCATTCGAAGTCAATGGTTGAAATTCGCGAACTGCCGCGGCGTGGTGCGTTCTATTCAGGCCATTATATATATAATATAAATATATTATATATTTCATCGATTTCCTTTTAAAACGTATTTTATAAATCGTTTTAAATTCGTTTTCAAAACGATTTCAACTTCCTTTTCTAATTAAAATTGAATTTTTCAATATAAATTCATTTTAATTTCATTTCAAATTGATTTCAATTTATTTCAATTTATTTCAATTTAATTCGAATTCGAATTCATTTCAATTTAATTCGAATTTCAATTCATTTCAATTTAACTCGAATATCAATTCATTTCAGTTTAATTCGAATTTCAATTCATTTCAATTTAATTCGAATTTCAATTCATTTCAGTTTAATTCGAATTTCAATTCAATTCAATTTAATTCGAATTTCAATTCATTTCAGTTTAATTCGAATTTCAATTCATTTCGAATTTCAATTCATTTCAATTTAACTCGAATTTCAATTCATTTCAATTTAATTCGAATTTCAATTCATTTCAATTTAATTCGAATTTCGAAATCACTTTCAATATTCATTGAAAAATGAATAAAATCTATAAAAATATCGTTCACGTCAAAATGGCGTCAATCTAATCAACACGGCTTTTATTCAACACATGAATGTTTATTCTATTCAACACATGAATTTATTTTCAATTCAACACATGAATTTATTTTCAATTCAACACATGAATTTATTTTCTATGTTGGAATGAGGCCCAATCAATTACCATATAATGTTAATTATATGGATTTTCTACAATACATGTATATAATAGCAATGATAAACAATCAACCATCATCCAGAGTGCACCACACAACTGCATAAGCATTAAATATAAATAATTAACGCTTACACCGTCTGTCAACCCATCGATTGACATACAACTAAACAATCGGGATTAGTGTATGTCAAATCCCATCCTAATACCCATGTGGGGTTTCAAATCAACAAACACAGATTTTATTTGTGCAGTTGGGCGATGTGTAAAATTTATCGTCCCAATCAATATCAGTCAAATCAGTGTATATAAAAAAATCTCTGCTTTTTTTATTACTATTTATTTTGTATACGTTAAAAATCATATTTTTAACTATAAATTATTTTTCCACTATAGAATATTTTATTTCATTACACATCACACAATTAAATTTCACAACACAGCAACCAAACAAACAAGTCATCCATAGTTTGTGGACGACGGGTGTCGGGTGCTACTAAACACCGTCAGCATCCTAGTATATATTTTTAACTAGAAAACAAGATTTAAAGTGAGAAGTTCTCACCGAGGGGTTCCACTCCGCCACTTCTATTCTGAACCGTTTGGATTTGTCTGCCATGCCATCGCAGTCTTCTCTACGCTGTTCATATTAAAAATCACATTTTTATTTCAATGCTATAAAATCACATTTTTATTTCACTATATATATAATAAAAAATATATTTTTATATTCTCTATTTTATAAAAATTCTATTTTTAATCCGCTACTCATATAAATTGAATTTTTATTTTGCTACAACATATATAAAAATTGTATTTTTATATTCTTCATCTTATAAAAATTATCTTTTTATAATCTCTACATTACATAAAAATTATATTTTTAATGACTTAAGAATCCTATTTTAATTGTAAAACCCATAACTTTATTTGTATAAAGATTATACCTTTATTTTCAAAACCATTACATATCAAAAATCATACTTTTAAATAATAAAAATCAGATTTATATATATTTACAGCATTATATAAACTAATTATTATATAAAACAAAGTAAAACTCACCTACAATCAACTGTGGACTGTCGAACTGAAGTGGAGGGGCGGAGACTCGCGCTGTGGTCGAGGAGGTGGCCGGCGCGGTGGTTGTGCTGGCGTCAGGTAGGTGGCGCCGGGTGGTTGGGGTCGGGTCTGACGGATTTGAGGAGGGGGCCCGCGTGGTTTCCAATCGAAGGATATGGAGGAACGAGGGGGGAAGTGGAGAGGCGCGCTGGAGGGGGTTTGGCCAGAGGGGTCCGCGGTGAGGGGAGCGACGTCGATCCCGGTGGCGGCTAGGGCTCCATCGTGGTTTATTTTTCTGTCGAATGAATGGGGTTTGGGAAATTAGGGGGGACCATTGACCGGTAATGAAGGGGGAGAGGTTTTTTTTAATAATATATAAATAAATTAATTAATTCCATAAAGCGATTTTTAAATCCGATCTCTAATCAAAACCCAACAACTGTCGTCCCTAGCCAATTACCCCCATTCCGAACGCAATGGGATATGTATCGTAAGCTGATTCAATCATTTCGATCAGTTTTTGTCAAAATCAAAATATAACTCTATATATTGAATTTGAACGCACATTTCAATTTACCGGGCCTACATACAGCCTCTAAAAATTCCCGAAAAATATTTTCTAGCTTCATATTGATGATACGGTCCTAACAAAACTAATTTCGTCAAATTCTGAGACCGTTTGAAAAGTGGCCATTTTCCAATCGATTAAAATCAACTAAAACTGGTCAAACGCGTTTTCTTTTGCCACGCTCACATATTGATTCGAAAAATTATTAAAATTGGAATCTAGCAATAATTTGACATCGCAGATCCAACAAAAGTTGTTTCGTCGAAAACCGAGGTCATTTGCAAAATTTCCATTCCTAAGGGTCTTTATATATATTAAAATATATATAAATTCCACAGCGACTTTTCTGAATTTTAAACTGGACATATCTTTCAATTTCAAAAGTGAAATCTCAGTTTCTTAACTTCGTTAGAAAGATATCTTCAAACAAATTCAGATATTTCTTGTTTCGTTCAGTTCTGACTTATATTGAATCCTGTATATTCAATTGAAATTCGAAATCGGATTTTCGAACTGCCGCGCCATTTTAGGCTCGTTATATAATTAAAATAAATTTATTCGTTTTAACTTCGTCGAAAATAAATTTTCCTTCATTATTATTTAAAATAATTCATTTTAAATAATCAAAATCCATTAAAATTGCCAAAATAAAAATTTTAAATTAGCCCAGATTTCCGGGTTGTTACACATATCCTCCAGATAATCACTAATTGACGTCCACAAAAATACCCTAGTTGAGAGCTAACTAACTATAGTACGTTTGAAGAAATCAATGTGCGTGACTCCTTTGGAAATACTTTGTCAGACATTCGTTCATACAAGTCATCCAGGAACAGGATGAACCGAAGGCACTCTCCTACTGCATCCAATATAGGAATCACCCCATGGATCAGTAGCGAGTAGTCCTTGCATTCCGTAGATTTCAATCATGACAGAATCATTGTTAACTCTAGGGATCAAGAAGAGATATCTCAGAATAGTTCTTCCGCTTATGAAGATCCATGGTCTTCTATTTCTCCAGCTTGATTAACAACTTCCACTTATTCGTATTTATTGGTCGGAATGGTTTTCGAATTTGAATTCAATCCAGGTCTTTCCGTACCAACAATCGTATGGGCAAGATTTGATAGTCGGTTATTTAACTATCAGATAAACAAAAATGATATGGATCTATTGGTTGAGTACACAACGTCACTTGGCCTTTAAAGATAATATATTGGTTGTAATACCAAAAATGTTATATTAGTTTTAATATATAATATTCTCAAATTCTTTATTTTAATACTTCGGAAAACGTCTTAAATCATATTCATTTCTCCTTCAACTATCGTTTCAAAATATTGCTAAAAACATCGTTAATTATTTAACATTTGGAAATTGATCCAAATTATCATTCTTAAGATGACTGTTACGAAATCTCATTTTCGGTTCGTTATTTGAGCATCATAATTGTTACTTATCCTTTTAGAATAACCCATTCTAAATCTCATCTCTTTGTTTTGAAAATATAGTTATATTCTTACAAAATCTCCTTTTATTATTTCTTTACTATAGAAATATCATTTCATATTCTCCAGCCCTTTTTAAGTTCCTTTACTTTGGAATTCTAATATATGTATATTCCCCAGTTCTTCACATAACGTTACATTATTATTTCACAAAATAATTCACTTCTAATATTTCCATCATTACAACTAATATCATCCTCTGATAATCCTGAGGTCGCTCAAGTTGGCGTATGTTAATTACTTCGCAGACCTTGATCAACAACGTTCTTATCTTAAGATAAATACGAATTGTAATTCAAAAACTCATATCAGTCTAATATCGACAATACCAATTCACTATTTTATTTGAAAATATGGTTCTGTAAAACCTCCTTACTTTTGAAATCTCTCTTCTAAGTCCTACTATTATTACTAAATTCATTGGTTTAGTAAATGATACATAAACATCGACCTTTAAACTTTAACTTCTGTAATCTATTTATTTCATTATTTAGATTCTTATTACAAATTGTATTACCAAAACTATTACCAAATTCAATTGCAAGAATACTTTTACCTAAACCTTTTAATTATTGGGGAAAATCTCATTTCCAATCCCATCCATTTCACTTAACGCCATCATTTGGTAACGTTAATTTAAAATTAACGCTTTTATTTCACATCTCTCATTATAAACTTGTTTATACCACCTTGGTTTGTTATAAAACCGTTTTTCATCTCGATTCCCTTTACTTAATTCAAACAGTTAAGTTAAGCCTATAACATTCGCTTAAAATCACTTTATAAGTTCATTCACCAAATGCGATTTGTATATAAACCGTTCATAGGCTTCTTTAGAAATTCAATTATATTTCATTGCCACTTCGATTACTTAAATGAACTTCATTTAAGAAATAACTCCTCAATTTATTATAATTTACTTTATCGTTAACTGGAATAAATGTTAAATTTCCCTTTTAAAAATCTTACTAAGTTAAACACCATTCGCTAAATTCTCCATTAGATTAGTCGGCATAAACTAATTTAATTTAATAATCAATTTCCGTTAAGTTGGCTTGGTCAATTTTAAAACATGATTAACTCGTAAATCAACTCTAACTCATCTTTTTATTTAAATTAATAGATTATATTATTAATTTAAATTATCCCATTTATTTTGATTATTGTTAATTAAATAATGATATAATCCCATTTTAATTGTTATTTAAAAACAGTTTATCTCAATTATTAATCGTTACATTTGTGCTTTCCTGCTTATCCATCTTATTAATATAAGAATTTTTTTATAAATCATTTAACAGTTTAGATGAGGCATGTGCTTCGCACACGGTATATTTTTTGTGCAAGAATGGTATTTGTGGTTAAAACGATCAATATATGCGTGTGCTTGGAACATGGTGTATTTTTGATTTAAAAATGGCATTTGTGGTTAAAACGATCAATATATGTGTGTGCTTCGCACATGGTATATTTCTGTTTTTATAACTTCATTTTAAATAATATATTTAAAATTCTATATTCAGTTATAAAATAAATTTTATAACTTCATTTCTAACGATTCACCAAACGGTAAATCAATCTTTATAAAACGATTATAATTTTAGGCCATCCACTGTCAATTTCTCTGCCAATATTTCTCATTGGTTAACATCAAGGGTTTAACAGTAATCAACAATCAATCCATCATCCAATCAGGTTATTAACCAATACATGTTATATACCATGAAAATAAACAATAAATTTGAGGAATCCGGTTGGATTCCCCAACCTGTTCTTCCCTGTATTCAATACGGCATGAATAATTAATTCAACTAGTAACGGACAACTAACAGGCATTCAAGCATCCAATTCAATTTTAAACGTTTATATTATTATAAACGTAACCAACAAGGTAAGTTACCTCTATTGGAATTAATCGTTAAAATATAACGATTATGTTGATTAAATTAAACAAATGTTTAATTTAAATCGGTTATATAAAATATGCAGTATATATGCAAACAATTATCAAATAATTCAACCAGTAGCAAACAAAACACACAAATATTTAAACTCGACTTATATAAATATAAGTGTGATAATTGAGTGAGTTTAACTCACCTTGATTCCGTTGTAGCTAAGTGGTTCGGTTCCTAGTTAAATTAAACAATGTTTAACTTAACGAGAAATTCCAGTAACATCCATTCATATCCATATCAGTTCCATAATATCAAGTTCAATCATACGGTCCCAGCACCTTTTGTTTTGTTCAGTTCTGATTAAATAAAAATGAGTTATAGAGATTATGAGTTCACATTTTAAATTTGAATAATAATCCCTTAATAAAATCAATGACAACCAATTACATTTTGATTATGGATTAAAGGCAGAATTACTATTTCCTTCGTTGCTTCCGTTGGCATTTCTCTTTCTGTATGACTTCATTTTTCCTCTTCTTTTCATTTCCAGTTCAGCACCTATATTTAGAAACTTATAATCAAATTCGGTTATATAAAACAATTTATAAAATTAATTGTATTTTATTTCAGATGTTAATTACTAGATCACCGTTTAGGATAAAATAATCGGCCATATTGTTCCCGTTCCTACTGTCTACTGCGTTGCCTTCTCCTTTAATGAAACCATGCTTCATTGGGACTTCATACCGGACACGCTATCAAAAAACAATAATGATTTTAAATCAGAAGAATTAACCTTAAATGACTTAATTTACTTAATTACTTGCTTAGAGATAATAGGCCTACCATTCCATCCCTGCGTCTTCTAGTATTTCTTCCTTCTTCTCCAATATAAACCACGCAATCCCTCCTCCGCATGCACTCCACGTCTTCCCCCCTCTCACTTCCCGTCTTCCCATTCCTTCTATTGTTCTTTTTTTTCTTTTCTTTTTCAGATTTCGAAAGTCCAGTCCACTTATAAACTTCAGCCCATCCGCTGCCCTACCTTTCTTCCCCAATGTACAGCAGCTGCTCCCCATTTGAAAACAACCCAACTTCATTTTCTTACCATATCCTCCATCACTCCAATATAAAAGAAACGCTACTGGCTTCTATTCATTTACCGCACCACTACTTCTCAGTCCTTGCTCCACTGTACTGTTCATTATCCTCTCCAAAAGTAGAACATGCTACAGACGTTTTAACCCCATAACCGTGAACTCCATGCATCTCCCTCCCATTCCCATATCTCCACTACTGGTGAAACAAAGGCACCCATACATCGATGTGCTTCTCCTTCAACTGCTCCACCACCCAATACGCCACAGCATCACCTGACCCTCGTCTTGCCAGACCCGATGCTACCACCAGCAAACAGCGTGCCTCCATCTACAACAAATATAAAAATCCGACTTCATTCTCGTTCAAAGGTCCGCACACATGAAAATTCAGAACTGCGCTTTTATATACACACACGGTAGCACGCGTTCCTGTTTGGGGGAAATAAGAAGTTTCTTTTTAAGTCTCTAGAAAAGTGCAAAATAGGAGCAACTATTTGTATTTATAAAGCAGAGTTCCTTGGTATGCACGTATACAGGTGTATAGGGTAGGGTTAGATGGAGCTTTTAGGTCTACTAGTTTTCTTCAGTTGCATGTGCATTCATTAATTTAGATGGAGACTTCATAGGTAGGGAGAACTAGTTGTATGTATTTTCCATTTCAAAGTAGGATGTACATTATTCGATTTTGCACAGCTGGTGAATTATTAATTCATTAGCATGTGAGGATAGCTGTGTTATATGTTTGCATTTTAAACGGATGGACTACACGAATGTGATAGTAATAGGGTAGGCTGTGTAATCGGGTATTTTCATCACACTTCCTTCATCAGGAAGGAACACATTTTATTAAATTTATATTTTTCTGGTGCTTATCATACACTTTGTTTACATTCGTCATCATTATCTTTGAACAAGTGGACGAGTGATGTTATAGTGAAACCCACATAGAAAATTATAAATATGATACTGATATGAAACAATAAGATAGCGAATGTATATGTATTACAATATAATATTTAATTATTTAGCCATGTCAGTTTAAGTGATGTAATGACCCGCATTTGCAGAGGTATTATAATTAATTTATTTAATTATATAAATAGTGATATAGTGAATTTAACGGTCGTGGAATTAAATAATGGTGAATATTTAATTAAAATAATAAATTAAATAATATATTTAATTCTGAAATAATCAGAATTGGCTGAAATGGTGATATGGTGTGAACTGGATCATCTGTGATATTTAATTCAGTTTAGAATTTAATTCGAATAACGAATATATTTAAATAACGACAGTTTGAACGTATAATTATATTATAATTAAAATCGAGCTTGAAATGGCGCTGCAGTTCGTAATCTGGCGATTCGAACTTCAACTGAATATACAGGGTCTGTTTTAAGTCGGATTTCTGTGAAACAAGAACCGTGTGGAGTTGGTGGAGTATATCTTTCTAGTGGAAGAGAAAAATCGGGATTTCATCGTGTAGATTTTGATTTACGTCCAAATCAAATTTTAGAAAAATCGTTGTGGAATTCCTTTATAATTTATAAAGGAAGTATTTATATTTTAAAAAAGGAATTTCATTTTAAATCGAATATCGATTTAATCGGGATTTGAAATATCAAGTTATAAATCCCAGTAGAGTTGTATGGTATTCCACTGTGAATATAGACGACAATATAAATTTATTTATATTTAATTTAATTTAAATATATTATATATTTAAATGCGTCATCCAGAGCTTTAAAAATAGCCACTTGAGCAAATGGAGTCGGAATTCAACGAAACCAGTTTCATTGGGACCGTAATGTCGAACTGTAGTTGCATGCCGGTTTTCGTGATTTTTAGGTATCGTATGTGGTCACAGGAATTTTTAGAAGATAAGTACAAACAGTGTTTGATTATAATTGAATATTTATAATGAAAAAATCTAAATTTAATTCCCTATAAATACCACCACCCTTAAAACATAATTCTAAACTTCTCTGTTCAATCCCAAAGTGAGCCGCCACTGAAAGAATAATTCCAACAGTAAATCCATAGCTTTCAAAAATTCAATTAAAATAGGAATAAAATCCTTAAATCCCAAACTTAACACCTATGGAATCCCTGAAGCAAGAGCGTTAAGCTGAGGGCATTTTTGTGCAGCTCGATCAAGTTTTGAGTCGTGGGTTTTGGGTAACCGTGACCTAGGGTTACGAATTTGGGATCGGATAAGCCTCGATGTAGATTTTGAGTTGTATATGGTAAAACCGCACTTGTATACATGTTTTGGGGTAGTTCGATGGTGTCTTGTCAATTGCGTTCACTGGAGCCGTGAACAGTCGCGAGTGGGAGGGGCTTCTCGAGTTGAGCGTGGAGGTGTTGGCAAGGAGGAGAAGGAGATGAGAAGAATCAGGGTGGTGTCGGTTTTGATTTCCGCTGAGAAAGGATGTGGTTTCGGGGGGTTCAAAGATCACGGTAATGATGATAGGAGCTACGGTCGGGGTTCAGAACCGATGAAGGAAGAAAGGGGTTGAGGAGCGGATCAGATTTTTAAAACGTGAGTGGGCCGGGTAAAAGGAAAAAGCCCAATTTGATTTAATTCAAGTTCTTATTTAATTTAAAAATTTGTACAAACTTGTTAATATCGTAACTTGAACATACGATGTCAGAATTGAGCGAAACAAGATCCGACATGATCGTATGGACGGTGGCTACCCAATGGAACTGACTGGGAATGAATCCGAGCTCATTACAATTTATGGCAAAATAAATTGTTCGTCTGAATCAAGCGATGGTTATCGTTATTAACGATGATCGTCCAATGTGAGTAAATCTCACTAACTCTGAACAGTTTATAATTTCATGTTGTATTTTTAGAACTATTAAAAGTTGTCTGATTGACTGTGTTGACTGTTTGATTGAACTGCTAGTCAGTTAGTGGAAATTATATATTTATATATATATATAAACCGTTAAATTCTGAAAGTGATGTTGATTTTATTGTGTAACTTCTGTGATGCAGGAAAATAGGTTGGAGGGACCCAACTGGGTTTCTCAATATTTAATTTACTGTTTGTTTCATATATCGAAATATATGATGTGATTTATAACCTGTTGTCGATTATGTGTGTTAGACGATATTGGCCATCGTGATTTGATATGATTAAATACCATAACATACCAGAATGTCGATAAAGGAATTTTCAAAGTGATATTTGAAAATAAATTATTTATAAAATCAAAAAGGATTTTATAAAAGAGAATGTTTATAAATGGGGATATTTATAAATGGAGATATTTATAAATGGAAATTTATAAATAAGAAATATTTATAAATTGGAATATTTATAAATAGGAGATATTTAGAAAGGGAATTATTATAAAATCAAAGAATAATTTGGAAAGGAAATATTTGCAAACTATTTGCAAATAGAATAGAAAAATGAAATATTTGCAAACTATTTGCAAATAGAGTAGGAGAAAGATGAAATGATATATTTATTTGTTAAATAAATAGAAAATTGTAAATGAGATATTTATTTGTTAAATAAATAGGAGATATTAAATGAATTATTCATTTAGTAAATAAATAGGATATGTTAAGTGAATTATTTATTTATGTAGAAAATAAGACAATAAAAGGGTTATTCATTTAGGATAAATAAATAAAGATATAAAAGGAAATATTTGGGAAAACTAGATTATAAAGATAATATTTATCTTTGGATGAATAGATATATATATATAAGTTTGAACTTATATATGAAGAAGTAAACAGAAAAAAGGAGCAGATTGATTTATAAATGATAT
Organism: Allium sativum; assembly: GCA_030737875.1. NCBI lineage: Eukaryota > Viridiplantae > Streptophyta > Magnoliopsida > Asparagales > Amaryllidaceae > Allium > Allium sativum. The sequence continues at coordinate 677,983,118 of CM060926.1, read as the reverse complement.
TTATAAATTAAGTTAAATATTTATCATTTGGATAAATAGAATATATAAGTCGGGACTTATATAAAGAAGTAAGAATCGATTTCAATGTCGGTGTTTGAAACTGAATAAGGACAAAGAGTAAATCAGTTAGGGTTAACCATTTAGAGCAAAACCATTAGGGTTATCCAGTTAGACTTAATCAGTTAGAGTTAAACCAGTTAGAGTTGATCAGTTAGAGTTAATCGATAGAGTTAAATCGAACTAGAGTTATTGAATAAGAGTTAAATCGAACTAGAGTTATTCAAATGGAGTTAATCGAATTTAGTTTATTCGAATAGAGTTGAAATGAGTTAATCGAATTTAGTTATTCGAAGAAGTGAATCGAATCAGAAATATTCGAAGTGAGATAATCGAATAGTAGATATTCGAAGTGAGATAATCGAATAGTAGACATTCGAAGTGAGATAACCGAATCAGAAATATTCGAAGTGAGTTGATCGAATCTAGTTATTCGACAGGAGTTAAATCGAATAAGATTTACTCGAAGAAAGAGATTATCGAATATAAGTTATTCGAATAGAGTTAAATAAATATAAGTTATTCGAATAAGTTATTCGAATAGAGTAAAATAAATATAAGTTATTCGAATAAGTTATTTGAATAGAGTTAAATAAATAAGAGTTATTCGAATAAGTTATTTGAATAGAGTTAAATAAATAAGAGTTATTCGAATTAGTTATTCGAATAGAGTTAAATAAATAAGAGTTATTTGAATTAGTTATTTGAATAGTGTTAAACACAAAAGAGTTATTGAATGAGTTATTCGAAAGGAGTTATTGAATTAGTTATTCGAAAGGAATTATCGATTATAGTTTAATCGAACGGAGTTATCGAATTAGTTATTCGAAAGGAGTTGTCGATTTTAGTTTAATCGAAAGGAGTTATCGAATTAGTTATTCGAAAAGAGTTAAGTAAAAAGAGTTAATCGATTAGCGTTAAATAAATAGATTTAATCGAATTTAGTTTATTCGAAGAAAGGTTTTCGAATCTAGTTATTCGTAAGAGAGATGATCAAATATAGTTATTCGAAGGGAGGAGGTATCAAATAGAGATTTATTCGAACGAGAGTTATGTAAGGAAGTGTTAAAGAGTTAAAAGTTGAACTTAACCTATTTTGAGATTTGAAATGTTGTTCAGTTAAGGCCTGAGAGGTAGTTATACCCCAACTTGATTGACTTCGTTTTTAATTTAGAAATGGTTAAGGTTCGAGAGTGAAAGTGGTTGAGTGATTTAGTAAATAAGTATAGTGGTTTGAGTTGTCGTCGCGATGTTAATTTAAAACATCTGTTTAAATCCAAGTAAAGAAGATTTGGAAATGTTTTCCAAATAGAATCAGAAACGTAATCAAATATTGAAATTGGAAATATGGATTAGAAATGGAAATGTTTTTCAGTGTTAATGTCTATTTTCTAAACATAGAAAATAAGAAAAATATGAATATATATATATGATTGATTATTGATTGATAGAATTTCCATCTGGAAATAATATCGTTGTTTGCACACCTGTTTTTCTTTGATGGTTAAATCTCAGACTATCGAAGTTTTGACCATTTTAACGTTGTTAATATGGAGAGACCGGTTGGATTATTATCCAAAGAACCACTCTGTATTGGCATAAGCGTTGCGAATCATATATGCAAAAGAAAATTGAAGACGGGGTAAAGTGCAATGGCTGTTGTATAAATCTTAGGTAACAGTGCCTAAGATGGATGTACTGAATAGTGCCTTCGGTTCATCCTGTTCCTGGATGACTTGTATGGATGAATGTCTGACAGAGTATTTCCAGAAAGGTCACGTACATTGATTTCTTCAATCGTACCAAGAGTGGAAGCGGAGAAGGAAACTTCTTTAGTTAACACGTAATGTACTGTTGTAGAAGTCAATTAGTGATTTTCGATGGATCTGACAATGTGGCATTCGAAGTGAATCTGGTGTGATGATAAAGCGTAGCTTCTAGCCTCACATCCGGTAAATGACAGAAATCGGGCAGGCAGCATGGCTAAGTCGGTCGCACCGAAGTAGGGTGTATAATCACCTGATCTAGAGTTTCATTTATTTCTAAAAATCTATTGTCGATACTGTCCTATTCGGGAAACAGTTGCTGATCCCAACCGTTGGTGATATACATTCGATACACTCAAGCGAAATGAGTGGTCGGTCATGTGTGGCCGGGTTGCAAGATGTTCTTGTTGAACCCGTGTATTCCTCTCTAGAGGTACACTAGCGAAAGGTGGTTCCATACCTTGTCATAGTTGGAAATCCATTACCCAATACGTGCTTGCGGTTTTGATTGTATACTATATATGTAGAACGTGAGATGAAAGCGTTTCTGCTAGATGATTATTATATTGTGGTTGATATACATTATTATAATATCAAAAGGTTTTTGATATAAAGATAATCTTGATTCTCATAAGGGAAAAACCCGTTCCGTTATACGGCGTGATATTATGAGATATCATTTACCTGCTTGAACTGTTTAAACTGTTTTACTCATACCAGTCTCATGACTGACCCGGAGTTTATTTTGTTTTGTTTTCCCTAAACTCTTGGGTGCCTAATTTTGTACGGACAGTCAAGTAGTCCGGATTTTACAGATATACTTGGAGAGCTTGGAGCAGCAGGCTTCAGGATCATATAGCTATTGTTTATTTCCGCTGTGTTGTAAGTGTTGTACTCTGATAATGTTATTGTATACATATACTGATTTTGTTTCAAGGATATGTTATCTATTATATGTTATTGGTTCCACTGTGAGGTTCATGTTACTCTGATGTTGTCTTCTTCTTCTTCTTCTATTCTAAGTTTCTATCTTATCTTTCCTCACCCTCTAATTTCTTTCATTAACTATTCGGTTATTTTCGATCCTTGGATGTTCGATATGTGTTGTATATCGGATAACCAAGATCGCATTTTTCCGGGTCGTTACAAGTGATGATGCATTTTTTTTCTTTTTATAATACATATAGTACCACTAATTAATATTGACCGTAAATTACACACCGACACGCACGAACTCCAAACACAACAAAAACAAACATACTGTTACATCTTGACGTCACGGACCAAATGAAATTAATTTCATCGAAAACCGATTCCGTTTGCACAACGTCATTATTTTAAGTTCAATATATTTATCAGTTTACATTAAAATCTCGTCTACCGACAAAACAATTCCGATTGGCCCCAAACTGGAAATATAGCAATAATTAGCTATATGTATTCCAACAAAATTCGTTTCGTCGAAAACGGAGGTTGTTTGAAAAACAAATATTTTAACGCTTATATAATATCGATATAATATTATAAATTAAATCCAAAACAATTAAATAATAATAAATTATAATTATCGAATATATTCGAATAAAATAATACATCACTTCAAATTTACCCAATATGGCTTTATAACTCGACGTCAATGTTTTCGAATTGAACGATATTCAAATATATAGAAATTCCTTATTAAATAAATTAAATAAACATTATAATTTATAAATGAATTCCACAACCACTATTCTAAAATTTGATTTGGCCATAACTAACAATCTATAACACGAAATCCGGATTTTTCTCTTTCATATCAAAATTATAATCAACAAGATCCCATCATTTCTTGTTTTATATTGGATCCTATATATTCAATTGAATTTCAAAACTCAATATTACGAACTGCCACACTATTTCGAACTCGATTTATATTATACATAAATTTAACGTTCAAAGTTCGTTTTAAATAAATGAATTCAACAATAAAATCCATTAAAAATTCAAATTAAATATTTAAAACAATATAACGAATTAAATATTTAACCACCAGAAATAGGGGACATTACAATATAAATCCTGCATATGTGTATATATATATTCTAGATATAAGTGTTAGCATATATTTTATAATCAATTAATATTGAAATAAGGTTGTTGTCATCAAAACTCCATTCTCCAACAATCTCCCCTTTTTTTATGATGACATCCTTAGTTTAAAAAATACAATACATGTATAAACTTGTTGATGATGATCCTTCAAATACTCCCCTTGTTTATATGAATCCTATAAACTATGTCTATATTTTATAATTTCTCCCCATTTGACATTATCAAAACGAAATTCTAAAACAACTCCCCCTAAATTATATAACTATCTAAATAAAAACTATAAGAAACTAAGTAACCACTAATTCAAAGTAGAATACTCCCTCTAAGTAAAATACTCCTATTATAATTCTCATACTTCCCCTTATTTTATATCAGTATTACTTTATGCTATGATGTATAACTACTTAATACAAACACAATTTATATTAAACCAGAATTTTTACAAATGTTGGTACATGGATTTTTACAAGCATGATACATCGTAGGAATGAAAAACGAAAGAAAACCTTAAATACTAATTATTCTTGACAATGGGAGATTTGTGAATTGGACAATTTGGATAATGGAGACAAAAATCCCCACTCGTTCAAGCACATTCCCATTTTGGTCGAATAATACCTCTCTTACACATACAACCTTATTGTCATCTTCCGTAATCGTTGGTTGAGTTTCTTGAGGTACTTCTTCTTCCATCATTTCTTCTTCCTCTTCTAGTTCTTCCTCTGGTTCTTCCTCCTCTTCCATGGCTTGATTATCATCGTCAATGATAATTGGATTAGCCTGATTATCCATTATGAATTTAAGAAGACCCCTTATTACTTTCACTTGCCTATTTTGTTCTTGGCTCATCCTATTCTGTAATACTTGCATTTCAGCCATCATTTGCAGAGTATACACCATCTTTTCTTCGATTTTGATGAACCGAGATAGCGTAGATCGTTGAAAAGGACCCTCGGATGGTCCAGCGGACAAACGGATTTGATTGGGTGTTTAGATTAGTGGAGGCCATTGTATATTTTAATTTAGAATTTTTAGGGAGAAGAGAAATGAAAATGAAGAAGAAATGTCGAAGTAGAATGTTTAAATAATTGATATAACTAACTGTTGATGGGAATTAAATTTGAAGTTCTCGCAGTTATATGTCGACGCATGCATAAATGTATGTCGACATGCTTAAGTTATAATTTTTTTTGATTTATTTATGTTAATTTTATATATAATAGTATATTTAATTATTCTATCTCACTTAATGAACATATGCCCAATTCTCTTCTAAATTTAGTGAGCGTTGCTTCGTTTAACAGTTTTATTAATATATCCACTATTTTATCTATTTCTATAAATTCGAGTGAAATTTTCTCTTTACTTACACTATCTCTTAGAAAATGATGTCTTATATCGATATGTTTAGTTCTTGAATGATGAGTTGGATTTTTAGAAATATTATAGCACTCGTATTATCGTAGTATATCTATGATTTATTTATTTTTAATCAAAATCATTTAGAGTTTGTTGCATATATATTACTTATGAACAAGCCAAAGTAGCAGAGATATATTCTGCTTCAGTTGTTGACAAAGATACAATATTTTGCTTTTTACTAAACCATGAGACCAGTGAATGGCTTAAGAAGTAACATGTTCCACTAGTACTTTTACGATCGGATTTACATCCTGCGTAGTCAGCATCACAGTAAAAAATTAAATCAAATGAATCATCCTCAGGATAAAATAATCCAAAGTCTGATGTATGCTTTACATACCTTAGAATACGTTTTCCTTTAAATGTGTTTCCTTAGGTTGCGATTGATATCTTGCACAGAGACATAAACTATGCATTATATCTGCTTTGCTAGCAGTTATATATAATAGCGGCCCTATCATTCCTCTATATAGTTTTTGATCAACGTCTTTAGATATATCATCTTTTCTTAATGCTATATTAGACGTCGTAGGTGTTGGTCTCCCATTTGTTGTTCTTAAATTATATTTATTAATTAGATCTCTTACATATTTTTCTTGATTAATAAATATTCCATTCTTCAATTGATGAATTTTTAATCCTAAAAAGAATGATAGTTTTCCTTATATGACTGATTTCAAATTCTTGAGTCATAATGTCTGAAAATTCTTTATTCATCTTATCGTTTGTTAATCCGAAAATTATATTGTCAACATATATTTGTACTAGTTTTATATCTTTGTTATTCTTTCTAATAAACAAAGTATTAACTAATTTTCCTATTTCAAATTTGATTGTAACAAATAATTTCTTAATCTATCATACCAAGCCCTAGCAGCCTATTTTAATCCATATAACGCTTTCTTTAACTTATATACGTAATCTGGTAATTTTTCTTCAAATAGATGTGGTTGCTCTACTTATACGTCTTCTTTCATAAATCCATTTAGAAAAGCACTTTTGACATCCATTTGATATAATTTGAAATTATTATGATTTTCAAAGGCTAGTAAAATCCTAATAGCTTCTAGTCTTGCTATGGGGCAAAAGTTTCACCGTAATCTATTCCTCCTTCTTGGGTATATCCTTGTGCTACTATTCGTGCTTTATTTCTTACGACTTCACCGTGTTCATTCATTTTATTTTTATAAGTGGAAATTTGCGTGAAGGGCTTCCAATTGCACCCAATTAGTTTAAAGGACATGACTTTAAATTAATAAGTTTCAAGGATAAAAAATATCGCGGCCATTATTTCATAACTTCGTTTGCCCTAGTCGATCTTCATCAAATAGGCAATTTTCAAAATCGATTCGTGAATTAAACGAATCGATTGACTAATTCAATTTTATTTCTACAGCCATAATATATCCTACTTCAAATAAATTGGAGTATATTTTACTTTTAGGTCAACAACATCTCACGCTTCAAACGAATCAGTTGTTCGATTTTTAGTCATGTTAGTATCAGGCGATTGCATTTATCATGTTATATTCTTTTACATGAATTTATTGATGATTTTGTAATGGCTGATGTTGAAAATTTAATGATTAATTTATAAATATATAACTTATACTACTTTAAACTATTAACAGTATTCAACAAACTGATCCTAATAGGGATCACACAGTGTTGTTGTGCTGACGACTGGTTTTACTACAATTATCCTTTTCAAGGTTGTATATATATGGGAGCATAAAATAAATGGTTTTCTGAGAAAAAGATAAAACCATTAATCTTTTTTCTGTTAAAAGTATAAGTTATATGATTTCCTAAGAAAAAGATAAAACTGTTTATCTTTTTCTGTTAAAAATGATGCCCTGAAGTGTTTAATTGCCATGGAATTTATGAAATGAATAGTCCAGTTGTAATGAGGTTGGTTAGATGGTATGATTACATATGTAAAACGTGTTTGTTTAGTAAGCACATAATCTGTTATATACATATGTGCTTAGACAGTTTGATATATCCAAAATATGTGTGTTTAGTAAACACCTAACCTGCTATGCATTAGTTTTGGTAGTTTAAAAATATATGTATATATATGTGTGTATATATATATATATGTGTGTGTGTGTGTGTGTGTGTGTGTGTGTGTGTGTGTGCATGCAAGTAAAAGGTAAACATATGACCTGCTATGCCATTATTTGGATTGTTTAGTATATACACAAATTGCATGATGGGAATATGACATGCTATTCTTTGGTTTAGATGGTTTGTCTAATATGTGCTTTGTTGATAAACAAATATCTAGGCGATAGCATTGTTTGGGTAGTTTTAATTTGTTGGAAGGATGACTAGTATAAACTGAGAAATGCCATTGAAATAGTACACTAAACTGTATATTTGCCAAGTGACGTAAGAAATAAATTGCCCAATACTAATGAGTTTGACTGAATGATTTTCTGAGATAAAAATAAAAATATTTATCTTTCTTCTGTTTTTCTGAGAAAAAGATAAAACCGTTTATCTTTTTCCTGTTAAAAATTGCTTAGACACAGTTTACTACATTTGTGTTTGGTTTGATGAGCAAATGACCACTGACTATATGTTATTCATGTTTAAAAAATATAATTGCTTCTATCTTTTCAAAACTGAACTTCAAATTTAAAAAAGATAGTCGAATATATATATGTATGTGTTAATTGTTAGTTGCAATATGCAATGTTAATGATAATAATTAACTTTTGATTACAAAATTGCATTTTTGTAATTAACAATTTTTAGATGTTTAGTAGAATATCTTATTTTATTTCAGATTTAAAAAAGATAGTTGCTTCTATCTTTTAGTAAAAGATAAAAGATAAGTTAAATTGAATATCTTATTTTATTTCAGATTTAAAAAAGATAATTGCATCTACTTTCTAGAGATAAAAATGATTACAATTGTTCTTTTACTTTACTATTTTCACATGTTGTTTCATAAAGTCATGAAGAGGTGCCATGATACTTGTTGTATATGATACGAGTGGTGAGAAATATGGATGTATAAATAGGAAATGTCGCTGAAAAGATAAACGTATGTATCTTTTTTCTGTTATGTTGCATTATACAACTAATACATATCAGCAGCTTCATTGTATAGACTATACTTTTATTTTAAAATAAAATAACAAAAGATAAAAGAAATTTTCTTTTATATTATTAACATTTTTTATTCTTTTAAGGACTAAATTCCATGGCAATTAAACACTTCAGGGCGCCAATTTTAACAGAAAAAAATAAACGATTTTATCTTTTTCTCAGGAAATCATATAACTTATATGTTGATTAAGTAAAACTTAAAAAACACTGTTTTATCTTTTTATTTAACTATTAGATTGAAAACTCGGTGTGTATCATTTGAATCAGACACAGCAACATAATCAAAACACATAAAAAAACATAAGAATAAAAAAATAAATCAATTTATCTGTTTGAACAGAACTAACAAAATCGTATCCCTAATAACAGTTAACCACAAACAATTGCATGAAGCAAATGCATTATCTATATTATGTCATAATGAATAAAGTGCCAATATAAAAAAAACAAAATCAACCCATATACATGGGATTTGAATCAAACCATATACACAAAACTGAAAATGCAGCAAAATAAACTATAAAAGTGTCTATATATACAAATTAGTATGAGTCTACACTTATAGTTAAAAGATAAAATTTGTGATGACAACTTCTGGTGCTATTTTGTATAAAAGATAAGTTCTTTTATCTAATCATATATAATGAAAATGCATATGAATTTATCAATGTTGGAGAAGATTGCTGAATGAATTGTTCAAAGAATGCCAGCAATAATGTTGCCTTTCTTTTTCACATGTGAATCACCAACACACCAGTAAATAATGTTAGTGATGATCATCCATTAACACTTGATGCAAAAGCCAAAGCAGTAGCCTGAGCCCAAACCTTCTGACATGCTTTTACTTCTCTTGGATCGCTTCGTGTGTGCACAAATAAAAAAGTGCTAATAGATGCACAACCTCAAATCAAGCATCATGCTACACACCGAGTGCATAAGAAGAAATCTAAGGAATATCATCTTTAAGAAAATGAATACAAAAGAGGATAAAAATGTTTCATTCTAAATTTAAAGGCTAGGCTTCACCTAAAGAAACAAGGAGACTTCTAACCTATTTAAAGATAGGCCATAATATTTAATTGTAGTTAAAAGATAAAACCATTTAAATGGTTTTCTGTTAAAAAGCATAAAATTAAATGATTTTCTGATAAAAAGATAAAACCATTTATCTTTCTTCTGTTAAAAGTATAAGTTATATGATTTCCTAAGAAAAAGATAAAACCATTTATCTTTTTTCTGTTAAAAAGCATAAAATTAAATGGTTTTCTGAGAAAAAGATAAAACAATTTTCATTAAAAAATTATCTTTTTTAAATCTGAAGTTCAGTTTTGAAAAGATAGATACAACTATCTTTTCTAAATCCATAATAAAATAAAATAAAACAAGTTTAGACTAAATTTATGTATATAATTTAACAAATAGTAACATAAAACACAGACAACATCAACTTGTGCAATTTAGTAGATATATCAAACATAAAACAGTTTTTTTTGTTTTGAAAAGATAGATGAAATTATCTTTTTTAAATCTGAAATAAAATAAGATATTCTACTAAAAATTTAAAAATTGTTAAATCTGAAATTCAGTTTTGAAATGATATATGTTAAATCAAAAGATAAAATCCTATATCTTTTTAAGCTGTCAAACAAATTACCATGTACCACTGAATATATACGTATGAACAATTTCATCATCACTATAAATTGATTCATATTACGTGTTATTAACCCACTCAATATATATATATGATTAAAAAAACAACAAATATGTTTACATGTATCAATAATTTTCAAATATTGCTAAATTTCAATTCGTAATTAAATGATTCAAATCAAAAGATAAGCACCTTTATCTTTTTAAGTTGTCAAACAAAATAAATTCTACCACTGAATATATATGTATGAACAGTTTTATATAGCAAATAAAATCAATCAGTGAATGACTACTTACTTCAGCTAACAAAAACAATCGATATATAGAAAACAAAAAAAAAATCGAGGAACAACAAACAACAAAGATAAACAAGTACTTACTTGTTCAACAACTACTGAATAGAAATCGCATCTTGTAAATAGTAAATAGAAATTGCGTCTTAGTTTCTTCAGCTGAATAAAGGTGAGGCGATTAACATCAGCAATCGACATATAAAAAACAGCAGAAATAAACAATTACTTACTTGTTCAGCTAAGAAAAGTGATGCGGTTTGATTTCTTCAACAAATCAACTTAGTTGATTTTGTTTCGAAAGTAGATTAGTAGTAGATTTGATTTCGAAAGTATAAAGATGAAGAAGAAAGTGGTTTTGAAATCGATTTGGGTTTCTTTAGCTTCGATAATGCTTACGGAAATGAAGAATAGAAGGACCAAATAGCCGAATTAATTTTTGTATTGGAAAATAATTATTGTAACGGCGTGTCCTAGAAACTAATTAGCGGATGTAAGGAGGCCCTTATGGTAAAATGCCCCTTTTTATAAACCATTTGATTCCTATTATAGTCTTATCCTCTGGTCTAGGAACAAGTTCCCATACATCATTCCTAGTAAACTGATTCAGTTCTTCTTGCATAGCAAGTATCCATGAATCATCGGAAGATGCTTCCTTTGAATTTTTAGGTTCAGTAATTGAAATAAATGCAGTATTACTCATATTATTTAATTGATTACAGGTTCTAACAACAGATTCTATATCTCCTAAAATATTTTCTAAAGGATGATCTCTAAGTAATCTAATTCTTTTGTTTGGTTGATTATCTTCATTGTTTATTTCATTAATTTCATTTTCACATTCACCTTCATTGTTCCGAGTTATACTCTTATAGTTTTCATCGAAAGATATGTTTAAAGTTTCTTCTATGGTATTGGTTCGAGTATTGAAAACTCTATATGCTATGCTTCTTTCTGAATATCCAATAAATATCCCTTTATCAGATTTCGAGTCAAACTTGTCTAAATTATCTTTAGTATTAAGTATAAAACATTTACTTCCAAATATGTTGAAATATAATGCTTTTGGTTTCTTATTATACAAAAGTTCATATGGGGTTTTATGAGTTATTCCCTTTTTATTACAATATTTTTCAAAATTTTCATGTTTGAATTCTCCGCCATGATGACTTCGTATTGTTTTGATTTTTAGTGATAATAAATTTTAAATTCTTTTAGAAAAAGTTTTAAATTGATCAAAAGCATCTCTTTTATTTCTAAGAAACAAAGTCCAAGTAAATATAGAAAAATCTTCGACTATTATGTAAACATATTTATTATGATTTATTGATTGAACTTGAGATGGACCAAATAAATCCATGTGAATTAATTCTAAATGTTTTGAGGTAGTAATTTCCTTTTTTGATTTAAATGAAAATTTCTTTAATTTTCCTAGTTGACAAGCGTCACATAAGTTATTAACTTTAAATTTAATTTTAGGTAATCCTTTAATTGAATCTAATTTAGAAATCTTAGAAATGTTTTTGAAATTTATATGACCAAATCTCTTATGCCAGATCCAAGGGTCACTTGTATTGGCCATAAGACATAGGTTATCGCTGGAGATTTTCATACTCAATGTACAGATATTTTTCTTTCTATCTCCTTCGAATATTACTTTTAAATTCCTATCTTCTATAAAACATTTATCCTTTTCAAAGTTTATTTTATTACCTTATCGCAAAGTTGACTTATACTTAGCAAATTGTGTTTAAATTCCTAACTAGTAAAACATCAGAAATAGTGGGAGTTTCAGAATTACCGACATTGCCGATTCCGATAATGTATCCTTTAGAGTTATCTACGAAGTTCACCACTCTACCATCTTCATATTTCAGATTATTGAGTAGTTCTAGATTTCCCGTCATATGTCTCGAACAACCACTATCCAGTATCCATTTATCCTTTTTCATTTCCACCAATTGTTTTCCAGAGTTTGAATTCTCAATAGCCATGTAACACACCAGTTCGGGATTTGAATTTCCAACAGCCACCTTTTCAAAATTTGAATTGCCAAAAACCACCATTTCAGAATTTGAATTTCCAACAGTCACTTTACCCATCTTTTCAACTTTTGACTTTTCAAAAGTCATAAAGCACATATTTTCCTGAATTGAACAATATTTAAGTAGATCACACGATTTTCAACATAATTATATGCAGATTCTTTCAACATTGATACAAGAATGAGTTGACACTAGTGTTAACAAAAATTCCAAACTTTGCCATTTAAAATTTTTCAACAATCAGATTATGAACTTTCTGAAAGACCTTTCTCCGATACCAATTGTTAAGGATTGCGGAATGGATCGTTAAGGCAAAACAAATACTCGAGTGGGGTGAATAGTGTTTTTTGAGAATTTAAACAAAATCTAAAGTTTATGTGAACTACTATATAAATCAATCACCACAGAGACAATAACAAACACATAATCAAACACAAATGCAAAGATAAACAAGAATAAAGTACAAAAAAGGGAAGAACACACTGGATTTTATATTTGTTCGAAATTGCTCCTACGTCCAATCCCACCCAATGCTGGATTGCGTAGAGTTTTATTACTATATCATTATCCAATTACAACCCTCCTTGATTTCACGGCTACAGGGGATACCACCGATTCCACCCATACACTTGATCAATTATACCTTCCTTGATTTCACAGCTACAAGGGATACCACCAATTACCCGTCCTTGATTTCACAGCTACAAGGGATACCACCAATTACCCGTCCTTGATTTCAAGGCTACAAGGGATACCACTGATTTCACACAACCCAAACAATTACAAACAAACCCTATAACTCTTCAATAGCACTTGATTCAGAGATTAACGATTAGAGAGTGTAGAGATAAGAAGGTTGGTGAAAAAAAATTAAATTTGGTAGGGTATAGGTGTAGAAATCCTAAAAATGATAAGAAATAATGGTGTAATGAAAGAGAGTGGAAAGGGAGAAGAAGAAGTGATTAAAAATTTGAAATCAACCCCTTTTATAGTGTGTGTGAAAGGTTGCAACGCTTTAGAACCGTCACAAATGGTGAAAGGCACTTCCTTTTAAATTTGAAAAAGTGACAGTTATATGTCGATATGTATATATATATGTATGTCGAAATATATATGCGTAAAATTGAAATTTGAATATCTTTCAAGTGTTTTGATATAAATATAATTCTGGAATTCTTGTATTAAAATATAGTGTTATAAATAAATATTATAAAGTAGAAAATCATATGAAAACATAAATATAAACTATATAAACATATTTATAAAATTATAGAGTTTAAAACTATATAAATATAAAGTATATAAAATAAAAATATATAAAATTTATAAAGTATAAACTTATAAAATTTAAGTTTAAAATCAAGTCAAAAAGAAAGTAAAATGGAGTGGAAAGAGATTGAAGATAGAATTTGAAAACAGAATTTGAAAATCAGAATTTGAAATTAATTTGAATTTGAACCTGGAGCACTATTTAGAGTCTTACGTAATCTAGACTCTATAACTATATTGATCTTGAAATCTTGAAAACTCATTAGTCTTGAATTTATCTCTGAATTCTGAATCTCTAACATCTTTAAACTGTACAGCCTTCAGTAATCTTTCCTGTATATAAATCATGCATATGTGTGCATATATATATATATATATATATATTCTAGATAGAAGTGTTAGTATATATTTTATAATCAATTAATATTGAAATAAGGTTGTTGTAATCAAAACTCCATTCTCCAACATTATGACACTAGAACCACTAATTATCTGTTTCACTTAACTTAGAACCCTCTTTACATGTGATGTTTTATGTCTATATACCTACAATGCTCCTTAATTTCTTAATGAAATCCTTATATAGGTGACATAAAGAAATGTGGGGTGTTACATTAATGGATGTAACTCTCTGATTTTGGCCATGATTCTTCACCAACGGTTGTAACTCTTTATTCATGATATACACACACAAGAACAACATCTCAATCACCTTACTTGATCTCATTCTTATCTATTTCATTGAAATCAAGTTCTTGCTAATTATAAGTGCTAATTTCTTGCATTCTTAATCTCTTTGAATTCTATGATTATATTTCGGACATCGTTTGAATGCCAAAGAGATTACAATCCTATTCTATCTCCACTTACTTGCGTTCCTCGATGTATAAACTCGAGGAGAATATTATAGGAAATTGTACTTCATATGTGACAAATAATTTTTTATTAGAACACAAACAAGTCATCTATACTCTTGTAACAAAGTCGTGCTAAGGCGGTAGAAAATCCTAAAGGTAATTTAGGTAGTGAAGTCTTATAAATGAGTCTAGGTGGAAAAATACATGCTGATAAAGTCTAGGTGGAAAGAAGTCTTGAAACATGGTAGAGACATGTTCCTCCGGGTGAAGTGAGGGTTTATAGTGAAAGACCTAAGGGTATCTTAGGGACTAGTCGTAGGACAATGCTCCGAACCAGTATAAAAATTCCTGATGTCTTTACTTTCTTTACTGCATTTATATTTACTATCTATCATCTCTATATATTTATGTCATTAAACATTTACTTGCATATAACAAGTTAGTAAATCATATATTAGAACTTCAGCATTTAGTATAATACACATACTTCCATATTAGTCGATCTTCACTAGGTCTTTTCAAAAATTGCCTAAATAGTTCCAAACTAGTCTACCGGGATTGGAATAACACCAAGTATCTGAAAAGCTTTCAAAATAAGAGGTATGACTATAGTCTCTACTACAGGAAATTTCAGATGAAAATTTCCCATTATGTAAGCAATCCTCAACTCTTTTTTCATAATTAACCAAATCACATCCTTTTTATTACCATAATTGTTGGGTTTATTGTGATTTTTATGCATTTTGGTGAGTATAAAGTTATATTCAAATTCAATATTTTCTATAAATTATTAGCATTAGTTTATATACCATTATGAAGTCTGTTGTTTCTTTCTTTCCAAATAAAATATATTACTGTCGTGAAAAACAATAGAGGCTTCACTAAAAAGTTTTTTATTGTGTTTAAATAAAGTCTGAATTTGATGGATACTATCACTTAAATTCTGCATTGTTGCACCTTGGCTGATATTTAGTTTATTTTAGGCTGTAAACCAAATATGCAAAGTGTAGATACACTCAAAATTAAACTATTTATATTTTCATTATCTGATTTCCAGAATAAACAAGTTGTTTCACCCCATTTGTTCCATTTAAAGCATTTTGCTCTAGTAGGCAGCCTATTTAGTACAGCAAAATAAGAGCAAAAAGCCATTTTTGGACATTTTGCTTCATTACGAATAAAACTGTACCAATCAACTTCATTTTCAAATCCTTTAATATTATTCCAAGTGTCTTTGGAAGAAAATTTATTTCTGAAAGATAATTTCTAGTTCCAATGATCCTCAACCAGATTTAAGTTCATAGAAAGCTTACTTATAGAATTTTTGAAAACAAAAATAGTAGGATTTTTTTGCATGTCCAAATTTGAGCTATTAATAGTGCTATCAATATTATTAATATTTCTCCTTAATATATAAAAATTATTCCAACCAAAGAGACTGATTAAAGAATTACAATTTATCCAGGGATCAAATTATAAACTTGTGTTTTTCCCATTTTTAAAGTTTCAGTCAATCAACTTAGAACCAGTCTGCCTACAATTAAAATATTTTTCCAAGTAAAAGAGCAGTGGTTTTCTATAAGCATAGTCCAATTTTTTTATTCTTGACATATTTAGCCCTCATCCACTTATCCCATAAATAATTTCTAGAAACAAATTTCCAAAAAGGCTTCAAATTACATGCATCACTTAAGTTTTTAAAGTTTTTAAGACCCAACTCACTAGCTTTCTTAGTTTCAATAATGGTACCCCAAGTTACTTTGTGATATTTACAATTCCAAATAAAATTAGCATAAAGTTTTTCAATTCTATTTAAAGTTTTGGCAAGATGTTATGAGACTATATCCAATATCAGATAATAGCAGTGATGACAGTGTGAGTAAGTTCTAGTCTACCAGCAATAGATAATAATCTACTCGACCAATGATCTATTTTATTATGAATAATATCAAATAGCTTGGCACAATAATTGTCTTTTATTTGGTTAGAGCTAAGTGATAGCCCCAAGTATTTGACAGGAAAAGAGCCTTCTTGAAATTTTAATTAGTTTAGAATACTCTACTTGCAAAAGCAGTTTTTACTAAAATAAAATTTTGTTTTGCTTTCATTAACAGAAAGCCTTACAAATTCTTTTAATTTCAAAATTGCCCTTTATAACTGATGCACTCTGTAAATTAGCTTTCATAAAAATAAGCAAGTCACCAACATATAATTAGGGTTTAATAGAATTGATAGGTTTAAACTTGTTGAGAAATTTATCTTTGTAAATTTGTAGAGTAAAATATTCCATTTCAATAGTAAGTAGGTAAGGGGATAGTGGATCTCCCTGCTTAATGCCTCTGTTACTATTAATAAACCCACATGGGGATCCATTAATAAGGATGGAATATGTAACAATACAAATATATTCTTTAACCCAATTGTAAAATTTCTCATTGAAACCGAACTGCTTCATCATGTGTAGAATAAAGTTTTATTAATTTTATCAAAAGTTTTTTGAATATCAACCTTGATACACATTTGTTCTTGTCTTGATGGCTAAAGTTCCTCAGTAATTCATGTGCCAGTAAAGTGTTTTAAACTATAAGCCTGTCAGGAATAAAAACACAGTGATTTTCAGAAATAAGGTATTAAAAAAAAACTAATTTTGCTGCTGAGAATATTACCAATGATTATATATATAGCAAGCTACACATCTATAATCACCAAAAAAAATTGGGATGTTTACTTTAGGAACCAAAGTAATAAATGTATGATTTAAGCTTTTAATAATTTTTCCAAAGGAAAAAAAAATCATTAATAAACATTAAATAATGAAGATTTGATATCCTCCCAGTGAGTTTTGTAAAACTTAGCACCAAACCAATCTGGGCCTGGACTTTTGTCGTCTTTAGCATTGAAAACGATATATTTATATCATTTAAACTAACTTAAGCAAGGAGAATTTCTGTACTATTTGGCTTAAGGAAAAAATTCAGTATCAATTTGAGGAGAAGAAATAGGGTTGTCATTAGACGTATAAAGCTCACTAATGAAAGATACTGCCTCGTTAGCTAACTCTTTAGAATCATTCATAATGTCCCCCTTTTCATTATATATTTTTCCTATGTTATTAATGTGTTTCCTATTAGACATTTTGGCATAGAAAATTTTTCTAGGGGTGTCACCACAAGTAAGCCAGTCAATCTTGGCTTTTTGCCTAAGATTAATTTCTTCTACATGAAGTTCACTGATTAAATTTCTTTGCAGATTAAAAAATTTGTTAATGAGCAAAGAGTTTAGGCTATCTAAGTTAATATTGTTTTGAAGATCTAAACTTTCCTTTCTTAAAGTATTGATTTTATTTTTTGGCTTGCTTTTATTCCAACTTTTGAGGTTATTTTTTGTACTTTGTAGAAAAAACTGAATTGAAATTAGGTTGTACCATGGCATTTTAATTGCAGACTTTTATTCATAATATTCTTATAAGAAACATCATATACCCAGCCATTCTTAAATATAAAAGGGGAGTTAGAAAAGGCAGAATCATTGTGAGAAAAAGATAAAAGCAAAGGGGTGTGATCACTGGTAGCTTGAGCTAAACCAAAACATTTAAATTAGGGAATAATTTAAGAAAATTTTAATTTGAAAGGATTCTACCAAGTTCACAGTGCATATTTGTATATTCCCCAGATTTCCAAGTATGTTTGCTACCAGGAATAAATGGTTCAACAAAACCAGTTTTCAACAAAAAGTTAGAAAAAAATTAACTTTTTGAGAGGAATGTTACTACCACCTCTTTTTTCTAATGCATGCATGACTATATTAAAATCACCCATTATAAACCAAGATTTAGAAATACATTTATTAAGAAGTTCAATATGATTCCAGAACAAAAGTCTATCTTTTCAAATTTTGAAGCATAAACGAAGGCAATATCAATTTGAAAACCACCCTTGTTTATGAAGTTACAGATGATGATAGTCCATACAAAATATATTCATATCCCAGATGTTGACATCCCATGCCACTGTGATTCTGCCATTACCTCCCATACTATTATTATTAAAAAAGCTTCTAGTTTTTCAACAATTTTAGCTGTAAAACTGAAATACTTTTATTACTAAGCTATTGCTTTAAAAAACCAATAATGTATGGTCTACGAGAGAAAATCAAATTAAAGAGGTCTAATTGCCTTTCGGGAAAATTTAGACCTCTGGTATTCCAAGAAATAATCGTCATTATAAAAATATAAAAATGATAACAGATATATATCACATAGAAGATTACCTTTTGCTTCTTTTCTCAGCTTTCTACCTTTTTTCTTGTATGAGGCTATGCCTTTAATTGATTTCCACTTTGGATTTTTTGAAATGTATTTATTTTTGAAATCGTCATCGACATTGATTGTATCTTCTGAGTTAGTTGCCTCTTCATTGTTGGTATTTAACTCAATGAGAGATTTAACTCAGTTTTTTTCTTACTTTTCTTCTTGGCTTTATTTGAGGAGATGGAATTTGAGAAATTTTTAGCTGCTGCAATAATAATATTTCCATCCTTTGTTCTGGCAGTAAAATCTTCATTGTCTGAAGTTTCCCTATCTGAACTTTCTATATGATCTTCAAGTTTCGTTTCTTCAGTATTTGATGCTTTGTCAATTTCGAAGTTAATTGATTTTTCTATTGGTATTTTGAGGGCTTCTTCATTGACTTGCATGCTTTCTATACCTGGTTCAGGAAATTGAATATTGACTTCGTCTGCCATTTCTTGTTATGACATTAATGGATCATCTGATTCTTGAACATTTGCAATATTTTCTTGTGTTTGCACGAAAAGTCGGAGCTTCTTGCTTCCATGGAGACTGGGTAGTCGCTTTTTATTTCTTTGTTCCATTGTCACCCTTATTCCTTCGATTACTTCTCCAAATCACATATATTCCCTCCTGTGTCGCCTTCTGCTTCCAGATCCTTGCCATCTCTGCCCAGCTTTCGCTGTCGTGGCCTTCTGCTCCCCTTCCCAATCTCAGATCTAGATTTAAACCCTATATTTTGTCTTTTTGTCGATCCCTCGCCTTGTCATAGTCTTAGTTATTTGCTTCACACTGTAGATCTTCCCCT
The DNA here is from genome assembly GCA_030737875.1 of Allium sativum. Taxonomy (NCBI): domain Eukaryota; kingdom Viridiplantae; phylum Streptophyta; class Magnoliopsida; order Asparagales; family Amaryllidaceae; genus Allium; species Allium sativum. Next base: position 677,963,449 of record CM060926.1, on the reverse strand, counting down.
GGTTCTTCGTTTGATTATGCGGAGTGCTCATCTAGTTGTCGTTGCTCTCACCTGGCTCTACACTTCTTCAACTTGCATCCTTCCCAGCTTTAACTTTCTTGCTCTTAGTGCTTTAACCATCACCAAAAGGCAGTTGTAACTTGGTTATAGTGTGGATCGTTCGCTACGTGCTAGTGAGTCGGTTCTAGCTCTATTAGTGATACTGTATTTTTTTGGATAGATGGCTCCATAGGGTGTTCTATTGGGTTTTGGTGTACTCTGCAAACTGTGGTGAGTGTCATCTTGTTTTCCTAGTGGCTGCGTGGATTTCAGTGTTTGTTTTGCAAGTGCTTGTGTTTCTTGGGTGGGTGTGCTGGTTTTGAAGCTTTGTAGGAGTTTGTTTGCTATTGTTGATGGGTATGTTACACTACACCACAAAGCTTATTTTGTCACTCCCCTATCCTCTAAATTTAATACGGTCTATAGCCGTATTAAATTAGAGAGGGTTCTGAGCCGTGCCTGTCCATTTAGAGAAGGCTTATAGCCTAATTTGAATTTGGCCCAATTATTGACCGTATCAAACTGCATCAACTTAGTGTAAAATTTTACCAAAAACGCAGACGTGCTCCCTCCTTTCTTTTCATTTCCCTCTCACGCTCAATTTCCTCCTTTTTTTCTAATTTCCCTCTACCCGTGCCCTCTGTCGAATACTGTACTCGGTGCGATCGAAAAAGCTTGGAAATCGAAAAAAATTGTTCTCTAATCAATTCGAACCGCTCTCAGTTTTACAAATCTGGTAAATATTTATCTGATTCGATGATTTTTTTTTCCATACCATGTTCCAGGGTTACATCGTTAGTGTTTAGTAAATTGTTAAGTAACCAATTCTTAATTAGATTCGATGAAACCAATTCTTATTTAGATTCGATGAAACTAATTCTTATGTTAGGGTTACGAAGTTGATTCGCAGGCGAACTTTCCGGTGGACGCCATTTTTAGTAGTTCGTTCCGAAATTAAGTCTAAACCATGTTTGCATCCATTAATTTTTTTCTGTTTTTTAAAATATATCTATGGATTTTATGCATTTGATGATTTAGGACTTGCTACTGTTAATATTATTGCTAGACGCACAAAACGCTTGCTAACTAATCTATGATATTGTTTTATGAATCAATCGGTGAAGAAATACCCAAAGTTTTTTTCAGTTTCGTGCTCATAAAGAATTTCACCATGAAACATTTGCGTAAGCATAAAACAAATCATGAGCTAATAATATTCTGTACAAAAACTACAACTGACTAAAGTTATATGATATACGTTTGAAATTTTGTTTTGCTGAATTTAGTTTACCTTAGTTTGGTTTAACTAAATTTAGCAGTTCTACTAAATAAGTAATTCTCTGTGCAAACTGGTTATGTAGCATGCTTCACATTATTTTAGTTAACAAGGTAGTATTGCATTGAGAATATTATGTGCTCATCTTTCTGTTATCATCAAATCCACTTTCATCCATTTGTTATTTTCACCTTTTTCTTATACGTCGATTATCCGATTATCTGTGGGTTAGTAATATCACGCTTATGAATAAATCAATAATAAACCAATTCATCTATGTTGACCTTTGCACAGGGCATTCATAATTTTTTCAAAAAGAAAGAACAATGACAATTATTTGACGTGTTTTGTTGTCTTCTAATTGCCACGCTATTTTCTTGATAATGAATAGACATCGTTCTATTTTTGTCCATTACAGTCACATACGGTCATTGCCCATCTACTTGAGAAACAAATGTACTTGCAGTGTGTTATAGTAAGGATAGTTTTAAACTTTAAAGTATTGGAGATTGAACAGCAATACTTATCTTTCTATTCGACCGTAGCTATAATGGAACTTGACAAGAGGACATGATAACAGCAGATCTATAAGTATTTACATCTGCATTAAGCAATAGTGCATTTTTATAACTAATTTTCCAAAAATCACTTGGGATATGCAATAGTTCAATATCATGACTATTCATTAAAGTTCATTTATCAGTGTTCTTTAACCAGTTACGTTACATTCCTTTTTATTACAGTTAGTTTCCTTTTTTATTGCATCTATTATCATTTTCTAAATAAATGTCGCACGCTTTCTTATGTGTATTTTATGTTGACACCCATTGCTGCTTCATATTCTTTACAGCAGCGATTGTCTATCATAATATCTTCCTTTTTCATGTCATAAATATTTGCAGAAAAACTGTTCAGAGATTGAATTTCTTTGGTTATGTTATTTGGCATTTCAGTTTATTTGAAAACAACATTGTTCACTATAAAATCCATTAAAAAAAATACGAATCAAAGTTAAACTTCTTAACTATTTCATTGTTTTTACAAAAAAAAATGATCTGTATTATCTTATTCACGTTTATGTTTGATGACTGCTTCAAATTTTATGTTTACTTTAGTTTTAAATATTTAGCCCATGTCCTTTCGAAATATTAAATTATTCCCTTCAATCAGTTAAACTTGATAATCAATCACTTTCATATGCATAAGTTAGCTTGCTTATATGATCAAGTCATGATTATTTTTGTGTGTATGAGACAAAGAGGGAGGGGAGGGGGAGGGAGGGAGAGCAGGTGAAGAAGGGAGTGAAAGCTTTTACTGACTTTCATCGAGCAATAAATGATAACAGTTGATAGAAAACATTACCTTACTTATTTATGTTAGTACGCATTCACATATAGAACTGTATGTACAGTTATGGTTTTTTCCGTAGTAAGTTAAATATATTTTTACTTGCCTTTAAATTCATCTTTACTGGATTTGTTGTTACCTATGTTTTTGCAAACCATTATAACTAAAAATGTAACATGCATTTTTACAAACTGAAGTCGCAAACTGGATCAAAAGCAACCCAGTCAGTAAGTTCCTTCTATAATTTTCTAATGCTTCTTTTTTGTATATCATTTTTATATTGTTGCATTTGTTGTTTAGTGATTATGAGTATTGCTGGAATATAACTGCACTTACTTCATATGGCCAGTTTCGTACGAAGTTGTTTTATGTATATGATACGAGATGTGTACCGAGTTTAGGAAGGTTAAAGTGTGACGCTTATTTGGTTATAAAAGGGGAAACCTTCATACTTATATTTATCTGAAAGGAAATATATATGCTGTTACAAGTTAAAATAATCAGTATAAAGGTAGGTGATTTCATAAAGCAGGAATATACTAGTTTATTTGATATATATATATATATATATATATGTTAGCATGATTCCAGGTGTAGTGTACAAGCTTTATACCTAAATATACAGAGTGTTAACTGTTATTTGAGGTACTAATTAAAAAGAATAAGAACACTGGAAAACTAGGTACTTCATATGATCTGGACATATTACTAAGCAATGAGAACTAAGCCTGGAGTTCTCAATTTTGAGTGTAAAAAGTTATAAGTAGAACTAGACTTGTCTGTATATATATAAACATGTTTACTGGAGCTTAGTAAGGTTAGAAACATGGCTTGGACATTGGTATGTATCCTTAAGATTATTCCTTTAAAGAGTACATGTTCATACTGCTACAACTCGATGAAGTTCAGTATAATAAGTAAGATGAGTTAATAAAGCCAGAAGGTACGAGACTGAATGGTCTTATATTCTGGCTTTGCTTTCATTAGTAGATATTCTGGCTTCGCTTTCATTCTTTAATTTAAAGATTTGTTCATTCATGAGCCACACTTTTAAATTACTTATCTCAAATCTCTATGTTTTTCTTCAAATATATGCAAGATTGCTGATGCACTATTTTCTGTCAGTATTACAAAATTGTCACCGACTTATTTACTCCTTTGAGCTTAGAAGAAGGGCAATCGAAAATGCATTTTGGTTTTTACTTCTTTGATTAAATATGTTTATTTATTTCTTTGACTTTACATTTTTTGAATAATTTTGTAAATTGGATGCAGCCTGCCTTTTTGGATGTAATTCAGTTTGCACTTCTGAGGGTTGATATTTACAACGTTTGCGTTTTTGAGTTAAATTTGTAAACCGTGTAGCAGTTGCATTTGAAGTGGTATTTTTTCGCAATGCACACAATTTGTGCTTAGTTTTCATAATCGTAGGGTTCTTTTCTTTTCTTTCCTTTTTTTGGGGGCCCACATACAATTGACTTTTGTTTTCATAATTGCAGTTTTTTTAAATGTACATGCTTCTTGCACTCTGGCACTTTTTCCTCTTTATGCTGTAAAGTTCATGAAGTAGTATATTTTTCATGGTTATTCTTTGCATGTTTATTTTTGAAGTTTGCATGCAGTTTATGTATTGCATGTTCTTTGCATGTTTAGGTCCAAATGGAACTGCATCTGCCGTATCTGGAAAAATTGAAATATCTAAAAAGGTATTCATGTTTAATGGAAATTACTGTAATTGTCTGACTATATTTTTAAATAATCACTGTGTAAAGTATGATTTGTTAAATAGGTACCAGGCATCTTATCTCTGCCAAACACAATTGCTTCTGTGAGAAACATACCCAATTCAACTTATAGACAAAGACAACGTCATAAGACTAGCGAAAGAACCATTAGAGGCATACTTCCTAACAAATACGAACTACGAACACAAGAAGTGAAATCTGAGAGAGACAAGCATCCATGTCGTCCACCTCACCCTCACATTAAATCATATTCCTCTAATTCTTATAATGATGGAGAACGACAACCACATGGTTCTGTAACTATATTAAGCAATACAAAGGAGAAACAACAAATAATTGGAGATAAAGGTGTGTCTAATAGTTCGAAAGCTGCATATGAGGTTCCACTAGACTATGGAGGAATTAGATCTGTTCTGCCAAACTCTAGCAAAAATGCAGAAAATAGAAGTGGTCGTTCTAATTTTTCTCTTACTGAGAATGGTAACTTTCTTTTTCTTGTTTGTTGTGTAATTATTAATTTATTTTGGACAATTGTGAGTCACTTTTAAACGGAAACCCTTTTGCTTTGGAAGCGTCAAAAGTCAATTTTAACATTAAAAAAATAGACGATTTCCGATGTATTTTGTTTTGAATTTGGTGAAACATATATTTGAAATAAATACAAAGGCGCTTATCTTTAAGATTGTCAAATGCTGTTATGATATGGATATATTTTGCAGCTGATTAAAAAAGTTAGAGCATATGTTCATTATGGTACAGGTGCAACAAGATATGTTGTTCGCCGTGGAAAGGACGGACAGAGATTTTCAATTTATTCCAAAGGAAAACAGTCTAAGAGAGGAGTGTTTGCTAACTATGGCACATACGATGTCAGTTGTATAAAAGATATCTCTGGAGATGCATAATTCCTGTTACTTAGATAAATCTGACTGATGCTCATTTGTTTGTTGCTTCGCAGAGGCAGATGTGGGTTCAGAAATCAGGTTCTGGTTCATAATTCCTTGTTTGTAGTGGGTAAGTTGTCTTATATTTTGGACTGTTTAGGCAAATTTTTTTTACTTTTTCTTAACTCTAGGAAAATAACTTGAAAAAACTATGTTCTGAAACTTCCAGGATGTCTTTTTACCGACATATAATTTGGGAAAACATTGCTTCAGTTACCTTTACTCGTTTACCTTTTCTTTATGTTCTTTTTTAGAGAACAGGCCTAGGCATTGCTTGATTTGCCATCTAAAGATATTCTGGCTTCGCTTTCATCAGTAGATAAACTGCTTGGGCCTAGTGCTAATATCGCTTTCGCTTTCATCGGTAGATCTTCTGGCTTTTATTTCCTACTACAAAAGTGAATGTCAAACTACTTATGGTAATCCTGTGGATTACATATGATTTAGAATACCAGATGAAACCTTGGATGTGGTTTATTACATTTGCATGGTAAAGGCATCTCCATATGGTTCTTCCAATTCTGTTAATGCTTTTGTATTATGCATACCTGAGGCTTACCATGTTATAGAAATTTCTCTATACAAGGGTACTCAGCTCCGTTTATTGTTAAATGAAACAGATACATTATTTGCTGATAATGTTGTAAGCTCATTGACGATGATGATACAGATGGATGTTAAACTTAATAACTGAAATGGATCACTTATTTATGATAAATAGACATATGTAAAAGATTATTTTCGTAAGTTAATATAAAATGCATTATAATGACAAGTTAACAGGTTGATATCCCATCTTTATATGTTGTGTGAATCATATTTATATCAATCTCACCTTCCATGCTGCATTGGATCTTTTGATGATTAAAGCATTTTTTTTATTTCCTTAAGTTTATATTTAGTTTTATAGGTAGTCAATGTCCAAAACAGTTTTTATAATTTTAGCACAGGCTATGGTATATGTACTTCAATGATCTTGTATGACTGTCCTGACTTTGTTTATGGTTTGCTGTTAGATTCTTAGTTTGAATCCCCAGCTCCGGGCTGTCATGGATGCGGACCCTCAACTCAGAGAGATGATGCAAAATCCCGAATTCATATAACAGCTAGCTAACACTGAAACAATGCAAGTAATATTCCCTCTTATAAATACGAATAGCCTCTTGTAAACACGAATAGCGTTTATAATGATAATCTGATTATTTAACTATGTATTTTGCATCATCTTATGTCATTGCAGACGCTATTTTCATGGTTCACTGGTCAGCAACCCAACCAGTAAGTTCCTTCTATAATTTTCTAATGCATCTTTTTTGTGTATCATTTTTATGCTGTTGCATTTGTTGTTTAGTAATTTGTATTTTTTTTAACTATGTACTTTTATTCGTATTTTTTTAATGGATTTTATGGCGAACAATGTTGTTTTGATATAAACTGAAATGCCAAATAAAACAAACCAAACAAATTCAGTCTCTGAACAATTTTTCTGCAAATATTTAAGACATGAAAAAGGAAGATGTTATGATAGACAATCGCTGTTGTAAAGAATATGAAGCAGCAATGGGTGTTAACATAAAATACACATAAGAAAGCGTGCGAAATTCATTTAGAAAAAGATAATCGATGCAATAAAAAAGGAAATTGACTGTAATAAAAAGGATTGTAATGTAATTGGTTAAAGAACACTGATAAATGAACTTTAATGAATAGTCATGATATTGAACTATTGCATATCCCAAGTGATTTTTGGAAAATTAGTTATAAAAATGCACTATTGCTTAATGCAGATGTAAATACTTATAGATACGTTGTTATCCTGTCCTCTTGTCAAGTTCCATTATCACCAACTATAATTCAAGAATCGTCCAACATAGCCTTCTTTCGGTTTATCTTGATTCACTTATACATTGCTTGCATTGCTTATTTCAGGTATTGCATTGCTTATTCCAGTGGCGTTACCGAAGCAATTCTTCTTTCGGAGCTATTTCAGGTATGGTTTCGCTGTTATAAAATTTAGTCGCAGTCTTACGTATTCAGCAAGGAGAATTTCAAGCTTTTGTGCTCTTATCCGACTTATAATTGGATCGTTAATAATTTACAACCGCAGCATTGCACATGGGTATTAGAATTAGACCTCTTACCACTATAATTTATTCTTTATAATATAATTTACAACTGAGTCTCAGGAGTTTGGGTACTGAATTATCAACTGGGTATTAGAATTGGATCGATAATTATCAACTGGGTATTAGAATTGGGTACTATAATTTATAATATAATTTACAACTGGGTATTAGAATTAGATCGTTAATAATTTACAACTGAGGCATTGCACTGAGGCACATGCACACCAGCTAGACTCATCACTACTATAGATATCTATGTTAAATATATGCAAACTGGATCAGTTTGCAACTGAGTCACAAACTGAGGCCAGTATGCAACTCAGTTGCAAACTGAGTCGTAAACTGATCCAGTTTGCGACCTCAGTCGCACCACTAACTAAACTTTTGTAGTGTATTTGTGTGTGTCTTTTCTTTATTTTATCATCAATAGATATTTAGGATGTCACACAGACCTCACACCATTATTCTCATGCTTTATTGATAATTGATCATGGAGTACTGCTCAAGTCTTACGTACTTTCCATTCTTATTTGTTTATCATGAATGGGCAATTGCATGCTGCACACTGCTTACTCTATTATATTCATTTAACAGTCACCAATAAATAATTAGATGCTATCCTAGTCTTCGATCAGCAATGCCAATTTTAGTGTTGAAGTTTGACATTTAGCAGTCATATAGGACTTCGATACTGCTGATTATTCTCATGCATGATTGTGAATTTTTCCTTGCAGCAGTGCATCATCTGCACCACTAATGTAGTAGCGCATCATCTGGCACTGGTGTAGTGGTGCATTTGTGGTGCAATCAGTTTGCGACTTCAATCGCAAACTGATCCAGTTTGCGACTTCTGTCGCAAACTGAGTCCAGTTTGCAACTCAGTTGCAAACTGGATCAGATTGCGACTTCAGTCGGTCGCAAACTGAGTCCAGTTTGCGACTTAGTTGCAAACAGGACTCAGTTTGCAACTCAATTGCAAACTGAGTCCAGTTTGAGAGTCGCAAACTGAGTCCAGTTTGCAACTCAGTTGCAAACTGGATCAGTGGTGTTGCAAACTGGATCAGTGGTGTCTTCTGTCAATTTACTATTCTTGTTCTTTACAGATCGGTTAGTGTGTGTTTCGCGCATTCGGGGTTGTTTTGGTGGGGGGAAGTTTTTGATATAGTTTAAAAAAGAACAAAAAGGTGAAATTTACATTTAACAAAGCCACCTCTCCAAATTTGATTTAATAAAAACGCTCTTTTCTAAAATGATGGCATAAATCTTACGTTTGATGTATCGTTACTGAAGCTTTTTATGTGCATTATTATGTTTATCTAATTTCTCATTTTATGTACATGACTTGTTGTGGAGACGAAACTAAACTGATGCTTGTTATTTTAATTTCTTTTCAGGCTTTGGAACAAGCATGAGTTGCATGGGCTCGACAACGGCAGTTTTGTTGTCTTTTTTTTTAGAACAAGAACTATGAACATTATGCTTTTGTATATATTGTGTTATGTGGTTTGTATTAACTGAAGTTACGGTTTATGTTTTAATCGAATTATGCTTTGTGTATCTTTTTTATATACTGTTATAAGGGTGCAACGTATCTTCTTAATTGTGAATGTATATATGTGTATATATATATCAATGGGTGCAGTGTTTCTGTATATTGCATATATGATGTACCGATTTTGATACGGCTTATATGTATATATATATATATCAATGGGTGCAGTGTTTCTGTATATTGCATATATGATATACCGATTTTGATACGGTTAAAAGCCGAATCTAATTCGTTGATATCATTGTAGGAATGAGGCATTAAACACGGTTTTAAACCGTATCAGTATAGCAGTTTAATACGGATTTAAGCCGTATCAATCTACGAATTTGATACGGCTTAAAACAGTATCGATCTATGAAGTTGATAGTGCCAGCATGCTAATTTGATACGGTTTTAAGCCGTATCAATTTATCAATTTGATACGGCATAAAACCGTATCAAATTGATAACTTGATACGGCTTAAAACTGTATCTATCTATCAATTTGATTCGGTTTTGAGCCATATCGATTTATGAATTTGATACGGTGTAAAACCGTATCAAAACAACAGAGACGCCATTTTTTGATACGGTCTAGAGCACTGCCAAATCAATTTTGATACGGTCCAAAGCACTGCAAAAGTACTTTCCAGAATAAACAAGTTGTTTCACCCCATTTGTTCCATTTAAAGCATTTTGCTCTAGTAGGCAGCCTATTTAGTAAAGCAAAATAAGAGCAAAAAGCCATTTTTGGACATTTTGCTTCATTACGAATAAAACTGTACCAATCAACTTCATTTTCAAATCCTTTAATATTATTCCAAGTGTCTTTGGAAGAAAATTTATTTCTGAAAGATAATTTCCAGTTCCAATGATCCTCAACCAGATTTAAGTTCATAGAAAGCTTACTTATAGAATTTTTGAAAACAAAAATAGTAGGATTTTTTTGCATGTCCAAATTTGAGCTATTAATAGTGCTATCAATATTTCTCCTTAATATATAAAAATTATTCCAACCAAAGAGACTGATTAAAGAATTACAATTTATCCAGGGATCAAATTATAAACTTGTGTTTTTCCCATTTTTAAAGTTTCAGTCAATCAACTTAGAACCAGTCTGCCTACAATTAAAATATTTTTCCAAGTAAAAGAGCAGTGGTTTTCTATAAGCATAGTCCAATTTTTTTATTCTTGACATATTTAGCCCTCATCCACTTATCCCATAAATAATTTCTAGAAACAAATTTCCAAAAAGGCTTCAAATTACATGCATCACTTAAGTTTTTAAAGTTTTTAAGACCCAACTCACTAGCTTTCTTAGTTTCAATAATGGTACCCCAAGTTACTTTGTGATATTTACAATTCCAAATAAAATTAGCATAAAGTTTTTCAATTCTATTTAAAGTTTTGGCAAGATGTTATGAGACTATATCCAATATCAGATAATAGCAGTGATGACAGTGTGAGTAAGTTCTAGTCTACCAGCAATAGATAATAATCTACTCGACCAATGATCTATTTTATTATGAATAATATCAAATAGCTTGGCACAATAATTGTCTTTTATTTGGTTAGAGCTAAGTGATAGCCCCAAGTATTTGACAGGAAAAGAGCCTTCTTGAAATTTTAATTAGTTGAGAATACTCTACTTGCAAAAGCAGTTTTTACTAAAATAAAATTTTGTTTTGCTTTCATTAACAGAAAGCCTTACAAATTCTTTTAATTTCAAAATTGCCCTTTATAACTGATGCACTCTGTAAATTAGCTTTCATAAAAATAAGCAAGTCACCAACATATAATTAGGGTTTAATAGAATTGATAGGTTTAAACTTGTTGAGAAATTTATCTTTGTAAATTTGTAGAGTAAAATATTCCATTTCAATAGTAAGTAGGTAAGGGGATAGTGGATCTCCCTGCTTAATGCCTCTGTTACTATTAATAAACCCACATGGGGATCCATTAATAAGGATGGAATATGTAACAATACAAATCTATTCTTTAACCCAATTGTAAAATTTCTCATTGAAACCGAACTGCTTCATCATGTGTAGAATAAAGTTTTATTAATTTTATCAAAAGTTTTTTGAATATCAACCTTGATACACATTTGTTCTTGTCTTGATGGCTAAAGTTCCTAAGTAATTCATGTGCCAGTAAAGTGTTTTAAACTATAAGCCTGTCAGGAATAAAAACACAGTGATTTTCAGAAATAAGGTATTAAAAAAAAACTAATTTTGCTGCTGAGAATATTACCAATGATTATATATATACCAAGCTACACATCTATAATCACCAAAAAAAATTGGGATGTTTACTTTAGGAACCAAAGTAATAAATGTATGATTTAAGCTTTTAATAATTTTTCCAAAGGAAAAAAATCATTAATAAACATTAAATAATGAAGATTTGATATCCTCCCAGTGAGTTTTGTAAAACTTAGCACCAAACCAATCTGGGCCTGGACTTTTGTCGTCTTTAGCATTGAAAACGATATATTTATATCATTTAAACTAACTTAAGCAAGGAGAATTTCTGTACTATTTGGCTTAAGGAAAAAATTCAGTATCAATTTGAGGAGAAGAAATAGGGTTGTCATTAGACGTATAAAGCTCACTAATGAAAGATACTGCCTCGTCAGCTAACTCTTTAGAATCATTCATAATGTCCCCCTTTTCATTATATATTTTTCCTACGTTATTAATGTGTTTCCTATTAGACATTTTGGCATAGAAAAATTTTCTAGGGGTGTCATCACAAGTAAGCCAGTCAATCTTGGCTTTTTGCCTAAGATTAATTTCTTCTACATGAAGTTCACTGATTAAATTTCTTTGCAGATTAAAAAATTTGTTAATGAGCAAAGAGTTTAGGCTATCTAAGTTAATATTGTTTTGAAGATCTAAACTTTCCTTTCTTAAAGTATTGATTTTATTTTTTGGCTTGCTTTTATTCCAACTTTTGTGGTTATTTTTTGTACTTTGTAGAAAAAACTGAATTGAAATTAGGTTGTACCATGGCATTTTAATTGCAGACTTTTATTCATAATATTCTTATAAGAAACATCATATACCCAGCCATTCTTATAAAAGGGGAGTTAGAAAAGGCAGAATCATTGTGAGAAAAAGATAAAAGCAAAGGGGTGTGATCACTGGTAGCTTGAGCTAAACCAAAACATTTAAATTAGGGAATAATTTAAGAAAATTTTAATTTGAAAGGATTCTACCAAGTTCACAGTGCATATTTGTATATTCCCCAGATTTCCAAGTATGTTTGCTACCAGAAATAAATGGTTCAACAAAACCAGTTTTCAACAAAAAGTTAGAAAAAAATTAACTTTTTGAGAGGAATGTTACTACCACCTCTTTTTTCTAATGCATGCATGACTATATTAAAATCACCCATTATAAACCAAGATTTAGAAATACATTTATTAAGAAGTTCAATATGATTCCAGAACAAAAGTCTATCTTTTCAAATTTTGAAGCATAAACGAAGGCAATATCAATTTGAAAACCACCCTTGTTTATGAAGTTACAGATGATGATAGTCCATACAAAATATATTCATATCCCAGATGTTGACATCCCATGCCACTGTGATTCTGCCATTACCTCCCATACTATTATTATTAAAAAAGCTTCTAGTTTTTCAACAATTTTAGCTGTAAAACTGAAATACTTTTATCACTAATCTATTGCTTTAAAAAACCAATAATGTATGGTCTACGAGAGAAAATCAAATTAAAGAGGTCTAATTGCCTTTCGGGAAAATTTAGACCTCTGGTATTCCAAGAAATAATCGTCATTATAAAAATATAAAAATGATAACAGATATATATCACATAGAAGATTACCTTTTGCTTCTTTTCTCAGCTTTCTACCTTTTTTCTTGTATGAGGCTATGCCTTTAATTGATTTCCACTTTGGATTTTTTGAAATGTATTTATTTTTGAAATCGTCATCGACATTGATTGTATCTTCTGAGTTAGTTGCCTCTTCATTGTTGGTATTTAACTCAATGAGAGATTTAACTCAGTTTTTTTCTTACTTTTCTTCTTGGCTTTATTTGAGGAGATGGAATTTGAGAAATTTTTAGCTGCTGCAATAATAATATTTCCATCCTTTGTTCTGGCAGTAAAATCTTCATTGTCTGAAGTTTCCCTATCTGAACTTTCTATATGATCTTCAAGTTTCGTTTCTTCAGTATTTGATGCTTTGTCAATTTCGAAGTTAATTGATTTTTCTATTGGTATTTTGAGGGCTTCTTCATTGACTTGCATGCTTTCTATACCTGGTTCAGGAAATTGAATATTGACTTCGTCTGCCATTTCTTGTTATGACATTAATGGATCATCTGATTCTTGAACATTTGCAATATTTTCTTGTGTTTGCACGAAAAGTCGGAGCTTCTTGCTTCCATGGAGACTGGGTAGTCGCTTTTTATTTCTTTGTTCCATTGTCACCCTTATTCCTTCGATTACTTCTCCAAATCACATATATTCCCTCCTGTGTCGCCTTCTGCTTCCAGATCCTTGCCATCTCTGCCCAGCTTTCGCTGTCGTGGCCTTCTGCTCCCCTTCCCAATCTCAGATCTAGATTTAAACCCTATATTTTGTCTTTTTGTCGATCCCTCGCCTTGTCATAGTCTTAGTTATTTGCTTCACACTGTAGATCTTCCCCTGGTTCTTCGTTTGATTATGCGGAGTGCTCATCTAGTTGTCGTTGCTCTCACCTGGCTCTACACTTCTTCAACTTGCATCCTTCCCAGCTTTAACTTTCTTGCTCTTAGTGCTTTAACCATCACCAAAAGGCAGTTGTAACTTGGTTATAGTGTGGATCGTTCGCTACGTGCTAGTGAGTCGGTTCTAGCTCTATTAGTGATACTGTATTTTTTTGGATAGATGGCTCCATAGGGTGTTCTATTGGGTTTTGGTGTACTCTGCAAACTGTGGTGAGTGTCATCTTGTTTTCCTAGTGGCTGCGTGGATTTCTGTGTTTGTTTTGCAAGTGCTTGTGTTTCTTGGGTGGGTGTGCTGGTTTTGAAGCTTTGTAGGAGTTTGTTTGCTATTGTTGATGGGTATGTTAATGCTCTTTTGAGCTACATCTGATCATATGTTGTTGGAAAGGATTTGTCTCTGGTGATTAGTGTTGCTCTTGGGTAGCTTGTAAGGGTTTTGTGTATTCCGGACTGTTTTTGTAGCTCAGTAGTGTGAGTTGTAATTGTGATTGCTTAGCAAGTTGTGTTTGTAAATTATGGTCTATTTTGGTCAGTATTTACTAACACTAGGTATGTGTGTCTTGTGACTGCCTTGGCAGCTGGATATGTAAGTGTTTTCTTTTTTTTTCTAGCTGAAAATCGCCCTGGGTGGTGTTTTTTCATAAGTTAAAAAATGTCTTTAGATAGGCATGCAGTCCGGTTATTTCCTGTTGTATTTTGTACTCATTATTTGTTGTAATGAGAAAGTGTTACAGATCATTTTAAAAATCGGTTGGCCTTGCCAATAAAACATTTCCTTGTGTTTCAAGACTAGAATCCTTTTGCTTTTGAGGATTATTTTCTGCTACAGAATGCAATTCTTCTGTATTTTCTGAGATGTTTCTGTCTTCTGCATTAGACCCTTCCTTTTCTTTTTGAGGCCGGTTGCTATGCTGCTTCTTGAAAGCTTCACATATTTCTATATGAGGATTTTCTTTTAATGGACAAACTTAGCAATTCTTTGGGTGAAAAATATGCAAAGTTTGGAATTTAGAAAGAATGACATATTTTAGTGCAAAAGTGGATTCAGGGGGGGCCCATTATTATTTCCCCTTTAATACTAAATGTGTCATTCTCCCTAAAATCCAAACTTTGCATACTTTTCACCAAAAAAATTGCTATATTTGTCTTTCAGTCTATTTTCCACTTTTTATACTATGTCCAAAACATTTACACACCTTACATCTATGTGGAACCTCATTCATATTCTATAGGTTGCACAATAGTTTCCCTATCATACATATATATATAATAGCTTCACTAGGTAGGTCATTTTCAACATTAATCTCCATTAAAATTCAAGCAAAATTTAATCTTGTTTCACGTGTTATGTGTTCATCCAATTTTAAAGATATTCCAACAATGCTAGCAATGGCACTAAAAGCATCCCTATTTCATAATTTCAAATTTAAATATGGCTATAGGGAAAGTGGAAAGAAGATCTTTTATCAAATTTAATAGAACTGGTCCATTTTTTCAAAATAAAAAGTTTGTCATTTATAAAATATGGACCACAATTTAGAACTTTGACACAACCTTCTATTTTGCAAATCTAATGATAAAAAAGCCATTACTTATCGTAAAAATATTGAAAGCACCTTAAGGGTTCCACTCCGAAGAGATGTAGGCCTGGAAGTGATGATATGCACGTCGGTTGCCAAAAACATAAGCGATAACCGATTATCCCCATTTCTTTCGATTCGTTTGCTAATGGTCTCTTTCATTTTTTTTATTTATTTTTTCATTTAAATTGAGGGACAATATATTCTATATCAAAATCTAATTCGATACCCTCAGTTTTGATCATATCAACCCAGGTAGAAGAAGTGTTATTGAATTTTTCTGGAATTTGATTATGTTATTGATGAATTGTTCTATTTCTTGGTCTTGAGTGGAGCTCCTGTTTATATGAATGGTTACTAAAACTTTCCCGCCCTGTCCCCATACCTCCTGTTTTCTGTTGTTAACTCGAACTTTCTGAATGGAAAGCTTTCTTATGGACTGAACCACAACTTCATCACTTTCTTTACCTCGAAGTTGCATATTGCAAAAAAACATGAACATACCAAAAAAAACTTGAGGAGAAAACAAATTGATGTCCATCATTAATCATGAGATAATAGATGATCTGAATAAAAAATATAATGGCGGATCGATGCATGAGTAAATATTAGAATAAAAGTATGCAAATAAAAAAACTAAACACAACATTAGGAAGTTAGAAGTTTTCTTCCCATTAGGATTAAGTTAAACATCGGCTTACCACTACATGAAAAATGCACAAACATCCAACCAGATGCAACCTAGAAGCTAGGAGAACAAGTATCAGCCTAGTTATTACAAATTCATTGTCTTGACATAAATATTACAAACATAAAACCATGCACATAAGATAGAATATGAGCAACCTTCAACTTTAACCATGGAAATTTGGGAAATGATGAGAATGATCAGAGTATGGTCGGAAGAAAAATGAGACTAGAGAAAACAAAACGTTCTCCCTAAAGATAGGGAACCACAGCACGACACTTTCACCGTAGCCATGTGTTCACCACAGGTACTTTTTTAGACGAAGAAAACGAAAACCTACTAGGAGGGTTAAAATGGAAAAATTATAAGTTAACCCTCATCTTAACTAATGTGACCAAAGCTCTCCTTAGAGCTTTAACCTCATGAAATATATAACTTAAAATGGAGAGAAAAAGAAAAAAAGAAAAAAAAAAACTAAATTTTGTTATTTATGTTATGTAGCTACTCCCAGCCATTGGCGATTTTCTTAATTAGCATCCAATCCTTGGGTTTGCGCTGTCCGTAGATTATGTTAGCTTAAAGGTTCAAATTACCTTTATTTTTTTTAGATACCCCGTTATGCCTCCATAGGCGAGGGATATCCAGTTTCTTTATTATCTTGGAGCCAATTTCGATTTGGCTCAATTTTGAAGCGTGTGAGCATGCATATGCTTTAAGCTCATCCTGGAGCTTAATTGCATAGTACTAGAGCGAACCATTCTCGACTGTACCAAGTGAGAATCAGAACACTTTGGATCCACATATTTCAAAAAAAATTGAAATATTGGGAGAAAGACACGCATGTCCTATGTTTGTTAGAGATGCAAATGGATAAAAATGACACATGGACTGTGAAGAGGAAGAGGAAATGGTAGAGCAGAGAAAGAATGAAATGATCAAAACCATGGTTAAGCCAAAGGTCACTCGAATGCTGATGATGGAGAAGGAGTAATAGAAAGTAGTCCGTAACGATTAGCAGCCGCAGTTGTAGCCGCAACAGTCATGCCAGTCATGCCTGCTTTATGGCAAAGCACACTGTTAAAGAAATATATTAGTATTATTAATAGATCAAAAAAGAAAATGCCATAACAGAATGAAAAACCATTAAATGAAAAATAATATTACCAATGAATTAATGGAAAATACACTGGGCTAATTTTTCATGGTACAAAATTAATACTCTTGTTTTAGTTCTGAATCAAAGTTGGAGATTCAATTTTCATGTTTATGACGGGATTCACACAATTAAAAGGTGTTTATGCTACATAATGTAGACTGAAATCACATGGCATGACCCAGGAACTGTGAAGTTTCTAAGTATATCTAGCACAATTTGGTGTATGATTATAATCTTTGACTAACCTGGTTGAGAAGTAGCTGGTGTTAGTGCCATGGATGCACCATAATACTGCTGGCCAAATCCAGTAACTGAAGTGGATGAAGGATACTGAAACATCTGAGGATACTGCACAGAGTTATATCCTTGAAAGTTACTAGGGTAGCCTTGGGCATGGCCGTAGGCAGTTGCGGTTGTGCCTGTCGCTCCTTGCTGTCCGATCGGAAAGTAGGGATAATATGCACCGTTTGCTGCTGCCACTGCCCCTGCGCCATACATCTGTGGGTACTGAGCAGTTGCTACCCCTCCTCCATACATGTTGTAGTAGTTCTGTTATATATTTTGCAAAATTCAATTAAGTTTGAAACATCTAATAGGATTAATACTCTAGCTACAAAGGTTCCGGTCCAATATATAGACTAAGGAATGCTTCAAATGAAATGACTGTAGAATATGTAAAGATTAATATAATGTTTCCCAACCAGTTCTCCTAGATATCTCACATAGTGATGCACTTTATACATATTCAAGATATGAAAGGAAAATTATACGTTTGACTTGAACAGAGGCTATTTAAGATTTAACTTTTGATCACAGTTCCTTTAAAATTAACCATACACAGTAGAATTTGTCTTGTTCCTTTTTCTTCTAAACATAAAATAAAATGAATAGTTTATCAGCCTTTGGCCTTGTTAATTTGTAAATGTACAAAAGTTCCTTTTTGGGTGGAGTATGTATAATATCTGTGTTAGGAAAACATAATTCAAATTGACTGTTTGGCTGTTGTTTTCTGCTCAAAAGTCAGAATAAGTGTTGTCGTTAAGATAGAAGTTTTAAGTGGCATTTAATTGCAACTTGCATTTGAAGCGCATATCAATGACATAACTCAAAAAAGTTTACATGTTAGTGTATAATGACTAGTATAGTAGTAGCATCCTGGGAATGGAACAAGAGGTATTGGATTTCAATTCTCGAAAAACAATTACAACTTTCAGAAGAAAACAATAATAGGACACTTCGACGGTTGATTGATGAACCTTAAAAATCATGTATTTTCTTTTTTAACTAAATAAATCATTTAATGAAAAAATTAGCATGTAACACTTTACTAAATCACGTAGATTTTGTATGACATCAAATCATATATATATGTATATATATATATATGTATGTATATATATATATATGTATATATATATATATATATAAAATTTAGTAAATCATGTTATTAGTGATATATGAAGCAAATCTTAAGTTTATATAGTGGTAGTAATGTATTGTTGCTACGGATATTCACAGAAGAGCAGATACTATAACATGATAAGCATAGTACCGATATCATAGAAAGAGGAGTAACCATAACAATATTAACTTACTGGTTACAATTGCAACTGGATAACAAAATCATGAGAATAAGATAACTGATAACTTAGTGAGTGTTATTCAATTTTTGAAATCACGATTTTTAAAGGTTGAGTTTAAAGGGTTTTTTTCAATGTCACAAGACTAAATAACGGCGGTCCGTGCGCATACAAGATTATTCCCATTTAGGAACCGTAACATTTTAATGTTTAAGGTTAACCGCAGTTGGCTCAAGATATACATCATAGTACAAACGGTAGAAACCTATTGTACCACCAACTGTGGCTTTCATCTATTTGCATTAAAATCGACTTTACCAATTTAATATTTCAACCGTGTTGAGTGTCATACAAACATAAAAATTGCTCCTAATATCTTGGATTTAATCAAACAAACTAGACTTCTAATCCAATGCCAAAAGGTAAGTTTAATTAAGCTTTAGACATTCAGCATTCCTTCAACATCACTAATAGAGATTTTCGTCGGTTAGTGCCTAATACAATATGTGTTTGTATTGGGGTGGCTCTTATATCCAAAAGAAAAAGAAAAAGGAAAAATCATTAAAGAATTGGTTCACTTTAATAATAAAAAGTGGTGAGTCTCTTTTATTAGATAACATCAGGTTATGAAATGAGATTCAGGTCAGTTCATAAGCACATACTAAACTCTCTTTTGTTCATTGACAAAATTTAGACTAAGTGCTCTTCTTAAACTTATATCCACATGTTCCAATAATTTTTGAAGTTGAAGAAACTTGAATGCATGTATGCTTATGGTGTCAGCCTTGACCTAATATAAGAATGCCTACACATAGCTTAAACCTGGGCCATGGGTAATATCAGCATATACATGCCAGGTTAATAATGAATAAACGGACCAAGCCCATGTGAGAGTGAAACTTTAAATTGGTAAAACTAGACAGATGGTCCCAGTCCATGTGCATATGTGCTTGTGCTTCAGGATAATATATGCGATACATTTAGTACAAGTATGTTGTTAAAATATGAATACAGCCACAGGTCCCAATTGCTATTGACTGACTGGAGATCCAAAGACTGTAGTGGGATTAGCTGTATTTACAGCTGCATCTGTTGATATAAGCACGAGAGCTTAACTTTATTCTAACATGCAGATCAATTCGATTGCATGATCATCTCCATCTACATCTTTAATTTTTTTAGCTCGATATCCATAACTATGGTGTCATAATACTTACCTTAGTTAGGGCATGCATTTCGCTTAAATAACTATCATATGTTACATGCTATTTCAAAGTTTTAAGTTCTTAATTGTGTCTGATGGGTGCATGGCTAAGTTTACACAAGAGATATATTTAATATCCCATATATACATCTACAAATGTGAAATACGGTTACCGTTATTATTTCATAATAGGACAAAGAGAAGATGGAAGAAAGTAAATGTGTAAAGAGGTTACCGAAGGATAGTTGTAGTCTGCAGAGTAAGGGTGATACCTGAAATTTCGGTGAAGAAAATATGTTAAGTAAAACTCAAGAAAGAGGTCAGCCACGTATATACATTTGTATGTTAGTTAAACACACACATGGAAAGGGAAAAAAATAGTTAATAACGTATTATTATCAAAAAACGAGTGCTGCATGATTTTTGGAATAGTTATGATCTGTATAGATTAGGTGATGCGTTGGTAGCTCATTGTGGCATACATTATACATAACAACGAGTCTTGTAATGATCAGTTCCTATCATTTGCATGCTTGACTTATGACTTGTAACTCATATACCTCATAGTATATGATTATCCTTACACTATTATCTTAAATGTTAAAATAGCACAAATTATAGTGGTTATTGATAATCACTTCATATGGTCTCATAAACATGTAGTCATGGTTTATCCATCAATAGAGACAATGCACACATAAGAAATAATACCGCAGTTATAAGTTTCCACTTAAATAACGGATTGAGGAGCGGGGGAGGACGAGTAGATGGAAAAGAATAACGATTGTGGTTGAAATCAAAGGACATGTAGAAATATTGCACTGTCTAAAATGAAGCCGAGAGCTCTTTTTTATAAATATAGCCCGTTTAGCGTCGTGCTGTTAAAATGTACCGGAATCATTCAAAATGTCGGTCTATGTAATTTTCTTAGATATTATTGGTGTAATTTTAAATGTCATCAGTATAAATTTATCGGTCTGGCATCAACTTAGTTAATTAGTTAAGAGTGTTTTATCTTTGTAAATAGTTTTAAAATGCCAAGTCAAAAGTGTTCTATCTTTGTAGATAGTTTTCAAATGGGGATAAGTTCATAATCAAGTTTTACAACTAGCACAAACTTAAAAAATTTCCAACTGGAACGTATAGGGAGGAAAGCTGAGTGTTAATAAATTATGGTGTATATAATTAGCTAAAATAGAGTCATGCACATTGCACATGCATGAGCATATACGACCATTATTTGAGAGAGAAAGAAAGAGAAAGCGAAGAAGCACTCCAACGAATGATGAATGCATGTGCATAAACAGAGAAATTTCTGAACAAATAATGGTAAAATCTAAAAGTAAAAAAAAGCCAAATCATAAACAAACACACAACTTGACTATATGTATTCTTATGAACTTCACTTATATATGGTCTATAACCTACAGATACATTTATCAAAGCGTTAGGTTAATTAAAATTTATATAGCCTGATAGATTGAAAAGAAAAAGTACTCCATATATAATGATCCATATCAATATGTTAGAGAGAGGACAAGATGGAAATACTGTATGAGTGATGCATGCATATTCAGGAATTTTGTTTACATGTAATACTGAACTGATTAAAAGACTGTTGCTTTCCTAAATGATTTTATTTTATTTAATAAAAAAGTAGGTAATTAGTGATAAATAAAAATGGTAGCCAGGTTAATAGAAAAGAAGAAAGAAAATAAAGTACCCATAAAGATGGTAAGAAGAAATGTGGGGCTGGATGGCAGCAGCATAATGAGGGAGGCCTGCAGCGATAGCTGGCTGTGGAAAAACTGTGGTAGCTCCACTACCAGCTGCAAATGACTTCATTCCCCTATTCATGCCCCCATTGCTTCCTGCAAAAGCAACATTTTTTTATGGACATACTATATATGAATGCCATCATACAACCAAATTAAATATTTGAGAGATGCTATTCTCAAATTAAATTGCACTGAAGGTATATTAATTGCTTGTTGCTTTTACAACATCATATAAGAACCTATATATGGTAGTTTTGGCATGTACTTATGCAAAATCAGTTGATCTTACTAGAAGTTAGAGAACTGAAAATCATTTTACTGTTTGTAAACACTGCATGTATCACATAAAATAAAAGCCAAATCAAAAATTGGATGCATTTATAAGAGAATATTACAATCTAGAATTGCATTGTAGAAATCATGATATGACATCCATGATGAAGGAATCAAATTTAGCAAAAACACATGAACAAACTATTAACTAATATGATTTAAATGTAATGACTAGATAAATATGAAAAACTAATAGAGGAGTACCATTTTGAGGTGTTGTAGGTGATGATTTTTGAACACCAAAAAAAGCAAGGTTGCAATTTGCCCTCCTCCCATCAATCACCGGCGCCGGGTCAGCGCAAGCTCGCATAGCTGCCTCTGGCTCCGAAAAAGTCACCTACAAAACATAAAACGAATTATTCAAAAAATTATTTTAAATAATAATGATGATCAGAAAATATCAATTAACATCATATCAAGCTAACACTATGCGAGGCAATTACACAATAAAAAACAACTAATTACATGAAATAAATATAGGAAAGGAAAAAAAAAAAAAGTTAAAAGTGAAATAAATTATTTACAAATCCATAGCCCTTGGATCTTCCAGTATTTTTATCTGTGATGACTACAGCTTCCAAAATATGACCAAATTGATCAAAGTAGTTCTTCATGGTCTCCTTCTGTGTCTCCCATGGCAGACCACCAACAAACACTTTTGTGTATGTTGTATCTCCAAATTGATTTCTCGGACTCATCTTCTTTTTTATTTTATCTATTTTAGTTTGATTAACTGAAGTATAATTAGTACTAATATCAATACTTCTGCAAACTTGTTGAGGTGGGAAGAGGGAAAAGGAAGACACACAAAGGGAGAGAAAGAAAGAGAAGAATAGGGTTTGAGGTAGAGTCGTCTTAATATATAAATAATTTTTATCTAATTGTGACCTTATCATGTCACCTTTCCATTAAATTATGATATTTTGCTAGTTTTGGTCCTATTGGTTCATTTTTATGAATATAGATTGTACTAAGCTACAATCAAAATCTGGCAGAATAATCCAAGAACATTTAACCGGGCCTGTGCCATAATGACATAAATACCCCTTGTTCTTTAACAGACTGTCTTCTAAGAAGAAAAATATGTCGGATGATTTTGGTAGCAGGAACGGAACGGAACGGAAACAAACAACTAGAACATTCCCGCCCCCAACGAGTAGGCGGCCCAGGCTTGGGCCTAGCGCAATTCAGTGGTAGGAGCAACAATTTAACCACTAGAACATTCCCGATTCAAGGTAGGATTAGGCTCCAACCAACCCCCAACAAAAGGTCGGTTGAATACTTTGGGATTGATTTGGCAACCTCAAAAGTTGTCAAACCAACAATTTAGTTGTTGGACAGCCTTACCCTTAGTCATCTTTTAGTAAGCCAGCTAAGAGTCCCGGCTTTATTAAAGTCGACTAATGAAGACATAGGGCAATGGTCATAAAAAATAGCCGTTGCCTTTAGCGGCTTATAAAATATTGCTAGGGTTGCCTTCCCACAACGGTCATTTTCATGGTCGTTGCTCTTTCTTCCCATTTCTTCTCTTATATATATACACCAAATTAGTATATACAGCAATTTACAATATTTTCTTCAAGCTTTCTAGTTTCTTTGAAACACCCCAGCTCCGTTAGGGTCACTCTCAAAGGTAATGCCCTAATTTTGGTGGAGGCTTATAAGTATAAGTCACAGATATACAAGACAGATATAAGAACATATTTTTGAACAGCGGAAAACAACAACTTTTATTTCAACATAATACGTGTTACACAAACCATGTCATAATTTGCCTTACAATACTTCCAAAATCATAACTGTCTTGATTACATTATTTAAAGAAGCATAAAGAAAACATAAATAA
Source organism: Allium sativum (assembly GCA_030737875.1). Classification (NCBI taxonomy): domain Eukaryota; kingdom Viridiplantae; phylum Streptophyta; class Magnoliopsida; order Asparagales; family Amaryllidaceae; genus Allium; species Allium sativum. Next base: position 677,939,542 of record CM060926.1, on the reverse strand, counting down.
ACTGTATAAGTCCCATAATTGCTGTCCAAGCCATAATCCAAAACGAAAAAGATCCAAGCAATACATTCTTTCTCTTCAAGTTGGATGTGAAAGCTGATTAAGCTGCGGTATTCCCTCCCTGTGGACCTGGGGGGGAGGGGGGAACGAAAGAAAAGAAGGCGAAAGAAAAGTAGAGTCAGACATAAAGCCTGAGTAAGTCTAGGACTATTCAGTCTATGAACAAAGAACTGGGTATGATAAGCATACACTGGAAATGAGAAAGCACCATAAACTAAGTTAAGTTGTCTAGGGTCGAATACACTATCGTACCCCATATTAATCTCTGTACCCATATAAACTAGTTCCCAACAGGCACCCCATAATCAGGGTGAAGTGATCCATTTCTGATGATCGGCTCCTACTCACATAGTTACATGTGTCTTACGGCCCCCGTTGTTGCAGTTACCTATGCTGGTCCCACCATGGGGTGTATCAAGCCTCATGGTGGTGGCCCGACACAATTCTAGAATGCACAGGTATGCTACTGGTGCCCAGTGCCTTATTTTTCTGCGCCGGAGTGTGTGCACGCCCGCACCCCGTTAGAACCTACACTGCTGCATCACCGCCGTCGATTTGACCTCTTACAGTCAGCCCAGTAATCGTGCCCCACCCTGCCTAGTTCAGGGTATCCTGATACACCTTGTAGGGTTACTGCTGAAAAGGGTCCCCCGCTACTAGGTTTTCTATTTCTAGCCAACATGCTAAGTTGGTTAAGTGTTTTATAAACCTAACCCCCAATCAGTCTGTTTAGTTTAGCATGTTCCATTTTGATTAAGTATTAATTTAATTTACTTAATCCTATCAATCCTGACTCAGCCTTAATTGTCTTATTAAAGCCTTGACCTCTCACATTAGACAGGTATTGTTGTGGTTGCCTGTTGCCGGTTGGGTCCGGGCAGTCTTACGCCACAACTCAGTCTAACCTCGGGTCTTTATTGGGCTCCATATTTAACCACCCACATTGGATAGGTATTGTTGTGACTACTGGACAGCCGGGCGGTTCCGGGCAGGTTTACATCACAACTCAATCCAACCTCGGGTTAAACACATCGTATTTTCTACATTTACATATTTTGTCTCCTTTCTTTTTATATGTAAATATTTGCGGCCCATTATTCAAATTCATCTTTATTGGGTAAAATTTATTTATACCACTTAATTGTTTTTCAAGGTTGTTGGCATGCGTCAAACATGTCAACACATATGTTCTATATTTTAACCCCATCGTCATTACCCCCGCTTTATACGTTCACTAAAGTATAACATATGTTGGGTTTAACATTTAAACCCAACTTAGCCACATGAAAAAAGGGAGGCTTATAACATGGTGTTTATATATTCTAAGTGACATAAAAAGGGGAGTATGAACGCATGAACTTGCAACATAACGATCTAATTAACATGTACTAGGCATATGTGAACTTGCATGGTAACAGCATATAATCATGGCATAAACATACTTAAACATGAATCATTCTATTCATATGATCATGGCATAAACATACCTAAACATGAATCATTCTATTCATGTAAACTTGCAATTGGAATGTAAATCTAACTTAATTGTGTCACATATATTACCATAAGATTTTTATAACAACATAGGCCTAAACATGGTTTCAACTAGGCATAACACCAAACATAGTTTAGTCATGTTCATAAAAATGCTTACTTTTGTTTCTAATACAAAAGTATGATTTGCCAATTCCAACATAGATTCATATAAACCATAGTACTTAGTCGAATCCAATTACACACTAAAAGTGATCATAAAAAGTATGTACATCATATTGGCATAATAGTGAATCATATATTTGCATGAATCCCAAATAAATTACTACAACATATGGTTGTTAACATGAATCATATACTTGTATGAATCCCTAAATGAAATACCACAACATATGGTTGTTAACATGAATCATGTACTTGTATGAATCCCAAATAAAATACCACAACATATGGTTGTTAACTTCCAACATAAATCACATACTTGCAAATATCCAATCGTATACCATAACATTTCCAAATCGTTTAGAATCAAAATAACATACAAGTATATATTACTATCGCCACAATTCCATTTCGTTGTTAACTTCCAACGTAAATCTCATACTTGCAAATATCCAATTATATACCATAACATTCCCAAATCGTTTAGAATCAAAATAACATACAAATATAGATTATTATCGCCACAATTCCATTTCGCATTTTACACAAATCAAACGCAATTAATTATTCACATCGGAATAGCACTCTACTTACGACGTATGACGAATCTTCAATTCAGGAATCTGAATTCTGAATTTGGAGATGCTATCCTTTGTTGTAGGCGTTGTTTTGATTTGATTGACGTTGCTTTAAGCTTTCAAATTATCTCCTAATTGTCTCTCAATTTCTGACGGCTATTCTTAGTCTCTCCTCAACAGCATGACGGTCTCATCTCCATTTTAGTTTGTGTGAATTAGGGTGAGTCTTAGGTCCTTTTATAGAGTTTGTGAGTTGATTTAGACCGTCGATGGAGCTTGGTTTAATAATAGCCGTTCGTTTGAAGGAGAGACCAACCAGGAGCTGACACCTAGCCCTAGTGACAAGGCAAGGCTCAGAAAATCGACCAAACACAGACCAGGCCAGCCGGGGGGGCTGGGTTCGACCTGGCTCAAGGGCCAGGTCGACATGCCAGTCGACACCGTGTCGACTTGGCAGTCGACCTGGTTAGCTCCAGGTCGACTGCCAAGTCGACCTGGGTGCCTTGGGCGGGAATTTTCCCGCCCTGGCCAATTGGGCCCGATTTTGAATTTTGAATTGGTTTTTCTGGGCTGTTTTGGTCTGTTTGAATTTTAAACTGAATTCTGAAACTTCCGGAGGCCATATCTTCTTCATACGGAGTCCGTTTTACGCAAACTCGGACTCTATCTTAAGTAGAATTCCGAGACGAACGCAATGGCGTATCCCGTTTCCCTTAATTCTTTGACTTGAAATTAGTTATACTTTAATTTGTGAATTTCACTGTTATAGAATACACGGGGTGTCACATTCTTCCACACAGGGAAACATCAAATGGTAACAATGTCAAAACAATAGAAAGGAAAAAATGTTGCACAATCCTATAATGATAACCAAATCCCAACTCAACCCAGTCAAAAACAACATCAATCTCAACAAAATCCATACCAATATCCGCCTCATTGTGGAATCAATTTGCATCATCCTCCACATAATTCGAATTATTACAATTCCCAACAGAATTCAAACCACTACCAAAACTCTATAAATTTGAATTACTCTTAACATTCTTCATTCTAACAAAATTGTAGTTTTGAACAAGAGAATGTCTCCCCTAGTAGCCATCATCGAAGACAGGTTCCTTACCCACCTCAGAATTTGTGTAGAAACATGAATAGCCAATTCAGATATAGCGACTTGGGAATTGAAGAAACTCAGTTTGAAAATGTAGGAGCCGCAGAAGAAGATGACAGTAATACAAATGTGCTTTCAACGCGATCCAATCGGCCTCCATCATCTGAAATCAACATAAATGAATTTTCTGTCTAGGAGTTTGAACATGAAGCTCTTGTTTCTACAAAACTCCGTAAATGGATGACGGACAAGTAAGTTGAGCTTTCTTATTGTTGGGTTGAGTGTTCAAAAGATAAGAAGAAAGGTACAAGCCAAACTGATAGCTCATTTTGGAATTATGTTTGCAATTTGTTCAACGAACCCCGTTTCAGACTCACATCCAGGAATGATAGATTCTTTGAAGCAATCTTGGAAAATTATAAATTATGCGTGTCAGTGTTGAAAAGAAATAATGGCTGGTTTATAATCAAGACAGCAAAGCGGGGCTAACGACATTGATATGGTAATGCTCTTAACTTTTTTTTTTTTATACCTCTTGGCTTTCTGAGTTATCTGCAACGTACTTCGTCAAATACAGCTTAATCAGGAACATGCATTATACTTGACCAAGCATAACAACCAGCCTTTTAACATGCAACATTGCTACAATATACTGTCGAAGGATGACAAATAGGGTAGAGTGGAACAAGTGCACTCAGCTTTTAGGTTCCAACTTAGAAAGATGAGTGATGAATCAATCTCGGGTAGTTCGGAAGCACACAAAGACACCCCTTTACTACTATTACTGAAGGGACGCCATGCAGTAAGTTTAAAAGAAAGATAAAACAATCCACTGATTATACTGGACATTATGAACAAATCAGTGAAAGTCTTGCTAGTGCCGATTAAAGAATGCAGAAATACATGGAAGCAAAGGAATAAAAGGAAGCCATGAGACGTGAAAGAGAACTTACGAGAGATTTGGAATGAGAAAGCGATCGTGCTGAATTAAGGCGGGGAACATGTTGAAGAGTTAGAGTTAAGGAGACAAGAATTGGTTTGTCTACAAAATGCAGATGATATGTTGTTGATTAGTTGCAACTTGAATAATCTCAATCCGATACAAAGAAAACACATGGAAAAACGAATTGAGGAATTTAAGGCATAATGTAAATCTCTAGGGATTTATACGTACTACGTATCTTATTCCCACTACTTGTATTTTTTGTATTTCTTCATAAGTTTTTTTTTGAAATGTATTAGTAATTTATATCCTGAAATCAATGCATGTATCTGTTGCATACTAATGGTTGTATTTGGAAGGAGCTGCATATGTCTCTCTGTACTTAAAAGTACGTACAAACATTCAAACCTTAACTTGATTCAAATGATTTCCGTTAAACAAACATTCAACAAATACAATAACTTTAACAACATCCTAATGAAATACGAACAGATCATCAATTCTCAAACTGAAATAAGAAATAGAGTACAAATGTCAAATTTAAGTCTGAGTTCCTATATGTTCCCAATAATGCTCCATTAGATTTTCTCGAAGGTTGAGATGAGCTTAAAGGTCTCAAATATCTCCAATTCGCTGCATGTATTGGGCAAAAGTGTTAGGGTCTTTGTACATTTTTTTAAATGCAACAACAATATCAGGATAGTTTTAAAGTTGTAACTCATATCCACCAACGTTCTTCTGTGACAATCATATTATGTAAAATGATACAGCAATACATGATGTCCGATAACATTGCAGAATTGTGGTAATATACCTCCTTCCTTGATATACGAAATCTTCCTTGAAGCACTTCAAAAGCTCGCTCAACATCTTTTCTCAAACTTTTTTGCTGTTTCGTGAACATTATCTCTTTTTCATTATTATGCCTTTTATAAGCTTGAGCAAGAGTTTTCCACTTTGGATAAGTGTCATCCACCAAGTAGTAACCTATTGTGTGATCCACACCTCCCATTTTGTAGTTACAAGGAGGTGTTATGTCGTTGCATAAGTCGTTAAATAAATATGACTGTCGCAGAATGTTTATATCATTTAGAGAGCTTGGCGCTTCAAAAAAGCATGTTAAATATACAGATCAAATGATGCAACAACTTCCAATATTAGGGTAGCCTTTTTGTGGAGACCTAAGTATTGACCCTGTAATGCTATAGGATAATTTTTCCACCTCTAATGCATACATTTTAAGCTTCCTAGCATACCTGGAAACCCATGTTGTTCTCCCATTTCCAATAATCGCTCAATATCATGAGGGTTGGGGAGCGTAGATACTCCTCGCCAAATTGTATAACAACGATTTTGCAAAATTTCTTTCATGCTCAATATAGTCGTGGAATCCCCCATCCGTATTTTTTCATTTGCCGAATCTCCAAATGCACCGTAAGACAACATTCAAAGTGTGGTCATTGTTTTCTGATGTGGTAACTCTATGTTGGAAAAAACATTTGTTTCTTCTAATTTGTCCAGAACTCTATTAAATACGTTCTTTGACATGCGAAACCTCCATCTAAATTCAACTGCCTCAAACACATATTTTTCAACAAAATAGTCCTGAATAAGTTGGTTGTGACCCGCAGCGCAATTTCTTCCATATCGAAGATCCCGCCTTCCGAGTACACTCCTCCCTTGGGTCGAACTATTGCTCTTTTGGTTTTCAGTAAACATTAAGTCCAGCATTTGATGTGAAAATACTCTTTGTTGTTATATTTGAGTTTGGAAGAACCCATCCGAAGAAGATGAAGATGATGAGAAAAACACCGTAATCTTTTTAATTTATTCATTTCTAGAATGCTTTGTTTGTAGATGGTAGTGAAGAAGAGAGTTGGTTACATCTGTATTTATAGTAATTTTCATTTAATGACACCTAGAAATTGTTCATCACAGCTACACACTATAGCCACGTTAGGCTGTCTTACATGTACCATCGACGTTGACAACGCTGAACAGTTAACTGTAGCCACGTTATTTTGAGAAATAGGTCATCACAGCTATATAATGTATCCACGTTAGGATGTCTTACATGTACCGTACCATCGATGTTGACAAGACATAACTATTTACAAATGTAGCCATGTTATACCGAGAAATGGGTTATCACAACTATACATTGTAGCTATGTTAGGCTGTCTTACACATATCATCGATGTTGACAACATAGAACTGTTTACAATATAGCCATGTTATACCAAGAAATGGGCCATCCCATTTATACGCTATAGCCATGTTAGGCTGTCTAACACGTACCATTGACGTTGACAATGCAAAATAACATAAAATAATATAAAATAAAACTATTTGTAGTACGGTGATAAGACATCATACTATTGATGTCGATAACATAAAATAACCACATTTGTAGTACATCAATAATTATGAGTAAAATACGTATATTACAACAAAAAATAAACTACGTGCTACGTTGAAGTTGAAGTTGAAGTTCACCTAAAGCTTTCCTGAGAGCGGCCTTATTTCTAGTTCCAACTCGTTTGCATAGGCAATGCCTCGTGTACACAAACGAATGTTCACCTATTGAGAATAGTCGCAATTGTTCAGCCAAAATGGACAAAGCTAGATTTTATAGTCAATATTTTATCCATCAGCACAAACCACTGCCTCCATCGCATACCCATAGTGGGAACAGATAGGATACGAGTTAACTTCTTGATCGAATGGAATTTGAACAACCATAGCTTGGTTCACCTTATGTTTGTATAATGGTTGACCAACTGAAAACTATTTTGTAGGATGATGATTTGGAGGTTGTGCAAATGAAACCTAATCAACCTCTTGTTCGTACGGAGGATCTACATGCTCTTGAAATCGTAGTTGTTCTAGATTCGAGTACTCATGACAGACATCTTCGTAATGTTTCTCTAGATACTCGATAAGCCAATCCTGATCGGTTTGTGGGCTATCGGATGATCAGCCTATTGGCTACTTGTCAGAATCAATAGATGACGACCATGAAAACGTTGTTGGTTGTTTGTAGAGTTGTTAAGGAATTAATTGATTGAGTAGGTACATAATTGTAAGGAATGTCTACTTCTTTCTAAATCATACTTATATGCATAAAAAATTTCATCGAAGAGGCAAATGTAATAATAGCACTGACCATACAATACACCCTTTTAAAGTTGACTACTCACTACATGTAATAATAACACTAAATAAATAATAGCACTGACCAAAAAATGTAATAATAACACTGACAAGATTACTTACTGCATAAAAATAAAGATTTAACTTTTAGATGACAAAACACTGCATGATAGTACAATAAATAAAAGTATCTTATGAGTAAAGATTCTCAATTGATTAGAGGACGACCCTACTTGGCTCACTCCAATAGTACTATAACCATTATTCCTAGAATCCAATTTTAATTTGAATTGTTTGCGAGTGCATTAATGATTACCTAGGTTAACGAAAATTATATTAAACTAAAATCGGATGCCGAAATCTATTTCTATATTTCATCGTTTTGCTCATGAGTTATGTCAAGATAAATTTAAAATAAATCATATTAGGTTTGGCCGTTAAACCAAACCTATCATATACATTAAGAGAATATTAAGAACAAGAAAATACATCATATACTAACACAACAAACATGGAGTGCGAACACAACTACCAAAACAAACATGAAGCTAAAAAGGGAATACAAAGTACAATATGTCTACTAGTGATGAATAAACCAGTTTGTTCTAACACCAAGAAGGGTGCTATTTTTGAGTTCTAAAATCAAACGACCAATCTTCTCACTTCGGCTTCCAACGTACGAACTTTACCATCTCATGGACATACTGAACTCCTCTTAGGAAAATATCACCATCAACCCACTCTATAAATTCACAGCATAGTACACCATTTAAATTTCTGGGATGACCATGGTACTTCGGATAGCCGTAATAGCGACGACCATCTTTTGCAACTACATGTTTCAGACGCATGTACCTACAATGATATTCAGGCAACGAAGGATGGCCGAATCTATAGTAATTACTTGCATGTCTTCCTATCTAAAGGTAAGACGCTTTGACCCACCCAATGCCTCCCCAAATAAATTCACCAATAGGGGGATCATTTGTATGAAGCATATCAAACCGAGTTTCAGGAACAATTTCATATTCGACTTCCCAATGTTCAGCATGCTCCACTAATAGATCATCGGCTATTTCCCTGTTATCCATGTTTATCCACTTTGTAAATTTAAGTAGTTATTGAAATATTAAATTGACTAAGAGTTTATAGCTTGCTACCGTTTTAAAGTAAAATGTTGAAGAGACAAATGTAATAATAGCACCGACCAAACACTACACGCTTTTAAAATTTTCGATAGACTACACACTGCATAAAAATAAAGATTCGACTTAGAGAATAGTTAAGATTCAGTGTTGACAATACATTGAGATGACAAAACACTGCAAGGTAGTACAATAAATAAAAGTATCTTGGTAGTAAAGATTCTCAATTGACTAGAGGACGACCCTGCTTGTCTAACCCCTTATTAGTAAAGATTATAATAATTATTTAGTTTAGTTGACCTACTTGCATGGCGGCAGCTCGTAAATTACCAGATAGTACCTCAAACAAATATATCGAATCAACATATATTGGTATTCTATGTCATAAGAATCTATCATATCTGTTATAAAACCATATTCGTATAAAAAAGAAAATTCTATATTTTATCGTTTTGCTCGTGAGCTATGTTAAGATACATTTTAAAATAAAATAGCGTCAATTTTGGTTGTTAAACTAAACCTAATATTATATATTAAGAGAATATTAAGAACAAGAAGGTGCATCATACATGTACCACAACATATGGAATATTCAGGATAAATAAATACATGAAACGAGTAATACAATAAAGAATGTTTGTTACAACAAGAAACAAAAGTGCGAATAGCATAATCAAATGAAATCACTAAATGTGGTATAGAAGAAAAATAACACACCATACTAGTAAAGTGATACAAAAATACATAAGAACATCATACAGCTTAATCTGAGCTATAGCTCGTAAGCCAACTGTAACGATGTTCATAAGCTTCATGAGCGATGAATTCCATTTCATATTCTGATAGAAACCGCGAATCAAGGTTGCACGATTTTCTTTAAAACATCCTCATCTTCTACAAGCTCGATAATCTCGCGATATAGATTACAAGCATCTGCAAAAGCGCTATGGGTTTCGTGAAACTCTAACTGAGACCTAATCGTCGGGCAGTTGAGATGGTTGTTATAAGCTTCTTTTATTATGTTCCAAAACATTTCATGGCTTAAACCCCCTTCATTTTGCAACATAATATTATCTCTAAGATCAATGCCAATAAAAGTTTCCATGAGTATAAATAACTCAGAAGAAGTCCAGTTAATGGCGAACATCTTCCCATGTCATTTTAAGCTTAATGTTTGGAATAATAAGGAAACTGATGGTAAGCAGTTAAAAAATCAATATGATAGCAGAAACACGATCATTGTCAACAACATGATATCAATAAAACAACATGTAATGAAAAATCAACACTAGCATAAAGATGACACAAATGATGATAAGTGTACAAAGATAAATATCAACATCAACATTAACAACCGCATAACTTCGTGGCAATAAGCAAACCACTAATCATCAAAGACAATATCATCGAGGCCCGCTATGTCCTCATCGACACAAGTACGGGGCCTACGGTGGTAGAGCTCCTCATCGGTGGTGGTAATCTCCTTAATACATGTGGTCAAATCATCAATGATACACTGATACATGTCATACATAACATGTCTCATCTCGAACTGAATCTGAAATAAATCCTCATATGGAAATGTAGCTAGATCAGGGTATTGAGTAATTGGCATGTGAGGAATATCATCATAAGTATCCCCCGCAGTAACTGTAGGAATAGCCACTATCCAATCATAATCTGCTTCCGACAAAGGATGTGGAGGTGGGCGTAACTGAGTGTTAAGAGTGAGGTCTGACTGGGATGGAGGAACACTACCATGTCTTATCGCAGAGGGGCCAATCAAATCGATTACTCCAGCACGTACCATAGGAGCCGTATAGGTGGAGTATAAAATCTACACCAAAATGTTGAGTTGTCCAAACCTAGAATGATGAAATAATTAGATGGACACCACTCATGTACTCAAGCCGCTTCCAAATGGGCTGCCTTATACACCACTAAAAAAGGTGTATCAGGTTGTGGATCATCGGGCATAAAACTACCTAATAATATCTGCCTCCAACAGCATTCTCCAAGGAACCAGTAACATCCAGTGGTAGGAGGAGAAGAGACCAAAGAAAAACGTCTGGTCAAAAGCAAAGCAGAATGGATCGCACTCTCATATGTCAAATACAGTGAACCCTCATACGGATTCCAAATGAAACTCTCTCATGTGGTGATTTGATTATGAGCCATAGAAAATATGTAGTAACCCGTGAATTCCCTGGTAAGGAAAGCACGAATTGCTTTGAGAACAACACACATCGAAACGCAAACAGAAGAACATTTCATTGTTTATTACAACAATTCCATCAGAATACAAGAATATACAGAGTACGAATAAATATTACACATTTGATAAATATCAGAGATTTAAACTACATTTAAATACATAGCAGCGGAAAAATAATACAAAGCACAACTGAAAGTAATACACGAATACAGAGCTTTCTGAATAAACCTTCAGCTATAAACCAGGATCCTATGAATATAAATCTGCAAAACCAAAACTACTAGCTGCCCGTGTGGAAAATAAGGGCACCCAGAGTTTAGGTTAAAACAATAAACTCTAGGTTAGTCATGTGACTGGTGTGAGAACTAAAACAGTTATTAATCTTTATTTTAAATTTAGGTAAATCAAGGCAATACGCCGAATAACACGGAACGGGTTTCCTCCCAAGAATACCAGTGCGTAAAACAAACAGCGCAATGCTAAATAAAGAAAAATGAAGCTATTATAAGACCCAGGTCCCATCACAATGCAATGCAAGCCAGAGGATAGGGTTTTACCTTATAATAGCCAAAGAATGCTTGATACGTTAAATTTGATCTTTTATTATTACTATAAGTGTATAGTGTCAAAACAATTTCAATCATAAGCATCAATCATAGACGGCATAAGTGCCCCATACCACTATGTCGCCATACTAGTTCTACAATTAAAACCGCAAAGGTCGTATTGGAAATTGGATTTCCGTCATGAGTCGAGGCAAGGGGCAAGCTCCTCTCCGTTCGAGACACTTTAGCAAATGTCTCAGGACCACACACAGCAATCCTTGGATCCTCCAAGGCCGGTCCTCTCCGGCTTTTGTGGATTAATTATTCCTGAACACACGTTTCTCGGTCCTATAGGACCTATATCCGAGGCACCTCGCATCCAACAACCACACAGGTAAATATAATATAAATGCCAGGGCTGGTAGGTCACTAACATCACCCATAGCTAGAAAGAAACGTCGTGCACTCCTTGGGTCCTTATCCCGTTTTTGACTCATACCGAGGTGTGAGGCTCGCGAATTAACGCCATACACAAAGATATGCCACATAGGTCGTGATTTGATCATCAACCACAAGACTTTGCTTTTGAACAGAAGCCTTGATCATCTGCCACTTAGGCATGCCACACAGGCAATTCACTCCATACGACTGATATCAGTCGATATATAACCTCTAAGCTCGTACGTCTCAAAGAAGGGCGTTAAGCAGGAGAATAAATTCTCCGCCGCCAAAAAGATATATATTTAATAGAAATCAATCACACAGAATAAAATCCAATGTTAGACACACAGTCCGTTTACAAGTTCGTTCTAGGTCTGAACGAAACCGGAGAAAACTTAATCCTCGCATATCCATCGATCCCCAAGTACGTCTGGACGATCACCAACTGATTCCCTCCTCTTGGGTGTACAGTCCAATAAAGATCATCAATAATCATCCAAATGACATGAAGTCCTCCGGTCTTCAACCACCATCTTCATCTTCGACTTATCGTCGAATCGGTTATTCAAAATGGGTAAAAACCCGGCCTTTCCGAATAACCCGCGTATAAAATAAACAAGTGTTACACAAACACAACATACGCCTCATTTCAATTCAAAATATTCGTTTATTCAAATATTCACATTCTTAGGGAAAGATTCCCATTAATTTTATCAACGATAAATTCTTCTAAATTTATTCTGTAATCTTCCTTTGGATATCATTTCAAACCATGTTAAGTTTTCCAAACTAGTCAGGATTAGCGAACCACACCAAAGCAATCATTTATTTTATTTCTCAGTCCCAACCTATTCATCCCATGGAACAAAACTGGTAATACTCCATATCTAATACCACGGTGTTATCGGTAAATATTAATTACCATTTCACGTTCAAATCTAATCAAAGATTTAACTACCGCTTTGGAGCAAAACTGGTGATACTCCATTCTCGATCACTTTAATCTAATTAAAGATTCATTAAAACTCCACTTAGTTTAATCTTCCCAAAAATCAATACCCTATCTTTAACTGGGTTAAAGAACCAATGTCATCTAAAACACGGTTCACGATAAACCCAAAATCACTTTCCATTGTTAATCGGGTCAAAGAACAAGTGTTATTCAATTCACCGCTCACGATAAAGCCAAAAACCAATTTAAATTCAATTCCAATTAAATACTAATTAACCAGACAATTTCACTAAATCTTAATTAAAAGATTTATTCTTTTCTAAACTGGGTTCAAGAACAGTATTATTTAAGACACCATTCACGACGAACCAAAATCCCATTTGATATTAAATACAAGCTCTGAACAGAAAATATATCGGCTTATATTCAATATCAAATTTTGAAACAACAAATATCGTATTGGAAATAACGATATAAATATATCTTTCAAATTTCCACAACCATATCTGTATAATCACAAAATCCAACATCGAAATATTCCGAAAATAATTTCGATTCAAATCCATTCCAATTCGTATATTGGTAATTTGATTATTTTTAAAACCACTTCAAATTCAATTTATTTATTCAAAAATATTGGTTATAATTCTAGTTCATAACTAGTTCATTTCGATAAAAATATAATTTTATCCTTTTTAAATATGGGATTTTCAACCCAGTTCTTTCAAAATCATTTATTATGATTTTACACAAATTATTAATATTTTTTATAATTTTATCAAGGCCCGTACAGTCGATTTCTAATATTGGTCGTCGAACTGCACTTATAGCGACCTTTTCCAAATTTGATTTGGACATAATTCCAAATTCAACCATTAGATTTTAAATTTCTAATATTCATTGGAAAGCTCTTTTCGATATGAACCCAACGGTTTCGATTTTAGGAGAATCCGATGGTCGGATCTCCTGTAACGCCAATTCGAAGTCAATGGTCGAAATTCGCGAACTACCGCGGCGCGGCGCGTTCTATTCAGGCCATTTAATATATAATATATGTACTATATATATATATCGTCGATTTAAATTCTAAACGTATTTTGTAAATCGATTTAAATTCGTTTTCAAAACAATTTCAACTTCATATTCAATTTCAAATCAAAATTGAATATTTCATATCATTAATATATAAATGATAATATTATCAAAACGTTATATTTTGAAATCACTTCCTTTTCTATATTCATTATAAAACGAATATAATCGATATAAATATCATTCGCGTCGAAATGGCGCACATCTATCAACACGGCTTTATATATTTCAATAACTTCATTATTCTATTCAACAAATGAATATTTTCTTCAACACATGAATATATATTTTCTTTCAACACATGAATATTCTCAACACATGAGTATCGTCAACACATGACTATTTATGTTATTTAATATATTTTATAAAATTATGATTTCTATCGTTTAATTCTTAATCAGGCTCCAACCGTAAATTAGTGGGAGAACGATTCTCTAAGTATTAACCCCGAAGGCCGAGACCAACATCAGATCAATACCAGGAAACCACTCATCTTATCTAGTTTCCAGTTAGTTTCTAATTTTATATATGATAAAGATGTAAATTTTATTATTAAAATATTTCGTTCAACACATGATAAGTTTCAACACATGAATATTCTCAACACATGAGTATCCTCAAGCACATGGCTATTTATTCTATTCAACACATGAATCTTCATTTTATAATATTATTTATTTTCCTAATTGGAATGAGGCCCAATCAATTACTATATACTGTTAGTTATATGGATTCCATACAACACATGTATCTAATAGCAATGATAAATAATCAACCATCATCCAAAGTGCACCACACAACTGCATAAGCATTAAATATAAATAATTGACGCTCATACAGTTTGTTAATCAAACGATCGACATACCACTAAACAATTGGGATTAGTGTACGTCAAATATCATCCCAACACCCGTGTGGGGTTTCAATCCACAAACACTGAATATTATTTGTGTAGTTGGGCGATGTGTAAAATTTATCGTCCCAATCAGTATCCTTCAAATGGACGTACATAAACAAATCGTTCGATTTGTAAATGAATATTTATTTATTCACATTCACGTTAAAAATTATATTTTTAACAATAAATAATTTATTCCAACACATGAATCTATTTTCATTCATTCCACGTCATAATCAATTTTCACCACACAACAAAATCAAACAAGTTGTCCATGGTCTATGGACAACGGGTGTCGGGTGTTGCTAAGCACCGTCTGCATCCTAGTATATAATTTTAACTAGAAAACAAGAATTAAAGTGAGAAGTTCTCACCGATTAGCTCGACCAAACACCACGACTCTTCATATGTAAAAAATCTTCGCCGTGCTCGCCCTTTTGTTACTTTCGTCGCCCGTATTCGCTACATATGTAAAAATACATTTTTATCGCTTTATCCCAACAAATAAAAATCATATTTTTATTTCTACTTCATATATTTTTACAACGCTTCCTTCAATATAAAAATTATATTTTCATATCTCTACTTCTTATATAAAGATCGAATTTTTATTTCGCTACATATATAAAAATCATATTTTTATCACTTTATCCCAACAAATAAAAATCATATTTTTATTTCTACTTCATATATTTCTACAACGCTTCCTTCGATATAAAAATTATATTTTTATTTCTCTACTTCTTATATAAAGATCGAATTTTTATTTCGCTATATATATAAAAATCATATTTTTATCGCCTTATCCCAACAAATAAAAATCATATTTTGATAATCTCTACTATATAAAAATCATGTCTTTTCTAAACTAAAAATATAATCTTTTCTAATAAAAAATCAAAACTTTAAACAAGTTAAAAATCATAACTTTCTTGAAGTAAAAATCATTACTTTATATGCTAAAAATCATATACTTCTTATGCTAAAAATAATATACTTCTCCTTATAAAAAAAATGTATCTTCTTAATGATAAAAATTGTATCTTTCCTCTTATACAAATCGAATCCTTTTTCTCATAGAAATCAAATCTATACACAATGTCCTCATCATTAAAAATCAGATTTTTTTTTTATAAAATAAAAACAACCAAAATCAGAAAAGCTCACTATTCTAGGGTTGTTGGAGAATGAAGACCCAATTGCGGTCGCTGGTGGTCGGCATAGGCGGCGCTGGGAGGCTCAAAGGCCGGCGACGACTTCCTGCTGGTCAGGCGGCAAGTCATTGGGCGGTACCGGTCTAATTCTCGAGGGTTTGGTGGTTGAAGTGGTTAATCGAGAAGAGGGAGGCAGAGGGAGGGTTGCGTTGGAGTGTGGTGGCCCTGATGGCCACGGCGGTGGGCGACGCCGCCTGGGACGGTGGCGACAGCGGCCGTCGCACTCTACGCTATGGTTTTTTCTTTTTTTCTTTTCTTTTTACAATTCTGAACGTGGAGAGATAATGAGAGGTAGGGTTGACCTGGGTTATGGAGAAGGAGGGGGTTTACTAAAATATATATATATTAATATAATTATCCAAAAAGTAACTTTTTATTTCGACTTCAAAACGAGACCCACCGACTGTCGTCCCTATCTAATTACCCTCATTCTGAACACAATGGGATATGTTTCGTAACCCTATTCGGCTGTTACGATCAATTTCCGTTAAAATCAAAATATAAATCTATATATTGATTTTGAACACACATTTCAATTATTGGGGTCACATACAGACTCTAAAAATTCCAAAAAAATATATTTCTAGCTTCGTATTCCCGATACAGTCCTAACAAAATTAATTTCATCAAATTATGAGACCGTTCGAAAAATGGCCATTTTCTAGTCGATTAAAATAAACTAAAACTGGTCAAACGCGTTTAACTTCGCCATGCTCACATATTGATTCAAAAAATTACGAATTTTGGGATTTAGCAATAACTTGACATCCCGGATCCAACAAAAGTGGTTTCGTCGAAAACAAAGGTCGTTTGCAAAATTTTCATTTTTAAGGGCCGAAAATTCCATAGCGACTATTCTCAATTTGCAACTGGGATAACTTTTTATCCCCGCTATGAAATTTTGATTTTTCGGATTCTTTGGAAAGATATTCTCAAATAGATTCTAATATTTTTGGTTTCGCTAAAATCAGGGTTATTTTGAATCCTATACATTCATTTGAATTTTGAAATAGAATTTTCAAACTACCGCGCCATTTTCAATTCCTTTTATAAATAAAAATAAATATTTATATTCTAACTTCGATTCAAATAAATATATACATTCTAATTCTATTCAAAATAAATTTCTCATCATCATTATTCAAAATAATTCATTTTAAATATTCGAAACCCATTAAATTCGCCAAAATAAAAAATTTAAATTGGCTCAGATTTCCGGTTTATTACAATCTCCCCCACTTAAAACTTTTCGTCCTAGAAAAGGAACGAAGCTTAAAGTTGTATAACTAATCAACTCAACTTCCATTATTTTCACTACAGCTTAAGTTCTTCAACTTTTCAGTATCTAAGAACTTTTCAAATTTTTCAAAAAATTGGCTAACACCCTAAATTTTTGAAAACTTTCCCCATAACCTCCCCTGCACTGGGAGCTTCGGGATATTTCAAATAGCCTTCCAAGGTCCTCACCAATCCAAAAGAAAAATAAAAAGCCAAGCGGCTAGCCAATCGGCTCATAAAATCATCTAATTCCCAAGAAATACAATAAACATATACCTATTTGTCGGGCAAACAATTTTATTCCTCTGCTCTAGCCTCCTTGCTATGACCTGTTCAATGGATATACATGTATATGCATGAAATTGTAATCATTTTTCAATACAGTTCAATATTCGGTTCAATTTGGCATAATGGTTCAAAATTTTAATTAATCAAACCAACAATCAAACAATACAACCAGCAATCAATTAGCGAATTATCGTTTCAAATTCATAATTTTGATATATATACAGAAAATCATGTTTTTGATGCCAAATCACAACAATATACCTATCTAGTTTTGGTTCTCACACCAGTCTAATGGAAATACATAGATATCCCACCTTCGAAACTCGAACATAAACTACAAATGCCGTACATCATCAGTAGAATCATCTTTGGGCGACTAGAGTGTGATTCTATATCTATCAAGTATATTTAAAACTTCGAATATACGTTCATGATGCGTATATGCAAGATCTTTATATACCAGATTGTCCAAATCAATACAAATAAAATATTCAAATACGTATACTTGAATTTAATTTTCAAAACAAAATTTGTTTTCAATTTTTATTACTCTTTACACTCGTTCTAGGATACTACTGATCCAATCTCTAACGAGTTATTCTTATTGGATATTACCAATCCAATCTCTGATGAATCCTTTCGTTTGGTTCTAATGTGTCTTGTTCTCGAGCTCTGTATACCAAAGCTCTAATACCACAGTAGTAACCCGTGACTTCCCCGGTACGGAAAGCACGAGTTGCTTTGAGAACAACACACATCGAAACGCAAACAAAAGAACATTTCATTTTTTATTACAACAATTCCATCAGAATACAAGAATATTGAAAGGACCCGTTACTTCCCCATGAAGGAGAGAGCGGATACTTCGAGAACAAACCACAACAGAACGCAGACGGAAGAACATTTCATCAGATTACAAGAATATACGGAGTATAAATGAATATTACACAGAAATATCAGAGATTTAAATTACATTTAAATACATCGCAGCGGAAATAATACAAAACACAACTAGAAGAAGATATACGGATACAATGCTTTCCGGATATCGTTCCAGCTGTAAACTAGGATCCTGTGAATATAAATCTGCAAAACCAAAACTACTAGCTGCCCGTGTCAAAATAAGGGCACCCAGTGTTTAGGTTAAAACAATAAACTCCAGGTCAGTCATGGGACTGGTGTGAGAACTAAAACAGTTATTAATCTTTATTTTTAAAGTTCGGTAAATCAAGGGACCACGCCGTATAGCACGGAACGGGTTTCCTCCCAAGAACACCAGTGCATAAAAAAAACAGCGCAATGCTAAATAAAGAAAAATGAAGCTATTATAAGACCCAGGTCCCATCACACAATGCAACGCAAGCCGGAGGATAGGGTTTTTACCTTATAATAGCCAAAGAATGCTTGATACGTTTCAAACAGGTGATTTGATACTATTATAAGTGCATAGTGTATAAAACAACTTCAAATCATAAGTATCAATCATAGACGGCATAAGCGCCCCATCCCACTATGTCGCCATACTAGGCTCTACAAATAAAACCGCAAATGTCACGTATTTGGAAGTTGGGTTTCCATCTATGAACCGAGGCAAAAGATAGTCCTCACCATCTTCGAGACTCTCTAGCTCGAGCCTCAGGGTCAGAGCGCATCGACCCTTGGAGCGACAGGGCCGGTCCACCGATGTGGATTAAAATTCCTGAACACTACGTTTCCCCGCCCTATGGGGCGTAAATGAGCCAACGAATGACTCCATCGGACCCGGATCGTCCGATCTAACCAAGGCGCCTCGCAACAGCAACAACCACATAAGTCAAACTCGTCAGGGCGTGTAAAACCACTGACGCCACTTCTAACTAGAAAGAAACGCATGTCCTCCATGAGGTCCTCTCCCGTTTTTGGTTCACAACCGGGGTGTGAGGCTCGCGAATCAACGTTACACAAAGCTATGCCACACAGGCCGTGCTTTGATCATCCACTACAAGACTCTGCTTTTCAACTGAAGCCTTGATCATATTGCCACTTAGGCATGCTACACAGGCAATTCACTCCATGCGTTTGATATCCATCGATATATAACCCCTGAGCTCGTACGTCTCAGAGAAGGGCGTTAAGAAAAAGAATAAATTCTCCGCCGCCAAACAGATATATATTTAATAGAAATCAATCACACAGACTAAAATCCAATGTCAGACACACAGTCCATTTACAAGTCCGTTCTGGGTCTGAACGGAACCGGAGGCACCTAGTACCCCGCATATCCATCGATCTCCAAGTACGTCTGGACGATCACCAACTATTTCCATCTTCTTGGGTGTACAGCCCAATCAAGATCAACAGTAATTACCCAAACGACGTGAAGACCTCCGGTCTTCAACCACCGTCTTCATCTTCGACACCACGTCGAATCAGTTATTCAGAATGGGATAAACCCGGTCTTTCTGAACAACTCGCGTATATATATAATAAACACATGTCATACAAACACAACATACGCCTCATTCCAATTCAGAATATTCTTTTATTCAAATATTCTTATATTTTGGGAAAGGTTCCCATTAATTTTATCAAAGATAAATTCTTTAAATTTATTCTTTAA
The DNA here is from genome assembly GCA_030737875.1 of Allium sativum. Lineage (NCBI taxonomy): Eukaryota > Viridiplantae > Streptophyta > Magnoliopsida > Asparagales > Amaryllidaceae > Allium > Allium sativum. The sequence continues at coordinate 677,919,377 of CM060926.1, read as the reverse complement.
TCTCCTTTGAATATCAATTCAAACTAGTCAGGATTAGCGAACCACACCGAAGTAATCATTTATTTTAATTTCCCAATCCCAACCTATTTATCCCATGAAGTAATACTGGTCATACTTCATATCTAACACCACGGTGTTATCGGTAAATTCAATTACCATTTCACGTTCAAACCTAATTAAAGATTTAACTATCGCCTGGAGCAAAACTGGTGATACTCCCTTCTCGATCTTTTCAATCTAATTAAAGATTCATTAAAACTCTACTTAGTTTTAATCTTTAACTGGGTTAAAGAATCAGTGTCATTTAAAACACGGTTCACGATAAACCCAAAATCACATTCCATTAATTATCGGGTTAAAGAACAAGTGTTATTTAAAACACTGTTCACGGTAAATCCAAAAATCAATACTAATTCGATTTCAATTAAATATTATTTAATTGGTACACTTCATTAAATCTAAATAAAAGGATTTAATCTTTTCTCAACTGGGTTCAAGAACATTGTTAATAAAGACACCATTCACGACAAACCCAAATCACATTTGACATTAAATACAAGGCTCTAAATAGAAATTATATCAGCTTATATTCCATATCAAACTCTACGACTAACAAATATCGTATTGGAAATAACGATATAAATATATCTTTCAAATTCCCATAACCATATCTGTATCATCACGAAATCCAACATCGAAATATATCCGAAGACAATTTCGATTCAAATCTATTCTAATTCAATTATTGGAAATTCTGGTTATTTTAAAACCCTTTTCAAATTCAATTTATTTAAAAACAAATAGAATTTTAATTCTAGTTCAAAACTAGTTCAATTCGATGAAAATCTATTTTTATCTTTTCAAATATGGAGTTTTTCATCCCAATTCTTCACAAATCATTTCTTATGATTTTACACAAATTTAATAATTTTATCCAAATTATTACTATTTTTAATAATTTTATCAAGGCCCGTACAGTCGATTTCCATCAATGGCCATCGAACTGCACTTATAGCGACCTTTTCCAAATTTGATTTGGACATAATTCCTAATCCAACTGTTAGATTTCAAATTTCTAACATTCGTTAGAAAGCTCTTTTCGATATAAACCCAACGGCTCCGGTTTCAGGAGAATCCGACGGTCGGATCTCCCGTAATATCCGTTCGAAGTCAATGGTCGAAATTCGCGAACTACCGTGGCGCGACGCGTTCTATTCAGGCCATTATATTATATATATATAATATATAATATGTACTTCGTCGATTTCAATTCAAAACGTCTTATATAAATCGTTTTTAAATTCGTTTTCAAAACGATTTTAACTTCATTTCAAATTCAAATCAAAATTGAATATTCCAATATAAATTCATTTTAATTTCATTTCAAATCGATTTAATTCAAATTTATTTCTAATTCAATTTCAGTTCGTTTTCAATTCAATTCAATTTCAATTCGAATTCATTTCTATTCAATTTCAATTCGAATTCATTTCTTTTCAATTTCAATTCGAATTCATTTCTATTCAATTTCAATTCAAATTCATTTCTATTCAATTTCAATTCGAATTCATTTCTATTCAATTTCAATTCGAATTCATTTCTTTTCAAAATATCAGATTTTGAAATCACTTTCAATATTCCTTATAAAATGAATGAAATCGATATAAATATCGTTCACGTCAAAATGGCGTCAATCTAATCAACACGGCTTCATATATTTCTATTTTCAAATATTCTATTTCAAATATTTCTTTTTCAAATATTTCTATTCAAATATTTCTTTTTCAAATATTTCTATTCAAATATTTCTTTTTCAAATATTTCTATTCAAAACTGGAATGAGGCTCAATCAATTACCATAGATTTTATTCCTATGGATTTCCATACAACGCATGTATATATCAACAACGACAAATAATCAACCATCATCTGTATAAGCGTCAAATATAAATGTTCAACGCTTATGTCAACATACCACTAATTATTGGGATTAGTGTATGTCATATATCATCCCAATACCCGTGTGGGGTTTTCAAACAATCAAACACAGATTTTATTTGTGCAGTTGGGCGATGTGTAAAATTTATCGTCCCGATCAATATCAGTCAAATGTGTGTATATAAACAAATCGTCCGATTTGTTTATATTTATTTCATTTCATATACACGTTATAAATTCTATTTTTAACTATAAAATATTTTAACTATATATATATTTTATTTCACATCACACAATCAACTACACATCAAAATCAAACAAACAAGCATACAAGCCGTCCATGGTCTGTGGACGATGGGTGCCGGGTGCTACTAAACACCGCTTGCATCCTAGTTAATATATATAACTAGAAAATTAAATTAAAGAGTGAGAAATTCTCACAGATTAGCTAATCCAATATCACGACTCTTCTTATGTAGAAATCTTCGTCGTTCTTGCCTCTTGTCGCTTTCTTTGCCCGTATTCTCTACAGATGTAAAAATCGAAGTTTTACTTCGCTATTCAATATATAAAAATCGATTTTTTACTTTGCTATTCAATATATAAAAATCGAATTTTTACTTCGCTATTCAATATATAAAAATCGAATTTTTACTTCGCTATTCAGTATATAAAAATCGAATTTTTACTTCGCTATTCAATATATAAAAATCGAATATTTACTTCGCTATTCAATATATAAAAATCGAATTTTTTACTTTGCTATTCAATATATAAAAATCGAATTTTTACTTCGCTATTCAATATAGAAAAATCGAATTTTTACTTTGCTATTCAATATATAAAAATCGAATTTTTACTTCGCTATTCAATATATAAAAATTGAATTTTTACTTCGCTATTCAATATAGAAAAAACGAATTTTTACTTCGTTTAATTTTAATTATATTTATATATATATAGTCGTTTAAAAGTACGATTTCAAAACGCGAACTACCACGCCCTATTCGTTTAATTTTAATTATATTTATATATATATAATCATTGAATCATAATAACGTCGTTTGATTAAAACCACGTTCTACACAACTACTGATACTTATTAAATTTTAATTCATTTGAAAATGATAATAATATTATCGCATCCTACATTCATTCTTTACTTACATTGAAAATGTAAATTCCATCCTTTTTATTTATATAAAAATGTAAATTTTGATACACTCAAAATCCTACTTTTAAATTACATAAAAAAATGTAGATTTCAACTTCAATGTACATTCTCCTCTTAGTTACATTATAAAAATGTAACTTATATTTGCAGTGAATCCTATTCTAAATTTACATACAAAAATGTAAGTTTTAATTATAATGCAAACTCTACTTCTAATTTACATTGTAAAAATATAATTTTTAATTACAATGCAAACTCTACTTCTAATTTACATTGTAAAAATATAACTTTAATCTCAAGCCACATTCCTACATCTTATTTACATATAAAATAAATAAATTTTATTTCTAACGTTCATTCTCATTCTATGTTACATATATATAAAAAAAATGTAAATTCTGTCATACAATGAAATTGCATCCTTTAATTACAAAGAAAAATGTAGTTTTGTCATACGGTATACTTTCCTATAGACATTACATATAAAAATGTAATATTTAACACACAATGTAAATTCATGTTTTAATTACATAAAAAATGTAAAGTTTATCCTACGGTGTAATTCCCTATATAATTTACATATAAAAATGTAGATTTTAACATACGATGAAATTCACTTGTTAATTACAAAGAAAAATGTAATTTTTAACATACAGTATAATTTCCTATATAATTTACATATAAAAATGTAAATTTTAACATACAATGAAATTCACTTGTTAATTTCAAAGAAAAATGTAATTTTTAACATACCGTATAATTTCCTATATAATTTACATATAAAAATGTAAATTTTAACATACGACATAAATTCACTTTATAATTACAAAGAAAAATGTAATTTTTAACATACGACATAAATTCACTTTATAATTACAAAGAAAAATGTAATTTTTAACATACGACATAAATTCACTTTATAATTACAAAGAAAAATGTAATTTTTAACATACGACATAAATTCACTTTATAATTTACATATAAAAATGTAAATTTTAACATACGATGAAATTCACTTAATAATTACAAAGAAAAATGTAATTTTTAACATACGACATAAATTCACTTTATAATTACAAAGAAAAATGTAATTTTTAACATACGACATAAATTCACTTTATAATTTACATATAAAAATGTAAATTTTAACATACGATGAAATTCACTTTATAATTACAAAGAAAAATGTAATTTTTAACATACGACATAAATTCACTTTATAATTTACATATAAAAATGTAAATTTTAACATATGATGAAATTCACTTTATAATTACAAAGAAAAATGTAATTTTTAACACTACGCAAAATCTACTTTAATTTAACATTGTAAAAATGTAAATCCTCTACTTTACTTCACAATAAAAATAATGTAAATTGCATATTGATGTAAATTTCATAATGATATGAATTCCTACTTTAATTCACAATAAAATAATGTAAGTTGCACAACGATGTAAATTCCTACTTTAATTCACGTTAAAATGACGTGAATTACATAACGATGTATATGATGATAGATTTATACATGATTCATATCCATAAGGCATACTTCAACAAATTTAAACGAGGAAAAATCTAATTTTTTCTACCGATCTATGTTTTTAATTAACAGATCTATGATTAAAAATAACGGATCTAAAATCATAGCATCACAACAATTTGAATCCATCCCATGGCAACATTCATCGCAGATCTACTTGTTTGATTTTCAATTTCACATAACGCAACAATAATAAAAATTAAATTAATTAAATTATATTAAAAATAAATTCTCACCTTGCTCGAGACTGGAATGAAGGTTCGGATTTGATCAGATTTCGTATTCAAAGTCACGGCAGTTACGGATCTGAAAGATTTCAATTCGAAGTTCATACAAATAAATCAGAACTGACTTTTAACAACTGTCGCTGTAACGCTTAAAAGCGTCGCAAATCTGAAATATTCATACCTCAAAATTTTCAGAAAAGTTCAAAACTTTTAATTCAAATTTCGGGAGCTGTAGTCGACGGTTTTGCGAACGGTTTGCGGGAGATTGGAGAGCTACGAGAGGTGGATGTTCGGCTGGAAGGGGGGAGGGTGCGGCAGGCTGTGCTAGGGGCGGCGGCGGTTTTAATGTCGTGGGTTGGGGCTCGAAATTCGAGAGCTACAGGGCGTGAAATCGAATGAAACTTGTCGGAGATTGGAGAGGAAGGGAAGAGCTTCAAAAAGTTCAACTACGGCTAAGTCTAATTGTGAGTGGATTAATGGGAAAATGGAGATGAAATTTAAAGGGAGGGGGGCGACTATGGATTATTGCGATCGGGGAAGAAGACGATGGGTACGGCCGTATTTATACAATATTTTTCCACGTATTTTCTATTTTATTTAATTTATTTAATTCTGGAAAATAGGGTTTTTCCGTTCGAACTCCAATTCGCGCTCAACGACTGTCGAACAATAGGTTTTGACGCCTTCTAAATGCAATGGTGCTATTGCCGAAGTCCAATTCTGAAGTTAAAAGCATGTTTCTTTTGTTTTCAAATTAATTCTTTTATTTTTAATTCGAACGTACTTTCTAATTTTACTGGGGTCACATATGAAGTCAAAAAAATTATTTTTGGCTTTCTTATGATGATGCAATCCTAACAAAATTTGTTTCGTCGAATTCTGAGACTGTCTGAAAAATGGCTATTTTTCAGTCAATTAATTTTGACCGAAATTGACAAAACACAATTTCTTTTGCCACGCTCACATATTAGCTTCAAAAATCATGAAATTTGAAACCTAGCAATAATTTTACATCCCGGATCCAATAAAAGTTGTTTCGTTGAATTCCGAGGTCGTATGCAAAATGTCGATTTTCAAGGGCGATATAATCTCTATAGCGACCTTTCTGAAAATTCATTTGGCCATAACTTTTGATTCCCGCTATGAAACTTCGATTTTTCAGATTTGTTAGAAAGATATTCATTTACAGATTTAAATATTTTTCATTTCACCAAAATCTGGTTTATTCTGCATCCTGTGTAGTTAGTCAAAGTTCAAGTTTGACTTTCCAACTGCCTTCCTATTTCTAATTCTTTATGCAATTTATTTGAATATATTTGTATTAACTTTGCTCAAAATAAATTTCCATCCATTTTTATTTGAAATAATTTATTTTAAATATTTAAACACCCCTAAAATCTCTAAAATGAAAATTTTAAATTGGCCCCAAATTCCGGGTTGTTACATTCCTTCCTTCCCCCGCCCCAGCTTCTCAGGGTGGAGGATCTAACACTTGAGAGAGCTTTGACCCAGCTCAATCCTTTGGAGATTATCATCTGTCGAGTTCTTTGTACTTATATGTACCTTTCCACATTTTATTTATTTTCTGTACTTTATGATGAAGGGGATACTTTTCATTTTGGTACTCTGATTTGTTGTTTTTTATGAGACAGTTATGGTTCTATGACTTATGATGTAATGACACTTCTTATTTTGTTTTAAGTGAAAATTCCATTATGTTTACTTATACTATCTTGTCAATTTTAGCTAATGTGATATTATTTTATACCTATACTCTTCATATTCCTTAATGAAATCCTCATATGGGTATCGTTAAATAATATGGGTTGTTACATCCTTCCTCCTCATAGTCGATCTACGCATTAAAATATCTTATTAAATTCTCAAATCAATTTCATCTAAATCTAAGGCCATCTGATAGTAGGAAGGTCATCGATTTAAGATTTGCAATTTGATGAACAAGAAACATCCAAAGGAAGAGAATTCACTTTTAGAATGTGGACCTGAAAGCATCTAAAGGAGGTAATCTCTTATTTATATACTAAATGAATAATAATGTTATCATAATTTATTTCTCATATACGCCTATGTATAGACATATCATTATTATTTAACTAGTTATAAGATTTCCATAGGTAATGTTATTTTACAATAAATATGTTTCATGTGCATCAAATTTAATACTCAAAATTTATCCATGGTCTAATATTCTATGCTAAATAAAAGAATTTTAGTTTAATGTAAATTAATATATAGGCATATAATTTGTTAGTTAATACATATATACAATCTATATTAAAGCACATATGTTTATTTACAACATATATACTATTGAGCTGTAGCGTTCAGGGAAATTCGACACTCAAATTTAGACACTAATACATCTCGTGTCCAAATCAAATATCGAAAACCCAAAAAGCTAATAGAAAGACATAAGAGGGCGAGATAAGAAAGAAAGAAAGTTAGAATAGAAGAATAAGAAGAAGAACCAACACAGAATCAGAGTCTCACATCTCAGCGGAACAAAATATGCTATAGAAATAAATCTTTATTGAGAAGTTGAAATAAAACTTACAATCATCATAGTACAACAATATAACTGGACAATTATAATTATTCGTCCTCATATACAACACACAATGGAAAACACTAGATAATATCATACGTCTGAACATCTCTAACTTATCTCTGGACTTAATAGTATCTGATGACCTAGACCTTTAAAACTTGGTCTGACCCAAGTATTGCAAACGCCAGGATCAGTCTGGTGAACCAGCGTGAGAAAAAACTAAGTTTAAAGGTATCATCCAACTTGATTTTAATGTCAAAATCTTTTCGAAAGAAAAGGATAATCGTAAGACCAAATCCACATATAAACATGGACAGTTTATAGCTTACGATAACCCAAACCATTTTGAAATCATATCTTTTCTAATATTATAATAAAGTTTAAATCAAATAAATAACCATTTAGCAGAATGCTTACATCTCACGCTCTACATACATAATATACAATCAAAACCGCGGGCTCTTATTGGAGATTGGATTTCCAATTACGGCAAGGTATAGGAGCACCTTCAGATAGTGTACCTCTAGAGTAAATACACTAGGATTCAACAAGCACTTCTTGCTACCCTGGCTAAACATGAACGACCATTCATTTCACTTGAATGTTCCGAATATACTGTCACCTTATGGTTGGTACCAACATAACCATTCCCGGGAGATACAGAAGCTAAAAGAAGAATAGGTATTTTTATTCTCTAGATCGTGACAATACATGCTAATGGGAGCGACCCACTTAGCTATGCAACCTACCGGATTTTATACCATCCCCCGGTTAAAGAGGCTTGAGGTTTATATCATGTTTAAAGAACATCTGGCTACCATTCACTTTGAATGCCACATTTTTCAGATCCATCAAATCACTAATTGACGTCCACAAATATACTCTCGGTGTAATGCTAAAAGAAGTTTCCTTCTCTGCCACCATACTTGGTATATTTGTAAAAATCAACGTATGTGACTCTTGGGAAATACACTGTCAGACATCCATCCATACAAGTTTAAACACCCCACCTCCGTTAAGGTCACTCGCAAAGGAAATGCCTTAATTTTGGTGGAGGTTTATAAGTAAAAGCCACAGATAAACTCAAGACATATTTAAATACACATATTTTAAATAGCGGAAACCAAACAGACTTTTATTTCATCAATATGTGTTAAAAACCAAACATTCCATAATTGTTTCAAAATACTTCCAACATTACAACATCATTACTTTCTTGATAATTAAAGAAGCAGAAAACATAAATAAAGTAACAAAAATCCCCATAGTGATAACCAAAGCCATAGTCCGAGCAAAAGAGACCCAAAATCATACATTTACGTTGTTGGACCTTGAACAGAGCCTGACTGAGCTGAGCTGTTTTCCCCTGTCCCGAAATCATACATTCTTGTTAACATGTTGAATTTGGTTAAGTGTTATAGTTGACTTAACCCTACCAGCTGTCCTTAGCCTCTTAGGAGCACCAGACCACTCACATTAGACAGGTATTGCTACGGTTACTGGATAGCCGGTCGGTTCCGGGCAGGTTTACACCGTAGCTCAGTCTAACCTCGTGTCTTTATTGGGCTCAATGCTTAACCACCCACATTGGATAGGTATTGTTGTGACTACTGGACAGCCAGGCGGTTCCGGGCAGGTTTACATCACAACTCAATCCAACCTCGGGTTAAGCACGTCGTGTTTTCTAAATTTACATTTTTTATTATTTCTCAAATATATATATATATATATATATATATATGTAAATGTCATATCTTTTATTTTTGGGTATAACAATTCATACCGCTTTAAATGTCATTGTCATTGGCATGTGCCAAACATGCCAATAGATATTTTCATGTTTTACACCCAACATCATTACCCCCGTTTATACGTTCGCAACGTTATAACAAATGTTGGGCTTGACACAATTCAGCCCAACTTATAAGCATAAGAAAAAGGGGAAATCAAGAACATGTAATATTTGACAACATATAAGGGTGTGTGGCGCATGAACGTGCAGTTTAGCGAAACTAACATAAATGATGGGTCATGTGAACTTGCATTCAAATCAAAGTACATCTAAGTAAGTGACGTATGAAATGGCATAGTTAACAACTTGTGTTTAAATATGTTTAACTTGGCATAATGTCAAACACATAACTAGCATGATGTACATTCACCAAAAGGTCCAAATATAACATTTAATCACATAGCCTATTTCAACATGAACTTGCATAGTTTTTGAAACCCAAATGATACTTAATATAGATCCAATTACACTTGCAAATAAACATGAATTTGCATTGTTTATGAAACACAAACGATACTTAACATATATCTAATTATACTTGAAAATAGACATGAAAATGATAACATAGGTTTTGGGTTAGGTAGGTATAAATGGTTTCAAGTCTAAATCATATTTACATAAATTCTAATTTAGACTAAGGGAATATACATAGTCCATGCCATCGACATATACATAAAGGGATCAGTTCTGTTCTTTTGCCACAAACTTGCAAGTGTCATTGTTTTCATATACAATTGTTCAACAGGCTTGCATCAATCAATTTATGCCACAAATGTCAATACACAAGTCATGATAGAATCATCAAAATACACAGAATTTTATGCAATACAATAACACAATTCTATTTTCATTCACATCGAATCACATCGCTATTCTTATTCATATTCTGAAAGGTTACTATACTTACAACGAATGCAGAATCATGAATTCTGGATTCTGAATTCTGAAATTGAAATGCGCTCCTTTGGGTAGACTAATGTTGCGTTGAAAACTTTTGATTTAAACTTTAAATCTTCTTCTTAGTTTGAATCGTCTCTAGGCTTTTCTCTTGACGGCTATGTTCAATTCCTCCCTAGCAGCATGACGACTCCTTTCTCATATTTTTGTGTGAATTTTCAGTTGATAGTTAGGGTGTATTTATAGATTTTTAAGTTGTTTTGAGCCGTCAAATGAAGATAGGAGGAATATAGGCCATTCAAAATTCAGAGAGCCAATCAAAAGGTGACACGTCAGCCCTAGTGACACATAGGGCCTCATAAATTCGAGCCAGAGCCAGACCTGGCCAGCCAGGTCGACCGGCCAGGTCGACACTCAGGTCGACACTGTGCTCGACCTGGGGGTGACCAGGTCGACACTGTGGTCGACCTGGGGTGACCAGGTCGACCCTATGGTCAACCTGGTCTCTGGGCGGGAATTTTCCGCCCAGCCCAGTTTTGAACCTGAAATTCAAAATTTTGAAATTAAACTGAGTTGTTTGAATTTAAATTTGATTCTGAAACTTTCGAAGGCCATAACTCCTTCATACGGAGTCCGATTCGCGCAAACTCGGATTCTATCTCAAGCAAAATTCCGAGACGAACGCAATGGCGTAACCCGTTTCCCTTAATTCTTTCATTTAGAATTAATTATACTTTAATTTGTGAAGCTTAGCATTATAGAACTCACGGGGTGTTACATTCTCCCCCCTTAAAAGGATTTCGTCCCCGAAATCTTTAAGATAGTAAGAATGTGTACCCTACCATCCAACAGTCCATCTACTCAACCAACAAACACAGGCATCCACTGTCCTTAAAAGACTTCTAATGCTTCGTGATCATATGCATAGTGAGTGTATATGTCCTTATCTAATGCAGAAATCAGGCGGTCTACTGGCTCAGTTGACCTCCTTAATGCGAATCATGTAAGTGTCATGAATCCATTATGTATGCAAAATTTTCCTACTCATAATTCTACATGAGCGCACAACTATTCATACAAATGCGACAACCATATGACAACATATCAAGTTTCAACCATATACAAATGAGAATACACATATGCATATGCAATATGAAGTGATTGAGCCGATTTATAAACTAGAGTGTGTGTGTATATGCATCCATGAGCAACCACTAGCAACCGTTATCCATAACATGTTTTCAAATACATGTTTGCATCCATTTGTTTTCTACCTAAGGAGTTAAGAAAAGGACCGAGGAGATATACCTAAAAGATAGATAAAGCATAACTTAATGAAAAAGAGAGAGATCAAAGATGTACCCTAAAAAAGAAGAGGGAAGGCAGCGCGTATTTTGTCCTCAGTTTCCCAAGTCACGTCTTCCTCGGCGTCGCTTCACTGAACTTTAACGAGTTTGACTTCGCGGTTGCGTAGCTTTTTCACTTCCGTTCCTAAGATTCGGGTTGGAACTCTCCTCACAGTTGCTTCACGTTCCACTTCGGCTTCTTCTAAAATGCTAGGTTCCACCACTTCCGCAGACTCATGCAAACACTTCCGGAAGTGAGAAACATGAAAGACGTTGTGAACTCCGGCCAGTCTCTCGGGTAGCTCCAATCTATAGGCCATCTTTCCAACCTTCTCGATGATAGGAAACAGTCCTACAAATCTTGGTGCTAGCTTTCCGGCGGATCCAAAACGAACGACGTTCCTTAAAGGTGATACCTTAAGGAAAACCCTGTCCCCAACCTCTAACTCAAGGTCGGTCCTTCTTTTGTCGGCGTAGGATTTCTGTCGGTCTTGGACAGTCTTCATTCTCCTACGTATCAAGTCCACTTTCTCCAAAGTCTCTCGAATCATGTCTGGCCCAAGTATAAGCTTATATGTAGACTCCCACTAACAAGTTGGTGATTTGCACGGTCTTCCGTACAATGCTTCGAAGGGCGCCATACCGATGGTAGCTTGGTAGCTGTTGTTGTAGGCGAATTCCACTAAAGGAAGGTGATCCTCCCAAGTCCCTCCAAAGTCAAGAACGCAAAGTCTCAAAAGATCCTCTAAAACTCTATTCACCCTTTCCGTCTGGCCATTGGTTTAGGGGTGATAGGCCGTGCTCAAACATAACTGTGTGCCTACAGCTTCTTGCAGACTCCGCCAAAACTCGCTTGTGAAGATAGGGTCTCGGTCACTAACGATGCTGGAGGGTATCCCATGGAGTCGAACTATTTCCTTGAGATAAAGAGATGCTAGAGATGCGGCGGTCCTTCTACTCTTGATAGGTATGAAGTGGGCGCTCTTAGTAAGCCTATCAACTATTACCCAAATGCTAGTGTTGCCTCTTCTCGAACTAGGCAGTCCATTAATGAAGTCCATTGAAATGCTCTCCCACTTCCACTGTGGGACCTCTAAAGGATGAAGTAGTCCTCCAGGCTTCTTCTGTTCCGCCTTGACCCGTTGGCAGTTCATGCACTTAGAAACGAAATCTGCCACGTCTTGTTTCATGCCACGCCAAAAGAAAGTCCTTTTTATATCCTTGTACATCTTATCGCCGCCAGGGTGTATAGTCATCTTAGAATGATGTGCTTCTTCAAGAACCTTCTTTGATAACTCCCTTGCTTGTTGGACGCATAGTTTTCCATCTTGCCTCAGCCAACCCTTATTATCGATGGCGCATCTACTGAGGTGACTAGAAGTCTCACCCCTAATAAGTTTATCAATCACACCAACAAGCTGAGGGTCTTCACATTGTGCAGCCCCTATTGCGTCCAAGAGAGTAGGGCGTACTTCGAGAGATGCTAGCAAACCCGGTACAAAATCTGAGCAGGGTCTAAAGTTAAAACTGGATATATACTCCAGGCTTTGCCTATCCACAAAGAATGGGCTTAAGGTCAGTTTCTTTCGGCTCAATGCATATGCTACTACGTTGCCTTTACCGGGAGTATAGGAAATTTCAAAATCATACGAGGCAAGAAACTCCATCCATCTTTGCTGCCTCAAGTTAAGATCCTTCTACGAGAAGAGATATTTTAACGATTTATGGTCAGTGTATAATTCGAACTTCTCACCTAGGAGATAATGGAGCCAAGACTTAAGCGCAAAGACGATGGCGGCTAACTCAAGATCATGCATTGGGTAGTTCTTTTCATGAACTTTTAATTTTCTTCCACCATATGCTACTACCCTTCCTTCTTGCATTAGAACAACGCTTAGTCCCGTTCCACATGCATCCGTGTATACTGTGAACATTTTGCTTCCATCTGGCAAGGTCAGAACTGAGGCTGTTGTGAGAGCCCTCTTTAATCGTTGGAAAGAAAACCCGCAATCCAAATCCTAGGTGAACGCCAGATTCTTCTTTGTTAGCCTTGTGAGTGGGGAGGAAATTTTCGCGAAATCCCTAATAAACTTTCGGTAAAAATTGGCTAGCCCAAGAAAGCTTCGAACTTCGGTTGCATTTCTTGGTGTTTTCCAATCTTGCACTGCCACCACTTTCACGGGGTCCACGACCAACCCTTCTTTGGACACTATATGCCCTAGAAATCTTACCTCTTTTCTCCAGAAGTGACACTTGGAGAATATGGCTTTTAACTGATGTGAACGGAGAGTTTCCATGATTTCTTTCAGATGCTGAGCATGCTCTTCCTCATTCTTTGAGAAGATTAAGATATCATCTACGAAGACAACCACAAATTTGTTGAGGAATTCTATGAACACCTTGCTCATTAGGTCTACAAAATAAGCGGGTGCATTTGTCAAGCCGAAAGGCATGACAAGCGACTCGAAGAAACCGTCTGGGGTTCTGAACGCCGTTTTATCAATACTATCTTCGGCTACTCTTAGCTGATGGAACCCAGTTGCCAGATCAAGTTGGGAGAAGACCGTTGCACCTACAAGCTGATCAAACAAATCGTCGATTCCAGGAAGTGGGTGCCTATTTTTCTTGGCCAATTTGTTTAACTCCCTATAGTCGACGCAAAGGCGAAGCGAACCGTCCGCTTTAGTTGCGAACACCACTGGAGCACCCCATTCCGAAATGCTCCGTCTAATGAACCCCTTTTCGAGAAGTTCTTTAACCTGCTTACTGAGCTCCTTTCTCTCCTTTGGAGCCATGTGTCTGACAGGTAAAGCTACAGGATTTGCGTTATCCACAAGATATATGCGGAAGTCTATCTCCCACCTCGGAGGTAAGCCTTTCACCTCCTCAAAGACATCCGGATATTCCCGGACTACTCTCACTGATTGCAAATTCTCATCAAAAGCATCAAGCGACTCTAGATAACTTAGCATAACAACATTCAAGGGATTACAAGAAATTTCTAGAGTGTTACCAAGCCGAGTCAAGAGCCTAACTACTCTTTTTTCTCACAATCAAGAATGACACTATTACTGGATAACCAGTCCATGCCTAAGATCAAACCATATCCCGAGAAGCCTAAGACAAAGGCATCACAACTAAACTCAATGATAAGAATAGAGATTTTCAAACCCAGACAAACCATTGACAAGTAAGAGGAGCCCCCAATTGGATTTGAAACTACTAAGGGATCTTCTACCATACTAGTGTCTAGATGCAGAGATTCTACTAAGGCATATGAAACAAAAGAGTGCGATGCGCCAGAACAAAAAGTGTACGAACTGGATGACCATAAAGATAGACTACACTTTATACAGAAATATTACTACCTCATTCCTGCTGAGGTGCCACTAGTGCATGAACCTGACCCCCTGAAGTGGATCCAGCTTTCTGTCCCTGCCCTTTCTTCTTTGGGCAGTCCTTAGCTTGGTGCCCAGTCTCTCCATAATGAAAGCAACCACCCATCTTCGCCTTCCTTTTTCGATAGTCTTTTGATATATGGCCCACAATGCCACAGAAATTGCACCTTCTCTTCTCACGAGGCTTATTGTTCTTTCCTCCTTTATTAAAGTCTGTTTTCTTTGCTTGTAGACCCTCTTTCTTCTCTTCCACCTTAACTTCTTTCTTACCGTGATCTTCCTCGTGTAGCAGCGCCATGTCCACCAAGCTTTCATAAGTCGCTCCTGTGGATACATGGGTCATGGCAAGGATGTGTAGAGGCTCATTCAAACCCTTGACGAAGCGAAGTGCCTTCTTGTGTTGGGTGTTTACTAAGTCTAACCCAAATCTGGCCAGCTGGTTAAACTGATTAGCATATTCCCTGATCGTCATGCTTCCCTGTTTCAGAGTTAGGAACTTTTCCATTCGCAGGCTCCTTTCTGCTTGGGAGAGAAATTTCATTTCAAACCATGTCCTGAAGTCTTCCCATGTTTCCACCGCCCTCTAAGCATTGGTAACTTCCCACCAATAGGAAGCCTCATCCTTAAGCAACCATACCGCTAGTTGTATCTTTTGCCTGTCATCCACTCCAAAGATGACAAACAAATCCTCAGTCTCCTTTAGCCAGTTTCTTGCCCCTACAAAGGATTCTGTCCCATAAAAATATTTCCCACCCATTGCCTTGAAGTCTCTACATGTTTTTGCGAAGGCATTTCCACGAGGTTGTGGAGGAGGAGGAACCGCGGCCACTGGAGGAGGGATGTCTGCTGGGCCCGCGCCATTGGCCCTTGCTTCTAAGTACCTCCTAAACCAGCCGGGAATCGGCACTCCTTCCGGGAGGTTAAGGTCTCCAGACATGCTGAAACAGAAAGGGAAAATTCAAAACGAAGGACAGAGAGAGATAGATAGAGCACATGGCTTTAGGGGATTTTGTCTTTTATAAATATAACACTTTTTCTTGAAAAATGCTTCTTTAAACTTTCTTTTGAAAGCAATTTCAAAAACTTTTATCTTGTCTGGTAAACCTATGCTCTGATACCAAGTGAAACACCCCACCTCCGTTAAGGTCACTCGCAAAGGGAGTGCCTTAATTTTGGTGGAGGTTTATAAGTAAAAGCCACAGATAAACTCAAGACAGATATAAATACACATATTTTAAACAGCGGAAACCAAACAGACTTTTATTTCATCAATATGTGTTCAAAACCAAACATTCCATAATTGTCTCAAAATACTTCCAACATTACAACATCATTACTGTCTTGATAATTAAAGAAGCAGAAAACATAAATAAAGTGACAAAAATCCCCATAGTGATATCCAAAGCCATAGTCCGAGCAAAAGAGACACAAAATCATACATCTACGTTCTTTGGGCTTGAACATAGCCTGACTGAGCTGAGTTGTTTCCTCCCTGTGGACCGGGGGGGGAACGAAAGAAAAGAAGATGAAAAGAAAATAGGGTCAGACATAAAGCCTGAGTAAATCTAGTAACTCTTCAGTATGTGAATAAGAAAAGGGCATGATAGATATATACTGAAAATAGGATGGTGACACAAGCTAAGGGAGTGTCGAGTGTACTATCGCACCCATATTATATCTCTGCATCTACTTGAGTTTACTCTAACTGGCACCCCATGGTAAGGGTGAAGTGATCCCCAACTTTATTTAAAGATCGGCTCCTACTCGCGTTAACATGTGTCATACGACCCCCAAGAATTGTAGATACCTATGCTGGTCCCACCATGGGGTGTATCAAGACCCATGGTGGCAGACCCGACACAAATTCTAGAAGGCATAGGTTATACTACTGGTGTCCTCAGTGCCCTGGTTGTCTGCTCCGAAATGTGTGCACGCCCACACCCCGTTAGACCTGCACTGTGCACCCACCGCTGTCGTTTGAGCGCTTACAATCAGCCCTGTAATCGTGCCCCACTCTGCCTAGTTTCAGGGTACTGTTGATACCTAAATTGGGTTACTGCTGAAACGGGTCCCTCGTTACAAGGATTTTCTAGTCAAACATGTTAAATGGTTAAGTGTCTGTATTTACCTAACCCCCAACGATCAATTCTTGTTAACATGTTGAATTTGGTTAAGTGTTATAGTTGACTTAACCCTACCACATGTCCTTTGCCTCTTAGGAGCACCAGACCACTCGCATTAGACAGGTATTGCTACGGTTACTGGATATTCCGGTCGGTTCCGGGCAGGTTTACACCGTAGCTCAGTCTAACCTCGGGTCTTTATTGGGCTCAATGCTTAACCACCCACATTGGATAGGTATTGTTGTGACTACTTGACAACAGGGCGGTTCCGGGCAGGTTTACATCACAACTCAATCCAACCTCGGGTTAAGCACGTCGTGTTTTCTAAATTTACATATTTTATTATTTCTCAAATATATATATATGTAAATGTCATATCTTTTATTTTTAGGTATAACAATTCATACCGCTTTAAATGTCATTGTCATTGGCATGTGCTAAACATGCCAACAGATATTTTCATGTTTTACACCCAACGTCATTACCCCCGTTTATACGTTTGCAACGTTATAACAAATGTTGGGCTTGACACAATTCAGCCCAACTTTATAAGCGTAAGAAAAAGGGGAAATCAAGAACATGTAATATTTGACAACATATAAGGGTGTGTGGCGCATGAACTTGCAGTTTAGCGAAACTAACATAAATGATGGGTCATGTGAACTTGCATTCAAATCAAAGTACAACTGAGTAAGTGACGTATGAAATGGCATAGTTTACAACTTGTGTTTAAATTTGTTTTACTTGGCATAATGTCAAACACATAACTAGCATGATGTACATTCACCAAAAGGTCCAAATATAACATTTAATCACATAGCCTATTTCAACATGAACTTGCATAGTTTTTGAAACCCAAATGATACTTAACATAGATCCAATTACACTTGCAAATAAACATGAATTTGCATAGTTTATGAAACACAAACGATACTTAACATAGATCCAGTTATACTTGCAAATAGGCATGAAAATGATATCATAGGTTTTGGGTTATGTAGGCATAAAAGGTTTCAAGTCTAAATCATATTTACATAAATTCTAATTTAGACTAAGGGAATGTACATAGTCCATGCCATCAACATATACATAAAGGGATCAGTTCTATTCTTTTGCCACAAACTTGCAAGTGTCATTGTTTTCATATACAATTGTTCAACAGGCTTGCATCAATCAATTTATGCCACAAACGTCAATACACAAGTCATGATAGAATCATCAAAATACATAGAATTTTATACAATACAATAACACAATTCTATTTTCATTCACATCGAATCACATCGCAATTCTTATTCAAAATCTAAAAGGTTATTATACTTACAACGAATGCAGAATCTTGAATTCTGGATTCTGAATTTTGAAATTGAAATGTGCTCCTTTGAGTAGACTAACGTTGCGTTGAAAACTTTTGATTTAAACATTAAATCTTCTTCTTAGTTTGAATCGTCTCTAGGCTTTTCTCTTGACGGCTATGTTAAATTCCTCCCTAGCAGCATGATGACTCTATTCTCATATTTTTGTGTGAATTTTCAGTTGAGAGTTAGGGTGTATTTATAGATTTTTAAGTTGTTTTGAGCCGTCAGATGAAGATAGAAGGAATCTAGGCCATTCAAAATTTAGAGAGCCAATCAAGAGGTGACACGTCAGCCCTAGTGACACACATGGCCTCAGAAATTCGAGCCAGAGCCAGACCTGGCCAGCCAGGTCGACACTATGGTCGACCTGGGGGGGGGGACCAGGTCGACACTGTGGTCGACCTGGGGTGACCAGGTCGACACTATGGTCGACCTGGGGGGGACCAGGTCGACACTGTGGTCGACCTGGGGTGACCTGGTCGACAACATGGTCGACCCTATGGTCGACCTGGTCTCTGGGCGGGAATTTTCCCGCCCAGCCCAGTTTGAACCTGAAATTCGAAATTTTGAAATTAAACTGAGTTGTTTGAATTTAAATTTGATTCTGAAACTTCAGAAGGCCATAACTCCTTCATACGTTTAACTTTACTACAAGTCAAATTACATTGGTTAAGTGTTCTTGTTACTTAACTCTAGTCATTCATGTTATATTGGTTAAGTATTTCTAACTTACTTAATCCTAACCCTCTTGTCAAATCAACTTGTTATCATGGTTAAGAGTTCTAATTTTACTTAACCTCAATCACTTGTCTCACTAACATGTTTCTATGGTTAAGTGTTCTAATTAACTTAACCCCAATCACTTATCTCACTAACATGTTTCTATGGTTAAGTGTTCTAATTAACTTAACCTCAATCACTTGTCTCACTAACATGTTTCTATGGTTAAGTGTTCTAATTAACTTAACCTCAATCACTTATCTCACTAACATGTTTCTATGGCTAAGTGTTCTAA
Organism: Allium sativum; assembly: GCA_030737875.1. Taxonomy (NCBI): domain Eukaryota; kingdom Viridiplantae; phylum Streptophyta; class Magnoliopsida; order Asparagales; family Amaryllidaceae; genus Allium; species Allium sativum. The sequence goes on along the minus strand of CM060926.1, from coordinate 677,899,997 downwards.
TTAACTTAACCTCAATCACTTGTCTCACTAACATGTTTCTATGGTTAAGTGTTCTAATTAACTTAACCTCAATCACTTGTCTCACTAACATGTTTCTATGGTTAAGTGTTCTAATTAACTTAACCTCAATCACTTGTCTCACTAACATGTTTCTATGGTTAAGTGTTCTAATTAACTTAACCTCAATCACTTGTCACACTAACATGTTTCTATGGTTAAGTGTTCTAATTAACTTAACCTTACTCTCCAGTCCAGTTTAATCATGTTAGAATGGTTAAACGTTTGTTTAACCTTACCCACTCCCCTAGTCAACATATTAAATTGGTTAAGTGTCCAGATTAACCTAACCCTACCCACCAATTTAGTTAACATGTTGAATTTGGTTAAGTATTAATTCAATTGACTTAACCCTATCAATCCTGACTCAGCCTTAATTTATTAATTAAAGCACCAACCACTCACATTAGACAGATATTGTTGTCGTAACTGGACAGCCGGTCGGTTCCGGGCAGGTTTACACCATAACTAATGTCTAACCTCGGGTCTTTATTGGGCTAAATGCTTAACCACCCACATTGGATAGGTATTGTTGTGATTACTGGACAGCCGATCGGTTCCGAGCAGGTTTACATCACAACTCAATCCAACCTCGGGTTAAGCATATCGTATTTTCTAAGTTTACATATTTGTCTCTTTTCAAATTTATATGTAAATGTTTTGTGGCCCATTATCCAAATTCGTTATTCTTGGGTATAATAATTTATACCACTTAAATTTCACAAGTCGTTCACATGTGCCAAACATGCCAACACATATATTTTAATTAAACCCAGCGTTATTTTCCCCGTTTGTACGTTCGCAATATTATAACTTATGATGGGCTTCAACATTTCAGCCCAACTTAGAAACATAAAAAAAGGCTTAGAAAATGATATGTTCTAAGTAACATAAAAGGGGTGTGTTAACGCATGAACTTGCAACATAGCGATTTAACTAACATAAATTATGTGGTGCATGAACTTGCAATATAGCGATTTAATTAACATAAATTAGTGGTGCATGAACTTGCAATATAGCGATTTAATTAACATAAATTATGTGGTGCATGAACTTGCAATATAGCGATTTAATTAACATAAATTAGTGGTGCATGAACTTGCAATATAGATATTTAATTAACATAAATTATGTGGTGCATGAACTTGCAATAGATTAACATAAATTAGTGGTGCATGAACTTGCAATATGGCGATTTAACTAACATAAATTAAGGGCTTGTGTACTTGCATTGTAATAGCATATAATTTTGACATAATTCATAAACCTAAACATGAGTCATGGGTTTCAATCTATTCATGTACACTTGCATTTAAAATATGAACCTAACTAAATTAGGTGTCCCTTGTATTAGCATATGATTTTTATAACAACATAAGCCTAAAACATATTTTTATTTAGGCATAACACTAAACATAAACTAGTCATTTCCATAAAGTCACTATATGTTCACAAAGATGCTTACTTTTGTCACTAATACAAAAGTATAGTTTAACTTGAATTATGAGGCATATTCCAACATAAACTTATATGAATCATGTTACCCAAATGGATCCAACTACACTTGAAATGATCATAGGCATATATATACAAAGATCTAAATCATGTAGGCATAACAGTGAATTATGTTTTCATAAGTCTTAACTTGGTTGTAACAAAATATATACAACTTCTTATTAACCACAACATATAAATGTCAATTTCCAACATGAATCGTATACTTGCAAGGGGTGTTACTTTTCATTGCAAATGTACAATTAATCCAGTATCATGTTAATTATACTACAACATCCCAAATCCATTTATAATAAAATCAGAACAACATACAATTATGAACTAGCATCGTTACAATTAAAGTACGATTCCATTTTCATTCTACACAAATCAAGTCTCAATTTTTATTCATATCGGAATAGTACTCTACTTACTACGTATGACGAATCTTGTATTCAGGATTCTGAATTCTGAATTCTGAATTTGGTGATGCTATCCTTTAAGGTTGACGTTGTTTTGATTTATTTGTTGTAGTTTCAAGCTTTGAATCAACTCTTAATCGTCTCTTAATTTGACGGCTACTCCTAGTCTCTCTTCAGCAGCATGACGGCTCCTTCTTTTTTTTTCTCTTTTTTTTGTGTGAATTAGGTTGTGAGAGCTATGTTGTTTATATAGAGTTGCAAGTTAATTTGAGCCGTCGATGAAGCCAAGGCTAATACAAGCCGTCCGTTCTAAAAAGAAGCCAAATATGTTCACAATTTAAGGGCTGTAAATTACTCCTATTTCAAATTATGTCATAATTACTTTCTTAATGTACATTATCAACATTTATTATTAAATTTGTATGCACATTAGATACATCCCCCCTTTACACACTTATTATTAAATTTGTATGCACATTAGATACATCTCCCCTATACACATTTATTATTAAATTTGTATGCACATTAGATACATCTCCCCTTTACACATTTATTATTATTATTGAATTAGCAACTTTAGTCTTAACAGAAATACGGGGTGTTACAGTACCTAATAAGCTAATCAACATTAGTTCTTGGACTATTTGGCGGAGGTTGAGCTGGCTACCAGTCAGAATCCATAAACAAGGGCCATGAAGGCATAACTTTTGGTATCCTAAGTTGTGAAGAACAAAAAAAAACTTGTTTGACTGAAGAATTGCAAGCAAAACCCTTAGATATATATAACCGCATTATATCTAGTGAATAAAACCAATTGTGATATTGCCAATACCCGTAGATAATTTACGTCTACAGCCACGTTGCTCGAACAAAAATATGATCGGTCACTGTTCCCACTTTATACTGTAACCACTTTGACTAGCATTTACTACGAAGTTATACTGTAGCTACTTTGCTTTACGTACTGGCCTACACTATTAGGCCTGGTGTTTTACTGTAGCCACTTTGCTTTACATACAGTCCTGCACTATTAGGCCTGGTGTTTTACTGTTGCCACTTTGATCTTTTTAAGCTATGATTTTCATAGCCTATAAATGATTAACGAAACCGAGTAAGACCTGAGTCGTTTAACTCCATACGTATTGTCAACACATGGGACGACCCTATCGTTTAACTACTTAATTAACATTATTGGACGACCCGAGTCTCGAATTTATAACTATAAGCTATTTTAAGTAAACTAACATTATGGTTTATAAACAATTCATAATGATTTTTTTTTAAATTTGATTTGGACATAGCTCAAAATCTACAAAAGGAGAACAAGATTTTTCTCTTCCATTAGAAAATTATAATCCCATAGATACGAATGATTCTTGTTTCAAAGGATTATGACTTATAGTGGATCGTTTACATTCATTTAAAGTTCAAAACATAAAACTATGAACTACCTTGATGTTATGAGCTCGTTTTTAATTTATAAACTTAATGAATTTTTAATTATTAAACTAGAAATAACTGACGACCTTAATCATTTAAAATGGACGATACAACACAAACTGGTATAAAATGGACGATGCGGCACAATCTTCACTTAACTTAATCATATAAAGGTGACAACACAACATACTTAATCATATAAAATGGGCCTCATTGGAATTCAAAAGACGATAGCTGCACTATGTGTGCTAACATACGAAGGTCCAGCTGACGCTGAAGATGAAATATTAAAAGTGGTGAAGGCATAGCGTTAGAGTGCTTGGATCTGTCTTTACCAATCTATCATAGACATTTACAACGATCAGTACTTACGTGTACCAAACGAGGCCGATATATCAATGTTAAAGAATATGCATGGTAGTAGATGATAGCCTTGAATTTTAGGCAGTTTAGACTGCATGCATTGGGAGTGGAAGAATTATCCAAAAGCATATGCCAAAGCTTAACAGGATAAGCCCCATACGCCAACTATTATTCTTGAATTTGTAGTGTCGTATGACCTATGGATATGGCATGCATTTTTCGGAATGATGGTTCCGAAAAATGATTTAAATGTAGTTGAACGTTTAACTTTGTTTAATAATTTGGCAGACAGTAGATCAACTCCCTGTACTTTTGCTTTAGAAGGTAACGCGTATGAGCACGGATACTATCTAGGTGACGGTATATACTCGAAATGGAGTATCATTGTCAAGACATTTCCAAACCCACAAAACAATAAACAAGCAAGGTTTGCAGCAATGCAAGAAGGACAAAGAAAAAATGTTGAAAGGGCGTTTGGCGTTCTTCAATCCAGATTTTCTATAGTCAGTCATCCATGCAGACTTTGGTTACCAATTAAAATGACTAGGGTAATGTACACTTTTGTTATTTTACATAACATGATTATAGAGGGCGAAAGAGACATAGAAGATGATTTCAATTACGAGAGAGCTACATCATCGCCTGATGTTTGGCGCGAAAATATGATTAGAGCTTGAGTTTCATGTAGAGAGCTGAATGCCCTACCGTAATGCTCACATACATCGAAGACTCCAAAATTAACTAATAGACCATCTCTGGAACTTTTTCGAAAGTCAATGAAACTATGTATTTTTTGCTGTTGTTGCTTTCGTTGTTTAAGTGTTTTTAATCTTGTACTGTAACTGTTAAATGTTTTTTTGTAAGTAGATCTTTGTTTCTCAACTGCTTCGTATATGTGGTTAACACAATGACTTCTTAGATTCAGAATAACATACAGCTAATAATTTATCAACGATAACATCAAGTAAAAAAATCCCTGAAATATATACTTTCATCTGTCTGCAAACTCTGTTGGCAACTATTCTGGGTATACATTTCAGGATTTTGCTAATCCACTACTTTATTAGAGTCTCTCTAGGACTTCAAAGGCTGAAGCTCGATTTCTTTTCATCTATGGGGACTAGGTCACCCGATATTTTTCTCCACCACCTTTCTTCTTATCCTACTTTCTTCGATCTCCTTATCACCCTTTCGTTTTGTTTCACTTCATCTTCCGTGCTTTCCTCATTTCTGTAAAAATCAATCTATTTGAAACCCTTTTCAGTACCCGTTCGTCTCAGCCCCAGAACTAATTTATTTTGCTTCTAAGTTAATCACATCCTCTATTGTCCTATTTACTCTATGATTCAATTTGCCTCACTGATTCTTGTCATATATACTTTTCGATTTTCCAATCCATGTGTCTGCCTATAACTAGACCAACCTTAGCTGGTTTTGGTTATTGGTTTAATTTATCAACGAGCATGTCTAGACTAGGGTATTAGTGGTTCATTAGTAGTTTCCTCACAAGTTCGGGTTGATATTTGTCATGTTTTACTAGCTGTGTTGGGGCTTGGCCGTTTCTTCGGGAGTGACTAGCGTGTTGAATTTACTTGTGATTGGGATATCCCCTAGGTACTGGTAAGGCTACGTTGGTTGTCATATTTGTTTAATCAGTGTTTTTTGGCTTTTAATATTGTGGTTTGCTTTGGGTTGTCGAGAGTTTGTAGTGCATTGTTCTATTTGCATCCCTTAGTGATTGCATCTAATGAAGGGGATCGTTTTGCTGCTCTTTTCCAACCCCACAAATTACAACAGCTAATGCCTTGTAATCGCTTTCCTTATGCTATGTTTGTTATGTTGCTTTTTGTTTCAGTTTTCCATGTTTTGTTGCTATGTTGTACCATGATACTCCGATGTGTTAGGATTCTTTTTATGTCATCTTGGTATGTTGCGATGGATTGCTCGAGTATGATGCTACATTGTCGTTGTTCTTTTATTGCTTGTAGTGAGTGGTGATTGAACTTAGAAAAATAGAGCTTCTTTGTTGTTTTAGTGAGGAGACAGTTAGCTTCTGCTATTGCTTCGAAATGTCCTTCTATGTAGTTTTATTAGTGTGATGTCACAGTGATTATGTATGTCAATCTGTATGCCTTTGGCATATTTGTGTAAGTTGGGTTTGTCACTTGGCAGTCTTTTGTATGTTATTCCTCCCTTTGTGTAGCCCTAATAGTAGTCTAGACTCTAGACATGTGGTTTTGCTCCTATACTATAAGCTAGGTTAGTTGAGGTAGGCGATCCACTCTAGAAGCTGAGTGTAGTAAATTGAGAATCTGTCTATCTCCTATACTTGTCTATATTTATTATTTTATAATAAATAGTGTCATAGATCACTATAAAACCGGTTGGGTTTACCAACAAAAAGATAGAAGAACTCAACCACTGAAACATCAGTTTGATTAGTTTACATAAAGTGCAACATATTAGATGTAGTTAAGAGTAAAGAATCATATGCTCTTGTAAAGAGTTCATTATGATATTATAGTAGATATTTTCTTTTGAATTGTCTGACCATTTCAAAGGGAAAATGAATGATAAGAGTAAACGTAATTTACGGTACATTTAAGAAGGAGATGGTTAATAGTCATTTATGTTTCATCACAAAATAATGGAAAAATGAAATGAATTTTAGTGTAGAAAAAGATTGTCTATGAGATTTATTTTTTGAATCTAATACTTTCACTTAAGTTCTAGTTAGGACGATTAAACCTAAGATCTGATACAAAGTGTGACAAACCAAACTCCAACAGACTCGAATTTTTTCATAAAATGTTAAAATCTAAGTCCATTGAAGCACAAATTGGGTGTTCGGTATCCTGTAAGTAGGCAAATATAATATATCAAAGATCGTTAAATAAATCACATCAGAAATCAATAAAATTAAAATTAAAAGTAAGCACTTACCAAGAAAATGGTACTTTCTAAATCAAGTATATTTAAGCTGAACAAGCTTTGCCTTTTATCTAACCTGGGGGTTGTTGTAAGAAGGAGTTAGAACTACCTTTTTAGTGAACGGAAAATTTATGTTCTTTTAAGCATGACATTACATATAATGTTCAATTTCCACTTTAATTATATTAGGTATATTAAGGTTGTAATACTCTCGTCTTCGCGCGTAAATCGCATCCATTTACTCTTTAGTAGACCAAACCTAATGGTAAATATATAGATGTACATGCACGCCTTTGGACCACCTCAGTCCTAGATAATACCCATGGTATCCTTTGTATCCTCCTCGATAGGACATCACCGTCTCTCCACATGAGTGTTTCAACTACATTTATGATGGACCGCTTCGTTAGGCCTGTAACACAGATATCCCACCATTTGGTATGAAAATATGAAACTGCATCCACAATAGACTGCTCCAATGCCTACACTGATGTACCACCCTATGCATACATTGAGAATTCACATGTAATCATTATGTCTATACTTCTGAGTCTTGCTAACTAGTGACCCTAATAAGTCCCACTTCATAAGGAACTCGGTTGTGGATTTACTGCATTTGTAAAGAACAACTTTGTTAGGTCTACAATTAGGGCTGTCAATGGGTCGTGTCGGGTCGGGTCAAGTCGGGTTCGGATTGATTTATAAACGGGTCGGATCGACCCGATTATTAAATGGGTCATATTTTCCCAACCCTAACCCGACCCGCATAAACCGTTTAACTAAATGGGTCGTGTTGGGTCGTGTTAGGTCGGGTTTACCCGTTTGACCTATTGATAGATATTGCCTACTAATATAAGCAACAAAAGAGCCAAATCACCAACATGCACGCTGTTATATAATCTCCAACATGCAACAAGTTGCAAAGTCACCAACATACAACACATATATGAAGCATGAAATCACCATATCCAAAATTTATTTTCTATACATAAGTATATGTTCCCATACTGCATAAATCAAAGACAAGTATGGAAGAGATACAGTTGTTATAAGTAAAATATAACTAATAGCAAACAAGAATAAGTTAGTAAAATATAACAACTTACATATACGAGTATAATCATTACTACATACACTTAACACTAAGAGTATACATAAAAGACTAACGTATGGAAGAGATATAATATATAATCGGGTTTGGCGGGTCAAAATCGGGTTAGCGGGTCAACCCTAAACCCACCCGTTTATAAACAGGTCAAATTCGGGTTGACTCGAAAGTAACCCGCTTACTAAACGGGTCGGGTTAACCTGCTAATTTCCGTGCAGGTTTCGGGTCGGGTCACGGTCGTGTAGGAAATTGATAGCCCTATCTACAATACAGATGTTATAAATGGTCTGCCGCTTCTCAGCTTGGCTATTGCCCCTACGCAGCCACCCCACAACTAATTGGAAGTATTTCTAATGGGTTAATGGCTTTTCCCTTCAAAAAACAAACAAAGTAACCAAATATCATTGCCATGTCACCAGGCTTCTCGATAGTGAAAGATGATTGGCATGTTGGCTTAATCCAAATCTTCCCTATGCTCGCTGCTGACTTGCATCCGAGCGGCTACTGTCCTTTTGAGTCATGCCCACTACACGAACTAATAGGGATAGGAGACCTACTCCTAGAGCTAGGTGTTGCACGTATACTAAAATCCTTCATCATACTTTTGACTTATTGTAAAGGATAGCTTCGTTTGGCCTATTATACAAGTGCGCTCAAGGCATACCCTCTTGATGGACATTACAGACCTGCCTCCAATTGACTGCTCCGCTTCGTGTATGTCGGAGGTCCATCCTAAGATATCCTCCATGTCCCACTTATAGTCACTTAGTTCCTACTCTAACAAATATTAGTTTCATCGTTAAGACTGACTTCTTCTGCTCCCTAGGATTTGCGATGGTACAACTTCGTTGGGCCTACATCCAGAATTTCTTTGAACTAATACAAATGTTCCTTGTGAGATCAGCATACTTTGAAAGACTTGCGATCGTTTGATTTGCCAGGCCTACATCAAAATTCCTTTTGGAGTTCTGTAAACGCACCTCACCTTTTTAATAGACTGACGTCTAATCTTTTTTACGCTTTTAGTTTATCTTACTTGTTCTTTTATTTTATTTTATCCTTTTATTGTGATACTAAATTCTCTTATAGTTTTTTTATTATTATATGATAGTCTTTGTCTGTTATTGTGCTTACCTATCATAAGTCATATATTATTTATCACAACAGTTATTTTATCTCTTTGTTTATCTACCTTCAAAAGGCATACCTTAATCATATCCTATTTATTATTATTTTTGGGCCTATCAGGTATTTAACTTGATTATTACCTTTATTTCTTTTTATCATAGCTTATTATCTATATTCTTCCCTATATTACCACCACTGTAAGATTTACTTTAGAAGTAAGTCATATTCTATTTGGTTGGTTACAAAAACTTTATTAAAATCTATTTCCATATTTAATATAAAACAATCCTATAAGCATTAACTCGTAATTATAGGATATTTCTTTTATTACATTTCCTTAATTGCTAAATAATGTAAAATACAATAACATTCATATTTTGTGCTAATATTTGTTTCTTTGCTTTTATTCTTGCAATTATGTTTACCATACTTTTGTCCAAAATTAAATTATGGAAATGTTCTCTTTTTCCCACTCAACCAACTAATCTATTACTGGTTTCCAATTCTGTTTGTATATTAAGTTCATCCTTTTATTCTATTTCACAAGTTTGACATTTTTACAGTAAATTTTTCACATTTAGGCTTATGCCATTCTCTGCAATTCTCGAGCCCAAGATTACTTAATTTTATATGGATTTTATTCCATAAGAACGACATTTTCCTATAAGTACAATTTCCTAATATTTATAGTTTGAATACAAATATCTTGCATAAACTAATTACCATAATTTAGTCCAAGTATGTCAATGTCTATTAAGAAATTTCAGTGGGAATCAAATGGTAGGATATACAACAAACCAAAAGAAATATACTCTTTATTCACTCACTTGGAAAAAGCACTTCAAGTTTTAGATTTGATTCAAATCCATCTCCATTATCCATGGCCTACATTTTTGTTAACCTATTTGGATCCATAAACTGGAATTTGCATGGATTTATAAATCCAAGTTTTATTGAATAAAATAAACTAAGTATAAAACTAGATCTGTTAAACTTACCTCATATATATGGATTATTTTGGACACTCCTTCCCTACTTCTATAGTTTCTACCTTTAATTTGTAAATCAGAAAGCCTAGATCTAATATACATTTTTTCCATGGAATTAAAGGAGAAAAAAATTGATAGGGCTTTCACATCTGTTCAGAAAATATGAGTTTGTCGGCTAGCCTTGAATGTTTATTTATGGAGATCCAATATAATGTTGGTTTGTTCGTTTAAACTATGTAAATCTAAACCTCAAAAGGTGGAGAGTACAATTCATTTTTGACATGTCCGGGTCGATCCGATCCGTTGATTGGTTGTCACCCACGGATTTCCATGTCAAAATTATGTGTCTTTTCTTTTTGATTTGTTTGTATTAATTCTTTGATTTAAATTACAATGTTAAGTTTGTTAGCATTAATAAATTTCCATTTATTTTGGTTTAAATTCCATTTGTGATGCGCGTAAGTTTTGCAAATTCAAACACGTGTTTTTCCAAGAATCTATATATTTATTTATTAATATATATATAAAGTAAATATATAGACGTACATTTACACTCATGTTATCATTTTTTAATTAATTCTTTTATAATTTGTAAGTAAGAAATCAACGTGAATTGACCGTTCGGGCTACTTTACTTTGCCTTTAATGTGACAAGCATAAATTAATCAAAAGATGCTTCCAAACTAAACTCAACATATTGACATCTGAAAACTAAGGCGAGAAACCATCATCCATACCAGATAAACAGTAACGGGTGGCGAGTACATTGAATTGAAATCATGTCGCCACTCGAGCATTTTGTAATGACCCACTTTTTTCGTACAGTTTAAGCTGACATTTAACCACGCATGTCAAATTAAAGATGCATAGCAAAGAAGATAGTCAGGGGAAAAAAGTTAGAGAGTGAGAAGAAGAAAGAAATGTTAGAATAGAGGAAAAAGACGAAGAACACCAACACTATACAATTAGAGCATAGTAGAATCTCACAGCGGAATGAACGAAATGTAATAAATCAAGTACACAACTAGATCAGCCTATACAATGCTGATAAGCACAACAAACATAACATAAGTAAATTAACATCTGAAAATATGGTAATATGACTCGACTCTGAATCATCTCCTGAAGCTCCAAGCAAAATCTAACACAACCTAGAAAGTATACTCGGTCTGACCGAGAACATTTTGAGGGAAGCAAAATCACCCGGATTAGTCTGGAATACTTTAAGTGAGAAAGCTCACATCACAAACTATTTGCTTAATTTTTAGAAATTCTTTGAAAGAATGGAACTTTCGTAAGACACGACCACACATGAACATGACACTTATTTTTTTCTTATGATAACCAAATCAATTTTATTATATCAAATCTAGTGATATTATAATAATGTCTACAATTCACAAATAAAATAGGAATATAACCGAAAAGCTTGCATCTCATTTTCAACATAATATCTAAAACTATACAGTTTGTATTGGAGTTTGGATTTCCATATATGATTAGGTAAGGAACTACCTTCCATTTAGTGTTCGTTTAGAGATACAAACACTAGGGTTCAACAAGAACATCTTGCAACCCCGACCACACAAAACTGACCATTCTTTCAACTTGAGTGTATCAAATATATCACTAGTATGGTTGGGATCAGCAACTGTGATGATATACCCTAATAGGCATGACCTACCTAGCCCTGTTGCCGGCCATATTTTAGTCATTTCCCGATTGATGGGGTGTAACACCCCATACTCCATAACGTCACCCGTATAAGGATATGCTAATGTTTATGAAGTGCTTAGGTATAAAGTAGCAACACAGAGGCTAAAATTCATAAGACAGCAAAGTAAAACACAATGAAACTTTAAAATATTTATTAAATAAGAAAGTCAAACCACAGTAGTTATTACATTTCAAAATACCAAATAGTCATCATCATAAAAACAAATATATTGTCCCATGGAAATATCAGACTACATAAGTAAAACTATAAAAATTGTCCCTCTCATAAGCTAATGAAATGACTAGAAAACAAGAACTGAGAAAAATACATGAATCCGGAAAGAGTCTGAATCCAAACCGAACCAAATAATCAAGAGTCATTGCTAAGACCCTCCACCCTACGAACCTAGGGGGAGGAAGAGAGAAGGAGAATAGTTCTAAGAGTAGTAGACATATAAGCATAAATAAAATAGTGGGTAATGTAAACATGAATAAAGATAGGCTTATCATTCATATCCGAAAATTTTTGCACCAACTACCAAGGTATCATAATTAGGCTTTACCCAATTTCTACCAATCGATTGACTACTTCACCCAAAATGTGATAACCTATACTAGTTATGGAATTTAGGGTTATCAATCCTGAACCCATCAACTAAAATGACATAACCATTAATCATAGGCATTACAATGACTTATCTTCTCCAATCTAAATGATGCACACTCATCATTCCACCAGAACGCGCCCGTATCCACCTTATTTGAACCTCTTATTATCCAGTTAATAAAGCATGCCCTAGCCTATACCTTATATGAGATTCCATGATAACAAAGGGATACAGATTGATATGGGTTCAGAAAAAAAATGCAATAGACATAAGTCACCACTAGACTTGGTCCCCATTCATTATTTTATTTAGTCTCTTATCTTCTCCAATCAGCCACATGCCGCGGAGCGGACCTAAACTAGGATTTATACTATTAGGCCTCGTATATTCCCCAATCATCCCCATGCTGTAGGAACAGACCTAATTTACGAGCCACTTTATCTTCCATAATCGCCCTCACGCTGTCGGAACGGACTCCCTCTATCTTAGCTTATTAATTTTAACAATTTTGACTTAGCACATCTAAGTTTATTAATAAGCCCCAAATAAATTTATGTTATATCCGAGGTTGTATTCTCATTTCTAATTAATGCAATCTTTTTATACAAACCATCCCCACGTTACTTAACATCCAAATAAGTTCTATTCCAGTTAACATGTTCTCCAATTACATGTTAAGGTTTTATCCCCAACATACAGTACAATTTGACTATAATACTTAATCAGTTTCAATATGCCTAAAACCCCGTTTTTATCAATTTCAATATTATTCCAATTTAACGCCAAATAATGATAAAGGCGTAGGCTCTTTTCAGACCTAACTTAGCACTAAAAGAAAAAGGGAAACGATCTAGGCTAGTCATAAGGCCTAGACTCGGAATATGAAAAAGCAAATAAAAAGGCATTAACACAACTTTAAATAAACTATAAAAAAGAAAGGGATAAGAAGAAAGGGAATTATTTATAAACAATAAACAAGTGGAAAGAAATAAGCACAGACACTAAAAAAATTACAGTAATTTACAGAAAAACTAAACATACAAATACTATAAATAATGTAAGAATAAAACTTGCAAATTAAAACTACTTAGCTATCTAAACATTTCTAATAACTAGTCTAAAAATTACGTAAAAACTCACAGATCTGGTGGTCAAAGCTTCCTCTGTGGTCTTCTTGTAAAATTTGGAGAACCTTCGCCTCCAGAAGTATTTATAAAAATAAATATTAAAAATTTAAGAAATTCTTCACCCCGTAAAAATTAATTATGTGGTCTTTCCTAATTTTGAGTATAGGTGTAACGACCCGCACTTCCACCTACTTCAAACCGAACAAAAACCGAAACCCACATCGATTCAAGGTAAGCAAAAGTCTGTTTCGTTAGGGTTTATCAGAGTAAACACAGCGGAATACAAAACTCACAGCGGAACAGATAAAATATAATTAGAGTATATTATTGCAGTGGAAACATTTTTGAATACAAATATGATTTTACATACCATTATTCCATGAAGATTTAATATAATATACCGATGATAAGGTATGTCCGGCCTTCATATGAAACTCCACCTCTCCCTGGAACTCCAAGTCTTCAAGCTTGAGCTCGATCTTGAAAAATTGAAAAACAAACTAACAGAATGCCTGTGGGGAAATTGTGGGTACTTGCAGTTTGCAAGGGAAAAACAAACTATGAATCAATCATGGGACTGGTGTAAGAAAACCCTTCTTTTATTAATCTGATACTTAGCCTTAATTTGAATAATGTATCTTGGGACCACGCTGCATGTCACAGAATAGGTTTCCTCCCAAGGATACGTGCACAACCATAGTAACCAGAACCAAACATAGCGACTATAAACCAGATTTCGAAAACATGACTTTAGAAAAATGAATGATTATAAGCCCCAGGTCCTATCACACAATGCAAGTGCACACCAGAGGATATGGGTTTGCCTTATAATCGCAAAACATGCTTGATATAGTTCAAAACAAAAACATTTGATGTTGCTATAATGTCAAGGGTGTGGAAAAAAAATCCTTTCGAAATATAAATTTATATATCTTAACTCGCATAATGCCTCATCCCATGATGTTGGCTACATATGTATACAACTGAAAATCGTAAAGGGTTTCATATTGGAAGTTGAATATCCATTAATGAGCCTGGGCTAAGGATCTTCCCAATCCGATTTGGAACCCCTAGCTAGGTTCCACGATCCCGTATGGATCCTTTAGAGCGGCAGGGTCGGTCCACCCTACTTCGTGGATTAAAGTAACAGCCTGAACATAACGTCCCTCAGTCTGTGTGTAGACTGCCATCTAGTTATATTGACCTAGTCCGAGGCGCCTCATCCAACAAACCACATAAGTAAATGCCTGGGCTCTATACCATGGCATTACCTTTGCTAGATGGAACGTTAAGTCCCTACCCCTGCGGTCTATAATCCCGTTTCGGCTCACCCCGGGTTGTGAGGCCTGCGAAGTCACGTCATACACAAAGCTATGCATTTAAAGCATGCTTTGGTCTTCAACCACAAGGCCCTTCTTTTCAACAAAAGCCTTGATCATTTCCACTTATCATCCCACACCATCATTCCTTAAAACCCAACTACTATTCACCAACATACAACCATTGAGCTCATACATCTCAAAGAAGGGTGTTAAGCAAGAGAATAAATTCTCCGCCACCAAACAGATGTATGTTTAGTAAATGCCAGTTTGTACTTTATAAAATACAGTGTCAGACATGAAATGCATCAACAAGTCCATTCCGGGAATAGGAACAAAACCGAAGGCACTAGATTCCACGTCCTCGCCTGGGAGTGCAAGTCCTTGCAAACCAAATCGCTTTAAATATGGTCAGATTATGTTGTCACTTTAACCTCATATAGGTCGTCGCCTAAGGTATCAACAGGCCATCCATCCGATGTGAAGAAATTTGGGTTTTCCACCATTGTCGTCGATATCTTGACATTAGCATCACGTCATATAATTATTCGGAATAGGTAAAAAGCTGTTCTTTCCAAATAATTAGCCCATCTTTAAAACCAATAGGTATATAGGATTTCCTGAACCTCATTCCATTTCAGATATTCGTTAAATTGGGAATTATTCGCACAAATCTTTTCAAAGATTTAATTCATTTAATCCCCTTGTTTAAATCTTTCTTTGGAAACCATTACAAAGGATTTTACAATATCTTTTCATAATCTAAACCAAATTAAGGTTTATCAACTAGTCGGGATTAACAAGCCTTACCAAAGTAATCATTCATTTTATTATCCCAATCCCAACCTATTCATCTCATGGAGAAAAACTGGTAGTACTCCATATCTAACTCGCATGGTGTTACTGGTAAATTCAATTACCATAAAGATTTAACTATCGCATGGAGTAAAACTGGTTTTACCCCATTCTCGAACATTTCTTGATTTTGGTAAATTTAATTACCCTATTCTCATTTCAATCTAATAATAGATTCATTAAAACTCCACTTAGTTTTCTTCTCAAAAATCAATACTCAATTATTATTCAATCTTAGGAAATTGGTTCTGTCTTTAACTGAGTTAAAGAACCATTTTTACTTAAAACACAGTTTATGATAAAACCAAAATTATCTTCCATTTAAAATGGAATCTTCACGGAAATTATATCTGCTTACAGTTGATGTTAATCTCTATATCCAACCAACACTATAAGCGGAATATTGGCTAGCGCCTTTCAAATTCCTCAAACAGTCTAAGTCTTCATCTATGGAGACTTATCTCGACCGTTAACCAATACTATATCCATTTAATTCCAGTTTAATTTAATTAATTGGAAAATACAGTTTTCAGTTATCTTTAATTCAGACTCATTATACAAAGATGGATATCTTCCTTACATTTAACGTTTAATAAACTGTTAAATGAACATCCGGGCTTTCCTTTCGATCCATTCCGATCTTGGCCCAGATAAATAAACATTGGCCAGGTAAGTTCAGCGCACTGGTTGCAGCATTCCTTACCTTGTTAAACACCCCGTTTATCTTTCCGGATCTCACAATCGGGACAGACATACACGTGGTTTCCGCATATTCAACCAAAACAGGTGCTTATTATTTAAATCATTATTCATTCGTCCAAAATACTTTCATCCTTCCTGATTATTTTATTACTAAATAATTATTTAAAATCTAATTTCTGGGATGAGACTCATTCAACTCCTGTATATCCGAGAATTTGGGTATATACAAACATCCAATAAACATAAACAAGTTATCATGTGTCTAACGGGTTGTAACTAAACTCGTTAGTTATTTAAGATTATATGTCGGTGTAATAATTGGGTTCCATTTTATTAATTAACAACCAAATGATATTCATAATCATTGATCAACCAAATCAGAATCAAATTCATCCAAAATCTTCCAAACGTGAATAATAATTTCATATTTACTAGCTAGAGATTCACATCTTAACATAAGCATGTTATGGCACTAAAACCCAAGTCATAAGTTCCTAATATCCATAACCCTAGCTTTCAACCCAAGCAATATTCAATTAAGGTCTAACTTCATGTATCTAAATAAAAGGTCTCGGTTCTTCTTATGATTTGTCAATGTACACTTAAAGATTTTACCTACATATGTGATTACATATATGGGCCAAGCCTTAAAGGGTTCAATCTCTCTTTTACCAACTTAAACCATAGTTATTAACCTACAAATTCTTCACATAAGATCCAACTCCTTGAATTTTAATTAAAGGTCTAATCTTTTCATGTATAAACCCAAATTTACACCTAAAGATCGTATCTTTACGTATAATTTCACATAAAGGTCGAATCTTTAGGGATTTAGTGCTCTAAACCATATCAAAACACTCTCAAATGACTCAAACATACCACCAAAGTTTAATCAAAGCATGGATCTAACAAATATCCCATCAAGGTGCAACTTTGTGAACCTAACATAAAGGTTTTCATTCCAAATTCCTAGCAAGTTTCCATATTTACTTCATGAACCTATTTAGGAATTTTTAGCAAACATATACAATCAAATCAATCATGAATTCACCACCAAAACTTTAGGAAACATTTCAACAAAACCCTTACGTGCAATCATTAAATCAAGCAACAAAAACCCTTTAAAAGTTTAGTTTTTCTCACCCAAAAGCTTCCAGAACTTCACCTAGGATGTATAGATCCTTCTCCTAGCTTTTCTCCTTCCGTTCTTCTTTGTTTTCTTGAAAAAAAAACTTTTCTATTTTATTAAAAGAGGGGGAAAACATGAGCAACTATGGAGAGGGGAGGAAGAAGGATATTTTCAAGAGAAGAAAGGGAATGAAATGGTAAAGAAGATATGGGTGGAGGCTATTTATAAGGAAGCTCAATTTCATGGATGGAAGACATGTGTCCTTATGGATAAGGATGGAAAATGAATGGATATAATTCATCCTTATCCATTCAAATAGTAAAGTGTGTTTTCTCAAGCACCTTCTGGCCTTACGTCGGAGTATCAAATGATAACGGTTTTCAGAAATTCTTTCAACCGTATCGTCCGGTTTCTAACGTACTTCAATGCTTTGTGCTCAGATCCAAAATCTGAGTTCATTTGCATTTTCAAGTAATTTATTTTAGTTTTGTTTTCTTAATAACATGCTATATTCGTTATCGGATTTTCCCAGACTTCATACATAGATAATATCCTATGTTCTAAATTTTTCTGGATAGGTTTCAGGTTCCAATTTTGCCTTTAGGACTATCAAATTCCAATTACCATCAAAATTTAGTTCAAATTTTGGCCTTTTTTTTCATTTCCCCAAACGGATGCCTTTTTACGTGAAACTTCCCCTGAATACTAAAATTCACTGATCCGGATCCAATGGAGGTTGCCTCACGATCTACCGATATCCCGATCTCAAGATATCCACAAAATCGTCCGTTTTTAGTCCAAATTTTGAATATTTTGTGAATTTAACATATCCAACGGATGCCATTTTTGACATAACTTAGTTGGTAACATAATTTCATCATTCCGGATTTAATGAAACTAATTTCGTCGAATTCTGGGTTCGAAAGCTACCACTTCCTTTGTAAACATACTATTTTTAATCCAAAATTCATTCCTTTTGGACTATTTCAATTTTATTCCTGCCGAAATCCAAATTAGTTCTGATCTTTATGAAATTTGGAAATTTTAAATTGGTTCCAAATTTCTGGGTCATTACAATAGACCTGGGGAAGAAGAATAAGAGCGAAGAGAGAATAGATTTGAAGAAATTAGAGAGTCTCTGCTAGTCTATTTATAGGATTTACTAGAAGCCCTCAGCCAAATCTAAGATTAGATCTGGTCTAGTTATGTCATCAGACTAGTAACAAATCAACACGTCAGCCTATAACTTATGATAAACCAATAAAACAATGCCAACTCAGAAAAATGAATGGTGCAATATAGTTAACGTTTGCTGCTTGCATTCCAGGAAAGGCAAGCTGCTTTCTTCAGCTGGGTCGACCCACCCGGTATCCTGGGTTGACAAGCAGGTCGGCATATGGGTCGATACATGTTATAACACCTCGTAAAAATATACTAAATAGACTAATTAATTAAATAATAATAAGTTAAATAAACGATAAACATAAAATAATGGGAAAATGGAAATGTTGGACAAATAGGAACTCAGCTATGAAACTAATATATTTAAGTTCGTGATGAACTTCTAGTATGTTTTCATATATAATATGCTGAAAACGAAGTCCGTATGAGGAAATAGTAATTAAATGTAATCCTATGGTAAATATATACATATATATGTTTGAATTAATAACATATATAAATATCTAAGGGATAACACTGGCTTAATTAGAATATCCTCTTAGTGAAATCAGTATTCAAACGAGTAGGCAAGATCAAGGGGGCACATAATAAATGATAAAAGGAAACAAATTATAATTATAAGGTAAGTTTTAATTAAATAAATCAAAACCTCAATCATCGGTCTTATTGGGCGATTTCTCCCATAAGCGGTCGCCACCTAGGGGTTGACTGCCAGTCAACCGCCCTTCGTAGGGGGTGTCGACTGCTTGGTGCATCCTGGATGTTGTGAACGTGGTTTCGGGTAAATTTTATAGGGAATTAATTACTGAGATTAAATTATAATAATCTAATGATTGTTATTCTTTTGCACTCCTATAAATACAACCACACTCACCTCACCATTCCTTCAGCCATCTTATTTTCTTGTGCCTCCATTCTGCTGAAATTCCAGAAAATAGGTTTCTTCTTCTCCTATCTCAATTCTATTCAAATTTCTTTTCTAATCCTAATTCTTATTAGATTAACATTCTGAAATTTTAAATCTATATAGGTGACTCAATGTTATAGGGACTTTTCATATAGATCTGCAATCAGAATTGGAGAACAACATCAATTTGCGCATACAGCTTCCAGTTGGTTGATATTTCCATCACTGCAATCTTTGTGCATGGAAATAAGATTTGTTTAGACTGTTCTCTATATTTTGTATATTTTATATGACTCTGTATGCCTAGGAGATTTGGTTTTTCATGATAATATCACAATGAAACCCTCTAAATCCACTATCTTTATTTTTTTCGAGAAGTTTGTCAACTAAAATTTTAGGCCTGTAATTATTTAGCAACGTTTGAGGAATGATTTGGTAGTTATGCTTTTGTTTGGATAGATTTGTGCATTTTAATGTAAATTAAATATGAAATGTTAATAGTATAAAATGGGTGAGATTTTTTTTGGCAAGGCTGACCAGTTTTTATAGTGTTCTGCCTTCAAAAAGGTTTAGATTTGATTTGATTGCAGAATTTAAATAGGATTAGATCTATATTTTAATAGAGCATTTGAACGTATTTAGATCTGTAATAATTAAATTTTAACATTTTTATGTGCAAATATAAAAAGGACAAGTTTGATCCAAACAGAGGTTCATATATATATTATATATATATATATATATGTACATATATATATATATAATGCCTTGTTTCTCTTTTATTGTTTAATCTTAACAAGCGTAGGGTACAATTTTGAATGATTATTATTGATATTTTCCCATTTACTGCTTGTTATTACATATGTCATGATTTGAGTTGTTTATTATGGGAATTAGGCTTGTATACCTTTTATGTGAATAGGGTTGACAAAATTCACCGTTAGGACATTTCAGAATTCGAACGATAATTAGCATTTACAAAGATTATTAAATTATATAATTATATAACATAATAAGCATAAATAAACATAATAATTGCACAATAAATAAGTTAGGATAAGATTTGAATTTTTATGTCCCTATAGAAATCGTTTCTTGTATGTGTATAAATGGCTTATATATGTATGTATGTGTATGTATATAATAAATAATGACACACAGACAGGAGATTAGTCATCATTTGTAGTAGAAGTCTACCCGGAACCAATGAGCAAATCCAGCAACTGCAAGTGACTCTTGCTAATATGAGGGTATGGGTGTCATGGGCCATTAAATTTAGTACATTATGAAGCGAAGTTAAGCCAGCTTGTAGTAGGAGTATGCCCGAAACCGCCCGGCAAATCCAGCATCTATAAGTAGTTGGTTTAATGTGAGAAGTCTAGTGTATATATATAACTATTATATATGTATGTATAGGTGGGCTTACTACCCGCCTTGAGAAGGTCTTAAGTGGCTATATTTCTTTTTATCTAGTTTGGGTCTTAAATGGTTAGGATTTGGCCATTCTGAAGGTTTATTCCTTGGTTTGGGCCAAAGTCATAGGACCCTCCCTTATTAGATTCGAGTTGGTCCGTGGGTCCTTCGCTATAATGATTTGGTCATGACAATAGCGGAGTGGGGTAGTCTACTGGAATGTCCACTTCCTCTAGGAGATATGTAAGGGAAAACCTAGGGATGGGTTAGGTATACATGGAACATTGAATGCGATTATTAACACTGTTTAAGGGAAGTCTTAAGTGACATAGATGTACTACCGTAATATCAGTTAAGTAGTAACATGAGGCGTCTGCTGGAGGGGTCTTAAATGGTTATATGTGGGCCTACCTTAAACTGGTACTAAGCGGCGATATACTACATATCATATTACAAGTGAGAGTATATTTATATATATGATGTTGGCGTGATAGGATGGGGTCTTAAGTGGTTGGGTCCTCCGTAGGATCTTAAGTGATCATAGGAATCCACCCTTAATAAATGTACTATAATAGGCCTTAAGTGGCCAAGAATGTCCACCTCATTAGGTCTTAAGTGATCGCTGATCCACCATAAATACATTAATTTAGGTCTTAAGCGACAAATTCAGATGTTCACCTCATTAATTATAATATACCTCTGTTTGTGCATGCTTGTATGTTATTGTAACGACCTGCATTCTATGCACCAGGGATCGTAGAATATTTATTTCTTTTTCATGCGAAGTTGTATAGCCTTGTAACTTTGGGAGACGACTATTGGGGTCATTCCCCATGTTGACGATTTTTTCCGATTTTTAAATGACCGTTTTGCCTTGAGAAGATATTGTTTCGGCCATAACTTTTGATTGGTAAGGAGTTTTGACCTGAAACCACTTCCATTGGATTCGGATGATGGTTTACAGTTCCGTAGAGTGGTCACACTAGCCAAAAAGACTCACCATTTGGGAGATATGGCTAAAACAAGGTTCAGAAGGTGAAAAATAGCTTAACCGGGCCTTATTAGGCTGATTAGCAGTAGGGCCCATAACCCATTTCAGGATTAGGTTATGTGAGGGCTAAGATGAGTTAGTAAATCAGTTTTTATTTCATTTCTTTGCCGCCACTTACAACCTTTGAACCCTAGCAATGGCCTCCACTTGCTAAAACACCCCAAATCACCTTCTAATCGCTAATCAAGCCAAATCTACATCAAATCAAATTGGATTAGCACAAAAATCGAGGTAAAGCTGTTAGAGTGTATTGGAATCCGAACCGGTGAGTGATTTGCACAGTTTCTCACTTTGATTAGGGGTAATTAGTGATAACTAGCGAAATTTGAACTCAGAAAAATCTGGAAAAATTTGTAAAATTCTAAAACATCATTTTATGTCTCTGTTATAAATTTAGGTTAATTTGGTTAAGTTTTGTTAATCCTATCATTAGTTATGCTTGAACATGATTAAGGGAAAAACTGGGTTTTTGGGTATGTTTGATCCATATAAACATGTTAAATTGTTGTTTTGCTATTTGCGGTCAATTTTATATGTTGCTATGACTATATGGTATGCTTTGTGATCGATTAGAATAGTTGGAATGGTCGAAAATGTCGTCGTGTGGCATAAAACAGTCGCTGGAAAAGTTGTAGAAAAATATGCAAGAATCGGATCGGATCGCCTATATCCGAACCGAACCGATCGTGCTCACCTTCTCCGACCGGACCCGCTCGTGAAGTATCCCCTCCCCACTAACCGCTAGTGGAACCACGAAGCCTGAAGGCACGAACCGACCCGACGCTCCGAGAAGGCACCACGAGTAGAACACCCACAAGTTGAGGAACTTGAACCGAACGTCAGTGGAGTGGATCACGAACCTACCCGGATGGAGAAGCTCGACCCGACCTGGTGAGGATGGCACGATCCGAACCCATATGATGGGGTACCACGATCCGAACCAGTGTGGCACCACGACCCTAGCCTAGAGTATCACGACCCGACTCGCTCAAGTGAAGGAGCACGATCCGACCCACCATGAGAGGGAGCTAACGACTCGACCGCTCGGGTGAAGACATCACGAACCGAACCGATGATAACTGGGGTACTATGCACATTCAAACTGATCTGAAGGAGACCAAAACCAGATATGTAAAGGTAGTCCAAATAGGAAGTAGAATTCAGGATCCAGTTGGGAACCAACGAGTTAACTTCATGATTGGGCTTTGCTGCGGGACGTGTGCAATGGGGTTATCGATATCCATAACTTTAGTTCACCACTTAAAGACGGATTAGTGGCTATGGATCAGTGCAATGGGGTCATAGTGACTCTACGGAGCAAAGTGATTGTAGAAAAGGATTGGGTGATCGAGTGGTGGATATCGTATTCTTTACGCACTAAGTGAGAGATGTGAGGATGATTGTTATGTTTGATGTTCGCTATCATTATGACATGCACACCCCCACCCTCGTATCTTATAACATGTGTTAGTGTCACCTTAGAGTATTGTACATCCTGTTGTGCTAACTCTTTGGTTGCAGGTCTAGGTTCAGGTATGATTGGATTATACCTGTTATTGTTCTTTTTTGATGCTTATCACACATACCAGACTTTTGTCTGACCCAGAGTTTTATGTCTCTTCTTATTACTCTGGGTGCTCCTAAATGAGCAGAATAGAGATAGGTCAGGTGGATACGCACGAGTAGATGTCCAGAGACGAGCAGGAGGCTTACACGTACCATTTATACGTCTATTCTCCATGTGTCGCTGTTGGTCACTACTTTGGGCATTAGTAGTGTGCCTTATTTTGCTTTAGAGACGGTTTTTAAAAGATGTAATAATGATGATGTGGAACTTGGATTTTCCACTGCTATGATGGTTTAGTTTTCAGCTTATGCACTGTCTCACCAGTTTTATGTCAAAGTTATGTTATTATTATATTTTATCCCATGCGCTGTGAGACATTCTACAGGTTTCTTGTTAGTTCAAATTCTTTTCTTTTCCTTTCTTTGGCGACCGTCCTGTGCTAGTCGGGCATTGGCACAACGCATTTCAGGGAAATGTCGGCTGGTGCAGGCCATCACATTTGGTATCAGAGCTCTAGGTTACGTAGTTAACCTAGGGAAGACACCAGAGAGAGATAGTACGTATGTGAGAGCTCGTATTTGTGATATTTTGGTTTTCAAAAGCTATATATATACTATTAGTATATTTAAGGATGAAGAGGCATTGCACTGGCACCACTGAAGAGATAATTAATCGTTTTCTCCTTAAAGATTGAACGATGAGTCGATATACGAGGAGTATGGGTTCAGGGGCTAATAAGGTATGTTCCTGATATGAGGATGATGTTTACTACCTTCATGTGAGAGATGTTTAGAGATGCTTGGGGAGCAGTTCCTAATGCTGCTAACGGTGGTGGTGCAATAGTGCAGGCGCCTAGGGCCGATTTCGCCAAGCTTAATATGGATTATACTAGTCTTGGCGGGAAGCCGTTCCATGGAACGGAGTCGGATACGGATGTTCAAGATTGGTTGGATAGTTGTGAGCGCATCTTCGAGTACTAGGGAATCGGTGATGCCATGAAGAGAAAGTTAGCATCGCGTTAGCTTCAAGGACGAGATATGAATTGGTGGAATGCTATTAAAATAGCTACTCCTGAAGATCAAGTTACTTGGAATCAGTTTATGACTCGTTTCAGTGAAAAGTTCATTCCAACTACTCACAAATCTGAATTGTTTAGGAAATTTTGGAAGCTTAAGCAGAATAGTAGGGCAGTCCCAGAATATATTGTTGAGTTTGATACTTTATCGAAGTATGGATTATCTCTTATCGACACTGCCGAGAAGAAGAACGAGAAATTCATAACCATCTTAGATGAGTACTTAGGGGGAAGACTGATAAACCACATCAACGAGACGTTCGAGTCTATAGTGGGGAAAGCATTGAGATTGGAGAGTCTTTACCTTAAGTCAAAGGCCGATGTTTCTATTGCATCTGTAGAGGAACCAAAGCCGCAAGCAAGCGGTGGAGGTAAGAAGGAGTCTCAGAATAAGAGAAAACAAGATCAGACCAAGGGTGGTCAGAATAAGAAGGACAAGAAAGATAAAGAGTGCTTTTGTTGTGGCAAGAAGGGCCACTATGCTGGAGATTGTCAGGAAAAGCCTGGGGAAAGGAAGTGCTTCAATTGCGGCCAAGTGGGACATCACAAGGATAATTGCCCGCAACCACCTAAAGAGAAGCAGATTGTGAAAGCTTATGCTATCAACGTTGTTCCTTCTTCGTCGAATGCCCCAACTGCGCGGAGAAGGGAAAGGGCGTCACTATTTAAGGTATGCTTTCTATTTATGATGTTTCTGTTCTAGTTTTGTTGATAGCAAGGCATCCCATTCCTTCATATCTAGTTACCTGGTAGATAAGTTGGGATTGGAACCTGAGATAGTCGATAGACCTTTAGTTGTGACGAACTCGATAGGTGGTTCGACTAGTCTTTGAATTATTTGTTCTAATGTGGTCTTATGGAGTTATGGATGTATGTTTGCTTGTGATTGCTTAGTTGTTTTGCTAGTATCATCTCACGTAGATTGCCTGAATTTAGAGTAGATGTTCCTTGAGTGCTTGTCTGGTATTGGTTTAGGCCTTTGGGGCTTGTGCTTAGGGAATGTCGAGTTTGACTAGGATGGTTTGCGTGAGATATAAGTGGTTGTTGTAATTTCCATTGAATGATATCTCGGATTACTCGAGGAGTGATGTGCAGCCGTGACATGATAAGATTGTTCAATGGTATGGGCTGATGCGAGTTAGACTCGATAGGGTTATGAGATGACTCGAGTGGGACTCGAGAAATGCAAAGTAATGGATTGTTTAGGACCCTATGTTGATGTTCTTTTTGAAGGAATAACATGTGTTCGTTAGTCATGGTAGATGCAAAGAGGGATAGGACGACTCAAGTTGGACTTGAACTCGTAAAAGAAAATAGGTGTTCCTTGATCTTGGAGATGCAATGAATAGGGAGACGACTCAAGCCGGATTAGAGTTTGTCAATAATGGATACTCAAGACTGTCTGAGTTTATGGGTAATAGATTGACTCGAGTTGGACTCGAGAAGACATCACGAACCGAACCGATGATAACTGGGGTACTACGCATATTCAAACTGTTCCGAAGGAAACCAAAACCCGAGATGCAAAGGTAGTCCAAATAGGAAGTAGAACTCAGGATCCAGTTGGGAATCAACGAGTTAACTTCATGATTAGGCTTTGCTGCGGGACTTGTGCAAAGGGGTTATCGATATCCATAACTTTAGTTCACCACTTAGTTACGGATTAGTGGCTATGGATCAGTTCAATGGGGTCATAGTGACTTTATGGAGCAAAATGATCGTAGCAAAGGTTGGATGATCGAGTGGTGGATATCATATGCTTTACGTACTGAGTGAGAGGTGTGAGGATGATTGTTATGTTTGATGTTCGCTATCATTATGACATGCACACCCCCACCTCCGTATCTTATACCATGTGTTAGTGTCACCTTAGTGTATTGCACATCCTGTTGTGCTAACTCTTTGGTTGCAGGTCCAGATTCAGGTATGATTGGATTATACCTGTTATTGTTATGTTTTGTTGCTTATCGCTCATAACAGACTTTTGTCTGACCCAGAGTTTTATCTCTCTTCTTATTACTCTGGGTGCTCCTAAACGAGCAGACTAGAGACAGGTCAGGTGGATATGCACGAGTAGATGTCCGGAGACGAGCAGGAGGCTTACACGTACCATTTATACATCTATTCTCCCTATGTCACTGCTGGTCACTACTTTGGGCATTAGTAGTGTACCTTTCTTATTTTGCTTTAGAGACAGTTTTTAAAAGTTGTAATATTGGTGATGTGGAACATAAGCTGTATTTTGCATTTTCCGCTGCTATGATGGTTTAGTTTTCACCTTACACACTGTCTCACCTGTTTTATGTCAAAGTCATGTTATTATTATATTTTATCCCATGCACTGTGAGACATTCTACAGGTTCCTTGTTAGTTCAAATTCCATTCTTTTCCTTTCTTTGGCGACCGTCCTGTGCTAGTCAGGCATTGGCACAACGCATTTCAGGGAAATGTCGGCTGGTGCGGGGAGGACCATCACGGTTATGGAGACATACTTTGAAGTATATAAACTGTCAAATATAGAGTATATCCTTTAAACACATGTTATTTTCATTCAACAAAACTTTATGTTCTGGCCCCTCTCCTTAACATGTTAAATTGGTCTCTAGGTAAGGCATAGGCATGTTGGACGAGACGATGATGGAGCCTAAAGAAGGCAACAAGACTATTATTATATTATTGGTTGTTATTGCTATTTTGTTGTTGGAGGAAATTAGTGATGAATAATAACTATGTACCTTTGCAAACATGTGGATTTGGTATTTTGTATTTGAACAAGTGGTTTTTAAATAAATGGTACATCTTTACATTGACTATTATATTTTATCATTCCATTGTGTATGTTTCTTTGCGTTTATTGCTTTGTATATTTGTTTTTTTATTTCCTTAATAGGAACCAACGATCCATTTATAGTGGCTCTAAGTTCCAATGGGTCTTTTCTGGGTTAGGATTTAGGCCCACTCCGGGTGGGCTGTTACATTTGGAACCCAAGTATAGGTTACCCGATTAAGTGGAAAATATACGCATGAGAGGCGTATTTTTATTTCGAAAAAGGTTTTCAAACTATATATACACTTATATATATTATACCCCAATAGGCATACGCATCTATACTAGGTAGCTTTATCTTTTTCCTACCTTTTAGCTTGAATACTATCGTAGGAATGTCCACTGAAGAATCTTTCATTTTTCAGATAGTAGAATGACTAACAATCCTTCTTGTCACGTATACCAGGCAAGACCTTAGTATTTTCCAGAGCGGTTCCAACAGTATTTCTGGACTATGGAACAAGTCCCTTTCACCAATCCTTGCCCCAACAGAGCCTGCAACTCAAGCCGCTGAGATGGAATTCAATTTTCCTCGACTTTGCAAAGACTTCACGAACCTTAGTGGAAAACCATTCGTAGGGACATAAAGCTTTAATTCATGGTTAATGGACTACGAACGGATCTTTTAGGCCACGGGATGGTCGGATGAGGTTAAGAGAAGAGTTGTGGCCTAGAGCTTAAAGGAACAAGCCCTTGAATATGTGGGTTGAGTTCAAGACCTGTTTGGAGAAAAATTTCAACCTAATGCTGAGATAATGATCCAATTAGAGAAGTTTATCCATCTTAAAAAAGGAAATCTAAGAAAACAAGTGTACGTGGCCAAATTCACCGAGTTGTGCAAGTTTGGTAGGGGTTTGGTGGATACCCCGATGAACAAGGCTTTTAGATTCCTCACTGGGTTTAATTACCCATTGAAGGAGACTTTGTTGGCCCAAGTAACATTTGGATCAACATTGGAGACATTAGTGGAGATTGTCATTTTGTGCATGGCTGAAGAAGCAAAGGAAAACAAAAATGCTGAGAATGGAGAAGGAGATTCTAGTTCTAAGAAGAAAGAATGGCGGAAGAACAAGGAAAATGGGAAAAGTTCAAGAGGGAAGTTAAGACTTTTGCAAAGTGTAATCGTAAGGGCCATGAGGCCAAAGACTGTAGGATTAATTTGGAAAAGAAGGATTTTAAGGGGAAGTGTTTAATTGCTATGAAGCATCTATCTAGTGAATGCCCAAAGTCCAGGGTTGTTTAGAATAGTCAGAATTATGAATCGGAAGCAACACCGATACAGAGCCGACGCACAAAAGATCAAGGTCAACCCACACTAGAAGGTTTAACTTTTTTTTTTAGGAATTTCCCTTTGTACCTTATTTGACTCTTAAGCGACCCATTCTTTTATTTCTAAAAGGTTAGTTGATTCTTTGAACCTTTTCTTATCCATCTCTAGTAATCTGATAGAGGTAGCAAACCCTATCGTAGGAATTAAGTATCTTGATTTGATCTACAAAGACCTAGTATTGGAAATCGACAATGTCGAATTCCACTGCGATGCATTTGCATTGGATTTTATGGGGTATGACCTTATTCTGGTTATGGATTGGCTATCATTTTGTGGAGCCATTCCAGATAGAGACAAGATAATTGTTCATCTTAGGAGCCGAGGAGGACGTAGTTTGAAAATCCCTTGTAGGGTTAGAAACAAGGATGAAGTCGTATTGTGTACCTTATCTCCTAGTTCAAAAGGACCATCTTTAGTCCCTATAGTATGTGAGTTCTTGGATGTCTCTGAGGAATTCATAGGACTTCTATCCCATATGGGTATCTCTTTTCAAATCGATCTGGAGAAGGATGTCAAACCAATAGATTTATCCTTGAGGTATATGGCACCTAAAGAAAGAAGAGAGTTGGATAAACATATTTTGGAGTTGCTACCGAAAGGCTTTATCCGATGGAATACATCTTAGTGGGGTGCACCTATAGTGTTTTCCACTAAACACGATGGATCCCTAAGAATTTATATAAATTATTGGGAGCTGTAACACCCCGAATTTCAGTTAATACTAATATTCACTAATTACAGAATTAATAATCTCAGATGTGAAAATCAAGGGAAACGGGTTACGTCATTGTGTTCGTCTCGGAAAAATACGCGAAATAGAGTCTGAAATTTTGTAAATCGGAGTCCGTATGACCCGGTTAAGGCCCAAAGAAGTTTTCGGGAAATTTGAATTTCGAAACATGCAGAAATGGGGGCCAGGCGGGAAAACTGCCGCCCAGCAGTCGACTTGGCTATCGACAGGGCTGTCGACTTGCCTGTCGACATGCCTGTCGACTTGGCAGTCGACAGGGCTGTCGACTTGCCTGTCGGCTGATTCTGGCCTGGGTGCACCTGGTTGAGTTTTGGGCTGGGTTGGAGGGCTTGGGACGAAATCTGACGGACCTAAACTAACCTAGGGTTAATCTAAGGGTCTAAAACACAACCTAATCCTATAAATAAGACCCTAAGCTAGCCCTAAATGATCATAATCCTATCCTCTAACTAAACTATGCCAAAATTTTCTATGATCATGGCCTCCACTCAAAACCCTAGCCTCCATCCTCTTTCTAAACTATTTCTATGAAGGCTTTCATGTTCATACAAGCATTTTTAAGTTGTATGAGTGATCATTAGCTTGCATTCATCATCAAGTTGCAAGCTTTATTTTCAAGGCTAGAGTTTTTGGGTGATTTTTGGCAAGGGTTTGCTTATTGGAGTTTAGTGGTGAGTTTCTATAGCCTTAATAATCAATTGTTAAATTGATTATGATAGGATATGATAAGATATGGCTATGTTTGTGGGTCAATGTGTTTATGCAAGTTTAGTATAGTGTATGTTGTGTGTTTTGCAAGTTTTATGCTATATGTTATGCAAGTTTAATGCTATGTTTTATGATGCTCATTATGCAAAACACTATGTTGAACATTGATTCATATGTAACATGTTATGCAAGTTATATGTGAGATTATATGCAAGTTCATATGTAACATGTAATGCAAGTTATGTGCATGATTATATGCAAGTTCATATGTAACATGTTATGCAAGTTATGTGTTTGGTTATATGCAAGTTATGTGCATGATTATATGCAAGTTCATATGTAACATGTTATGCAAGTTATGTGTTTCGTTATATGCAAGTTATGTGCATGATTATATGCAAGTTCATATGTGCATGATTATATGCAAGTTCATATGTAACATGTTATGCAAGTTATGTGTTTCGTTATATGCAAGTTATGTGCATGATTATATGCAAGTTCATATGTAACATGTTATGCAAGTTATGTGTTTGGTTATATGCAAGTTAACATGTGACATGCTATGCAAGTTCACACCTTTGTATGACATAAGAATCATATGCAAGTTACCCCTTTGTGACATATGTGCTTCATGCAAGTTTGGGTTAAATGCTAGTTGGGTTTAATGTATGCTCATATATGCAAGTTGACACCTTTTAAACCCATGATAAAGTTATATGCTATGTTGGTTAAACCCATGGCATTTGTGATGAATCTTCCCTTTATTATGTCATGTTATGAGAACGAATTACGTGGGGAACGATGGGGTTAATATGCATGTTAATAAAATGGTGTGAAATGGGTATGCTTAAGCATAACATAAAGTGAATGGACATAATTGGGAATTTACCTATTAAGTTAGGTCTACCCATATTATGGAATTGGGAATTTACCTATTGAGTTAGGTCTACCCATATTCTTGAAATTGGTAATTAATTAGGGATAATTAATACAAATTATGGGGGTGATTAATTAGGTGTAATTAATCGACCAAGACACGAGGTTGGACCCTTTTGTAGCATAAGACTGCCCGGAACCGACCGGCAAATCCAGCGGCTACAAATGATTGGCCCAATGTGAGAGGTCTTAGTCATAAACTAAATACGTGACAAGTGTAAAGACACGAGGTTAGACTCTGTTATGGTGTAAGGCTGCCCGGAACCAACCGGCATATCCAGCTGCCATAAAAGACAGTCTAATGTGAGAGGTCTTTACAAAGGTTACGATCTTAATTAATTAAGAAACACTTAACCAAATTAGCATGTAGTGGGGCATGAGGGGTTAAGTGGGTGCCTTGGGTGGCATGTAGTAACTAGTGGGGGTGCCTTGGGTGGCATGAGGAAACTAGTGGGTTGCCTTGGGTGGCAATAGAAAATACGATTAGAATTCTTAACCAAAGTGGAACATGTAATTAAACATGATTAAAGGGTTAAGTAAGTGCCTTGGGTGGCATGTTGGAATCAAGTAAGTGCCTTGGGTGGCATGTGGAAATCTAGTGGGTGCCTTGAGTGGCAATTAAAATATGATTAAAAGACTTAACCAAAATTTATAACATGTAAGTGGACATGGTTAAAGGGTTAAGTGGGATTCACTAGAAATGACAAGCTTAGGTGGGTAGCTTGTGGGGGCCCATTTCAACCAATATCCCAAACGTATCTTTGTGGGCTCGACCCAAGTCGAGGACGGGACACGCATATTGGGCTTGACTGTAAGAGGCCAAAACGGGTTAGCGGTGGCAACGCAAGTCCAACGGGTTTCATATGCGTGTGTGGACCCGGGCTGGTAAGTAAGACGTTGTTGCATCGTGTAGGTATAAGCCGTGCACCGTTGATATTATCAGGTTGCCACTTTGGGGAATGATACACCCCACTGTGGGGCCAGCACGGGTATCTACGTTAGGGAGCTGATCGCTTGGGGAGTAGTGGGTACACCTAGTGGAGATAGGGGCAGACGGCACCTATGTAGTCAGCTAGGGGTACACGAAACTACTATTAAAAATTACTAAGTACACTTAGTGGGATCAACCTTTAAGTAGGAATTACCCTTGGGTGGGTAGAACTGGTGTGGTGCAGTGTAGGAATTACCCTTGGGTGGGTAGATCTGGTGTGGTGCAGTGTAGGAATTACCCTTGGGTGGGTAGATCTGGTGTGGTGCAGTGTAGGAATTACCCTTGGGTGGGTAGATCTGGGGTGGTGCAGTGTAGGAATTACCCTTGGGTGGGTAGATCTGGGGTGGTGCAGTGTAGTAATTATCCTTGGGTGGGTAAATGCGTCTTTTCGGTTATCTTAGTACATCCTGTGTTTAGTTGGCTACTTAGTGTAGTCATTATCCCCAGAGGTACCGTACCTTGTTTATATCATACCCTAATTACTTTAATGATTGTATTGTTAAGGTTATAGGACTCGCTCAGACTTATGTCTGACCCCGTTGTTTCTTTATCTTTTTTTCCAACCCTCAGGTTATCAGAGTGGGCCTAGCACTAGTGGGCTTGGATCAGACCGCTATATCTATTTTTTTGGGGCTTGGACCATAGAAGTAAAGCTCGGTTTATCTTTTCTATTATGGCTATTATCTATGTAGTGGGATTATGTGCTTCTATTTTATCAGGATGGATATTATGTACTTGACTCTTGTTATGGTTTTGTGATGTAACCAAACATGTTTTACTTTCCGCTGCAATGAAATGATGTTTTAATTTTCAAGTATTACTTATATCTGTCTTGTTGTAATTTTTCTGTTCTATACTCACTAAAAATACTCCACCGAAACTAAGGCATTTCCTTAGTGAGTGACCTTAGCGGGTGTGGGGTGTTACACGTGGTATCAGAGCTTAAGTTTACCAGAACAGATAAAATTTTTAGAAAACCTATTTTCTAAGAATATTTTTGAAAGGAGTATTTTCAAAAACATGTCTTTTAAGAGAAAAGTTTTTGAAAGAAAAGCATAATCCCCAATAGCCATATCTATATCTTTCAAATTCTCCGTTTTGAATCTCTTCCTCTCTCGTTTTGAGTTTCCCCTCCGCGTATAGATGATCTTTCTAAGATAGATAAGAATGGAAAACCACTTCAAGGGACTTAGACATTAGTCGGACTAGAAGTTGGTTCAAGAAGGAGGAGGACTTGTAGGTACCTATTGGATAGACGATGGGAGGAAGGCTCAAATAGTTGTTTGGTTAATGAAGAGCGAAACCTCATTTTGATGGGAGGTTACGAGTGGAGAATGGGAAGAAGAGGGCTAGTAGTTATCCTTTTGGGAGGAATAGGACACCTTATTAGGATTGTCCAAAGAGGCAAGTGCAAGGTACGGAATCTCCTGGAGGGTAGTTGTATTCCCTCACGGCTAGTGTACCAGATGGGGATAGGACCGTCTAGGTTGGAATTTGGATTTCTTTATTATCCGGTTCGAACTTTATTTGATTCTGACGCATCGAGTTCGTTTATCTCATCATTGTTAGTTGAGTCACTGCACTTAGACACCAGTTTAGTAGATGATCCCTTAGTTGTTTCAAACCCAACTAGGGCTCCATGATGTGTTTGGGTTTGAAAGTTTCTATACTTAGCGTTGAGTTTAGATGTGATGCTTTTTGGGCTTCACGGGCTATGGGTTAGTTTTGGGCATGGACTGGTTATCCAGTAGTGGTGTCGTTCTTGATTTTGAAGGGAGAGTTGTTAGGCTTATGACCCGCTTGGGTAACACTCTCGAGATCTCTTGTAATCCCATGGAATCTGTTATGCTAAGTTATATAGAATCGCATGACACGTCGGTCGAGAGTTTGCAATCTGTTAGAGTGGTCCGGGAATACTCGGATGTGTTTGAGGAGGAGAAGGGCTTACCTCCGGAGCGGGAGATTGACTTCCGAATATATCTGGTAGACAAGGCCAAACCAGTATCTTGGCCAGTGTGCCACATGGCTCCTCGTGAGAGGAGGGAACTCCATAAGCAAGTAGGCGATTTGCTTGAGAAGGGGTTTATAAGACGAAGTATATCGAAGTGGGGTGCTCCAGTAGTTTTTGCCACGAAGGCGGATGGGTCCCTCAGACTTTGTGTAGGCTAAAGAGAACTAAATAAACTCACAAAGAAGAATAGACACCCATTGTCGAGGATTGATGATCTCTTTGATCAGTTGGTTGGCGCCTCAGTGTTTTCGTAGTTGGACTTAGCCACGGGGTTTCATCAGTTGAGAGTGGCTGAGGATAGTATAGAGAAGACTACATTTAGGACTCCGGATGGTTTTTATGAGTGGCTGGTGATGCCATTTGGTTTGACGAACGCCCCCGCATACTTTGTTGATTTGATGAGAAGGGTGTTCAGGGAGTACCTAAATAAGTTTGTGATGGTCTTTGTAAATGACATCTTGGTCTTTTCTAGGAGCGAAATAAGTTTTCGTGTGTGCTTAATAGGTTGAGCAAAGCCAGTTATGGGAAAAACGGTGGTTTTGGAGCGAGACTGGCGAGGACATCCAAAGTTGGTCAAAGGCTTAATTGTTTAGCCATTTTTACTAGTATCATCTCACGTAGGTCGTCTGAACTCGAAGGAGATATCCCTTGGGTGTTTGTCTGATATTGGTTTAGGCCTTTGGGGCTTGCACTTGGGGGATGTCAAGTTCGACTAGGATGGTCTGCGTGAGAGATGGACAGTTGTGATTATTTTGGATGGGGTAATATCCTGGTTTTCTCTAAAAGTGGAGAAGAGCGTGCCCTACATCTTAGGGAAGTGTTGGAGACTCTTCGAGCGCATAGTCTTAGGACAGCAAAAGTGGATGGGATTCTTAGCATCCTATGAGTTTGAAATAGCGTATACCTATGGCAAGGGTAACGTGGTAGCGGACGCCTTAAGTAGAAAAAGGTTGTCCTTGAGTTCATTGTTCGTTGAACGACGGAGCTTAGAGTTTATTTCTATGTTTGACTTTAGACCTTCTGTTGACTTTGTACCCGGTTTGCTAGCCTCCTTGGAGGTTAGGCCTACTCTTTTGGGGCGGATTGGCGGAGCACAGCGAGACGACCCACAGTTGGTTGAGTTAGTAGAGAAGCTCATGAGGAGGGGGAGTCGTCCAGCCATTTGAGTAGGTACACCCTAGATGGTAAGGGGTGGTTGCGTAGAGACGGTAGACTTTGTGTACCGCAAGACGAGGGTTTGAGGAAGGCTATACTTGATGATGCACATCGTTCGAAGATGACCATTCATCTCGGTAGGGACAAGATGTACCAAGACATGAAGCGAGTTTTCTTTTGGGCCGGTATGAAGAAAGACGCGGCCGAGTATGTCGCTAGATGCTTGGTGTGCCAACAAGTAAAAGCGGAGCAAAAGAAACCCGGTGGGTTGCTTCACCCATTGGAAGTTCCGCTATGGAAGTGGGATAGTGTCTCGATGGATTTTGTCGATGGATTACCGAGATCGAGGAAGGGTAATACGGGAATTTGGGGTGTGGTAGACAGACTTACTAAGAGTGCCCATTTTATACCCGTGAAGAGTAAGAGGACTGCTGCATGGCTAGCTTCAGTTTACATTCGAGAGATTGTTAGATTACATGGTGTACCTT
Organism: Allium sativum; assembly: GCA_030737875.1. Taxonomy (NCBI): domain Eukaryota; kingdom Viridiplantae; phylum Streptophyta; class Magnoliopsida; order Asparagales; family Amaryllidaceae; genus Allium; species Allium sativum. Next base: position 677,864,217 of record CM060926.1, on the reverse strand, counting down.
CCAGTATAGTGAGCGATCGAGATCCTATCTTCACCAGCGAGTTTTGGAAGAGTTTGCAAGAGGCGGTAGGGACTCAGTTATGTTTGAGTACCGCATATCATCCTCAGACGGAAGGCCAGACCGAGAGGGTGAATCGTATTTTAGAAGACCTTTTGAGGCTATGTATCTTGAATTTTGGAGGTACAGGGGAAGAGTATCTTCCATTGGTGGAGTTCGCGTATAATAACAGCTTTCAGTCTAGTATTGGCATGGCTCCTTTCGAAGCTCTTTATGGAAGGCCTTGTCGATCACCTACATGTTGGTAGGAATCTACGGATGAGATCTTGCTTGGGCCTGATATGGTTAGAAAGACTTCGGAAAAGATTGATTTGATTCGAAGAAGGATGAAAGCGGCGCAAGACAGACAGAAATCTTATGCGGACAAGAGGAAAGCAGAGCTTAAGTTTGATGTTGGGGACATGGTTTTATCAAGGTATCTCCGTTACGGAATGTGGTTCGCTTTGGATCTGTTGGAAAGTTAGCACCAAGGTTTGTTGGACCGTTTCCTATTAAGGAAAGGATTGGACAGATGGCATATAGAGTGGAGTTGCCCGACAGGCTTAGTGGTGTACATGATGTATTCCATGTGTCACATTTGAGGAAGTGCCTACATGAGACCGCTGAGGTGGTAGAGCCGAGCTTGCTTAAAGAAGTAGAGATAGAGCGTGATGAGACGATTCGACGAGCTCCTACTCGCATCCTTGGGTCAGAGACTAGGAAGTTGAGGAATCGAGAGGTTCAACTAGTCAAAGTGCAATGGGGAGAAGATGAGAGCAACGCTACTTTAGAGACGAAAGAGAAGATGCGTTCATTATACCCATTCCTTTTTAGGATATGCCTTTTAATTTCTCCTTTATCGTTTGACTAGTACTTATCTTATCTGTAGTATGTCCTCTCGTTAGTACCTTTGACCTTTAGATAGGGTAAACCTATGGTTGAAACATGTGTTTGAGACATGTTATGATTGATGGATGCAAGTGTTTGCAAGTGGTTGCTCGTGGATGCATATACACACACTCTAGACACTAGATCGGCTCAGTCACTTCATATTGCATATTGCATATAATTGTGTGTAGGTAGCTAAATTGATGGATGTATAATGGTTGTGTTATCATATGGATGATGCATTTTGGTGAATGATTGTGCACTCATATAGATACAGTATGTGTCGATAGGGTTCTCTCGCATACATATTGGATGCATGGCACTATCATGGTTTGCATATGTTCATACATTAGATAGGGAACATATACACACACTCTTTGCATATGCTCATACATCATTAGAAATTGTTTTAAGGACAATGGATGCCCGTGTTTGATGGATTGAGTAGATGGTTGTTTGGATGGTAGGATATGCATTCTCCTTAGCTTAGAGATTTCGGGGACGAAATCCTTTAAGGAGGGGAGAATGTAACACCCCGAATTTCAGTTAATACTAATATTCACTAATTACAGAATTAATAATCTCAGAAGTGAGAATCAAGGGAAACGGGTTACGTCATTGTGTTCGTCTCGGAAAAATACGCGAAATAGAGTCTGAAATTTTGTAAATCGGAGTCCGTATGACCCGGTTAAGGCCCAAAGAAGTTTTCGGGAAATTTGAATTTCGAAACATGCAGAAATAGGGGCCAGGCGGGAAAACTGCCGCCCAGCCAAGTCGACTTGGCTGTCGACAGGGCTGTCGACTTGCCTGTCGACATGCCTGTCGACTTGGCAGTCGACAGGGCTGTCGACTTGCCTGTCGACTGATTCTGGCCTGGGTGCACCTGGTTGAGTTTTGGGCTGGGTTAGAGGGCTTGGGACGAAATCTGACGGACCTAAACTAACCTAGGGTTAATCTAAGGGTCTAAAACACAACCTAATCCTATAAATAAGACCCTAAGCTAGCCCTAAATGATCATAATCCTATCCTCTAACTAAACTATGCCAACATTTTCTATGATCATGGCCTCCACTCAAAACCCTAGCCTCCATCCTCTTTCTAAACTATTTCTATGAAGGCTTTCATGTTCATACAAGCATTTTTAAGTTGTATGAGTGATCATTAGCTTGCATTCATCATCAAGTTGCAAGCTTTATTTTCAAGGCTAGAGTTTTTGGGTGATTTTTGGCAAGGATTTGCTTATTGGAGTTTAGTGGTGAGTTTCTATAGCCTTAATAATCAATTGTTAAATTGATTATGATAGGATATGATAAGATATGGCTATGTTTGTGGATCAATGTGTTTATACAAGTTTAGTATAGTGTATGTTGTGTGTTTTGCAAGTTTTATGCTATATGTTATGCAAGTTTAATGCTATGTTTTATGATGCTCATTATGCAAAACACTATGTTGAACATTGATTCATATGTAACATGTTATGCAAGTTATATGTGAGATTATATGCAAGTTCATATGTAACATGTAATGCAAGTTATGTGCATGATTATATGCAAGTTCATATGTAACATGTTATGCAAGTTATGTGTTTGGTTATATGCAAGTTATGTGCATGATTATATGCAAGTTCATAGTAACATGTTATGCAAGTTATGTGTTTTGTTATATGCAAGTTATGTGCATGATTATATGCAAGTTCATATGTAACATGTTATGCAAGTTATGTGTTTCGTTATATGCAAGTTATGTGCATGATTATATGCAAGTTCATATGTAACATGTTATGCAAGTTATGTGTTTGGTTATATGCAAGTTAACATGTGACATGCTATGCAAGTTCACACCTTTGTATGACATAAGAATCATATGCAAGTTACCCCTTTGTGACATATGTGCTTCATGCAAGTTTGGGTTAAATGCTAGTTGGGTTTAATGTATGCTCATATATGCAAGTTGACACCTTTTAAACCCATGATAAAGTTATATGCTATGTTGGTTAAACCCATGGCATTTGTGATGAATCTTCCCTTTATTATGTCATGTTATGAGAACGAATTACGTGGGGAACGATGGGGTTAATATGCATGTTAATAAAATGGTGTGAAATGGGTATGCTTAAGCATAACATAAAGTGAATGGACATAATTGGGAATTTACCTATTAAGTTAGGTCTACCCATATTATGGAATTGGGAATTTACCTATTGAGTTAGGTCTACCCATATTCTTGAAATTGGTAATTAATTAGGGATAATTAATACAAATTATGGGGGTGATTAATTAGGTGTAATTAATCGACCAAGACACGAGGTTGGACCCTTTTGTAGCATAAGACTGCCCGGAACCGACTGGCAAATCCAGCGGCTACAAATGATTGGCCCAATGTGAGAGGTCTTAGTCATAAACTAAATACGTGACAAGTGTAAAGACACGAGGTTAGACTCTGTTATGGTGTAAGGCTGCCCGGAACCAACCGGCATATCCAGCTGCCATAAAAGACAGTCTAATGTGAGAGGTCTTTACAAAGGTTACGATCTTAATTAATTAAGAAACACTTAACCAAATTAGCATGTAGTGGGGCATGAGGGGTTAAGTGGGTGCCTTGGGTGGCATGTAGTAACTAGTGGGGGTGCCTTGGGTGGCATGAGGAAACTAGTGGGTTGCCTTGGGTGGCAATAGAAAATACGATTAGAATACTTAACCAAAGTGGAACATGTAATTAAACATGATTAAAGGGTTAAGTAAGTGCCTTGGGTGGCATGTGGGAATCAAGTAAGTGCCTTGGGTGGCATGTGGAAATCTAGTGGGTGCCTTGACTGGCAATTAAAATATGATTAAAAGACTTAACCAAAATTTATAACATGTAAGTGGACATGGTTAAAGGGTTAAGTGGGATTCACTAGAAATGACAAGCTTAGGTGGGTAGCTTGTGGGGGGCCCATTTCAACCAATATCCCAAACGTATCTTTGTGGGCTCGACCCAAGTCGAGGACGGGACACGCATATTGGGCTTGACTGTAAGAGGCCAAAACGGGTTAGCGGTGGCAACGCAAGTCCAACGGGTTTCATATGCGTGTGTGGACCCGGGCTGGTAAGTAAGACGTTGTTGCATCGTGTAGGTATAAGCCGTGCACCGTTGATATTATCAGGTTGCCACTTTGGGGAATGATACACCCCACTGTGGGGCCAGCACGGGTATCTACGTTAGGGAGCTGATCGCTTGGGGAGTAGTGGGTACACCTAGTGGAGATAGGGGCAGACGGCACCTATGTAGTCAGCTAGGGGTACACGAAACTACTATTAAAAATTACTAAGTACACTTAGTGGGATCAACCTTTAAGTAGGAATTACCCTTGGGTGGGTAGAACTGGTGTGGTGCAGTGTAGGAATTACCCTTGGGTGGGTAGATCTGATGTGGTGCAGTGTAGGAATTACCCTTGGGTGGGTAGATCTGGTGTGGTGCAGTGTAGGAATTACCCTTGGGTGGGTAGATCTGGGGTGGTGCAGTGTAGGAATTACCCTTGGGTGGGTAGATCTGGGGTGGTGCAATGTAGTAATTATCCTTGGGTGGGTAAATGCGTCTTTTCGGTTATCTTAGTACATCCTGTGTTTAGTTGGCTACTTAGTGTAGTCATTATCCCCAGAGGTACCGTACCTTGTTTATATCATACCCTAATTACTTTAATGATTGTGTTGTTAAGGTTATAGGACTCGCTCAGACTTATGTCTGACCCCGTTGTTTCTTTATCTTTTTTTCCAACCCTCAGGTTATCAGAGTGGGCCTAGCACTAGTGGGCTTGGATCAGACCGCTATATCTATTTTTTTGGGGCTTGGACCATAGAAGTAAAGCTCGGTTTATCTTTTCTATTATGGCTATTATCTATGTAGTGGGATTATGTACTTCTATTTTATCAGGATGGATATTATGTACTTGACTCTTGTTATGGTTTTGTGATGTAACCAAACATGTTTTACTTTCCGCTGCAATGAAATGATGTTTTAATTTTCAAGTATTACTTATATCTGTCTTGTTGTAATTTTTCTGTTCTATACTCACTAAAAATACTCCACCGAAACTAAGGCATTTCCTTAGTGAGTGACCTTAGCGGGTGTGGGGTGTTACAGGAGCTAATTAAACTTCTAAGAAGAGTAGGTACCCCTTACCTAGGATTGGTGATATGTTTGATCACTTGGGAGGAGCCCAAGTATTTTATCAGTTAGGCCTTATGGCTGGATTTCACCAATTGAAGATTTCATAAGATAATAAGGATAAAACCGCATTTAGGACTCTAGATTGATTATTCTAATGGAAAGTTATGCCCTTCAGACTAACAAATGCACTTACCTTCTTTTTAGACCTTATGAGTAGAGTGTTTAGGGGTATTCTAAATAAGATCGTGGTGGTTTTGTAGATGATATCCTAATACTTTCTAAGGACCATAAAGAGTATGAAGATCTCTTAAGGAAGGTCCTAGGAATTCTGAGAGAGAACTAAAATTTTCAAAGTGTCATTTTTGGAGGGAAGAAGTTAGACTTTTAGGGCATTTTGCATCAGGGAAAAGGTTGGCAGTTGACCTCACTAAGATCGAAGCAATTAAGGAGTGGAAAGTACCCCAAAACTCTATTGAAGTGAAAATTTTCTTGGGTAGGATATTACCAAAAGTTTATTAAGGACTTCGGAAAGATTGCCACCCCTCTAATCCAACTAACGAAGAAAAATTTGGTATTTTCTTAGAGTGATAAGTGTGAAGTGGCTTTTAGGAAATTGAAAAAAACATTGACTAGTGCACCAGTTCTTATCATCCTCGATGGTCCAAAAATATTCACAATCACATTGACGCATGCGGAACATGTTTAGGTGCGGTTCTCATGCAAAAAGGTAGAGTTGTTTCCTATGCTAGTTGACAACTTAAGGACCACGAAAAAGGTATCATGTTTATGACCTATAGTTGGCTTTAGTAGTATTCGCCTTGAAGATGTGGAGGCATTATCTTTCAGGGGAGAAATTCGAGCTTTTCACTAACCATAAATCCTTAAATTATTTATTGATTCAATGTGACTTGAATTTAAGACAACAAGGATGGATGAAATACATTTCCTCTTTTGATTTCATGATCCAGTATACCCCGGGGAAGGGGAACGTTGTAGCGGATGTGTTAAGTAAAAGGCATGCATCTTTGAATGCAATCTTGAAATGGAAACAGTTGGGGTCTCTCTCTAACTTTAACTTACAGCCGCCACCTGTAACTTATAGTAGTTTTATTGGAATTATGTTAGTTAGACCCGCTTTAAGGGAAAGCATACAGAGAGTACAAGATCTTGACAAGGAGCTAAGAAGTTTGAAGGAGAAAGTGGGGAAGAAGGAGATCTTTTCTCATTCAATCAGATATTCTCTTAGTGGCGATGGGATTTTTCTTAGGGACAAATGAATTTGTGCCCCTGAGGACGAGGAGCTAAGGAAGGAAATTTTAGAAGAGTGTCATAGGTAAAAGATGACCATACACCTTGGTGGAGATAAAACGTATAGGGATATAAAGAGAAATTTCCATTGGGAAGGGATGAAAAGAGTAATAGCTGAGTTTGTGGCCAAGTGTCTAACTTTCGAAAATGTTAACCAGAGCAAGGAAGACCCAGAAGATTATTGTTACCTTTAGAGGTTCCCATGCAAAAATGGGAGCTTATTTCCATGGATTTCGTTGATAGGCTTCCAAGAAGTTAGAGGGGAAATGAAGATAATTGGGTTATGGTGGATTATCTGACTAAGAGTGCTCACTTTATACCGGTTAAGAAGAATAGGACTACGACTTCATTGGCCCAGTTGTATATCAGAGAAATAGTCAGACTATACGCCATTCCATCGAATATAATTAGCAATCGAGACCCTCTATTCACAAGTGAATTTTGGAGAAGTTTACAAGAAATATTAGGGACAACGTACAACTTAAATACAACACTACAGCCTATCACCTGCATACCGATGGCCAAACATAAAGAGTCAATCAGATTCTAGAAGATTTTCTTAGAGCCTGCATTATTGACTTTGGCTGAGCTTGAGAGCAGCATCTACTGCTAGCAGAGTTTGCGTATAACAACAGTTTTCAAAAATGCTTGGTATGACCCCTTATGAAGCGTTATATGGGTGGCCATGCATATCGCCAACTTGTTGGTGGGAAGCTACCGACAAGGTTCTACCCGAACCCGACTTCATCTATGATTCTAGGGAGAAGATTTCTTTGATTAAGCAGACAATGAAGGAATCCCAAGACCATCAGAAATCATATGTGGATAATAGGAGGATGTAATTGGAATTCGTTATTAGAGACTTGGTATTTGTAAAAGTTTCCCCTCTCAAGAAAACTGTCCAATTTGGAAAGAATGAGAAGTTTACTTCCATATTCATTGGACATTTTAGGACATCGAGAGGACAGGATCTTTGTCTTATCATGTGGATCTCCCCGAGCATTTATCGGGAATCCATAATGTTTTTCATGTATCTTATCTAAAGAAGTGCCTTCATGATTCTGCTATTAGACTCGAGCTTGACAAGATTGGGGACATAGGAAGCCTCGAGTTAGAGTCCTAGGTGCCCCGAGCCACTGTAAAGATTGTAATGCATGGAATCAAAAGAGTCCATAATAAGACCATTTGCCTTGTCCAAATACAACAGGGAGATAACCCTGCGAAAAGCACTTGGGAGATCGAGGATAAAATGAGATAGACTCATCCAGAGATTTTCTCGGATAATCTTCCCTCCAAGTTTACATTTATGGGTACATTGTGGTTGCTTGATTTGATGGTTGGAAATGGATGCAACACAATTTCACATCGCACTTATATAGAAATATATACATAATAGGATGTTTTGCATACATGTTGCATCACTTATTACACAGACACGTTAGGATTGAGCTCACTTTAGTAAGTCTGCAGTTCATAATCACTACAAGTCATAAATGTTTTGTGGATGTATTTAATATAACATGGGTTTATAACAAAGATGTTTAGAACAAGTTGTGTTTTCCGCCTCTTCAGATAGATTTTGGGATGAAATCTATTTTAAGGGGAGGGGAGAATGTAGCACCCCGTAAAAATATACTAAATAGACTAAGTAAATAATAATGATAGTTAAGTAAACGATAAATATAAAACAATGGAAAAATGGAAATTTTGAACAAATAGGAATTTAGCCACGAAACTATTATATTTGAGTTCATGACGAAATTCAACTACGTTTTCATATATAATATGTCACAAACGAAGTTTATATGAAGAAACAGTAATTAAATGAAATCATACAATAAACATGTACATATAGACATTTGAATTAATAATATATATAAACAACTAAGGGATAACAACGGTTTAATTAGAATAAGAGAATATTCCCTCAGGTGAATTCAAAATTCAAACGACTAGATAAAATCAAAAGGACACAGAATAAATGACAAAAGGAAAGAAATTATAAATAAAAGGTAAGTTTTAATTAAATAAATCAAAACCTCGCGTCACCAGGCTTATTGGGCAATTTCGTGCTTAATCGGTCGATGCCCAGAAGTCTACCGCCGGTTGACCGCCCTTCATGGGGGGTACCGCTTGGTGCGACCTGGGTGTGGTAAACGTATTTTAGGTTAGTTTAGGGTTAGTTTTAATAGAAAATTATCGGCTGAGATTAAATAATAATAATCTATTGGTTGTTATTCTTTTGCGCTCCTATAAATACAACCCTACTTACCTCACCATTCCCTAGAAATCTAATTTCCTTGTGCCTCCATTCTACTTAAATTTCATTTAACAGGTTTCTTCTTCTCCTATCTCAATTCTATTCTATTTTCTTTTCTAATCCTAATTCTTATTATATTAACATTCTGGAATTTCAAATTTATATAGATGACTCGATTTTATAGGGCCCTTTCATATAGATCTACGATCAGAATTGGAGAACAACGTTAATTCACGAATAAGTTTCCAATTTGTTGATATTTCCATCACCGCTATCATTGTGAGTGGAAATATGATTTGTTAAAATTGTTCCCTATATTTTGTAGATTATATGTGAATCTATATGCCTATGAGATTTAGGTTTTCATGATAATATCACAATAGAAATCCCCCATCTTTATTTTTTCATGAAGTTTGTCAATTAAAATTTTGGGCTTGTAAACATTTAGCAATGTTTGAGGAATGATCTCGTAGTTATGCTTTTGTTTGGCTGTATTTGTTCATATCAATGTAAATCAAATATAAAATGCTTATAGTGTAAAAAAGTTAAGATTTGATTTGACCGTAGAATTTATATAGGTTTAGATCTCTATGTTAATAGAGCATATGAACATATTTAGATCTGTAATAATTAAATACTAACATTTTATGTGCGGACATACAAAAGAGAAAGTCTGATCCAAACAGGGGTTCATATATATATATATATATATATATATAGAGAGAGAGAGAGAGAGAGAGAGAGGAGCGTTTGGGGGCACCTCTGTTTGTAAGCACCCCTATTGCACCTCTACTATTCGTGAGCTACGGCGATCCAAATCGAACGAGAATTTGTAGATGTTCAATCCGCACATATATAATGATATATCCAAAATATGAGCTCGTTCGGACATTTGTATAATAATGTATTTGATGTTTAAATTTAACGGTTTGAACAAATGTTTGAACGGTGAATAATTGAGTTATGATTTTGAAAATGTTACAAATGTCGGAACGAGCTCAAATTTTGAATAGATCATTATATATGTGTGGAATGAATATCTACAAATTCTCACTCGATTTCGGTCGTCGTAGCTCACGAACAGTAGGGGTGCAACAGGGGTGCTCATAAACAGGGGTGCCCCCGATCGCACCTCATATATATATATATATATATATATATATATATATATATATATATATATGTATGTATGTATGTATGTATGTATCTTGAATATGTATACAAATATACAACGCCTTGTTTCTCTTTCATTGTTTAATTCTAACTAGCCTAGGATACAAATTAGAATGATTATTGTTGATATTTTCCCATTTGCGGCTTGTTATTAAATATGCAATGTTTTGAGTAGTTCGTTATGGGAATTAGGCTTGTATACCCTTGAATAGGATTGACAAAATTCACTGCTAGGACGTTCAAAATTCGAACGATAATTCGCGATTATTAAATCATATATTTATATAGCATAATCAGCGTAAATAAACGTAATAATTCTGTAATAAGTACATTGGGATAAGTTTTGAATTTTTATGTCCTCATAGGAACATTTGCTTGTGTGTGTATAAATGGCCAATATATACATTAAATAATTACACACATACACGGGGTTAGTCGTAATCTGTAGTAGAAGTCTGTTGGAAACCAACCAACAAATCCAGCAACCGCAGGTGAGTCTGGCTAATGTGAGAGTTCTAGGTGTCATGGGACATTAAATTTAGTACACTATGATGCGAGATTAATCCCTCTTATAGTAGAAGTTTTCCCGGAACCACACGACAAATCCAGCATCAACGAGTAGTCGATTTAATGTCAGAAGTCTAGTGTCTGTGTGTGCGCGTGTGTGTATAACTATTAAATATGTGTGTATCTGTAGTTACTACCCACCTTGAGAAGGACTTAAGTGGCTGACTTTCTTCTTGTCTAGTTAGGGTCTTAAGTGGTTAGGACTTGTCCGTTCCGAAGGTTTATTCCTTGGTTTGGGCCAAAGTCATGGGACCCTCCCTTACTTGATACGAAGTGGTCTATGGGTCCTCCTTCTCCAAAATGGTTTAGACACAGCGATGGCGGAGTAGGGTGGCTTACAGAAATGTCCACTTCCTCTAAGAGTTATGTAAGGGACAACCTAGAGATGGGTTAGGTATATGTGGGACGTTATATGCAATTATTAACCACCGTTTATAGGGATTCTTAAGTGGCATAGGTCTACTACCGTAATATCAGTTAAGTAGCAACGTGAGGCGTCTGCCGGAGGGGTCTCAAATGGATATATGTGGGCCTACCCTAAACCGGTACCAAGTGGTGATATTCTTCTTATCATATTACAAGTGAGAGAGAGAGTGTGTGTGTGTATGTATATATGACGTTGACATGATAGGACAAGATCTAAAGTGGCTAGGGTCCGCCTTAGGATCTTAAGTGATAATGGGGATCCACCCTTAATAAATATACTTTAATAGACCTTAAGTGACTGAGAATGTCCCCCTCGTTGGGTCTTAAGTGATCGCTGATCCACCCAAAATACATTAATGAAGTCTAAAGTGATTGATTCGGATGTCCGCCTCATTAAATAGAATATACCTTTGTCTGTTCAAGCTTATGTGTTACGAAGACATACCTTGAAGTATATAACCTGCCAAATATAGATTATAGCCATTAGACACATGTTATTTCCATTCATTAGAACTTTATATTTTTACCCTTCTCCTTAATATATTAAATAAGTCAGTAGGTGAGGCGTATGCATGATGGACGAGACGATGGTGGAACCTAAAGAAGGCAACAAGACTATTATTATATTATTGGCTGTTATTGTTATTTTGTTGTTAGAAGAAATTAGTGATGAATAATAATGATGCACCTTTGCAAACATATGGAATTGCTATTTTGTATTTGAACATGTGGTTTTTAAATAAATGGTACATCTTTATTTTGACTATTATATTTTATCATTCCACTGTGTGAGTTTCTCTGTGTTTGGTGCACTGTGTATTTGTATTTTAATTTCCTTAGTTGAACCAATAATCCGCTTATAGTTGCTCTAAGTTCCAATGGGCCTTTTCTGGGTTGGGATTCAGGCCTACTCCGACAGGGTTAATACATACGTGACGACTCAGTTAGCCTGAGTCGCCTGGTAACTGTTGGTTCACCAGTTTGTTTAATTTTTCTGAATTCGTCTTTAATTTATAACTAATTCATTTTAACTTTGATTTTATAAAACCATGTGTCCATTTTGATATGAAAATTACAACGGACTCAGTGGAGCTAGTCCCATTGTCCAATTCTGAATATTACTTTGATTAATATACATTTAATTATTATTTATTAAAATTCAGGGTGTTACATTCTCCTCTCTTTAAAAGATTTCGTCCCAAAATCTCCATGACTAGAAGAATGTTAAAATGTTATCAACCATTATCTACATTCATCTACTCAACCATCAACCTCTGGCATTCATTGTCCTTATATTTTCTAATGCTTTTCATGAATATATGCAAAGGTGTTGTGTATATGTCCCTAAGCTAATGAAAAAATCAGGTGGACTACTGATTCAATTGACCTCCTTACTGTAGTCTATTTTTGTGCCATGCATCCAATATGTATGAAAGGAATCCTAATGATACATATATAAAACTTTATATGCATGCAACAACCTTTCACGAAAATGAAACATCCAAGCGAAGATTCGACCATTTTCATCCATATAAATAAATAAAAATGCACACACATCCATATGCAATTATGTAAGTGTCCTAGTTTAGCCGATATCTAGCTAGTGCCCAGGGTGTGTATATGCATCCACTGCATTCGGTAGCAAACACTTGCTTCCACGTGAATCCATTCAATCATAACATGTTCTATTAACGTATTTTAAACTACTTTCTACTATCCATAGGCTTCTGCCCATGACTTATTATTCAAACAATAGGAAAAATAGATTCAAATTCAAAGATTAGGAAAGAATTAAGAGCATACTATCAAAGAGAAACGGAAAAGAAGCGCAAATCCTATCTGTGGTTCCCAAGTCACGTCGTCGTTGTCTTCTTCTCACTACGCCATAGAGTGCATACTGCAACACCAGAGAAGTGATGTAGGAAGTGCCAAAAAATGTTGCTATAGGCAAAACTAGATCTATGCCAACACTTTCTCGGCATTGCATTTTTCCGCATTGTCATAGAGTCAAAGGCAACACCTTTGCGACCCAATAGCGACATTTTCGTGATGTTGCCGTAGATACTAATTTTACTTAAAAGTGGGCCCTACATTATCTGTAATAACACTTTCACCATCCAATGGCAACACTTTTTCATCTCAAACAAGATTAAATATTTGTTTAATAGAATACTAATGCACAGAATTTGAATTCAAACAGTGTTTTATAAAATAAGATATTTTATTTCAACAACTGAAATATTATAAATTTCCGATTTCAACTATTTACAACTCAATGATTTACTACAACACTAATTATTAACATACACAGGTACTCCTCACTACATAACTCAGTTCACTCGTTACATATACAATTTCAATTTTTACAGACACTGATACTGATAGTGACATCGACAAATATATGTCGAGCTGAAGGCGAGACGAGTGCCGAGCCAAAGGTGAGCCGAGAAGCGGGTTTGGGCGTAGCGTTGGTGGGGGTCTAGGGTCCCACAGTCCCGGTGGCGATCGGCCTTTACTTAAAAGTAGGCCCCGCCCGATTCATCGGATTTCGTAGGACAAAGCCTTCTTTTAAACGATGTTTTTTTGTTTCAAACTTCCATCAGCACACTTGTCAATTATAGAAACACAAACATGTAGTAAAAGATGGAGGTGAATATACATATATCAGCACATTCATTACATATCAGCGCACTTGTAAATTATTAAATATATGTACGTACGCATGTACATATATATTATATATACAAGTATGCACAAGAAAGCTGCAACAAGGGTTCAAGACCAGGCAGCTTAACGGCCAAGATAGAGCAAGGCATACAACCATGCCAAGTGCGGAATCAAAGTGACATGGTGAACAAACTTGGACAGTGGCATTACACAAACAAGTGCAGCATATACAAGTGCACAACAACTCAATGAACTCACAAGCAAGTCCATCATCACCCAAAGCCTTTAACAACAACAACAAATAGCTTTTTAACTAAGTGAGAAATAATAGTTACAACTAGTTACATATGAGAACAAAAGCTTTTGTTTACTCTATTCATATGAACAGGGAGGTAAAACAATCGATGGAGAAGACACCTTAGAGGTGCCTGCAACAAATTGAAGGAAACGAGATTTGTCTACTTTACTGAAGCTATTAACTACCTCCCAGAGCCATTGAATTACCGGAGACACATTGGTATAAATAGAATAATATGTATTTTCTTTCAAGTCATCCTGTGCAATGTGATAACATAAAGTTAAGATTCAAAAATGATACAAAACAACCCAATATTTTTAATAAATACATGTACTCCAAAAATAAAAAACTTAAATGACTAGATCATTCTGATTTATTCTATTTTGTTAGATAAGTGATACAAAACATCACACTGAAATATAATTAAGTGATACATCATAGTGTTTTACAAGTACTTTAAACTCACAGTTAATTTCAGGAAGCCCACTAATCAACAATTCCAACTCTTTCTAATTCTGTGATTTTACCTTCACACATTTGAACCATCAATTTTCTGGCGTACCCTAAACTGTTGAGCAACTGAAAATAATACAAAAAAACATGTCAATCTCCATTTCAATTCATTCAAAACCAAGATCAATGCTACAGCCAAAATCGAAATTTGATCAAACAAAAAAGGTAAGAGATTATTTAGGGATTCGAAACCCTATAAATTCACATGAATTCATCACATGCAAATGTGGGATTAAAATCGAACAACAAAACAATAATCAAACGTAAAAAGGGGAAATCACGTACTAATTTTAGAGATCGATTTCATCTCAATGAGAGGAGCAATTGTAATTCGAAGCAATCAGAGGATCATCTCCAATTAAAGAAGCTGAAGTCGCGATTTATTAAAGAGGGCAAAACCCTAGTTCTCGATCGGCCATTAAAGCGGAAGCCAGCTGTATTTTTTATTAAGTGAAAATAGCGTGAATTATGTTCCAGCGGGAAAATGAAAATTTGGGGCAAAGAAACTGAGGCAGTGATGGAAAATCAGATTGACGCGAACTGGTAACGTGGATCATTAGATCATGTTGATGTGTATTGATCATTTTATTCACGCATCTACTTCATTTCTTGGTTGATATTTATCTTAACACATTGAAGCGTACGTTGCAATAGACAAAAATCAGCATGGCTGTGGCAACATTTTAGCTGGCAACACCTTGGATTTTTGTTGCAGTAGGTCATCTATGGTGTAGTGTATCCCCACTGTATCTTAACAAGATTGATCTCTTTATTCTGTAGCTTTTCTCACTTCAGATCCTAGTATTCGAATAATAACTCTCCTGACTTATGCCTCCCTCTTTACCTTGATATCTTCTAGAGTACTCATCTCAACTACTACCGCAGAATCATGTAAATACTTCCAAAAGTGCGAAATATGTGACACATCATGGACTCCTGCCAGTCTATCTAGTAGTCTAACTCTGTAGGCCATCTGACCAATCCTCTCTACAATATGGAATGGCGGTACAAACCTTGATGCCAACTTCCTTACTAAGATGAACCAAACAACACTCCCCAAAGGTGACACCTGAACAAAGACCATGTCTCATACCTCAAACTCTAAGTCTGTCCTCCGATGATCTGCCCATGACTTCTGTCTATCCTGAACTGCCTTTATCCACCTCCGAATTAAATATATCTTCTATTAGGTCTCTCTAACCATCTTAGGTCCAAGTAGAAGTTTATCCGGAGACTCTGACCAACATGTAGTTGATCTACAGGGTTGTCTGTATAGTGCCTTGAAGGGAGCCATACCAATATACTAGTTTGACAGTTGTTATTATATGCAAACTCTAACAACGAAAGATGCTCCTCCCATGTCCCTTTAGAGTCTAGGATACATAGACACAAAAAATCCTTGAGAAATCTATTAACCATCTTCGTCTATCCATCTGTCTGAGGGTTACAGGCAATACTAAGTTGTAGCTGTATTCCCAATGCCTCCTGCAGGTTCTTCCAAAACTCACTCTTAAATATGGGGTCACGATTACTAACAATACATGAAGGTACTCCATGAATGCAGATGATCTCTCTAAGATACACTGATGCCAATCAAGCCGTTGTCCTCTTACTCTTAACCGGGATAAAGTGAGCGCTCTTAGTCAACCTATCAACTATGACTCAAATACTGGTGTTGCCCTTCCTCGATTTGGGAAACCCATCTATAAAATCCATCGAGACGCTCACCCACTTCTGCTGTGGCACATCCAAGGGCTGAAGCAATCCACCAGGCTTCCTCTGCTCAACCTTTACTCACTGATAATTCATACATTGAACTACATACTATGCAATGTCCTTCTTCATCCTTTTCTAATGAAAAACCCTCCTCATATCTATATACATATTATCGTTGCTTGGATGGATGGTCATCTGAGAGTAATGAGACTCCTCTAAAATCGATCTCAACAAATCATCAACTCTAGGAGCACAGTCTGCCATCGTGATATAGCCACCCCCTCATCCATAGAATACCTAGCAAGGTGACTAGAGGTATCTCCTCTACTGAGTCGGTCCATGATATCCACTAACTGTTGATCCTCGCGTTAACCATATCCAATGCGCTCTAAGGGAGAAGGTCACACCTCCAATGATGCCAATAATCCTGGTTCAAAATCCATAGATAGTCTAAAATTGAACCATGAAATAACTCCAAATTACCACTCTACAAACAATGGACTCATAGTCATTCTTTGTCTAATCAATACGTATGTTACTACATTCTCCTTTCCTGGGTATACACAATCTCGAAGACATAAGATGTAAGGAACTCCATCCATCGATGCTATCGCGAATTAAGATCTTTTTGTGAGAACATGTACTTGAGTGACTTATGGTCCATATAAAACTCGAACCTCTCACCTAGTAAATATTATCTCCAGGACTTAAGCGCAAACACTATCGTCACTAGCTCTAAATCATGGGTAAGGTAGTTCTACTCATGCACCTCTCAAGCAGACAACCCTACCCTCCTACATAAGAACCGCACCTAAACTTGTGCTGTAAGCATCCATATAAATGGTGAACATCTTCGTACCATCGGGAAGAGTTAATATCGAAGCTGATGTAAGAGCCTTCTTCGATCTAAAGAATGAATTCTTGCAATTTACATCCCAAGAAAAAACTAAGTTCTTCTTCGTTAGACGGGCAAGCAGAGCTGAGATCTGCACAATACCCTTAATGAACTTCCAATAATATCTTGTCAAACCCTAAAATCTCCTTACTTCTATCACATACATAGGGGCTTTCTAATCATGAATTAGGCAGCCCTAGCGGGGTCCACCACTATATCATCACAAGAGACATCATGCCACAAGAACCTTACCTCCTTCTGACAGAAATGACACGTCGAAAGCTTCGCCTTCAGCCGATGTGCATAAAGAGTACGAAGGACCTCTCCCAAGTGCCTCCTTGCCCCTCGAGAAAACCAATATATCATCAACGAATACCACTTCAAACTTATTCAGGTACTCCCTAAATACACGGCTCATCAAATCCACGAAGTACGTTGGTGCATTGGTTAGCCCAAAAGGCATAACCAGCCACTTAATGAATCTGTCGGGAGTCCTAAAAGCAATCTTGTCTATGCTGTCATCCGCTACCCTAAGCAAATGAAAACCTTTAGCTAAATCCAACTATGAGAAAACTGAAACGCCCACTAACTGATCAAACAAGCCATCAATCCCTAGTAGTGGGTGTCTATTCGTTTGTGAGTTTTTTCAACTCCCTATTATCTACACATAGACAGAGAGAGTCGTCCTCCTTAGTTGCGAAGTCGACTGGTGATCCCCACTCAACAACGCTCCATCTAATAAACCATTTCTCGAAGAACTCACCCACTTGCTTCCTAAGCTCCCTTCTCTCTCTCTTGGAGCCATGTGGCGCACTGGTAACACAACAGGCTAAAATTTGCATGCCCTATTTCTTCATCTTCCAGAGCGCCTCTACTAAGTTTTATCTGAATCCGATCATTTGAACCTTCGATTAGCTTTATTCTTCAATACTATGATTCTATGACAAACAATCTAACATACAACTCAAGCAACATAATCAGTTCAATCAAAGCAGACATCAATCCATAAAACAATGATCATACAAACTTGAACAATTCACTATTATAGCACAAACATATCACAATTATGAGATCTAGCATGGGATCTAAACATATGTACAAACATGATTAATCTAACAATTATTCGCTTAAAACGATCAAATTAAGTTTTCCTAGGGTTCCAAGGTCTGACTAAACATATGTGATCAGATATAAAGTGATTTTAACATGAAACGTTTGAATATGATCCAAATTTACCTATAAAAACCATAGCTTCCGTATGAGAGATATATATCACTTACCAGTTTCTAGATTTTATGTAAATTCAATGAGATCAGACCTGGACAACACTAGAACCCCTTGAATTCGATGCAAACTGATGTGATCTAATCTTCTTTAATGATGTTCTATCTTCTAGATGCAACTACAGTGAATTTGATTGAAAAGAATGGAGAAATAGGGTTTCAAGTTGAACCAGAGAATCATAATCGCCCAACTTGAAGTTTAGAATGAAGAGAGTAACGCTAGTTCTCTCCCTAAGTCCTCCTATTTATATCTGCTGGCCATAGGTCTAATGGATTTGCTGATCAACCCATTAGTTGCTGACCAGTCTGCCTAAACAGCAGCAGAAACTTAAAACAATGATTCCTCCCAAACTGTTGTACCAAATCCTTCATGTGACCAATCTACGAAATTGTAAACCACCATTCTGATCCATTGGCATTGGTCGTAGCACCTGATTCGACCCCTATCTTAAATTACCCAAACAGTTAACTCAAGGGAAAAAATTTCATACTTAAATTCGTTAAAAATCATGGACATGTCTCACATTCCCATGAGCGACATACTAAAATCTGAGAATGATCCGACCACTATGGAATAAAATATAATTATTTTACGACCAGTTGATACATAAAATATGGGTCGTTAAAGGGACGCACCAAGCGGTCGACGTCCCCCTACGAAGGGTGGTCGACCCTTGGGTATTGACCGCTCTAGGGCGAAAATGCCCAATGAGCCTGGTGACGCGTGTTTCTAAATTAATTAATTCATAACTTACCTTATATTATTAATTCCTTTCCTTATGCAATATATTCTTTTTCCCGTTGATCTTATCTATTAGTTTGAAATTGAAATACACTTAAGGGAATGTTTTATTATTCTAATTATGTCGTTATATCCCTTAGATATTTATGTATATTATTAGTTCAAACACTTATATGTATAAATTTATCGTATGATTTCATTAAATTATTGTTTCTTCATATGGACTCTGTTTTCAACATATTATATATGAAAACGTATTAGGATTTTGTCACGAATCCAAATATAATAGTTTTGTGACCAAATTCCTATTTGTCCAAAATTTCCACCTTTCCACCATTTTATATTTATTGCTTATTTAACTCATTAAATTTCTTAGTCTTTTTAGTATATTTTTGCGGAGTGTTACAATTTGGTTATATATAACCATCTCAATATTATAATCTCATTTGATTATAATAATAAAATCAAGCACATCAATAATTTCAAAAAATTATTCCTTTATATCAAAAATCTAATTCTAGGTATAATTATTTCATTTTCCCACTTCAGAACAATATTGTATCGAATTGCTCTATTCAAGTGTTTAGAAACACCCGTTAACAAAGTTGTATATCCTGTATCGACCAAAATACATAAACCGGTCAATAAATCAATCAACTCAATATAAAACAATTTTATTACACTAATAAGTATGCTTTCTCATATATATATATATATGTATGTACACTCAAACTCAGTCTAGGGTATTACTAACCCTATCTCTATTGAGTTACGCCATAGAGCCAAGGTTGTTACCTAACCTTCAGCTCCGATACCACTAATAATGATCCACTTTTTTCATATAGTTTAAGCTGATATTTAACCACACATTTCAAACTTGAAATGCACACGAAAGTGGATAGTTAGGGGAAAAATTAGAGTGTGAGAAGAAGAAAGCAAGAAATGTTTGAATAGAAGAAGAAAAAGAATAAGAAGAACACCAAGACTACAAAATCAGAGCATAATAGAGTCTCACAACCGAATGAACAAAATATAATATAACAATACTCTTACACAAAAAGAAAAATTATATATACATAATTACAAAATAAGAGTACACAACTAGATCAGCTTATATAATGCTTATAAATACACCACACACAGCAGAAATAAATTAATATTAGAAAATACGGGAATACGTCTCAACTCCGACTCCTCTTCTAAAGCTCCAAGCAAAATCTAATGCAACCTAGAAAATATACTCGGTCTGACCCAAGCACATTTTGAGGAAAGCAAAATCATACAGATCAGTCTGGAATAATTTAGTAAGAAAACTCACATTATAAACAACTTGCTTAACTTTTAGAAATTCTTTGTAGAATGGAACTCTCGCAAGGCACAACCACACAAAAACATGGCACGTGTTTCTTCCTAACGATAACCAAATCAATTTATTATATCAAATATAATGATATTATAATAATGTTTACAATCCACAAATAAATTAGGAATATAGTCAAAAAGCTTGCATCTCACTTTTCGACATAGTTGGTTTACATCTAAAACCGTACTGTATTGGAATTTGGATTTCCATACATGACAAGGTAAGGAACTACCTTCCGATGAGTGTTCCTCTAGAGATAAAAACACTGGGGTTCAACAAGAACATCTTGCAACCCGACCACACAAAACCGACCACTCTACCGAATATATCACCACCATGGTTCTGATCAATAACCATATCATTCAAAAGCATACAAAAAGGACAACCGATTTCTGTAGATCACTTGATGATATACCCTAGAGGGTATGACCCACAGAGCCCTGCTGCCTGTCTGGTTTTGGTCGTTTCCTGGTTCATAATGCTTGAGGTTACGATTACCTTTTGGGACATCACATTTAACTTTGAATGTCACATTGTCAGATCCATTAAATCACTATTTGACTTGCGCAAAGATATTATGGGTGTTAAGCTAAAAGAAGTTACCTTCTCTGCCACCATACTCGGTATATTTGTAAAAATCAAAGTATGTGATTTTAGGAAATACTCTATCAAACATTTGTCCATACAAGTTGTTCAAGATCAAGACAAAGCGAAGGTACTCTTTTACTACATCCTATTGGGATAATCCCTAGGAATAGTAATAAGAAGTCGTTGCATGCAGAACTAATAACGTAGGAATTACTGCTACAAGTATAATCTTGGAAGTTAACGAGGGATATTAGCGAGCACCCCTTTCTACTCCAAAGGTCTATGCCTTCAAATCATCTCAATACGAACAAGCATACCTGCAAATTTAGTTTTCGAACTCAAAATCGGTTTGAAGTGGTTTTGGGTCCAGTTCCCATCCCGGTTTTCCTTGAACCAACACGTCATAAGTCAAAAGGGATATTTACTAATAATCTGCTCTTTAACAATCAGCTCAAATAGTATAGTCAAGTACATCAGCAACACATGCCTTTTTATATTAAAACCATTCATTAAAATCATTTCCTCGATTCTTGAAAATGGATTACACATACTTGTCTCAACTGGATAAGTAAACTCGTAAATATCTTCTTGTCGTTACTTCGAAAATAATTACAATAAATTATCTCTTTTAAATAAGATTATTCAAAAAACCCTTTCTTTATTTCCTTTACTTCAAAAATATCGCTATATATACTTAACCCAATGATATAAGTCTAACTACTAATCTTATATGGGCAAAAACAATGACATACGACACGTTGTCTATTATATAAACCTAACCAATTTTATGTAACTTCAAAACTTTTTCAATTAAAGTTTACGCAAACTCTTATGGAAATAATAATTACATTTCCAACATCCACTTCTATTTTCAAACTAGTATAACCTCTTATTTCCAATTCTTTGAAAATCATAGCCACACACTTATTTCTTGGAATAAATGTATTTACAAAACCATACTATTTTCATCACTTAGAAAATAGTGCTATATAGTTAACCGAATGGTATAAGTATTATTACACTTCATACCTGGGCCAAACAATGTCAAGTGATACACTGTTTACTTTAACACCCAATAGTTTATTAATTTTCAAAACCTTGCAAATTAAAGTTGCAATATTTCTTATGGAAATTATAAATTATTTCCAATAACGCTACCATTTCAAACTACTCTCATCCTTGGATAATAATGAAGTCGTTCAAGTCAGGGTATTTTATTTTCCTCTTAGACCTTGACTCGACAAAGTTCTTATCTTAAGATAGATAAAAGTTTGTAACTCAAAAGCTGATGTTAACTAAAATATCACACGAATCCCAATTACTTTTTCATTTAAATATGGTTTTATAAACCATTACTTGTAATGAACCAGTAATTTCGACATATTAGAATATAAATTACATTAAAATTTAACATCAAAATAGATATTTATATTCGGATTTCGATATAGAATTTGGAATTTTATCTATTTTGAACGGAGTTTGAATTTATTTTAAGTGGAGTTCTTTTCGTAAATTTATCTTCAATATGAATAAATTTGGATTTATTTCAAACGTTGAAATCTTGACTTGAAAAATAAAATCAACTTTTGTAATATAAGATTGAAGTTATTTACAATTAAAGAGCTAATTTATTTAAATATAATTTTGAAATTTATAACATATTTAGAGCAAGTAAACAACATTGTCCAATACAAGCATGTTTCGTTCTCTAGTGACAATTTCGCAAATTTAATAAATTAAGAGTGAATTACTAAACAAAATTTATTTTAATTAAATTTCTAAAAATTTAACATCCGGAAAAAATTATACAGCGGTTTTGTTTCATTAATATTCAGTGTTGTCTAATCATAGCACATGTTCCAATAATAACTGAAATCGCACGTAAAACAAATAGCGTCGTTAGTACATTTGTTGCACCAACCATTGTGTCCTTATAGAGTAAATATAATTTGTTAAACACGTTAACAAAATAAAGGAAGAGAATTAACGGTGAACACAAATTTGAATTCAAGCCATTCAACAACATTAGATGTCAGTCAGCCAATATTGACACTTGTTCCTATTCTGAACCAAACTAACAAGTGTCCTTTTCTACCCAATATCTCTCTCCATGTTGCCCTTGATTCTGAAATTTTTAGTCTCCCTAAAAATATGGCAACAACTCAAATCTTGCTTTGTCAGTAGCATAAGGTTATAAACAGTAATACAAAGATTTGGTATGAATATTGGATATTATATACAACATGCAAACGACACCTATTATCTAGCTTCTGTACAAACCTCCATGCTTTCTTACTTCTCTGCAACTGGTTCTCTCCTTTCTTGTATAAAGTAGTGTAAACCAATCACTGTCTCCATCGAATCTCATAGACAATTTGTCGTCCCCTCCCTTGTTGAATACATTATTCTAAACAATCCATTCCTTTTCTCTCTCACTTCAAAATTGATTGGTAAAAATAAGACTAAAGAGAAAGGAAAAACAACAAATTCTAACAGCAAATCTCTTTCCTCCCAATCTCCATGTTTTTACAGCAAGCCTCCTCACTTCGCCGTCCATCACCCATGTTCCACCAGACCATCCGCGGCCTCTTCCTTCCCTCCTATCTTCCTCATCTAAACACGGAAATTGATTTCCCCTTTCTGAAAGAAGAAAACCAAACGACTTCTCTAATTTTCCTGTGTGCACCCAGGCTAGGCCCACCTCTGCCACTGTCTTCGACCCTATAGGACCAGGACCCTCTCTCCAGCAACCTTAGACCGTGAGCCTTCCGATGCAGCACCCTGTGAGATCTGTTCACCACCTCGTAGCTCCCCACCATGTTGCTGATCACGACTTCCTTCAATCAATGTCTTTACTCGTTTTCCAGAAATAAACCTTCACACCCAGCAATGCTCCTGTGACGATCCGCTAGAATCTATCATGGACACTAACCATGCATGAATCCAAAACCAAGGCCGAAGCCAACAAGCACCACCTGTCACCCGAATAAAACCATTGACTCGCAGGTCGCATGCCAAGAGCTCGACCAAATACCTGAAAAGCTGCTGTGGTCAAGTAGAGCAAAAACGATGGGTCCGCATGATGTGTGTAACACCCCGTAATTTTATAACATTAAAATTCACAAATTAAAGTATACTAAGTTTTTAGAAAAGAATTAAGTGAAATGGGTTGCGCAGAGAAATATATATATATATTGATATATATATATATATATAAATTAAAAATTAAATAAATAAATATGCGAAAAAGTTCAAAATAGCGAATTGGGAGGGGGAATAACCGAACCGGCCCATTTTTGAGGTCGACCCGAGTCTCGCTGGGTCGACTAGGGGTTAATCCAGGGTGTTTGGCTATTAACCCATGGGCCGATTTGCTCAAATGCAGATTTTGCATTTGATTGGTTCTCATGGTTCAGGGTTAATCTAATGGTCCTAAATAACTTCCTACACCTATAAATAAATCCTAATGCTAACCTTAAACCTAATTAAAATAGAATAGTTACCGTCATACCATCGCCATGGAAATCAATGGAGCCGCCGCCAACTAAGAAAGAAGAAAAGCAAATTCAATTCTAATTCTCTCAACCCTAAAGCAAAGCAAAACTCTCTCTTTTCTTCTCTAAATTGTGAGTATGATGATCTTAACAAGATTATTATCATTTTAATTAGGTTGAGTTATGAATGGATTATGAGTAGATGATGTGAATTATCATATATGTTGTTGTAAACCCCTTTTGCTATCATGTATATTGTAAATCCAATGTTATGTGATGATGACATCTTATATGTTGTAAATCATGCTATGATGATGTGTATGTTGAAAGTTTCTATGCAAAGTTGTGATGAATCATACATGTTAAAAAGGCCATGATGTTACCATCTATGCTAGTTAGTTTATATTAACTAGATCATCATGTTTGGGTTATGTTGATCTATATGACAAGTCACATATGCAAGTTAGATTGATTAGAAAAGTTATGAACATATGCCAAGACATCTATTATGACATCTAGAATTATGCTATGACATATGTGATATCCTATGCTAGTTCACACCATCATTATGTTGCCTAAAAACCCCATATGCAAGTTTATGTATAGATTTGGGCTATGATCATATCATGTAAATTGAGACATTTAACCAGTTGACACCTTTTGATCCTTAACATGTGTAGTTTATGCAAATTTCACCCCTATTATGATTAGATTTATTTTAATTGTCTATATGTTATGATAATTTATCTTTGTGCTAGGTGTTAGACTATACAAGTCTAGCCTATATTATGCGTTGAATAAGCGAACGTATAAACGTGGGGTAGGGGTAATATTAAGGATTTAATATTAAAAAGTTGGGGGTGCAATTGATATGATTTTGCATGCCATAAGTGGATGGCCATAATTGAGTCAATTACGGACACCATTAAAAGTTGACTTAATTAATAATTTGAAATGGGAATTATTAAAACTGGGGTAAAAGATTTTAAGTGTTAATCAATGCTTAGGACACGAGGTTGGACTCGTTTGTGACGTAAACCTGGCCGGACCCGCCCGGCAAATCCAGTGGTCACAAATGTCAGCCCAATGTGAGAGGTCCTAGGCCTAAACTAAAGCATAACGGTTGTAAAGACACGAGGTTAGACTCTTTTATGGTGTAAGACTGCCCGGACCCGCCCGGCAAATCCATCTGCCATAAATGCCAGTTTAATGTGAGAGGTCTTTATGAGGTTATGGCCTGAATGAATTAAGAAATACTTAACTAGATAAACATGTAAGGTGGGACATGGGGGTTAAGTAGGTGCCTTGGGTGGCATGAGGAATCTAGGGGGTCCCCTTAGTGGCATGTGAAATACGATTAGTAAGACTTAACCAAACACACATGTAAATGAACATGACTAAGAGGGTTAAGTGGGATATACTAGTGACAAGCTTAGGTGGGTAGCTTGTGGGGGCCCATTTCGACCAGTATCCCAAACGTATCTTTGTGGGCTCGAACCAAGTCGAGGATGGGACACGCATGCTGGGTTTGACTGTAAGAGGCCAAAATGGGGAGCGGTGGCAACGCAAGTCCAACGGGTTTCATATGCGTGTGTGGACCCGGGCTGGTAGACAAGACGTTGTTGCATCGTGTAGGTATAAGCCGTGCATTCTCAAGTTGTATCGGGTTGCCACTTTAGGGGAGTGATACACCCCACTATGGGGCCAGCATGGGTATCTACGAGTAGGGAGCCGATCGAAAGTGGGTAGTGGGGTACACCTAGTGGAGATAGGGGCAGACGGCACCTATGTAGTCAGCTAGGGGTACGTAAGGCTATTTATAAAGTTTCTGTGTGAAGCAAGTGGGATCAAACAATAGGGTGACTGGTGTGGTGCAGTGTAGTAATGTGCGGTGCAGTGTAGTAATCATTCGTTAGTACTTAGGTGTGCCTTTACCGTTATCTTTAACGTTATCTTAAACGCTATCTTTATCTTCCTAAGAGTTCATAGACATTTACTTATCTTCCAGCTTATGCCTTAGTCTAGTTATTTTGATAATAGTATTGTTAGAATTATCATACTCGCCAGACTTTATGTCTGACCCCCTCTATTTCTATCCTTTTTCCCCCTCCAGGTCCTCAGGTTGGGCCCAGCTCTAGTGGAGTTTGATTGAATTGCTTCATCTCTCTTTGGAAAGCTTGGACCGTTGAAGTAAAGTCCAGCTTGTTATCTTTTTAATGGCTATTTATGTAATGGGATTATGTATTTTGTTTTTATGAAGATGGATATTGTACTTGGTTATGATCTATGGTTTTATGATGTAACAAACATGTTTAATTTCCGCTGCAATAAAATGAAGTTTTAGATTTCCAAGTACTATTTATTATCTGTCTTGTTGTAATTTTTCTGTTCTATATTCACTTATAACCTCTATGGAAGTTAATGCATTCCCTTTGTGAGTGACATTAATGGACGCGGGGTGTTACACGTGGTATCAGAGCTTAAGGTTACCAGAACAGATAAAAATACTTTAGAAAAGTAGTTATTTTTGGAAGAAGTGTTTTCAAAAACATGTTTTAATGAAAAATTTAAAGAGAAAAGTTTTAAAAAAAACATAATCCCCAATAGCCACATATCTTTATCTTTCGAATTCTCCATTTTGAATCTTTCCTTTTTCGTTTCAGCATGGCAGAAGATCTTAATCTACCTGACGGTGTAACGATACCAGGATGGTATAGGAGGCTATTGGAGGCTAGGGCCGCTGCAGGTCCAGCCAATGTTCCTCCACCACCAGTTGCACCCTTCCTCCTCCTCCTCCTCGCGTAGATACTTTTGCAAAGACATGCAAGGAATTCAAGGCTATGGGTGGAAAACCATTTCAAGGGTCAGAAACGTTTGTGGAAGCTAGAGATTGGCTTAAGGAGGTGGAAGAATTGCTAAAAATCGTTGAAGTAGAAGAAGGGAGAAGAGTTCGTTTAGCAGCTTGGTTGATGAAGGGAGAGGCCTCGTTTTGGTGGGAGGTCATTAATGGGGAGCGTCCTGTTGACTCTTGGGAGGATTTCTGACGTAGGTTCGAGGCGAAGTTTCTCTCAAGGGCGGAAGAAAATCTATATATGGAAAGGTTCTTGACATTGAAGCAAGGAAGCTCATCAGTGAAAGAATATGTCCATAAATTTAATCAGTTAGCAAGGTTTGGCTTGGACTTAGTAAACACGCCGGAGAAGAAGGCACTGAGGTTCGTGAATGGCTTGAATGAACCATTGCAAGGGTTGGCTATGACCCACATCCCTATAGGGGCCACCTTTGAGAAGTTAGTAGAAATGGCGCTCATGCATGAGGAGAAAAGCGCTAAAGCTGATAAAGCACCCGAGAAGAAGGGGGATCAGAAGAAACCACAACAGCAAAACAAGAAGGGTGGTAAAGACAATAACGGCAAGGGAAAGAAGAAATGTTTTAACTGTGGGACACCAGCCCATCTCAGCAAGGATTGCCGAAAGAAAAAGAAGACAGGCTGTTTTCATTGTGGCGATGCGGGACATTTAGTGAAGGACTGCCCAAAGAAGGGGCAGAGGGCAGGAGCTACCTCGAGAGGACAGGTGCAGGCTCTTATGGCACCAGGGCAGGCTAGGGGACAAGTTCAGGCTCTCGCGGTCCCACCGCTGCAAGAACGAGGTAGAACCATTTCTGTTGAAAGCTTAGTTTTTCTGTTTGATCATCATGTCCGTACCTTATTCGATTCGGGTGCATCGCATTCGTTTATCTCTACATCATTAGTTGAATCACTGCACTTAAACACCGGTTTAGTAGAGGATCGCTTAGTTGTTTCGAATCCAATTGGGGGCTCAGCTTATTTGTCCATGATGTGTTTGGATTTGAAAATTTCCATACTTAGCGTTGAATTTAGATGTGATGCTTATGTGTTGGGCTTCACGGGCTATGGGCTAATTTTAGGAATGGATTGGTTATCCAGAAATGGGGCCGTTCTTGATTGTGAAAGGAGAGTAGTTAGGCTCGTGACTCGCCTTGGCAACACTCTCGAAATCTTTTGTAATCCCATAAATTCGGTTATGCTAAGTTATCTAAAATCGCTTGACGCGTCTGAGGAAAATCTACGATCTGTTAGAGTGGTCCGAGAATATTCGGATGTGTTTGAGGAGGTGAAAGGCTTGCCTCCGAAGCGAGAGATAGATTTTCGAATATATCTTGTGGATAATGTGAAACCGGTATCTTTGCCAGTACGCCACATGGCTCCACGTGAAAGGAGGGAACTCGGTAAGCAAGTGAAGGAGTTGCTCGAGAAGGGGTTCATAAGACGAAGTATATCGGAGTGGGGTTCCCTAGTAGTATTTGCCACAAAGGCGGATGGGTCCCTTAGACTTTGTGTGGACTATAGAGAACTTAATAAGCTTACTAAGAAGAACAGACACCCACTGCCGAGGATTGTCGATCTCTTCGATCAGTTAGTTGGCGCCTCAGTGTTTTCGCAGTTGGACTTAGCCACTGGTTTCCATCAGTTCAGAGTGGCTGAGGATAGCATTGACAAGACTGCCTTTAGGACTCCGGACGGTTTCTATGAATGGCTAGTGATGCCCTTCGGTTTGACAAACGCCCCAGCATATTTTGTTGATTTGATGAGTAGGGTGTTTAGGGAGTACCTTAACAAATTCGTGGTAGTCTTTGTAGATGAAATCTTGATCTTTTCTAAGGATGAAGAAGAGCATGCCCTACATCTTAGGGAAGTGTTGGAGACCCTACGAGCACATAGCCTTAAGGCTAAATTTTCTAAGTGTCACTTCTGGAGGAAGGAAGTACGGTTCTTGGGGCATATGGTTTCCAAAGAAGGGATAGCCGTGGATACCGCGAAGGTGGTGGCCATCCAAGATTGGAAGGTCCCTAAAAATGCTACCGAAGTGAGAAGTTTCTTGGGGTTGGCTGGCTACTATAGGAAGTTTATCAAAGACTTATCAAAGATATCAGCTCCATTGACACGCTTGACGAAGAAGAACCTAGTTTTCACATGGGACATAGATTGTGATGATGCATTCCAACGTTTGAAGAGAGCTTTGACTTCAGCCCCAGTCTTAGTATTGCCAGACGGGAGTAAGCCGTTTACCGTTTATACTGATGCTTGTGGGACAGGACTAGGCGCAGTCTTAATGCAAGAGGGTAGGGTAATAGCCTATGGTGGAAGGCAGTTGAGAGCGCATGAGAAAAATTATCCTACACATGACCTAGAATTGGCCGCTATTGTTTTTGCGCTTAAGTCTTGGCGTCATTATCTTCTTAGCGAGAAATTTGAATTATTCAATGACCACAAGTCTTTAAAATACCTATTCTCTCAAAAGGACTTGAACTTAAGGCAGCAAAGGTGGATGGAGTTCTTAGCGCCCTACGACTTTGAAATAGCCTATACCCCTGGCAAGGGTAACGTGGTGGCAGACGCCTTAAGTAGAAAAAGATTATCCTGAAGTCCTTTGTTTGTTGAGCGGCGAAGTTTAGAATTCATTTCGATGTTTGACTTTAGATCTTCCGTTGACTTCGTACCCGGTTTGCTAGCATCCTTGGAGGTCAGACCTACGCTTTTGGGACGAATTGGCGAGGAACAACGAGACGACCCGCAGTTGGTTGAGTTAGTAGAAAAACTCAAAGGAGGGGAGTCATCAAGCCATCTCCGTAGGTATACCCTAGAAGATAAGGGTTGGTTACGTAGGGATGGTAGACTTTGTGTACCAAAAGACGATGACCTAAGGAAGACTATTCTTGACGAAGCACATCATTCGAAGATGACCATTCATCCCGGCGGGGACAAGATGTACAAAGACATGAAGAGAGTTTACTTTTGGGCCGGCATGAAGAAAGATGTCGCCGAGTATGTCGCTAGATGCTTGGTGTGCCAACAAGTAAAAGCGGAGCAAAAGAAACCCTGTGGGTTGCTTCACCCATTGGAGGTTCCACTATGGAAGTAGGAAAGTATCTCGATGGATTTTGTGGATGGATTACCACGATCGAGGAAGGGTAATACGGGAATTTGGGTTGTAGTAGATAGACTTACTAAGAGCGCCCATTTTATTCCCGTGAAGAGTAAGAGGACTGCTCCATGGTTAGCTTCTGTATACGTTCGAGAGATAGTTCGATTGCACGGTGTTCCTTCTAGCATAGTGAGTGACCGCGATCCTATTTTCACTAGCGAATTTTGGAGAAGCTTACAAGAGGCGGTAGGGACTCAGTTATGTTTGAGCACCGCATATCATCCTCAGACGGACGGCCAGACTGAGAGGGTGAATCGCATTGTAGAGGATCTGTTGAGGCTATGTATCCTAGACTTTGGGGGTACGTGGGAAGAGCATCTTCCATTGGTTGAGTTCGCATATAATAACAGCTTTCAGTCCAGCATTGGTATGGCACCATTCGAAGCTCTTTATGGACGACCTTTGTCGTTCACCTACATGTTGGTGGGAATCTACGGATAAGATCTTACTTGGGCCCGATATGATTAGGGAGACTTCGGAGAAGATCGACTTGATTCGAAGGAGGATGAAAGCAACACATGATAGGTAGAAATCTTATGCGGATAAGAGGAGGACAGATCTCGAGTTTGAAGTTGGGGACATGGTCTTTGTCAAAGTGTCTCCATTACGAAACGTTGTTCTCTTTGGGTCCGTTGGGAAATTAGCACCAAGGTTTGTAGGGCCGTTTCCTATTAAGGAGAGGATTGGACAGATGGCGTATAGAGTGGAGTTGCCCGAGAGACTTAGTGGTGTACACGTCGTATTCCATGTGTCACATTTGAGGAAGTGCTTGCACGAGACCGTGGAAGTGGTAGAGCCGAGCTTTCTTAGAGAGGTGGAGATAGAGCGTGATGCGACAATTCTACGAGCTCCTACGCGCATTCTTGGGTCGGAGATCAAGAGGTTGAGGAATCGAGAGGTCAGACTAGTCAAAGTGCAATGGGGAGATGATGAGAGCAACGCTACTTGGGAGACAGAAGAGAAGATGCGTTCATGATACCCTTTTCTTTTTGAGGGTATGTCTTTTAGTTTCTCCTTTATCGCTTAGCTTGTACTTATCTTATCTTTAGTATATCCTCTCGCTAGTATCTTTGACCTTTAGTTAGGATAATCCTATGGTTGAAACATGTGTTTGAGACATGTTATGTATGGTGGATGCAAAGTGGATGCAAGTGTTTGCTAGTGGTTGCTCGTGGATGCATATACACACACTATTAGGCACAAGATCGGCTCAGTCACTTCATATTTCATATTGCATATATATGGATGTATTTAGTAAAATGGATGTATAATGGTTGTATTATCATATAGTTGCTGCATTCGGGTGGATGGTTGTGCACGCATATAGAATTAATATGTATCATTAGGAATCTTTTGCATACATATTGGACGCATGGCACTATCATGAATTGCAATAAGGAGGTCGACTGAATCAGTAGACCGCCTAATTTAGCATTAGATGTGGACATATACACACGCTGTGCATATAAACATTAAAGCATTAGAAGTCTTTTAAGGACAATGGATGCTGACGTTTGATGGTTGAGTAGATGGACGATTAGATGGTAGGATATACATTCTTCTTGACTTGGATTTTTCGGGGATGAAATCCTTTAAAGAGGGGAGAATGTAACACCCCGTAATTTTATAACATTAAAATTCACAAATTAAAGTATACTTAATTTTTAGAAAAGAATTAAGTGGAATGGGTTGCGCAGAGAAATATATATATATATATATATTGATATATATATATATATAAATTAAAAATTAAATAAATAAATATGAGAAAAAGTTCAAAACAGCGAATTGGTAGGGGGAATAACCGAACCGGCCCATTTTTGAGGTCGACCCGAGCCTTGCTGGGTCGACTAGGGGTTAATCCAGGGTGTTTGGCTGTCAACCCATGGGCCGATTCGCTCAAATGCAGATTTTGCATTTGATTGGTTCTCATGGTTCAGGGTTAATCTAATGGTCCTAAATAACTTCCTACACCTATAAATACATCCTAATGCTAACCTTAAACCTAATTAAAATAGAATACTTACCGTCATACCATCGCCATGGAAATCAATGGAGCCGCCGCCAACTAAGAAAGAAGAAAAGCAAATTCAATTCTAATTCTCTCAACCCTAAAGCAAAGCAAAACTCTCTCTTTTCTTCTCTAAATTATGAGTATGATGATCTTAACAAGATTATTATCATTTTAATTAGGTTGAGTTATGAATGGATTATGAGTAGATGATGTGAATTATCATATATGTTGTTGTAAACCCCTTTTGCTATCATGTATATTGTAAATCCAATGTTATGTGATGATGATATCTTATATGTTGTAAATCATGCTATGATGATGTTATGTATGTTGAAAGTTTCTATGCTAAGTTGTGATGAATCATACATGTTAAAAAGGCCATGATGTTACCATCTATGCTGGTTAGTTCATATTAATTAAATCATCATGTTTGGGTTATGTTGATCTATATGACAAGTCACATATGCAAGTTAGATTGATTAGAAAAGTTATGAACATATGTCAAGACATCTATTATGACATCTAAAATTATGCTATGACATATGTGATATCCTATGCTAGTTCACACCATCATTATGTTGCCTAAAAACCCCATATGCAAGTTTATGTATAGATTTGGGCTATGATCATATCATGTAAATTGAGACATTTAACAAGTTGACACCTTTTGATCCTTAACATGTGTAGTTTATGCAAGTTTCACCCCTATTATGATTAGATTTATTTTAATTGTCTATATGTTGTGATAATTTATCTTTGTGCTAGGTGTTAGACCATACAAGTCTAGCCTATATTATGCGTTGAATAAGCGAACGTATAAACGTGGGGTAGGGGTAATATTAAGGATTTAATATTAAAAAGTTGGGGTGCAATTGATATGATTTTGCATGCCATAAGTGGATGGCCATAATTGAGTCAATTATGGACATCATTAAAAGTTGACTTAATTAATAATTTGAATAGGGAATTATTAAAACTGGGGTAAAAGATTTTAAGTGTTAATCAATGCTTAGGATACGAGGTTGGACTCATTTGTGACGTAAACATGCCCGGACCCGCCCGGCAAATCCAGTGGTCACAAATGTCAGCCCAATGTGAGAGGTCCTAGGCCTAAACTAAAGCATAACGGTTGTAAAGACACGAGGTTAGACTCTTTTATGGTGTAAGACTGCCCGGACCCGCCCGGCAAATCCAGCTGCCATAAATGCCAGTCTAATGTGAGAGGTCTTTATGAGGTTATGGCCTGAATGAATTAAGAAATGCCTAACCTGATAAACATGTAAGGTGGGACATGGGGGTGAAGTAGGTGCCTTGGGTGGCATGAGGAATCTAGGGGGTGCCCTTAGTGGCATGTGAAATAAGATTAGTAAGACTTAACCAAACACACATGTAAATGAACATGACTAAGAGGGTTAAGTGGGATATACTAGTGACAAGCTTAGGTGGGTAGCTTGTGGGGGCCCATTTCGACCAGTGTCCCAAACGTATCTTTGTTGGCTCGACCCAAGTCGAGGACGGGACACGCATGCTGGGTTTGACTGTAAGAGGCCAAAATGGGGAGCGGTGGCAACGCAAGTCCAACGGGTTTCATATGCGTGTGTGGACCCGGGCTGGTAGATAAGACGTTGTTGCATCGTGTAGGTATAAGCCGTGCATTCTCAAGTTGTATCGGGTTGCCACTTTAGGGGAGTGATACACCCCACTGTGGGGCCAGCACGGGTATCTACGAGTAGGGAGCCGATCGATAGTGGGTAGTGGGGTACACCTAGTGGAGATAGGGGCAGACGGCACCTATGTAGTCAGCTAGGGGTACGTAAGGCTATTTATAAAGTTTCTGTGTGAAGCAAGTGGGATCAAACAATAGGGTGACTGGTGTGGTGCAGTGTAGTAATGTGCGGTGCAGTGTAGTAATCATTCGTTAGTAATTAGGTGTGCCTTTACCGTTATCTTTAACGTTATCTTAAACGCTATCTTTATCTTCCTAAGAGTTCATAGACATTTACTTGTCTTCCAGCTTATGCCTTAGTCTAGTTATTTTGATAATAGTATTGATAGAATT
Organism: Allium sativum; assembly: GCA_030737875.1. Classification (NCBI taxonomy): domain Eukaryota; kingdom Viridiplantae; phylum Streptophyta; class Magnoliopsida; order Asparagales; family Amaryllidaceae; genus Allium; species Allium sativum. Next base: position 677,829,770 of record CM060926.1, on the reverse strand, counting down.
ATCATACTCGCCAGACTTTATGTCTGACCCCCTCTATTTCTATCCTTTTTCCCCCTCCAGGTCCTCAGGTTGGGCCCAGCTCTAGTGGAGTTTGATTGAATTGCTTCCTCTCTCTTTGGAAAGCTTGGACCGTTGAAGTAAAGTCCAGCTTGTTATCTTTTTAATGGCTATTTATGTAATGGGATTATGTATTTTGTTTTTATGAAGATGGATATTGTACTTGGTTATGATCTATGGTTTTATGATGTAACAAACATGTTTAATTTCCGCTGCAATAAAATGAAGTTTTAGATTTCCAAGTACTATTTATTATCTGTCTTGTTGTAATTTTTCTGTTCTATATTCACTTATAACCTCCATGGAAGTTAATGCATTCCCTTTGTGAGTGACATTAATGGACGTGGGGTGTTACAATGTGGGTCCGTTGTCCTGTTGTATAAACAAGGGGCTTTGGTGCTGCATTTAGGAATGTCATTGTACATATACACATAAGTGTGTGTATATGTGCATAGAAGTTGATTCAATATGAAATGTCATGTTTGATGTATTGAGGCGGAACTCGTGTCTGTCTCTCAACCAATTTCAGCCTTTAAATAGCCTCAAAAGGTGAGTTTTCTCACTCATGACTAATTGATTATTAAGTGAATTAAAACTTGAAATGTTAAATGAAATGTTAGGGTGCTCTAGATTATTTGCTTTGTGATTTTGCATGTGTGACACACACACCCTTCCCTTGTATGACACAATATGGATGTGATATGATATGCTATGCTTATTGTTCTCACCATGCAAGTTTCCCCTAGATTAGAAAACCAATACGGGTTGAAATGATACATATCCGAACCCCCGTATATTCGAATCAATTTGGGACGTGGGTTGAAATGACAAATACCCGGGATTTGAATATTTAAAGAATGGATTGAAATGATAAATATCCATATCACTTGACCATAAGGTGAAACAAATTATACGGATACGGTAGTCAATAAAAATAAATTATTTTAAAATATAATTTCGATTTTGTAAAGAGAAATTTTAATGAAAAGTTTTCGTATAGTGTAAAGAAATGTTTAAAGGAATTTTGTTCAAATTTAGCTTGAATTTTTATAAGAATTCTATTCGTATGAAAATTAGTTTTAAAGCTGATTATACGAGTTAAGACTTTAAGTAAAAATTATTTTAAAATATATTCTACATAAACTTTGGGTTTCATAGAATTAGATTTTTGTAATATAAAAATTATATTAGCATGAAATTTAATGTAAAGGGTTTTATAAAGATTTGTTAAGTGTTTGGGAAATATATGAATTCTCACCATTTTAATGTAAGAAGGATTTTGTCAAAAAGATAAATTTGTTAAATTCAAGTATAAGAGGAATATGCTTATCTAAATCATGGTGAATACGAGTTTGTTAACAAATTTAAGTCAACAAATCATGATTTGTTTAATAACTAAAGTTGAATTTGTTTTGGGAATTTGTTATATGGGATAGGTGTGTGAAATTCAAGGTAAACAATGATTTAATAATCGTTTTAACTATTTAGGTATTGAAATTCAACCAAATGAGTGGAATTTGATTTAAATGTGAAATCTATATGGGATAGGAAATTATGAGACATGGATTTAGATTGGATTGGATTAATATTATTTGAATAGAACTATAATTTCATAAAAGGAATGTCCCGCTTACTTGATTTTGTAAATATTCTCTTACAAAATAATTGATCTCTTTAACTATATGAATTTTATAATTGTTTTTCAACTACATTTATGTATTTACATTATTTACAGTTTTAATGTAGATGTACTATTTTCAAACTTAACTATCCTAAATATATTTTATGAATTGGAATAAAATCTATGTCCAATCTAGTCTAGTGAATCTGAAGGGTGAAATAAAGGATTTCAAGCAATAACGATATTTCGTGGAAGTTGAAACTTTAAAAATAAATAGTGAAATTTTTATTTGTACCGTACCTATGGAGTGCCCTCTGATGCCATCAGGTGACAGTGGGTTTATGGTACTTTATAGACTAAGGTATTATAAACAATGTAAGGGTAAAGATGTAATCCCGCTTACGCTATTTTGATATGCTTACTTTACTGAATAAACATTATTATAATAATGTTTTATACTATATATATATATATATATATTAGTTTCACAGATCCTTAGGGGATGGAAATCCTAACCATTCTTTAAGTTACTGATGCGTTCCATTTAAACATGTCACTTGAGTTAATTCACTTATACATTACCCCATAGATGGCTTATCGCAACGAAAATCCATGGTTTTGCTAGCTATAATGTTGCCATTGCTATATTGTTTTTTGTTTATTGCAACGCACGCTTAAATGTGTTAGCATATATATCAACATGTGATGAAGTATCCACGTGAATAAAATTATCAATTCGCGTCAACACGATCCAATGGTCCAGGTTAGCGATCCGCGTGAAATAATGTTTAGTCCAGATTAGCAATCCGCGCGTGAAATAATGTTTACAGCGGGAGGCAAAAAAAGGGGGAAAACAAACAAAATATTGAAAGTTTCAACCAAAACTTAACAAAATACTCTGCCGCTTAACCTCTTTAACGCTCACTCTCAGGCTCAATTAGGGCTAAAAGTTCAATTTTACAAGCTTAAGTGGGGTTCGATTAGGGCAGGTTTGAGTTCAAGTTCAACTAGGGCTTCGGTGTTTCAATTAGGTCTTCAATTGGGGTTTTTTTGGGTTTCAAATTTCAGTTAGGGCTTACATTTAATCTACTGCTTAGGGTATCACTTAATGTATATTTCAATTTTTTCTGATTTGATTGTTGTGTTGCATAATGTACTGCTTTATTTGTGCCTAATGTGATGGCCCGCTCCGAACCAGCCGACAATTCCCTGAAATGCGTTGTACTAATGACCAACTAGTACGGAACGGTCGTCAAAAAGGAAAGGGTTGAATTGATGAATAACAAGAACTTGTAGTATATCTCGCAGCGCATGGAATAAAATATAATAATAACATACTTGACATAAAACAGGCGAGATAGTGCATAAGCTGAAAACTAAACCATCATAGCAGTGGAATCCAAAATACAGCTTATGATCCAAACCATCATTATTACAACTTCAAATACTATCTCTAAAGCAAAATAGAAAAGATACACTACTAATGCCCAAAGCAGTGACCAACAACAATACAGGGAGAATATATGTAAATAGTACGTGGAAGCCTCCTGCTCGTCTCCGGACAGCTACTCGTGCATAACCACCTAAGCTTTCTCTAGTCTTCTCGTTTAGGAGCACCCACAGTAATAATAAGAGACATAAAAATCTGAGTCAGACAATAGTTTGGTTTGAGCGATGATAGCAAAATAAAACAATAACAGGTATAAATAATCATACATGAACCTGGACCTGCAACCAAAGAGTTAGCACAACAAGATGTACATTACTCTAAGGTAACACTAATATAAAGTGTAAAATGGAAGTGTGCATGTCATAGTGATAGCAACATCAAACTTAACAATAATCCTTACATCTCTCACTCAGTGCGTAAAGTACACGATATCCACCGCTTTAATCACCAAATCCATTGGGCCATGACGGCAACTCCGTACGACTATTGCTATGAACATACTTCCCTGGTCTATAGTCAATAACCCTACCCAGTCCACACATCCCTGGCTCTAGGTTAAAGGCCAACCAGTCCACACTTCCCTGGCTCTGGTTTGTCTACATACACCCTCTCTTCAATGGTGAACCAAAGCTATAAATATCGATAACCCCTTTGCACACATCTCGCAGCAAAGTCCAACTCTTGTAGTTAACTCGGTTGTTCCCATCTGGATCCCGAGTGATAACTTCCCACTTGGACTTCCTTTGTATTTCGGGTATTGGTTGAATTGGAGTTGGTTTTTAGAAGAGTCATCGCGTAGCAGCAGTAGGGATAAACCCGGTTAGGTTCGCCCTCTATACCCGGTTCGGTTCGGTGCTCGTAGTCCACGCCTCGGTTCGGTCCTTTTGTCTGGGTTCGGTTCGGTCTTCTGTCTGGGTTCGGTTCGGTCCTCTTGTCTTCCAGTCGATCCGATCCGTTCCCATGCCAAGCTTCGGTATGATCCAAACTCCTAACCAATGCATATGGCCTTCCTTCTCACCATGCTTCCTCGTGCTGCTGAAGATTCCACTACCCCGGTTCGGTTCATTGCATCTGATCTGATCCCCTATACCCGATCGGATCCAAATCCTGCAGAATTCCCGACAAGCTTGTTTCATCCATTCTCGCCATATGACGGTGTATTCAACCATTTTATTTTTCTAAACTATCATAAAACATTCCAAGCAACAGTAACAACATATAAGTTCAATCAAAAAGATCAAAACATCAAGCATATAGGTTATTTTAGATCAAACATGTCCAAAAGCATGATTTTCCTCTTAACCATGTTCAACTATATCCAACAATAGGGTTAGCAAACTTAATTCAAATTAACCCAAACTTTTAACAGATACATAAAATAATATTTTAGATTTTTTGCACATTTATCCATATTTTAATGATGCATATTTTCGCTAGTCATCACTAATCACACCTAATTAGTCGTAATTAGTGTAAAAACATGCAAATCATTCACCTTAGCCACAAATAAATTATAGATCTGAAAACTCCACTAATTTAGATCGAATTCCTATGTATTTCAGCAGCTTTATATCGATTTTGATGCTAATCCGCCTTAATTTGATGTAGTTTTACTTAATTTATGATTAGGAAGTGATTAGGGATGAATTTAGAAGGTAGAGGCAATTACTAGGGTTAGAGGAAGGTAAGCGGCGGCTGAAAAAATGAAAATGAATCATCCTCTAACTCTTTTAAGCCCTCCCATAATCCTAATCCCGAAATGGGTTATGGGCCTAACAACTAATCACTTAATTAAGCCCGGTTAAGCTGCTTTTCCATCTTCAAACCTTATTTCAGCCATATCTCCCAAACGTAAGTCCGTTTGATTAATGTGACCACTCTAGGGAAAGGTAAATTATTATTCGAATCCAATGGAAGTGGTTTCAGGTCAGATCTCCTTACCATTCAAAAGTTATAGGGGAAACAAGATTCGCCAGGGGCAAAACGGTCATTTAAAATTTGCCAAAAATCGTGAACATGGGAAATGACCCCAATAGTCGTTTCCCAAAGTTACATGACCATATGACTTCGTGTGTGAACGAAATAAATATTCTATGATCCTCCGATACGTAGAATGCTGGTCGTTACACCTAATTTACTGCTTTAAGGTATCACTCAACGAACGACAAGGAAAAAATATGAGCAGAACTTCCTAAGTTCAGTAAAGGGTGCATTTGTGGAGTGAAACTTTTTATTCGAAATATTTTTTCTTGATTTGCGGTAGGTGACGAAATTACATGCCCTTGCAAAAAGTGTCATAAATGCAAGTGGCTTTGTCAAGAAGTAGTCTACAACCATCTGATTTGGAATGGTCCATCTGAATTGTACATGAAATGGATTTGTAAGGTTTCCTATTTAGATCCTGAAAGGAGAGATAACGATATGGATTGTGAAGCTGGAATAAACTTTGGAGATAATATCCATGAGATGTTGTAATATACTTGTGGAAATATGTAGAACAATGAATGGATCTTTTGATGGATTAAATGGAATAAATGTTGATGCTAGAAAATTTCATCAACGTGTTGAAGAGGGAAAACAACCATTATACCACGGGTGTACTAAATTTTTGCGATTAAGTTTCATTGTCATGCTTTATTCTTTAAAATGCCTACATAGAATCACTGAGTCTGCATTCAGCGATTTATTAGAGCTGATGAAAGAAGCTTTTCCACAAGCCCACATCCCTTTATCTTTCAATGCTACCAAAAATATCATTAAAGATTTAGGCCTTGATTACCAGAGAATACATGCATGTCCAAATGACTACATGCTTTATTGGATAGAAAATGAAAAGGAAAATAACTGCAAAAGTTGTGGTTTTTCAAGGTGGGTTATACCGGAAGAGAAAGTGGCTATTGACAAAGATTCAGAGAAGCGGATTCACAAAGTACCAGCAAAAGTGATGCGTTATTTTCCACTAAAACCAAGGTTGCAAAGGATGTTCATGTCCAACGAGTTCGCAGAACTTATGTTATGGCATGTAGTGGAACGAAAAAATGTTGGCAGACTTCGACATCTAGCTGATGGTGAGGAATGGAAGACGATGGAAGCCAATTATCCTCATTTTTATCAGAAAACAGAAATATTAGGTTAGGAGTAGCATATGATGGATTCATTCCTTTTCATACAATGACTACATAACATAGCACATAGCCGATCGTATTGGTAAATTAAAACCTTCCACCTTGGTTATGCATGAAGATAGTAAATCGATACTTTCAACCCTTATCCCTGGTCCAGAGTCTCTTAACATTTACATTGATGTCTACATGCAGCCTCTTATCGTAGAATTGAAAGAATTATGGGATCTTGGCAGACAAACTTATGATGCCTTCACTGGTGATAATTTTACATTACGTGCAAGAGTGTTATGGATAATCAACAACTTTCCGGGCTACGCAATGTTATCCGGCTGAAGAACAAAGGGTTATTTAGCTTGTCCCATATGCCATTTCGAGACTTCTTCAACTTACTTGAAATATAGTAAAAAAATGTGCTACATGAATCATAGGAAATTTTTAGACCCGGGACACAAGTGGAGGTTTGATAAGAAAAGGTTCAATGGTGAAATTGAAGTGGAAATACCTCCCGGTATTTTATCCGGGACTGACATTGAAGAATTGTTGGCTGGTTATGAAAATATTTTGGGAGGTAAGAGGTCAAGAAGCATAAAAATGAATCTCCTTTTAAAAAAAGTCAATATTTTTTAATTTACCATATTGGAGTCAAAATGTATGTCGACATAACCTTGATGTTATGCACATAGAGAAAAACATTTGTGATAACATACTTGGTACTTTACTATATATTGATGGGAAGTCGAAAGAACATTCAAATGATCGGTATGATTTACAAGAGATAGGCATCAGGGAGGTCCTTTATCTGATTCTATCAACTGATTGGAATTACCTTGAGATGAGGACTGCTATATTTGAAATGACGAACAAGGAGAAAGAGCTATTTTGCTCAATGTTGGAGAATGCTAAACTGCCTTATGGTTGTGCAGCTAATATCATCCGGTATGTAAACAAGAAAGAGAGGAAAAATGCAGGGCATAAGATCCACGATGCTTATTTTCTTCTCTGCTACTTGTTGTAGTTTGGCGTGAAGAAATCTGTAAAACCTGATGCTGCAATACCTATGATAAGATTAGGTGCATTTCTAAGAAGCCTTTAGAGTAAAAGTATCGATTTGGCTGATCTCAAGAGGCTACAAAAGGAAATTGTGGAAATTCTTTGCCAATTTGAGATGATATTACCAAATGCTTTCTTCGATACAATGGTGTACTTGCTAGTTCATTTATGCAAGGAACTTGAATATGGTGGACCTGCACATGTTCGTTATATGTTTCCTATTAAGCGTTATCTTTGTAAACTAAAATCATATGCAATAAAAGTAAACTCAAGGCGTCCATTGCTGAAGGTTATCTTGTAGAGGAATATTTGATATTTTGTTCGAGGTACTTAGGTGGCGATGGAGCAGGAAAAATACAATTTGAAACATGTCCACATAAGCTGGAATATCCTATTGACATAAGAAGAAACAAAGATGGAAAAGCTATTCATCTTAAAAATTCTCAGTGGAAGGAATGTCATCGTTACATTCTATTCAATTATGGTAACAAGGAAATAGAGAGTTCACTTGTATAAGTATTTTTATTTTTATTTTAGTAAGTATTGAAGTATTATCCCTATCTTTATGAATCCTTTATGAGTTATTTTGTTCCTTGCAGTTTTTTTTTCTTTGCTTCACCTTTTTCACAATAAATAATGTTTTCCTTCTTGAACATGGCAGATGGAATTTTATGCAATTAAAGTTTACAAAGGTTTATTTAATTAGAAAAGTGGACAAGTTCGGTTAACATCCGTAATAATATTCTTTGCGAAGCTTGTGAAATTGTCAAATAGATTAAAAAGAAAACTATTTTTGATGTCATCCTTTTGCCAGCAAAATCAGTTCTTTTAAACAATCTACAAACATGTTATTGATTATGTCCTCTCATAGTGATAGTTGTAAATTCCAAGTTTCAGCACTTTCAGGGATTTCAGGCATGATTTGTACTTAAGCTATGTTCTCATTCGTACAGAATTGTTTATGGCATGGTCAGCTTTAGCTTTAGTAATAGATCCAGTCAAATTTGTTTCTATCTTTTATTAAAGTGGTCTTTATTCTAGGGAACATCGAGCTTTAATTGATGGTCATGCGTCATCAAAAATAATATAAAAGAGAGAGAGAGAGAACATAGTGAAGAATTTTGGAAGTGGTTAAAGGAAGCGGTTGGGAAAAAGGAGGACATTTCAAAAGAAGTATAACTGCTTGCAATGGGGCCTCTCCAACAGCTAAGTGGTTCAATGGTTATCAATGGATACAGATTTTATACAAGGTTCAGAGATGCCAAATGTACAACACAAAATAGTGGTGTATTTTTGACAGCCTTGAATACTAGCTTTCCAAGTTCAAAAGATCAAAATTCATTGGTTGGTGAAGTTAATTACTATGGATCAATTGAAGAAATATTAGAAGTAGATTATTAGGGAGAATTTAGTGTGGTTTTATTTAAGTGTTGTTGGTACGAAGAAGAGAAAGATTTATATGGGCTGATTCGTGTCAATTTTAATCAGTTGTGCCAGAAATTTAATCCTTATGTTATGGCTTCACAAATAAAACAGATGTTTTATATAGAAGATCCAATTGATAAGATGTGTCACAATGTTATCAAGAAATTGCCAAAAGACTGGTGTGAACTCGAAAGAGAATATGAAAATGAAGATTTGAATGATATCTAGCCTGCTTATGGAATGGGAAATCTCGACTCTGATGTTCGTTGGTGTAGAGATGATGTCCCAATAAGACGAATCCACCTTCCACCTAGCAAAGTAAAAAACAAGGCTTCTTATTTTCATGTTTTTGTAGTCCAAAGCCCTTACAAATTGTGCAAATCGGAGACACACACTACTGGTTTGTATTTTTGCTTATTTTTATGGTTGGCTGGAGGTATGCTTCAGAATTCTTACAATTTCCACTTGTTGAAGCATCAATCTAATTCTTACAATTCTGTAGTTCAATGCTGGTACGTAACTAATTATGTACAAGACTGATTATTCAGTAATGAACTACAGAATTTTAAGAATTTTATTTTCTCTTCAATCAGTAATGATCGTGTCAGTTCGTAATTGATGCAACGATTGAGTTTGTACCTGAATGAGTCGTGGCATGTCTAAATTTTTACTGAAGCTAAAAGAGGCATTTCTTCAAATTGTATCACACTAAAGCAGTGCCTCAGGCATACTATTGCATTCCTTGATATCGTTCGTGCTTTGAACAAACTGAGTCGTTGCATTGATTTACAACTCAGCCACAGATTGTGAAATGCAACTTTGTGTTGAAAAGCAACTCTGGCCATAGTTTGTGCTGAAGTGCAATTCAGTTATACTCTGGCCATAGTTTGTGCTGAAATGCAACTGAGGCATGCATGTCTTCCATTTTTTTGTTGCAATGTAGACGAGCCATTACATCAGTTTGTAATTAAGGCATGCATGACTTTGGTTGTGCTGAAATGCATTAGCTGTACTTAAGGCTTTTGCTGAAATGCACGACTTTTGAAACTGCTTTATTTTGCAGGTGAAGGAGGCAGTAGAGGTACTGAATGCACTAGAGGCTCACATTTTATTAATTTGAAACATTTTTAGTTTGATGTAAACATGAATTCAGTACTGGCTGTGTTTGTAAGTACTCTGTAAAAATGAATTTATTGGCTATGTTTTGTTATTCTATAGTTGACTATGTAGTACTTGTGTTACTGGTTAATTTGAAATGAAATGTTGTTTATTAATTTCAGTGTGTGATGTTAATTGTTGTTATGTTGCAGTATGTTATATAATGTTGCAATAACTATGATATAATTTGCAGTATGTAATGTTAAATGTTGTCGCATCTATGATATAGTGTTACCATAAATTAATGCATGTGGGCCCCGCAACAGAATTCCGTGAACCCAACTACAGATTTTAGTGGCACAACCGAATTCCGTGAACTCGGGATTCAGAATTTAGTGGGCCCACGTTTTTGTAAATTTAGTACATGTAGCAACACCTATAGCAATGTTACCTTAGGATAGCAAAGATGTTGCCTTTGACTCTAGGGAAATGCGGCAAAAGGCAACCCCAAGAAAGTGTTGCCACAGATCATTTTTGGCCTATAGCAACATTTTTTTGCACTTCCTACATCACTTCTCTGGGGTTACCCTATGCAATATATGGCGTAGCGATATGAGAATGTTAGCCCTGACTCAGGTATTTTGCTTGTTTTATTCCTTTCAAAATGCCCGGGTCAGACCGAGTATTTCAGCTTGGAAATATATCTGTTAGAGCATGAGATTCGTTGGAGATCCTGCTATCCATCTACTTGTCATATGCAGTTTTGCCCATCTCTGCTTATTACAAAATACTAGTATGATTTTATATTTATTCTTTCGCTGTACTTATATTTATTTCTGTACTCTGATATCATGTAAATTTAAAGATTTTGTAATATTGTATAAGTTTTACTTCCGCTGTAAGATATTTTGTGTTCTGTGTTTGTGATTCTATGATGATTTGCATTTCAACTTCATAAGAAATAACAATCTGTCTTTTTTAATGGTTTTAGTTGGTTTAATTATCGACTTGAGGCATTCAAAAAGCAAGGTCGTTGCATTACTTGAAAATTGGAAAATCTACTTACAATTAAAATTTCCTTTACTTAATTTTATTATTAAGTAAACACATATTAAAAACACAAACCCTTTTCTTTAAATGTATTCAATACAAATCATTTATAACTAGTATTTATTACAAAAAATCTATTTACGTAATCCTTTACACAAATCCATTAAACATTATTCCTTTACATCCTTTTAAAATTTCTTTTCAATTATAATCATTTTACTTATTTCAATTATCAAGTAAACGATTGTTTAAAATCATCGCATTAGCCTTAAATCTCTTTTATAAACCTTATTTATAAAACTTGGGTTATAAAATTCCTTATGAAAAATCAATTAAAATCTCATTACAACTTGATTATTTTTTTAAAAATGAATTCCAATTTGAAAGTAATCACTTTAGTTATTATTAATTGAAAATCATCATTACCTAAAGCAGAAGTAGTAAACTTCTTTATTAACTAAAAAATTTATAGTTAATTCCTTTTAAAACCTTATTAGAATAATAACTAACTTCATTTATAAATAACAACTTGATTATCTTTAAACATTGTTAATTAGGTGATTAATCACTTTTAAGAAATCTTTTGAAGTTTGACAAATTATTTGTCAAAACTATTTATATTAGATTAATTGAAAACAAATTAAATAAATAACCAACTTTAATTAAAAAAACTGACTTAGTCAACTTGGAAACAATAGTTAACTTGTTAACTGATTTCCACTTATCCTTCCTCTTAAATTAATTAATAATATAATTGCTTTAATAATATTACTCTTAATGTTTTCATTAAAACAATTATTCCAAACTATTAGCCGTTAAGTTAATTTTTGTCTTACTTGTTTATAAAATTTACTTAAAACACAAAATTTGTTATTTAAATCATTTTACAATACTTTACAAAAACCCAATTATAAATATGATTTATTTACAAAACTTTTAATTTATATAACTTATATAAAATAAAATTGAGAACCATGCTTCAGTTGTAAAAATAAATTTTATAACTTTAAATTCTCCAATTCATCTGATGGTGAATCAACGTGTTTAAAAGATGGATTTTAGCTCATCTGTTGTCAATCACTAAAACAATATTGTTTATTGATTAATAATACATCGATGTTGAATTAAATTCAACAATCAACATCCAAACAGATTTTTACATTACTTGGGTTAAACAGTTCATATATGAAGAATATGAGATCAAGTAACATCAAAAATATTTTAGGAATCTAGTTGGAACCCGCTAACCAATTATCCCTACATCACCGCTCATAATATCATTTTATATATGCGTACGAAATAGATATTCTAATCTAATTCATTTAAGATGGCGTAAATATAAATATCGACAATCATCAAGCAATAATCATGCGAGCATCCAAACATACAATTTATACTAACACAAAGATATTAGTATATTGAATTTAATCACATTATAATATTTCAGAAAGCATGAGAGTTAACTCACATTTAATTTTCGATCCACGATTTCACGTCATTTTATCTTATTTTAAACATACATTTAAATGCAGAAAAATTTTCAATGTGTTCCAAATCGCTCAAATCCAATTCAAACGTGTAGTTATCGCAGCTGCGAGTCCAATACAACTCATTCTGTCGAAATCTGATCATGTATGAAAAGGTTACTATCATTACATTATTTTTCTTGAATTAAATTATTTTAATTTAAACTAATGATAGTCATTAGTTTTTAATCACCTTGATTAGCTTAGAATAATACGGTCACTTGTCGTTTTAAACACCCGGTCGATCGAACTAGCCTCGTCATCTTCAATCCATCCCCGCTCTACCAAGTCATTGGACCCCACCGGACTTCCACCACGATGACTACTACACCTCAACTTCAACCTCCGATTACCTTTCCTCCTCCGGCACCCCGTGAGCCTCGTGCAATCACGAAAACCAAAACCTAGGCAACCCTAATACTTCGTGTGACACCCTACGTCCGTTAATGTCACTCATTAAGATAATGCATTAAGTTTCGTGAAGCGTTATAGGTAAACAGAAACAAAAATATTACAAGACAGATATAAAATAGCAGCCGAATATAAAACTTTATTAATCATAAAGCATCGAAGCTCAAAACATGGTTACATCATATGTCTGAAATACATAAAACTCAGTACATTACTAAAACTCTGTCTTGTACTTAAAACATCAGAGTACAATAATAATAGAAGCATAATTCCCTAAAAACATAACCATAGTAGAAAAGATAAGAGCTCAAGAAATACATCTAAGCAGCTCCAAGCAAGACGAAAGTAGAGTCCTAATCAAGCTTGAGTATTCCAACTTTGAGAACCTTGGGGGAATGTAAGAGAAAGAAGAGGAAAAAAATGGGTCAGACATAAAGTATGGCGAGTCCAGTTACTTTTATCATATAAATAAGTAAAAGTATCATGACAGGCATATAAAGTGGATAAGAGAGATAACATCATAAAAAAAAAGGCATGACAAGGTAAACTAGATAAATGTGATAGAGTATACTGCGCTTCTCTAGTACGTTCCCTAAGGATAATAACGGGCTGCTAAACATAACAGGGTCTAGATGTACCCTAATTACTACCCTAATAGATTGGCTCCCTACTCCATAGATACCCTATGTCTGCCCCATAGTAGGATGTATCACTTCCTAAAGTGGTAACCCTTCGTTTTTAGGATGTGCACAACCATATCTGCTGGTGTCACCGCGTCTAAACCTCCTCTGTCTGACCCATGCACGCATATGACCCCGTCGGAATGCGCCTCCCACACCATTCCCTACGTTTGGATCTCTTACAATCTGCCCAGTAAGCATGCCTCGACTCCGACCTAGTTCGGAGTACTCGTTTGATACCTATATATGGGTTACTGACTGAAACGGGTCCCACACACAAGATGATACAAGCTTCCCTCTACGCTTGCATCCACACTAGGTTTTCCATAGGTTATGCCATACTAGAGTAGAAGATTGCATAACCCCACAGGTTAAGTTTGTGGGCCTATATATAAATATTACCCACCAACCCAAGATATACTTAACCCTCCCACTGTTCATACAAGTTTACTTAACCCCTACTCAAGTTAACATTTTCACGTAATTCCTATGGATTCGACTAGGTTATGTATTAAACTTTATTACCATATTTGTTTATGGTTATAATGTACTAGACCTCCCACATTAAGCCTACCACTTGTGGATGTTGGATATGTCGGGCAGTTTCGGGCAGACTTCTTCCACAACTCGGGCTTAACCTTGAGTCTTGGCATGTCTCGTGTTTATGCACTTAGACCCCTCACATTAGATTCACCACTTGTGGTCGTTGGATATGCCGGGTGGTTCCGGGAAGACTTCCACCACAAGTGTGATCTAACCTCGTGTATAAGCGCGATTATAGTTTCTAATTACTGTAATTCTAGGCATCTTCATTATTTACTAATTATTCCTATGTCATTGTAGGTTTTCATGCCCCTTTTTCCTAAGTCATGTTCATAATGAACCATATGCCCCAAATTAAGGTCTTTAATCACAATTCAACTTATGCTCCAAATTTATATTCATATATTTCATTCAAATTATGCCCAATTTTCCAATTACAAGTTACGCCCCAAATTTAACGTTTTGCCCTCGTTCCCAATTTAATGTATTCGCATATTTCAGTGGCATATCTAGGTTCGAAGGTAGCCTAGCTATAAAAATAAAAAAAGAAAAGATGAAGGGAAGAGGGAAGAAATGATCATACTAACAAGATTGACATACAATGGTAGAAATAGGCATAAACATATAGTGGCATAATGACAAGATATGCATATCGGAATAGATCTGATGAACATGTGACAAAAGAATTGATTCTAATATAATAAGGACATCATAAACAGGTATGATAAGATCTAACATTGAATTAGATAACCAATTAACAACAGATCTGATTTATCCACGAACATAATAGGAACATGCATGATGTGATCTAAAGAGTGAATTAGATTTAATAACAAGGCAGATCTGACATGATAAATAGGTATAAGCCTAGATTTGATTCATAGTCATGTCAGAGTAACCTATATACATAGGTTATAGCAGATCTAATGTGATTCAAATAGTCACAGGCATAGATCCAAGTTATAGTCATATCAAGATAAACTTTTTAAATTATTTAGATCTAAAATTAACATAGATTCACTGTGATTGGATCTAGAAAAATAGAAGAAGAATTGCAGATATTGAATCACAGATCTCTAAACTTGAATAACTTGATTGCAGAAGAAGAAAATATTTGATTTAATCTGGGTAGAGGCCACATCTAGTTCTCAATTATTATTTTGCGTAGAAAAACAAGAGAAATGGGGCCATATATATAGCTGTCACCAAACCCTAATCTGCCCAAATCTGCCCTGGGGGGGTCGACCCCCGCTTATGGCATCGACCCATGGGTCAACACCCCCTTATAGGGTCGACCCAGGGGTCGACACCCCTGGGCAGGAATTTTCCTGCATCCCTATTTTCTGTGATTTTAATCTGTTTTGAATTCTGGATTGATTATATATGTATATATATTCTTCTTATGTGTATACAAACTTCAAATCTTAATAACTTCTTCACACAGTGTCCATTTACGCAAACCAAGTGTTTATTTTGACTAAAATTTCGAGAAGAACACAATGGCGCAGTCTGTTTCACTTAATTCTGGATATTCAATTAATTATCTTTAATTTATCACCTTTATTGTCGTTAAAATTTCGAGGTGTTACACTTCCCCTACTCAAAGGATTTCATCCCCGAAATCTCTAAGTTAAGAAGAATGTATATCGTACCATCCATCACCCATCTACTCGTCCACCAATCACAGGAATCCATTGTCCTTAAAAGATTTCTAATGATTATATGAACATATGCAAAGGTGCGTATATATGTCCCAATACTAATGCGAAAGATCAGATAGTCTACTGATTCATTCGACCTCGTTAATGTAATATATGTTAGTGTCATGAATCTAACATGTATGCAAACAATCCTATTATAACATGCAGGTTCTATATGTGTGCACAATCATCCGTCCAAATGCAACATCTATATGATGATACGTCCATCACCATCCATAGAAAGAAGAAAAATGCACACACAACCCTTTGCAGTATGAGAGTGATTGAGCCTATCTAGTGCCTAATGTGCATGTATATGCATCCACGAGCAACCACTAGAAAACACTTGCATCCACTTGCATCCATCAAACATAACATGTCTCAAACACATGTTTACATTCATGGGATTCCTACCTAAAGGTTGAAGATTCGATCGATAGGATACATTCAAATGATAGAAACAAGCATAAAAGCTTTGGAAAGGAAGTTAAGAATATACCTTCGAAAAGAAAACAAATCTTCGGTCTCCCAAGTTGCATCTTCTGGGTTATCTCCCCACTGAACTTTCATCAACGTGACTTCTCTATTGCGTAGCTTCTTAACTTCTAATCCAAGATTATGGGTAGGAACTCGCCTAACTGTCGCCTCCCGTTCCACCTCTACTTTTTCTAATATACTTGGCTCAACTACTTCTGCGGTATCATGCAAGCACTTCCGTAAATGAGAAACATGGAAAACATCATGAACACTGGATAGTCTCCCTATTAGCTTTACTCTATAAGCCATTTGGCCAATCCTTTCTGTTATGGGAAATGGCCCAACAAATCTGGGTGCTAATTTCCCTATGGTTCCAAGCGAACTACATTCCTCTAAGGTGACACCTTAATAAAAACCATGTCTCCCACCTCAAATTCAATGTCAGTCCTTCTTCTGTCTGCGTAGGACTTCTGCCTATCTTGAGTAGTCATCATTCGCCTTCTAATAAGATCAACCTTCTCAGACGTTTTTCTAACCATATCCGGTCTAAGTAGTAGACTTTCTGTAGATTCCCACCAACAATTTGGTGATCTACAAGATCGTCCGTACAATGCTTTGAAGGATGTTATGCCAATGCTAGCTTGATAATTGTTATTGTAGGCGAACTCTACTAAAGGAAGGTGCTCTTCCCAAGTCCCTCCGAAGTCTAGGATACACAGCCTTAAAAGTTCCTCAAGAACTCTATTCACCCTTTCCGCCTGTCCATCGGTCTGAGGATGCTAAGCGGTGCTCAAACACAATTGTGTACTGAATGATTCTTGCAAGCTCCTCCAAAATTCACTAGTAAAGATGGGGTCGCGATCACTTACAATGTTGGATGGTACTCCATGAATACGGACTATCTCATGTACGTAAACTATCGCCAACCATGTCGCCGTTGTCTTACTCTTAACTTGAATGAAACGAGAGCTCTTAGTAAGTCTGTTTGTCTACTACAACCCAAATACTGGTGTTGCCTTTCTTCGATCTAGGACCACCATCTATGAAATCCATAGAGACGCTCACCCATTTCCAATGTAGGACCTATAAAGGATGAAGTAAACCACCGGGATTCTTTTGCTCAGCTTTGACTTGCTGGCAAATCAAACATTGAGAAACAAATTCCTAACTCGGGGAACACAAAGCCTTCCATCTTGTCGCAACCATTCTCTATCATATATGGAATATCTACTGAGGTGACTAGAAGTCTCCCCTCTAATGAGCCTATCCAAGATGTCTGATATATGTGGATTTTCTTGCTGTGAAGTTCCTATCTGGTCCATAAGAGTAGATCAAACCTCCAATGATGCAAATAAGTCTGGCAAAAACTCGGTGGAGGGTCTAAAAACAAAAGTTGATATAAACTCCAAACTTTTACTCTCTGCAAACAGAGGGCTTAAGGCCATCCTATGCCTACTCAGTGCGTCTGCTAACACATTACCCTTGCCAGGGGTACATGCAATCTCAAAGTCATAAGATGCTTGGAAATCCATCCACCTTTGCTGCCTTAAATTAAGATCCTTTTGCGAGAACAAGTACTTGAGAGATTTATGATCAGTGTGCAACTCGAACTTCTCTCCAAGCAAATAATGACACCACATCTTATGCAAGAATACTATTGCAGCTAGCTCTAAGTCAAGGGTAGGATAGTTCTTCTCATGAACCTTAGATGTCAACCTCCATAACATGCTACCCTTCCTTCTTGCACCATAACTGCACCAAGCCTTGTAACACATACACCAGTGTATAATGTAAACACTTTACTCCCATGGTCAAGGTCAAGACTGGGACTGTCGTTAGAGCCCTCTTCAATCGTTGGAAAGCAACATCACAATCTATATCCCATGAAAACGTCAAATTCTTCTTTGTCAGCCTGGTGAGTGGGGTTAATGTCTTTACGAAGTCCTTAACGAACTTTCTATAATAGCCTGCTAACCCCAGAAAACATCTCAACTCTGTTGCATTCTTGCGATTTGACAATCATGAACTACAACCACCTTTGCGGGATCTACTGCTAACCCTTCTTTAGAGACAACATGCCCTAGAAATCTCACCTCTTTTCTCGAAAAATGGCATTTGGAGAACTTTGTCTTAAGCTAGTGCGCACGAAGAGTTTTCAAAACCTGGCTTATATGTAAGGCAAGCTCTTCCTCGTTCTTCGAGAAAATCAAGATATCATCAACAGAGACCATAACAAATTTATGTAGAAACTCTCAAACACCCTACTCATCAGATCAACAAAATAGGCGGGTGCATTCGTGAACCCAAAAGGCATAATAAGCCATACAAAGAAACCATCTGGAGTCTTAAAAGCAGTCTTATCTGTATTGTCCCCATCCACCCTCAACTGATGAAACCCCATGGCCAAATCTAACTGAGAGAATACTAAAGCACCAACAAGCTAGTCAGACAAATCATCTATCATCGGGAGTAGGTGCCTACTCTTTTTAGTGAGTTTATTTGACTCTCTATAGTCTACACATAAGCGAAGCGAACCATCTGCCTTAGTTGTGAATACCACCGGAGCACCCTATTCAGATATGCTTCGCCTAATAAACCTTTTCTCAAGTAGCTCCCCTACTTTCCAAATGAGCTCCCTTTTTTCTCTTGGAGCCATATGGTGCACAGGCAATGCAACTAGCTTTGCATTGTCCACCAAATATAAGCAGAAATCAATCTCATGCCTTGGGTGTAATCCCCGAACCTCATCAAAAACATCAGGATATTCACGAATTACTAGTACAGATCATAGATCATTAATAGATGCATCGAGTGACTCTAGGAAACTAAGCATGATAGACCCCTCTGGGTCACAAGAAATCTCGAGGGTCCTCTCATGGCAAGTCAAAAGTATAACGGCCCTCCTCTCACAATCCAGAATGGCACCATACATGGCTAGCCAACTCATCCCTAGAATCAAACCATAGCCTATAAACCCAAGCACATATGCGTCGCACCCAAACTTGATGCCAAAGACAAATATTCTAAAACCCCGACAAATCATGGACAAATGAGTCGTACCACCAATGATGTTTGAGACAATAATGGGATCCACTACCATACTAGTACTAAGGTGCAGAGACTCAACCACATAATCAGATATAAATGAATGCGAGGTGCCAGAATCAAAAAGAGTTCCAATAGGATGATTGGAAAGAGAAATCAAACTTTCTAGGGAAACTTTCCTGCCTTTATTTGGAGCACTGGTCACGAGAGTATGCACCTACCCTCCAGAAGCTCCTGCCCTTTGAGCTTATCCCTTCTTCTTTGGGGACTCCTTAGAAAAGTGTCCGACCTCTCCACGACTGAAGCAAGCATTCTTCCTTTTCTTGCAGTCCTTTGTCAAAGGACCCTCGCATCCACAATTATGACACTTCCTCTTATCCTTAGCCTTGTTGTTCTTTCTGTCCTTCTTTTGTTGTTGTTTTCCCTTCTTGGACCATACTTTCTTGTTTTGTGTTTCCTCAACCTTAACTTCTTTCTTGTCAGCCTTATCTTGCTCATGCATTAATGACATATCAACGATCCTTTCAAAAGTTGCTCCCGTGGGAATATGGGACATAGCTAACCCATGGTAGGGTTCATCAGTTCTTTAGCAAACCGCAAAGCTTTCTTACGTAGAGTATCTACCAGCTTCAATCCAAACATTGCTAGTTGGTTGAATTTGTTAACATATTCTTTAACAGTCATGCTTCCTTGCTTGAGTGCTAGAAACCTTTCCATTTGCATGCTTTTCACAGCTTGAGAAAGAAACTTCATTTCAATCCTTTGCCGAAAATCATCCTAAGTTTCCATGGGATGCCCTGCTTGTGTCACTACCTACCAGAAAGAAGGTTCATCTTTCAGTGGCCAGGTGGCTAGCTGAATCTTCCCACGGTCATCCACTTTGAAAATTCCAAAGAAGTACTATGTCTCCTTGAGCCAATCCCTTGCCTCTATAAACATTTAAGTTCCTCGGAATGTCTTTCCACCCATAGAGAAAAAAATCTTTGCAGATCTTAGAGAAATTTTCTGCTCGTGGAGGAGGAGGAATGACGGGTGCAGCTGGGGGAGGAACGTCGACTTGACCAGCGGCAAGCACCATGGCCTTTTGATTTCTCCGGAACCAGCCAGGTATCATAACACCCTCAGGAGTATTTGGTTCCTCAGACATGCTGAAAAGAAAAGCCAAAGGGATTCAAATAGAGAATCGAAAGATATTACATACGGCTTTGGTGAATATGTTTTTCAAAATAGACTTTTCTTTTGAAAATGCTTTCTATTAAAACCTTTTTGAAAATAATTTTCAAAATCTTTTATTCGATCTGGTAACCTTCAGCTCTGATACTAAGTGTGACACCCCAAGTCCGTTAAAGTCACTCGCTAAGAGAATGCATTATGTTTCGTGAAGCGTTATAGGTAAACAGAAACAGAAACATTACAACATATATATATATATATAATAGCAGCAGAATTTAAAACTTTATTAATCATAAGGCATCGAAGTTCAAAACATAGTTACATCATATGTCTGAAATACACAAAACTCGGTACATTACTAAAACTTTGTCTTATACTTAAAACATCAGAGTACAATAATAAAAGAAGCATAATTCCCCAAATACATAGCCATAATAGAAAAGATAAGAGCTCAAGCAATACATCTAAGCAGCTCCAAGCAAGACGAAAGCAGAGTCCTGATCAAGCTTGAGTATTCCCACCCTTAGAACCAGGGAGGGGGAGAAACGAAAGAGAAAGAAGAGGAAACAAAACGGGTCAGACATAAACTCTGGCGAGTCCAGTTACATTTAGCATATAAATAAGTAAAAGTATCATGACAGGCATATAAAGTGGATAAGAGAGATAACATCGTTAAAGGCAGGTATGACAAGGTAAATTAGACAAACGTGATAGAGTATATTGCACTTCTCCAGTACATTCTCTTTATCTCTGCACCAAAACTAGTATAACTAGAATGAGATGATCCCCACATGTCTAAGATGGTAGACATAGGTGTACTTCCAATGAGAGGTTTTAACCATATACAATTAACACGCAGCCCAACATACCGGAGTTACCCCTAAGGATAATAACGGGCTCCTAAACATACCAGGGTTTAGATGTACCCTAATTACTACCTTAATATATCGGCTTGCTACTCTATAGATACCCTGTGTCGGCCCCACAGTAGGATGTATCACTTCCTAAAGTGGAAACCCTTCGTTTTCAGGATGTGCACAACCATATCTATAGGTGTCCCGATGTCTAAACCTCATATGCCAGACCCATGCACACACATAACCCCGTCGGAAAGCGTCGCCAGCACCGTCCCCCATGTTTGGATCTCTTATAATAAGCCTAGTAAGCGTTCCCCGACTCCGACTAAGTTCGGAGTACTCGTTTGATACATATATATGGGTTACTGCCTGAAACGGGTCCCATACACAAGATGATACAAGCTTCCCCCTACGCTTGCATCCCCACTAGGTTTTCCACAGGTTATGCCATACCAGAGTAAAAAATTGCACAACCCCACAGGAAAAGTTTTTGGGCCTATATATAAATATTACCCACCAATGCAAGATATACTTAACCCTCCCACTGTTCATACAAGTTTACTTAACCCCTACTCAAGTTAACATCTTCATGTAATTCCTATGGATTCAACTAGGTTATGTATTCGACTTTATTACCATATTCGTTTAAGGTTATAATGTACTAGACCTCCCACATTAAGCCTACCACTTGTGGATGCTGGATATGCCGGGCAGTTCCGGGCAGACTTCTTCCACAAGTCGGGCTTAACCTCGCGTCTTGCCACGTCTCGTGTTTATGCACTTAGACCCCTCACATTAGATTCACTACTTGTGGTCGCTGGATACGTCGGGCAGTTCCGGGCAGACTTCCACCACAACTGTAATCTAACCTCATGTCTAAGCGCGGTTACAGTTTCTAATTACTGTAATTCTAGGCATCTTCATTATCAACCAATTATTACTATGTCGCTATAGGTTTTCATGCCCCTTTTTCCCAAGTCATGTTCATAATGAACCATATGCCCCAAATTAAGGTCTTTAATCACAGTTCAACTTATGCCCCCAAATTAATATTCATATATTTCATTCAAATTATGCCTAATTTTTTAATTACAAGTTATGCCCCAAATTTAACGTTTTCGCCTTGTTCCCAGGTTAACGTATTCGCATATTCAGCGGCATGCCTAGCCTCGAAGGTAGCTTGGCTATAAAAATAAAAAAGGGAAAAGATGAAGGGACGAGGACGGAATTGATCATACTAATACGATTGACATATAATGGCACAAATAGGCATAAACATACAGTGGCATAATGGGAGATAGGCATATAGGAACATATCTGATGAACATGTGACAATAGAAATGATTGTAACATAATAGGGATATCATAAACAGGTATGATAAGATCTAACAATGAATTAGATAACCAACTAACAACAGATCTGATTTAACCATGAACATAATAGGAACATGCATGATGTGATCTAAATAGTGAATTAGATCTACTGACAATGGCAGATCTGACATGATAAATAGGTATAAGCCTAGATTTGAGTCATAATTATGTTAGAATAACATAGATACATTGGTTATAGTTGATCTG
Organism: Allium sativum; assembly: GCA_030737875.1. Classification (NCBI taxonomy): domain Eukaryota; kingdom Viridiplantae; phylum Streptophyta; class Magnoliopsida; order Asparagales; family Amaryllidaceae; genus Allium; species Allium sativum. The sequence goes on along the minus strand of CM060926.1, from coordinate 677,806,901 downwards.
ATATGACATTACTACAAAACAGGTCATTTGCTTTTGTTGTTTACCCCTGTTGCTTCGGTTCAACAACAGAAGCAAATGAAGACAAAGCAAACTCTATTGCTTCGGTTATTGAAACGAAGCAATAGGGTTTTTGCTTCGGTTGCTAAACAGAAGCAACATGATGCAAACAACCGAAGCAAATTCTAGCTTAAGTAATTAAAAAAAATGATATCGTTTCAGGATTCAAATCCTGAAACAATATCAAAACACACATTATAAACTAGGACCACAAAAACCAATGCATTATTTGGTTGAATCCTAAAACAATATCAAAGCACACATTATAAAACTAGGACCCCGAAAACCAATGCATTATAGCACATTGAATGTTTAAAGTAATTTATAATTCAAAATACCATATTACAATAATAAGTCAGTCTCATAATTTAATATCAAACAATCTATTCAAACATTAATTCATAAGAAGATGTTTGCACTTCATTTAAAGATCAAACAAGGACTATCCACCTTCTCAAGTTGCAACATATGTTTGCACTCATTGAAAGATCAATTTGCATTGTCTTCCCTTTCCAGCTGTAGCTGCAACAAGGAACCTTCCAACCAGACCTTGATAAAAGAAACAGTAAATCCATATCGTTAAGTAGGCAAACTTATGGACATAGTCTATTTAGTATCAAATATTAATAGTACTTGCTAAAACCAGATCAATTTCATCAATTGTTGATTTTACAGTTGCAACATTCAGATGAAAACTATACTAGTATCAATGGGTAAGAAGAATAAACTTGGTGTTGCCAAACAGCAGATTAATGAATCAATAGAATGTAAACTCACAGATGAAAAAAATCAATTTATAAATCAAAAAGATCATCAGCAGCTCACTTGCTTTGTTCAGCTGAAGAACTGTGCTACTTAATGTTATTCTAAACTATATTGTTTGGTCTTTGTAAATATATTATTTCCCAAAAGAATAAATGGCATGAACTGATCAAGAAATTTAAACAGCATTCCATTCTACTTACCAATGGCTAGTCGTGGTTGCACTACCATTTATTTGGGCTTTTTCCTTTGTACAGGTTATGGTTATTTTACCTTGTAGTGTTTCAAAAAATAAATTTTACCCAAAGGAACAATACCAGTATCCCAAATAATAATATACGCAACATTCAAAAAAGCGATCGGACAACATTCAAAATAGCACTGAACAGAAGTGTGAACCATACCTGTGTAGAACTAGTTACTTGGTTTTTTTTTGCTTTTCCTCTTGAACATGTTGCAACACAGCTACATGAATAAAAAATTTAGGTTTTCAAGCAAACTCTAGTAAGTACAATGACCCAGCTAACTCACCTTGACTTGATAAAATTAATCCTTTTATCATTACCATTATTTTTGAAATTATTTATCTTCTTTCTTTCAAAATAAAAAATTTGGAATGTACTCAAAGTCTTGTTTCAGTATAAGAATACCTAGAAACAAGAAGTTAACCCGCTACCTCACAATAACAAGTGAACATGCAGGCAAGAAGTACAATTAAACGAGCTAAAAGATTGATTGAATACACAACAAGGTGTGAAACAAAATGAAAACTGGTCAACTACATAGAACTACATCAGACCCTAGATATTATTAGCATAACGTTGAAATAGTTTATGCATATCAATGCTCAGCTAGCCTTACCGATCATGATAAACAGGACAATATTAATGAAGTAGTTTTAGCACCTATGAACGCCCATCTCAGTTTTGTTGCATAAGACAAAATCTACTATCCATCACATGTCATGAAACAAAGATACGTCGATTGAGACTAAAACTCAAACGGGAATAGGAAAGTACATTGTAGCTTCCAATTTATTTATAACAATAATGACGACCAAACCAAAATAAACTTACAGACTAATCTTCCTATTTCATGTAGTGCAGCTTCTGATGCCAAGGATATGTGTCCTTTGGACAGTCCCTTTTCTGGTGGAGTATTTTTGGTGACTATTTACGTCCCGCCTTATTACAAGTACAAACCACCAAGGTGTCATTCCGCACCAAAGTTTTCCATCCAAATACCAGTAGCAATAGCAGCATTTGCCTTGACATCTTGAAGGAATAATGGAGCCCTGCTCTCACCATATCTAAGGTTCTCTTGTTAAAGGTGGACTGCCTAGCAGCTCTCAGTAGATCTAGATCAACTCCCACAACACAGACAACAAATCAACATAATGTACAGTGGAGCTCAAGAGCAATACTTGATAGTCAAGAAGGATACTCATAAATATTCAACAAAAAACGTTTAAAACACAAAACATATGACTATTGCATACCTTACAGTAAAACACTCAAAGACAGCATTAACCAAAATGGCAGGGTCCCACGACAATGCTTGAGGAGGTGGCTCTCTGTCAGGCTGGAGGAGGAACTCTAGTAGTGGTGGCTTTAGCCCAGAAATTGATCTTTCTTTTCTCAGGTGGCTCGGGTTCCAACGAGAATGAAGGAGAGGGGTAGGAGTAGCGAACGATACCCCTGTAGAATTAAAATCCAAAGTGAAATTATCGGTTGGCTTGGAGAAAGAGGAAATAGACAATTATCGGTAAGTGGAGCGGAGAAGTCGAGATTCCGATACGAAAACGAAGGGTATAGGATGATTATCGGTAGATTGACATGGAGATTTCTTTTTTCAGTTTAAGCTAGAAATGAAAGAAAAAAGAGGCGGCTGTTGGATGGTCCAGCGAGAAGTAATTATATTTAGGGTTTATTGCAGAGATCAACGGTAGGATGCTGGTCCGTACCATAGATCTAATGGTTAAAAATGTACAGTGATTTTATGATTATTTAATTTGATTTATAACTGTTCAAGGCTGATAATTTAAGTATAACCTGCAAAGTAAAAATGGATACTTTATTCCATAACTAATGGATATTTCTATATACATGAATAGTGCCATATCCTTATTAATTATCAAATATTCTTAAGTTTGCTTCAATTTTTTTAAACTGACCAAATATAGCTATTAATTATCAAATAATAAGTATTAATTCCTAATTATTAAATAATAGTCTTAGTTATTAAGTATTAATTATTTAATAGTAATTTATGATTATTATTTATTAAAGAATAATTTTCAAAATTTAATTTCATAAATTATTAATATAATTATATGTTACTGGTAATTATTTCTTAATTGTTTTCAAATATTAAGTACTAAACAGAAACTGTTATGCATATGTTAGTGATCTTGATATTGATTATTAATTATTAACTATCTAATATAATTAATAATTATTTACTGATCATTAAATGTAATATAAGTACTAAACACAAAAAAATATTACATATAAAAAGTAATTATTAATTATTTCTAATAAATAATAATTATAGACCACTAAATGATAATAGCTAATAATTATGAAGTAATATGTAATCGTTGTTTGTTATTATTGATATTTGCATTTATTTTGATTAAATTTATTTATAGTTTTCTCAGCGCATTTGCTTAGCCTTTAATGAATAAATGCAAATAACACTATTTATTTCTATGCATTTACTTTTGTTCCAAAAGAATTGATGCAAATAACACTACTTGCTTCTGTTGCAAAGACAACAGAAGCAAATAATATAATTTGGTTCAATGCATTTTCTTCAGTTGTTAACGCAACAGAAGCAAATACCACTATTTGCTTCTGTTCTGAGCACAACAGAAGCAAATAGCATAATTAGCTTCATTGCATTTGCTTCAATTGTTAACGCAACAGAAGCAAATAACACTATTTTCTCAGAAGCAAACAATGCTACTTGCTTCAATGCATTTGCTTCGGTTGTTAATGAAACTAAAGCAAATGATACCATTTGCTTCAGATGTTAGCCCAACAGAAGAAAATGAGGCGAGGCAACAGACCTATTTTGTAGTAGTGTGATTCAAATAGTCATAGGGAAAGATCCAAGTTATAGTCATGTCAAGATTAAATTTTAATTATTTAGATCTAAAATAAACATAGACTCATTGTGATTGGATCTCGAAAATTAGAAGAAGGATTGCAGATATTGAATCACAGATCTCTAAACTAAAATAACTTGATTGCAGAAGAAGAAAAGACTTGAATTAATCTACGCATAGGCAGCATCTAGTTCTGCATTATTCTTGGTGTGGAAAAATAAGAGAATTAGGGCCATATATATAGTTGTCACCAAACCCTAATCTGCCCAGATCTTTTGTAGGGGGGTCGACCCCCCCTTATGGGGTCGATCACGGGTCGACGCCCCCCCCCCCCTTTTGTTGGGGTCGACACCCCTGGGCGGGAATTTTCCTGCTCCTCTATTTTCTGCGATTTTGAACTGTTTTGAATTCTGGATTGATTATATGTGTATATATATTCTTCTTATGCGTATACAAACTTCAAATCTTAATAACTTCTTCATTCGATGTCCGTTTACGCAAACAGTTGTCTATTTTAACCAGAATTCTGAGATGAACGCAATGGCGTAGTCCGTTTCACTTAATTCTTTATATTTAATTAATTATATTTAATCTATCACCTTTAGTGTCATTAAAATTTCATGTTGTTACACTTCGCAACCTTCCTCCTTCCACCGCTGTGCCATTGGGCCACTAGAACCCTGCCTGACCCAACCACCGACACCGCCTCTCCACCCACCCACTCGCTTGCAACGCCAACCACCCACATTGCTCCTGCATCCTGAAATATTAGATGAACTGACCACTTTCATCTTCGGTTTCCGACCACTTCGCTCCAGCCAACACCACCAGACCACCATCGTTGGCTTATTCCTCCTCTCTTCCTCTAGTTTCCTTCTGGTGGCCCGACCCGAAGGTTCATCGTTGACGAGCTATCCCCAAAAATACAAAATAAGTTAGTTTCGGTTCATGGTAGAATTTCGGCCACCTCCGACCATCAAACGGCCGCAAACCCCAATCGAGCCTTCCCTAGCCCCTCGTCTACAACTTCCATGTTGGGACTATTGCCAAATTCTTTACCAATTTAGAGATTAATTTCAAAATTTAAAACGAAGATAATAGGCAGTGGCGGTTGTGAAAATTAGGTTTAGGGAGTTTATGATGAATATATAGTGGAGATATTTTCAATATTTTGTTTTAAATTTTCATACATTAACTCATTTTGCATTTTACATTCGCACGACAACATACTAAATCTGATTGCTATGAAAATTGACATTCTTCTATACTTCAATATTTCAGAATCGATGAAACTAATTTCGTCAAATTCCGAGACTATTTGAAAAACTCTATTTTGATTCCAAATGGTTAATCGATACACGTTTATATCCCACGGAATCACATAATAACTCCAATCGACATGAAACTGAAAATCCTACAGTATTAATCAGTACAGATCTTATAAAATTGGTCTCGCTAAAATCCGACGTCATTTGAAAAATGACTATTTCATATGCTAAATTAAATCGGTAAAATAGAAATCAATTTTAAACAATAAAATCCATTGATAATAATTTAATATTATCGTATTAATTCAAGTAGAATTTATATAAATTGTTAGAATCATTTTTGATTTATTATTAACATGGAATCAAATTATTTCTCATTTTCGTATTACATAATTTGATATATTCGAATTTAAATCGTATTCCGCTTATTAAATCGATGAACTCCATATAAAAATCCTTTTATATTTCCAAATTAACATTTATAACAAATTTTAAATGTTTAAAGTTAAACGGCTAAAAATTCAGGTTGTTACACATTTGGTGCAAAAGTTGGCTACATATCATCATACTATGCAAAGTCGGGCTCTACTTAACATCTCATTCAACTTATGCAAAGGATTAATTAGCGATTATTGTAGACACACATAAATAGTTTTCATAACTCAACAGCCATGACAAGATCATGAGTATTGCTGAAGCGGTCGTTACCTCATACTTGATCACTTAATTCTCATGCCTTCTACTGTGCTTTTGGGGAGAATCGGCACTTAGGGTTAACCAACAGTTTAAAAGCTTGAAGATTTGTGAACACTCGACAATCGATTTCTTAAATAGACGAATGTTGGATTATCACATGGAATTGGGTATGGAGGACCAGTTAACAAAATTAAGAACAATTAGTATGGAACCGAGCACATGCAACGAGGACAGAGGCACAATTCATCTAAATGACAAACATAGAGAAATGATAAACCATTTAGGAAGTAGAGTGGAATCCTTTCCGATGACCATGACTTAGCTTAATTAAAAGCACATCATGTTCTCCACACAATGTACTTTTGAGGGGCAAATGTTTGCCCAGTCCTTTTGCCCGTCGATTGACTGAAGAAGTTGGACTCGACGACTATCGTGGCATATGACCTAAAGCAGTCATTCGAAAGTACGAATAACGAGCACTAATCATACCACAAGATAATGGTCCGGTGACTTACAGGAATAATAATCATACATGCTTTAAATTTGATTTCTCACCATCCATAAGTAAGAGATCGATACATGTCCATATCTATGCCATAGGGATCAGTTCGGTACATATCCCTATCTCGGCCATAAGGATCAGATCGGCATACATCCATGAGCTATAGGGATCAGATAGGTCTACCTTCCTCCTCCATAAGGATCGTATTGGCATACATCCCTTGGTCATATGGATCAAACCAGTACAACTTTTGATGCGAACCAAACCTCCGGTCGAAGGTAGCAAGGACGGTCTTTGGAAAAAAAAACATTAATCACATTAGTAGATTACAGAACATAGCATAATACATAAAATTAGAGAATAATTTACATTATATCAGGGCATCGGAATCAAAATCACCATCATAGTTACACAGATAAGGGATCCTACTTAGTACATAATAAATTTCATCAAGTAGAAAATTAGTCTATAGCGGAGTCAAATTTAAACATACATAAGGTAATGTTTAAAGGTTCAAAAGAAATGATAAAAAGTAAGTCTTCATCTTCAGCCAAAAGAGCACCCAATGCTATGGTGCATATCCAAAAGAAAACCAATCACCTGTTCACTTGGCTTCCTGTGTAAAAATAGGGGCACCCGAAATTGTAAGGGAAAAACAAACTACGAGTCAGTCATGGGACTGGTATGAGAAATTCTATGGCTACTTAACTTATTTAAGAATAAGTCAAATCATAGGACCATTCCGTATGTCATGGAACAGGTTTACTTTATTTGATTGCCGATGCATAAAATAAAGTGAATCAAGTAGATAACGCAATGATTTTTAGGAAAGTGGAGATGTTTTAAGACTCAGGTCCCATCATATAATGCAAACACAAACCAAAGGATAGAGTTTTACCTTATAATGGCCAAATATGCTTGATACGCATAAAACAAAAATCATTTCATATTATTGTTAGTTCCTAGACGGTTTAAAACACTTTCAAAATTGTATCAATTCTAGACGGCATAGTACCATATCCTACTATGTCGCCATATAGGATTACAACTAAAACCGCACGTTGTTGTATTGGAAATTGGATTTCCATCATGAGTCAAGGAAAGGGACGTCCCCTTACCAATTTGGATCACCTCCAGCAAAATGACCCAGGATCACACCTATGGGAAACCCTTGGATCTTGCAGGGTCGGTCCTCTCTTACTTTTGAGGATTGGTTATTCCTGAACAATATGTTTTCCGGTCCTATAGGACTTATCACTGAGCCGTTTAGTCGACTTGATATTCGAGGTGCCTCGCAATCCATCAACCACATAAGTAAAAATGTCTGGGCCCTATACAATGACACAACTTCTAGCTAGAAAGAAACGCATGCACTCCCTGCTGTCCCTAATCCCGTTTTAGACTCATACCGGGGTGTAAAGCTAGCGAATTAATGCTATAGACAAAGCTATGCTACTTAATGCTGTTCTTTTACCATCATCCACAAGACTTCTCTTTTAAACAAAAGCCTTGATCAATTGCATCTTGGCAAGCCACACTGTCAATCCGTACTATATGATTTATTTCCAACAATATATAACCTCTAAGCTCATGCGTCTCAGAGAAGGGTGTTAAGCAAGAGAATAAATTCTCCGCTACCAAACAGATATATATTTAGTGGAGATGAACAACATATCACACACTACAATGTCAAACATACAATCCATTCTTGTGTCCGTTCTGGATCTGAACGAAACCAGTGGCATCTTGTTCCTCATTCCATCTGTCCAGTACAGAAGAGAGTCCCTCGTATATCTGAACAATCAACAAGTACTTCCGAAAAACTACCACTATAACCCCTACAAGGCAGCAACTCCAATCAAGGGCATCAGTAACAATCCATTCGATGTGAAGATTGCCGGTCTTGCATCGTCTTCATTATCTTCGACTTTTAATCATCGTTTAATTATTTGAAATGAGATTTAACTCGGTCTTTTCAAATAATTCTCACATATATTTCATATCAAATTCTTTCCCTTGGTTAAATCATTGGCCTACACCATTCATTACCTTATGTAAAAAGGTTTAATTGAGATTTTAATTTAGTCATCTAATTAAATAATCAAGTCACATCATATCCATAATTCATTTTATACGTTTTCATGCCAAATTATACTTAAGCAATTTGTTATACAAACCAAGCAAAATTTATTTGCACACATTTTAAATCACTCAAAAAATTTGAAATGATTTATCAAATGATGATGAACAAAATCAATTGCTGAAATCTTCGAATTAGTGAAACTGACAAGTCATAAATGAAGCCGAAATAGGCCCAAAATCGGCCGGAAAAGAGCCAGTATGGACCTAAATTGTTGACCGCGATCTCCACCGGTCAACAACAGTTTTATGCCAACATACGTCTATCACCCCCCAGGACAAACGTCTGTTGTCAGGAAAACCGTTTTCTCGAGAGTTTGGACAGACATCTGACCATTTTTGGTCCGACATCTAAGCTGATGCAATTTTTCTTTCTAAAACTTGCATAGACATCTGTCCCCCTCCCAGACAGATGTCTGAGCTGAAGCATGGGCAAATGTTTGCCTAGAAAATGATGTGCAAATGGTTTTTGGGCGAGATCATATCCATGGTGATGGCTTATAATGTTTTCTAAATGAAAATGAAGCCTCCTTAGCTCATCGAAAACACTCAAGAACCATACACAAACATGCACACATTCATACAAGAGATTCGCGATAATTTTGATAATAAGTTCAAATGTGAACTATATTCCAAACCAAAGCTATAAAATGTGATTTAAGCTAGAACAAGAGGGTTTGACAATGCTAAAGGGAAACTACAAGGGGTATGTGTGGACCCAATAACTTCACCCATAGCGTATACAACTCGATTTTATATAAAAATTTCCGATACTAGAAAAGCAAGAAAATCGACAATCCAAGCAATTAACCCAATGCATACACAACATATGCTCAATTCAAACGCATCACAGGCATACTTATACAAGCATAAGGCTTGAGGCATTAATGTGAATACTTGAATAACTCACCTATAACATATATAATCGTATTTCCAATGCACATTTAACATCATAATAAAGTTGTATGATCAATCAATAGTCATTCTATCAAACCAAACATAATCAACTACTTCATAGTTTAATTAACACTAGCTCTTTCGGTTTCGATTTATCACCTTAACTTGATTACAAACAAGGAATGGATCCAGTAGCAAGCAAAATCAAGCTCCTTTCCAATATTGCATGCAAATCTCCAATCTAAGCATATACAATTAATTTCCTAAGAGTTAGGTCATAGGAATCATCATAAATCAAAGAGGAAACAAGTAGGAGAAGATGGAGAAGCTTACTCAAGTTGTCTCTTTGATTTTCCCATTGATTTAGGCCTGGATTTACAAAACCTAGTTTATGAATTTTAATTTCCCTTTCCATTCCCTATTTTCTAATTTTCTTCTAAGTGTTAGAGTGAATGAGAGAAAAGTGGCTGATGGAGCTCTTAAGTGAAGTGGGCTAGGTTGGCTAACCAAGCCCCATCCAAGGTCCCAATTTTCACCAACTCGAAGCATATCGAAGCTTATAGTTTTCGAGCACGTAAATGATATTTTGGACTCAATGGAAGTGGTTTCGAGTCCAAATTCATCCATATGCAAAAAGTGATATTTTGATCATACACACAACGAGAAAGACCAAATTTCACTCAACTCTAAAGGTATCGATGTTTATAATTTTCGAATATGTAAATGGCATTTTGAACTCAATGGAAGTGGTTTTGAGAACAAATTCATCCATATACAAAATGTGACTATTCCATAGCAACTATCCTTGCACCGTCTTCATTATCTTCGACTTTTAATCGTCGTTTAATCATTTGTAATGAGATTTAACTCGGTCATTTCAAATAATTCTTGCATATAATTTCAAATCAAATTCTTTCCCTTGGTTAAACCATTGGCCTTCACCATTCATTACCTTATGTAAAAAGGTTAAATCGAGAATTTAATTCGGTCATCGAATTAAATACTCAAGTCATATCATATCCATAATTCGTTTTATACGTTTTCATGCCAAATTGTACTTAACCAATTTGTTATACAAACCAAGCAAAATTTATTTGCACACATTTTAAATTGCTCAAACAATTTGAAATGATTTATTAAATGATTTCAAATAAAATCAATTACTGAAATCTACGAATTAGTGAAACTAACGACTCGCAAACGTAGTCGAAATGGGCCAAAACTCGGTCGGGAAAGAGCCTGGATGGACCTAACCTCAATAATGGTTTTATGCCAATAGACATCTATCACCCACAGGATAGACGTCTGTTGTTAGGAAAACAGTTTTCCTGAGAGTTTGGACAGACGTCTGACCATTTTTGGACAGACGTCTGACCATTTTTGGTCAGACGTTTGAGCCGATACAATTATTTTTTTTCTAAAACTTATACAGACGTCTGTCCCCCTCCCGGACAGACGTCTGAGCTGAAGCATAGGCAAATGTTTGCCTAGAAAATGATGTGCAAATGGTTTTTAGGCGAGCTTGGGTCAATGGTGATGGCTTATAACGTTTTCTAAATGAAAGTAAAGCCTCCTTAGCTCACCAAAAACACTCAAGAACACATACACAAATATGCACACATTCATAAAAGAGATTCGCGATGATTTTGATCATAAGTTCAAAGGTGAACTATATTCCAAACCAAAGCTATCAATGTGATTCGAGCTAGAATAATCGGGTTTAACAATGCTAAAGGGAAATTACAAGGGGCTTGTGTGCACCCAATAACTTCACCATAACGTATACAACTCGAATATCGATTATACTAAGATTTCCGATACTAGAAAAGCAAGGAAATCGACCGTCCAAGCAATTAACCCAATGCATACACAACATATGCTCAATTCGAACGTGCGATAGGCACACTTATACAAGCATAAGTCTTGAGACATTAATGTGAATTCTTGAATAACTCACCTATAACATATATAATCGTATTTTCAATGCACATTTAACATCATATTAAAGTTATATGATCAATCAATAGTCATTCTATCAACCCAAACATAATCAACTACTTCATAGTTAATTAACACTAGCTCTTTTGGTTTCAATTTATCACCTTAACTTGATTTCAAACAAGGAATGGATCAAATAGCAAACAAAATCAAGCTCTCTTTCAGTATTGCATGCAAATCTCCAATCTAAGCACATACAATTAATTTCCAAAAAGTTAGGTCATAGGAATCATCATAAATCAAAGAGGAAACAAGTAGGAGAAGATAAAGAAGCTTACTCAAGTTGTCTCTTTGATTTTCCCCTTGATTTGGGCTTGTATTTGCAAAACCTAGCTTAGGAATTTTAATTTCCCTTTCGTTTCCCCACTTCCTAATTTACTTCTAAGTGTTAGAGTGAGTGAGAGAAAAGGGGCTGATGGAGCTCTTAAGTGAAGTGGGCTAGGTTGGCTAAGCAAGCCCCATCCAAGGTCCCAATTTTCACAAACTCGAAGCATACCGAAGCTTATAGTTTTCGTGCACGTAAACGACATTTCGTACTCAATGGAAGTGGTTTCGAGTCCAAATTTGTCCATATGCAAAAAGTGATATTTTGGTCATACACACAAAGAGAAAGACCAAATTTCACCCAACTCTAAAGGCATCGATGTTTATAGTTTTTGAACATGTAAATGATGTTTTGAACTCAATGGAAGTGGTTTCGAGTCCAAATTCATCTTTGTACAAAATGTGACTTTTCGGGAAATGTATAATATTCTATAGCGACAATTCTAAATTTTAATTTAGACATAACTAACAATTCATAAAGTGAAATCTCAACTTCTTACATTCCTTAGAAAATCACAATTTTAAATATCCTAGCGTTTCTTGTTTTATCAAATTTTGATTTGTATTGAATTCTATACATTCATTCAAAGTTTAAAATCGAATTTTCAAACTACCGCACCATTTCAAGTTCGTTTTAATTAAATTTAAATTTATACATTCTAGATTTGATTAAAAACAAATTTTAAGTCATTTATTCTCAAAATAATTCATCCAAAATATTTAATTTCTATGAAAATCAATTAAAATAAATTTCAAATTGGTTTCAAAAACACGGGTTGTTACATTCTCTCGCACTTAAAACATTTTTGTCCCCGAAAAGGAAACTACAGCGAAGTAGGAACTAAATAGTAATGTAACATAACATAAATGTACCTCTCAATATAGCTAGTCAAAGATATCCACTCTACATTTGGGGTAAACCTGTTTAATGTTATCTTCCGTTTCCCATGTACAGTCTCTAGGATCTTCGCTCCATTGCACTTTGACTAAATGCAACTTTTTGTTCCTTAGAACTCTGGTTTCCCCGCCAATAATCTTCATTGGCTCTCTTCGCACTATTAAACTCGACGTCATATCCAAATCTTGTTGCAATGCTTCTTCCACAATCAAGTCTTGATCATGTACAAGCTTACGAGCTGAGAAATGTGAAATACATCATGAACCCTGTAAGTAAGAATTCCAATCCTCTCGAGTATGGGAAACAGACCAATATATCTAGCTGCCAACTTCCCCGTCTTCCTAAATCAAATTACTCCTCTCATCGGAGAAACTCTCAAATACACGTAATCACCAATAGACAATGCCAAATCTCTTCTTCTAGAATCTGCATAACTCTTCTGTCGACTCTGAGCTGCTTATTGTCGCTTCTTAATGAATTCCACTTTATTTGAAGCTTCTCGGATCATATCCGGACCCAATACTAATCGATTCCCGGGCTCTATCCAACATGCAGGAGATCTACATGGCCTACCATACAATGCTTCAAATGGTGACATTTTCAAACTTTCCTGATAGCTATTATTATATGAAAACTGCACCAAATGTAAGTGGTCTTCCCAAGATCCTCCAAAATCAAGAATACAAGCCCACAATAAATATTCTAATATACAATTTACCCTTTCAGCTTGGTCGTCTGTCTGAGGATGATATGCAGTGCTAAGATTGGTCTTTGTTCCCAATTCAGATTTGAATGCTTCCCAGAACTTACTAGAAAAGAGCGGATCACGATCAATAACAATGCTGCTGGGAACTCCATGGAATCTAACAATCTCTCTTAAATATATTTGAGCCAAAAACTGAGCTATTCTATTTGATTTCAGTGGAATAAAATGGGCGCTTTTCGTGAAATGATTAACTATAGCCCAAGTGCTATCATTGCCCTTCTTGGTTCTAGGCAAACCATCAATGAAATCCATAGAAATTTGATTCTACTTCCATTCTAGAATCTCTAAGGGTTGCAACAAACCAACAACCTTATGTTGATCACTCTTAACTAGTTGTCAAGTAGAACACCTGCTAACATATATAGAATTGTTTCTCTTTATAGACTTCCGCCACAATATACGCTTAAGATCGTAATACATCTTACTCACCCCCGGATGAATACTAAGCTTAGATTTGTGTTATTCATCTATCACTTCTCTTTTGAGCTCGGGAACGGAACACAGATTCGCCCTTGCATTCTAAGAGTTCCTTTATTGTCAATCTGAAAGCTTGAAACTTCTCCTTCTTGAACTCGTTTGCTAATCATCTGAATAAACTCATCCTCCTTCTGTAAAACAGAAGTCTTCTCGATCAACGAAGGCATTGTAATCAGATTAGCGATGCTTGCATTCTTCCTACTAAGTGCATCCACTACAACACTGACTTTCCCTGGAGTATACAAAATATCAAGGTCATATGCTGGAAGAAATTCTAACCAACGCTGATGTCTCAAATTCAAGTCTTTTCGGGTGAACAGATATTTTAATGATCTGTGATTTGTATATAATTCGAACTTCTCACCCGAAAGAAAATGCCTCCATATCTTCAAAGCAAATACCACGACTAATAACTCTAGATCATGTGTAACATATCTCTTTTCATGCGGCTTCAACTGACGGCTAGCATTGCAACAACTTGGCCTCTTTGCATTAACACGCACCTACTTCTTCATGAGAAGCATCAGTATAAACAGTCAAATCTTGGTTGCCATCTATAATAGTTAATACTAGAGCAGTAGTCAACCTTACTTTCAGCTCTTAGAAAGCGCCTCACATTCAGTTGTCCAATTAAACCTTGCATGCTTCTTTGTAAGCTTTGTCAATGGATTAGATAGCTTCGAAAAATCCTTAACGAATTTCCGATAATAGCCCGCCAATCCCAGAAACTTCTGACTTCTGTGCGAGAGCTAGGTTGTTTCCAATCTCTAATGGCTGTAATCTTGCCTGGATCCACTGAAATTCCCTCCTTCGATACGACATGACCGAAGAATCTCACTTCTTCTTGCCAGAATATGCATTTAGAAAATTTTGCTTTTGATACTTTCTTTCTCAGAATTTCCAAAACCTCTTCCAAATGTTTCGCATGCTCGCTAGCTGACTTAGAGAAGATTAAAATATCATCTATGAAAACTAGCACAAATTTACTCAACACTCCACAAAATACTCGATTCATCAAATCAACAAAATAATCAGGAGCATTACATAAGCCGAATGGCATTAATAACCACTCATAAAATAAGTCTGGACCTCTGAAAGCTATCAAAGGAACACATTCTTCGGAAATCCGCAGTTGATGGAAACCTGTAGCTAGATCCATCTTTGAAAACACTCGAGCTCCATTCAAGCGATCTAACAAATCATCAATGCACGGCAATGGATATTTATTCTTCAATGTTTGCTTATTTTAGTCTTGGTAATCTACGCATAATCTAAGAGTACCATCTCACTGAGGAACAAATACCACAGCTGCTCCCCAATTCGAGAAACTAGGCCTAGTTAGACCTTTCCATAACAATTGTCGGGTTTGATCACCCAACTCCACCTTCTCTTTCAACGTCATTCTCCGAGTTGCATGTTGGCCTTGCATTCAGAACTAAATTGATTTTGAAATCAATTTCTCCACGTGGAGGTAAGCTATCAACTTCTTCGAACACATCCACATAATCTATATTGATCGGAATATTTTCCATAAAAGTAGGAGAAACTTCAAAGGCAGACAAAAATTCTTTTCTATCTGAACTTGAGCCTTTGCATGGTATAACAATAATATTCCCCAGTTTCGTTTTAACTTTAACAACTCTTTCAACACATTTAACTTCAGCCTCAAACTTTGTCAACTAATCCAACCCAAGTATGACATCAAATTCAGAAAGATTCGTGATGATCAAATCAGAAGAAAACAGATAATAAAAATATGAGATAGGAGCTCTACAATATAAACGAAGAATAAAAGAGCCTTCTATCAGATTATGGACGCTAACAGATTCCTCAAGATTTCTCAATTTTAAATTTAGTTTCTTAACTATGTTATTCGAGATGAAACTTCGCAATGCTCCTGTATCAAGTAATACTTTAAGAGGAATATTTTTAATTGTAAGTGTACCCTCTAGCACATCGGGTTTACCTTCACCGGTAGAGGAAGCTGGCACATTTGCCACATCATAAACATGAGCTACTCCAGCTTTCTTAATTAGTGGGCAATTCCTTGCAAAATGTCCCAGCTTATGGAAATATAGCACTCACCTCTGTTGCGAGGATACTGGCTAGGACCGTATTCATTTCGTTTTGGCCTTTTAGGAGCATTACATTGGCTAGACCTGTGGCCATATTGATCATAACTGAATCATTTACCCTTTGGTTTTCTATCTTCCTGGGGCTTAGCTATTTAAGTCTTGTTTGTATCAGGCTTCTTGTCGGGATGCTTTCTCTTGTTGCTAACAAGACTTCTCTCCCTATTCGCTTGAGAATTCTTCCTGTCGATTCCCTCATACCTACAAGCCATCTCGACTACCTAAGGGAATGGAAGTTCTATATGCGTTGTCACTCTGCTGTGGTACCGCCCCTGAAGACCATCAATGAACCACTTGTTCTTTCTGATTGATTCTTGTATTAATTCGGGGCCACAGCGAGAGAGTTCCTTAAACTTTCTAACATACTCATGAATGGTTCTGTCGCCTTACTGGAGATTAGCAAACTCATCATGCAAGCGCTCAACTTCCTGCCGTGGAACAAACCTCTCCTCAAAAACTTCTTTAAACCTCGCCCAAGTCATGTCAACTTTGAGATCACCTACCGTCACAACTTCCCAAAAATTAGGGACTCATCTTTAAGTAGCCAATATGCTAAAAATCTTTTCTCGTGATATACCAGTTCTAGGCCCGCGAAGATCCGTTCACAATACCTCAACCAAGCTTGAGCTTCCATTACCATTCTAATGCCTATGAAGGGCACAACGCCTAAGTTCTTACATTTCTTGGCAACTACATCAAGGTTAGATGGTTGTTGTGGTTGTTGTTGTAATACAGTCCCATTATTAGCCGCTGATCCACCCTCATCGAGATCAGGTTGATTATTAGCAACGAGGATATTGCCCCTTCCTTGGACTCAGCCTCTTCTGCCTCTGCCTCGCCCACTCATTTCCTTTCAATTCTGTGGATAGCAAGGAAAGAGTCAAGCCAACAGAAAATATAGCTTAAGGAACGATAGAAGCATATAGACATGTGCATAAATAATGATCATGTTATATGCTATTCTGAAGTACTAATTCTAGGATATTACTAATCCTATCTCTAATGAGTTACTCATCCTCGAATACTACATATTCTATCTCTGATGAGTTGTTTACTATGTTATCCAATAGAACTAAGGTTAACTAAAGCTCTGATACCATGCCTGACGCGAACCAAACCCCCGCTCCATGGTGGCAATGTCGGTCTTTGGAAAATAACACATTAATCACATCAGTAGATTACAGAACATAGCATAATACATAAAATTAGAGAATAATTTACATCATAACAGCGGAATCACAACCATCATCAGAGTTACACAGATATGGGATCCTACTTAGTACATAACAAGTTTCATCAAGTAGAAAATGAGTCTACAACGGAGTCAAATGTAAACAGACATAAGGTAGTATTTTAAGGTTCAAAAGAAATGATAAAAAATAAGTTTTCATCTTTAGCCAAAAGAGCATCCAATGCTATGGAGCATATCCAAAAGAAAGCCAATCACCTGTTCACTTGGCTGCCCATGTAAAAATAGGGCACCCCAGTTTGCAAGGAAAAACAAACTACGAGTTAGTCACGGGATTGGTATGAGAATTCTACAGTTACTTAACTTATTTAAGAACAAGGCAAATCACAGGACCATGTCGTACGTCATGGAACGGGTTTACTCCATTGGATTGCCGATGCATAAAATAAAGTAAATCAAGTAGACAACGCAATGCTTTTTAGGAAAATGAGCCGTTATAAGACTCGGGTCCCATCAAACAATGCAAACACAAACCAGATGATAGAGTTTTGACTTATAATGTCTAAATATGCTTGATATGCATAAAACAAAAGTCATTTCATATTATTGTTATTTTCTACACGGTTTAAAACACTTTCAAAATAAATGTATCAATCCTAGACGGCATAGTACCCCGTCCTACTATGTCGGCGTATAGGTTTACAACTAAACCACATGATATCATAATGGAAATTGGATTTCCATCATGAGTCAAGGCAAAGATGTCTCCTTACCGATTTGGATCAGCTCTAGCAATATGACCCAGGATCACACCTATGGGCAACACTTCGATCTTGCAGGGCCGGTCCTCTCTTACTTTTGAGGATTGGTTATTCCTGAAAAATACGTTTCCCGGTCCTATAGGACCTTTCACTGAGCCTTTTAGTCGGCTCAATATCCGAGGTGCCTCACAATGCATCAACCACATAAGTAAAAATGTATGGTCTCTATACCATGACACAACTTCTAGCTAGAAAGAAACGCATGCGCTCCCTGCTGTCCCTAATCCCGTTTTAGACTCATACCGAGGTGTAAGGCTCGCGAATTAACTCTATACACAAAGCTATGCTACTTAAAGCAATGCTTTAATCATTATCCACAAGACTTCGCTTTTCAACAAAAGCCTTGATCAATTGCATCATGACATGCCACACTGTCAATCCGTACTATATGATTTATTTCCACCAATATATAACCTCTAAGCTCATGCATCTAGAGATGGGTGTTAAGCAAGAGAATAAATTCTCCGCCACCAAACAGATATATATTTAGTGGAAATGAACAACATAGCATACACTACAATGTCAAACATACAATCCATTCTTACATCCATTCTGGGTCTGAACAAAATCGGAGGCATCTTATTTCTCATTCCATGTGTCCAATACAGAAGAGAGGCCCTCGCATATCCGAACAATCAACAAGTACGTCCGGAAAACTACCATTATAACCCCTTTAAGGTATCAACTCCAATCAAGGGCATCAGTAGCAATCCATTCGATGTGAAGATTGTAGGTCTTGCACCGTCTTTATTATCTTCGACTTTTAATCGTCATTTAATTATTTGAAATGAGATTTAACTCGGTCTTTTCAAATAATTCTTGCATATAATTTCAAATCAAATTCTTTCCCTTCGTTAAATCATTGGCCTTAACCATTCATTACCTTATGCAAAAAGGTTTAATCGAGAATTTAATTGGTCATCCAATTAAATACTCAAGTCATATCATATCCATAATTCATTTTATACGTTTTCATGCTAGATTGTACATAACCAATTTGTTACACAAACAAGAAAAATTTATTTGCACACATTTTAAATCACTCAAACAATGTGAAACGATTTATCAAATGACTTCTAATAAAATCAATTACTGGAATCTATGAATATGTGAAACTGACAAGTCACAAGCAAAGTAGAAATGGGCCGAAACTCGATCGGTAAAGAGCCTGGATGGACCTAACTTCAACAGCAGTTTTATTCCAACGGACGTCTGTCACCCCCAGGATAGACGTTTGTTGTTAGAAAAACTGTTTTCCTGAGAGTTTAGACAGACGACTGACCATTTTTGTTCAGACGTCTGAGATGATGCAATTACTTTTTTTCTAAAACTCATACAGACGTCTGTCCCCCTCTCGGACAGACGTCTGAGCTAAAGCGTAGGCAAATGTTTGCTTAGAAAATGATGTGCAAACAATTTTTGGGCAAGCTCGGATCAATGGTGATGGCTTATAACATTTTCTAAATGAAAATGAAGTCTCCTTAGCTCACCGAAAACACTCAAGAACACATACACAAACATGCACACGTTCATAAAAGAGATTCGCGACGATTTTGATCATAAGTTCAAAGGTGAACTATATTCTAAACGAAAGTTATCAAATGTGATTCGAGCTGGAACAAAAGGGTTTTTACAATGCAAAAGGGAAACCACAAGGGGCATGTATGCAGCCAATAACTTTACCCATAGAGTGTACAACTCGAATATCGATTATACTAAGATTTCCAATACTAGAAAAGCAAGGAAATCGACAACCCAAGCAATTAACCCAATGCACATATAACATATGCTCAATTCAAACGGGCGATAGGCACACTTATACAAGCATAAAGCTTGAGGCATTAATGTGAATTCTTGAATACCTCACCTATAACATATATAACCGTACTTCCAATGCACTACTTAGAATTTAACATCATATTAAAGTTATATGATCAATCAATAGTCATTCTATCAACCCAGACATAATTAACTACTTCATAGTTAATTAACACTAGCTCTTTCGGTTTCGATTTATCACCTTGACTTGATTACAAAAAAGAAATGGATCAAATAGCAACCAAAATCAAGCTCTCTTCCAATATTGCATGCAAATCTCCAATCTAAGCACATACAATTGAATTTCTTAAGAGTTAGGTCATAGGATTCATCATAAATCAAATAGGAAACAAGTAGGAGAATAAGAAGAAGCTTAGTCAAGTTGTCTCTTTGATTTTCCCCTTGATTTGGGCTTGGATTTGCAAAACCTAGATTAGGAATTTTAATTTTCCTTTCCCCACTTTCTAATTTTCTTCTAAGTGTTAGAGTGAATGAGAGAAAAGGGGCTAATGGAGCTCTTAAGGGAAGTGGGCTAGGTTGGCTAACCAAGCCCCATCCAAAGTCCCAATTTTCACCAACTCGAAACATATTAAAGCTTATAGTTTTCGTGCACGTAAACGACATTTCAGACTCAATGGAAGAGGTTCGAGTCCAAATTCGTCCATAAGCAAAAAGTGATATTTTGGTCATACACACAAAGAGAAAGACCAAATTTCACCTAACTCTAAAGGTATCGATGTTTATAGTTTTTAAACATGTAAATGATGTTTTGAACTCAATGGAAGTGGTTTCGAGTCCAAATTCATCTTTATACAAAATGTGACTTTTCGGGAAATATATAATATTCCATAGCGACTATTCTAAATTTTAATTTAGACATAACTAACAATTCATAAAGTGAACTCTCAATTTCTTACATTCCTTAGAAAGTCACAATTTTAAATATCCTAACATTTCTTATTTTATCAAATTCTGATTTATATTGAATTTTATACATTCATTCAAAGTTTAAAATCGAATTTTCAAACTACCGCGCCATTTCAAATTCGTTTTAATTAAATTTAAATTTTCATGTTCTAGATTTGATTAAAAACAAATTTTAAGTCATTTATTCTCAAAATAATTCATCCAAAATATGTAATTTCTATGAAAATCAATTAAAAATAAATTTTAAATCGGTTTCAAAAATAAGGGTTGTTACAACTTTGAGTCTAACCAGCAGAATAACTTAACTTCAACAATCTAATAGCTTTGACTCTACAACATTCAGTCTAATCAAGATGAAAGTTTACCAAAAAAATTGAAGGCACTAGAGGGGACACAAACGGGATCTCGTAGGACCAACAACACCATATGAAGGATCGATACCGAAGTGATCCCAAACCAGCATAACCAGAGGGAAATTGATATTTTGGTGTTTGTTTACTTTTTTCTGAAACCTTCGGAGTGTTGTATTCCTGTAAATAGCAATAAGGTGAACTAAAATCATTCAAGTGGATGTAGGCACAATAGTGTTGAACTATAATAAATTCTCATGTCTCTTTTTACTGAATTTCTAACATTATTATCCTTGTTTTCCATTTATTTTTATCATCTTAGTTTATTACTGAATTCTTTAGGTGTTGTACAACTTTTGGTGCTAACAAATATGTACATTAAAATGATTAAAGTGTCATTTTTATTCCATTATTACACTACTAGAACTACAGTGTATTCCACCGTCCATATTTCAACATCCATATTCCAACGTCCGCCAACAGCTTCCAACAGCTTGTTGATTTTTAAACAAGCCATTTGGAGCCGTTGGAAACCGGTGGAATAATCGTCGTTTGCGGCCGTTGGAAGCCGTTCCAAGTTTCTTGGATAATTTCCAAAACCCGTGACCTGAAGCTCATTCCTTCTTCCCCAACATTTTTCTCCCCCAAATCACTGTTTTTCCACCTCCTCCAACACTACCACCACTCCTACCACCTTCGACACGACCTACAAACAGCTGCAGCCCACCTCCACCCACCTAGCTTGCCAAATTGGGTTATTTTCCTAAACCTAATATTTAGGTTTTTTTATTTACGGCTTAATTTAAATTATGATTGATTCCTACTTGTTAGTGTATGTATACTACATCATGTTACCCCCTAATTGCTATAATTATCACCATAATGATCAAATTATTAGCAATTGCAAAATTTTCTAATTTAGTATATTGAGTTTGTTTAGGTTGATTTGGTTAGTATTGAACGTATGTGTTAACTCATAAAAATATAGTTCAAGTCATGGGTCGTCAGAGTTTACATTGTTGGAGTTCACATGATCTACTATGTATTGGGTCATCTATCATCAGGCCATCAAACGACCTAAGGCTCATATCATGCTCCTACTATAGTGTCATGTCGCTACTAGTCAGGTCATGACAATTTAGGTCATACAATGCCCAGGTTGTATAACACATGTGAAAATGTCAGGCCGTTGCCCTATTAGGTCACTCACATGAAAAAGCTGGCAGATCGTTCTAGAGTTAGGTCGTTTGACGACCTAACTAAACAAACAAGTCATCTCATGTGTACACAATCCCAAGTCATCATGAAACAGATTAGACTTGTATTTATGGATCAGATCGTGGCTCAACACGTCATTCTGTTTCCAATAATGTCAGATTGTTTCATGAAGAAGAGGAAGCAAGTCGGGTTGTTCGCAACCTGTGGTATTAGGTTGTTCAACGACCTAAGAGCCTGCACACCTAATTTCAGAACTTCCCAACCTAGTCACCACACCTATAAATACCCCCACATTTCCACCATGAAAGGGATCATTTTCTCCTAGCACAAAGTGTTGCCAAACTCATTTCTCAACAACTCCATATCATTCAAACCACCACTAAACCTCTTTCAAGCTTCGATTCAATATCTCAATCATCATGAAATCATCAAAGATCGCCTAAGTCTCAATTGTTGAAGATCTACTCCAATAATCATCACAATCAAAGATATCTCATCATTTCTATGGTGGATTCGAGTGAATCAAGAGATTAAAGAGAAGAAGTAGAGAAAATTGTCTAAAAGAGAGAAAACAAGCAAAGTTATGGAAATCAGTACCTTGTAACATTGAAAACGATAATGAAAGCTCTCTTCAAAGTGGATGTAGGCCAGATTTAGGTCGAACCATTATAAATTCCTATCCTTTTACTACTTTTTTGTTTTTGGTTCCCGGTATTATAGATCTAAATAGTTTTGAAGTGCTTGCACATCTCACGGGGTGTTAATGTTCTATTTCTGACATTAACATGGGCCGCCCACCAAGTGGCCACATCTACATCCAAAGGTCAATTGCTTTGTGTGGGATGCCGAATTTTGAATCTTGTTTTTTATGATAGATTTTCGAATTCTAAAATCTAGGCCCATTAGGGTGGACGGCGATCCTATTCCTAGTCTAAATGCTGGTGATAGCAGCATTACAAAGGCTTTAAAGAGTGTTGATACTCAAATCAGTCAGAAGGGTAATTAGGGGCCGAAGTGAGCCAATGATGAAAAAGGCAACAAGGGTAATAAGAAAGTTCATCTTTTCAACTCATCAGAACAAACACCTCTGAATGACACCCCGAGAACATCTACTTTGCAACGAAGGATTCTTAAGAGTATGCAAAACCAAAACATATGAGGAGAGGCAATTAGGCTGCTAAGTCTGGAAATTTCTGTCAATTTCACAATCAACCCGGTTATAATACCAACAAATGTAAACATTTAAAGACATTGATCAAGGAGCTGATTAGGAAGAATAGACTTCAGCAGCATGTTAAGAATCCTCAAGCTCCGAACTCTGCTTAGCTCCTCAGGGGAAAGATGTATTCGCTGATCAATCAGGTCAGAGTGACAGAGCTCTAATGGAGAGCAATCAACGACCCATGATCAACATCATATCAGGAGGTCCTCATCCAATCGGAAGAAGTTGGGGGATATCAAGAAATATGCAGGAGCCCTTAAATATGTCCCGAAGGAGGAGAGATGCTTGATTTTAAGCAACACATTTCCCTTTAAACTGCAAAAGATCGCTTATGAAGATATCGCTTTCAAATGATGATAGCACGATAACGCCCACTCTAGATCCCATGGTTGTAACCGTTGGAATAAGCCCAGAGATGGTCAAGAGGATGCTTGTGGATTGCGGTGCCTCATGTAATGTTCTATTCCGCAAGACGCTCAACCAAATGAAGATCTCGATGATGGATGTCCAAGCATGTCAAAAGAAAATCCAAGGGTTCATGAGGAAACCCAAGCAGCCTATTGGAACAACTGATTTTCTAATCGAGTTAGAAGAGGGAGATAGAGTGGCCATCCTGAAGCAAACCTTTGTGGTAGTCGATGAAGTATCTGCCAATAACGCATTCTTAGGAAGACCTGCTCATGCAGACTTCTGGGTTGCTTTGGCGCCATGGTGCTTAACTATAAAGTTCTCTACGGAGAATGGAGTTGGAGTAGTCAAGGGAGATTAGGAGACTGAAAGAAAATGTAATCTTACTAAACTGTGCAAGGCTAAAAAGAAATATATGGGAAATAATGTGGAGGCGGCTCCCCTCCGCATTCGTGAGCCCGCCTTATAGCAATTAGGGTGCGACCCGTGCACTGGAGAACATAGCGGAGCTTACAAAGAAATGGATCCTCGTAAAACCAGTGCAAGGGAGGAACGAGAAACACCAGTAGAGATCACCATCCCTATATCTTTCCATCCTGAAGATCCATATAGAGTGCTAAAGATAGGGTCTCAGTTGTGACAAAGGTTATAAAAATAATTGGTTATGTTTCTTAGAGCTAATCTTGATGTGTTTGCTTGGAGTCACTTTGACATGTGCGACATATCCCCCAAAGTGGCAGTTCATGCACTAAACATCAACCCAAGCATCGCTCTACTAAAGCAAAAAAGAAGGATTCAGGGCCCTGAAAAGTCATCGACTCTCAAAGAAGAAGTGGATAGACTTAAGGAGAATCACTTTGTTCGAGAGTCCATTTGTCCTGACTGGGTGTCGAATCCTATTTTAGTAAAAAACCAACGGCAAATAGCAAGTGTGCATTGATTATTCCGACCTTAATAAAGTGTGTCCCAAAGACAATTTCCCGCAGCCTAGAATTGATCAGTTTGTTGATGCGACAGCGGGAAATGAACTCTTATCTTTCATGGATGCATATTCGGGCTATAATCAGATCATGATGCATGAGCCCGATCAAGAAAACACGAGCTTTATTACATATGTTGGCTTATACTGTTATAAAGTAATGTCATTTGGGTTGAAGAATGCTGGAACGACTAACTAGTGCCTTGTCAATTCAATTTCAAATCTCAAGTAGGCAAGACTATGGAGGTTTACGTAGATGACATGATGGTAAAGTCCAAAAAACAGATGTTCACTTAGAGAATTTGGCCGAGATGTTCAACGTTCTGAGAAAGTTCAGCGTGAAACTCAATCCTCTCAAATGTTGTTTGGAGTCGAATCAGGTAAATTTCTTGGGTTTATGGTTAATGCCAGGGACATCTAAGCCAACCCTACACAGATTTCTGCTTTGAGAGGCATGCGAACTCCCAGAACGAAGAAAGAGCTTCAAAGTTTGAATGGGAAAGTTGCTTCCTTAAGTCACTTCATTTCTAAGGCAATAGATCGATGCATTCCTCTTTTTGACACTCTGAGAAAAGGAAGGAACGACTTCTAGTGGACTACAGAATGCCAAACAACGTTCGAGGAGTTAGTCAAGCACATGTAATCGCCGCCAATATTATCGAAGCCTAGATACGGAGAAAATTTATTCTTATATCTGGCAGTTTCATCCCATGCTTTAAGCGCTTCATTGGTCAGAGAGGATTTAAAAATTCAAACGACGGTATGCTACATCAACAAGAGGCTTACTGGAGCAGAGCTGAATTATCCAAAGTTGGAAAAACGTGCAAATTGTCTGCTCATCGCCTTGAAGAAGATAAGGCCATACTTCCAAGCTCACCCAATCAAGGTTCTCATAGATCATCCTTTAAAGCAAGTCTTGTTTCGTCCAGAGACTCCTGGAAGGCTATTGAAATGGAATATTAAGCTTAGCCAATAAGATATCACTTACCATCCGCGAAGGGAAATCAACGGACAAGCTTTAGTAGACTTCATTACTGAGTTTATGGATAGAGGTGATGAGAAAGAAGAAATTGTCGAAGTCATTACTTGATGGAAGCTAATCGTTGATGGGGATATAAATGAGTATTGCTCGGGGTTAGGAGCAATGTTAGAGACTCCTGAAGGACGTTCACTATGCTATACCTTGAGACTGGAATTTCCATCAACGAATAATGAAGCTGAATATGAAGCCCTGATTGTTGGATTGAAGATTATAAAGGAACTGCAATTAAAAGCCTTGCATATTTTTAGCGATTCACAATCAGTAGTGTGTCAAGTTAAAAGGGAGTTTCAGGCTATGAGAGGAAATTTTCCAGCTTACCTATCGAAAGCTTGGGAACTAATGACAACTTGGACTACTACACCATCTCGCACATTCCTCGAGAAGAGAACTTGAACACTGACTCACTCACAAAGCTTGCCATTGCAAGAGATGCACAGTTATTGGGGTTAGTGCCAGTTGAGGTTCTCTCAAATCCCTACACTGATGACAACGATGTAGATTGGATCATGGAAGCTGCCACAGAGTCAGGTTCATGGATGACTCCAATCAAAGATTATCTCCTCAATTGAGACGACCCGAATTCCCGTTCTCACGGAAACAAGGTTATCTTTGGAATATAACACAGAAACATATAATAGCAGAACAGAATTAAATAAATACACCAGATAATGAACAATAGAATATACTGGATAAAAGTAATCATCAGAGTTACACAGTATACAGGATCTTACTTAGTACCAGTACAGTTCAGCTATACATAAATGTCTACAGCGGAAATAAACAAAATATGTACAATAGGAGCTGAACAACATAAAAAGAAATAAATGGTAGAATCCATCTTCAGCTCCAGCTATCCAGAAAGAACCAGCTAAACCTGAATACAAGGCTGCCCGTGTAGAAAAAGGGGCACCCGAGTTTGAAAGTGAAACAAACTACGAGTCAGTCATGGGACTGGTATGAGAAATCCACTCAACACATATATAATTGGCTAATCACAGGACCACGCCACTTTCGTGGAACGGGTTTACTTGATTGGATTGCCAGTGCTTTAAAACAAATCTTTCTTTTAAACATCGCTATGCTTTTTATAAAAATGAAGCCATTATAAGACTCAGTTCCCATCACACAATGCAACGCAAACCGGAGGATAGAATTTTACCTTATAATGGCCAAAATATGATTGATACGAATAAAACAAAGACAATTGATATTATTGCTAGTGTTTATATGTTTTGAAAACAATTTCAAATCATAACTATCAATCCTAGACGGCATGGGTACCATATATCATGTCGCCATATATATATACAATCAAAACCGCACGATGTCGTATTTGGAAATTGGATTTCCGTCATGAACCAAGGCAAAAGATAGTCCTTACCGAATTCGAGACAATATAGCCTACCATGTCTCAGGAACAGCCGCAACTGCCCCCTGGATCGTCAGGGCCGGTCCACCGATGTGGATTATTATACCTGAACAATACGTCTCCCCGCCCTTTGGGGCGCAAACGAGCCAACGAATGACTCCATCGGACCCGGATCGTCCGATCAAACCGAGGCGCCTCGCAACAGCAACAACCACATAGGTGAAAAGTATATAAATGTCAGGGCTGGTAGGTCACTGACACCACCCTAGCTAGAAAGAAACGCATGTCCTCCCTGAGGTCCTTCTCCCGTTTTAGGTTCATACCGGGGTGTGAGGCTCGCGAATTTACGTTATACACAAAGCTACGCCACACAGGCGGTGCTTTGATCATCACCACAAGACTTTGTTTTTCAACAGAAGCCCTGATCACTGCATCTTAGCATGCCACACAGAATAAATCCTATGTCAGACACACAGTCCATTTACAAGTCCGTTCTGGGTCTGAACGAAACCGGAGGCACTAAATACCTCGCAAACCCTTCGATCAACACGTACGTCTGAACGATCACCACTCATTATCCATATTTCGGGATGCCTCCCAATCAGGACCTCGGTTACCATCCAAACGAGGTGAAGATCTCCGGTCTTCGACCGTCGTCTTCATCTTCAAATTTCAATCGTCGGTCAATCATTTGAAATGAGAATTAACTCGGCCTTTTCAAACAATTCACGTATATTTAGAATTTCAAATCGATTTATTTCAATGGTTAAATTATTCGACAACACCAATTGTGTTCTTTAATGTAATTTTCACACCAAACACGTTCAACCATCAAAAGCCACATAAATCAAGCAAATTCAGTTTATTTCCATTCCATATCGTTTATGATATTTTATAATGATTTATCGCTATTTTTATTTATTTTAAAATAGCCTATTTATTCAAAACGACGCTTCGGGCCATAAGGCGGCCGTGGCGTTGTTTTTCTTCAGATTTGATTTACACATATCTGAAAATCTAACTGTTGGATCTTCACAAAATTTACACCATTAGAAAGGTCTTTTCAAAACGAATCCAACGGTTCCAGTTTCGGGAAAATCCGACGGTCGGATCTCCCGGTACAATCGTTTGAAGTTTCGATTTCAAAATACGAACTGCAGCGTCGTGATTCGATTAAATATATAATTATATTTATATATATATAAATATAATCGCTTCTGGCGCTGTTTTTCATCAGTTTTGATTTAAACATTCCAGACAATCCAACCGTTGGATTTCTACAAAGTTGGTGCCGTTGGGAAGATATTTCCAAGGCGAACCCGACGGTTGAGGTTTCGGGAAAATCCAATGGTCGGATTTCCCGTACTAGTCGTTTGAAATCACGGTTTCAAAATACGAACTGCACGGCTTCGTTTCGTTTTAATTTTATTTATATTTATATATTTATATAAATATAGTTCATTCAATGATTTCCATATCGTTTTCACTTCAAATATTTTTCTAACACCTTAAAATTTTGGAAAATTTCGCCATAACCTCCCCTGCACCGGGAGCATCGGGAAATCGCAAATAGCGTTCCCAGTCCTTCTAATCTCAAAAAGAAAAAGAAAAAGCCAAGCGGCTAGCCAACAGGCTCATAAAATCATCACCCAAACAAAGCAGTAAATGTGTACCTATTTGTCGGGCACAAAATTTTATTCCTCTTCTCTAGCCCCTTTGCTATAACCTGTTTAATAAATATGCATGTACATATATATACAGTTCTTATCATTTATCATTTTCTATTCAACTTCATATTTGATTTCTATTTGGTTTAAAAACACCATTCATTCTAATGTTACATAAATAGGTGCAAATCATTTCATTAGCTAATTAATGAATATTTCAACTCATATATGTTTATTTTGAACAAGTGGCTATTTTTAACACTTCACATTTCAACGATTTATGCATACAATAAAAATGTGATTTTTATTGTAAAACAATTCATTTCAAAACACTATTTTTCTATATAGTTCAAGTTGGTGATAAAAATGGGATTTTTATCATAAAACAATCTCTTTTAAAACGAGGTTATTTTACACAGTTCATATAGTCGATAAAAGGTGATTTTTATTATCAAACGATTTATTTCAAAATATGAATACCATTCAACACATGAATTTCTAATCAACGAATGAATATCAATTCAACACATGAATGTTTTCTATAGTTTTTATATATAGATAAAAATGTGATTTTTATTATCGAACAATTTATTTCAAAATATGAATACCATTCAACACATGAATTTCTAATCAACGAATGAATATCAATTCAACACATGAACGTTTTCTATAGTTTTTATATATAGATAAAAATGTGATTTTTATTATCGAACAATTTATTTCAAAATATGAATACCATTCAACACATGAATTTCTAATCAACGAATGAATATCAATTCAACACATGAATGTTTTCTATAGTTTCTATATATAGATAAAAATGTGATTTTTATTATCGAACAATTTATTTCAAAATATGAATACCATTCAACACATGAATTTCTAAACAACGAATGAATATCAATTCAACACATGAATGTTTTCTATAGTTTCTATATATAGATAAAAATGTGATTTTTATTATCGAACAATTTATTTCAAAATATGAATACCATTCAACACATGAATTTCTAAACAACGAATGAATATCAATTCAACACATGAATGTTTTCTATAGTTTCTATATATAGATAAAAATGTGATTTTTATTATCGAACAATTTATTTCAAAATATGAATACCATTCAACACATGAATTTCTAAACAACGAATGAATATCAATTCAACACATGAATGTTTTCTATAGTTTCTATATATAGATAAAAATGTGATTTTTATTATCGAACAATTTATTTCAAAATATGAATACCATTCAACACATGAATTTCTAAACAACGAATGAATATCAATTCAACACATGAATGTTTTCTATTCAATGAATAAATATAGTTTAAGCATATGAAAATAATTCAAACACATGAATATTATTCAAAATTTCGGCAGCATAACGACAGGGTAGTTAAACCGGGACCGTCCCTAGTACGGCTCCTCGCTCTACCTTAAAACCTCGCGGTTTTTGACAATGGGGATCATGCATCTAGTTCGCACGCAGGCGGCATGTATATATTTATTTCATTTCCACAAACTAATCCTATGTGGTTTCAACCAAATATTTCACAACCACAAATGGGTATTTTTCAACCACAATCAACCAATATCAATCACAAACAATCCCAAACAATCATTCGCTATCAATCAATTATCACAACAATTTCAATCAATAAATATCGTCCATGGTTTGTGGACGAGGGGCGTATATATATATATATATATAGATATATATTTATATATAGCAATTCACTTTCATTTTCACACATATATAGTTTTAAATCAGAAATCTCACCAATAGCTATCCAACTTCACGACACATCCTTAGAGAAATCTTCGCCTTTCTGTCGCTTTCGCCCGTATTCTCTACACATGTAAAAATCGAATTTTTACTATGCTATTCAATATATAAAAATATGATTTTTACTTCGACTTTCAATATCTAAAAATCTGATTTTTACTTCTTCTTTCAATATATAAAAAATCTGATTTTTCTTTCTTTCTTTCTTTTTAAATTTCTAATCTCCTTCTATTTTAAGTCTTAAAATAAATTAGTTTATAAATCATTTTAAAAATCAGTTTTTAATACTTTTTAAAATCAGTTTTTTTTCTTTTATAAAAAAATCAGTTTTTATTCTTTTTAAAAACAGTTTTGAATTCTTTTTAAAAACAGTTTTGAATCCTAATAAAATCAGTTTTGAATTCTTAAAAAAAAACAGTTTTTAAATCATAAAAAAAAAACAGTTCATAATTCTAATTAAAATAAAACAGTTTTAAAATCATTAAAATAAAATAACAAGACAAAAAAAAAAACTTACAGAGGGGGGGGGGGTTTCTGGCGGCGGAGCTGGAGGTGGCGCTCGGGGTTTCGAACGGTGGTGGCAGCTTCTGGCTTCGAGGTGGCGGCTCGGGTTTCGCTCGCGATGGAGGGAGGAGCGGGGTCTTCGTCGGCGGCTTCGACGGTTTTGGGTCTTCGATCGAGGGAGGGGGAACAGGCGAAGCAGAGGGTGGCGCTTCCCGGGGCTGCGACGCGATAGTTTTAGGGTTTTTTTTTTTTATTTCTGATTACTGACTGAAATCGAAAAGAAACGGGGGGCCAGAACGAAGATAAAAGGGGGGGGGGGAAGAAATTAAAATAATATATTTTTTCTTTTTTTATTATTTAATTATTTAATTTTTGTAAAAAGGTTGACTTTTACATACGACCTCGAAACGAGGCCCACCGCCTGTCGTCCATAGCGTTTTACCCCCATTCCGAACACAATGGGATATGTATCGCAAGCTGATTTGATCGTTACAATCAGTTTCCGTTGAATTTACATTTAAATCACTATATTGAATTTTAAACGCACATTTCAAATTACCGAGGTCACATACTAACTAGAAAAATTCCAGAAAAATATTTTCTAGCTTCGTATTGACGATACGGTCCTAACAAAACTAGTTTCGTCGAATTCTGAGGCCGTTTGAAAAATGGCCAATTTCCAGTCGATTAAAATCAACTGAAACTGGTCAAACGCGTTTTCCTTTGCCACGCTCACATATTGATTCGAAAAATTATGAAATTTGAAACCTAGCAATAACTTGACACTGCGGATCTAACAAAAGTGGTTTCATCGAAATCCGAGGTCGTTTGCAAAATGTCCATTTTTAAGGGCCTGAATTCCATAGCGACTATTCAGAATTTTCAACTGGACATATCTTTTGATTCCCGCTATCAAATTTCGATTGGTCAGATTCATTGGAAAGATATCATCAATTAGATTCCATTATTTTTGGTTTCACTAAGATCCGGATTGTTTTGCACCCGATATATTCAATTGAAGTTTGAAATCGAATTATCGAACTACCGCGCCATTTTCAATTCTATATATAATTATAATTAATTATATTCGTTTTCAATTGTCGATTCAAACTTAGTTTTCATCGCCATTATCTAAAATATTTATTTTAAATATTTAAAATCCATTAATTTAGCCAATTTAAAATTTTTAAATTGGTTCAGATTTTCTGGGTCGTTACATCAAGGGAGTGCTATCAGATGATCCGAAGAAGCAAAGGAAACTGCCTATAATGGCTCCCATGTATCTCATTCAAGATGGTCGACTATATAGGTGAGGCTTCTCTATGACATTGCTTCGCTATGTTACTAAGGAGGAATCTAAAGCAATTTTGGCAAAACTGCATGATGGAGAGTGTGGAGGTCATACTCGTGGTCAGACACTAGCCAAGAAAATACTGTGATATGGTTAGTTTTGGCCTGATGTGAATAAAGACTCCACAACTTATACCAGGGAGTGTGACAGATGCCAAAGATTCATGAAGATCCCTAGAGCACCATCTAATGAATTGACACAAATGGTTCGTCCATGACCATTTGTTGTCTGGGGCATTGATCTAATTGGGCATTACCTACTGCGAAGTCTAGTTTCAAATGTGTCATTGTACTTGTCGATTACTTCACCAAATGGGCCAAAACAGAGCCACTGGCCACAATCACCTCAAAGAAAGTTATCAATTTCGTCCAAAAGAGCATTATTTGCAAGATTGGTGTGCCACAGAAGATAATCACATATAATGGGATGCAATTTGAAAGTGAAGAGTTTAAATAATTCTGTGTCAAATACAAGATCAGGAAAAGCTTCATTGCAGTGGCCCATCCGTAGGCAAACAGACAAGTGGAAGCTGTGAACAAAATCATCAAATCAACCATCAAGAAGCGACTTTGAGAAAGCTCAAGGTGGTTGGGTCGACGAATTACCACTTGCACCATGGGCTTACAAGACGACTCATAAATCTGCTACTTGGCACACTCCTTTCTCCTTGGCATTTGGTTCAGAGGCAATGATTCCAGTGGAGCTAGAGGTCCCTACACACAGCGGAATCCATTTCAACCAAGCAGAGAATGAAAAGCTACTACTAGAAGATCTTGATCAACTTTAGGAAAGTCAAGATGAGGCAGAACTCAGAGTTGCATCCCATCAGCGAAGGATTGCCAGGCACATCAACTCTAAATTTAGATAATAAACCATCGAAGTTGGGGATCTTGTGCTAAAAAAGAGTCATGACACGAACTAGAGTTTTCGGGCCAAACCGAGAAAGTCCATACATTATCAGTCAAAAGCCGCTGGACGGCACTTTCATACTAACAACTGTTGATGGCATTCCAATTCTAAGGGCCTGGAACAACATTCATCTTCACTGCTATTTTACATAATGCTATGTTAAAATTCTTGTAAAAAGTCTAAATATTTTTGCAAGAATTGTACTGAACACTTTCATGAATAAAAGAATGCCTGCTTTTGTAAATCTCTTACTTGCAAAATTTTCGTTAATTCAAAATGCTTTTGCTAAAAGATTTTTTTTTATTACAGGTTATCCAACAAGCGCTTACTTCTTAAAGGTCCAATACAACGTGTCGACTCCAATAACACCAACTCAAGTGTCGAGTGCTATAAACGTCAATAATACGCATAAATGTAATGATAAAGAGAGCCGCCTTGAAGAGTAAATGGAAAGAGTTTCCAGAATTCAAGCAGTGAAGAGCACAGCAAGCAGGTACAAAGCCAAAACCAGACGTTGCAAGTTCCGCCCAAGGGGCCACAACGACATCGATCCGAATGCGATCGCTCACTACTGTCAAGCATCTGACACTGAGGCCGATGTTTGTTCGCCCTGCGGAATGACAAAAACCCTACAAAGTTCTACCAAGGGGGCACCTCTCAATAGTTGAGGTAAAAGAACCTCTCGGTCTGGCTGTGATCGCTTACCATAGTTAAGCTCATCCAACATGAAGACTGATGTTCCCTTGTGGAATGACGCAGTAACCAAAACCCTTTGTGTCGCCCGTGAAGGTCGCCTCTCCATAAAAGAGGTGAGGTTAATGGAGACTCCAATGCTAGATTCAGTCGACGGGAGCAGACTAGTTGAGTTATAAACGACCTCTTTGTAGGCTCTCAATGAAGTCTCTGATGTCAAACACTAATCAGTGGGAGCATACCAACGTTGGGTTACCAAAGACCTCTTCAAAGGCACTCAATGGAATTTCCTATGCTCAATTCGGTCGACGAAAGAAGACTAGCTGAGTTATAAATGACCTCTTTGTAAGCACTCAATGAAATCTCCGATATCAAACACCAATCGGCGGGAGTAGAACAACGTTGGGTTACCAAGGACCTCTTCGGAGGCGCTCGATGGAGTCTGCGATGCTTGATTCGGTTGACAGAGGCAGATGAATGTTGAGTTATAAATGACCTCTTTGATGGCACTCAATGAAGTCTCTGGTGTCAAACACCAATTAACGGGAGCAGACCAACGTTGAGTTACCAAGGTCCTTTGTGTAGTAAAGGCAGCCTTCCCACAGTGAAGGCTAAAGACCCCCTAAGCAGAGGTACAAATATCAATGACTTCTCCAAGAAGGAGCTCGAGATCAATTAACAAAGTTAAGTTTCTTAACAAATTGGCGAGCTCAAAAGCTTAAAACGTACTGGCAAAAACAGAAAACTTCATCAACAAATAACAATCTTCAATTACGACGATCCAAAACAAAGGAACTTAGCAAAGTTGGCTGCATTCCGCTTTAGCGACTTGTGATGACTCATGGTATGGGGGCGACACCATCACATTAAGATCAGTCAATGCTCCCAAGACATACCATAAGCTCATCACAACATCCCATCAAGTCAAAGACATGTAATATGTAAAGAAGCAAATACACAAGAAAGTACAACAGAACTAGAATAACATCTAAAGTACTGAAAATCTAGAAACAACTTCACATCAACAGTCGCAAGTCTCGGATACAAAGTGGCCTAAAGTCATATGCAAGGGTCAGTACTTGCATAAACACTCAGTCTAAATGAAATACATGAAAAGAATCTACAGTAAGAAAATAAAACAACCATAAGCACTAATTCTTCTTTTTCCCGTTCTTGGAATCACTAGACCTCAAAGATGGTTTATTAACTTGAGCGGAAGAAGGAGAAGGTGTATCGATAAGTTAACTTTCATCCTTGGCTTTTGAATCACCAAGGAGACTCTCAGGAGAAGATAAATTAACAAGTCCTTCTTTGAAATAGTATGATTTCCCTTGCCCCTAAAAAGATGATGAAGGCTTAATCTTCTTCGTTTTCTTGCCTTTGACTACCTTGCCCGGGCTTTCATCCACATCATCAAAATCTTCTTCTTCGCTTAGAGAGTAATCCTCGTAGTCTAAGTCAGCAATTGCAGCAATCTTCGCATCTTGTGGCCCAGACTGTGAAGCAGGAATAGAAGCAGTGATTAAGGTTGCATCGCCCGGAGGAGGAGTACTAAGCGGGGAAGCAGTGGTGGATACCAAAGTTGAATCAGTGGCAATGACTTTAGTTGTCGTCGTGTCAGCTCTTGTAAGAGTAGGCTTTGGAGAGATCAGGCCTAATACAAATGAGCAGTGAGCATAGAACGCAGTATATCCAGGTAAAGTACAAAGATAGTCCAAGTCCGACATGACTCGGTTGATCTCAGTTTTACCTGCGGCAAGAAGACTTCTATGCTCAATTTCATAATTATCTGGGTTGTCATCGTCACCCTCGCCATCTCTTGTATGCTTCTCAATGACATGCTCCTCAATATTGTGTTCTTCAATAGCTTTGTCCTTTTCTTCGTGAGCGGTAGAAGGATCAGTGGGAGGCAAAATAAGTGTGTAAGAATCGGAGACCTCAACATTAACAGAATCAGTGTGGGTAACGGTAGCGGCTACATCTAGGGCTTACTGCCCAGACGTTCCTGCTTCATCCAATAAAACCCGCTCTTTCATAAGTTCTTTCTTCCCCTTAGCCAAAGCTTCGTGTATTTCCTCATCTAAAAGATTCTGTAAGAGATACTCTTTAGTATAAATGTCTCCAACTTGGACAAGTACCGATTACCAAACTCCAGCCAGAGTCACTAGAAAATCAGGTCCTAAGTAAAGAAGATGCCTTGTCTCATAACACTGAAAACATAGAATCTGAATAAAGTGGCATTCGCATCAGCCTCGCCATTAGTGAACGCTTTGTCATCCAAAGCTTGATCTCATTCCTGCTCAAAGATTTCTACTTTAGCTTTCGGCATAAAAATCTCCAATGCTTGAGCAATGTTCTTTTCGCAAAGACTAGCATCATCTAGCCGATAAGTTGAAGAATTTTTCTCCTCTATAGCTAATTGATCTACGACAGTCTTTTGGGCAGAGCGAGCCCCTTTCACCTGATTACTTAGTACGGTTTCTTTCGACTTAACCACAACAAGATCCTCTTTAAGCCTTTGATTCTCAGCTTCTAGCACTTGATTCTTCAGAGTGAAAGAGGCAGCGTTGGCGTCACCGTCACAGGATCCAAGCACTTTAGCCCACTCGGCCTTGTCATTCTCAAGCGTGGCTATTTACTCGAAGTTACACTTACTGACTCGTTGGAGATCATCGGCTAGCTTGTACCATAAATGTAGCTTCTCAACTATGCCCTTGACTTCATCCAACTGCTTATCATCTTGATCCTTCACTACCCCGAGCTGCTTTTCAATGTTGCTCTTCACCACATCAAGATTTTTAAGCATTTACTTCTTATCCAATGGATGTATGTTGAAATCGAAGAAAACTCCCTTCAAACACCATTTTTTGAATCGTTGAGTGAGTATGGTGGGTGCAGGCTCAGGATCATAGCGTGGCATGTTAATAATTGTTTGGATACCAGCTGGAGGAGTAATAGATGGAGCAGTATAGGGCAGGTAGCTGGAGGTGGTCTGTGAAGCATGGACTGGATTTTTATCCGATCTAGGGGCTTGTGAGGGTCATCCTTGTTATAATCCCCGCCCTGGTCATCCCTTTTTCTCTTCCTACTTCATATTTCCTCCTCTTCCCGTCTGTTCCGCTCATGGCGGTCATCGTAACGATCATCATATCGACCACGGTCACCATAAGATACTTGGTTCTGGTCTTATTTCTCTAGCTGATCTCGAGCGGTGCCTCCACCTCCTCTGTTCCCCGGTCTCTATGTAGACATAAGGTTGCTAAGACTGCTGAGAATAGTAAGACTGTTGAGAATGCTGAGATTGCATGTAATGCCTCAAGTTATAAGTGCTGGATTGGTGCTTTAAGCTTTTCATATATGGTCGACTCAA
Source organism: Allium sativum (assembly GCA_030737875.1). Classification (NCBI taxonomy): domain Eukaryota; kingdom Viridiplantae; phylum Streptophyta; class Magnoliopsida; order Asparagales; family Amaryllidaceae; genus Allium; species Allium sativum. Next base: position 677,769,251 of record CM060926.1, on the reverse strand, counting down.
AGTTGGGCCTGAAATAAGGGAAAACAAGATTTTAGTACTTAGAATAAAAAGTAACGGGGCAAAGTATAGGGTACATGAAAAAGCAACAAAAATTTAGAGTGCGTGTGATGTGTGGTCTAAGTGGGCATCTAATAACAAACCACTCTTCGTAAGTGAAGCAATAGCAAGCCCTATTTCAGAAAATGTTCTCCGCAATGGAGGGGTTCGAGCCAAAGCCATCTCACTTGCTGCTTTTTTTAACTGTGGCTGCAAGTTCTGAAGTCACAGTATCGCTTGGAGCAAGATCTTTCATAGTGCTAAGATCAATCAAATTCTTAAAAATATCTGTAGAACTCTCCTTATGGGTATCTAGAATAATCGGATCCTCACTAACTTTCTCAACATTTAAATCACCTCCAGGAGTGATCTCACCTTCCTTAACTTGTTCGTTTTCCTCCATAAGATCTTTGCCTTCGCGGTGTACAAATTCTACCTCTTCGATCGAAGCCAATTGAGATTGAGAAGGTGTTTTACTAGCGCTGGCAAGGTCCGTGCACTACTTTAGCAAGGATTCGTCGACTTGGCTTTGTGATGCACAACCATCTCCAGAAGCACCAACATCTTATGCTACATGCTTAGACCGAGGTGTGGAAGGTGCTCCTTTGGAAGGGTATTTTCTTGAAGGGTGGAGCAATCTGTATTTACGAAGGAATTATTCTCTATTTAAGTATTTTCTGCCTCTGTCTACAGTACCGACGACTTTTAAAGCTTCATAAACAACCCTGTAGGGGGCAGAATCTTTATTACCCTTGATTGGAGTTGGAATGACTGTAACCAAGAAATAAAATTTCAGTAACCAAGACTTAAAAGGAATCAGACGAGAAGAGCTCTATACAAATATGCTCACCTCCTATTGTCCAGTTCCCGCGAAAGGTCTCGAAACAACGAACAATGAAAAATTGAGTCAAGAATCCTGAAGCACTCTCTGCCAAGTCAAGTACGATCTTCTAGTTTCGTGCACCTTCAACATGAAGGATAGACGAGGTGTCTTTCCTCCTTTTAAACGAGCACAGGTAGCAGATATCCTAAAACATAGGCTCGCGCTCCTTCATTTGCATAAAAAGCTCGTAAAGTCCTAGCAAAATGGCGTAGACATTTGGATGAAGTTAGGAAAGAGGGATAGTCATATGATTCAAGATCTTCTGTAGAAAATGATTAAAAGGGAGAACACCACCATTCATCAGCATCTGCCGGTTAATATCTACATATCCACTCGGTGATTGATCAATAGATACATTCTCCCCCGGCAATATTGCATCAGTCTCAGGGATACCATATTACTCGCACAACTTTCTACTGATTGATCGTATAAGAATGTCTCCCTAATGGAAAGGAACTAAGGGGACGGGGAAAAGGAAATGATTGATCGAGTACCAGTCCAGGAACCATAGTTGATGTAACCCCTGATATAAAAGTCTCAACTTGTACAAAAGCTAATGTCCCTTCGGCCTGAAGGCAAGACTTCTGCCTGGTAGTCATTCTACCAAAGCAATCTTGTTTATAAACATATCGCAGGTACACATCCTAAAAGTGAAGTGCTGTTCAAAATTACACAAGTTATATTAAAGCATCGCTTGAAATCAACGATCGGCGTGTGTCGATTAGTCGATCCCAAGTGTCGCTGCTAACTTAAACTAGAATGTTGTGTGTATGTAAGTTGAGACTAACAAATCACAAACTGCTGTATGAAATAGACTTGTGTATATGCATCGTAGGGTTTAAGTCTTGAAGTCCATCGTAATATGCTTTATTGACTACTAATGTGTTATCGATATGGATGGTCGATGGCGACATATAAGTGCAAAACATGCAAGTGCTTTTGCAATTACAGGAGAAATAGCATGCACAACATGTGATTAGGTGTCAACTTAAAAGCCAGGTTTGTAATTGTGCTTGGGCCGTTGAAAAGCTTCTAGCCAGAGGAGTGCATTCTAACATTAAGGTCTAGGTCATTCAACGACCTATGGTCCAAGGTCCTCCAATGATCTAAGAGGCAAGGCCGCTCAACGACCTAAGTTTCAAAGCTTTGTTAGACTTGAAGGAACTAGGTCGCCAGTCCGGTCAAAGGCATTAGATCATGCATCAACTAGAAGGCACAACTCATCCAAGCGGTTTAGAAACACCAAGATCCTGCTAGTTCAAAGAAGACTAAGTCGCTAGAAGACCTAAAAGCTTAGGTCGCCCAACAACCTAGAAGCTCAGGTCGCTCAACAACCTAGGAGTTTGGGTTGCATTACGACCTACAAGCTTGGGTCACTAAACGACCTGAGGACTTGATCACCTATGGTCTGGAAGGAGTTAGGTCGATGGTTTCTTCAAAGAGTTGGATCATGCATCATCCAAAAAGATCAAGTCATCCAGCGATCTACGGGGTCGGGTCATTCTAACGACCTAAGAAACTAGGTTACCCAATGACCTAAACACATGAACCATTCAAACGATCTAGTGGGCCCTACTTGGTTTTCAATCTAAACGGGGCTAAGTGTTGGGTCGATCATACAAGCCCATACATCATCAGCAATGGTCGTGACTAACAAACAAGTTCGTGCATCAACAATCAAGATTGCAACGACATCATCAATGATCTATACACCATCAGGTTGACGATTTGGATTAAAAACTCAACTTAGATGAAATGTGTGATAACAAAATTTACACGCAATGGACAACACTGATAAGGATCTACGTGCCACAGTTATGCAAGAAAATACAAAGCATTGCACAAACTTGCAAGCCAATACAAATTAGTTCAGAAAAAGTCGAAAACACAAACTTGTTCAAAATTTTAACAAGTTTTAACTACAACAAGTATTGGATGCTGTCATTGAAAATCAGGTTGCTACATAAATCATTGGCGTGTTGGAGCAAATTATAGTAAAATTTTGATGGGTAAAACCCACAACAAGTTTCAATTCATCAAGATGCAATTTCTAAAGACAAATACATATTGATTCAAAGACCAGAAGCAATCGAGAGTGAACTGCAATCGAATTTCGAAATGATAAATAATGATATTTGATCCAGTCATAAATATATAGACGGTGCCCACAAATCCTGAACTAATCAACCTTTAAGAATTTACATCATCGAATTTCGATCTGAAGATCAAATACAGATCTAACACTTAAATTCAGGACCACCAAGTCAAATCAAAGTTAAAAGCTACAATTTCAGCTACAAATTCCCAATTTAACCTAAACCCTAAATACTCAAAATCGATTCATCATGAAAATCGAAAGGAGATTAGACATATGCTGACCATAGATGGGTTTGGACGATCGAAAATTGGCTATGGAAGCTTCAAAAAGGCTCGGTGGCTCTGAAGCAAAACGGATTTGTCAGAAATCAGCAACATGTTGGGATGAGACATTGGCTATGAAAACAGCGACTCTGGCAATCAATGGCTAGATGGCTAGTTTCTTTTTCGAAGAAAACTGCCCACCATTAACAAGATTTTTCAATATAACAAGAAAGTGAAAAGCAGCAACCTAAAAGATAATATAAAGGCATGTGAAATGTGATTGGGCCAAGCCTGATTCATTCAGAAAAGCCTAAATGACCTAATGTGGTTCGTATGTGGAAAATTCTTCAAACAAACAAAGCACGACCCACTAAAACAAGCAATTTGGAAGCCCATATCATTCCACAATAACACAAGCTCCGAGGGGAAAATGATAACCCATAAAAATATAGTTCAAGTCATGGGTCGTCAGAGTTTACATCGTTGGAATTCATACGTGCTACTTAGCATCGGGTCATCTATCATCAGGACATCAAACGACCTAAGGCTCAGATCATTCTCCTGCTATGGATCATGTTGCTACTCGTCAAATCGTGACATCTTAGGCAGCACAATGCCCAGGTCGTATAACACATGTGAAAATGTCAGGTCGTTGCCCCATTAGGTCACTCACATGAAAAAGCTGGTGGCTCGTTCTAGAGTTGGGTTGTTCCACAACCTAACTAAACAAACAAGTCATCTCATGTATACATGAGCCCAGGTCATCATAAAACATGTTGAACTTGTGTATATGGATCAGATCGTGGCTCAACAAGTCGTTCTGCGGCCTATAATGTTAGACTGTTTCATGAAGAACAGGAAGCAAGTCGGTTCGTTCGCGGCCTGGGGTGTTAGGTCATTCGACGAACTAAGAGCCTACACACCTAATATCTGAACCTCCCTACCTCATCACCACACCTATAAATACCCCCACATTTCCACCATGAAAGGGACCGATTTTTCCCAGCACGAAATGCTGCCAAACTCATTTCTCAACAACTCCGAATCATTCAAATCACCATTAAACCTCTTTCAAGCTTCGATTCAATATCTCAATCATCATGAAAACATCAAAGATTGTCTAAGTGCTCAATTGTTAAAGATCTACTCCAATAATCATCACAATCAAAGAGATCTCACCATTTCCATGGTGGATCCGAGGGAATCAAGAGATTATAGAGAAGAAGTAGAGAAAATTGTGTAAAAGAGAGAAAATGAGAAAATTAATAGAAATCACATACCTTATAATATTGAAAATGATAATGAAAGCTCTCTTCAAAGTAGGCATAGGTCAGATCTAGGCCAAACCACTATAAATTCCTGTCTTTTTACTGCTTTTGTGTTTGTGTTTTCCCGCATTATAGATCTAAACAGTTTTGAAGTGCTTGCACATCTCATAGGGTGTTAGTATTCTATTTTTTGACATTAATAGTATGTGTGTAATAGAGTTTGCAAACAGTATAATTTATGCAAACACACAGTATATATTATGTTAGGAGTGATCGTAGTTTTGGATAATTAATGCGAACATGAGATTTGTGCTTATGCGAAAACGCGAATTGATTTGGTGTATAAACGATTTTGATAGGTATCGTCATAGTTAGAATTCAATAAATTGTAAAAATATATAATTTAGTACATATGTAATAAAACAGTAAAATATAAACAAATTACATATTTAAACTTAATATAAACAAATATTTAAACCCTTAAATATTATTTGGTCCCATCGAACAAGTGTTCTATATGATCGTTATATGGATATTTGATTTTTTTACAAAATGGACATCTCTATTCATTTGATACATCATTTGTTGGGGCTGTCTCTGTATTGGAAAATTTACAAACACTATAAAGTAATTATATTTTGTAAATCATATCACTTGAAATGTTTCATAAAATTTCTACAGAATATCCTTAACATTCCTTATGTACATGCGTTTGTGTACGATACAAGGAACACGGGGGAAACGCTGCTAAAATTTTGTGAAATCATTTAAAATGATTTGATTTACAGAATGTAATTACAATTGTATTTGTAATGGGAAGTAGGGTGACCGACCATCAAAGAAAACACATAACTGTCAATGAACCAAAAAATTGTTTATTTAAAATAAAGTTTATAAAAAAATATAAATTTTAGTTTATGTTTACTGAATCAACAATTAAAATTTAAACAAAATTTAAAATGAACGATTAATATTTTTTTTACTTCATTATAGGTTTTAAAGTAGGAGAAACGGTCAATTATTTTATTGATCAGAGCTGGATGTATCAAAGAAGGGAAATTAGTGGTGCAATAAGTGAACATTTTCTAAACTGGGTACGAGTATTCATTGAATTTGCTTTAAATAATATTGGAAATGATGAAGAAATTCGTTGCCTATGTAGTAGGTGCAAATTGTTGAACTATTTAATATCGAATATGACTAAGGTTCATTTGTGCGAATATAGTTTCGTACCCAATATTTGTTGTGGGATTGTCACGGAGAAACTGTAGCCCCTAATAATCAAGAATAGTCGGTGAAGGTCATTAGTGATGAAGTTAGTACGAAACTCATAGAACATATGGTCAAAGATGAAGCATGATCAATGTTCCCTACTGTTGAAATTGATAACGATGATGTTAACGTCGAAGACGACCCAAATGTTGGAGCAAAAAAATTATAATATATTGGATCATGCTTAAAAAAACCACTATGGAAAGAATGTACAAGCGACACTCAATTATCGGTAACTGCAGAATACATTTCAGTGGAATCAAAATACAACCATACGGAAGTTGGATTTACGGCTATTATTCAAGCTGCTTAACGCCATATGTCATCCGATAATTTAATGTGCGAAAATTATTATGAAGTGAAAAACCTTATGTCATTTTTCGGCTCGTCGTACCAAAAAATAGATACATGTTTAAATGGTTGCATGTTGTATTGGATAGAAGACATCAATCTTAGAAATTGTAAAATATGTAATCAAGAAAGATACAAACACAGAAAAAAGAAGGGAAAAGAAATTATGTACTAGCGTATGCATTATGTACCCATCACCCCTAGACTTCAATGGTTACATGCACCGTCTATAATATCGCATCATATCAAATGGCACAGTGTGAGAACACCTCAAAAAGGTACGTTGATACACACATCCAATGAAGAAGCATGGAAATAGTTTGACAAGAAATATCCTGATATCGCAACGGAGAGCCACAACATTAGACTAGTTTTTTGTACTTCTCAGTTTGGTTCTAAATATTAATCTTGGACTATAATAATCACACCTTACAATCCATCCCCGTGGATGTGTATGAAAACTTTATATATGTTTTCTCACAACCTTCGTCCCTGGCCCTGATGATCCAACATAGGGTATTGATGTTTACTTACAACCGTTAATCGAAGAGTTGAAGAAAAAATGGTATATATATGCAATGCTTTCGGATTGGGGTACAACCGATTGTTTTACTTGTCCCTATTGCATGGAAGAAACACAAGCATTTTCCTCGCATGGGAATACAATTTCGTGGTTTGATTATCATCGATGCTTTCTTCATATTAATCATCCTTTTAGAAGAGACAAAAAACTTCACGGCTAATAAACATGAGACTCTACGACCACCAACGGTTTGGTCATGCGAGGATATATATGAACTTGTAAAAGTTTATTCAAAGATATATGAAACTATACAACAAACAGAAATTCAAGGAAAATTGATGGTTCATAATTGGTGCAAACAGAGTATATTCTGGGATTGCCTTATTAGAAAAATATCTTAATCCGTCATAACATTGACATGATGCATAACGAGAAAATGTACTTGATAATGTGTTTAATACAGTTTTGAATGTGAAGGGAAAGATTAAGGACGATCTGAAATTTAGACATGATATAGAGGAAATATGCAATCGTCCAAAGTTTCATATGAATAATGTAATATATCATTTTTTTGTTTGCAGTATTTACGAATCACAAAATCCAAATGATAATTTAAGCAAAGATTTCAGTACTTGATTTTCGAACTACGTTTCTGATCCTACAAATCATGCGCTTGATGTAGGACTGAAACATTTGGCAATTGGAGCGAAAAATTAACATGTACCCAATATTTTTTGTTAATAGATACAAATTCAACACCAAATAATACGATGCTGAAAAAGTAACAAAATACTGGTGTAACAGCCCGCGTTTTACGTATCAAAAGATCGTAAAATATTTTTATTTTATTCCCTAAGGGTTAGATCATTCTCATATTTTAATATGTTGCTTATGGGGATGTGAGACATCCCCATAATTTTTACAAATTTTGTTTGAGACCATTTTGCCCCTATCCGTCTTGTACAGAGGATAACTTTTTGACTCATGTCGAATCAAAGGGTGAGACCCGTTCCATTGGAAAGGAAATGATGATTGCCTTTCTGTAGAGTAGTTACATTAAGGATTTAGCTCAGAGGTTTGGGAGAAATCGCTATTTTAAGGTTTTTCAGTTGGTTATTCAGGATTTTAAGAGCCTTAATGGTCAGATTTGAGGAGGCCTATTAGTGGGGAGGTGGAAACTATAAATAGGGGTACGGGATATGGGCAATGGTTTTAGTTTCTCTATTCTCTCATTAGGTGGCCTATGTTTCTCCTTCCTCTAACACCTTTCCATCATTAAAATCGAGATCTAAGCTTAGGAAATCGAAGATCTACATCATTGGAGGCTAGATCAACATCGTTTCAAGGGAAAATTGATCAAATCAAAGAGTTTAGATTGAGTTCCTTACTGTCCGGATTCGCCTTGCACTATTTTTGCTTTGTTTTGGAGAATTGGTGAGTGATATGCATCTCTCACATGGACTCACTCAAGTGTATAAGTAGATGATCATGTTTTTCATCAAATTCAAGTGTTTTCTCATAGATCCATTCATCGGTAAGTCCATTTTCGTATGTATCACCTTATGATCTAATTTAGCAAGATTAAACCGGTAATCCTTATGCCATTTGATATGATTTTGCAAGTTAGATCTATAATTTTGTTCACATGATCATTCATTATAATTTTGGAGTGATTTGCATAATTTTGGTGAAAATTGTCGTATTCATGTTCAAGATGGTTTCATACCATGTTTGTGGCCATATTTGATGATTTGGACATGTTGGTTTCGTCAAATTTATCGTTTGGCGAAGTTTTGGTCGAAATCAAAGTTGCACTAGGGTGGCGCAAGTTTTGGGTCGGTCGAGGTTGGGTCGGTCGGGCCAAAAATCATGTCTTGGGAAACGAAATAGAAGATGGGTCGATTCAATATCATGGTTGTTCAGTCTCATTTCGGTCGGGTCGGTCTGGATGTGGGTCGGTCGACCAGGCTGGGGCGTTTAGTCTGGGGTCGGTCAATTTAATAATGGAATTCGGATCGGTCCTTGGTGAAACAACCTGGTTGGTCGAGCAGTTAGCTTGGGTCGGTCTCTCCGGGGCTTGTCGGTTGCTCCTGGTCGGGTCAGTCGGCCGTGGTGATGGAGATGACTGGGGTTTGGGTCGGCCAAAAAGGGACTGGGTCGGTCGGTAATGGGTCAGTCGGCCTATATATGTTAAATGATTTTAACAGCGCTTCTAAACGCTGTGGTGATTAGCATAAGTGTTTCTTCAGCAAATTGATATGGTGATATGCATTGTTTCAGACCTCGTGGTTGATATTTCTTTGGTTTGAAAGTGGTGATAACTTCGAAGTGAATTCCATGGGGGGATGGCAAAGTGAAGTGATTTGTTCGTCGGATGTGACGAATGCGGAAACGACTCAAGGATGTATTGAGTTCATGTGATGTAGTGGCTCTAAAGTTCTCTGAGCTTATGAACAGTCGTAATTGATAACGACTAGATATGCAAAGGCCAAGGATATTTCATTGTCATATGTTCTAGCAGGCTCAAAGCCGGGGTACAACTGAAGACCGGTTGTAGGTCAAGTTCCCTGAGCGTCGTGTATGGCTTAGACACGTGTTGTTATAGCGTGTGGAGTTTTGCTAGAACCGGGGAATCGTGTATGGTCCTTGACAATTGTTGGCAAATGTTTTAACCAGCATATGATTAACGATGGTTCCAAAACAAGGTGGGCGATGATAGCCAGAGTCAGTCATGTACGTTTGGATGCTTGGTTGTTTTGGTTGTACCGTCTCACGGAGATTATCTGACTTCGAATGAAGTGTCTTTTGAGTGCTTGTCTGATATTGGTTTCGGCCTTTAGGGCTTGTGCTCAAGGGATGCCAAGTTCGATTAGGGTGGTTTTTGTGAGATATAACTAGATGTTGTATGAGTTGCTTTTTCCATGTATTAATTGTTGTTCGAATTCCCATGGTTGTTCGAATTCCTATCGCTAATTTGATGCCCCTTTGGATTTATGGATTGTAAAGGCTATCACTGCCAGGTGTGGGGAAAGCAGGAGTAAGTTCTTCTCTGGAGTTGGGTAGATTAGTTGTTCATCTATCAATTCTCATATACTTTATTGATGAAGTTTGTTAGCTGTCTTATCGCTCACTAAGACTGTTGTCTGACTTAAGGTTTTATGTTTCCCTCTTATTACCTTGGGTTGTTCATCCGATTGTTGGATGGGTGTAACACCCCGTATTTTCTATGTTCATACGAGTAACAAATGAGGGAATAATTATATTGTAACCGAATAATTAAGGGAAATGGGCTATGCCATTGCGTTCGTCTTGAAATTCTGCTTGGAATAGAGTCCAAGTTTGTGTAAATCGGACGCCGTATGAAGAAGATATGGCCTTCAGAAGTTTCAGCCCGAAATTCAAAACAGACAGGACCCAGGTCGACACTAGAGTCAACCTGGGGGTCGACCTACCTACACAAGTCGACATGAGGGTCGACCTGGGTATACAGGTCGACACTAGGGTCGACCTCCCCCCTGTTTTCCAGATCTGGAGACAGATCCATTTTTCTGCACCTGGACGCCTTTCTGACCAGATTCGTGACCCCTATGCTATTTAAACACCCCCAAACCTAGCTTTCTCTGCACACAATTTCATTCTGCCTATACTCTGCCTCAATTCTAATTAAAAATAAAAAATGGCGTCGCTACCCTGCTGGAATCAAAACTAGGATTAATGCATCTTCTTCCAAACTGAATATAATTAAAAGAGAATCAAGTTAAAGCTTCAAGTTGGACCGTAGGCATTTTGCTTGAAGCAACGTCACGCGGATCATAGCAAATCGCCACAACGCTATCCTATTATCCTCTTCTAAACCGATCACAGTAAGTTCGGTTATTCCTTAGATTTGAACGTGTAATTGGAATTGTGAATGTAATGAATCAAAATATAGAACTATACCAATTTGCAAGTTAATTATCTTTGATTCGTGCTTGTGTCAAATCTAACGTCATCTATGCCTTTGGATATGATTCTCGATTGTGGCCTAGAACTTATTCTGGCTAGTTGCCAATGACTATGATTATGGGACTTTTGCCTAAGACTATGACTATGAAACTGTTGCCCATGAAAGTATCGCCTATGACTGTGATCCATGACAAAGAGACTATTACATATGACTATGACTATAAGACTGTTGCCTATGACTATGACTATGATTCATAATTTTGAGACTATTGCATATGATTCATGACTATGAGACTATTACCAAGATTTATGACTATGAGACTATTGCCTATGACACTGGTTAAGAAATTATTGTGATTAGTCGCCCATGACTATTGTGGTTAATTGCCTATGACTGTTGCAGTTAGTTGCTTATGACTATTCCCATTATTACAAATAACCGATCATGTTGTACCATGGACTGGCATTATGTTGGACCAAATCACCTATGCCTATTCCCTTGATCATGTGAATCTCATATTTATTATGTAACTTCGCTAGTTTATTCCTATTCACTATTATGTACATCAAATCCACTGGAACCATTATTTTTGTATTTGGTTCATTCTTGCATGGCTATTCTTTTATGTCAATTCTCGTGCTTATCCCATATTCCTTGCTTTGATACTATTAGTATCATTTCATGAGTACTTAGAAACTTGTGAAATCATGTTATACATACGATTATGGCGCGGGAATTTGGGCGTAGCTTAATTAAGTTAGTTTGGCATAATAAATATGTTTGCATAGTCTAAATTAGCTATAATAGTGAATGATTTACATGCATATTAGACTTGGGCATAAATTGATAATTTAATTGGCCGCAAAGTGTGTTATTGGCCTGTAAACCAAGTTTTGGACATAAACGATAAACTAGAATATTAAATCTAGTTTTGACATGAACCGTAAACTGAAATATTAATCCAGACAAGGGCGGAATTGAAAAAGGGGAATATTAAATCTAAATTGGTATAAACTGCAAGTTGGGTTAGTTAATAGTAAATCGAGTTTTGGGCATAGAATATGCTAATTTGCATGACAGATGAATATGATCTAGGCTAAACTAATTTACGGAAAATTTACATAAATAGTAAATATGTAAATTTAGTAAAAGACGAATATGCCTAACCCGAGGTTAGACTGAGTTGTGGTGTAAAACTGCCCGAAACCGACCGGCACATCCAGTGACCACAACAATACCTGGCTAATGTGGGTGGTTAGTGCATCAAGCCCAGAAAGACCCGAGGTTAGACTGAGTTGTGGTGTAAACCTGCCCGGAACTAATCGACACATCCAGTAACCACAACAATATCTGTCTAATGTGAGCGGTTGGTGCTTTAATTAATTAATTAATTAAGGCTCATGAATCCAGCTAGAAATGCTGAGGTTAAGTAATTAGGGAAGCACTTAACCGTAATAACATGTTAACTAGGCAAGTGGGTGAGGTTAAGTAAAATTTAGAATAATTAAGCAGAAGATAAGGTTAAGTAACTAGGGTAACACTTAATCAAAATATATAATGACATGACATGGGGTTAAGTAGTACAAGAGGAAAACACTTAACCAATTATATAACATGATGTATGGGAAGGGTTAAGTTAACATGGGAACAACACTTAACCAATATAACACGAATTGAGGTAGGGTCAAGTCAACACCAAAAGGAAACACTAAACCAACATGACGTGACGGGTGGATGGGTTAAGTTAACTTGAATTGATTAATGACACTTGACCAGTATAACCTGATGAGCTAATGGGGTTAAGTTAAATGGGGAATACTTAACCAATATAACCTGATGACTGAACAAGGTTAAGTTAATAGATCACACTTAACCAATCCAACATGATAAGCAAGAAAGGTTAAGTTAATAAGAACCACTTAACCAACACGATTTGACTTGTAGAAGGTTAAGTACACGTCATGGAGGTGGGTAATATTAGTAAATATAGGCCCACAAACTTAACTGTTAAGAAAACATGCTAGAATCGGTGGGAGGGTTAAGTACATCTCGTATAGGTGGGTAATATTTGTATATATAGGCCCACAAACTTAACCAGCAGGAAACCCTAGTAACGGAGACCCATTTCAGTAGTAACCCACTTAGATATATCATGGTACTCTGAAACTAGGCAAGGTGGGGCACGATTACTGGGCTGAGTATAAGCGGTCAAAAATAGCGGCAGGGGGTACGCCAGTGAAGGTTTCGACGGTTTACGGGCGTGCACGTACTCCGGAGTGGAAAAAGCAGGCACTGGGTACCAGTAGTTATACATTGTGCATCTTGAATCGTGTCGGGTCGCTATCATAAGGCTTGATACACCTTATGGTGGGGCCAGCACAGAGTATCTACATGCGAGAGAGGGCCGACTGACATAGACACATGGAAACTTAATGCAAGTAGGTAGCACAATCCTTAGTTGGACCTAGGTCGCGTAAACCCTGAATCCGAGAAGCGTTCAATAGGTAGCATAAACCCCAGTGGCCATAGGCAGCATAAACCCTGGTTGAATCTAGTAAGCACTCGATAGTAAGTCCTATATTAGATCTAGGTAATAAACGGAATCCCCATAATAGAAGCACACCTGATGGCAACCGCAAATACGGGGATTGGGATCACGTTATCATTTGATCATAGATTACTAGTTTGAACACCAGTTAGGTTGTGCAGAGATATAGAAATCAGCATAACAGGGTAGTCACGAAGCAGAGAAGGAGTAGAAGCGCATTCAGTTTATCAGTATATCCAGTTTATCAGTACATTCAGTTTATTCTGCCATATCATATCCCTTGCTTATCCCATGTTATCTTGTTACTATGGTTTAGTATTATATTTAGTTTATTCATGTCATGACCCATTTCCTCGTTTAAATGCTAAGAATTACTGAGCTTACCAGACTTATGTCTGACCTAGTTTGCTTTCGCCTCTTTTCTTTCGTCCCCCCCCCCAGGTAGTCAAGGAGGGAATAGCTCAGCTTAGTTTGGACCACATCTCCTTCCAAGCTTGAAGATCAGCCGAAGTCTTGCTTGGATTCTCTTTTCCATTGCTATGGCTGGCTTATGCTACATTGGGGAATATAAATGTTATTTTATGCTTCTTTATTCTGTTATGTAAGACAGATACTCTGGCATTGGAAAACAATTGTTCTGTTTTATCAATGAAGTAAAATTTTATTTTCCGCTGTTTAAATTTGTCTGTCTTGTAATTTATCTGCATCTTTTACCTAGAGAGCTCCACCGAAGTTAAGGCATTCCCTTTATGAGTCGACCTCCCCCCTGTTTTCCAGATCTGGAGACAGGATTTTCCGGAAAGCGAGTGCATGCTCTCACCGCCAGCATACTTGAGAGAGAGAGGTAGTAATATTTCGCTTGAAAGAGTTTTTCCTTTTTTATTATCCTGTTAGTACTCCTTCCGATTTTAGAGCTTCACATCCGTATATATCTACTTCCATAGTTGAGTCTCTGCACCCTGGATATTGTGTAGTAGAGGATCCCATTATAGTCTCGAATCCAATTTGCTGGTTCAGCCCATCTATCTTTGACTTGTGAGGATTTGAGAATAGCTATATTTATGCTTATGTGTTTGGGCTATGGGTTGATTCTAGGCATTGATTTGTTAGTTAGTAATTATGAAACAAGGGTAGTTAGACTTTCGACTTGCCTCGAGAATACCCTTGAGATTTTGTACGATCCTAAGGGATCAGTTTGTCTTAGCTACCTAGAATCACTTTATTTATCTATTGATGATTTCGATCCGTTGGAGTAGTCAATGAGTACGCAAGGTGTTTTGATTAGGGTAGGGGTTTTCCCCCTAAAATTTGAGACAGACTTCTGCATGTATCTAGATGACACTGCAAAGCCAGTTATGCGATCAATGATAATTCTGGAGCAAGATTGGCAAGGATAGCCAGAGTCGGTAAAGTGCTCATTTGTTTGGTTGTTTTATTAGTATCATCTCACATAGATTGTCCAAATTCGAAGGAGGTATCCCTTGGGTGCTTGTCTGATATTGGTTTAGGCCTTTGGTGCTTGTACTTGAGGGATGTCAAGTTCAACTAGGATGGTTTGCATGAGAAATAAATGGTTGGGGCTTGCACCCTAAGTTAGACTGACCTTAAGAGAGGTAATAAGCACATAGTAACCATTAGCTTTAGACTCTCAGATTTAGTAGGGTTAAGTTAATTTTAGAACCCTTAACCAATTTAACATGTTAATTAGATAACTAGTTGCAAGTGTTTGCTAGTGGTTGCTCGTGGAAGCATATACACACATTAGGCACTAGATCGGCTTAGCCACTTCCATGTTTGCATATGCATTTGTATACGGATTAAAACTTGATGTGTTATCATATGGATGTTGCATATGGATGAATGAATATGCACGCATATAGTACTTACATGACTAGGGATAATTGCATACATGATGGACTCATGGCACTCACATAATTCGCATTAAGGAGGTCAACTGAATCAGTAGACAGCCTGATTTTACATTAGATAAAGACATGTACACACACTATGCATAGAATCATGAAAGCATTAGAAATCCTTTTAGGGACAACGAATGCCTGTGATTGAATGGTTAGTAGATGGATGTTGGATGTTAGGATACGTTCTTCTTAACTTGAAGATTTCGGGGACGAAATCCTTTAAGGAGGGGAGAATGTAACACCCCATATTTTCTGTAAACGTTAATGTTACAAATTAAAGTACAAATAATTTTTAGAAGAAGAATTAAGGGAAATAGGTTATGCCATTGCGTTCGTCTCGAAATTCTGCTTGAGATAGAGTCCTAGTTTGCGTAAATCGGACTCCGTATGAAGGAGTTATGGCGTTCAGAAGTTTCAGCAAAAATTCAGAACTAGCTCACAACTTCTCTACATCTATACTCTGCTCTAATTCTAATTAAAATAATATATAAATCTAAGAAAAGATTATGCTGCTCAAGTTTTTCAAGAAGAGATTTAAATCAAGTTAAAGCTTCAAGAAGGGAGTCAAAGGCTAGTTCAACGGCTTCGAGCAACGCCACGCAAATCATGGCAAATCACCACAACGCTATCTTGTTATCCTTTTCTAAAACTGATCAATGTAAGTCAGATACTTTTTAGATTTGAACGCCAAGATCTATTTGTGACATGAAATCAAATGGATATGAGAATATGCCTGATCCTTTCATTTGAATCTATGTTTGTACTTGCCTTTGGACCTGATTCAGGACTATTGTGATTCATTACCAAGGAGATATGCCTATGCCTATGACTATGAAAATAAGACTATGCCTATGACTATGAACATAAGACTATGCCTATGACTATGAACATATATGCCTATGACTATGATCATAAGACTGTTGCCTATGACTATGACTATGATTCATAAATTTGGGACTATTGCCTATGATTCATGACTATGAGACTATTACCTATGACTGTGATTGAGAAACTATCGTGGTTAGTCGTACATGACATGAATTAACTGGATACAAGACATAACCATAGCAATAAGGACAACAAGATAACAAAGGATAAGCATAAGATATGATAAGGCAAGATAAACTGGATGCGCTTCTACTCTTTCTCTGCCTCGCCACTACCCTGTTATTCGGATTTCTATGTCTCTGTACCGCCTAACTAGTGTCCCAACTAGTCATCTTTATACAATGATAATAATTACAACGTGATCCCAATCCCCGCAATTATGGTAGCCTTCAGGTGTACATCGATTATGAGGATTCCACCTTAATCAGCCCAATTGCCATGAATATGTTCGATGTACCCTTACTACCCTAACGATCGGCTCCCTACTCGCATATTCACATGTGTCATACGACCCCCACTTGATTGTAGATACCTATGCCGGACCCACCATGGGGTGTATCAAGTCCCATGGTAGTGACCCGACACAACTCTAGAGTGCATAGTGTATACTACTAATACCCAGTGCCTGCTTTTTCTGCTTCGGAGTGTGTGCATGCCCGCACTCCGTTAGAACCTACACTGCTGCACCAACCGCCGTCGCTTTACACTACAACTCAGTCTAACCTCGGGCTCTTATTGGGCTCAATGCATTAGCCTCTCACATTAGATAGGTATTGTTGTGGTCACTGGATGTGTCGGTCGGTTCCAGGCAGTTTTACACCACAACTTAGTAGGTTAACGGGAATAGGCATAAGCCACTAACTACAATAGTTAAGCCTAATCTAGATTTAATGTTCCTATTTAGAATAGTTAATCTAGATTTAATGTAACACCCCATATTTTCTGTAAACGTTAATGTCAAAAATCAAAGTATACTTAATTTTTAAGGGAAGAATTAAGGGAAACGGGCTACGGCATTGCGTTCGTCTCGAAATTCTGCTTGGAATAGAGTCCAAGTTTGCATAAATCGGACTCCGTATAAAGAAGATATGGCCTTCAGAAGTTTCAGCCCGAAATTCAAAACAGACAGAACCCAGGTCGACACTAGGGTCGACCTGGGGGTTAACCTACCTACACAGGTCGACACTAAGGTCGACCTGGGGGTCAACCTGGGTATACAGGTCGACACTAGGTTCGACCTCCCCTATGTTTTCCAGATCTGGAGACAGATCCATTTTTCTGCACCTAGGCGCCTTTTCTGACCAGATTCGTGACCCCTATGCTATTTAAACACCCCCAAAACCTAGCTTTCTCTCCACACAATTTCATTCTGCCTATACTCTACCTCAATTCTAATTAAAAATAAAAAAAATGGCGTCGCTACTCTACTAGAATCAAAACTAGGATTAATGCATCTTCTTCCAAACTGAATAGAATTAAAAGTGAATCAAGTTAAAGCTTTAAGTTGGACCGTAGGCATTCTTCTTCAAGCAACATCACGCAAATCATAGCAAATCGCCACAATGCTACCTTATTATCCTCTTCTAAACCGATCACTGTAAGTTAGGTTATTCCTTAGATTTGAACGTGTAATTGGAATTGTGAATGTAATGAAACAAAATATAAAACTATACCAATTTGCAAGTTAATTATCTTTGATTCGTGCTTATGTCAAATCTAAAGTTATCTATGCCTTTAGATCTGATTCTCGATTGTGGCCTAGAACTTATTGTGGCTAATTTCCAATGACTATGATTATGGGACTTTTGCCTAAGACTATGTCTATGAAACTATCACCTATAAAGCTATCGCCTATGACTATGACTATGACTATGAAACTATTGCCTATGAAGCTATTGCCTATGATTATGACTATGAATATGAAACTATTGCCTATGAAGCTATTGCCTATGACTATGACTATGAATATGAGACCTTTGTCTAAGACTATGGCCATGAACTGTCACCTATAAAATTATTGCCTACGACTATGAATCATAACTATGAGACTATTGTCTATGACGTTGGTTAAGAAATTATTGTGATTAGTCGCCTATGACTATTGTGGTTAATTGCCTATGACTATTGCAGTTAGTTGCTTATGACTATTCCCTTTGTGAGTGACCTTAACGGAGGTGGGGTGTTTCACCTGGTATCAGAGCTAAAGGTTACCGGATCAGATAAAAAGATTTGAAAAATTATTTTCAAAACAGTTTTAAAAGAAGCATCTTCAAAAGAAAAGTTTTGCTTTAAAGGCATACTCCCCAAAGCCATATGCATTATCTTTTGATCCTCCGTTTGAGTCCTTGTTTCCTTCTTTCCTGAGTCTCCGGGGATCCTGGCTTTCTGGGAGGTAACCTCATCGCGACTTTGTTCCGTAGGCTTGATGAGACTACGACACTTGTCAAAGGGAAAATAAGTGCCTAACTTCCATCTGTAGCCGTAATTTTCTTTCGAGCTTTGTAGGATTCTCCGTGCGATGGAGGCAGCTTCCGAGAGACATGTCAACAAGCTACACAAAGGTGGCAAAGTTGAGGGGGTTTGGCTAAGGAGCACAACACAAGGATGAAGAACCCATGGATATGGACTTGGTTCACAAAGGAGGGGAGGATAGAATAGTAAAACCTAAAACAAGAGGAAGTATCTTTATTCTGGTATAACAGGTCGTATAATTAAGGGCAAGGGCAAGAACTAGGGACATGATTTTACGGAAGGCGAGTGCATGCTCTCACCGCCAGCGTACCTAGGAGAGAGAGGCAGTAAGATTTCGGTTGAAAGTGTTTTTCCTTTTTGATTATCCTGTTAGTACTCCTTCCGATTTTAGCACTTCACACCCGTATATATCTGCTTCCATGGTTGAGTTTCTGCACCCTAGATATTGTGTAGTAGAGGATCCCATTATAGTCTCGAATCCAATTGCTGGATCAGCCCATCTATCTTTGACTTGTGAGGATTTGAGAATAGCTATATTTATGCTTATGTTTTTTGGGCTATGGGCTGATTCTAGGCATGGATTGGTTAGCTAGAAATTGTGAAACGAGGGTAGTTAGACTTTTTAGTTGCCTCGGGAATACCCTCGAGATTTCGTGCGTTCCTAAGGGATCAGTTTGTCTTAGCTACCTAGAATCACTTTATTTATCTATCGACGATCTTCGATCCGTAGGAATAGTCCATGAGTACGCAAGATTGATTAGGGTAGGGGTTTTCCCCCTAAAACTTGAGACAGACTTCCGCATGTATCTAGATGACACTGCAAAGCCAGTTATGCGATCAATGATAATTCTGGAGCAAGATTGGCGAGGATAGCCAGAGTCGGTAAAGTGCCCAATTGTTTGGTTGTTTTGTTAGTATCATCTCACATAGATCGTCCAAGTTCGGAGGAGGTATCCCTTGGGTGCTTGTTTGATATTGGTTTAGGCCTTTGGGGCTTGTACTTGAGGGATGTCGAGTCCGACTAGGATGGTTCGCGTGAGAAATAAATGATTGGAGCTGGCACCCTAAGTTAGACTGACCTTAAGAGAGGTAAAAAGCACATAACAACCATTAGCTTTAGACCCTCAGATTTGTAACATGATGGAAGGGTGGTTCGACTACATTGGATACCCTCTAGCACAGTGAGTGACCAAGGCCCTATCTTTACTAGTGAGTTATGGAAATGGAGGGCAAGAAGCTTCGCAACCATGAAGTTAGGGTACAGTGGAGAGAAGCTCACGAAGATGCAACTTAAAAGACTGAAGGCTAGATACGCATCATACCCTTTTTAGGGTATATCCTTGATCTCTCTTTTTCTGTAGAGTTTGTTTGCATGACTAGTCTTTATATTTTAAGTATATCCTCTCGATCCTATCCTCCTTAAGTAGAAGCCAATGGATGTAAACATGTGTTTGTGATATGTTATGTTTGGTGGATGCAAGTGGTTACAAGTGTTTACTAGTGGTTGCTCGTGGATGCATATACACACATTAGGCACTAGATCGGCTCAGCCACTTCCATGTTTGCATATGCATATATGCATTTGTATATGGATTAAAACTTGATATGTTATCATATGGATATTGCATATGGATGAATAAATATGCACGCATATAGTACTTACATGACTAGGGATAATTGCATACACGATGGACTCATGGCACTGACATAATTCGCATTAAGGAGGTCAACTGAATCAGTAGACCGCCTAATTTTACATTAGATCAGGACATGTACACATACTAGGCATAGAATCATGAAGCATTAGAAATCCTTTTAGGGACAATGGATGCATGTGATTGAATGGTCGAGTAGATGAATGCTGGATGTTAGGATACATTCTTCTTAACTTGAAGATTTCGGGGACGAAATCCTTTAAGGAGGGGAGAATGTAACACCCCGTATTTTCTGTAAACGTTAATGTCACAAATCAAAGTATACTTAATTTTTAAGAGAAGAATTAAGGTAAAAGGGCTACGCCATTGCGTTCGTCTCGAAATTCTTCTTGGAATAGAGTCCAAGTTTGCGTAAATCGGACTCCGTATGAAGAAGAAATGGCTTTCAGAAATTTTAGCCCGAAATTCAAAACAGACAGGACCCAGGTCGACACTAGGGTCGACCTGAGGGTCGACCTACCTACACAGGTCAACACTAAAGTCGACCTGGGGGTCGACCTGGGTATACAGGTCGACACTAGGGTCGACCCTAGGGTCGACCTCCCCCCTGTTTTCCAGATTTGGAGACAGATACATTTTTCTGCACCTGGACGCCTTTCTAACCAGATTCGTGACCCCTATGCTATTTAAACACCCCCAAACCTAGCTTTCTCTCCACACAATTTCATTCTGCCTATACTCTGCCTCAATTCTAATTAAAAATAAAAAAGTGCGTCGCTAGTCTGTTGGAATCAAAACTAGGATTAATGCATCTTCTTCCAAACTGAATAGAATTAAAAGAGAGTCAAGTTAAAGCTTCAAGTTGGACCGTAGGCATTCTGCTTCAAGCAACGTCACGCGAATCATAGCAAATCGCCACAATGCTATTTTATTATCCTCTTCTAAACCGATCACAATAAGTTCGGTTATTCCTTAGATTTGAACGTGTAATTGGAAATGTGAATATAATGAATCAAAATATAGAACTATACCAATTTGCAAGTTAATTATCTTTGATTCGTGCTTGCGTCAAATCTAACATTATCTATGCCTTTGGATCTGATTCTCGATTGTGGCCTAGAACTTATTTTGCCTAATTGACAATGACCATGATTATGGGACTTTTGCCTAAGACTATGACTATGAAACTGTTGCCCATGAAAGTATCGCCTATAACTGTGATCCATGATAAAGAGACTATTACATATGACTATAAGACTGTTGCCTATGACTATGACTATGATTCATAATTTTGAGACTATTGCATATGATCCATGACTATGAGACTATTACCAATATTTATGACTATGAGACTATTGCCTATGACATTGGTTTAGAAATTATTGTGATTAGTCGCCCATGACTATTGTGGTTAATTGCCTATGACTGTTGCAGTTAGTTGCTTATGACTATTCCCATTATTACAAATAACCGATCATGTTGTACCTTGGACTGGCATTATGTTGGACCAAATCACCTATGCCTATTCCCTTGATCATGTGGATCTCATATTTATTATGTAACTTCGCTAGTTTATTCCTATTCACTATTATGTACATCAAATCCATTGGAACCATTATTTTTGTATTTGGTTCATTCTTACATGGCTATTCTTTTATGTCAATTCTCGTGCTTATCCCCTATTCCTTGCTTTGATACTAGTAGTATCATTTCACGAGTACTTAGAAACTTGGGAAATCATGTTATACGTACGATTATGGCACGGGAATTTGGGCGTAGCTTAATTAAGTTAGTTTGGCATAATAAATATGTTGGCATAGTCTAAATTAGCTATAATAGTGAATGATTTACATGCATATTAGACTTGGGCGTAAATTGATAAATTTAATTGGCCGCAAAGTGTGTAATTGGCCTGTAAACCAAGTTTTGGACATAAACGGTAAACTAGAATATTGAATCTAGTTTTGACATGAACTGTAAATTGAAATATTAATCCAGACCAGGTCGGAAATGAAAAAGGGGAATATTAAATCTAAATTGGTATAAACTGCAAGTTGGGTTGGTTGATAGGTAAATCGAGTTTTGGGCATAGAATATGCTGATTTGCATGACAAATGAATATGATCTAGGCTAAATTGATTTACAGAAAATTTACATAAATAGTAAATATGTAAATTTAGTAAAAGACAAATATGCCTAACCCGAGGTTAGACTGAGTTGTGGTGTAAAACTGCCCGGAACCGACCGGCACATCCAGTGACCACAACAATACCTGTCTAATGTGGGTGGTTAGTGCATCAAGCCCAGAAAGACCCGAGGTTAGACCGAGTTGTGGTGTAAACCTGCCCGTAACCGACCGGCACATCCAGTAACCACAACAATATCTGTCTAATGTGAGCGGTTGGTGCTTTAATTAATTAATTAAGTAATTAATTAATTATGGCTCATGAATCAAGCTAGAAATAGTGAGGTTAAGTAATTAGGGAAACACTTAACCGTAGTAACATGTTAACTAGGCAAGTGGGCGAGGTTAAGTAAAATTTATAACACTTAACCGTTGTGACATGTTAATTAAGCAGATGATAGTGTTAAGTAACTAGGGTAACACTTGACCAAAATATATAATGACATGTGGTGGGGTCAAGTAATACAAGAGGAAAACACTTAACTAATTATATAACATGATGTATGGGAAGGGTTAAGTTAACACGAGAACAACACTTAACCAATATAACACGAATTGAGGTAGGGTCTAGTCAACACCAGAAGGAAACACTTAACCAACATGACGTGAAGGGTGGATGGGTTAAGTTAACTTGAATTGATTAATGACACTTGACCAGTATAACTTGATGAGCTAATGGGGTTAAGTTAAATGGGGAATACTTAACCAATATAACATGATGACTGTACAGGGTTAAGTTAATAGATCACACTTAACCAATCCGACATGATAAGCAAGAAAGGTTAAGTTAATAAGAACCACTTAACCAACACGACTTGACGAGTAGGAGGTTAAGTACACGTCATGTAGGTAGGTAATATTAGTAAATATAGGCCCACAAACTTAACTATTAAGAAAACATGCTAGAATCGGTGGGAGGGTTAAGTACATCTCGTATAGGTGGGTAATATTTGTATATATAGGCCCACAAACTTAACCGGCAGGAAACCCTAGTAATGGAGACCCATTTCAGTAGTAACCCACATAGATGTATCATGGTACCCTGAAACTAGGCAGGGTGGGGCACGATTACTGGGCTGAGTATAAGCGGTCAAAAATAGCGGCAGGGGGTATGCCAGTGTAGGTTCCGATGGTTTACAGGCTTGCACGTACTCCAGAGTGGAAAAAGTAGGCACTGGGTACCAGTATTTATACACTGTGCATCTTGAATCGTGTCGGGTCGCTATCATAAGGCTTGATACACCTTATGGTGGGGCCAGCACAGAGTATCTACATGCAAGAGAGGGCCGACAGACACATGGGAACTTAATACAAGTAGGTAGCATAATCCTTAGTTGGATCTAGGTCGCGTAAACCCTGAATCCGAGATGCGTTCAATAGGTAGCATAAACCCCAGTGGCCCTGGGTGGCGTAAACCCTGGTTGAATCTAGTAAGCACTCGATAGTAAGCCCTAGATTAGATCTAGGTAATAAACGGAATCCCCATAATAGAAGCACACCTGATGGCAACCGCAAATACGGGGATTGGGATCACGTTATCATATGATCATAGATTACTATTTTGAACACCAGTTAGGTAGTGCCAAGATATAGAAATCAGTATAACATGGTAGTTGCGAAGCAGAGAAGGAGTAGAAGCGCATTCAGTTTATCAGTACATTCAGTTTATCTTGCCATATCATATCCCCTGCTTATCCCATGTTATCTTGTTTCTATGGTTTAGTCTTATATTTA
Organism: Allium sativum; assembly: GCA_030737875.1. Lineage (NCBI taxonomy): Eukaryota > Viridiplantae > Streptophyta > Magnoliopsida > Asparagales > Amaryllidaceae > Allium > Allium sativum. The sequence goes on along the minus strand of CM060926.1, from coordinate 677,745,210 downwards.
GTTTATTCATGTCATGACCCATTTCCTCGTTTAAATATTAAGAATCACTGAGCTTACCAGACTTATGTCTGACCTAGTTTGCTTTCGCCTCTTTTCTTTCGTTCCCCCCCAGGTAGTCAGGGAGGGAATAGCTCAGCTTAGTTTGGACCACATCTCCTTCCAAGCTTAAAGATCAGTCGAAGTCTTGCTTGGATTCTCTTTTCCTTTGCTATGGCTGGCTCATGCTACATTGGGGAATATAAATGTTATTTTATGCTTCTTTATTTTTTTATGTAAGACAAATACTCTGGCATTGGAAAACAATTGTTGTACAAACTGTTTTATCAATGAAGTAAAGTTTTATTTTCCGCTGTTTAAATTTGTCTGTCTTGTAATTTATCTGCATCTTTTACATAAAGTGCTCCACCGTAGTTAAGGCATTCCCTTTGTGAGTGACCTTAACGGACGTGGGGTGTTAAAATGGGTAGACTAGGTAGCATGTGACAGGTGATAGCTTAGTGAAGACGGTGTTGCTGTTCGGAGGCAAGCAGAAGGCTGGCGTATTATTTTAGCTACTATCTAGTATTTGGATTTCCACTGTTTGATATTTCTCTGAGTGCTGTAGTGAGACAAATTGTACAAACACTATTGTTGTTATCCACATGTATAGGAATTACTTTCTAGTTTTCATGAAAGTTTAGTGTTTTCTGCTTCACTATCACTACCTTTGTATTGTTCTGTTATATTTTATCCTTGCGCTGTGAGTTTACGACAGGTTCCGCGATTGTTATCTTGCCTTGATGATCATCTATACTACCTAGCACACTTTTCAGCGCATTATTCCTCTTGCTTTAGTGCAGGGCTTGTTGGCGGTCGTCACATTTGGTATCGGAGCTCTGGTTAATGATTTTAGCCAAAGTTCTAAGACGTAATCACGTATGAGAAATGTACTTGTAGATTTCAATTGGATGTATACTATATGATATTATATTGTGTAGTAGCATTAGTACTCCATTAGCAGTTTTCTTGCAAGTGGCTAATCATTCTAATTTACAAATTTAGAATGAGTAGACGTTATACAAGACATTCTGCTAGGGGAGAAGCTGTGTTTGGAGCGGGTAATGGCAGGGCACATGACTGCCAGCCATGTTTGAAGCTATGATAGAAGCATGCCTGCGAAGGACCCCCACTCCAGTGGTAGCTGCGGTTGATGTTGGTGTCCAAGTGCCTAGAGTTGTGGAATTAGCAAAGCTATGCAAAGGCTTTACATCATTGGGTGGGAAACAATTCAACGGCACAGAACCAATTGAGGAGGTTAAAAGGTGGTTGGATATTTATGTCCAGATCTTTAAGACTTTGGCATTGATGATGCAACGAAGAGGAAGCTTGCATCAAGGCAGTTAGAAGGCAGAGCAATGGACTGGTGGAACTCTGTCACACTTAAGACCCGTGAAGAGGATATTTCATGGGAGTTATTCCAAGCCAAGTTTGAAGCAAATTTAATCTCCACCATGCAAAAGTCAATTCTGTTTAAGAGATTCGTGGATCTTAAGCAGAATGGTCAACCAGTTCTTGACTATATTTATAACTTCGAGGCTTTGTCGAAGTATGCTCGTTCATATGTGGATACTCCTTACCAAAAGAACAAGAAGTTTGTCTTGGGGTTGGACGAATATCTTGGGAATAATCTTGTCGATCACCTCCATGATAGTTTTGAGAAGATCGTCGAGAAGGCTTTGAGGCATGAAAGTCTGCTTCCTAAGAAGTTGTATGTTGTTGCACCTAAGGAAGAACAGAAGCCACAACAGGGTGGTAATAACAAGAAGAGGAAGCAACAACAATAGAAGGGGGAAAATGGTCAGAAGAGGTTACCTGTTTCAATTGTTGGCAGAAAGGCCATTTTGCTAGTGAATGCAAGAATACTAAAGCTGAAAAGAAGTGCTTCAATTATGGGAAGTCGGGACTTGAGAAAAAGGATTGTCCAGAATCAGCTAAAGGGAAGTAAGTGGTTAAGGCGTATGCTTTGGGGGCAGTGTCGTCTACTTCGAGAGCTCCTACTACAGAGGAGAAGGGAAAGGGTGTCGTTGTGCAATGTACTCTTTCAATTAATGGTGTTTCAGTTCGAGTTTTGTTTGATACTGGAGCATCGTATTCATTCATTTGCAATGAGCTTCTGTGCCGCTTGGGTTTGGAACCCGAGATTTGTGATAGACCATTGATCGTGACTAATCCAGTTGGGGGTTCGTCCAGTTTGTGCATGTTGTGTCATGATCTAGTGTTGTCGAGTCATGGTTGTTTGTTTGTGTGTGATTACTTTGTTCATAGCTTTGCTGGGTTTGAGATCATCTTGGGCATGGATTGGCTCAAGAGGTATGTGGCAAGGGTGAATTGCGAGAAGCTAGAGGTGAGAGTCGGGGATGTGGTAGGGCGAAAGGTGTTGATTAGATGTAAGTGTGAAGAGGGTGTCTTTGTTAGCTATCTATATACTCTTGAGATTCCACGGGACGACTTGTCATTTGTGCTAATCGCCAAAGAGTTTGAGGATGTCTTTGACGAGGTCAAAGGGTTGCACCGCATCATGAGATCGAGTTTTAAATCGATTTGGTCGAGGGTGTTAGACCAATCGTTATGCCTCTTAGGCGGATAGCGCCTAAGGAACAACGAGAGTTAGAGGTGTAAGTTCGAGATCTTATAGAGAAAGGATTCATTCGGAGAAGTGTTTCTGAATGGGGTGCAACAGTCATGTTTGCAACCAAGGCGGATGGCTCGTTAAGATTGTGTGTGGACTATCATGAGCTGAACAAGTATCCATTGCCAAGGATTGATGACTTGTTCGATCAGCTTTACGAAGCCAAAGTTTTTTCTCAGATGAATTTGGCAATGGGATTTCACCAATTGAAGGTGGCTAAGGATAGTGTGCCAAAGACTGCTTTTAGGACACCATCCGGTTTCTTCGAATGGTTGGTGATGCCATTCGGGTTGACTAACGCGCCAGCGTACTTTATGGGTCTTATGAATAGGGTTTTCAGATATCAGTTGAATAAGTTCATGCTTGTTGTAACACCCCACCTCCGCTAGGGTCATTCACAAGGGGAATGCACTAGCTTTGGTGGAGCATTATCTAGGTAAACATACACAGAAATATTACAAGACAGAACATATATAAAACAACGGAAGAAAAAGCAAATTTCATTTCTTTAAAATTTAGTAAGGTCTAAAGCTTTTTACATCAAAATGCCATTAAATCCATTACATCAAAATCTATCTTGCAATAGTAAAGAAGCATAAAACCCATAAATCATTCCCTAAGTAGTAAAGCAGCCATAGCCAAGAAAGGTCCAAGCCATATATGATGATCTTGAAACAGAAAGAAGTCCAAACTAAGTAGTAGTGCTTCCTCCCTGAGAACCTGGGAGGGGGGGAACGGAAGAAAAAGAGGCCAAACAAAACGGATCAGTCATACAGAGTGGTAAGCCCTAGTGACTTTCAGCATAGAAACAAGTAAAAGTAACCTGACATGTATAAACTGAAAGTAAACATAAGGATGGTGACAAGATAGGCAAGTTAAACTAAGAAAACAAGATAAGCTACGGTAACAGGATAAACTAAGGTCACAAGAAAAACTAAGGTAACAAGATAAGCTACGTATAGCATCGCATGTTTAACATTCTCTGCACCAACTGTACTAGTACCCCAGCCCGTATCATCCTTTCCATGTATATGTACAGTCCCTTGCCGTATATCGTACGGGTTTCATCACGTATTCCTATACTATTTCAACGTAGTGCCACCATTCTTGAAATCGTTTGGACTGCCACACTTGTTCTAGCTTGGTTTCCTTATCATGAACTATCACGTGTTCAACTAGGATTTATGCTACCTAGGACCACTAGGGATTATGCTACCTATTGAACGTTTTCTAGATTCGATTAGGGTTTATGCCACCTAGGACCACTAGGGATTATGCTACCTAACGAATTCCACGTAACGATCTATTAATCGATCGGCTCCCTACAAGTCCTAGCTCTTTCATGTGTCTGTGTCATACGGCCCAATCACGAAATGTAGTCACCTGTGCTAGGTCCACCATAGGGTGTATCAAGCCCTATGGTGCCAACCATCGACACGAATTAAGCACGCACAGATAAACCTACTGATGCCCAATGCCTGCTTTTTCTGCTCCGGAGTGTGTGCACGCCCGCACTCCGTTAGAACCTACACTGGCGCACCCACACAGCCGTCGTTCTGGTCGCTTACAATCAGCCCAGTAATCGTGCCCCACCCTGCCTAGTTCCAGGGTACCATGATACGTCTAGTGGGTTACTGCTGAAACAGACCGCATAACTAGGGTTTCCGTCTAGTAGGTTAAGTGTAGTTATTTAAATTCGAGACTTAACCCCATCAGTCTAGCATATCAAGTTGGTTAAGTGTGGTCATTCAAGTTCGTGACTTAACCCGTCTACGTGTCAAGTTGGCTAAGTGTTGTTGTTCAAGTTCATGACTTAGCCCTACGAATCATCTGTCAAGTTGGTTAAGTATATTAAAGCGGTTCATGACTTAACCCTATCAAATCATCTTGTTAAATTGGTTAACTATATTCAAGCGGTTCATGACTTAACCCTATCAAATCATCGTGTCCAATTGGTTAAGTATATTTAAGCGGTTCATGACTTAACCCTATCAAATCATCGTGTCAAATTGGTTAAGTATATTCAAGCGGTTCATGACTTAACCCTATCAAATCATGTCTCAAGTGGATTAAGTGTTGTCTTTCATGTTCCTGACTTGACCCTATCATGTGGCATTAATTCATTAATGCACCTCAACCTCTCACATTAGACCTGTTGTTGTGGTCACTGGATATGCCGGGCGGTTCCGGGCATATTTACAACACAACTAAGTCTAACCTTGGGTTTCAAGCGCGATATGACCAATACTCACATTGGATCCTATTATTTGCAGCCACTGGATTTGCCGGGCGGTTCCGGGCAGATTTACACTGCAAACTCAACCCAACCTCGAGTTGGCCATTTTCATGTTCATTCTAAGTGTCATGACCATGTTCAAGTTTCATGTCAAGTTCATGTCAAGTTTTCAAGGCAAGTTTCGTGTCAAGTCGATGTCAAGTTCGTATTCATATCTAGGTTCAAGTTACAACAACGTTCATGTTTCAAGTTTTGCCTTTTATCAGGTTCATAATTCATGTTCATAACCAATTCATGTTTTTCCTATTCTACCCAAATCGTATTCCCATCGCACGTAAACGTGAATCGACCATACTACAAATAAATCCAAACCTCATAATAAAGGGAATAACATCAAAACTATGATAGGAAAAAGGGACGAGCATAAAGCGATAAGAGACTAGCATTACCTAACTTGAGATAATTGGTAAACGCTGACATAAAAGAATAGGCATGCAAAAGCAAGCCAAATACAAGGATAATGGATCCAGTGGTTTTGGTGTACATAATTGCGAATAAACTAAGCAAGTCACACCCTAGGTATACTATTCAACAGAATGTCAATTCGGTGCACAACATGGTTTTCAACTATGGTGTCATGGGCATGAACAATAGTCTTAGGCAATTAACCCCAACAGTCATAGGTAGAAATCTCATAGTTATGAATCATAAGCGACTCATCACAATAATCATGGGTAATTATCAAAAATAGTTCTAGGCAAATAGTCATAGACAATTAGCTGTAATAGTTTCAAAGTCATGGTCATAGATAATGGCCTTATGTTCATAACCATAGGTAATAATCCTCATAGTCAAGAGTCAAAGGTGATTAACCACAATTTTCCTCGTCATAGTCATAGGCATAGTCTCATGTTCACAGTCATAGGCATGGTCTTATGTTCTGTCATAGGCATAGGTATAGTCTTATGTTCATCGTCATAGTCATAGGCATAGGCAAAACCTTATGTCCACAGTCATAGGCATACTAAGGTTATAGTCCTGAAAGAATTTGATTTACAACATAAATAGGCCCCAATTAGAAATATTCCCACAAGTCAAGATCCAAGAATTTATGTTACAACCTAGCGTTTGAATAATAAACTAGGTCCAACAACATGAATGGTCATGATTCAGTCGATAAGAAATAATCCCAAAATCATAGATTCAAGAAGAGACAAGAATAGATCCAAATAGATAATCAAGCTTAGGTCCAATTTCATTTTATTCCATGCCCATATCAAATTTTACAAGTTTCAATCTCAAAGTAACTAGAACTTACAGAGCGCGGATCGAGAATTAGAGTGCAGAGATTTGATTCTAGAAACGGTTGTTGCAGTGTTGAATCTCTATTTGTTTAGCCTTGTTCTAGTTGAAAAACCCCAATCTGCTATTCCTAGATGTTGCCTTGACAAAGAAGAAGTGGCCTCTTTTTAATTTAAATATTATTATTTTGATTTTCACGGAGGTAGCATAAGGATAGAATGAAATGGTGTAGAGAGAATGAGGCTAGGGGCTGTTTATAAAGGGTTAGGCAGACGAATTTGGTCACGAAACAAGTCTAAATACATCAGAATGCATCAGGTTCAGAAAAGTGGTTCGGGAGGCAGGTCGACCCCCAGGTCGACACTATGGTCGACCTGGTCCCTGGGAGGTCGACACTATAGTCGACGCCCAGGTCGACCTGGTCCATGGGCGGGAATTTTCCCGTCTAGCCTGTTCTGGGGTTTGAATTCGAATTTCGAGCTGTTTTTGATTCTGAAAATTCCTGAAACTTCTAGAGGTCATAACTTGGTCATATGAACTCTGATTTTCAAAAACTCGAACTCTATTTCATGTAAAATTTGGAGACGAACGCAATGGCATAATCCATTTCCCTTGATTCCAAATTTAAAATTTAATTCTGCCTTGATTTCTTGTTTTAATATGTTATAAAAATACGGGTTGTTACATTTTCCCCTCCTTAAAGGATTTCGTCCCCGAAATCTTCAAGTTAAGAAGAATGAGTCCTACCATCCAATCATCCATCTACTCAATCATCAATCACCGGCATCCGTTGTCCTTAAGAGATTTCTAATGCTATATGAACATATGCAGAAAGTGTGTGTATATGTTCCTTATCTAATGCAAATGATCAGACCTGATTGATCTCCTTAATGCAAAATATGTTTAGTGCCATGAGTCCAACATGTATGCAAAATAGTCCTAGTCACATAAACACTGTATGTGTGCACAAACATTCATCCATATGCAACATTCACATGATAACACATTAAATTTCATCCATAAACAAGTATAAACACTCATGCATATGCAATATGAAAATGTGTCTGAGCCGATCTAGCGCCTAATGTGTGTTATGCAACCACGAGCAACCACTTGCGACCACTTGCAACCACTTGCAACCATCAATCATAACATGTCTCAAACACATGTTTCACCCAATTGTTCCTACCTAAAGATATAGTCGAACGATAGAAGCAAGTAAAAACTTTGTGCCCATTACACAATGTCAAAGCTGGAAATCTACGTTACATATATACTGAATAGGAGAAGAACTCCCTACGCACCAGCCCCGAAGTCCGAAATCAATATCAGGATGACACCCAAAGAACTACTCAATCCAACGGACACCCTCAAATCCCAACATATACCACAACCAGATGAGTCATACTCCTTATGGGGTGTGCAACGGAAATAAGATTGAGAATAGGACCAAGAGGATATACTTGAAAGATAGCATGCAAATTAGCTCTACAGGAAAAGAGGGATCAAGGATATACTTTTAAAAAGAGATATGATGCGCGTATCTAGTCTTCAGTCTTCTAAGTCGCATTCCCTTGAGCTTAACTCCACTGTGCTTTCACTATCTTTAACTTCATAATTTCGTAGCTTCTTAATTCTTGTTTCCAAAATATGAGTTGGAACTCATTCCACTGTTGCCTCTCGTTTCACTTATTCTCCTTATTCTTTTTCTAGTATACTCGACATAAACATAACTGCGTACTCATGGTTTCATGTAAGCTCTCCAAAATTCACTAGTGAATCCTGGATCTCGTTCACTTACTAGAAGGTATTCCACACAGAAGGATTTTCTCTTGCAAATAAACAGATGTCAACCATGTTGCCAAATGTACTTACTAAGATGATTTCCTATAATTCATGCATAAGCGAAATAAACCATTCGCCTTAGTGGCGAACACTACTCGAGCAGATCAATAAATGTATCAAGAGATTCTAGGTAACTAAGCATGGCAAAAACCCTAAGGGTTACACTAGACTTCGAGGGTATTACCAAGGCAAGTCAAGGGTCTAACTACCCTCTTTTCATACTCGAGAATGGTACCATTTCTGGACAACCACTCCATCCCTAGAATCAACCCATAGCCCAAAAATATAAGTTTTACTTCAACACTTAGCATAGACATTCTCAAATCCAAACAAGTCATGAATAAATGAGTCGATTCACCAACAGGATTTGAGACAAAAATGGGATCCTCTACTACGCTAGTACTAAGGTGCAGAGACTCAACTATCGAGGCAGAAAAGGATGCGAGGTATAAAAACAAAGTTCCCATGGTATGATAGAAAAGAGAAGCTAAACTTTTAACAGAAACGCTACCACCTCTCTTAGGTATACTAGTAGTGAGAGCATACAATTGCCCTCTCGACGATCTTGTTCTTTGCCCATGTCCTATGATACTTAACTACATGTCCCTTTTTACCTTACCCAACGATGCTCTTTCTTATCATGGGTTTTATTATTCTTTTACTTTGACCTCTTCCCTTTCACCTTTTCCTCCTTCGTGGATTACGCCTTATCAATAAGTTTCTCATCCTTAGGCTTGTTTTCTTTATCCTCGTTCTTACTATCCTTATATAGCTTGTTGACAGTTTCTCGAAAGCTACCTCCATCGCACGACAACCCCACAAAGCTTGAAATAAGATTAGTCGCAAGTAAAACTACTGCAGCTACAGATGGAGGTTGGGCACTCCTTGGTCCTCCGACATGTGTCGTACGCCCACAAAACTATGGTGAAAAAGAAAGAGAGAAGAGATTCAAGGAGAGAATCAAAAGATAGTGCATATGGCTTTGGGGAATATGCCTTTCGTAAAACAAAACTTTTCTTGAAAAATGCTTCTTTGTAAATGGTTTTGAAAATAATTTCAAAAGGTTTTATAAACTTTTGCCCAGTCTGGTAACCTTCTGCTCTGATACCAAATGTAACACCCCACCTCCGCTAGGGTCACTCACAAGGGGAATGCACTAGCTTTGGTGGAGCATTATCTAGGTAAACATACACAAAAATATTACAAGACATAACATATATAAAACAACGGAAGAAAAAGCAAATTTCATTTCTTTAAAATCTAGTAAGGTCTAAAGCTTTTTACATCAAAATTCCATTAAATCCATTACATCGAAATCTATCTTGCAATAGTAAAGAAGCATAAAACCATAGTCATAAATCATTCCCCAAGTAGTAAAGCAGCCATAGCCAAGAAAGGTCCAAGCTATATATGGTGATCCTGAAACAGAAAGAAGTCCAAACTAAGAAGTAGTGCTTCCTCCCTGAGAATCTGAGGGGGGGAACGGAAGAAAAAGAGGCGAAACAAAACGGGTCAGTCATATAGACTGGTAAGTCCTAGTGACTTTCAGCATAGAAACAAGTAAAAGTAACCTGACATGTATAAACTAAAAGTAAACATAAGGATAGTGACAAGATAGGCAAGTTAAACTAAGATAACAAGATAAGCTACGGTAACATGATAAACTAAGGTCACAAGAAAAAATAAGGTAACAAGATAAGCTACGTATAGCATCGCATGTTTAACATTCTCTGCACCAACTGTATAGTAACCTAACCTGTATCAACCTTTCCACATATATGTACAGTCCCTTGTCGTATATCGTACGTGTTTCATCATGTATTTCTATACTACTTCAACGTAGTGCCACCATTCCTGAAATCGTTTGGACTGCCACCCTTGTTCTGGCTAGGTTTCCTTGTCATGAACTATCACGTGTTCAACTAGGATGTATGCCACCTAGGACCACTAGGGATTATGCTACCTATTGAACGTTTTCTAGATTCGATTACGGTTTATGCCACCTAGGACCACTAGGGATTATGCTACCTAACGAATTCCACGTAACGATCTATTAATCGATCGGCTCCCTACAAGTCCTAGCTCGTTCATATGTCTGTGTCATACGGCCCAATCACGAAATGTAGTCACCTGTGCTAGGTCCACCATATGGTGTATCAAGCCCTATGGTGCCAACCATCAACACGAATCGAGCACGCACAGATAAACCTACTGATTCCCAATGCCTGCTTTTTCTGCTCCGGAGTGTGTGCACGCCCGCACTCTGTTAGAACCTACACTAGCGCACCCACACAGCCGTCATTCTGGTCGCTTACAATCAGCCCAGTAATCGTGCCCCACCCTGCCTAGTTCCAGGGTACCATGATACATCTAATGGGTTACTGCTGAAACGGACCGCGTAACTAGGGTTTCCATATAGTAGGTTAAGTGTTGTCATTTAAATTCGAGACTTAACCCCATCAGTCTAGCATATCAAGTTGGTTAAGTGTGGTCATTCAAGTTCGTGACTTAACCCGTCTACATGTCAAGTTGGCTAAGTGTTGTCGTTCAAGTTCATGACTTAGCCCTACGAATCATCTGTCAAGTTGGTTAAGTATATTAAAGCGGTTCATGACTTAACCCTATCAAATCATCGTGTTAAATTGGTTAACTATATTCAAGCGGTTCATGACTTAACCCTATCAAATCATCGTGTCCAATTGGTTAAGTATATTCAAGCGGTTCATGACTTAACCCTACCAAATCATCGTGTCAAATTGGTTAAGTATATTCAAGCGGTTCATGACTTAACCCTATCAAATCATGTCTCAAGTCGGTTAAGTGTTGTCTTTCATGTTCATGACTTAACCCTATCATATGGCATTAATTCATTAATGCACCTCAACCTCTCACATTAGACCTGTTGTTGTGGTCACTGGATATGCCGGGTGGTTCCGGGCAGATTTACACCACAACGCAGTCTAACCTCGGGTTTCAAGCGCGATATGACCAACTACTCACATTGGATCCTATTGTTTGCAGCCACTAGATTTGTCGGGCGGTTCCAAGCAGATTTACACTGCAAACTCAACCCAACCTCGAGTTGGCCATTTTCATGTTCATTCTAAGTGTCATGACCATGTTCAAGTTTCATGTCAAGTTCGTGTCAAGTTTTCAAGGCAAGTTTCGTGTCAAGTCGATGTCAAGTTCGTGTCCATATCCAGGTTCAAGTTACGACAGCGTTCATGTTTCAAGTTTTGCCTTTTATCAGGTTCATAATTCATGTTCATAACCAATTCATGTTTTGCCTATTCCACCCAAAACGTATTCCCATCGCACGTAAACGTTAATCGACCATACTACAAATAAATCCAAACCTCATAATAAAGGGAATAACATCAAAACTATGATAGGAAAAAGGGACGAGCATAAAGTGATTAGAGACTAGCATTACATAACTTGAGATAATTGGTTACAACATCACTGGCATAAAGGATTTCAAATCTAGCAAGATAAGGCGATAGTCATGGTAAACGCTAACATAAAAGAATAGGCATGCAAAAGCAAGCCAAATACAAGGATAATGGATCCAGTGGTTTTGGTATACATAATTGTGAATAAACTAAGCAAGTCACACCCTAGGTATACAATTCAACAGAATGTCAATTCGGTGCACAGCATGGTTTTCAACTATGGTGTCATGGGCATGAACAATAGTCTTAGGCAATTAACCCCAACAGTCATAGGTAAAAATCTCATAGTTATGAATCATAAGCGACTCATCGCAATAATCATGGGTAATTATCAAAAATAGTTCTAGGCAAATAGTCATAGGCAATTAACAGTAATAGTTTCAAAGTCATGGTCATAGATAATGGCCTTATGTTCATAACCATAGGTAATAATCCTCATAGTCAAGAGTCATAGGTGATTAACCACAATTGTCCTCGTCATAGTCATAGGCATAGTCTCATGTTCACAGTCATAGGCATGGTCTTATGTTCTGTCATAGGCATAGGTATAGTCTTGTATTCATCGTCATAGTCATAGGCATAAGCTAAACCTTATGTCCACAGTCATAGGCATACTAAGGTTATAGTCCTGAAAGAATTTGATTTACAACATAAATAGGCCCCAAATAGAAATATTCCCACAAGTCAAGATCCAAGAATTTATGTTACAACCTAGCGTTTGAATAATAAACTAGGTCCAACAACATGAATGGGCATGATTCAGTCGATAAGAAATAATCCCAAAATCATAGGTTCAAGAAGAGACAAGAACAGATCCAAATAGATAATCAAGCTTAGGTCCAAATTCATTTTATTCCATGTCCATATCAAATTTAACAAGTTTCAATCTCAAAGTAACTAGAACTTACAGAGCGCAGATCGAGAATTAGAGTGCAGAGATTTGATTCTAGAAACGGTTGTTGCAGTTGTTGAATCTCTATTTGTTTAGCCTTGTTCTAGTTGAAAACCCCCAATCTGCAATTCCTAGATGTATCCTTGACGAAGAAGAAGTAGCCTCTTTTTAATTTAAATATTATCATTTTGATTTTCACAGAGGTAGCATAAGGACAGAATGAAATGGTGTAGAGAGAATGAGGCTAGGGGACTGTTTATATAGGGTTAGGCAGACGAATCTGGTCACGAAACAAGTCTAAATACATCAGAATGCATCAGGTTCAGAAAAGTGGTTCGGGAGGCAGGTCGACCCCCAGGTCGACACTATGGTCGACCTGGTCCCTAGGATGTCGACACTATAGTCGACCCCCAGGTCGACGTGGTCCATAGGCGGGAATTTTCCCGCCCAGCCTGTTCTGGGGTTTGAATTCGAATTTCGAATTCGAATTTCGAGCTGTTTTTGATTCTGAAAATTCCTGAAACTTCTAGAGGTCATAACTTGGTCATACGAACTCCGATTTTCGAAAACTCGGACTCCATTTCATGTAAAATTTCGAGATGAACGCAATGGCGTTACCCATTTCCCTTGATTCTGACTTTAAAATTTAACTCTGCCTTGATTTCTTGTTTTAATATGTTATAAAAATATGGGTTGTTACACTTGTTTTCTTGGATGATATCCTGGTTTACTCGCAGAATGAGGAGGAACACAAGACGCACTTGAGAGTTGTGTTGGAAATATTGCGAAAGCATCAGTTGAGAGCTAAGTTTCCAAGGTGTCACTTTTGGAAGAAGGAAGTGAGGTTCTTAGGCCATGTTGTTTCTGGAAATGGGATAGCGGTTGACCTCGCTAAGGTAGGAGCAATCCCAGGCTGGGATAGACCTAAGAATGCGATGGATGTTCGGAGTTTCCTTGGTTTGGCAGGTTATTATCGACGGTTTATCAAGGATTTCTCCAAGATAGTTGCACCGTTGACAGGATTGACGAAGAAGAACCAAGTGTTCATATGGGATGCAAGGTTTGAGCAAGCATTTGGAATCCTTAAAGAGAGATTGACGAGTGAACCTGTGCTGATCAATCCAAGCAGGAGTGAAGACATGGTAGTATTTACCGATGCATGTGGTACTGGACTTGGGGCAGTGCTAATGCGGAAGGATAAGGTCGTGGCTTACGCAAGTCGATAGCTGAAGCTGCATGAAAGAAATAAACCAACTCATGATTTGGAGTTAGCGGGAATTGTATTTGCTTTGAAGATGTGGAGACATTACCTGTTGGGAGTTTGGTTCGAGTTATTTACGGATGACAAGTCATTGAAGTATTTGTTCTCCCTAAAGGGTTTGAATCTTCAATAACAAAGGTGTTAAAGTTTCTGACATCGTATGATTTTGATATATCCAATACCCTGGGCAAGGGTAACATAGTCGCAGATGCGTTGAGTCGAATACACGCAAGTTTGGGAGCGATGTTTTCGGAATGGAAGATCCTCAAGTATTTGGCAAGGTATAATTTTAGGCCAAGATGCGAATTGGAACCTGAAATGTTGGCAAGCTAATCGATAAGACCCACTCTTATCGAAAGGATTGGTGATAGCCAAAAGCAAGAAGCAAAGCTGGTTGAGTTTATCCAGAAGCTAGAACCAGAAGAGAAAGAGTTCGAAGTCAATCGAGAAGGTTGGCTTTGAAAGCGAGGGCGATTAGTTGTTACTGAAATTGACGGACTGAGAATGAGGTTCTGAGGAAATAGCATCACTCGAAGTTGACGATTCATCCCGGTGGTAATAAGATGTATCAAGACATGAAGCGATTATACTACTGGGAGGGGATGAAGCGAGATATTGGAAAGTTCATTTCCAAGTGCATGAACTGTTAGTTGGTGAATGCTGAACAGAAGAAGCCGAACGATTTGCTTCAGCCATTAGAAGTTCCTACGTGGAAGTGGGAGCAAGTATCGATGTATTTTATCGATGAACTACCTAGAACCAGAGCAAGAAATAAAGAAGTTCGAGTCATTGTGGATCATTTGACCAAAAGTGCGAGATTCATTCCTGTCAAGTCGATTAGGACGGCGGCGAAATTAGCTGAACTTTATGTGAAATGGATAGTATGATTCCATGGTGTCCAAAAGAGTATAGTGAGTGACCGAGATCCATTGTTTATGAGTGGTTTTTGGAGAAGTTTGCAAGAAGCTTTGGGAACCGAGTTGTGTTTGAGTACGACTTATTATCCTCAAACTAATGGTCAGACCGAGAGAGTCAACCGAGTTTTGGAAGATCTCCTGAGGGCTTGTGTGTTAGACTTTGGATGATTATGGGAAAACCATCTACATTTGGTTGAGTTTGCTTATAATAACAGCTACCAGTTGAGCATTGGGATGGCACCATACGAGGCGTTGTATGGGAGATCGTGCAATTCTCCAGCCTATTGGTTAGAAACTGGAGATAAGTTGGTACTTGGGCTGGAAATGATAAGGGAGACATCAGACTGTATCGAGATTGTTTGACAACGAATGAAGTCAGCCCAAGATTGTCAGAAGAGCTATGTTGATAAGCATCAAAAAGAGTTGGAATTCGATGTAGGCGATATGTTTTTTGTGAAGATTTCGCCATTGAAACAATGGTTCGATTCGGAAGTAAAGGAAAGTTGGCTCCAAGGTTTGTTGGACCATTTCCGATAATCGAGCGAATTGGAAAGCTTGCATATAAGTTGGAGTTACCTGAGAAGATGTCGAGTGTGCACAATGTGTTTCATGTGTCGTTCCTACAGAAGTTCGTGCATGATTCGAATGTGGTGGTATCCCCATAGCCGTACGAAGATATAGAAGTAGAGACTGTAGTTGCAAGACCTCGTAAGCTGCTTCGTGCTGTGGGAAATGACATGAAACAATTCAGGAGGAAGACGGTTAAGCTTGTCAAGGTACAATGGAGCGAGGATGGCAACGATTGTACGTGGGAGACGGAAGAGAGCATGAAGGCGACTCATCTAGAACTCTTTGTCGGTAGGACCCTTTGATATCGTATCATCGTTGTATCCTGTTGTTGTTTGATAGAATTCCGCATACTAGGATAAGACTTTGGATGTATGTCTTGATGGTTGCTAGTTTGGATGATAGAATTGGCCTCTCATAGATGATAGGCATGCGGAATTATTATGGTTGCTTGTGTTTGTAACTTCGAGGGCGAAATTCTTAAGGGGAGAGAATTAACATCCCACAATTTACGCATCGAAAGATCGTAAAATATTTTAATTTAATGCCCTGAGGGTTGGATCATTCTCATATTTTAATATGTTGCTTATGGGGATGTGAGACATGCCCATAATTTTTACAAATTTTGTTTGAGACCATTTTGCCCCTATTAATCTTGTATAGGGAATAACTGTTGACTCAGGTCGAATCAAAGGGTGAGACCTGTGCCATTGGAAAGGAAATGATGATTGCCTTTCTGTAGAGTGGTTACATTAAGGATTTGGCTTAGCGGTTTGGGAGGAATCGTTGTTTTAAGGGGTTTTAGTTGGCTGTTTAGGATTTTGAGAGACTTAATGGGCTGATTTGAGGAGGCCCATTAGTGGGTTGGTGGAAACTATAAATAGGGGGTAAGGGATATGGGAAATGGTTTTAGTTTCTCTATTCTCTCATTTGGTGGCCTATATTCGTCCTTCCTCTAACACCTTTCCACCTTTAAAATCGAGATCTAAGCTTAGGAAATCGAAGATCTAGACCATTGGAGACTAGATCTACATCGTTTCAAAGGTGAATTCATCAAATCAAGGAATTTAGATCGAGTTCCTTGCTATTAGGATTCGCATTGCACCATTTTGCTTTGTTTTGGAGATTTTGTGAGTGATATGCATCTCGCACATGGATTCAATCAAGTGTATGAATTGTTGATCATGTTTTTCATCAATTTCAAGTGTTTTCTCATAGATCCATACATCAGTAAGTCCATTTTCGTATGTATCACCTTAGGATCTAATTTAACAAGATTAAACCGGTAATCCTTATGCCATTTCATATGATTTTGCAGATAAGATCTATAATTTTGTTCACATGATCATTCATTATAATTTTGGAGTAATTTGCAAAATTTTGGTGAAAATCATCGTATTCATGTTCATGATGGTTTCATACCATTTTGTGGCCATATTTGATGATTTGGATAAGTTGGTTTCATTAAATGTATCGTTTGGCGAAGTTTTGGTCGAAATCAGAGTTGCATTAGGGTGGTGCAGGTGTTTGGTCGGTCGAGGTTGGATCGGTCGGGACAAAATCATGTCTTGGGAAACTAGTCAGAAGATCGGTCGGTTCCATATCCTGGTCGGTCAGTCTCATTTTGGGTCGGGTCGGTCTGGATGTGGGTCAGTCGAGCAGGCTGGGGAGTTTAGTCTGGGGTTGGTCGGTCTGAATAAAGGAATTCTGGGTCGGTCCTTGGTGAAACAACCTGGTCGATCGAGCAGTTAGGTTGGGTTGGTCTCTCCAGGTCGGGTCGGTTGCTCCTTCTCGGGTTGGTCGGCCGTGGTGATGGAGATGGCTGTGTTTGGGTCGGCCAAAAAGGGGCTAGTTTGGTCGGTATATGTTGAATGATTTTAACAGCGCTTCTAAATGCTGTGGTGATTAGCATAAGTGATGTGGTTTATTTTCTTCAGCAAATTGATATGGTGCTATGCATTGTTTTGGACCTTATAATTGATATTTCTTTGTTTCGAAAGTGGTGATAACTTCGAAGTGAATTCCAAGGGGGGATGGCGAGGTGAAGTGATTTGTTCGTCAGATGTGACGAATGTGGAAATGACTCAAGGATGCATTGAGTTCGTGTGAAGTAGTGGCTCTGGAGTGCTCTGAGCTTATGAATAGTCGTAATTGGTAACGACTAGAGATGCGAAGGACGAGAAATTATCAATGTCATAGGTTCTAGCGGGCTTAAAGCAGGGGTACAATTGAAGACCGGTTGTACGTCGAGTGTCCCGGGCATCGTGTATGGCCTAGACACGTGTTGTGTATTGCGTGTGGAGTTTTGCTATAACCAGGGAGCCGTGTATGGTCCTTGAAAAATGATGGCAAATTGTTTAGCCTGTCATACTATTAACGATGGTTCTAAAGCAAGGTTGGCGATGATAGCCAGAGTCAGTCATGGATGTTTGGATGCTTGGTTGTTTTGGTTGTACCTTCTCACGGAGATTATCTGACTTCGAATGAAGTGTCTTTTGGGTGCTTGTCTGATATTGGTTTCGGCCTTTAGGGCTTGTGCTCAAGGAATGCTAAGTTCGATTAGGGTGGTTT
Organism: Allium sativum; assembly: GCA_030737875.1. Classification (NCBI taxonomy): domain Eukaryota; kingdom Viridiplantae; phylum Streptophyta; class Magnoliopsida; order Asparagales; family Amaryllidaceae; genus Allium; species Allium sativum. The sequence continues at coordinate 677,727,499 of CM060926.1, read as the reverse complement.
TCGTGAGATATAACTAGATGTTGTATGAGTTGCTTTTTCCATGTACGAATGGTTGTTCGAATTGCCATGGCTGATTTGTTGTCCCTTTGGATTTATGGATTGTAAAGGCTATCACTGTTAGGCGTGGGGAAGGCAGGAGTCAGTTCTTTTCTGGAGCTAGGTAGATTAGTTGTTCATCTATCCATTCTCATATACTTTATTAATAAAGCTTGTTAGCTGTTTTATCGCTTACTAAGACTGTTGTCTGACACAAGGTTTAATGTTTTCCTCTTATTACCTTGGGTTGTTCATCTGATTATTGGATGGGAAAACTAGGTAGCAGGTGACAGGTGACAACTTAGTGAAGATGGTGTTGCTATTCGGAGGCGAGCATGAGGCTGGCGTATTATTTTACCTACTATCTAGTATTTGGATTTCCACTGTTTGCTATATCTCTGAGTGCTGTAGTGAGGCAAATTGTACAAACACTATTGTTTTTATCCACGTGTATGGGAATTACTTTCTAGTTGTCATGAAAGTTTAGTGTTTTATACTTCACTGCCACTATCTGTTGTATACGTACTATTATATTTTATCCTTGCGTTGTGAGTTTACGACAAGTTCCGCGATTGTTACCCTGCCTTAATGATCGTTCATAGCTGCTTGACACACCTTTCAGTGCATTATTCCTCTTGTTTAGTGCAGAGGTTGTGGACGGTCGTCACAACTGGTGTATTTGTTGAAGGCAGTGGTGATCCTAATAATCATGTAAATAATTTTATGGCATGTTAACTAAAATTTTGCAGTTGACATATTTTACAAGACCTGCAGAGAATGTTTATTTGTTTAGATGCACTGGTTCAGCAATGTTCAAGGTTCTGGTATTAACGTGCATCCAAATTATAATCTTATAGAAATTAAACATACCTCGCGTTATCAAAAGTACGACCCTTTTTTACTAACCAAACAAGCCCTACAAGCTTATTATGCCACTTATCCATCTCTAAAAAGGAATAAAGTAGATTGGTCTGCTGTTTTTCAAACTAAGACAAGATTTACATTCGATGGAAAGAATATTCCTGACGAACAAGCCTATCAAGCAGATCTGGAGGAAAATTGTAATAACCCGGAAATTCTGGGCCAGTTTAAAATTTTTATTTTGGCAATTTTAGCGAATTTTGATTATTTAAAATGAATTATTTTAAATAATATCGACGAGGAAATTTATTTTGAATAGAATTCAAACGTATATATTATACGCGTCGTCGTTAGAATATAAATAATTATATATAATTATAAAATAGAATTGAAAATGGCGCGGTAGTTCGATAATTCGATTTCAAACTTCAATTGAATGTACCGGGTGCAAAACAAACCGGATTTTAGTGAAACCAAAAACATTAGGAACTAATTGATAATATCTTTCCAACGAATCTGAAAAATCAAAATTTCATAGCGGGAATCAAAAGATATGTCCAGTTGAAAATTCTGAATAGTCGCTATGGAATTCAGGCCCTTAAAAATGGGAATTTTGCAAACGACCTCGGATTTCGACGAAACCAGTTTTGTTGGGTCCGTGATGTCAAATTATTGCTAGATTCCAAATTTCATAATTTTTCGAATCAATATGTGAGCGTGGCAAAGGAAAACGCGTTTGACCAGTTTCAGTTGATTTTAATCGACTGGAAAATGACCATTTTTCCAACGGTCTCAGAATTCGATGAAATTAGTTTTGTTAGGACCGTATCGTCAGTACGAAGCTAGGAAATATTTTTATGGAATTTATAGAGTTGTTATGTGACCCCGGTAATTTGAAATGTACGTTTAAAATCCAATATAATGATTTAAAATGTAAATTTAACGGAAACTGATTGTAACGATCGAATCAGCTTGCGATACATATCCCATTGTGTTCGGAATGGGGGTGAAACGCTATGGATGACAGGCGGTGGGCCTTGTTTCGAGGTCGATAGAAAAAGTTGCTTTATGTGAATAAAAAATTAAAAATAAATAAATAAATAAAAATATAAAATAATCCTTCTCCCCCTTTATCCGTTCTGCCCCCCCCCCGATTCATCATTTCCATAGAGAAAAAAAAAAGAAGAGAAAATCGATTCGCCCCGTCGATTTCGAAGCCGCCCGCCACCACGTCGATCACCACCGCACCTGCCCCCCTCCGCCTTCATCCTCCTCAAGCGGACGCGAAGCCCTCCACCAGCCGAGTCACCGTCGGAGGTCATCTGCGCCGCCCCTCTGAACTCCAGTCCCTCTTCTTCTTCTTCGCCTTCAATTGAAACCCCCCCCCCCCCGAGGCCGCCAGCAAGGACAACCGCCACCACTAGCTCAACCACGCACCCTTTTCCTCCCTTTTTGTGCTGTGAGTTTAATTCTCTAATGAGGTTGATTTATTTTTAGTTTTTGATTTTTACTTGCTTAAAAACTCGATTTTTATTCACTTAAAGACTTGATTTTTATGACCTTAAAGACATGATTTTTATTTGCTTCAAGGTATGATTTTTTTTATTCCTAGAAAAATAGATTTTTATGATATGAAAACATAGACTTTTATAATATGAAAACATAGAGGTTCATGTGTTGACAGTACTCATACATTGAGATTGGTCATGTGTTGAACGAAATATTTTAGTAATAAAATTTACATCTTTATCGATATAAAATAAAGGTTCATGTGTTGACAGTACTCATCCGTTGAGATTAGTCATGTGTTGAACGAAATATTTTAATAATAGAAATATTTGAAATAGAAATATTTGAAATAGAAATATTTAAAAAGGAAATATTTGAAAAAGAAATATTTGAAAGAGAATATTTGAAAATAGAAATATATGAAGCCGTGTTGATTAGATTGACGCCATTTTGACGTGAACGATATTTATATCGATTTTATTCATTTTAAAATGAATATTGAAAAGTGATTTCGAAATCGAATATTTTGAAATAAAATTTGAATCGAATTGAATATATAAAGAAAATGAATTCGAATTGAATATATAAAGAAAATGAATTCGAATTGAATATATAACGAATTTGATTTCAATTGAATATATAACGAATTGGATTTCAATTGAATATATAACGAATTTGATTTGATTAGAAAATGAATGAATTTGAATTGAATTGAAAACGAATTCAAATTGAATTGAAAGCGAATTGAAATGAATTCAAATTTAATTGAAATTTGAATTGAATAGAAATGAATTTTAAAACGAATTTATAAGGAAGAATTCAACTTTGATTTGAATTGAAATGGAAGTTGAAATTGCTTTTGAAACGAATTTTAAAACTATTTATATAATTCGTTTTAAATAGAAATCGACGAAATATATATTATATATATTATATATATAATATAATGGCCTGAATAGAACGCGCCGCGCCGCGGCAGTTCGTAAATTTCGACCATTTATTTCAAACGGACATTACGGGAGATCCGACCGTCGGATTCTCCTGAAACCGGAACCGTTGGGTTCGTATCGAAAAGAGCTTTCTAACGAATATTAGAAATTTGAAATCTAACGGTTGGATTTGGAATTATGTCCAAATCAAATTTGAAAAAGGTCGCTGTAAGTGCAGTTCGATGGCCGTTGATGGAAATCGACTGTACAGGCCTTGATAAAATTATTAAAAATAGTAATAATTTGTGTAAAATCATAAGAAATGATTTAGAAAGAATTGGGATGAAAAACTCCATGTTTGAAAAGATAAAAATAGATTTTTATCGAAATGAACTAGTTTTGAACTAGAATTATAATTCTATTTATTTTTAAATAAATAAATTGAAAGTGAAAAGGGTTTTAAAAATAACCAGAATTTCCAATGATTGCATTGGAGTGGATTTGAATCGAAATTGTCTTCGGAATATTTCGATGTTGGAATTCGGGATTATACGGATGTTGTTATGGAAATTTGAAAGATATATATTTATATCGTTATTTCCAATACGACATTTGTTAATCGTAGAATTTGATATTGAATATAAGGCGATATATTTTCTATTCAGAGCCTTGTATTGAATATCAAATGTGATTTGGGTTTGTCGTGAATGGTGTCTTCATTAACACTGTTCTTGAACCCAGTTGAGAAAGGATTAAATCTTTTTATTTAGATTTAATGAAGTGTACCAATTAAACAATATTTAATTGGAATTGAATTGATATTGATTCTTGGGTTTATCGTGAATGGTGTTTTAAATAACACTCGTTCTTTAACCCGATAATTAATGGAAATGTGATTTTGGGTTTATCGTGAACCGTGTTTTAAATGACACTGATTCTTTAACCCAGTCACAGATTAAAACTAAGCGGAGTTTTAATGAATCTTTAATTAGATTGAAAGGATCGAGAATGGAGTATCACCAGTTTTACTCCAGGCGATAGTTAAATCTTTAATTAGATTTGAACGTGAAATGGTAATTGAATTTACCGATAACACCGTAGTGTTAGATATGAAGTACTAACCAGTTTTACTTCATGGGATGAATAGGTTGGGATTGGGAAATTAAAACAAATGATTACTTCGGTAAGGTTCGTTAATCCCGACTAGTTGAATCGAAATTCAAAAGAAGATTAAAGAATAAATTCAAGGAATTTATCTTGGATAAAATTAATGGGAACCTTTCCGTATGAATGTGAAATTTAGAAACTAGCTGTCGGTTGGCTAAGCAGAATGGTTTTCTGGATATTGGTCTGATGTTGGTTTCGGCCTTCGGGGTTAATATTTGGGGAATTATTCTCTTGATTAATTTACGGTTAGTGACTGATGAATTGGAATGAGGCGTATGTTGTGTTTGTGTAACACTTTTATAAAATATACGCGAGTTATTCGGGAAGACCGGGTTTATCCCATTCTGAATAACTGATACGACGATAAGTCGAAGATGAAGACGGTGATCGAAGACCAGAAGTCTTCACGTCGTTTGGGTGATTACTGATGATCTTGATTGGGCTGTACACCCAAGAAGATGGAAACAGTTGGTGATCGTCCAGACGTACTTGGAGATCGATGGATATGCGGGGTACTAGGTGCCTCCGGTTTCGTTCAGACACAGAACGGACTTGTAAATGGACGGTGTGTCTGACATTGGATTTTAGTCCGTGTGATTGATCTCTATTAAATATATATCTGTTTGGCAGCGGAGAATTTATTCTCTTGCTTAACGCCCTTTTCTGAGACATACGAGCTCAGGGGTTATATATTGATGGATATCAATCGCATGGAGTGAATTGCCTGTGTGGCATGCCTAAGTGGCAAATGATCAAGGCTTCTGTTGAAAAGCAAAGTCTTGTGGTTGATGATCGAAGCACGGCCTTTGTGGCGTAGCTTTGTGTAACGTTTACTTCGCGAGTTTCACACCCGGTGTGAACTAAAAACGGGAGACGGACATCAGGGAGGACATGCGTTTCTTTCTAGTTAGGAGTGGCGTCAGTGCTTGAACTGGCTGACGAGTTTGACTCATGTGGATGTTGCTTATTATTACTTGCTGAAAAGCGAGGCGCCTCGTGATATCGGTTTCGGCCGATGCTTCTGGTCGGCTGACGGGCCAGGCTTACGCCCCAAAGGGCGGGGAAACGCATGTTCAGGCATTTTAATCCACATCGGTGGACCGGCCCTGACGATCCAAGGGCCCACCTGAGTCTGGGTCCTGAGGCTCGGACTAGACAGTCTCGAATCGGTGAGGATCTTGCCCCTAGCCTCGGTTCATACCATAAATGATAACCCAACATCCAATACGACGTCTTGCGGTTTTGATTGTAAACTTATATATGGCGACATAGTGTTATGGGGCATTCATGCCGCCTATGATTGATACTTATGATTTGAAGTTGTTTTATACACTATGCACTTATAGTAGTATCAAATGATTTGTTTTAAACGTACTAAGCATGTTTGGCTATTATAAGGGAAAACCCTATCCTCGGCTGCGTTGCATTGTGTGATGGGACCTGGGTCTTATAATAGCTTCATTTTTAGAAAAGCATTGCGCTGTTTACTTATATGCACTGGTGTTCTTGGGAGGAAACCCGTTCCGTGTTATACGGCGTGGTCCCTTGATTTACCAAACTTTAAAAATAAAGATTAATAACTGTTTTAGTTCTCACACCAGTCACATGACTGACCTGGAGTTTATTGTTTTGACCTAAACTCTGGGTGCCCCAATTTTGACACGGGCAGCTAGTAGTTTTGGTTTTGCAGATTTATATTCACAGGATCCTGGTTTACAGCTGGAACGATATCCGGAAAGCTTTGTATCCGTATATCTCATTCTAGTTGTGTATTGTATTATTTTTCCGCTGCTATGTATTTAAATGTAATTTAAATCTCTGATATTTCTGTGTAATATTCATTTATACTCTGTATATCCTTGTAATCTGATGCATTGTTGTAATAAGCAATGAAATGTTCTTCTGTTTGTGTTCTGTTGTGGCTTGTTCTCGAACTATCCGACGCTTTCCTTTACGGGGAAGTTACGGGTTTTCACAGTTGGTATCAGAGCTTTGGTTTACAAAGCTCAGAGAACAAGACACATTAGAACCATACGAAAGAATTCATCAGATATTGGATTAGTAATATCCAATGGGAATGACTCGTTAGAGATAGGATCAGTAGTATCCTAGAACGAGTGTGAAGAGTATATTTTTAAAATTGTAAACCAATTTTGTTTAGAAAATTCAAATCAATTATTCGTAGTTGATTATTTATTAGTATTGATTTGGACAGTTCAGTATATAAAGGATTTGCATATACGCCTTGCAAACGTATATTCAAAGTTTTAATATATTGGATAGATATAGCATCACACTCTAGTCGCCCGAAGATGATATTGATGATAGCGATCGCATCATCAACATTTATGTTCGAGTTTCGAAGGTGTGATTTTCTATATATTTCCATTAGACTGGTGTGAGAACCAAAACTAATATAGCTAGAATACATTGTTGTGATTTGGCATCAAAACATGATTTTCTTTATATATATCAAAATTATGGATTTGAAACGTTAATCCACTAATTGATTGATGTTTGTGTTGTTTGTTTATTTGTTTGATAATTTTGAACCATTTAACCTAATTATATCAAATATTGAATTATATTGAAAATTGGTCGCATTTGCTTGCATATACATATACTTACATTGAACAGGTCATAGCAAGGAGGCTAGAGCCGAAGAATAAAATTTGTTTGCCCGACAAATAGGTACATGTTTGCTACATAATTTACTGTTTTGTTTGGGTGATGATGATTTTATGAGCCTATTGGCTAGCCGCTTGGCTTTTTCTTTTTCTTTTTGAGATCTGAAGGACCGGGGAAGCTATTTGAAATTCCCCGATGCTCCCGATGCAGGGGAGGTTATGGCGAAATTTTTCGAAAATTTAGGGTGTTAGCCAAATTTTTGAAATTTTGAAAATTTTCAGAAACTGAAAAGTTGGAGAATGGAAGCCAAATCGAACGTAGAGTTGATTAATCAAACCACTTTCGACTTTGTTCCTTTTCGGGGACGAAAAGTTTTAAGTGGGGGAGATTGTAATAACCCGGAAATTCTGGGCCAGTTTAAAATTTTTATTTTGGCAATTTTAGCGAATTTTGATTATTTAAAATGAATTATTTTCAATAATATCGACGAGGAAATTTATTTTGAATAGAATTCAAACGTATATATTATACGCGTCGTCGTTAGAATATAAATAATTATATATAATTATAAAATAGAATTGAAAATGGCGCGGTAGTTCGATAATTCGATTTCAAACTTCAATTGAATGTATCGGGTGCAAAACAAACCGGATTTTAGTGAAACCAAAAACATTAGGAACTAATTGATAATATCTTTCCAACGAATCTGAAAAATCAAAATTTCATAGCGGGAATCAAAAGATATGTCCAGTTGAAAATTCTGAATAGTCGCTATGGAATTCAGGCCCTTAAAAATGGGAATTTTGCAAACGACCTCGGATTTCGACGAAACCAGTTTTGTTGGGTCCGTGATGTCAAATTATTGCTAGATTCCAAATTTCATAACTTTTTGAATCAATATGTGAGCGTGGCAAAGGAAAACGCGTTTGACCAGTTTCAGTTGATTTTAATCGACTGGAAAATGGCCATTTTTCCAACGGTCTCAGAATTCGATGAAATTAGTTTTGTTAGGACCGTATCGTCAGTACGAAGCTAGGAAATATTTTTATGGAATTTATAGAGTTGTTATGTGACCCCGGTAATTTGAAATGTACGTTTAAAATCCAATATAATGATTTAAAATGTAAATTTAACGGAAACTGATTGTAACGATCGAATCAGCTTGCGATACATATCCCATTGTGTTCGGAATGGGGGTGAAACGCTATGGACGACAGGCGGTGGGCCTTGTTTCGAGGTCGATAGAAAATGTTGCTTTATGTGAATAAAAAATTAAAAATAAATAAATAAAAATATAAAATAATCCTTCTCCCCCTTTATCCATTCTGCCCCCCCCCCCCCCCGATTCATCATTTCCACAGAGAAAAAAAAACAAAAAAAGAAGAAGAGAAAATCGATTCGCCCCGTCGATTTCGAAGCCGCCCGCCACCACGTCGATCACCACCGCACCTGCCCCCCTCCGCCTTCATCCTCCTCAAGCGGACGCGAAGCCCTCCACCAGCCGAGTCACCGTCGGAGGTCATCTGCGCCGCCCCTCTGAACTCCAGTCCCTCTTCTTCTTCTTCGCCTTCAATTGAACCCCCCCCCCCCCCCCCCCCCCCGAGGCCGCCAGCAAGGACAACCGCCACCACTAGCTCAACCACGCACCCTTTTCCTCCCTTTTTGCGCTGTGAGTTTAATTCTCTAATGAGGTTGATTTATTTTTAGTTTTTGATTTTTACTTGCTTAAAAACTCGATTTTTATTCACTTAAAGACTTGATTTTTATGACCTTAAAGACATGATTTTTATTTGCTTCAAGGTATGATTTTTTTTATTCCTAGAAAAATAGATTTTTATGATATGAAAATATAGACTTTTATAATATGAAAACATAGATGTTTATAACAAGAAAAACAGAGATTTTTAAACATGAAAAACATTGGCTTAAAAAAAAATGTGTGATTTGTACATATACAGTTTTGATATAAAATTTTGATTTTTATATATTGAACATCGAAGTGAAAATTCGATTTTTATATATTGAATAACATAGTAAAAATGTGATTTTTATATATTGAACATCGTAGTAAAAATTCGATTTTTACATATGTAGTGAATACGGGCAACGAAAGCGACAAAAGGCGAGATCGACGAAGACTTCTACAAAAGAAGAGTCAAGATGATTGGATAGCTATCTGTGAGAACTTCTCACTCTTCAATTTCATTTTCTAGATATATATATATACTAGGATGCAGACGGTGTTTAGTAGCACCCGACACAATCGTCCACAGACCATGGACTTGTTTGTTTGGTTGCATAAATTAGTTAGATGATTTGGTTTGAATTGAATTGTTTGGTGAAATGAATTGATTTGATTGATGTGTGAATGGCATGGGCCTTCACTAGACCGGGGATAAGGCTAGGCCTCGTCCCGTTTCTAGTATCGTGCCGTTATGCCGCCGAAATTTTCTAAAATATGTTAGAAAGTAAAAATATCATTTTATTGAATAAATGAACTGAATAGAATATTTTCATAGGTTGAATAAAATGTTTTATCGTTAAGAATATAATTTTTAACGTGAAAGTGAACAAATAGATATTTATAAACAAATCGGCCGATTTGTTTATATACACTGATTTGACTGACATTGATTGGGACGATAAATTTTACACATCGCCCAACTGCACAAATAAAATCTGTGTTTGATTGTTTGAAACCCCACACGGGTGTTGGGATGAAATTTGAAGTTCACCCATCCTGATTGATTAAATATGTCGATCGATTGATTGACAGGCTGTTATAAGCGTTAGATATCTATATTTGATGCTTATACAGTGTAGTGCACTTTGGTTGATGGTTGATTATTTTTCAATGCTATTATGTACGTGTGATGTGTGAAAATCCATATGATTAACTTTATATGGTAATTGATTGGGCCTCATTCCAATTTAGAAAATAAAGAATAATATAAAATAAAGGTTCATGTGTTGACAGTACTCATACATTGAGATTGGTCATGTGTTGAACGAAATATTTTAGTAATAAAATTTACATCTTTATCGATATAAAATAAAGGTTCATGTGTTGACAGTACTCATCCGTTGAGATTAGTCATGTGTTGAACGAAATATTTTAATAATAGAAATATTTGAAATAGAAATATTTAAAAAGGAAATATTTGAAAAAGAAATATTTGAAAGAGAATATTTGAAAATAGAAATATATGAAGCCGTGTTGATTAGATTGACGCCATTTTGACGTGAACGATATTTATATCGATTTTATTCATTTTAAAATGAATATTGAAAAGTGATTTCGAAATCGAATATTTTGAAATAAAATTTGAATCGAATTGAATATATAAAGAAAATGAATTCGAATTGAATATATAAAGAAAATGAATTCGAATTGAATATATAACGAATTTGATTTCAATTGAATATATAACGAATTGGATTTCAATTGAATATATAACGAATTTGATTTGATTAGAAAATGAATGAATTTGAATTGAATTGAAAACGAATTCAAATTGAATTGAAAGCGAATTGAAATGAATTCAAATTTAATTGAAATTTGAATTGAATAGAAATGAATTTTAAAACGAATTTATAAGGAAGAATTCAACTTTGATTTGAATTGAAATGGAAGTTGAAATTGCTTTTGAAACGAATTTTAAAACTATTTATATAATTCGTTTTAAATAGAAATCGACGAAATATATATTATATAGATTATATATATATAATATAATGGCCTGAATAGAACGCGCCGCGCCGCGGCAGTTCGTAAATTTCGACCATTTATTTCAAACGGACATTACGGGAGATCCGACCGTCGGATTCTCCTGAAACCGGAACCGTTGGGTTCGTATCGAAAAGAGCTTCCTAACGAATATTAGAAATTTGAAATCTAACGGTTGGATTTGGAATTATGTCCAAATCAAATTTGAAAAAGGTCGCTGTAAGTGCAGTTCGATGGCCGTTGATGGAAATCGACTGTACAGGCCTTGATAAAATTATTAAAAATAGTAATAATTTGTGTAAAATCATAAGAAATGATTTAGAAAGAATTGGGATGAAAAACTCCATGTTTGAAAAGATAAAAATAGATTTTTATCGAAATGAACTAGTTTTGAACTAGAATTATAATTCTATTTATTTTTAAATAAATAAATTGAAAGTGAAAAGGGTTTTAAAAATAACCAGAATTTCCAATGATTGCATTGGAGTGGATTTGAATCGAAATTGTCTTCGGAATATTTCGATGTTGGAATTCGGGATTATACGGATGTTGTTATGGAAATTTGAAAGATATATATTTATATCGTTATTTCCAATACGACATTTGTTAATCGTAGAATTTGATATTGAATATAAGGCGATATATTTTCTATTCAGAGCCTTGTATTGAATATCAAATGTGATTTGGGTTTGTCGTGAATGGTGTCTTCATTAACACTGTTCTTGAACCCAGTTGAGAAAGGATTAAATCTTTTTATTTAGATTTAATGAAGTGTACCAATTAAACAATATTTAATTGGAATTGAATTGATATTGATTCTTGGGTTTATCGTGAATGGTGTTTTAAATAACACTCGTTCTTTAACCCGATAATTAATGGAAATGTGATTTTGGGTTTATCGTGAACCGTGTTTTAAATGACACTGATTCTTTAACCCAGTCACAGATTAAAACTAAGCGGAGTTTTAATGAATCTTTAATTAGATTGAAAGGATCGAGAATGGAGTATCACCAGTTTTACTCCAGGCGATAGTTAAATCTTTAATTAGATTTGAACGTGAAATGGTAATTGAATTTACCGATAACACCGTAGTGTTAGATATGAAGTACTAACCAGTTTTACTTCATGGGATGAATAGGTTGGGATTGGGAAATTAAAACAAATGATTACTTCGGTAAGGTTCGTTAATCCCGACTAGTTGAATCGAAATTCAAAAGAAGATTAAAGAATAAATTCAAGGAATTTATCTTGGATAAAATTAATGGGAACCTTTCCGTATGAATGTGAAATTTAGAAACTAGCTGTCGGTTGGCTAAGCAGAATGGTTTTCTGGATATTGGTCTGATGTTGGTTTCGGCCTTCGGGGTTAATATTTGGGGAATTATTCTCTTGATTAATTTACGTTTAGTGACTGATGAATTGGAATGAGGCGTATGTTTTGTTTGTGTAACACTTTTATAAAATATACGCGAGTTATTCGGGAAAACTGGGTTTATCCCATTCTGAATAACTGATACGACGATAAGTCAAAGATGAAGACGGTGGTCGAAGACCAGAAGTCTTCACGTCGTTTGGGTGATTACTGATGATCTTGATTGGGCTGTACACCCAAGAAGATGGAAACAGTTGGTGATCGTCCAGACGTACTTGGAGATCGATGGATATGCGGGGTACTAGGTGCCTCCGGTTTCGTTCAGACCCAGAACGGACTTGTAAATGGACGGTGTGTCTGACATTGGATTTTAGTCCGTGTGATTGATCTCTATTAAATATATATCTGTTTGGCGGCGGAGAATTTATTCTCTTGCTTAACGCCCTTTTTTGAGACATACGAGCTCAGGGGTTATATATTGATGGATATCAATCGCATGGAGTGAATTGCCTGTGTGGCGTGCCTAAGTGGCAAATGATCAAGGCTTCTGTTGAAAAGCAAAGTCTTGTGGTTGATGATCGAAGCACGGCCTTTGTGGCGTAGCTTTGTGTAACGTTTACTTCGCGAGTTTCACACCCGGTGTGAACTAAAAACGGGAGACGGACATCAGGGAGGACATGCGTTTCTTTCTAGTTAGGAGTGGCGTCAGTGCTTGAACTGGCTGACGAGTTTGACTCATGTGGATGTTGCTTATTATTACTTGCTGAAAAGCGAGGCGCCTCGTGATATCGGTTTCGGCCGATGCTTCTGGTCGGCTGACGGGCCAGGCTTACGCCCCAAAGGGCGGGGAAACGCATGTTCAGGCATTTTAATCCACATCGGTGGACCGGCCTTGACGATCCAAGGGCCCACCTGAGTCTGGGTCCTGAGGCTCGGACTAGACAGTCTCGAATCGGTGAGGATCTTGCCCCTAGCCTTGGTTCATACCATAAATGATAACCCAACTTCCAATACGACGTCTTGCGGTTTTGATTGTAAACTTATATATGGCGACATAGTGTTATGGGGCATTCATGCCGCCTATGATTGATACTTATGATTTGAAGTTGTTTTATACACTATGCACTTATAGTAGTATCAAATGATTTGTTTTAAACGTATTAAGCATGTTTGGCTATTATAAGGGAAAACCCTATCCTCGGCTGCGTTGCATTGTGTGATGGGACCTGGGTCTTATAATAGCTTCATTTTTAGAAAAGCATTGCGCTGTTTACTTATATGCACTGGTGTTCTTGGGAGGAAACCCGTTCCGTGTTATACGGCGTGGTCCCTTGATTTACCTAACTTTAAAAATAAAGATTAATAACTGTTTTAGTTCTCACACCAGTCACATGACTGACCTGGAGTTTATTGTTTTGACCTAAACTCTGGGTGCCCCTATTTTGACACGGGCAGCTAGTAGTTTTGGTTTTGCAGATTTATATTCACAGGATCCTGGTTTACAGCTGGAACGATATCCGGAAAGCTTTGTATCCGTATATCTCATTCTAGTTGTGTATTGTATTATTTTTCCGCTGCTATGTATTTAAATGTAATTTAAATCTCTGATATTTCTGTGTAATATTCATTTATACTCTGTATATCCTTGTAATCTGATGCATTGTTGTAATAAGCAATGAAATGTTCTTCTGTTTGTGTTCTGTTGTGGCTTGTTCTCGAACTATCCGACGCTTTCCTTTACGGGGAAGTTACGGGTTTTCACAAAAATGTTGAAATAGCAATTATAGACGATCAAACTGATTTTGGACCTTTAAATGATTAGACAAATGTATTAGCCAAAGCATTTGAGAGTGTAGAGGGAAACGACATGGAACACGAAACCAAGTCTGAATCAGAAAATGACGAGGACTGAGTAATATCCGGTAATTTTTACAATTAGTCACATTACGTTTATCTTTGATTAATATTGTATTTATCCAAGTTATACAATTTTAAAGAAAACAAATGTATACTCACGCACACATCACATAGACAACATGACACATGTGTAGCATGTATTATATTTTTTAATAGTTCATCATGTAATAATTATTATGAATTATATGTGTATGTATGTGCCGTATGGTAGGTATATTATGTCTGGCTCTGGCTCTCGGCGACGTAGCTCTTCCAAGCAGATCAGTTAGAGTAATAGCCAACTAGAAGCTCGTCTAGTTGTTTACTTAAAACCTAAGGCTGATCATGCGTAAGTATCAAAATTAGCAGCATAACAGTTTAATTTTTTTGTACATGATATATCTATAATTGTCAAAAGTTCTATTTTATATTACGTAGGGGGTTTAAGTTGGAGCCATCTCAAGTGGTTCTGAACGTTTATAAGGATGCGTATATGGCTAGGATGAGCGATTTCTGTGCTAAGTGGAGCAAGATCCCCGATAATGCGAGAGAGGCCTTCTAACAAGATTTTCCACCACCTTACAAAATGGTTAAATACAAATAAATAATTAGTAATATTTTCCCATTGCAAAGGGCGTAATAGATGTGCAGGAGTCTAACATCAGCCTAGTTCAGCGACACTGGAACTCAAAGGTCGCTAAGAGCTACAGGGAGAAAATGTCAGAGGTTAAAAAATTAGGGAAGAAACCAAAGTGGATGAGCGTGGCGGTATGCGAAAAGTGGGTTGACTGGTGGAACACTGATGAATTCAAGGTAAATCTATAACGAATCTCATTAATTTTGTTGCCGATAATTAAATAATTATTCGATGTAAATTTGCAGGCGGAGTCAGCAAGGAACTCATCAAACAGGAGCAGGAATCTAGTAACTCATCATGGAGGATCCAAGTCTTTCTAGCATTTCCGCTAAGACTTGGTAAATTTATCAATTATTACATTTGTATATCGATCATTTCAGTAATTAGTATGCGCGGAATTAAATTATCTAAATTATCAATTGTAGGAATGAGCTCGTAGACATCACGTGTCCTACATGGACGTATTTGCTTACACTCACGCATTCAAGAAAATAGACAAGGCTAGCAACATCACATATCAGTGGGGTGATCAACATAGGGCGACGACTGCATATTTATGCATATTTTAAACTCTATTACTCACATCGATAAGTTAATTAATTACTAGGTATCTAAATTAAAAACAACATTCTATTATTTTTCAACTGAAATAGTTTTTTCCGTTATAGGCAAGGTTTCAAGAGGCGAAGGCTTGGGCTCATGCGCTTGAGGAATCTGGTCGTGATGAGTTGACACCGGAGGAGAAAGATAACATATTTGATGCTATTATGGATCCAACACAGTGGAGTAGATGTTATGGGCTTCGAGAATCTAATACTAATTAATCTTTTTGCATACATACAACAAATTAGTGCTTAGATATATAGTGTTGTAATATTTTATATGTTGACATAACCCTTTTGCAATACATTCTATCTGCAGGCTCGACAAGCTCAAAAGGCCCAAGACAAAGTAGAAATTATGGAGCTTAAAACAACGATTGAGCAGCTGCAGGAGCAGAATCGTCTGCAGGCTATACAGATGGAGCAGCTGAATCAAAAGCTTGCAGAGTATATGCACAATTATAGCTCTTTTCCTTCGTTGTCTTGTGCTTCCGAAAACGAAGATGATGCTTAAGGTATATTTTTCTGTGTTTATGATTGCATGATGTATATTGTAACGACCCGGATTTTCGGCGACTTTGGTTATCGACATAAGCTCGATGTCGATAACCAAAACATCGAAAAATCCCGGTAATTAATGAAAGAAATTAGAGGGTGAGAATAGATAAGATAGAAACTTAGAATAGAAGAAGAAGAAGAATACAACATCAGAGTAACATGAACCTCACAGCGGAACGAATAACATATAATAGATAACATAACTTTGAAATATAACAGTTATGTATACAATAGCACTTATCAGAGTACAACACTTACAACACAGCGGAAATAACTATAGCTATATGATCTTGAAGCCTCCTGCTCCACGCTCTTCCAGTATATCTGTAAATTCCTGACTACTTGACTGCCCGTACAAATTTAGGCACCCAAGAGTTTAGGGAAAACAACAAAGTAAACTCCGGGTCAGACATGAGACTGGTGTGAGTAAAATAGTTTAAACAGGTATATGAACAAGTAAACGATATCTCATAAGACCACGCCGCAGAACGGAACGGGTTTTTCCCTTATGAGAATCCAAAATATCTTTATATCAAAAAACCTTTTGATATTATAATATTGTCTATGTACAAATAGATATCAACTAGCAGAAACGCTTTCATCTCACGTTCTACATATATAGTATACAATCAAAATCGCAAGCACGTATTGGATAATGGATTTCCAACTATGACAAGGTATGGAACCACCTTCCGATCAGTGTACTCTAGGAACGATACACTGGAGTTCAACAAGAACATCTTGTAACTCAGCCACACATGACCGACCACTCATTTCGCTTGAGTGCATCGAATGTACATCACCAACGGTTGGGATCAGCAACCGTTCCCGTATATATATATATATATATATATGGGACAGCATTGATAGATTTAGAAACAAATGAACATTCTCTAGATAGGTGATTATACACCCTACTTCGGTGCGACCGACTTAGCCATGCTGCCTGCCCGATTTCTGTCATTTACCGGTTGATGAGGCTAGAAGCTACGCTTTATCATCACATCAGATTCACTTCGAATGCCACATTGTCAGATCCATCGAAAATCATTAATTGACGTCTACAACAGTACATTACGTGTTAGCTAAAAGAAGTTTCCTTCTCCGCTTCCACTCTTGGTATAGTTGAAGAAATCAATGTACGTGACCGTCTGGAAATACTATGTCAGACATCCATCTTCATTCACTTAGAAATGTCACATCGTCATACCCGCCAAATCACAAATTGACTTATCCAAAAACAACACGGGTATACAGCTAAGAGCAACGAATTCCTCCGCCACCAAACGTGAATACGTTTGAATAGATCAACTTACACGATCCATCGGATATACTCTGTCAGACCTTCGTCCATACAAGTTGTCCTGGGACTGGACAAACCGAAGGCACTATTCCGTATATCCATCTTAGTCACTGTTATCTAAGACTTATACAACAGCCCTTGCATTTTACTCCGTGTTCAATTGTCTTTGGCATAAATGATTCGCAACGCTTATGCCAATACAGAGTGGTTCTATGGATAATAATCCAACCGGTCTCTCCATATTAACAACGTTAAAATGGTCAAAACTTCGATAGTCGGTGAGTTAACTATCAAAGAAAAACAAGTGTGCAAACAACGATATTATTTCCAGATGGAAATTATATCGGTAAATCATCAACATATATCTATATATATATTCATATTGCCTTATTTTCTATGTTTAGAAAATATATGTTATTAACACTGGAAAACGTTTCCATCTGCTTATTTACAAATCACTACTCTTCCCCAACTATCAGTCCCTGACTGTAAACTAGTATGAGAACAATCCCCTAAGTATAAATCCCGAAGGCCGAAACCAACATCAGATAGACACTTAGAAAACCATTCAATTTACTAATCTCTAGTCAGTTCTAGTTTTACTTAACTCTATTTGATTAACTCAGATTGATTAACTCTAACTGGTAAATTCTAACCGATCAACTCTAACTGGTTTTACTTGGTTTGACTAACTCAATTTATTAACTTGACTGACTAATTCCACTCGATTAACCTAACTTGATTTACTTATCTCGATTAACTGAACTAATCACTTTGATTAACTCGACTAATTCACTTTGGTTAACTTAACCAATTCACTTAACTAATTCAATTAACTCCTGTCGAATAAACTATATTCGATAACTCTTCTAACTCTATTCGAATAAACTATATTCGATTAACTCATTTACTCTATTCGAATAAACCATATTCAATTAACTCCTTTCGAATACCATATTTGATTTACTTTATTCACTTTATAAAGATTTCCTTTTTAACAACGTTTTATTCATTTTGAAAAGATTTACTTTTAAATAACGGTTCTACACTTTAAAAATGATTTCCCTTTTTATAATGTTTCCTTTCCAATTCTATTTGTAAATGGTTTACAAATATTTCCTTTTCAAATTTATTCTCGAAATATTCTAACTCCTTAAATTCCCGGGAAAATTCGCCATGACCTCCTTTGTATCGGGAGCATCGGGAAAATCCCCAAACTCGCCACACAGGCCTTTCCATTCAAAAAGAAATGTTTTGAATTTATTTCCTTTTCAAATATCTCCTATTTATAAATATTCCAATTTTATAAATATTCCTTATTTATAAATATTCCATTTATAAATATTTTTATTTCAATATCACTTTGAAATAATTCCTTATCAACATTCTGGTATGTTATGGTATTCAATCATATCAAATCATGATGTTCATTATCGTCCAAGCACATATAATCGCCCACAGATTTTATATCCCATTATATAACAATATATGAAAAACAATAAAATAACTGTTGAGGAATCCACTCGGATTCCTCCAACCTGTCTCCCTGCATCACAGATGTTAGACAATATAGATAACATCACTTTCAGTTTCATATGATACATTCTGTTAAACATAATCAATATAGAAATTTAACTAACTGACTAGCAGTTCAATCAAACAATCAACACACAGTAAATCAGACAATTTCTAACAGTTCTAAAGATACAACATGAAATTATAAACTGTTCAGAGTTGGTGAGATTTACTCACATTTGGCGCGTTAACCGTTAAATAACCGGTTTGCGTTATTTGACTGCGACGGACAATTTATTTCGCCATAAATTGTAACGAGCTCGGATTCACTCTCGGTCAGTCTCATTGTGTTGCTCCCGTCCATACGATCCTGTCGGATCTTGTTTCGCTCAATTCTGACATCGTATCGAGAAGTTATACGAGTTACAAGTTTATACTCTTATATAATTTAATTTAAGCTTAAACAGATTAGACTTGGGCCTCACCCCTTATAAATACCCGACCCATCTTCAAATTAAAGGAACCCGACCCGCAATTGATCCCTTCTTCCCCGAACTACCACGCAAAGACTGCTCCAGGCAAATTATTACCATTGCCGACACTTAACCCCTTCTTCCATCTCATTTCATCAATGAAAAATCAACGCAAAATCACCAAAATGATCATCAACAAAAACTCTTTACTCTCATACCACTTTAAAGCAGTTCGATCTCTCCAGGATGTTTGCGGTTTTCTGTCTTGGACGAATGAACACAGTGAATCATCGCGACATCCCAGTGACCATGGCGTCACTTAAAATGATCGAATACCCCAGAAATCAGCACACAGACGCTATTTCACTCCGCGAATCCAAAGCAAACCACTAGACAACTCAGATCTCATCCATTCTCGAGATTGCAGGAACACTAGGTTCGCTGTTCTAATTTTGAGTAGAAGGAAACTCCATCGCACCCATTGAAACGTATATGAGATCGAAGAGTAACTCAAGACGAACTCATATACATATATTTACTGATTTTAGGAATTTTATTTCTTTTGATTTCATTTTTCTTTTGTGCGGTTGTGTTTTAAGAAATAGGAATTTGTTCTGGTGATATAACAGTGAAGTTGTGGTTGAGAAGGGAGGTGGACGTGGCTTGTTTTAATCCTAAGAAAATATTAGGGTATTTTTATTTTTGATTTTTATATTTTAATTAAATGATTTTATATTCGTTCTTGGTCCTTAAAAATCACTACGACCGCATATGATACCCAAAAATCACTAAACTGAACTTGTAGCTAGAATCTGACATTACGGTCCCAACGAAACTGGTTTCGTCGAATTCTGACTTCGTATGCTCACACAACGTATTTTTAACCGTCAAAATACTGACTGTTTTACACTCTAAAAATCCGTACGGCCACACAGTGACTCTAAAAATCATGAAATTGGAAATCTAACAACTATTTGATATTGCGGATCCAACAAAATTAGTTTCGTCGAATTCCGACTTCATTTGCAAAAATGGCTATTTTTAAACTCTAAATAATCCATTTAAATACCGTACAGCTCCAGGGTAATTATATATTCGATATTCCAAATCGAGGTTGAATCCATACTCAATTTATATTGAAAATCCAATTATAACGTAAATAAAGCGTTACGAATTATAAAGGAATTCCACAGCGACTTTTCTGAAATTTGATTTGGACGTAAATCAAAATCTACACGACGAAATCCCGATTTTTCTCTTCCACTAGAAAGATATACTCCACCAGCTCCGTACGTTTCTTGTTTCACCGAAATCCGATTTAAAACGAACCCTGTATATTCAGTTGAAGTTCAAATTGCTAAATAGCGAACTGCCGTGCCATTTCAAGCTCAATTTTAATTATATTAAAATTCTACGTTCAAACTGTCGTCGATTGAATATATTCGTCATTCGAATTCAATTCTAAACTGAATTATATATCACAGAGGATCCAGTTCACACCATATTGCCATTTCAGCCAATTTTGATTAATTCGGAATTAAATATATTATTTAATTTATTATTTTAAATTAAATATTCACCATTATTTAATTCCTCGACAAATAAATTCTTTTAATTACCTTTTAAATAATTAAATAAATAAATTATAATACCTCTGCCAATGCGGGTCATTACATTCTTCCCCACTTAAAATAATTTCGTCCTCGAAATTGCTAAGTTAGAGGACGACCCTATATATTGGAATTCCTAAGATTTGTTTCCCGTTATTTCTGATTTCAACTTAACCAATTAATATTGACTAAAATATTTATTCATTCCGACTAACTAAAATTTTCAAAAAGTTTTGAAAATTTTCTAACACTTTAAATTTTCGGAAAATTTCGCCATAACCTCCTTTCTACGGCCCTATCGGTAAAACCACAACTCGCCTCTCTAGGCCATCTCCAACCCAAAAGAAAATCAAAAAGCCAAACAGCTTGCCAGTTCGGCTCATAAATTCCAAACTCATATAAAATATAAACTTGTACCTTTTTGTTGGGCATATCAACTTTATCCCTACCATCTGTTATCAATTCAGCATATACCACTGTATTTCCAATCAAACTCCAACCAAGTTATTCTTAACACAACCATTCGCTTATTCAAGCCGAATTCAATTTCAAATTCGAGTTTCAAATTCCAAACTCTTAACTTATCATTTCAAATCCAAATCCAGATTATCCGCTAATCAATTCCATTTTCATTTAACTTAGTCAAGGTTAATTCTAATTTATTATTCACTTTCACCATTTAAATCCATTTAACTTCATAAGTTAAATTTAAATTTCAAATTTCAAATTCCTGGGTTCATTTCAAATTAATTTGAAATCACAATACCAATTCAAAACATTTGAATTTCTAAACAACTTGTTTTCTCAAAACAATTCAAATCAAAATCTCTGGTAGTAATCCACCACTTAGAACTCGAAAATCACACCGACGATACTGCGCAGTCATCATCGGAATTATTTTCCAGCGACCCAAGTGCTTTCAATACTATATCATTTTCAAAACCATTACTAAATACATCCATTTTGAAAACATCTCAAAATCTCCCAGGAACTTAAAATTTCCTTATTTTAATTCCTAATCTGATTTAAATTCATATTTAATTCATCTTATTTCATATACTTTACTTATATGAATTCTGATTGGTATATATATATAACCATTTCACATTTTAATCTCATTCGATTATAATTACAACCAATATATCTAATATATGATAATACATTACATATCCATACTGTGTCGGTCCATCGTATTCAAGTATTTATTTACTCCTACCGATACAGTGGATCAAACTGATCGACCAGAACTCATAAACAACTCAGCCAATGAATCTCCACAATATAAAACCATTTTTATATCAAATACAAATACGCACTCGTATATATACACTCAAACTCAATCTAGGGTATTACTAACCCTATCTCTACCGAGTCACGCCACAGAACCAAGGTAATTCTTAACTTAAGCTCTGATACCAACTGTAACGACCCGGATTTTCGGCGACTTTGGTTATCGACATAAGCTCGATGTCGATAACCAAAAAATCGAAAAATCCCGGTAATTAATGAAAGAAATTAGAGGGTGAGAATAGATAAGATAGAAACTTAGAATAGAAGAAGAAGAATACAACATCAGAGTAACATGAACCTCACAGCGGAACGAATAACATATAATAGATAACATAACTTTGAAATATAACAGTTATGTATACAATAGCACTTATCAGAGTACAGCACTTACAACACAGCGGAAATAACTATAGCTATATGATCTTGAAGCCTCCTGCTCCACGCTCTTCCAGTATATCTGTAAATTCCTGACTACTTGACTGCCCGTACAAATTTAGGCACCCAAGAGTTTAGGGAAAACAACAAAGTAAACTCCGGGTCAGTCATGGGACTGGTGTGAGTAAAATAGTTTAAACAGGTATATGAATAAGTAAACGATATCTCATAAGACCACGCCGCAGAACAGAACGGGTTTTTCCCTTATGAGAATCCAAAATATCTTTATATCAAAAAACCTTTTGATATTATAATAATGTCTATGTACAAATAGATATCAACTAGCAGAAACGCTTTCATCTCACGTTCTACATATATAGTATACAATCAAAATCGCAAGCACGTATTGGATAATGGATTTCCAACTATGACAAGGTATGGAACTACCTTTCGATCAGTGTACTCTAGGAACGATACACTGGAGTTCAACAAGAACATCTTGTAACTCAGCCACACATGACCGACCACTCATTTCGCTTGAGTGTATCGAATGTACATCACCAACGGTTGGGATCAGCAACCGTTCCCATATATATATATATGGGACAGCATTGATAGATTTAGAAACAAATGAATATTCTCTAGATAGGTGATTATACACCCTACTTCGATGCGACCGACTTAGCCATGCTGCCTGCCCGATTTCTGTCATTTACCGGTTGATGAGGCTAGAAGCTACGCTTTATCATCACATCAGATTCACTTCGAATGCCATATTGTCAGATCCATCGAAAATCACTAATTGACGTCTACAACAGTACATTACGTGTTAGCTAAAAGAAGTTTCCTTCTCCGCTTCCACTCTTGGTATAGTTGAAGAAATCAATGTACGTGACCGTTTGGAAATACTATGTCAGACATCCATCTTCATTCACTTAGAAATGTCACATCGTCATACCCGCCAAATCACAAATTGACTTATCCAAAAATAACACGGGTATACAGCTAAGAGCAACGAATTCCTCCGCCACCAAACGTGAATACGTTTGAACAGATCAACTTACGCGATCCATTGGATATACTCTGTCAGACCTTCGTCCATACAAGTTGTCCTGGGACTGGACAAACCGAAGGCACTATTCCGTATATCCATCTTAGTCACTGTTATCTAAGACTTATACAACAGCCATTTCAATTTACTCCGTCTTCAATTGTCTTTGGCATAAATGATTCGCAACGCTTATGCCAATACAGAGTGGTTCTATGGATAATAATCCAACCGGTCTCTCCATATTAACAACGTTAAAATGGTCAAAACTTCGATAGTCGGTGAGTTAACTATCAAAGAAAAACAAGTGTGCAAACAACGATATTATTTCCAGATGGAAATTGTATTGGTAAATCATCAACATATATCTATATATATATATTCATATTGCCTTATTTTCTATGTTTAGAAAATATATGTTATTAACACTGGAAAACGTTTCCATCTGCTTATTTACAAATCACTACTCTTCCCCAACTATCAGTCCCTGACTGTAAACTAGTATGAGAACAATCCCCGAAGTATAAATCCCGAAGGCCGAAACCAACATCAGATAGACACTTAGAAAACCATTCAATTTACTAATCTCTAGTCAGTTCTAATTTTACTTAACTCTATTTGATTAACTCGGATTGATTAACTCTAACTGGTAAATTCTAACCGATCAACTCTAACTGGTTTTACTTGGTTTGACTAACTCAATTTATTAACTCGACTGACTAATTCCACTCGATTAACCTAACTTGATTTACTTATCTCGATTAACTGAACTAATCACTTTGATTAACTCGACTAATTCACTTTGGTTAACTTAACCAATTCACTTAACTAATTCACTTAACTCCTGTCGAATAAACTATATTCGATAACTCTTCTAACTCTATTCGAATAAACTATATTCGATTAACTCATTTACTCTATTCGAATAAACTATATTCGATTAACTCCTTTCGAATACCATATTCGATTTACTTTATTCACTTTATAAAGATTTCCTTTTTAACAACGTTTTATTCATTTTGAAAAGATTTACTTTTAAATAACGGTTCTACACTTTAAAAATGATTTCCCTTTTTATAATGTTTCCTTTCCAATTCTATTTGTAAATGGTTTACAAATATTTCCTTTTCAAATTTATTCTTGAAATATTCTAACTCCTTAAATTCCCGGGAAAATTCGCCATAACCTCCTTTGTATCGGGAGCATCGGGAAAATCCCCAAACTCGCCACACAGGCCTTTCCATTCAAAAAGAAATGTTTTGAATTTATTTCCTTTTCAAATATCTCCTATTTATAAATATTCCAATTTTATAAATATTCCTTATTTATAAATATTCCATTTATAAATATTTTTATTTCAATATCACTTTGAAATAATTCCTTATCAACATTCTGGTATGTTATGGTATTCAATCATATCAAATCACGATGTTCATTATCGTCCAAGCACATATAATCGCCCACAGATTTTATATCCCATTATATAACAATATATGAAAAACAATAAAATAACTGTTGAGGAATCCAGTCGGATTCCTCCAACTTGTCTCCCTGCATCACAGATGTTAGACAATATAGATAACATCACTTTCAGTTCCATATGATACATTCTGTTAAACATAATCAATATAGAAATTTAACTAACTGACTAGCAGTTCAATCAAACAATCAACACATAGTAAATCAGACAATTTCTAACAGTTCTAAAGATACAACATGAAATTATAAACTGTTCAGAGTTGGTGAGATTTACTCACATTTGGCGCGTTAACCGTTAAATAACCGGTTTGCGTTATTTGACTGCGACGGACAATTTATTTCGCCATAAATTGTAACAAGCTCAGATTTACTCTCGGTCAGTCTCATTGTGTTGCTCCCGTCTGTACGATCCTGTCGGATCTTGTTTCGCTCAATTCTGACATCGTATCGAGAAGTTATACGAGTTACAAGTTTATACTCTTATATAATTTAATTTAAACTTAAACAGATTAGACTTGGGCCTCACCCCTTATAAATACCCGGCCAATCTTCAAATTAAAGGAACCCGACCCGCAACTGATCCCTTCTTCCCCGAACTACCACGCAAAGACTGCTCCAGGCAAATTCTTACCGTTGCTGACACTTAACCCCTTCTTCCATCTCATTTCATCAATGAAAAATCAACGCAAAATCACCAAAATGATCCTCAACAAAAACTTTTCACTCTCATACCACTTTAAAGCAGTTCGATCTCTCCAGGATGTTTGCGGTTTTCTGTCTTGGATGAATGAACACAGTGAATCATCGCGACATCCCAGTGACCGTGGCGTCACTTAAAATGATCGAATACCCCAGAAATCAGCACAAGACGCTATTTCACTCCGCGAATCCAAAGCAAAC
Organism: Allium sativum; assembly: GCA_030737875.1. Lineage (NCBI taxonomy): Eukaryota > Viridiplantae > Streptophyta > Magnoliopsida > Asparagales > Amaryllidaceae > Allium > Allium sativum. The sequence goes on along the minus strand of CM060926.1, from coordinate 677,701,584 downwards.
CACTAGACAACTCAGATCTCATCCATTCTCGAGATTGCAGGAACCCAAGGTTCGCTGTTCTAATTTTGAGTAGAAGGAAACTCCATCGCACCCATTGAAATGTATATGAGATCGAAGAGTAACTCAAGATGAACTCATATGCATATATTTACTGATTTTAGGAATTTTATTTCTTTTGATTTCATTTTTCTTTTGTGCGGTTGTGTTTTAAGAAATGGGAATTTGTTCTGGTGATATAACAGTGAAATTGTGGTTGAGAAGGGAGGTGGACGTGGCTTGTTTTAGTCCTAAGAAAATATTAGGGTATTTTTATTTTTGATTTTTATATTTTAATTAAATGATTTTATATTCGTTCTTGGTCCTTAAAAATCACTGCGACCGCATATGATACCCAAAAATCACCAAACTGAACTTGTAGCTAGAATCTGACATTACGGTCCCAACGAAACTGGTTTCATCGAATTCTGACTTCATATGCTCACACAGCGTATTTTTAACCATCAAAATACTGACTGTTTTACACTCTAAAAATCCGTACGGCCACACAGTGACTCTAAAAAACATGAAACTGGAAATCTAACAACTATTTGATATTGTGGATCCAACAAAATTAATTTCGTCGAATTCCGACTTCATTTGCAAAAATGGCTATTTTTAAACTCTAAATAATCCATTTAAATATATAAATATATTTAAATAAAATTAAATTAAATATAAATAAACTTATATTATCGCATATATTCACAGTGGAATACCGTACAGCTCCAGGGTAATTATATATTCGATATTCCAAATCGAGGTTGAATCCATACTCAATTTATATTGAAAATCCAATTATAACGTAATTAAAGCGTTACGAATTATAAAGGAATTCCACAGCGACTTTTCTGAAATTTGATTTGGACGTAAATCAAAATCTACACGACGAAATCCCGATTTTTCTCTTCCACTAGAAAGATATACTCCACCAGCTCCGTACGTTTCTTGTTTCACAGAAATCCGATTTAAAACGAACCATGTATATTCAGTTGAAGTTCAAATTGCCAAATAGCGAACTACCGCGCCATTTCAAGCTCTATTTTAATTATATTAAAATTCTACGTTCAAACTGTCGTCGATTGAATATATTCGTCATTCGAATTCAATTCTAAACTGAATTATATATCACAGAGGATCCAGTTCACAACATATTGCCATTTCAGCCAATTTTGATTAATTCGGAATTAAATATATTATTTAATTTATTATTTTAAATTAAATATTCACCATTATTTAATTCCTCGACAAATAAATTCTTTTAATTACCTTTTAAATAATTAAATAAATAAATTATAATACCTCTGCCAATGCGGGTCATTACATATATATTGACTTGGAGATGGTGAGGATTTTGTTTTGATGTTGTACATATTGGTAGGAGTGGGTGATGATGATGTTTTGGATATATTTTGATGGTTTGTACTTGGTTTGTTGACATGTAACATCGATGAGCTGGGTTTTGGATGGTTTATTTAATTTGTGTTGGTTGTTTATATTGTTATTGATATATATATGTGTGGAATTGATTGAAAATGGATTGGAACCGCATTGGAAATGAGAGTGGATGGAAGGTAATAAGCTTGTAGTTATATATAAAAAAAATCATCCAGTTTTTGCAACGGCTAGAAACGTTTTCCAACGGCTTACTGTTCGTCTGTTCGAAACGATTTCTAACAGCTTGCACCGGTAAAGGTTGTTGGAATAGCCGTTGGAAATGCAACGTTGGTTCCGTTGCAAATTGTTATATTTCGTTGAATTTATTCCAATGGTTATTCCAAAGGCCTCGAACAGCCGCTAACGGCTTCCAGTTGTTGGAATAACCATATTCACCTGTAGTGTTAACGAACTCACATAAAATTTACAAAAGAGAAAAATTGTGGTGGTTGCTGACAACTTTTGTTACATACTTCAGTGTCTACAGATAATTTTTTTCATTAGACGTTGGGCAAGATATAAAAATTCTTTAGTAATTTGAAAGTAGATACAAACGATGATTTTACGTATCAAGTAATTATTAATTAATTATAACTAACTAAATTTGGTATTTGATTAATTTAATATTTTAGAACTAATAGTGTAAATTCAGATCAATTTGAACTACAAATTTAAAAACTCACCACAAATTTTAACCAAAAAGCAAACATATCATTATATTGGATTTTAATTGATACAATAGTAAACAATAAATAAATCAACGTCATCCTAGCATTGCAGCATAGTGTTGCATACTTGTTAAGTTGCACCACCATGAATGTGTTGTCATCTTCACGTTATGAGTATAACTCCATGGAACTTTTTCATTAAGTATTTATTTCCAAATAAAATAAGGTACACTATAACCGATAATAAAATATATATGTTATACAAATCAAATTTAACCTAGTTTAGTTTTAAACTCGAACTAAAATATATATGTTATACAAATCAAATTTAACTCAGTTTAGTTTTAAAATCGGGAGTTTCACATGTATCCCTCTGATTTCCATTAATAAGGATGTCTGATCGGTTCGTGTCTGTGTGCAAAAAATAAATATTTGTGTTCAACTGATTTTATTTAGAACACGAGTTAAAACAAAAAAAATTGTATGAGAAAAAAAATTTGCTCGGACATAAACTAAACACCTTTATTTTATCGGGTTCGGACCGACCGATTTACACCCTGCTCTCCGAGTTTAGCTGCATTTTACATAATCTTCGAGACAGAGCCCATGACACATGTGGAACCCACACAGCGTGAAAGCGAGTGCCCCCATTAACCTGTCACTTTCCAGTCAAAAAAAAAACAGTTAGTTGTATACAGCTAGCTTCCCTCCATTTTACATTTCTTTATAGCCTGTAAAATCTTCCGCAATCGAAAGCTGGTTTGGATGTTTAATTAAAAATAAATCAAACAGTAAAGTTTTGCTAAAGCGAAAAGCAACATCGTATTCTACCCCTTTATTGTTGTCCCCACCTGTTTTCTGAGTAAAACTTCCAACCAATTTCATTCATAGTAGCTGCCCAATAAAAATAATATACACTGACCATATTGTCTCGTATATATCCCATACATCAAAGGGTTTCGGGTGTTGCACTATTATATATATATATGGGACAGCGTTTCGCTACATCTGTTATATACACGTGAATTCTTCTTTTGAATTTCAGTCATTCATTTCTTCGTTCATTTTTTTTTTTCCACTAATCGATGTAACATTTTAAAAAACAAACAAATTATGTGGTTGAAATCAAGAAACATTTAGGGGTGCTGCACTTTTTGAAGTGCTATGTAAGTCTGGATTCAAAAGAAAGAGACACGAGACCAACAGTGTTAACGAACTGAAAGACCCATTTCCTTTCACCCCTCTCCTATATTCTCTGTTTCCGCAACCGCTCATGCTTTACATGTACTTCTGCATACAATTTATTCACCTCTGCCTTTTCTCTTTTTTTTTTGGTCCTACCGCTGGAGTATAGGACCAGGTACGAAATATCCTGTTCATAATATCAGTTGCCATTGTTAAGTTAAAACGTCCAAGAGAAGTTTGGCAACGTATTTGATTTTAGCAGCAACCGATGATTTCGATGAGAATACGATTGACGTGGAAATATTGTGAACAGAAAATCGGATTTCGCTGTTTATGATAATGATGATATCACACTGTACATTTTCGTGTTTATTTATAATCTACAGGTTATTGGGCCTAATGGGCCATGCTGCTTCGATGTGTCTGCACCCTAACCTCTGCTTGCTTTATACGACTTGGCTAACAGTAGCTTGGTAAGTACATCGACGCACAGGTAAGTAGCAAATATGTAATTGGCTTGCAATTTTCTTTTCATAACTTGATCTCGCACAAAATACAAGTCTTATCTCTATGCCATTTTCCCTTTAGTGTTGTATTGAATTAGCTTACTATGGCACTCCACCCGAGTTCTCGCACCACTCGAGTAATCACTTGCACTCATTATGCTTCTATATTCTACTTCAGTACTTGATCCAAATGTAGTAGCTTGTTTATTTGAGCATCATTTATGCGGTGGTAGATTTTCTATCATCGGAATAAGCAGCCCAATCAGCACATATATATAGATTATTGCATGTTTTTAAACTTGATCCACAAGCTATTCCCTTTAGATGACTCAAAATTCTTTTGATTGTTTTCTAATGTTTTTTGAATCTTGCATAAATCAACACGATTCGTTAACATAGAAATACATTTATGGTATTATTATGGTTACATATTGTGATGCACGAATTATGCTTCTATGTTGCTTGTAACATTAAATATTGCTTCTCTTTGGTTTTTCTATAGATATTGGTTTGTTATCGTTGAAGTTGACACTGGACTAGCACCACCTGTAAAACCTGCATTTTCAACCCTCAAAGGTCGACACTAATACATACACAGTACTCACATGTCAAAAATTCAAGTGTTGGAAAGACAGATTATTGGAGAAAAAGAAAGAAGATACAGAATAGAATCTCATAACAAAACGAATAATCAATAACTTAACATGATCTTTAGCAAATAGAAAGACCTTCATACAAATAAAAATTTAGAAATACACCAGAGCGCTAAACTATAAATCAGCCTGAACAGTTATAACAGTTTGTCCTTAAAATTGTGAACAAATACAATACAGAAACCACGAAAAAAAATATATGAGTGTACATCTTAGCTTCTAGCTCTTTTTCTGAAGCTTCCAAACAATCTAAATCTAATATGCAAACATGTTCGATCTAATCCAAGCATTATAACGAAGTAACATTCAGCTAAGTCTTATAAACCAACATGAGAAAACACAGCGCCAACATGAGAAAACACAGCACAATTTGATTTTCATGTTATAAAAAGCATTCAAAATAAAGGTATTGAAAGGCAAATAATCAAGTACAAATAAAAAATAAAAATCAAGTTATAACAATGTTTATGCGCACAAATACTAATAATCAAGTATTTGTGATGCTTGTGAGCGTACGTCACAACAATATTAGGTACATAATCAAAACCGAATATGTTATGTTTGCAAATCTTGTAGGCTTTTCATGGAGGTGCCCTCGGTACTTCACGAAAGGTCCTCCTACACAAAGATCAGAGTTATCTTTCTTACATATTATACCCAGCTAGTCAGGATACCGTAAGAAAAGTATGGTTAGTCTTGATAAGACGAATGCATCGCCCCGGCATGCTAAAACATCCAAAAATATTACTAGAAAAAGGTTCCAACTACACTATAATGGTATGCCAACCCTTCTAGTCATGTCTCATATCTTTAGTTTTAGACATCTTGGCTGATGAGGCTATGCCCGGCATTCCCGCTTACATCCAACATCTAAAGGTCAATCACGAATCCTACTTGGATTCCCACACCTCAACAGGTATGGAATCACACCTGGGTTTCTCACATCTCAAAAGATCTTGGAATTACACCCGAATTCTCATACTCCAATGTGCCTCAGAATCATACATGAATTACCACATTCAAAATAATATCAATTCTTCTTTATGGAACGTATATGGTTTTTGAAGTGGTTCCGGTTCGAGTAATCTCTTACGAGTACATACCCTCGTTCACCTGGCGCTACGTACATGAACCAAATGATCGATTTTACGGCGAGCCAACTCCGGTTCTTTTGGAAATAAACAGACAATATACAAGAGCGGGGATCATCTTCTATCTGTTCAGGTGGTCGGATCTCCTTATCATTTGCCTTAGAAGAGCCACGAGCTTATACATGCAGTATAGCACTATTAGGGACTAAGATGATGATGATAATGGTTTTGATGACAACGGCTCTGTATTAATTATTACTGTTGTTATAAAATATATACTAATACTATTATCTAAAAATATATATGCATGATGTATACGCAAGTATCTTATGCAGGCATTAAATTGAAGATTATGCAGTTTAAAGATTCAAGATTACAAAGAAAAAGAGTTCTGGATTGAAGATTTAACAAGAGTTCAAGAAATCAGGATAAGTTACATAGTCTAGAATTTCTGTTAAAACTCCATAATAGTGCTTAAATTCTTATTCCAATTTCCTCACCATTCTAGCCTTATAATATTTTAAAATATTCTTTAACTTTTATATTCTACTTCAATATTTGATCCAAATATAGTAGCTTGTTTATTTGAGCATCATGAAACTGATTGATTTCGATGTAAATAAAATATCATGTAGTATATTTTCTATCATCACGATCAACAATCCAATCATCATATATAGAGATTATTGCATGCTTTTAAACTTAATCCATAAGCACTTCCCTTTAGAAATCTCAAATTTCTTTTGATTGGTTTATAATGTTCTTTGGATTTTGCATAAATTGACACACTTCGTTAACTTAAAAAGAAATTCATGGCCTTATTATGTTATATATTGTGATGCACGAACTGTGCTTCTATATTGCTTGTAACGTTAAATATTGGTTCTCTCCTGCTTTTTTGATAGGTATTGGTTTGTTATCATTTATTTTAGCACCATCTGTAAAGACCTGCATTTTCGACTCTCAGAGATCGACATTAATACATCAGCAGTACTCAAATGTCGAAAATTCAAGTGTTGGAAAGATAGATTGTTAGAGGAAAAAAAAGAAGATACAAAATAGAATCTCACAGCGAAACGAATAATCAATAACTTAAATATGATCTTTAGCAAATAGAAAGACCTTCACAGAAATAAAAATTTAGACATACATTAGAGCACCTAACTATAAACCAGTATGGACAATTATAATAGTTTATCCTCAAATTGTGAATAAATACACCACAAATAACGCAAAAAAATAAAAAATTATGAGTGTTTATCTTGGATTTAGCTCTTCTTCTGAAGCTTCCAGACAATCCAAGTCTAATGTGCAAACATGCTCGATTTGATCCAAGCATTACAACGAAATAACTTCCAGATAAGTCTGGTAAAGCAGCATGAGAAAACATAACACAATTAAGTTTTTTATTTTTTTAAAAATCATTCAAAATAAAGGAATCGTAAGACAATGCCACATTTAGGCAATGATGAGTTTTTATCTTACGATCACCAAACCATTTCATATTAAAATCCAATAATATTATAATAATGTCTAAGGGCACAAATAGAAGTAATCAATTATTTGTGATGCTTGTGAGCATACATTCCAACATACTAGGTATATGGTTTTAGACATCTTGGCTGATGAGGCTATGCCCGACATTCTCGCTTACATCCAACATCTAAAGGTCAATCACGAATCCTACTTGGATTCCCACACATCAACAGGTATGGAATCACACCTGGGTTTCCCACATCTCAAAAGATCTTGGAATTACACCTGAATTCTCATACTCCAATGTGCCCCAGAATCATACATGGATTACGACATTCAAAATAATATCAATTCTTCTTTAGGGAACGTATATGGTTTTTGAATTGGTTCCGGTTCAAGTAATCTCTTACGAGTACATAGCCTCGTTCACTTGGCGCTACATGAACCAAATGATCGATTTTACGGCGAGCCAACTCTGGTTCTTTTGGAAATAAACAGACAATATACAAGAGCGGGGATCATCTCCTAACTGTTCTGGTGGTCGGATCTCCTTATTATTTGCCTTAGAAGAGCCACGAGCTTATACGTGCAGTACAACACTATTAGGGACTAAGATGATGATGATAATGGTTTTGATGACAACGGCCTTGTATTAATTATTACTGTTGTTATAAAATATATACTAATACTATTATCTAGAAATATATATATGCATGATGTATACGCAAATATCTTATGCATGCATTAATATTGAAGATTATACAATTTAAAGATTCAAGATTACAAAGAAAAAGAGTTCAAGATTGAAGATTTAACAAGAGTTCAAGAAATCAGGATAAGTTACAGAGTCTAGAATTTCTGTTGAAACTCCATAACAGTGCTTAAATTCTTATTCCAATTTCTCTCCATTTTAGCCTTATAATATTTTAAAATATTCTTTGACTTTTATATTCTACTTCAGTATTTGATCCAAATATAGTAGCTTTTTTATTTGATCATCATGAAACCAATTGATTTCGATGTAAATACAATATCATGTAGTATATTTCCTATCATCACGATCAGCAGTCCAATCAGCATATATAGAGATTATTGCATGCTTTTGAACTTAATCCACAAGCACTTCCCTTTAGAAATCTCAAAATTCTTTTGATTGGTTTCTAATGTTCTTTGGATTTTGCAAAAATTGATGCACTTCGTTAACTTAAAAAGAAATTCATAGCCTTGTTATGGTTATATATTGTGATGCACGATCTATGCTTCTATATTGCTTATAACGTTAAATATTAGTTCTCTCCTGATTTTTTGATAGATATTGGTTTGTTATCATTTATTTTAGCACCGTCTGTAAAGAACTGCATTTTCGACTCTTAGAGATCGACACTAATACACCAGCAGTACTCAAATGTCGAAAATTCAAGTGTTGGAAAGATAGATTTTTAGAGGAAAAGAAAGAAGATACAAAATAGAATCTCATAGTGAAACAATAATCAATAACTTAAATATGATCTTTAGCAAATTAAAAGACCTTTGTACGAATAAAAATTTAGACATACATCACAGCACTTAACAATAAATCAGTATGGACAATTATAACAGTTTATCCTCAAATTGTGAATAAATACACCACAAATAACGCAAAAATAAAAAATTAAAAATTATGATTGTCCATCTTGGATTTTGCTCTTCTTCTGAAGCTTCCAGACAATCCAAGTCTAATGTGCAAACATGCTCGATTTGATCCAAGCATTACAACGAAATAACTTCCAGATAAGTCTGGTAAAGAAGCATGAGAAAACATAACACAATTAAACTTTTTATTTTTTTAAAAATCATTCAAAATAAAGGAATCGTAAGACCACGCCGCATTTAGGCATGGATGAGTTTTTATCTTACGATCACCAAACCATTTCATATCAAAATCCAATGATATTATAATAATGTCTAAGGGCACAAATAGAGCTAATCAATTATTTGTGATGCATGTGAGCATACATTCCAACGTATTAGGTATATAATCAAAAATGGATATGGTACGTTTGCAAATTAATTATGTATGATTTCCATGGATGTGCCCTTAATACTTCCCAAAAAGTCCTCTTGCACAAGGATCAGAGCTGTCTTTCCAACACATTATACCCAACTGGCCAGGATACTATAGGAAAATTAGGACTGGTCTTGCTAAGATTGAACGCATCGCCCCAGCATGCCAAAATATCTAAAAGTATTACTAGAAAAAGGGTTGGAATACACTTTGTTGGTATGCCAACCCTATCGGTCATGTCTCCTATCTCTGGTTTTAGACATCTCAGCTGATGAGGCTACATCTAGCATTCCCACTCACACCCAACATCTATAGATAGATCACAGAATCCTACTTAGATTCACACACCTTAATAGGTATGATATCACACCTGACTTTCCCACATCTCAAAAGTTCTTGGAATTACCCCCAGATTCTCATACTCCAATGGGTCGCCGAATCTTACATTAACTACGACATCCAAAATAATATATTCATTCTTCTCCGTAGAATATGTATATAGTTTTCTAAGCGGTTTTTGGTTTGAGTCATCTCGTACGAGTACGTACCTCCCTTTACCTAGCGCTCAAGGAAAAAAACGATCGAATTTATGGCGAGTTCAACTCCGATTCTTTTGGAAGTAAACAAACACTATACAAGAATAGGGATCTTCTCTAACTGCTTAGGTGGACGAATCTCCTTACCATTTACCTTAGAAGAGCCACAAGCTTTTAGGTGTAGTATGTTGGTGATGCGAATTAAGGATCTTAAGACAAACTAAACACTAGAGAGAGGTGAATGGTGTTTTTATGGAATATATAGTTTTATTGAAATCTTTTTATGTTAACCAGAATGTTATGAAAATCACAGATATCAATAACCATAGAATCAATCATAGATGCAGATAATAATAACAAAAGGCAGTAAAAAGAAAGAACACAATGGGATTTTAAATTGGTTCGGAGTTACCCTACATCTAGTCCCACACAACACCAGGTTGATGTGGATTTCATTTCAACTAATATCTAAATTACAATCCTTGATTTCAGGAATACAAGGGCATACCCCAACTGATTTTCAGAGTATGGTGAGCTCGATTATTTACCGAGCCATAACCTGCACCTAATTTATTTATGGGACACAATCACACCTAATCGATTATATGGGACACGACCACACCTTTCTCAGTAATAGTTTTGGAAGATTAACGACTCAATAGAATTTGATCTTGCGTAAAAAGATTGATATAATTATTTTTGAAAATCGGTAGAGTATAAGTATAGAATTTAAGAAAAATAAAGGAGAAAAGAGAAAGGAAGAGAATATAGTTAGAAATAGAATTTAGAATCCTATTTTATAGTCTCTCAACAATCAAATCCTTTCAGAAAAGTTTTAAATTCAAAAGACACATCTTTTCAAAAATTGAATTTGAAAATAAAATGACTCATATATTGACATATAATTTTGCATATGTCGACATCCCTTAATGAAATCCTAAAAATAAAAAAATTCAAATTAAAGCAAATAATGGTTAAATAAATTATGGTAATTCTCGGTTAAAACAAACTATATTCCTTTATATAAAAATAGAGTTTTCAAGTAAAAATCTATATTAAAAACACTTATTATAACAACCCAAATTTCTAACAAAAATAACTAATTGACGAATTAATTAATTATGGAATAATTTGAGAAAGTAAATATTAATTAGAAAAGTACTGAGAATTGGGCAGTAGGGATTGCGCCATTAGGTCCGTTACGAAATTCTTATTAAGATGGACATCTGGTTTGCTGAAAATGGATTTAAAACGAAGAAGTTATGACAGTTTGAAGTTTGAATCAAAAACTAAAAAACTAAATAATACTTGCATTAATTGGGATGACCCACTCCCAGCTAGGTCGACCAATGTATCGACCCACTTGGGTGATGGATCGACCCAGGTAACGCAGCCAGAAGGTTTTTGTACATGTCAAAAATCGATTTGGGGTGGATGGTTCAGGATTTTTCTTATCGAACGGTCTTTAACGAAAACCTAAAATTTAATGATCCTAAATCCCCTAGATCTATTATAAATATGAATCCAAACCTAACACTATTCTCTCTACTCCATTTCCTCTACTCTTTGCCTCCACTTCACGCAACTTTCTGCTCAATTAATCTAATGGAGTTGTAAGGCTTGGGATTTTGCATATATTTTTGGAGAATATTTATATAGAGAGATTTCCTACCAGGGTTTTACTAGATTTGCATAAAATTTTAGGTGAGTATTTTCTTTGATTACAAGGTTTCTACCAAGTTGAGGGTAATTTGATTCAATAGTAGTTGTAGTGGTTTCAGATCTGAATTTTCCTGTAGTTGTACATAGATCTAGTTTATTCGTGGTATATTTACAGATCCAGCTATTCCTAATTCTTTTTTTGTAAATAATTCTTGTAAATATGATTACTATTTCTATCCTTGCTTCTATCTATTTCACTAATCTATGCTATTACTGTAGTTTTATTCAGTTTGTCTATATCTCTTTTTCTTCGTATGTAATTTTATCATAGCTCAGAATTAACCCTATTTTCAGATTTGTTTTTATTTATCTGAGCCTACGCCATGTAATAGCCTAGGCCATTGTCCTTCTTATTTTGACATTAAGTTTAGGCCTTCAAGAGCCTAAACCATTTGTACTTTCTTATCTATGTGCAGTTTGGGTCAAAATATTAAATTGACAATAAAAACGCAATTGGGAAAAATAAGGAATATGTATAAAAAGAATAAATTGGGATTATTTAATTATGAAACAGAAAGACAATTGAAATATAACTTTGACAAACTGAATAAATGACATTTGGATAGACGTTAGTGGCAGGCGTTTTAGCACAGCACTCCTCATTGTAAGAATATAAACATGTTAATTTGTAGTAGTAATCCAATTTTCGTTGTTGTCGGGTTTTTAAGCCCAGTGCTTCTTGTTGTCAGGCCTTTTGGATACAAACATAATGATAATAAAATTTATGCTCGGTACCCCTTATTGTCGAGCTTAATAAAATAAATTGTTTTGGGGGCCAAATCTCGGGTTGGGAGACTTGAGCCAAGTTGTTTGGGACCCATTCCATGTAGCATACTCGAGTTATCAATTCGTCCTCACTTGAGGTAAGGGAATGCACAAAGTTACGTTGTGGATGTAAATTGGTCCAATAGAGAGGGTATGAGTGTCGTTCTGGCGAGTCAGTGTGCGTGCACTGCCTCGATTTGGTGACATAAGCCATTTTCACACCGATGGATAAGGTTGTGTCAAATCACCGATGGGCTAGGGCCTGATAAACCTAAACCCATAGTGAGCATAGGTTACCCATGATTCGACGCAACTGATCGTTTGGGTAGTATTAGGGATTTCTTCCTAATTTGTTCTATTTTTAGAAGTGCAAAACAATCATAACTATTATCGTCATTAGTATCACCATTATTATCATCATTGTCATTAAACGAGAATTGCCAATCCTTTTTGTCATTCCTATCAGTATTTGTTCACTTTTAGGTGTGCACGAACACTTACCCTTGTATGACACTGGAACTACTGTTTTATCTATTTTCCTTAACATATCAATCGTGCTAATAATCATAGCAGCTCACTAGACTTATTTCTGACCCATTTTCCTTTTTTCTTTCCTCCCTCAGGCTTACAAGGATAAATTGTATAGTTCATAATTATTTGTTGATTTCATCATGAATAATTCTTACAAAAGATAGATTATTTCATATCCCTTTTCCAAGGTGAGGTTGTACCTTTATTGACTATTTGGGGGATAATATTATTTTTGTAACAACCCGGAATTTTGACAGTAGAAATTAATTATTAGCATCTCAAAAATAGGAATTTCTACAATTAATGGAATTTGACCACGAAACTTTAACCAATGCGTTCATCTTGGAATTTGGGTCAACTTTCATGTTTGGAGTTTCGCGAACGGAGTCTGTATGAAAAAGTTACAGATGAAATAAGAAAAAACGGACGAAATAAATAAACATAATAAATATAATATATAATCCCATATATAACCACCCTCACTGGGAAAATCAGACAGAGGGCGGTCCACCGCCCCTAGGGGTGTCGTCTACTTCGGGCTTGAAGTGCCAATTCCACTCCTATAAATAAAGGGGTAAGGTCTCACTCTTTTCCACATAAATCTGTAGGCAGCAACGAAGCTCTTCTGTTTCTCTTTCTCTTCAAATTAATTTCTTAATCAAAATTATATTCATATATAATCAATCAAATATAATTCATATAGATTTAAAGGGATTATCAGGACTAAATGGAAAAGAGTATGAATTGACGCGTAAGCTGTTCTACATCAGATTCTCCCCTCTTTTCCTATTTTTTCGCCAATCTACAGATTTGAAAATATCCCCTTTTCAGAATAATTGTAGATCTGTAAGAATTTGGGGATTGTAGGCTTAAAAGATTATTTAGATATCAGATTTGGATGCTTTCAGGTGAGTGGGAAATTTACATACAAAATTATAATAGTCTATTTATCTCGTTTGAATTAGATCTCAAAATATATGCCTAATATCATTAGACTTGTTTATAATATTGTTGAATTTGAAATGACACATATCAAATCTGCTTATAAATATTTGTCAAAACTTTAAAGGATAGGTTTGTGGTTAGGAATAATATTATTTGTAGGCTTACTCATATTGTTTATACAAATTGGCTACAATTATGTTGGAAAATATATTGTGGTTGTTGCAAAACATTATAGATCTGGAAGTCAGTCCCATTAAACACCGTTTAGATATAGTTATATTCCAGATCTCTAGTTTCAGTGTTAATTTTAATTAATGTATAAATATAAACATGCCTATTTGACTTCAATCTTGCTGGGGGTTTTGGCTTGGTTGTTGAAAACAAGTCGTTTTCTTGTTTTTGAACAAAAAGACATTATTTTGGACTCACAAGAGATATGACAAAAAGATTTAAAAAGGGAAAAGTTATATAAATTAATGTATAAAAATAAATATACATATGTGTGCTTAGTTTGCATTAACTATTCCAAAATATACATAAATATATATTTCTTGTGGTCTGAAATATGTCTATTCCAATAATCAGGCATAATTTGCAATAACATGACTAACGACCTTTTGTAAGATTTGGAGCCTTATGGCAAGATTGAAAGTAAAAATAATTTTTTTGATATTGGTTAAACCAAATTATTAAATTAACAATTACAATAACAAAAGAAGATGACTACGTTAACTACGCGCGTGTGTGTATATATATATATATATATCATTAGTCTGAATCTACATAAAAGATGAAATATACATTGTATTGAATGTTTGAAAGGTATTCAATTATGGAATGTAATCCATACTAAATTAATATATTTGTGGTGACCATTGTAGCAATTAATACGATTGGTTGCTATAAATAAGACCACAAATAAATAGATAACCATTGTAAGCAACGTTGATTTGGGGAAAGAAAACTTAATAAGGAAATTAAGTCAAACGGTTACAATTTCCTAAGGTTTATTAGGATTAATGTTGTAAATGCCAATCAGGGAATTTAATTTAACATCGCATCTAGACACGAGGTAAAGCTCAACTTATGGTAGAAGTCTGTCCGGAACCGATCGACAAATCCAACATCCATAAGTGGTCAGCTTAATGTGAGAATTCTGGTGCACAAATATACGTAGACAATAAATAAATGGATTAAATTAGTAGTTTCCATTGGGGTACAATAAATAGATATATTCAGAACTGATAAGATAAGGTTATCCATTGTTAATTAATGCCCTAGGAAAATTATGGCGGTTAGGCTCATAAATGGCATTAATCGTAATCAATGGTAATAAAAAGGAAATTAGAAATTTGACGGTTGCCTTAGGAAAATATGACTGTTATGGTTATAAATGGAAGTAAACATATGAACAAGAATAAATGAAATAAAAAAGGATTAATGGGGTAATAATTGTGGTTTTAATTGCTAAGTCCAAAAAGGAAAAATAGTTAATTATCCTAGGGTATGGAGGATGTAACTTTCCTTATTTGTATAAGTTAATATAGAACTTGTAATTGGACTTAGTAGGTTAATGGTGTGAAACATTAATAACCATAAGAACCCATGAAAAAAATTAACCGAGTACATATAGTAGTCCTATGAAGGAAAAGTAAACGAGAATAACTTAATAACGTAGCCCACTTTATCCTAATAGTGAAGAACATTAAAGCCTAATGGGGTACGAACTTAATAATTTTCGTGTACAGTCCGCTTCACTAGGTCTTAAGTGGCTTGGATCGAGGAGTCCATCTGTGAGTACGTATTCTGGTTTAGGGACCTTAAATGGTGTGTGTGGGGACTACCTAAACCTAGAAATTTAAAAATGTCATATATGACTACCTTTCCTAGGGGAAGTAGTAAGCGACTAAGGAGATTATGAAATAAGGTCAGCAAGATGGTAAAGCGAAACACCTTCTCTCACCTTACACGGGGTATGGGTATGCGTGAATGATGGAAGCCTTAACTAGTAGGGCCCCGTATCTAGTGCCTTTTAGTTATGTTAACATTGAATAAATCATCGAGAAATATTAGGAGACCAATAGGTCTGCCTAGGATCTTAAACGATCGGGAGAATCCACCCTATCGATCAGTTAATAGTGAGGCATTAAATAACAATGGATGTACACATGAATGTGTGTGTGTGTATATATATAAAGAAACTCCGTAATTATGTGTCTACCCTTGATTAAATAACGAGCCATGTTCTAGTATAAAGGCTTCATAAAAATATGCATAAATGTTCTATCTTGGTATCATATTTTGGGTATACCACCAAAGAAAGGGAAGTTAGAGTTGTGCGTAAATATTTACAAGGTTAGGCTAGAATCACTAACCTTGGTAGGCACACATCTTAGGTTGAGCCAAACATTCTGTGTATTATAATATGTTTGTACATTTCCCATTCACTGGAATCTTGTTGTTTTGACCCCCTCCTCATTACAACCTCCCAGGTTTTAGAGAAGGTCGGATTCTCATAGGTGTTTAAGTTTGGCTTTCAGTTCTCGTTCTCTCTCCCATGCTCGGTATTGGCAAAGTGATTTACTTTGAAAAAGGTAGTTATTTGAGTTAATACTAATCTATCGTATTTTGTTTCCGTTGGGAGATATCTTTATCGTACTCTAGTTATGATTTTGCTTATTTGTTTGTAGGTACTAGATCTACACGATCCATACTTGGATGTGTTCGAGTTTCGATTTTTGTCGAAATTTGGGCTCAGAAAAGTGTGGGGTGTTACATTTGGTATCAGTGCATAGGTTTAACGATCAAAGGAATTAGCTAAATTAGTATTTGTGAGAGAATGTAATTCTATTTTCTTTTCTGTTTTTCTTCGTTTTTCTTATTTGACTTAAATATATTTCTACAATGAATTTGTTGTGGGCCTAATTATATAAAATGGGCTTTAATCAATTGAGAGTTGAAATATGTTGAGTTCAGGTTTCTAGCCAATTCTGTCTACCCCATAGTATGTTGGCGATCTAGTCGTGAAGAGCATGAGGATGACATATGGTGGATTCCGTTGATTCGAGTTTGGAGACTGGACATAAATCTAACTATAAATAAGATAGTCGCGATTTTTGGTTTTGGTTTTGTTGGTAGATCCGGTTAGAGACCTTTTCTCGATCCAAAGCAGAAAAAGTTCATGTTAGTATGTCGTACCCATTTTGAAAAAATAATCACGAGGTATATTCATTCGTTACTTTGTTGGATTTACGAATCTACCTTTATTGAAATATTCATTTGAGTTCTTCCCTTGTATTCGAAGGAATTTGTTTTGAAAACTATGTGAAAAAAATAAAAATGGGCTTTGAAAGTTTTGAAATACGGTTTCAAAAATGGTTTTATAACGGCCTAGTTTTATAAAGATATGGTTTTTAAATTTTAATTTATTCGTGTTTCAAAATTATTAGAGCTTTGTGTAATTTTAATAAATATAACCCGATTGGTAGGAAGGAAGGAATTAGAAATGACAAGGAACTTGCCACCTAAATTAAAAATAATAAATGTCCATTCCTTGTGATTTATAGTATCCCCTCGCTATATATATTGGATAATTTATTGGAATTATCACAATTAATCCTTACGATTTTTAAAAGCTCCAACAGTTTTGAACACGAAAAGGTTTCTCAGTTTATAATACAAACTAAAATAATAATAATAATAAAAATAATAAATTGGATTATTAAACACGAAACCGTTAATTTATAATAAATTTCATTTAATAGAAGTTTTAAATTTTCCTTCGAAAAGGATAAAGAAAATCTTTCGTTCGGATTTTTGGGTATTTGATTTCGAATCATTTAGTTTTATATCAGCTAGCTAAGGGGAAAATCTGTTTTAATTTTATTTTGGATTTCTAGTGATTTCTTGTTTAAGTTCGTTCGGTGGTCACAACCATTTAGAGGTAGGGAAAAGGCATTGAAAAATTAAATTTCTCTACTCGACGAGTGGTGGAAGTCGATACGAGAATTCATTTTGGGGTCGGAAGTTGTTTTGACCTAATAAGAATTTTATTTTAATTTTTTTATATAATTTATTCGGCCTGTTGGGCCGAGGTTCGTACCGCTCCCTTTAAGGGGCGAGTGGTTGACCGCCCTTCGTGGGAAAGGTCGACCGTTCCTCTTGAAGGGACGCGGCCTGTACCCAACCCGATTCGGCTGAAACGATATTTATATCATTCCAACCGACGTCTCTTTCCCCAAACCCCATTTTTCACCAAACCCAAACCCTCCTCCTTTATTCCCAAGCTCCAATCCGAGCAACCTCCGCTCCGTTTCATCCTTAATTACCATCAAAATCATTCTCGTGCAAATCTCTATGTGATTATACTTTGGATTTGCAATTTCGTTTGCCCGATTCACCTATTCATCCATGGAACCTCCTAGTCATGTTAACACTTAACACCCCGGCCTCACAACTCAGGAAGCCGCCTAGTTAGATCAAGACGTGGATAAGATTACGCGCTACTTGGCCATGGCCAGTTATGATTTTCATGTTGGTCGGCTGGTGAAGTTCGCCGATTTCGTCGTTTTTGGGTTGGGGGAGTTTTTGTCGTCGTAGGCTTAGCACCGATCCTACGCTTCAACACCTTTGAGCGCGACCTGTATCTGCGCTGCGTCCGTCTGTTTGATGCCCAGATGTATCCTAACATCGATGATGAGTCTTGTGTCATCCGATCTAAGGTCAAAGGCACCTGTATCGAGTTCATCCACGAGGATTTAGCTCAGATTTTGGGCATATTGGTAGTTATAGCCGAGCTTGTTGCTATCGAGATAGAGGACTCTCAGATTCTTTAGCATATCTTCCTAAAGGCCCCCAGAGCCTGGACCACAACCAATCTTCGACCCATCGCCCGTGTAGTTGTGCGCATCATACAACACAACATCATCCCGAAGACGGAAAGCTTGAGGCAGGTTTATCCTTCTATTCACCGCATCAGTTATGCTATTCTTCGTGGTATAGCTGTCAATTAGGTGCGCGTGCTTATGATTCATCTTCATGAGAACTTCGTCGGCACACCACGGATCCATTTTCCTTATAGCCATCTCCTCACCTATGTCATCTGACACTTCCAGGTGAGACTTTCTGCAGAGACAGAGGTGAAGATGGCGTCGACCGCCATTAGCCGCGCCACTCTCCAAAAGATGAGAATTCAACTGCTCGACGCTCCTAGCCCCGCACTGCCCGATCCAGCTTAGTAGCCTCAGCAGCCCCAGCAGCCTGACCAGAAGAGCCCAAAGCTTGTCTCCATCCGCAACATCCAGGATGAGCTCCGAGAGGCCTGTGAAGAGCAGCGCCGGCAGACGCATGAGATTAGCCGCATCTCGGCCATACTACGTTCGTGGCGCATATGTGGTAATGGTTAGGCTCTAGCCGCGAATATCGACTTGCCTACAGTGGGTATTCGTTGTTAGTTTATGCATTGTGTACGTTGTATCTTTTATCGTGTGTTTCCCTTTTCCAGCATTTTCTTTTATCTTTGTTATTGTTGTGTTTGTTACTGCTAGTGTTGTATAAATCGCACGACCTGGTAATGAAATTTTTGAGTTTGAAATGTTTATTCGTTCATGCATATCAGTTTGAATGAAATCCCATTTCCTTATATAAACCAGCATTTGTCTTAGAGCTAGAAAGAATAGAATTCTGTGTTGGATAAATTTTAGCAAAGGACCGGTTTTGAGTTGTCTTTTTGTGTGTGATTTCAGTTTTTCGCATTTTTCCTAACTATCTTCCTTCTTTGCCAACATGTGACTCGAATCTCTTGTGGATAGTTAAATGGTATTGAAAGAAAATTTTAAAAAGAGCTATGCTATGGAGCCCGAAATTCAAGGGGAACGAATTTGTGCGATTCAGCGGAATTGATGGGTTACTGCCCAATCTTTTCCCCAAGTCTAACAGTAGCCATAGGATTTGCTTTCGGGCAAAATGACTTATAATGTTTCGGGCCTTGTAGAATTTTCATTTTAAAAATAACCATATGAAGTTTTTAAGCGGAAATTTATTTGTATGAAAAAATTCGGTCACATGAATAGAGTAAGGAATATGTTTTGATGGTTTGTGTGCGCATTTTAGCGGTGCAATAGGACTGAAGATGCGATAAAAACGATAACGACAACAAGGAAAATGTTGTTTTATCCTTGAAAACGTTGTTTCCATACCTTGTCAACGATGCCCGCGAGTTATTAATTAACTCGTTTTACGTTTTAGAGTTTGTTTTAAGCCTCCTTTGCAGTCTATAGATGGAAACTTTTGGAGTATTTTGGGTAACTGAGGTGAAAATTCCACTGTAAGGCAGAAAATGGAATATTGGTAACCGGAGGAAATGTTAAAATTCTTTGCTTTGATTTCCTTTTTTCGGTTTTAAGTGAAATTAAATAGGAAGCGACTAGATTGCGTGACGTTCTAGATGGTGGGATTTGGATGTAATAATTGGTTGCTCACACTTTTATTTGTAATTGTGTGAGGGTTATGGATGAAAAAAAGACTATTGAAATTTGCATTCATATAGAACTGCCAGTGTATTTAAAATGTTTTGCATCATGTTTTCAAAAGTGTTTTTAAAATCTCAATGCATACATATAGAGGGCACGATTAAAAATCGTCTTGCATACACATTTTATGGTTGAAATGCATTATGTACATAATGCGCATGTACACATGGTTGTCAAGTGGATGTATACAAATTGCTGTGTAGGATAGGGCAGTAGGTGTCAAAATTCCTTTTAAATAGGGAAGAATGCAATAACCCAGAATTTTGACAATAGAAATTAATTATTAGAATCTTAAAAATAGGAATTTTTGCAAACGATGGAATTTGACCATGAAACCTTAACCAAAGCGCTCATCTCAGAATTATGATCAACTTTCATGTTTGGAATTTCGCGAATGGAGTCTGTACGAAAAAGTTATGGATGAAATACGAAAAATGGATGGAAATAAAAAACATAGTAAATATAATATATATTTCCATATATATCCATCCCTCACTGGCAAAATTGGCCAGACCCCTGGGTGGTACCGACCGCTTCGGGCTTGAAATGTTCCAGTGACGGCTATGTTTTGAAGGGTATTTTCGTTGTATTATACAATATAAACGGATGGATGTTTATATAAATAAATCTAATGGTTCATGTCCAATTCCACAGCGATAAATAAAGAGGTAAGGCCTTACTCGTGTAACACCGCACCTCCGTTAAGATCACTTACAAAGGGAATGCATTAACTTAAGTGGAGCGTCATAAGTGTATAGAATAGATAAATTACAAAACAGACAAAATTTTTAAACAGCGGAAAATATATAAAACTTTACTTCATTGATAAAACAGCAGCTTGGTAAAATAGCTTGCACAAAGATTGTTTTCCAACACCAAAACACCCTTACCCATTACAACAAGCATCTGTCTTGTTTAACAAAATAAAGAAGCATAAAATGACAATGATATTCCCCAATAAAGCATGAGCCAGCCATAGCAGTGGAAAAGAGAGTCCAAAGAAATACATCATCTATCTTCGACCTTGGAAAGAAAACTGAGCTAAGTGGTGATATTCCCTCCCTATGAACCTGGGGGGGGGGGGGGGAGGAAGAAAAGAAGGCGGAAGAGAACAGGTCAGACATAAGTCTGGTAAGTCCCGTGATTATTCAACATGTAAACAGGTAAAAAGGATCATGACATGAATAAACTGAATAACAGACATAACCATGATAGTAAACATAGAAAGACAACAAATGATGATCGTTAGATATGACAAGGTAGAATACACTGAATGCGCTTCGGTTCTTTCTCTGATTTCCTAATTTCTCTACACCACCCAACTAACATCCCAACTAGTGTCTTTTATAGAATGATTCGTATTCCCTACTAGTGTCCCAACTAGTATCCTATGAAAAAGGATCCGTATCCCCTACTAGTGTCCCCACTAGTATCCTGTGTTATAAATTAAGGTGATCCCAACCCCGCAATTGTGGTAGCCTTCAGGTGTACATCTAGTATGAGGATCTTACCTCAATCAGCCTAATTGCCATGAAGATGTTATATGTACCCTTACTACCCTATCGATCGGCTCCCTACTTGTATTAATTTTTCCTTGTGTCTGTGTCAATCATCCCTCTCTTGCGTGTAGATACCCTGTGCTAGTCCCACCATAAGGTGTATCAATCCCTATGATAGCAACCCGACACGATTCAAGATGCACAGTGTATACTAATGATGCCCAGTGCCTACTTTTCCACTCCGGAGCACGTGCATGCCCATACTCCGTCGGAACTACACTGCTGCACCCCCTACCGCTATTTTGACCACTTATAATCAGCCCAGTAATCGTGCCCCACCCTGCCTAGTTCAGGGTACCGTGACACATCTATGTGGGTTACTGCTGAAATGGGTCCCCGTTACTAGGGTTTTCTAGGGTCTATTCGTATGCCCCCCAAATTGGTTAAGTGTTATCCATCCATTCAAGTTAACTTAACCCATCCACACGTCATGTCATGTTGGTTAAGTGTTTCTTATTAACTTAACCCTTCTTATTCAATCATGTTGTAATTGGTTAAGTGTTTTCCCTTAGCTTAACCCAATCGTTTATCATGTTATATTGGTTAAGTGTTTCCCATTTACTTAACCCCACTCGTTTATCATGTTATATTGGTTAAGTGTTTCCCATTAACTTAATCCCACTCATTCATCATGTTATATTGGTTAAGTGTTATCAATCCAGTCGAGCTAACTTAACCCACCCACTTGTCATGTTACATTGGTTAAGTGCTGCCCTCTTGTGTTACTTAACCCTATCACACATCATGTTGTATTGGTTAAGTGTTGCCTTCTTGTGTTACTTTACCCTGTCACACATCATGTTATATTGGTTAAGTGTTGCCCTCTTGTGTTAACTTAACCCTACCACTTGTCATGTTACATTGGTTAAGTGTTGCCCTCTTGTGTTAACTTAACCCTACCACTTGTCATTTTACATTGGTTAAGTGTTGCCCTCTTATGTTAACTTAAACCTACCACTTGTCATGTTATATTGGTTAAGTGTTGCCCTCTTGTGTTAACTTAACCCTACCACTTGTCATGTTACATTGGTTAAGTGTTGCCATGTTGTGTTTCTTAGCTTTAATTCATTCATTAAAGCACCAACCTCTCACATTAGATCTATATTGTTGCGGTCGCTGGATGTGCCGGGCGGTTCCGAGCAGTCTTACACCGCAACTCAATCTAACCTCGGGTTTTTGGGCTTAATGCGCTAACCTCTCACATTAGATCTATATTGTTACAGTTGCTGGATGTGCTGGGCGGTTCCGGACAGTCTTACACCGTAACTCAATCTAACCTCGGGTTAGGCAAATTCATTTTTTAATTAATTTACATATTTACAATTTATGTTCATATGTAAATTATCCACAAGTGTTGTCAATTCAAGTCATGCCCCATTTACCCTCTAAATTATATCCATAATTCTAGGTATACAAATTATACCATTTCATGCTACTAATTATTTACATGATTATGAGCCAATCTATGCCAATAGCATGTAGTTTAACATTTTTTCCCCACGTCTCCCCCGTTATTCGTTTGCATAATTCACATAGAATGTTAGGCTCGCAAATTAGCCTAACTTATAAACAAAAGGGAAAAGAAAGGGACACGTAACATTCCAACAGGCCTAAACAATATAGATCAACATGCGTAGTATAAATTTGGGATAGAACGACATAAACTTATTTAAGCACATGAACGTGATCTTACATTTAAATTAGATCCAATTAACATGCAAACTAGCATAGATCTAATCGTATAAGAATGAACTTATATAGATCTTAAACATGGGTACTAGCTTGGATCTAAACATGTAAGCATGTATGAACATAACTTATCATATAATTTGCATATACATCATGGTAGGTTCAATTGTGTCAGTCCAATAGTCTCATAGGCATAAGATGTACAACATGATAAATCAATCACAACAGTTCCATAGGAATGATAGGATCCATTTTGTCAATCCAATAGTCTCATAGGCACGTTAAGTTTCATTATGTCAATCACAATAATCTCATAGGCATGACAGGTGTCATTACATCAATCACAATAGTCTCATTGGCATAGGCAGTTCAGAATTGACAAAAGGATAGGCACGAATAGAATTAGGCATAGTTCTAGATCCAGTTATTACTGTCATGATTTCTTACTAGGTGTTCACATCTAAACAATAACTGTACTTACAGAAAAAGGACAGATCTTGATTTCTGGGATCTGATTTCTGAATTTGAAAATCTATCCATTGATGTAGACGTTTGATTCTATAGTTCTTCTAATTGATTCCTAGTTTGAATTTGATTCTCTAGTTTAGGGTAAATGAATGGAGGCTAGGCCGGTTTGTAGACGAACAGCATGACAACTTCATAGAATGGGTTCTAGGGTTGAGGTTTGGGGTGATTATATAGAAGTCTAGGTTCAATTCTAGCCTTAAGATTAGTCTAGGAGAAATCAGAGCCATCAAACCAAAGAGATGTGTCATCCAACCAACCAGAGCACGACATATAAGCCTTAATACCTCAGAAATTAGTCATAGGCCAATCAGAGAAGGCCACATCAGCTCAGGGCTTCAAAATTCGTCACTGGAAGATGATCTCAAAGGGTATTACTCCCTACGGGGGGGGGGGGGGGGTCGACACCTATGTCGACACCCCTATAGGAGGGTCGACACCTATGTTGACTCCCCTCTAGGGGTGTCGACACCTATGTCGACTCCCCCTGTGGGGTGGGGGGGGGGGGGAGGTCAACACCTCTGAGTGGGAAATTTTCCGCTCAGCCCGCTCTAACCGAATTTTGAACAGTTTTGACCTTTGATTATTATTTTAATTTAATTTCTGTTTAAACTTGAAATCTTCTGAACTCTATAACTTCTTCAAATAGAACCCGATTTATGCAAACTCGGACTCTATCTCAAGAATAATTTCGAGATGAACGCAATGGCGCAACCCGTTTCACTTAATTCTTCTTCTAAAAATTAAGTGTTCTTAAATTTGTTAATTTTAATATTTAAAATTATGGGGTGTTACAACTCTGTTCCACACAAACCTGTAGGCAACAACGAAGCTCTGCCATTTATCTTTCTCTTCAAATCAATTTCTTATTCAAAATTATATTCAAATACAATCACTCAAAAATTATTCATGTAGATTTGAAAGGGATTTTCAGATCTACATGGAAAAGAGTATGAATTGATGCCTAAGCTATTCTACATCAAATTCTCCCATCTTTTTCTATTTTCTTGCAAATCTACAGATCTGAAAGTATCCCCTTTTTAGAATAATTGTAGATCTGTAAGAATTTGGGGATTGTAGGCCTTAAAGATTATTCAGATATCAGATTTGGATACTTTCAGGTGAGTGAGAAATTTATAAACAAAGTTATAATAGCCCATTTATCTCGTTTAAATTAGATCTCAAAATATATGCCTAATATCATCATATCTGTTTATAATATTCAAATGACACCTATAAGATCTGCTTATAAATATTTGTCAAAACATGAAAGTACAAGTTTGGGGTTAGAATTAATATTATCTGTGGGCTTACTCAATTGTTTATACACATTTCCTATAATTATGTTGGAAAAACATATTGTGGTTGCTGCAAAACATTATAGATCTGGAAGTCAGTCCCATTAAACACCGTTTAGATATAGTTATATTCCAGACCTCTAGTTTCATTGTTAATTTTAATTAACGTATAAATATAAATATGCCTATTTGTGTTCAATGGTGTTGGGGGTTCTGGCTTAGTTGTTGTAAACATGTTGTTATCTTCTTTTTGAACAAAAAAAAACACATTATTTTGTACTCACAAGAGACATGACAAAAAGATTTCAAAAAGAGAAAAGTTGTGTAAATTAATGTATAACATAAATATACATATTTTTGCGTAGTTTGCATCAACTATTCCAAAATATACATAAACATATATTTCTTGTGGTCTGAATATGTCTATTCCAATAATCAGGCATAATTTATAATAACTATGGCTAACTGTCTTTTGTAAGATTTGGAACCTTATGGCAAGATTGAATGCAAAAAAATATGTTTGGAAATGGTTAAACCAAATTATTAAATTAATGATAACAAAAACAAAAGAAGATGACTACATTAACTGCACATATATATATACACTATCCATCTGAATCTACGTAAAAGACGAAATATACATTGTATTGAATGTTTAGATGTTTGAACGATATTAAATTATGGAATTATACATGTAATGTAATCATTGTAGTAATTAATATGATTAGTTACTATAAATAAGACCGCAAATAAATAAATAACCATTGTAACCAACATTGAATTTGGGGAAGGTAAACTAAATAAGGAGATTAAGTCAAATGGTTACAATTTCCTAAGATTTATTAGGATTAATGTTATAAACCCCAACTAGGGAATTTAATTTAAAATTGCATCCAGAAATGAGGTTAGGCTCAACTTGTGGTAGAAGTCTGCCCGGAACCGACCAGAAAATCCAGCATCCACATGTGGTCAGCTTAATGTGAGAGGTCTGGTGCACAAATATATATATATACATATGTATATATAGACAATAAATAAATAAATAAATAAATAAATAAAATTAATAGTTTCTATTGGGGTACAATAAATAGATATATTCAGGATTGATAAGATAAGGTTATCCATTTTTAATTAATTCCCTAGGAAAATTATGGTCGTTAGGCTCATAAATGGCATTAATCGTAATCAATGGTAATAAAAAGGAAATTAAAAATTTGGTGGCAGCCTTACGAAAATATGATTACTATGGTTATAAACGGTAATAAATATATGAATAAGGATAAATGAAATAAAAAAGGGATTAATGGATAATGATTGTCATTTAAATTATTAAGTCCAAAAAGGAAAAATAATTAATCAATTATCCTAGGATATAGAGGATATAACTTTCCTTATTTGTACAAGTTAATATATAACTTATAATTAAAAGATTTCGTGTAACGACCTAGATTTTTAACCATTTTATTTAATATTTTAAAATGGTTTAAATTGTTGTTTTAGAATTTAATTAGCTTGAATTCAATAATTTTGAATATTTTATTATAATAAAATAATAATTTAAATTCCGAAATGGTCGAAATTTGTTGGATTTGCATTGTAACTGAACGAGCAATTTAAAGCAATCTAATGTTGTTTAGTTTTGAATTATATTAACGATTTCATTTATTAAATGATGTTTGAACGTTTTATTTATAATTTTATTATTAAACAAACCACAAAATGGTGAGGTAGTTTGTAATATTACGTTTTGAACTTTAAATAGTAGCACATGATCCAATATAAGTTGGATTTCTTCGAAACAAAAAACGTCCGAATCCGTTGGATAATATTTTCCTAATGGAAGACAAAATTCAAGTTTTCATATTGTAGATTTTGTTTTTTGTTCAAATCAAATTTTCAAATAGTCGCTATGGATTTCGTTAATTAATTATGACATTTGTTTATATAAATAAAAGGGTTTTTAATATTTTTAATATCGATTTGTCTTGAAATGCAAATCAGAGTATTTTATTTCGAAAATACATGAAATTCTTCTAAAGTATGGCCAATTGTAATATTTTATTATTATTATATTGTTTTTAAATTGATTTATTTTGACTTAAGTTAGACCCTTAAAAAGGGACTATATTGACCTTTATTTTCAATGAAACAAATTTTATTAAAACTATAATAGTTAATTATTGCTAAATTTCAAGTTTCGAACCAATTGGAGTTGTTATGTTAGCGTGAAAAAAAAATGTAAACCAATTGACGATTTTAATACTTAAAATTTTGCAATCTTTCCAAATAGAGTCGGAATTCGATGAAACAACTTTCGTTTGGTCTTAAATTTCAAACTATTGCTATATGTCCATTGTTGTTGCAAATAGATGTCATATGTGATCATACGAAATTATAAATAGTAAATGAAAATGGCGATAAGAATCAATGCATTAAATTAAATTAAATAATCTAAATTAAATAATATATTTTTCCCTATATACACATCCTCGTTCTTTCCCCAAATAATCCGCATCACTAAATTCCCATTTCCTATTCTCTGTTTCCTTTAGTAAACAAAAAAGGAAAAGATAAATCACTTCAAAAATCGATTACTCAATGAAAAATTTCTATCGTCGACTCTCGTTGTAACCAGAGCTTCATTCCCATATACTTTCAGCCGAGTTCGAGAATATAAGAGTTCGGACCCTTGCCAAAACAAACGCTGTGGATGTTTGCCCAGTTTTTGGCGGTGAGGGAGGCCTTGGAGGATTGCGAATTGGTCGGGGTGGTGAGGTGCATATGGCGATAAGTTTTGGAGTTGGTCGGTGAATAAAAGCTTCACTCTTATATATATATATATATATATATATATATATATATATATATATGCACAACAGTTTGGGTTTTTCCCGTTTGGCGAGGGGGCATCGAAGTGTTGAAGATGGTCAAAAAGGGGAGCACCTCCGGCTGGCGAAGCGTGATGGCAGTGGTTGAATTTGCAGAGGAAATTAGGGGAGAACGGATTGGGAAAAGTCAACTATGGTTTACTGTGTAAAAGAGGAAGACATGTAATTATACATTGGAGAGGAAGGATTTAGCCTAGCTAATAACGACAATTAAGGGATAGTTATTAATAAAAACGTGATTGAGGATGGAAGTGTTTAACTTGTGTTCCTAAAGAACGTGACTGAACCCCATTATTGTTAAAAACTGTTTGATTGTTAAACGGTGAATGAAATTCAACGTTGTTATTGGAATCAATAATCGCTATTGATTGAGGGATTAGCAGAAAATGGCCTAGAATCCACTTTTTGTTTAAACGTTGATTTGTCGTTCGGCGAGTTAACGAAGTAAAGTTATAAAATTTATTTTTATAACTGAAATGAGATTTTTAATTATATTTTATACGTTATACTAAAGTTTTATAAAAATATATTGATGTTTATAAACTGGTTTTTATAAGATATTTTAAAATGATTCTATAATAAGGATTTGACGTTTTAATCGGTCTTGTAAGACATTAAAGTTGAAATTAACATAGGGTTAATATTTTGGGATAATCATTATTTAATAAATGATTAAGCAATATTATTAGATTTATTTTAATAATCTAATAAGAAGAAGTAACTAAGATAGGTAAACGAGTTAATCGATGATTTAAAAGTTGACCGAGTCAACTGTTGTGACCAAAAGTGGTTATTAATGGATAGTTGTTTAATTTAATATGATTTCTTCAGTATAATTTACTTTTTAATTAACGATATTTAAAGATATTTATTATTGTTATTTATTATTATTTAATAATTGCAAAAGGGATTAACTGAGTTGTTTTGGTTAATAAAGAAGTTAAAGTATTTCTACTTTGGTAAATAATAATGTTAATTATATTTAAAATGATTACTTCTGAAGTGAAATTTATTTAAGAAGTTAATCGAGCATGTTTTAAGATCTAGTTAAATTTTAAAGGGATTTATGAAGAAATCAGATAATACGATCCGAAATTCATAAATGAAATCATTAAAGGTGATTTGAGTTAATCTGATTGGTTTAAAATAAATATTTAATAAAAGTAAGAAGTTTGATAAAAGAGAAGATTTTCAGGAATGTAAAGGCAATTTACTTATCGGTTTAAGTAAAGAAGTTGATAATTTATTTTTGTTACAAATCCAAGAGTTTGTTTTATAATATAATATTAAACGGTTTTGAGTAGTATATAAATGAATGGTCGTAATATAATTCCAATTGTAAATAGAATTTGATTAACGAAGTTAAAGCAAAATGTTGATATTTAATATAAATGGTCATAATCAATCGAGATTTCCCAATGTAAGATTTCGGGTTTATAAGACCATAGTTGAATTAAAATAGAAAATAAGATTAATTGATGTCATAGGATTATGGATTTTTGGAGTTACGAACTTCTATCTATTCTGAGATAAGAACGTTGTCGATCAAGGTTTGAGAGGTAAATAAAATACCCCAACTTGAACGACTTTAGTATTATTGAGGGATGATATTAGTTTATAATGGTAAAGGATATTGCGATTAAATTATCATTACCATGAGAGAAATATTGCAACATTAGTTGTAGGATTTGAAATGTAATAATGCAACGATCTTGGCAAGATATTGAAATATAAATAAACTGTTTGGTTTTAAAAGTAAAACAATGTGTAATTCAACATCGTTTGGTAACATTGAGATGTGATTCATATTTATACAAATTGATAAGATATATAGCACTATTTTCGAGAAATGATATGTTTTGGAGTATTAAGTAAAGGCGATGGTTTTTCCAAATAAATGGAAAGAGATATTTTGAGAGGGAATTGGAAGACAATATTTGAAATAATAAGTATATATTATAATAAGCATCATTATTAAGTGAAAATCTTCAAATTGGACGTTGATAAGACCATTGGTTTATATAATAATAAATATGTCATTTGACAATGTTTGGCCCGTATCAGAATTGGTAATTGGAATTATATCGTTGAGTTAATAATATATATCCAAATTTCCAAAATAAAGGAAATGAAATTTGTTATAAGAAAATATAGCTATAGTTTCAAAGTAAAGAGAGGAATTTGGTAAATACGATTATTTTAATGAAGTAAGAAGAGTTTTGTTTTTCAAATGACAAAAATAGAGATGATTGTCGAGATAAGTGAATGAAATCGAATTTAAATCGATGAAATGATTTCAAAAATTGATAGAGTTAATGAATAATTTTGGATAATAATGACATAAGCTGCCAATATACTTGACCATACTGTTTTGAGATTGATAGTGAAAACACCAAATTATCAATGATATATTATTGGACATTTTGACGTGTTATTCCAAAGTGACTGAGATGGGAACTAGACCCAAAACCACTTCGAATCAACGTAGCATACGAAACAAATTTGCTGGGATTGTATGAAGATAGACTAAAATGCAAGGGATGTCCTATTTACATCATAGTGCCTTCGGTTTGTCTAGACCCAGGAAAACTTGTATGGACGAATGTCAGACATAGTATTCCTAACGAATCACATAAGACAATCTTTTAAAAATATTACGTTTGATGGTGAGGAATTCATTTCTCTTAGATTTTATACCGGTAATATTTTTGAGAAGATCAACTGGTGATTTGACAGGTTTGACGATGTGGCATCCAAAGTGAATGGTGGCCAGATGTTCTAAGAAGATATACATAGCCTCAAGCCTCACAATAGGGAAATAACAAAAATTGGGCAGGCAGCATGGCTAGTGTGTCATACCCAAGCAGGGTATATTTGTCACCGATATAGAGAAAAATTATTTTTGTTCTTCTTTCACTTCTGTATCTCCCATGAACGGTCATGTCGGTACCGACCATTGCTAACAATATATTCGATACACTTAAGCTGAATGAGTGGTCGGTCATGTGTGGTCAGGTTGCAAGCTGTTCTTGTTCATCCCCAGTGTATCCCCTCTAGAATACACTGATCGGAAGGTGGGCCCATACCAAGGCGTAGTTGGAATCCAATCTCTAATAAGCGCCCTGTAGTTTTTGATTTTATAATGAATATGTAGAGCGTGAGATGCAAGCGTTCTGCTAGATGGTTATTTATTTGTGATTCGATAGACACTATTATAATATCAACGTATTTTGTTATATCAAAAATGCTTTTGGTTATATTAAGATAAAAAAACCATCAATATATATGTGTGGACTGGTCTTACTATTATCCTTTTCTTTCAAAAGGGTTTTCTAAAGTTAAGCATGTTGTTTGTCATATGAATTAATCATTGAAAGTATTCCAGATTGATTTGGGTGAATTTTGCTTTGCTTTAAATGTGCTCGGGTTAGACCGAGTATATTTCCATGTTAGGATTCTCTTAGAACTTTAGAAGAGGGACCGGACTCGAGATGTATATCTATATTTACTGGTATTAGTTTCCCGCTGTGCATTGATGGGCATGGATGTATTCTCCGGTGTTGTAATCATATATATATATGGCTTCCTTTTGAATAAAGTATTATTGTTATATTATATATTGTCCATTCCACTATGAGACTCTGATCTTCTTATTCTTATATTCTAATATTTCTTTCTTTCTTCTCTCACCCTCTAATTTCTTTCTATTAACAATCTGCTATTCTTTGCAATCTGAATTGACATGAGTTGTTAGATGTTGGCTTGAACTATACCAAAAAAGTCGGTTGTTACAAGTGGTATCAGAGTTGAAGGTTGAGTAGTAACCTTGGCTTTGTGGCAAAACTCAATGGAGGTGGGGTCTGTAGTACTCCTTGATTGGGGTTGAATGAATATATATAGAGAGCGTGTTTGTATATTTGCATACAAATGGTTTTATTTTCTGTTGGTTGATCTGCCGAGAGGTACATATATTCCAAATCGATGCGTTTAGCTGACGCAATCGATAGGGATTTATAAACGCTTAAACAAGGCAAATTGACATAATATTTTTTAAAAAAGTGGATAAATGAAATAATTTTGCCCAAAATTGTATTTTGATATAAAAGAATAATTTTTCAAAAATTATTAATGTGATTGATTGTTATTATTATTATAATCAAATGAGATTATAATATGGAGATGGTTATTCATAACCAGATTATATTTGCATATAATAAAATGTACAAAAAATTTGAATTAAAAGTGAATTCAGACCAGTATTGAGAATTTAAATCCCATATATTTAGGAAAATATTTTTTGAGGTATTACAAAGTAATATAGTATTACTTTGGAAGGTTTATTGGAAATTAAAAAAAAATCATTTTTAAATAGATTTTAAAAGTGATTAAGCATTGAATCACTTTAGTGGCTAGAAAATAATTCTGATAATGGGCTGCAACATTATCGATATCCATTTTCGAATTTCTAAGTGACAAATTGCTTCCTTTGTAAAATTTGTTAATGGAAATTTGTTTGAGAAAGCGAATTTAAAAATTCAATTATTTTGAATTGAATTTAAAATTTTAACTTACGTGAGTTAAAATTAAACAAGGCAATAAAAATTTGACTTATGAATAAATCCCAAATGAAATATCGTAAAATCAGTTTGATTGTATAGTTGAAATATATTGGTTGGATATGGATTTCAATTGGAATAAGAACCAATGGAAGAATAAATTCAAGTACAGCGGATTGTTAAGAAATGGTTATGAATATTAATTTCATACGAACTGGATTATATGTAAAACCTGTTTGGAATGGATGGCTGGAATATTTGAATATAACTGATGATTATGAAACTAATGAATTTTATCTGAGTTAAAAATAGGTATTGAGAATATTCCGTCTTTAAACCTGTCCAAGAAAATTTTATTGCTCATTAAATCTAGTTGATTAAAGCTACACAATAATTGAGTAAGCTTGAGGATAATTTATCGCTTAGTAACGCTCGCAAAAGGTACGTTTATGCAAAGTATAATTTTTTGGTTTTGATTTGGGTTTTGAATTTGATTTTTCGACCGTGTGGGTCGATGTATATCTTTTTGTTGTTCCTGCAATATTGTAGAAGTCTCTCCATATAGGGGAGACTTTGCCAAAAAAATTCCAAAATTTAAGATGTCAGAAAAATTCCTAGTCTTTTGAAAAAATCCGGAATTGTTTTCTGTTAAAATTAACTAGTTTGGTTAAAACTAGAAGTTTGGAAAGTGGAAGAGACGTTTTTAACAAATTGGAATTTTAAATTTTTTGAGTTTTGAGCATTCTTCGTTTCTTAGTAATCTCGAGGACGAATTTCTTTTAAGGTGGAAGGAATGTAATGACCCATGTTTTTAACCATTTTATTCAACATTTTAAAATGGTTTTAATTGTTGTTCTAGAATTTAATTAGCTTGAATTCAATAATTTTGAATATTTTATTATGATAAAATAATAATTTAAATTTCGGAATGGTCGGAATTTGTTGGATCTGCAATTTAACGTGAACGGGCAATTTAAAACAATTTAATGTTGTTTGGTTTTGAATTGTATTAACGATTTTGTTTATTAAATGAATTTTGGACGTTTAGTTTATAATTTGATTATAAAAAGAACTGCAGTGGCGATGTAGTTCGTAATACTACGTTTTGAACTTCAAAGGGTTGTACATGATCCAATATAAGTTGGATTTCTTTGAAACAAGAAACGTCCGAATCTATTGGATAATATTTTGCTAATGGAAGAGAAAGTTCAAGTTTTCATATTGTAGATTTTGTTTTATATCCAAATCAAAATTTGAAATAGTCGCCATGGATTTCGTTAATTAATTATCACGTTATTTATATAAATAAAAGGGTTTTTTATATTTTTAATATCGATTTGGCATGAAATGCCAACCGAAGTATTTTATTTTGAAAATACATGAAATTCTGTTCAAGTATGGCTAGTTGTAATATTTTATTATAGTTATTTTGAGATATTTTTTAATTGATTTATTTTAATTTTAATTGGACCCTTAAAAAAGGACTTTATCTAACGAGCTTCTTATTCAACGAAACAAATTTTATTAAGATGGTAATAGTTAATTATTGCTAGATTTCAAGTTTCAAACCAATCAGAGTTGTTATGTGAACGTGCGAAAAATAATCGTAAATCAATCGACGATTCTAATATTTAAAATTTCGCTATCTTTCCAAACGGAGTCGGAATTCGACGAAACAAGTTTCGTTGAATCCAAAATTTTAAACTACAGTTGAATGTCAATTGTTATTACAAACGGGTGTCATATGTGATAATATAAACAGTAAATGAAAATAGGCATCAATGTATTAAATTAAATAAAATAATCTAAATAAATAATATATTTTCCCTATATACACATCATTGTTCTTTTTCTGAATAATCCGCATCCTTAAATCCCCATTTTCCGTTCTCTATTTCCTTCAGTAAACATAAAACGAAAAGATAAATCACTGCAAAAATCGATTACTCAATGGAAAATTTCTATTATCAATTCACGGGGATTGTTGTAACTAGAGCTTCATTCCCATATACCTTTGGCTGAGTTCAAGAATAGAAGAGTTCGCACCCATTCCAAACCAAACGTTGCAGAAATTTGGAGTTTGCCTAGTTTTTGGCGGCGAGGGTGGCTGTGGAGTATTGCGAATTGGTCGGGGTGGTGAGGTGCATGTGGCGACAAGTTTTAGAGATGGTCGGTGAATAAAATCTTTACTATTTTTTTATGTGTATATATGCACAACAGTTTGGGATTTTCACATTTAGCGTAGGGCCATCGAAGTGTTGAAGATGGTCAAAAAGGGGAGGGCCTCCATTTGGCCAAGGGAAGGGTGATGGCAGTGGGTGAAATCGATGAGGAAATCGGGGGAGAATGGATTGGGAAAAAGTCAACTATGGTTTACTATGTAAAAGAGGAAGACGGGTAATTATACGTTGAGGAGGAAGGATTTAGCCCAACTAATAATGGCAAGTAAAGGAGGGTTATTATTAAAAACATGATTAAGGTTGGAAGTGTCCAACTTGTGTTCCTGGAGATCGTGAATTTCTAACGAACAAAGAAGGAGCTAATTGGGTTTTCTTTTCCTAGAGCTTAGAATGGGTTAGGCATGGTTAATTGGTTTATTCGGTTAATTAAGATAAATTAGTTAATTTAATTACATATTATAAATTCATGACTTATAATGCAAGTATTTTTGTTATATGTAAACAGAATTGAACGCAACAAGGACGTTAGGTTCGTAATCGCGAAGGCTACGCATACGAGCTAGAATAGGATGAATCAGAGCTCATCGGAATTTTATGTAAACAAATGGTGAGTTAACTCTCATGCTTTCTGGGATTCTATGATGTGGTTAAATTCATAAAATTAAAATTCATCCTTGATAATATAAATTGGTTAATTGGGGGCTTTGGATGTTATTTGTCTGTTATTGGTTGACATTAAATATAACTAAGTCATTTGAAATATATTGTATGAAATTTCAATTTTCATATATTATTATAAAATGTTATAAAAGGCTGTGATGTAGGGAAGAAAAGGTTTGGTAGATCCGACCGGATCCCTCAAATATTATGTTTGTTTATTATTTTTATATTATTTATATATGAATTGACTGAACCCCATTATTGTTAAAAACTGTTTGACTGTTAAACTGTGAATGAAATTCAACGTTGTTATTGGAATCAATAGTCGCTATAGATTGAGGGATTAGCAAAAAATGGCTAGAATCCACCTTTTTGTTTAAATGTTGATTTGTCGTTCGGCGAATTAACGAAGTTGAGTTACAAAATTTATTTTTATAACTGAAACGAGATTTTTAATTATATTTTATACGTTATAATGAAGTTTTATAAAAATATATTGAAGTTTGTAAATTGGTTTTTATAAGATATTTTAAAATGATTCTATAATAAGGATTTGACGTTTTAATCGGTTTTGTAAGACATTAAAGTTGAAATTAACATAGGGTTAATATTTTGGGATAATCATTATTTAATAAATGATTAACCAATATTATTAGGTTTATTTTAGTAATCTAATAAGAATAAGTATTAAGATCGATAAACAAATTAATTGATGATTTAAAAGTTGACCGAGTCAATTGTTGTGCTCAAAAGTGGTTATTAATGGATAGTTGTTTAATTTAATATGATTTCTTCAGTATAATTTACTTTTTAATTAACGATATTTAAAGATATTTATTATTGTTATTTATTATTATTTAATAATTGCAAAAGGGATTAACTGAGTTGTTTTGGTTAATAAAGAAGTTAAAGTATTTCTACTTCGGTAAATAATAATGTTAATTATATTTAAAATGATTACTTCTGAAGTGAAATTTATTTAAGAAGTTTCAATATCTAGTTAAATTATAAAGGGATTTATGAAGAAATCGGATAATACGATCCGAAATTCATAAAAGAAATCATTAAAGGTGATTTAAATTAATCTGATTAGTTTAAAATAAATATTTTATTAAATATTGGAAGTTGGATAAAAGGGAAGATTTTCAGGAATGTAAAGAGAATTTACTTATTGGTTTAAGTATAGAAGCGGATTTTTGTTACAAATCCAAGAGTTTGTTTTATAATATAATATTAAACGGTTTTGAGTAGAGTATATAAATGAATGGTCGTAATATAATTCCAATTATAAATGGAATTTGAATAATGAAGTTAAAATGAAATGTTGATATTTAATATAAATGGTCGTAATCAACCGAGATTTCCCAACGTAAGATTTCGGGTTTATAAGACCATAGTTGAAGTAAAATAGAAAATAAGTTTAATTGATGTTATAGAATTATGGATTTTTGGAGCTACGAACTTCTATCTATTCTGAGGTAAGAACGTTGTCGATCAAGGTCTGAGAGGTAAATAAAATACCCAACTTGAATGACTTCACTATTATCGAAGGATGATATTGATTTGTAACGATAAAGGATGTTGGGATTAAATTATCGTTTCCATGAGAGAAATATTACAACATTAGTTGCAGAATTTGAAATGTAATAAAGCAACGATCATGGCAAGATATTGAAATATAAATAAATTGTTTGGTTTTAAAATTTAAACAATGTGTAATTCAAAATTGTTAGGTAACATCGAGATGTGATTCATATTTATTCAAATTGATAATATATATATATATAGCACTATTTTCGAGAAATGATATGTTTTGGAATATTAAGTAAAAGCAATGGTTTTTTCGAAAATATGGAAAGAGATATTTCGAGTGGGAATTGGAAGATAATGTTTGAAATAATAAGTATATATTATCATAAGCATCATTATTAAGTAAAAATCGTCAAATTAGAGTTTGTAAGACTATTGGTTTATATAATAATAAATATGTCATTTGACATTGCTTGGCCCGTATCAGATTTGGTAATTGGGATTATATCGTTGAGTTAATATTATATGTCAATATTTCCAAAATAAAGGAAATGAAATGTGTTATAATAAAATATAGCTATATTGTCAAAGTAAAGAGGGGGGGGGGGGGGGGGTTTGGTAAATACAATGATTCTGAAGAATTAGAAAGAGTTTTTGTAACACCCCATATTTTAACAACATTAAAAGAGGATAAATTAAATAACAATTAATTTGATACTCAGGATTAAGGGAAACGGACTGTGCCATTGCATCCATTTCGAAATTCTGGTCAAGATAGATATTTGGTTTGCGTAAAACGGACGCCATATGAAGAAATTACAAGGGTTTGAAGTTTGTATATGCGTAGTATAATTATATATATATATATATATATATATATATGTATATATGTATATATGTGTGTATATATATAGATCCAAGAATTCAAAATCATGTCCAGAAAGTTCTAAAAAGTTCAAATTTTCATAATTCGTGGTGAGCAGGAAAATTCCCGCTTAGGGGAGTCGACCCCTTAAGGGAGGTGTTGACCACTAGGTCGACCCCCCAAGGGGGTGTTGACACCTGGGACTACCCTCTAAGGGGTGGGCAGACCCCCATAGGGTTGACATGGCTAAGTTGATTTGAAGGCTGGCAGCTATAAATACAAGCTCATTTCTCTTATTTTCTTCCCTGAAAATCAATGGAGGCCTAAGTGCTGCTGGTGCCTGGACTGAACCAAAACTCTTTCTTCTTCTGCAATCAAATCTAGAGATTCAAGCGTAGATATGAAATTCATCAACTATTTTCTTCTCCTTCTATTGTTCTAGATCCAAACACTATGAGTTTCAGTTTCCTTTAGATTTAAATAAATAAAAGTAAACACGATATGATGGTAAATTTGGATCTGTGCCTGTGACTGAATCATGTCTGATCTACTGTAATTTGTCAATCCGTGGTATTGTAATTTGGATCTATGCCTGTAACTGAATCATATCATATCTATTGAAATTTGTGAATCTATGGCATTTTTAATTGACTGTAACTTAGATCTCAACCCTTATCGTGTCAAATCTATATTTAATTACGGATCTAGTTTGTTATTTGGATCATCTTATGATTATCATGTTGTGGTCAATTTAGATCTAACATTAGTTGGACATCTAAATTCTTATTTAGATCTAATCATGCCTATTAGGACATCCTTACTATGTTAGAACCTGTTTTATTATCACAAGTTCACCGATCTGTTCTTATATGTCCATCTTATCATTATGCCATCATATGCTTATGTCAGTTTGTTAGAATAAACATCTCTGTCATCTTCCCTTCACCCTTTCCCTTTCTATTTTATACAGGCAGGCTATTTTCGAGCCTAGGCATGCCGCTAAATTATGCGATTACATTAGTTTGGGAATGAGGGGAAAACATTGAAATTGGGCATATCTTGTTAAATGGAGAATTTGGGCATAGTTAGTAAAAAAGGTGAAAATTGGCATAATTTGAATTATGTATATGTATATGAATTTGGACATATAATTTACTATGAACATAATTAGGGAAAAAGGGGCATGAAACATATAACTTGTAGCGACATAGGAAAAATTGGCTAATAACGAAATGCCTAGGATTACAGTAATTAGAATATGTAATTGCGCCTAGACACGAGTTTAAATTGCACTTGTGGTGGAAATCAACCTGGACCTGCCCGGCATATCCAGCGACCACATGTGACGAATCTAATTCGGGAGGTATAGGTGCACAAATACGAAACATGCTAAGACACGTGGTTAAGCCTAATTTCTAGAATAAGTTTACCCGGACCCGCCCGGCATATCCAACATCCACAAATGGTAGGCTCAATATGGGAGGTCTAGCATGCCAAAACCATAAACGAATGGAAATAAACCATGAATGCTTAACCTAGTTAAATCCATAGAGATTGCATGAATATATACTTAAGTTGGGGTTAAGTAAAACATGGTTGAACAATGGGTGGGTTAAGTAAATCTGAGGGGGTGGGTAATATTTACATATAGGCCCACAAACTTAACCCGATAAGGTTATGTATGTGAGGACCCGTTTCTTCCCCGTTAAGGAAAGAGCAGATACTTTGAGAACAACACACAAAAGAACGCAGACGGAAGAACATTTCATTGTTATTACAACAATTCCATCAGATACAAGAATATACAGAGTATAAATGAATAAATTACATTCGATAAATATCAGAGATTAAAATAAATTACATAGCAGCGGAAAACAATATAAAACACAACTAAAAGTAATGCACGGATACAGAGCTTTCCGAGCATCGTTCCAGCTGTAAATCAGGATCCTGTGAATATAAATCTGCAAAACCAAAACAACTAGTTGCCCGTGTCGAAAATAGGGGCACCCAGAGTTTAGGTTAAAACAATAAACTCCAGGTCAGTCATGTGACTGGTGTGAGAACTAAAACAGTTATTTAGAACTTGACTTTAAAAGAGAGAAATTCAAGGGACCACGCCGTATAACACGGAACGGGTTTCCTCCCAAGAATACCAGTGCATAGAAAAGATAACGCAATGCTTTTTCCAAAAATGAAGCTATTATAAGACCCAGGTCGCATCACACAATGCAACGCAAGCCGGAGGATAGGGTTTTACCTTATAACAGCCAAACATGCTTGGTACGTTTAAAACAAATCATTTGATACTATAATAAGTGTATAGTGTCAAAACAATTTCCATCATAAATATAAATCATAGACGGCATGGGTACCATCTATCATGTCGCCATACTAGGCTCTACAAATAAAACCGAAATACACATATTGGAAATTGGATTTCCGTCATGAGTCGAGGCAAGGGGCAAGCTCCTCTCCGCTTCGAGACACTCTAGCAAATGTCTCAGGACTACGCACTCTGGGTAACCCTTGGATCTTCAGGGCCGATCCTCTCTTACGTTTGAGGATTGGCAATTCCTGAACACACGTTTCCCGGTCCTTACAGACCTAAAATCGAGGCGCCTCATCCAACAACCACAAAGGTGAAAAGTATATAAATGTTAGGGCTGGTAAGTCACTGACACCACCAAAGCTAGAAAGAAACGTCGTGCTCTCCCTGCAACCCTTATCCCGTTTTTAACTCATACCGAGGTGTGAGGCTCGCGAATTCACGTTATACACAAAGCTACGCCACGTAGGCCGTGCTTTGATCATCAACCACAAGACTTTGCTTTTCAACAGAAGCCTTGATCCATGCAACTCAGCTTGCCACACACGCAATTCATGCCATGCGACTGATGTCCATCGATATACAACCTCTGAGCTTGTACGTCTCAGAGAAGGGCGTTAAGCAAGAGAATAAATTCTCCGTCGCCAAACAGATGTATATTTAATGGAGATCAATCAACACAGAATAAAATCCAATGTCAGACACACAGTCCATTTACAAGTTCGTTCTGGGTCTGAACGAAACCGGAGGCACTTTCCTCGCATATCCATCGATCTCCAAGTACGTCTGGACGACCACCAACTATTTCCATCCTCTTGGGTGTACAGTCCAATCAAGATCATCAGTAATCACCCAAACGATGTGAAGACTTCCGGTCTTCAACCACCGTCTTCATCTTCGACATATCGTCGAATCGGTTATTCGGAATGGGTATAAACCCGGCCTTTCCGAACAACCCGCGTATATTAAAAACAAATGTTACACAAACACAACATACGCCTCATTCCAATTCATTAGTCACTAACCGTAAATCAGTAAGAGAGCAATTCCCCAAATATTAACCCCGAAGGCCGAAACCAACATCAGATCAATACCCAGGAAACCATTCTTCTTAACTAACCTACAGTTAGTTTCTAAATCTCAATTCTTAGGGAAAGGTTCCCATTAATTTTATCCAAGATAAATTCTTTAAAATTTATCCTTTAATCTTCCTTTGGATGGCATTTCAAACCAAATTATGGTTTTTCCCAAACTAGTCGAGATTAGCGAACCACACCGAAGTAATTATTTATTTTATTTCCCAATCCCAACCTATATATCCCATGAAGCAAAACTGGTAATACTCCATATCTAATACTATGGTGTTATCGGTAAAATTAATTACCATTTCACGTTCAAATCTAATTAAAGATTTAACTATCGCTCTGGAGCAAAACTGGTGATACTCCATCCTCGCTCATTTGCCAAATTTGATAATTTAGATTATCAATTCACATTTCAATCTAATTGCAGATTCATTAAAACTCCCTTTACTGGGTTAAAGAACTAATGTCATTTAAAACACAGTTCACGACAAACCCAAATCACATTCTATTTATTTATCGGGTTAAAGAACAAGTGTCATTTAAAACACCCTTCACGATAAACCCATAAATCAATTCTATTTAAAACCCATTTCAAATCCAATTTATTCATTTAAAAATAAACGGGTCTAATTTTAGTTCAAAACTAGTTCATTTCGATAAAAATCTATTTTTATCTTTTCAGATATGGAGTTTTTCATCCAAATTATTCCCAAATCATTTCTTATGATTTTACACAAAGTATTACTATTTTTAATAATTTTATTAAGGCCCGTACAGTCGATTTCCATCAACGGCCATCGAACTGCACTTACAGCGACCTTTTCCAAATTTGATTTGGACGTATCTCCAAATCCAACCATTAGATTTCAAACTTCTAATATTCGTTAGAAAGCTCTTTTCGATACAAACCCAACGGTTCCGGTTTTAGGAGAATCCGACGGTTGGAACTCCCGTAATGCCCGTTCGAAGTCAATGGTCAAAATTTACGAACTGCCGCGGCGCGGCGCGTTCTATTCAGGCCATTATATTTTATATATAATATATATTTCGTCGATTTCTATTTAAAACGAATTATATAAATAGTTTTAAATTCGTTTCAAAAACAATTTCAACTTCCATTTCAATTCAAATTAAAATTGAATTTTTCCTTATAAATTCGTTTTAAAATTCATTTCTATTCAATTCAAATTTCAATTCAATTTGAATTCATTTCAATTCGTTTTCAATTCAATTCGTATTCGTTTTCAATTCAATTCGAATTCGTTTTATATTCAATTCATTTCGAATTGGTTTTCTATTCGATTCAATTCAAATTGGTTTTCTATTCGATTCAATTCAAATTGGTTTTCTATTCGATTCAATTCAAATTGGTTTTCTATTCGATTCAATTCAAATTGGTTTTCTATTCGATTCAATTCAAATTGGTTTTCTATTCGATTCAATTCAAATTGGTTTTCTATTCGATTCAATTCAAATTGGTTTTCTATTCGATTCAATTCAAATTGGTTTTCTATTCGGTTCAATTCAAATTGGTTTTCTATTCGGTTCAATTCAAATTGGTTTTCTATTAGATTCAATTCAAATTGGTTTTCTATTCGATTCAATTCAAATTGGTTTTCTATTCGATTCAATTCAATTTGGTTTTCTATTCGATTCAATTCAAATTGGTTTTCTATTCGATTCAATTCAATTTGGTTTTCTATTCGATTCAATTCAAATTGGTTTTCTATTCGATTCAATTCAAATTGGTTTTCTTTATCTATTCAGCTCAATTTGAATTTTTTTTCTATTCAATTTATAAAAACGAATATAATCGATATAAATATCGTCCGCGTCAAAATAGCGCATCTCTAATCAACACGGCTTTATATATTTCAATAATTCCGTTATTCTATTCAGCAAACGAATATTTATTCTTGTCAACACATGACTAATCCCAACGAATGAGTACTGTCCACGTGTGACTATTTTTGTTATTTAATATATTTTATGAAAATTAAGGTATCTATCGTTTGATATTAAATCAGACTCCAACCGTAAATTAGTAAGAGAACGATTCCCTGAATATTAAC
Source organism: Allium sativum (assembly GCA_030737875.1). NCBI lineage: Eukaryota > Viridiplantae > Streptophyta > Magnoliopsida > Asparagales > Amaryllidaceae > Allium > Allium sativum. Next base: position 677,658,223 of record CM060926.1, on the reverse strand, counting down.
CCCAAAGGCCGAAACCAACATCAGATTTATATCCAGGAGACCACTCATCTTATCTATTTTCCAGTTAGTTTCTAATTTTATATATGATAAAGATGTAAATTTTATTGTTAAAATATTTCGTTCAACACATGACTAATCTCAACGGATGAGTACTGTCAACACATGAACCTTTATTTTATAAAATTCTTTATTTTCTAAATTGGAATGAGGCCCAATCAATTACCATATAAAGTTAATTATATGGATTCCATACAACACATGTATACAATAGCAACGATAAATAATCAACCATCATCCAAAGTGCACTACACTGTATAAGCATCAAATATAGATATCTAACGCTTATAACAGCCTGTCAATCAATCGATCGACATACAACTACTTATTGGGATTAGGGTATGCCGTGTTTTATCCCAATACCCGTGTGGGGTTTCAAACAATCAAACACAGATTTTATTTGTGCAGTTGGGAGATGTGTAAAATTTATCGACCCAATCAATATCAGTCAAATCAGTGTATATAAACAAATCGGCTGATTTGTTTATAAATATTCATTTATTCACTTTCACTGTATTCATATTCACGTTAAAAATTATATTTTTAACGATAATTAATTTACTTCAACACATTAATTTATATTATCGATTTCACATCAATAACACAAACAAATTTCACAACACATCAAACAAGCATAAAAGCCATCCATGGTCTGTGGATGATGGGTGTCGGGTGTTGCTAAGCACCGTCTGCATCCTAGTATATATATATATAACTAGAAAAAGAGATTGAAGAGTGAGAAATTCTCACCAATAGCTATCCCAACTCCACGACACTTCATTTAGAGAAATCTTCATCGTGCTCGCCTTTTGTCTATTCCATCGTCCGTAGCCACTATATATAAAAATCGAATTTTTACTTCGCTATTCAATATATAAAAATCGAATTTTTACTTTGTTATTCAATATATAAAAATCGAATTTTAACTTTGTTATTCAATATATAAAAATCGAATTTTTACTTTGCTACTATATAGATAAAAAATCTATTTTTACAACGATGTTATATAGATAAAAATTCTATTTTTACATCGTTACTATATAGATAAAAAAATTCTATTTTTATCACGCTATTCTTCATATAAAGATTTTGCCTTTTCAATTATAAAGATTTCGCCTTTTCAATTTCAAAAATCTAATCTTTTCTATTTTAAAAATCTAATCTTTTCTATTTTAAAAATCTAATCTTTTCTATTTTAAAAATCTACGTGTTCCTTAAATTTAAATGAATCAGAAAATAAAATTAAATTATATGAAAATATAAATATAAATACACTTACAACGGAAGGGGGAGGCGCAGGTGGTCGGAGCTGTCGCTGGGCGGATGAGCAAGAGGGTGTTAGCGCTCCTGAACTGCGACGGAGGGAGGATGGGTGCGTCGATCGTGGGGGGGGGGGGGGCTGTCGCGAGGTCGAGGTGGAGAGGGGGTTGTCGCGACGATCGAGGCAGAGGGGGGGGGGAGGGTAGGCTTCGACGGAGAAGATGGAGGGAGGGGGGTATCGGTTGTGGTGGCGGCATCAAGATCGACGGGGGGGGGGGGGGGATCGATAGTTTAGGTTTTTTTTATTTTGATAATTTTTTGAATGAAGAGGAATAAGGGGGGTGGGGTTGAGTATATATATATTTTAATATTATTCTCTAAAAGTTACTTTAAAAATTCAAACTCCTTTTTGAGCCCACCGACTGTCGTCCCTAAGGTAATACCCCATTCCGAACACAATGGGATATGTATCACAAGCTAATTCGATTGTTTCGATCAGTTTCCGTCAAAATCAACATATAACTCTATATATTAAATTTGAACGCGCATTTCAATTTACCGGGGCCACATACTAGCTCGAAAAATTCCTGAAAAATATTTTCTAGCTTCGTATTGACGATACGGTCTTAACAAAACTAGTTTCGTCGAATTATGAGACCATTTCAAAAATGGCCAATTTCCAGTCGATTAAAATCAACTGAAACTGGTCAAACGCGTTTTCCTTTGCCACACTCACATATTGAGTCGAAAAATTATGAAATTTGAAACCTAGCAATAATTTGACACTGCGGATTCAACAAAAGTGGTTTCGTCGAAATCCGAGGTCGTTTGCAAAATATCTATTTTTAAGGGCCTGAATTCCATTGCGACTATTCAGAATTTTCAACTGGACATATCTTTTGATTCCCGCTATGAAATCTCAATTTTTCGGATTCGTTGGAAAGATATTATCAAATAGATCCTATTATTTTTGGTTTCACTAAAATCCGGATTGTTTTACACCCGGTACATTCAATTGAAGTTTGAAATCGAATTATCGAACTACCGCGCCATTTTCAATTCTATTTATAATTATATATAATTATTTATATTCTAACGACGACATATATAATATATATGTCGAATTCTATTCAAAATAAATTTCTCGTCGATATTATTTAAAATAATCTATTTTAAATGTTCAAAATTTGCTAAAATTGCCAAAATAAAATTTTTAAAGTGGCCCATATTTTCGGGTTGTTACAGTGTAATTAAAGACACCTAGTGGTATACATAATCGATGGAAATATTAGAGTTATGTAATTAAAGACACCTTTTTAGGGTAAGCATAACTTGTAGAAATTATAGGGTTGTGTAATTAAAGACACCTAGTGGTATACATAACCAATGGAAATCCTAGTGGAGATACAAGACAAGGGGGAGAGCTTGTATCATATTGTGTGGGACCCATTTCAGTCAGTAATCCTTAATAGGTATCAAATGAGTACTCTGAACTAGGTCAAGGTTGGGACACGCTTACTGGGTTGAATGTAACAGATCCAAACGAAGAGGACGGTATGGGCAGCGCAAAACGATCGGGAACATGTGCCTGCATGGGATGGGTAGAGGGGGCTAAGACGACCGTGACACCTGTAGGTATGGCTGTGCACATCAGCGAAGGGATGCCACTATAAGACGTGATACATCCTATGGTGGGGCCGACACAGAGTATCTACGCGGAGTAAGGAGCCAATCAATTAGGGTAGTGGTTAGGATACATCTGGACGTATGTTGTAACGTCCTGCCTTTTTGAATGCTTCAAATCAGTGATTAAACCAACTTAAAACATCCAATTTGACAGAGCGTATTTAGCTTATAGAGTTTAAAATACAGAATCGACATAGAAATCACAGAATAAATAAATAACACAATATTTGAACTGCAAACTAAATTTATATATATAATCAGAATTTTAAATGCAAGAAATTTTCTCTATACAACGGAAATAACTACAGTTTGCAAACAATAAAATGTTTACTGGTTTAGAATCTTCAGAGTGCGCCATCTTTGAAATCCCCATCTTCACCAGTCTTCGAATCCTAAGCTGAAATCTTTAAATCTGTAACACTCGGGTCTGACTCGAGCATTCCATGCAAAAACATATAACACTCGAGTTAGGATTAATTATTTGTTCAAGTAAATTAATTTCAATGTAAACTGAAATATAATTGTTAATCCTGACATCAAATATATTATTTATGCTTATCATCTTTTATCCAGTTACAAATGGTCATGGAAGCCTGCATGTACACACGTGTACATGTACATGTGTGCATTGGCTCTGCATCCCATAACCAAACGCGCTGAAGTTCATAAGGCATGTATGAATATTGCAGTAAACCGAGAACAGACCACACATTCAAGTGCGTTAGTGTGTTCAAAGAGGGTCAAAATAAAAATACAGATCACACTTTTAAATGCAAGGTGTAGCAACCTAAGGGAGAACTTTTTTCTGGTTTTGTATATATACAGGCAGACCAAATGGAAAGGTTGAATATGCATGGGGTAAAACAACCAAGGCAGTGTGGTCACACTCAGCACGACACTAACATATGTGCTATGAAATAAATGAAACAATGCATCACATATACTGTACCACTCATGTGTATGGGTATTAATGGTCGCACATGGGGTGCGCAAGAATCAAGTGACACATATGGTCATATTAGAGAATAGCAAGAAAAAGGGATAGACAAGAATGTATAGCATCCATGACCCAAACGAACACAAATGGCATGTCGGGCAAATGCAGTTTAGTAAGACCCAAATGCAAGTTTTACAGTGCATGCGACAAGTATGTTAACATAAAGTATGAACACAAGTGGTCTAGCACGACAAAAGAAAATGAACACAAATGGTTCAACCCAATAGGTTAACTGGTTTCAGCATGTACCAGATGAATGAGTTGCCAAAATTAAAAGTATAAATATGCATGGAAAGATATACAAAATGTCCACTGTCACTAAAATAGTTGACAAAACAATTTAATTGTTCACTGTCACTAACATAATTGGCAAATCAGTTCAAAGGGTCATCGTCACTACATAATTAGCAAATCAGTTTAAAGGTTCACCATCGCTACATAATTAGCAAATCAGTTTAAAGGTTCACCGTCACTACATAATTAGCAAATCAATTTAATGGTTCACCGTCGCTACATAATTAGCAAATCAGTTTATAGGTTCACCATCGATGCATAATTAGCAAATCAGTTTAAAGGTTCACCATCGCTACATAATTGGCAAATCATTTTAAAGGTTCACCGTCGTTACATAATTAGCAAATCATTTGAAAATAAAAGCATGCTTAATACTAACAAAATATTCTAGGCTATACTGCTAAAGAGGGGAATTTTATATCCATTTCGAAACATGGCAAAACAGTGGACCAAATTCAAGGTTCCATGGTATTTCCTGTTTGTTAAACAATGGTGTAGTACCCCTTTGGAAACATGGAAAGTATGTTCACAAATCAAAACTGACCAATATATTGTTCCCTTTAATTTGCATGGTGAGTTCTTAGCATAAAATTATATATGCTTAAAGCATTCATGTCAGTACATAATGTAAAATGGTACATAAGAACGTATGTATAGCCTTTTTTGTAAAAAAACTACTTTTTCCTCTCCAGTGCAAACCAGTATGATGTCAAAACTTAAACTGAGAACAGGAAAACCAAAATAGAACAACAAAATAGACAACAAAAGGCTCACTAATAAAACAAGAATGGACATGCACTCTGAAAGAACAACGCAACTGAAAGAACAGTAATAAAATTAAGAAAGAAAGTGTGTATATATAATGCAATGCAATTTTTTTGTATGTTTTCTCTAGTAAAAGGTAACTAAATGATAAAACTAGATTTAGGCATTTTCTTAATGGATCCCATGTTTTCATTAGCTTTATGTTGATTACCCAGTACCAATATCAACCCATGCATTTATGAAAGCAATAACTTAACAGATCAAAATAGTACTGCAAATATATTCAGTGATTTAAGACAGTATGTGTTCATACTTCATATACCAAATTTATATGATCGAGATTTTAATGACATGCCATTGGCTCATAGCTTTATGTTCCCAGCCATGCAAATGTTATTATATAACATTGACACTTAACAATTGATATTTATATTTACATTGTTTACTTCAATATACCCTATCTCGTCTTACTTCCAAGCATTCTTTTTTTTTCTTCTTACTCAATATTGTTTAACAGATAGAGGGTTTAACTACATATACCAAGATTATGGGATATTGGTTAGTTACCAAAAATTTCTCGAATGAACACTATTTCCCATCCTCAGATCTTTATTCCCTTAGCATAATTAGATGTAAACCAACAAAACATGTTTAGATTTTTGCCCATAGGAATGGAAATGTTTTAGGTTTCACCATTTAGTAATCGAATTCAGTCCAAATGCCAAGTATGCAAACATGATAAAATCCGGAAATCCAATTCACAATTTAACCGGAACTTAACAAGATAGCAACCTCAAATATGGATTTGGATATTCACTTCATGTGTATAGGCATATATAGTTTTATGTACATATTCACAAGAAAGCTAGTTTAACCACTATATTTAGTTAACTACTAAAATTAATAAACTTGACCAAAAATTAATCAATCGTGAGCGATGCTCACCTTAGGACAGTGGATAATGTGGCAAACGATGGCGAGTTGGACAACGATTCTTAGGTGGTTCGACCTCCGGCTTGTTTGTTGTTATCGAAAACTACTGCTTCGAAGGGAAGGCGACACGGCGCTGTCGAACTTACTCATGTTGCGGCGGACTGGTGCAACACTTAAATGGAGACGGCGACGACCGAAAGGTGGTCCTAGAGTTTTGAAGTGGCTCACGAATTTAGGAGGAACAGTGGAGAGGCCATAGCGATTTGGGCTTCAGCCATTTATAATGAAAAGGAAAAATAAAATTTCAGATGAATAAACAAGGAGGAATTGATTTAGAGAAAGGGGAGGGAGCAGAGCGAGATCTAATGGCAAAGGCGCTAAGTCGGACATGGCCGATTGATTGGGGAAAATAAGAATTTAGGGCTTCGCCCATTGTTTGTTTTCTGAAGGAATTTAGAGGAAGACATGATTTTGATCCCTGAATGAATTATGGGAAAAAAGTGCGACTTTATAGAAGCAGAACCATAGGTACCAAGTTTTTGTGGTAGCCAAGGAATGGATAGTGTGCGTACGAAGGAACCAGATGTTTTATTTTATTTATTTATGGTTCCTTAAATTTGCTACCACAAATTATGTTGACATTTTATTTTTGAATCTCCACAAGCTAACTCCAATTATGATGAAATTTTACATATCATCACGCCTCGACATTCTAAATCCAAATAAAATTATTCTGCTTGTAAATCGACCCCGTATCTATTATACATTATTTAAATAAATTATCGAATCACTGATTTTATTCTGGTTGCCCACCAATAACTCTGTTTGATTCAAATTTTAAACATTAAATTTTAATCTCTTCATGTATACAAATACACATATATCAAAAACAATTTTCAGTCTTCAGCAAATATATTCTTTAACTCACTTAATGCCAATAACGTTTATTTTTAGATTTAACCATTTATATTTCAGTTGAGAATCCAATTCAAATATTCAAAGATAAATATCCGATTCCAGACCAACCATTCTGAATTAAATATCATGTTCAATTCATAAACAAACCATATATTTGATATTTAATTTTTAACCCACCTTTCAATACAAAAATTGATTATTTATAACTAAATCTTTAATTATCTCCATATTCTAGTTGTTGAATTTTCTGGGACGTTACAATCTTCCTCCCTTTAAAACTTTTCGTCTTCGAAAAGGAAAGGTCGTTAGAGTCGTACCAATATAGACTTCAAATTTTCACATTCATGTGTAATTTTCTCATAACTAATTTAAATATTGACATATAAGTTTTTGAACTTTCTTGTTTATCCATCACATTCAATTTACTCGAAAAATCAAATTTTCTCTCTTATAGTTGGAGATCAATTTTGATCAACCACGTTTTTCTTTATCTTCTGAATCGGGTTTTATTCAATCTCCTCAGACCGATTTCTATCTCAATTTATTTTGAGATGTTTCCTCATTTCACATTCTATATGATCTCTTAAATTATTCCAAAACCGCATAATTTCTTATCAAAATCATGCCCGTTTTAAATTTTCAATTTCTGCATAAGTTAGATTTATGCATTTCAAATTATTCCAAATTTCTTTATAAACCTCTTCTGCTAATATTTACTTATCCATCGTTACACTGTAATGGGTTTAGGCTTTGCAACTATCAACCCAATCTCCTTGCATTCAATCCATTTAACTTTTCCTAACACTTATTGAAGAGTGTAAATAACATCTCCTCCTTAAGTTACAAATTGTCAACTTGAGAATTTCCAAATTTAAAATCATATATAACTTTTATACAGAAAATATTTGTGTTATTATCTCAAAGCTATGGACTCAAAAATATTTCAAAATTTTCTTTCTTAACTTATCAAGTTAGAAATATTTTAATTTTAAAATATTTGATATCTCGAAGTTTGACAAGTCTATTGTCGTTCTCACAGATGTTAAGCATACGCTGGCTAGGCGCATGACTAAAATCTCTAAGTACTAAATATCCTTGTTTTAACTCCCAGTGAAAATATTTCCAAAAATTCTTTAAAAAAAATAGATATGGAAAGTACCAATGTGATATTGATAATGTTGATTGTTCATGAATCGCAGATATGCAATGGTTTCGTCTGGATCCCCATAAAACATCTGTATCTATAGGAATTCACTTCCCTGCGAATTTCGTCATGGACAGGTCAACGGAAAATACTTATGAATCAAAAGAGAAAACTGAGGTTATTGAGCGTTCACTGCTCTATCTCAGAGTCACAAAACAATCATGGAATCATGAAGATACTTGAAGTCACGAGGACAAATCAAGTCATGAAGACAAATCAAGTCATGAAGACAATTCAAGTCACGAAGACATAGGGCTGCATCAAACAGTTGGCTCCACATCACTAAGATATCTCAACATCGCATGGCTCCTTCTACCTTTAATAAATCTAGTGGTTACATCTCTTTCACTTATAGATATATCATGGGGACCGCAAGTACACAATGGTTACGCCTGATTCCCTCAGGAAACTTCCATACCCATAAGCTTTCACAGCTCTACAGATTATGCCCTTATCACGACTGTAGATCGCAGCAGACACAATAGTTATGCTTGGTTCCCCCATGAAACATCTGGTCGCCGTAGACCATCTACAACCCTGCGAATTACGCTATAGGGTCGTGTTATTTTAGACAACTCAAGTTTTATGTCCGGACAACCTACTACCACCACCAACACATTTTACCAAGCTCAATATTCAACAGGGTCGTGTTATTTTAGACAACTCGAGTTTTATGTCCAGACAACCTACTACCACCACCAGCACATTTTACCAAGCTCAATATTCAGAGGAGAAGGAAGGTACTTTCCTTATTTTGCTTTGAAAACATATAATATTATGTACATATAGTGCTTCTGTTACCTTCCGCATATCTCGTAATTATAAAATTTTCTCAACGCATTTTCCAAATCATATTTTTCAATACTTCATTCTTATATAAATTTTGTTATATAAGATCTCATTTCAAATGGATTATCTTCCCATCCAGTAGTTCTCGACTTCACTGTATTCTTATACATTCTGCATATAAGTTCCAAAACCTTTTGTATCCACTATCTAAAATCGAATATCCTCAAATTCCTTTCAATTTCAAAATTTATCTCTGAATCAATTCAGCTATCTTTCCAAACTCAAATTTATGAACTTATTTTTTATAATCCAAATGCTCTTCCAAATTCCAATTATCAAGTTCATAACTTAGTTCCAATGTTTTCTGATTTTCTTTTTCATTTCAAATTTATTAACTATCAAATTTCATACCTCCTTGTATTAATAAACTCGAATTCAAATTCAGTTACTATTTAAATCTTCCTCTTATTTTATTTTTCAATCTTTTAAAATAGTCGACCAAATCATTTCAACTTAAAATTTAAATCTTTATTAACAAAGATTTAATTATTCAATAATCGGCAATTTATTTTCCAATTCCGTAATTGGAAACCACAAATTCAATTATTCCCACCAAACATCTCTTAAGATGTATAAATTCATTATTTTGACATATTGGATTACCATTCAACCCAGCTCGATAATCAATTCCGAATTTTTTTTCAAATATTTAAAAACAATATATCAAATCATGCTTAAAAAATCAAGTTGCTTTGCCCAAAATAAATAAACAGCAAAGCTACCAAAATGGCTTTTCTCCAAAATTTCTATTTGAAAATATTTATATATACTACTAATATTGATTTTCAAAACAATCAATTTCAAAATATTCCGTAATCGAATTCTCTACTCAAATCAAACGATCTCCTTAATTTCAATCCAGACTGAAATGCAATTTAATTCACACTATGGTTTCATTCCGAATACGCCTTTTCATCTCCTCCACCGATCATTTATTTGGCTAAATGAAATACGTTCTTTTTTATCTTCTTTAGCGGCTTAATTCTCTCAAATTCATTATTACATATTCCATTTCGATGGAACTCTCAAGGAAGATGAGAATATGCCTATACAGCTTCAAATCATCGTTTCTTTACTAATTTATAAGTTGATGTCATCAATGCGATTTTCACTATATTATTGCTTTAAATTCCAACAACCCTTCCATAAAATCATTTACACTTCTACAAATAGGGATTCCAAAAATTTTATTAATTGGCGTCTACAACCATCGATGATTGTCTTCTTGCATAACTGTCTCTATGGTATTCATCATCCTTATTTATCGTAATTTCTAAAATTTTACGAGATTCGACACCACTGTCTTTTCCTCAATTCTCCTTATATTATTTTCATTTTTTCCAAACCATTGCTCAAACAATTCTCGAATTTAACTTATGAATCCACTTCTCCTACGTTCTGTCGTCCTTTGTTTTCGATGTGCATCTTTTTATTCTTCGCCATTTTGGTTTATCAAAACAAGTTAGCCTCCCACGATCCTTTGAAAACGTCCCTAATTATTATATTTATCTTTTATAATTCTAATTGGAAAACATTCCCATATATCTGCAAATATTTATTTTCCATAGAAAATATATTTTATTCATCAAGAGAAACATTTCTGAATTCGTTATTTGGATTAAAACAGATGTTAAATTAAAAAATTAATTTATAACATATTGAATTTTGATTAAAAATGGAAAATGAATAATACTTTCCTGCATAATCTCCTTTCGAATAATCCCTTATTCGATAATATATTCCAAACTTTAAACAAATCGTATTTGATTAAATTCCTAATTTCAGAATAACCTCACCGTATTAGTCAATTCCATTTCCTTTATTCCCAATCTCATTTACAACATTCTTTCTTTCAAATGTTACTTCTAAAAGTAAATATTATTTCCTCTTATATGAATCAAATCAGCTTTGATTTCATTTAAATATGGTTTCATATCTCTTTAAAATCCTTATTCATGTCTCACTTCACTTCATTTACGATTCTCACAATTTAAAACTCTCGTTTACCATTTACTTCTTGTTTATTAATTAACATGTTTATATCTTACTATCTAATTCACATATTCCATTATACCTTATTGGTTTAAAACGAATAGTAATTTATCTTGCCAAGTTAGTAATACAATTAATCATAATTTAATTCCAATATAACATTCCTAATTTTATTATAATTTATTTATATTCATAATATCAAAATCAAATTCATCATTCCATTCTTTGAAACAATTTCCCTTTCCTTTAAAATTCCCATTGGAATTCTTACTTTCAATAAATTTCAATTGTCTTCAATTGCTAAAACACCCTTAGAGAAATTAATTTATTGATTCTTTTATATAATTCTTCTTTTGATACCACTCGACGATGGATTCGAGATTCAAATCTAAGGGGGTCTTATCGAAGAAAACTCTCGCAAACCTGGATTCGAAGACTTCCAAAGACTGGGGATTCCGAACAGAATTTTCAAATCTCAAAATAAATTTTAATTTCCGCTATATCAGTTTCAAAATACAAGTTTCAAAATACTTAATATTCAAAAATAATTTATCTTTCGAAATTTATTTATTTTTAAAATATTTTCAAAACATCTTCAAGATCCGTTTTTAAACTCAATAAGCTAAGTTTTGAAAAACAAAAGCTCTGATACCACTTGTAGCATCTCGCCTTTTTTAGTGCTTCAAATCGGTGATTAAACCAACTTAAAACATCCAATTTGACGGAGTATATTTAGCTTATAGAGTTTAAAATACAGAATCGGCACAGAAATCACAGAATAAATAACACAATATTTGAACAACAAACTAAATTTATATATATATATATAATCAGAATTTTGAATACAAGAAATTTTCTTTATACAGTGGAACTAACTACAATTTGAAAACAATAAAATGTTTACTGGTTCAGAATCCTCAGAGTGTGCCATCTTTGAAATCCCCATCTTCACCAGTCTTCGAATCCTAAGCTGAAATATTTAAATCTGTAACACTCGTGTCTGACTTGAGCATTCCATGCAAAAACATAAAACACTCGAGTCAGGATTAATCATTTATTCAAGTAAATTAATTTCAATGTAAACTGAAATATAATGGTTAATCCTAACATAAATATATTATCTGTGCTTATCAGGTTTTATCCAGTTACAAATAGTCATGGAAGCCTGTATGTGTACACGTGTACACGTACATGTGTGCACTGCCTCAGCATCCCATAACCAAATGCACTGAAGTTCAATGGGAATGTATGAATATTACAGTAAACCGAGAACATACCACACATTCAAGTGCATTAGTGTGTTCAAAGAGGGTCAAAATAAAAATACAGATCACACTTTCAAATGCAAGGTGCAACAACCTAATGGAGTACTTTTTTTTTCAGTTTTGTATATATATAGGAAGACCAAATGGAAAGGTTGAATATGCATGGGGTAAAACAACCAAGGCAGTGTGGTCACACTCAGCACGACATTAACATATGTGCCATGAAATAAATGAAACAATGCATCACATATAATGTACCACTCACGTGTATGGGTATTAATGGTTGCACATGGGGTGCGCAAGAATCAAGTGACACATATGGTCGTGTTAGAGAGTAGCAAGAAAATGGGGTAGAAAAGATTGTATAGCATCCATGACCCAAACGAACACAAATGGCATGTCAAGCAAATGTAGTTTAGTAAGACCTAAATGCAAGTTTTACAGTGCATGCAGCAAGTATGTTAACATAAAGAATGAACACAAGTGGTCCAGCAAGGCAAAACAAAATGAACACAAATGGTTCAGCCCATTAGGTTAAATGGTTTAAGCATGTACCAGGTGAATGAGTTGCCAAATGTAACTGTAACGACCTGGAAGATCAAAACCAATTTAAAATTTTTATTTTGGCAATTTTAATGAATTTTTAATATTTAAAATGATTTATTTTAAATAATAACGATAAGAAATTTATTTTGAATAGAATTAGAAAGTATAAATTAATTTAAATCGAAATTAGAATATAAATATTTATTTTAATTATAAAAGGAATTGGAAATGGCGCGGTAGTTTGAAAATTCGATTTCAAATTTCAAATGAATGTACAAAATTTTAGTGAAACCAGAAATATTAGAATCTATTTGAAAATATCTTTTCAACGAATCTGAAAAATTGAAATTTCATGGCGGGAATAAAAAGTTATGTCCAATTGAAAATTCAGAATAGTCGCTATGGAAATATAGCCCTTAAAAATGGAAATTTTGCACACGACCTCCGTTTTCGACGAAACCACTTTTTTTGGATCCGGGATGATAAGTTATTGCTAGATTCCAATTTTCATAATTTTTGAAATCAATATGTGAGCATGCAAAAGAAAACGTGTTTTGCCAATTTCTGTTGAATTAGATCGACCAGAAAATGGCCATTTTTCAAACGATCTTCATATTCGACGATATTAGTTTTGTTAGAACCGTATTGTCAATACGAAGGTAGAAATAATTTTTCGGGAATTTTTAGAGTCCGTATGTGGGCCCAGTAAATTAAAATGTACGTTCGAATGAAATATAAATGGATTTATATTTTAATTTAAACGAAAACTGATCGTAACAGCTGAATCATCTAACCAGACATATCCCATTGTGTTCGGAATGAGGGTAATTAGCTAGGGACGATAGTCGGTGGGTTAGACTTGGAGTTCGAGTAGAAGAGTTATATATAGAATTTCATAACCCAAATTTTATTAAAAAAACCCAAACCCTTTTACCCTGTCGTTCTCCCAATACCCCAGCCGCCACCGCACCCATCGGAGGACCGCCGCCCGCCTCCATTCGATCGCCGCTGGCCCTCTCTGGCCACCGCACCTCCTCTTCCTTTCCCCTCCGACCATCTCCAGCCTCAATTCGAATTACTACGATCCCTAGCCCCAAATCCGCCCAATCCGGCCACCACAGCCAACACTCTGACCACCGCACCACCCCATGACCCACCAGCACCCCGTGCGCCGCCAAATGCCACCTCAGGCCGACGTGGATCCCCTCCATCAACCAAGAATGGATTTTTACAATAAAATGTGAGTTTTTCTTAGTTTATTTAATTTAGTAACTGTTTAAATTCATGATATTTATATAAATAACATTAGGATGAGGAGATACGATTTTTATTCACAAAGATATGATTTTTTATTATATAAAAATATGATTTTTATATATGTAATGGATTAAAAATATAATTTTTATATATATGTGTAGTGTATAAAAATATAATTTTTATATATATGATAGCCGAATAAAAATATGATTCTTATTATGTGAAGAGCAATATAAAAATATGATTTTTACATGTATAGTGTTAATATAAAAATGTGATTTTTACATATATAATAACGATATAAAAATGTGATTTTTATAGTGAAAACATCGATATAAAAATATGATTTTTATAATATATGTAGCGATATAAAAATATGATTTTTATATAAGTATGCTTTTAAGGAACGTGATTTTTTTGTTTATAAACATCATTGTTTGAAATTGGGATTTTTAATATAAAACCGCGTGAAACCGATCTAACTGGAAACACGATGAAAATTTTCTACATATGAAGAGTCGTGACGTTTGGTTTAGGTTCTAGGTGAGAACTTCTCACTTTAATTTTATTTTCTAGTTAAAATAAATACTAGGATGCAGAAGGTGCTTAGTAGCAAACACCCATCGTCCACAAACCATGGGCGTCCTGTTTGATTTCATTGTGTTGTGAAAATTGATTGTGATGTGGAATGGAATAAATAAAATATTCATATGTTGAAATAAATATTTTATCGTTAAAATTATAATTTTTAACGTGTATATGAATAAAATAAATATTCATTTACAAATCGGACGATTTGTATATGTACACATATTTGACGGATATTGATTGGGATGATAAATTTTACACATCACCCAACTGCACAAATAAATCTGTGTTTGTTGTTTAAAAACCCCACACGGGTATTGGGATGATATTAGACATACACTAATCCCAATATTTAGATGTATGTCAATCGATTGGTTGACAAGCTGTGTAAGCATTGAATATTTATATTTAATGCTTATGCAGTGTAGAATGCACTCTGGATGATGGATGACTGTGTTTGATTGTTGTTATGTATATGTGTTTTATGAAACCCATATAAATAACATTATATGGTAATTGGTTGTGTCTGATTCCAGTTCAGAAAGAAAGTATATCTTAAAATAACGAATATTTTAAAATAATGAATATTTTAAAATAATATTCAGTAAAAGATCAAAATCTGATCTTGATGTCCGATTTGGGATGGACACAAAAATATTTAAATATATAAAGCCATGTTGATTAGATTAACGCCATTTTGATGTGAATGATATTTATATCGATTTTATTCAATTTTATAATGAATATCGAAAAGGAATTGATTTCAAAATCTTATGTTTTGAAAATACTATCATTCATATATCGATGATATGGAATATTCAATTTTGATTTGAAATTGAATATGAAGTTGAAATCGTTTTGAAAATGAATTTAAAATGATTTATAAAATACGTTTTGAATGGAAATCGATGAAATATATATATTATATATATTATATGGCCTGTATAGAACGCGCCGCGCAGCGACCTTTCACGAATTTCGACCATTGACTTCATATTGATATTATGGGAGACCCGACCGTCGGATTCTCCTAAAATCGGAACCGTTGGGTTTGTATCGAAAAGAGATTTCCAACGAATATAAAAGATTTGACATCTAACAGTCAGATTTGGAATTATGACCAAATCAAATTTGGAAAAGGTCATTGTAAGTGCAGTTCGATGATCATTTATGGAAATCGACTGTACCGGCCTTGATAAAATTATTAAAATTTTCAATAATTTGTGTAAAATCATAATAAATGATTTGGAAAGAATTAGGATTAAAAATTCCATATTTGAAAAGATAAAAGTATATTTTTATCGAAGTGAACTAGTTATGAAGTAGAATTATAATCCGATATTTTAAAAAAATAAATTGGATTTGAAATGGTTTTAAAAATAACGGGTATTTCCAATATATGAATTGGAACGGATTTGAATCGAAATTGTTAGACCAAAAATTGGCTCTAACACCCAAATTAGATACGAATTCAATGAAATAGAATCAAAAAGCAATAAAGAACACGCAATTTATAGTGGTTCGGCGTTAATGAGTCTACGTCCACTTTGTCTTCTTTTAATTGATGATTTGAATACAAGTACAGCAATGATTCTCACTCAACTTCACTATTTCAATGCACAAACTCACTCAAATCTCTCAAAAATGGACTTTAAGAGATGATTTGCCAAAAGATCATTTCAAATGCCACTAGATGGTGTATTTATAGGTGAAAAATCTCCTCGAAGTTGCTCTGGTTCGGAATTGCGTGGCATCCATCCCTTGAGAGTCGGGTTCGGAGGCTCCAAGATGGCTACAACGCATTGATTCAGTAGAAGATCATGGGAGAAATGGTCAGATCTTGTCCAAGTCTTCAGGGGATACGCGCAGCAACGGCTACAAACTCAAAGGAAAAAAGGGGTTCAGATTGGGGCCTCCGATCCGACCCGGTGATGCAACTCGCTGTCCCTTGATGCTGCTGACGTACTCATCCGATCCGAGCCGATGGTATTACTTGCCTTCTTCTGATGCCGCTAAAGTGTTCCTCCGATCTGAACCGTTGAAGCCACCTGCCTTATGATGTTGCTGACGTGCTCTTCCATTCCGAACCGATGAGGCCACTTGCTATCCTTTGGTATTGCTGACGTATTACCGATCTGATCCGATGTGGTCTCTGCGTTCTTGATCTTTACTCACCTCCTGTACTATCTTCCTCCGATCTGAACCGATTGGTGTCTTTCTCACTATTTACTCTTTGTGTAGCCTAGTTCACAAAGTAGGCTAACATTTTGCCCCCTCGAAGTACACTCTTATTTAAGATAAAGTGTGCTTCGAAGCAATTTACAAGACATCCTTTGATCTAGAGTCATTGAATGATCGCCTTCGGTTCGGATCCCGATTCGAATGGGTTTTATTCAGTAGCACACTCAGATGGGCCTTTCAATACTGCTACACTATAGACTAACAGGCCAGAGTTCCTTCATGGGCTCGACATCCGGTCCAAACGGAATTAAGTTGGCTAGGAATACGAGTAGTCACAGTGATTTTATATAAGTATCCTCTTCGTCTCCTTCTTCATCTTCCTTCTTTATTATTCTCTTCCAGCGAAACTCGCATTTAAACCCTAGAATTATAAAAACTCTGAAAATCTTCTCGTTTTAATCCCCGAATC
Organism: Allium sativum; assembly: GCA_030737875.1. Lineage (NCBI taxonomy): Eukaryota > Viridiplantae > Streptophyta > Magnoliopsida > Asparagales > Amaryllidaceae > Allium > Allium sativum. The sequence goes on along the minus strand of CM060926.1, from coordinate 677,640,962 downwards.
CAACACATAGGTAGTTTTATAAACTTGAATCTCCTCTTTATAGTTGCTTTTAATTTAAATTCGCGGTTCCCTTGAACGATTCTAGCGATGTATTCAATAGATTTCATTGCCATGACCTCCTCAACTTCGTCATCGTTGCTAATTGCGTTAAATTTCTCTCGAGGCGACGGTGGAGGGGGTTAATATTCTTCGTTGGGCATTTGAATGCATCAGTACTTGATTTCAGTTGGGACTTTCAACATAGGGTCGAGCTTGACCCTAATGAGGAGGAAAAAAGGGAGAGGAGAGGCGCAGTGGATCGGTTCGGATGACAAGACAAAGAGGAGGAAAAAAGGGAAAGGTGAAGTGCAGGGGATCGGTTCGGATGACAAGACAAAGACGAAAATGGGGTTTAACTGACCGGTTCGGGTCGATCTTGCAAGCCAGGAGAAGGACAAAATTTACTTGACTGGACCGGATCAGAATGTGAAACAAAGAAGGGGAGAAGCATGGCTGTTCAATCCGATCCGGACCGTCCAAGTACTCACATCCGAACCGATCCGATTTTGGTCACTAGGCACCAACTCTTGTCCCAGGCTAGCACAAGGCTTTCTCCCTGATCCGACCCTAGCGCGTGTATCCGAACCGAACCAAAAAACAGTCCAAATTTGCACATAAGACCTTGCTTAGCTGGTTAAACCAATTCTCAATATTATCTTCAACTTAATGGACAGTTAGGATAGTGCCCTGCGAACATAAACAAATATCAAGAACTGTTCTGAACATCACTGCTTCCTTGGGCCTTTACGTTATGCTTTCATGTATTTACTTTGCATCTCTGTCACACGTAGCACACACTTTAATTCACATACACACACGGCGGACACGGGCAACTTTACTCTAATCCTTGCCATTGTTTCTTCAATAGTCTAGCGATCGTGGCCGAAAGACGTTCTTCTAGATTGGCAAAGAAGATGGAAATGGCAGAAACTTCTGAGAAATATACTCTCGATGACATATCTTCTCCTTCAGACCCTGAATGGGAAGACGATGGCTCAGATTATGTAATAGGAACGCATAACAACGAAACACCTTTGGACAACGAAGTATCTCTGGGCTATGTGGAGGAAGGAGAGATTGGAGATTACTGAGCTCCAAACGAATTTGAGTCTGCAATTATCTTGGAATCACCCATGGACTCTGTTGAATCAACGATCAACGATGATAGACTTTCTCGCATATGTCTAAAGCACGGTATACTAAGAAGGGATACTCTGGTGCCGTCGAAAACTGACCGTCCTCACAGTCCTCAAGAAGGATTTATGGAAATCACCCGATTGATGTGCATGGTTGGGGCTATCCCACTGTTTTCTCCTTTTGTTGTCGACTTCCTAAGGCAGATGCAGATTGCCCCCATGCAGCTGCATCCCAACTCCTATGCTTACCTATATACCTTATATGTAGCATACCGCGAGATCTTAGGTACAGAGCTCACTTTCGACAACGTTCATTTCTTTTACAACTTCAAACATCGGACTCGAGAAACTCCTTCTTTCTCTTACTTCGAATCAGTCCCTAAAAGGAAAATAATTTCAGCGCCGTTCAACAGCAAGGCAGGGGATTCCAAGCCGGAATGGTTTTATATAAGGCAACAGCCGGGATGTGCCAGGAGATGGACAAAATCAAGTAAAGCATTTGTTTTCTAAATCTCAACTCTGAATGTTCACGCCAACGCATTAATCCGTTTTCTTGTTGTTTGCAGTTGATAATCCAAAACAAATAACGGGTCAAGTGTACTTTGATCAGATGCATCAGCTCCTTAATGGCGACCAAAAATTTCTAACCATTGATGAAGTCCTTAAGGATGAATACCTTCATCATCATGGGCTACTGTCCATTACCCGTAGCATAGGTCACGGGTCGGGTCCATATGTATACATCCCTCGAGTGGATGTAATTCCAGGAATGGGTGAGAGCTCGAAATGCCCCAGGATACCACTTCGAATTTCACCTTCACCATCTTCGACTCAAGACGATGAGCTGGCCAACATACCCGAGAAACACTGAGAAGGGTACATCGCCCCTGGGGATGCTATTTCTCCTGAGAAATCACTATCTCCTAAAGAACTGCCAACAGACGCTTCCCAGAAAGATGCTCCTAGTACTGATGATCCTACATTTCAGGGTTTGGGAGATCTCCCCCTACCTGAAACTATCTATGCTTCTGAGGATTTTGGCACAAACCCTTTAGTTTTTACTTCTTCAGAGGAGACTACTCCGGTTAAGGCCAGAGAGTCCACTCACGCTGGCTCGGCTTTGGACTCGGGATTGTCAGGGGGAACATCACTTAGGATGCACTTAACATAATAGCACTACACTTCACAGCACTTACTCCTCATGAGAATACTGATTCTGAATTCCACTTGTATTGTTGCGCAGGTACAATGTCTCGTGCTCACTATGACATCAGGAAACTACACCGCAGCATGACCAGACCCCCTTCTGATATTGAGCATGATCGCCGCGAAAGCCGGGGTAGAGAGGATAGAAGGCCTCATGACTCTTATCAATCGCGGACCTCGCGCTCTCGCTCTCCCGTTCGGTCAGATCCAGAGCAATATAAAATCTACCAAGGTCGTCGAGGAGATGACACGTCGCAGTCAAAAGATCAAACTTCTTCTCAAGAAAAACGCAGTAGGGAAAGGAGTCCGCCGAAAGATACCGACTCGCAAGGCAAGCGTAAGGTTCCTGCTAAGCGGCCTAGGAAGGGTGAGGAGGGCGTTGTGCCCTCCACACGTAAGGATACCGAGCTAACATTCCCCGCACCTCAACCATTGGACGCCGAAACTGCAGTTAAGCGGGCATATCTGGAGGAGCGGATCCCCGAACACTATTTTGAAAACCTGACTTTCTTACCTGCTCTCGAACCTATTTCCTCGAGGTGGGAAGACGAGGCCAAAGCGAAGATTGACGCAGTCGAAAAACAATATTCGGAGATGTTCAAGTATTCACGTAACCTTTCCAGAATCATCCGAACTTTAATTAAGGACACTAACTCGATGAAAAAGACTGCAGAAGCCGACGCAAAGGCTTTGAAAAATTTGGGGAAAGACCATGAGGATACCCAGCCCCAACTTTCCATCGCTCAACGGGATGCTGCTAGCTTCAAGCAGCAATTTGAAGAGCTACAAAAACATTATCATGACTTGCTTGAGTCTCATAGTCAAGAGCGCTCGAAGCTGAAGAAGCAAGCAGAAGACGCTAAGTCGGATAACGCCAAAATGCAACTTGCTTACGCTGCTCTTGAGCGAGAAAAGGCCGAGTTAGCAAGGAAGAACGCTGAATTGGAGAAGAAAAACGCTGACTTGGCTTCCAAGTTGATGGAGGCCGAAAACAGGGCTGCCCTAGCAGAGGGTAATGTTGAAAGTGTCATTAAGTCGGCCGAAGAGACCCGCAAGCAACTGTCAGGGCCCAGGAGGATGTGCATGGCTTCGACGAATTAATGATCGAATTTTTTGCACATATAATTCATCACCGAAACATCTCTTGGATCGAAGATTATCCGACTACCTTGGTTCACGTGTGGGGCCAAATTATTGAATGGGAGAAGGAGGAACTCAAGGTAGATTCCGTCGATGAAGACAAGCTCATGGAAAAATATCTAAGAGATGATGAGCCGGCACGTCTGGCTGAGGGGCATCGCATCATCGCTGCTGCCATGGAGGAGGAAAAGAGGATGGCTAAACAAAAGCATATCTCCAAGGCTGGTTCTTCTTCTACTGCCACTGAAACTCCTGAAGTCGAGGGATATGACCCTGAAAACCCGATGATCTCTCAGGCATCTCTTTTATCCCCCATTCCCAAGACGGTGTCAGAGACGACAATTACTCCAGCTGAGAAATCATCGGAAGGTATTTCTACCTTTTCACCCCAATTCGTCAAAGCTGTCTCCACTTTACATCACTTAATCAGGCAATCGATGAAGGACCCTTTATTTTCTCCCGAGTGGATAACTGTTGCTTCTCATTCTGTGGGTGCTGAACCGTCTGAGAAGACAGACGTGCCTCAAGGGACCACCGCCGGAACAGAATCCGCGGAGAAGGCTAAAGGAGAAAAGGATAAGGCAGATGCTCCTCATGATGACGAGATGATAGCCGCTTTGAAAGATGATGGCGGTAGCGAGGGGCATGAGGAAGACCCTGATGTGGCTATAGTTGGGGATCCAAAAAGCGCTGATGACATCACTTTGGCTGAAATGAAAGCCGAGCAAGATAAACGTATGCAGCTAAAGGTTGAAGACCTGGACCCCGAAAGCCTTAAGCCTCTTGTGGTGGTGGACCCTGGATCAAGGTTAGTCGTTAAGCTTTCAACTAGATCTATTACAGAAGAGCTTGCTAAAAAGTCTTCTCTTGATTCCAGCGTTCCTTCTCCTGGAAAAAAACCAGCTTATTCTAGCACTTCGGCTTCAGGGAAGAAAAAGTTGAAACACGTTATGACCGAAGCTGAAAAGGAAGCTAAGGCTGCTCAGAAAGCCGCCAAAAAATCCAAGTCAGACCCGAAGCCTAAATGACAAAGTGCTTCGTTTTATTTTGGGCATTTGATTGGTTCGCAGTTGTTGTAGCGAGTGCGGCCCTCGCACCTTCTTTTTGCTTGTTTTCCTTATACAAACTCACACGTTTGTAAATAAAAATAACTTATTTCCTGCAATGCCTGATAGTAGTTAGTTCAGCACTTATGTAAAAATACAAAAGCATGTCATACTAACGTTATGTAATGAAGCCATGATGGAGGGGAATATGTGTGTACATGTATGCCCCCAGTCAATCTTGAATAAATGAGGGAGAACTATTCAAGATTAAATTAAAAAGTACAAATGTCCCCGATTCTCTGACGGGGGTCGTATTCCTTTCATCATTGACGCCTGTTCTTTCTGGCATCTTTATAATCTCCTGTCTCATATCCAGGTTAGTGTTTTCATTGAGGCGGTCTCTCATCTGGGTGCACCTTCACGCCTTAGTGGACGTCGTCTTCCCGTCCTTTATACTCTCTCTCGATTCTTGAGAGTTAGAGTTAAGAATGTCGTCTTCCCATTCTTATATGTCTTATTGTACAAACAGTCGTTTTGTTTGTTCCCGCATATAGGTCATCTCCAACTTTAATTTAACATTTCGTGTTTCACAGTCATAATAGAATAATAGTTGAAGATATAAATGATGCAGGAAAGTAAATGACACTCGATATTTTTATAGTGGTTCGGCTAAGTCGTAGCCTACATCCACTTTATAATCTTTTGCTCACATAAACAGACTTTTTAAGGCAAATCGTGCCTTTTTACATGGTTTATGAAAACAAAAGAAATGACATTTTACATTTAGCTTAGATATCGTCGTAGGTGCTGAGCGTTCCACGCTCTGGGAATCTCTTCACCGTCCATGGTCGTTAGCTTGAATGCTCCTGTATCAAGCTTCCGTTGGATGGTGTACGGTCCTTCCCATTTTGGACCCAACTGGATTGAAGGCGGGAAGACTCGCTTCAGTACTAGGTCTCCTGGTTCAAAGGTTTTGAGGCGAACCTTTTGGTCATAATAACGTGCTACTTGATGTCGATGTCTTGAGGCACGCAAGTCGACTTCATCTCTTTTTTCTTCAATCATATCAAGAGACTCTAGGAGGAGCGCTTTATTCGTCATCGGGTCATAGTACGCAACTCGATGAGAAGGGACTTCCAATTCTACCGGGATCACCGCTTCAGACCCAAATGAAAGTGAATAGGGAGTATGGCCGGTAGCCATCTTAAAGGTCGTCCTGTATGCCCATAAGGCTAATGGCAACTCATCTACCCATCTGGCTTTGGCCTATTTCAGCCGCTTCTTTAGAACTGATTTAATGACTTTATTTACAGCTTTGACCTGTCCATTTGACTGCGGATGAGCTACTGCAGTGTATCACTTGTCAATTTTGTATTTCTGGCAAAAGTTTCTGAACTCTATGCTGTCAAACTGTGGCCCATTATCAGTTATGATGGTCTTCGGTATCCCAAATCGACAAATAATGTTTCTCACCACAAAACTGATCACTTTCCTTGCCGTGATGGTTGTTAGAGGTTCGGCTTTCACCCACTTCGTGAAGTAATCCATGGCAACGATCGCATACTTGGCTCCTCCTCTGGCAATGGGTAGCACTTCAATAATGTCAATTCCCCACATGGCAAACGGCCATGGACTTACCATTGACTTGAGCTTGGTCGGAGGCGCTCTGGGAACTTTGGCATATCTTTGACATCTGTCGCAGCGTCGTGAATAAGCAGCCGCGTCTTTGTTCATGGTAGGCCAGAAGTATCTGTACCGTAACACTTTCCTTGCTAAGGTTTGGCCCCCAGTATGATCTCCACACTCACCTTCATGTACCTCTTGTAGTACACGTTTGATGTCGTCATGTGCGATACACCGTAGCAGGGGCATCGAAAACCCTTGACGATAAAGGACGTCGTCCTATAAAACGTATCTGGTTGCCTTACGTCTCACAGCTTGTCTTTCACTCTTTTTCAACGGGAGGATTCCATTTTTGAGAAAATTCTTAATTGATGTCATCCAGGATTCTCTTTCTGGTTCGACTTCCAAGGCTAGCTCTGTTTCCATTAGATCGAAACTTGGTGAATCCATCACCTCTATCGGAACCATTTCGGATTCTTTAAGACTATCTGAACTTGCTAGCTTCGCCAATCGATCTGCTTTCTGATTTTCCGCTCTCGGAATGTGTGTTATGCTATAATGCTCCAAATCTTCCAACAACTCCTTTACCTTCTTGACATAAGTGATGAGTCGAGGTCCTTTAGCAGCAAATTCTTCCCGAACTTGACATACAACTAACTTGGAATCGCAATATATATTTAGTATCTTCACTCCCAAATCTTTGGCGAGTTTCAGCCCGGTAATCAGGGCTTCAAACTCGAAGTCGTTGTTAGTGGCAGCAAACTCTAACCGCAACGCATAGTAGATAGACCGTCCTTCAGGAGTTATTAAAACAACTCCGGCGTCGGACTTTCTATCGTTATTGGCTCCGTCCATATATAATTTCCATGGACTAAGATCTAATTCTTAATCCAAAGTAACTGTCTTGTCACCCACCGTTTCTTCTTCAGGAATTGTAAATTCAGCTATGAAGTCAGCCAAGGCCTGCCCCCGTATTGATCTTCGCGGCTGAAAGTTCAAATCAGACTGGCTCAGCTTGATATTCCATTTGATTAGCCGCCCTGATGCTTCATATTTCTGCAACACTTGTCTCAAATGTTGGTCGGTATACAAAACTATTGGGTGTGCCTGAAAATAGTGGCGGAGTTTGCGGGAAGAAATCAGGAGGCTATAAGCAAGCTTCCCTATCATTGGGCATTTGCGTTCTGCAGCAGCTAGTTTTTTGCTTACGTAATACACAAGTTTCTGGACTTTTTCCTCCTCACGTACTAGTGCTGCACTGACGGCGTGAAATGATACCGCCAAGTAGACGAACAAATCCTCATGTTGCACGGGCTTTGATAATATTGGAGGCTTTTCTAAGAAGTCTAACAAATTCTGGAATGCCTCCACATAGTCGGTGGTCCACTCAAAATTTCGCTTTCCCCGTTTTATGATATCGAAGAAAGGCACACACTTATCTGTTGCTTTGGAGATGAACCTGCCCAGTGCTGCAACCTTCCCAGCTAAGCTCTGAACATCCCTAATCTTTCGCGGCTCCTCTATATTCCGGATTGCTGCTATTTGGTCTGGGTTGATTTCAATTCCTCTGGAACTCACGATAAAGCCAAGGAACTTGCCTGATGCCATGCCAAAAGAACACTTCAAGGGGTTCAAATTCATCCCATACCTTCGTAGTATGCCAAACATTTCTGCTAAGTCTTTCATATGATCGGGAGATTGCTTGGATTTCACTAGCATATCATCTACGTAAACTTCCATAGTCTTCCCAATTTGATTGTAAAACATGCGGTTGACCAGGCGCTGATATGTGGCTCTTGCATTTTTTAATCCAAACGACATTACAACGTAACAATACAATCCCAAGTCTATAATAAAGCTTGTATGCTCTTGATCTGGTACGTGCATGGGAATTTGATTGTACCTGGAATAAGCATCTATAAAGGATAAAATTTCATGCCCAGCAGTTGAATCAACTCGTTGATCAAATCTAGGAAGAGGAAAACTATCATTCGGACAAGCCTTGTTCAAATCAGAAAAGTCGATGCACGTTCTCCACTTCCCATTTGACTTTTTATACAGGACAGGATTCGATATCCAGTCGGGATACTTCGAATCCTTAATGAATTCGTTACCTTTTAACTTCTCTACTTCTTCTTTCAAAGCTGCTGACCGCTCTGGGCCCAACATCCATCTCTTCTGCTTGACTGGTGGGTGCTTTGGATTAATACATAAGGAGTGACTCATGATGACAGGAGAAATCCCATACGTGTCAGCGTGAGTCCAGGCAAACACATCCAGATTTGCCTTCAAAAAATCATCCAATTCTCTTGCTCTAACAGGATCTAGTTGCAAGCCAATCTTTTCACTTTTATTGGATCCGTTTCATCAATAGGTGTATCAACTGTTATTTCATTGGGAGTTGCCTTCATGTCCCCAGGTTCTCTATCCTCTCTATGATCTATATCCTCGAGCACATCTGAAGGTGACTCCATTGGGGCGGGACCCCTTAGTTGCTATGCTGAGGCCCCCTTTGGAGAGGCAGAATAATCTTTAGCTTCTATATTCAGCCCCTTCATTAGCATCTTTAACTCTGCCATGTAACAAGCTCGTCCCGTAGCTTGGTCGCCTCTCATCATCCCAACTCCCGAGTCAGTCGGGAATTTTAGCAGCAAACACCAAGGCGCAATACATGCCCTAAATTCGGCAAGGGCTGGTCGGCCTAGGAAGGCATTGTAAGGTGACTCCAAATCCAGAACAACAAACGGTAGGATCCTCACTCTCTGGCGATCCCCCTGCCCTAGTGTGACTGGTAATTCCACAAAACCCATTGGAGCTGTGGATACTCCGTTAAAACCACGTATCCATCCCTGACATGGCTTTAAGTCTTTTGCTTCGAGCCTCATTTATTCGAATGCTCTCTTGAAGAGGATATTGACCGAGCTTCCATTGTCCACTAACACCTTATGAACCAGAGCGGGGCCAATTGTCGTGGTTATTACTAGCGGGTCGTCGGTTGGGGAATGAACTCCAAACTCGTCTCTATTACGGAATACGACATCGTCAGACATCATTTTTTGCTGCTATATTGGAGTGACGTCTTCAAGGCTGCTTCATTCTCCTACTTCATAATGCTTGGCGGCGTTGACGTACTGGTCCATTGCTTTAAAACTACGACCAACCAAGTGAGGGCCGCATATTATGGAGTTAATGACAATTCTATTACCCTTTTGCTGAGCTGTGGGTTTTAGAGCAGGCTGTTCTTGGGTCAAGGATGGTCCCCCTTGCCCCCTGTCCCTCGGGGCCGCTTTATACTCATCCAACTTCCCTTCTCGCAACAATTTTTCGACGATATCCCTCAAATGACGACATTCATTGGTGGAATGACCGTGTGTACCATGAAACACGCAGAACTTTCCTGTTTCAATCTCCTTCTCAGTAGAATCTCTAGGTGGTGGTTTTTTGTATTGCAATATGCTGTATGTGTCTAGATAAATGTTCTCCAACGTATCATTTAACGGCGTGTAATTTTCAAAACTCTGGAATCTGGGTCTTTTATTAGAGCTGTTCCCACGGTTTCTGTTCCTTCTATTGCCGTTCTCATTTCTGTTGCTATTTCCACCATAGTTGCCAACATTTACTTCTACTTTTCCTGAACTATCACCAGACTGTTTCACAGCGACATTACTCTGAACACCTTCCTTCGAGGTCCCTTCGGACTGTCTCTTCCGATTTGCCTTAGCTTCTTCTTGCCTTAGGCGAACATTAGCCTTTTCATAGAATAATTTTCTTGTAGGAGGTGATTTTCTGGCCAAGTAATCCTTGAACTCTGTGTCGGGATCTACTCCTTCTATCAAGGCCATCATGATAGTGGGCTCATGGGGATTAGTGACTTCGGTGATGGCCAGGTTGAAGCGATCCAGATATGACTTCAAAGATTCTCCTAGGCCCTGTTTAATTCGTGACAATTCTATGACGGTCTTGGACTTTTGGGCATGGAATCAGAACTGATTCATGAAACGCTCACTTAGTTCTGTGAAATTTGACACCGACCGAGGAGGAAGTCGAGTGAACCACATTAACGCAACATCTTCAAGATAAATGGGAAAAGCTTTGCATTTTACGGCATCGGGAGCTGCTGCCGCATTCATGAACCATGCATATCTCATCAGATGCTGCCCTAGGTCTGTTCTTCCTGAATATCGATCCATCTGAGGCAAGTAGAATCGTCGGGGGAACTGGAAATTCAGGATGTCATTTGTGAAAGGTGTATGACTTCGCTCAATACCCCAATCTTCATTGGTATATCGCCGGCTTTCCGACATAATCTGGCGCACCATTGCCCATACATCGACATTGGTTAATGTCTGAACTGGCTCTCTAGACCTGATATTTGGATTACCCCCGGTTTCCCGATCAGGGGATAGTCTTCTGTTTCTGGCGGCAGCTGCTCTACGTTGCTCTCTGCGCTCCCGGTCGACCTCTGGAGGTAGAGGTTGGAGAACTTGTTGCTGCGCGGGGTCAGCAATATTAAGATCCCTGGATAAGATGTGGGATCCGCTCATAGGTAGTAACATAGGCTGTTGCAGACTTGGGTCATCAGGGCCCAATACACGAGCAACATCTTCTCGGGATCCTAAAGATCCGAAAGTCAATTGATCTAGGTTCTGGGGTCATTCAAGCGCCCTTCTCTCGCAAGGACGTTCCTCCTCCGAAGAAGACGAATCATCTATAGGAATGCAACGTGGTGGGGAAGGAGTTCTCTGCCTCCGGAGCTCTTGTAATTCTCTACCCATAGTGATCATGTTTTCCTGCATGCAAAGGTTGTCACGCCTTTGGGCTTCTAATGCTTCTTTAGTGCTCTGAAGCTTGTCAAGGAAACGTGAAAAGTCTCCCTGTGTAACGGGTGTAGATGGATCAGGCTGGACATTAGTCATCGTGGTTGGAATTTGAGCATTGGAAGGCGCTCGAGTAGAAGTACCAGCTTCATTCTGATTCGGATCGGCCCAAAGCAGCCTTTTCGGGGCGGTTCGGATGGAGAGAGTGAGAGCCCCCGACACCATCATCGCCATAGTTCGGATCCTCAGGTCAGATCGGTGTTAACACGATCCTGTTTATTTACTCATGCTTCGGATTGGCCCCTCCGATCCGGTTCGGACCCTCCTGGTTAGAGTAATCTGCTCCAGAGCTTTGAGCGCGTGACCTTGTTAACACAATAGCTTGCTGATTTTCTCTAGCATCATTTCGCCTAGCACCTTTTATTTCCTTTCCTTTGGTCATAGCCATAATACTTGATTCTTCAATGGTTAATCAACAAGTACTGAAAGATGTCAGAGAAAGGGGACTAACTTCTTTGAACTTGAAGGTCCAAATAGTAGAATGATATTCCCAGAAAGGCTTAGAATTTGAAGGTTTCTCAGTGATAGCACCAAAATGTTAGACCAAAAATTGGCTCTAACACCCAAATTAGATATGAATTCAATGAAATAGAATCAAAAAGCAATAAAGAACACGCAATTTATAGTGGTTCGGCATTAACGAGCCTACGTCCACTTTGTCTTCTTTTAATTGATGATTTGAATACAAGTACAGCAATGATTCTCACTCAACTTCATGATTACAAGCACAAACTCACTCAAATCTCTCAAAAATGGACTTTAAGAGATGATTCTGCTCTGAATATGCTTGTAGAATTCGGCTATGGAGGAAGTATGAACTGAGAATTTGCCAAAAGATCATTTCAAATGCCACTAGATGGTGTATTTATAGGTGAAAAATCTCCTCGAAGTGGCTCCGGTTTGGAATTGTGTGGCATCCATCCCTTGAGAGTCGGGTTCGGAGGCTCCAAGATGGCTACAGCGCATTGATTTAGTAGAAGATCGTGGGAGAAATGGTCAGATCTTGTCCAAGTCTTTAGGGGATACGCGCAGCAACGGCTATAGACTCAAAGGTAAAAAGGGGTTCGGATCGGGGCCTCTGATCCGACCCGGTGATGCAACTCGCTGTCCCTTGATGCTGCTGACGTACTCATCCAATCCGAACCGATGGGATTACTTGCCTTCTTCTGATGCCACTGAAGTGTTCCTCCGATCCGAACCGTTGAAGCCACCTTCCTTATGATGTTGCTGACGTGCTCTTCCATTCCGAACCGATAAGGCCACTTGCTATCCTTTGGTATTGCTGACGTATTACCGATCCGATCCATTGTGGTCTCTGCGTTCTTGATCTTTACTCACCTCCTGTACTATCTTCCTATGATCCGAACCAATTGGTGTCTTTCTCACTATCTACTCTTTGTGTAGCCTAGTTCACAAAGTAGGCTAACAGAAATTATCTTCGAAATATTTCGATATTGGATTCTGTGATTATACAAACATTGTGGAGGAATTTGGAAGATATATATATATATCGTTATTCCAATACAATATTAGTTGATTTTAGAATTTGATATTGAATATAAGCAGATATATTTTCTATTCAGAGCCTTGTATTTAATATCAAATGGGATTTTGGGTTTGTTGTGCACGGTGTCTTCACTAACACTGTTCTTAAACCCTGATGAGAAAAGATTAAACCTTTTTATTAAGATTTAATGAAGTTTACTAATTAATTAATATTTAATTGGAATTGAATTTAAATTGGATTTTTGGGTCTGTCGCGAACGGTGTTTTAAATAACGCTTGTTCGTTAGCCCGATTAACAATGGAACGAGATTTTGGGTTTGTCGTGAATAGTATCTTTAATAATAGTGTTCATAAGCCCAATGGAGTTAAAGAAATTAGAAACTAACAGGAGATTAGTTAAGTTGAATGGTTTCCTTGATATTGACCTGATGTTGGTTTCGGCCTTCGGGATTAATACTTAGGGAATTGTTCTTGTAACAACCTAGAAAATCCGAACTAATTAAAAAAAATTATTTTTGAAATTTTAATGAATTTTGAATATTTAAAATGATTTATTTTAAATAATAACAACGAGAAATTTATTTTGAATAGAATTAGAACGTATATATTTATTTGAACCGTAGTTAGAATATAAAAATTTATTTTAATTATTAAAGGAATTGGAAAAGGCACGGTAGTTCGAAAATTCGATTTCAAATTTCAAATGAATGCACAGGATTCAAAATAAACCGGATTTTAGCGAAACCAGAAATATTAGATTCTATTTGAAAATATCTTTCTAACGAATCCAAAAAATTGAAATTTCATAGCGGGAATAAAAAGTTATGCCCAGTTGAAATTTCAGAATAGTCGTTATGGAATTTTGACCCTTAAAAATGGAAATTTTGCAAACGACCTCCGTTTTTGATGAAACCACATTTGTTGGATCCGGGATGTCAAATTATTGCTAGATTCCAATATTCATAATTTTTGGGATTAATATGCGAGCGTGGCGAAGGAAAACGTGTTTTGACAGTTTTTATTGAAGTCGACCAGAAACTGGCTATTTTTTAAACTGTCTCCAAATTTGACGAAATTAGTTTTGTTAGGACCGTATCATCAATATAAAGCTAGAAATAATTTTTGGTAATTTTTAGAGTCAGTATGTGGCCCCGGTAAATTAAAATGTACGTTTAAATTCAATATATTGATTTATATTTTAATTTTGATGAAAACTGATCGTAACGATAGAATTGGCTTACCGGACAATCCCATTGCGTTTGGAATGGGGTTATTTAGCTAGGGACGATAGTCGTTGGGTCCCATTTGGGGCTCGAAAATAAAAGTTGCTTTATGGAATTAATTAAATTAATAAATAAGTAAATAAAACATTATATACTCACACCTCCCTTCCTCTCTTCTGCCAAGTCAACCCCTCCCCCCGACGTTCCTTTTGAAATCGAGTAAAAATTAAAAAGAAGGAAAAAAACCATGGAGGAAAGGGGCGAATTGCCCGTAGCCCAGCTCGGCGCCGCCACGCCGGAGGCTGGCCACTGCCGCACCGCACCCTTGTCCTCCTCCTCGACGTCGGAAACCCCTCCCCTTCTCGCTCCATTCTCCCTCTCCTTTTCTGAACAATGTTAACCCCCTTTCACCCAAACACCACACCACCAGAAAATGAGTCGCGCTCCCTTCCGCCTCCCTGACCGACCGTCCACCGCCGGAGAAGCCTCCGACCACCTTCGAGTGTGCAAAACAGTGAGTTTTTTATTTAGTTTATTTCAATTCTCTTATGTAATGATCAATAAATAAATTTAGATTTTTGAAGTAAGAAAAAATTAGATCTTTAATGTAGAAAAAGATTAGAATTTTATAAATGAAAAGATAATATTTTTAGATATGAAAATATTGGATTTTTAATGTATAAAAGATCAGTTTTTTCAAAATAGAAAGATTAAATTTTTATCATATGAATCATAAGGATTTTTGGTGATAAAAATTCAATTTTTCCATATGTGTTAGCGTGATAAAAATTTGATTTTACATATGTGTTAGCGTGATAATATTTATATACGAATAGTATAAAAATGTGATTTTTATATATATCATAACATTATAAAAATATAATTTTTAGCATTACAAAAATATGATTTTTATAATAAGAGTAGCGTTGTAAAAATATAGTTTTTAAATATATGAAGCAAAATAAAAATCCGATCTTTATATAAGAAGTAGAGATTTAAAAATATAATTTTTATATAGAAAGAAGCATTGTAAAAATATATGATTTTTCTATATGAAGTGCCATTATAAAAATGTGATTTTTAAAGTAGACATCATATTAAAAATGCGATTTTGTACTGTGAATAGCGGGAAAGGATCGCATTGGAATTTCGGGCAAATCAAAGCGGTTCAGAACTTTAGAAATAGAAATAGCGGAGTGGATCCCAAAGGTGAGAACTCCTCACTTTGATTTTATTTTCTAGTTAAAATATATACTAGGATGCAGACGGTGCTTTGCTGCACTCACACCCATCATTCATAGCCATGGACGACTTGTTTGTTTGTTTGATTGCATTGTGGAAATTGATTGTGTGATGTGGAATGACATAAAATATTTTATAGTTAAAAATATAATTTTTAATGTGTATATGAATTAAAATATATATTCATAAATAAATCTGACGACTGGTTTATGTACAAACCTTTGACTGATATTGATTGGGATGATAAATTTTACACATTGCCCAACTACACAAATAAAATTCATTATTTGTTGATTGAAACCCCACACGGGTATTGGGATGATATATGATATACACTAGTCCCAACAATTAGCTGTATGTCAATCGATTGATTGACAGGCAGTAGTAAGCGTTAAATATTTATATTTGATGCATATGCAGTGTAGGATGCACTTTGGATGATGATTGACTGTGTTCGATTGTTGTTGTGTACATGTATTGTATGAAATCCATATAAATCAAATTATATGGTAATTGACTGTGTCTGATTCCAGTTCAGAAAGAATGAATATTTTTAAAAAATAACGAATATTTTAAAGTGGTGAATATTTTAAAATAATATTCAGTATAAGATCAAATTCTGATTTTGATGTCTGATTTGGGATGGGCACGAATATATTTAAATATATATAGCCGTGTTGATTAGATATGCGCCATTTTGACACGAACGATATTTATATCGATTTTATTCATTTTTATAATGAAAAGTGAAAAGGAATTGATTTCAAAATTTAACGTTTTGAAAATATTATCATTTATATGTTAATGATATGGAATATTCAATTTTGATTTAAAATTGAATAGGAAGTTGAAACAGTTTTGAAAATGAATTTAAAACGATTTATAAAATACGTTTTAAATGAAATCGACGAAATATATATTATATATATAATATAATGGTCTGAATAGAACGCGCCGCGCTGTGGCAGTTCGTTAATTTCGACTATTGACTTCGAATGGATATTACGGGAGATCCGACCATCGGATTCTCCTAAAACTGAAACCGTTGGGTTCGTATCGAAATGAGCTTTCTAAGAATATTGAAGATTTGAAGTCTAATGGCTGGATTTGGAATTATATCAAAATCAAATTTGGAAAAGGTCGTTGTAAGGGCAATTCGATGGCCATTTATGGAAATCGACTGTACGGGCCTTGATAAAATTATTAAAAATATCAATAATTTGTGTAAAATCATAATAAATGATTTGGAAAGAATTGGGATGAAAAATTCCATATTTGAAAAGATAAAAATATATATTTATCAAAATGAACTAGTTATGAACTAGAATTATAATCCAATATTTTTGAATAAATAAATTGGATTTGAAATGGTTTTAAAAATAACCAGGATTTCCAATATATAAATTGGAATGGATTTGAATCGAAATTGTATTCGGAATATTTCGATATTGGATTCCGTGATTGTACGGATATTGTGGAGGAATTTGGAAGATATATATATCGTTATTCCAATACGGTATTTGTTGATTCCAGAATTTGATATTGAATATAATCCGCTATATTTTCTATTCAGAGCCTTGTATTTAATATCAAATGTGATTTTGGGTTTGTCATGAATGGTATCTATAATAATTCTATTCTTATACCCAACGAAGTTAAGAAAATCAAAAACTAACTTGAGATTAGTTAAGTTGAATGGTTTCTTGGGTATTGATCTGACGTTGGTTTCGGCCTTCGGGGTTATTACTTAGGGAATTGTTCACTTGCTAATTTACAGTTAAAGGCTGATGGAATGAAATGTGATTTTGGGTTTGTCGTGAATGGTGTTTTCATTAACACTGTTCTTGAACCCAATTGAGAAAAGATTAAATCTTTTTATTTAGATTTAATGAAGTATACCAATTAATTAATATTTAATTGGAATTGTATTGAAATTGGTCTTTGGGTTTATCATGAACGGTATTTTAAATAACACTTGTTCTTTAACCCGATTAACAATGGAATGAGATTTTGGGTTGTCGTGAATAGTATCTTTAACAATACTGTTCTTAGACCCAATGGAGTTAAGAATATCATAAATTAACTGGAGAATAGTTAAGTTGAATGGTTTCCTGGGTATTGGTCTGATGTTGGTTTCGGCATTCGGGGTTAATACTTAGGGAATTGTTCACTTGCTAATTTACGTTTAAAGGATGATGGAATGGAATGTGATTTTGGGTTTATAGTGAACCGTATTTTAAATTACATTGGTTCTTTAACGCAGTTTAAAACAGGATATGACTTCCCAGGTTAAATAATGATTAATATTGATTTTTGGGAAGATTAAAACCAAGTGGAGTTTTAATGAATCTTTAATTAGATAGAAATGATCGAGAATGGAGTATCACCCGTTTTGCTTCAGGAGATAGCTAAATCTTTAATTAGACTTTGAACGTGAAATGATAATTGAATTTACCGATAAAACTGTGGTGTTAGATATGAAGTATTACTAGTTTTGCTTCATGGGATGAATAGGTTGGGACTGGGAAATTTTACAAATGATTACTTCGTTAAGGTTTGCTAATACTGACTAGATTGGATAAACCATAATTGGTATGGATTGATTTCCAAAGGAAGATTAAAGAATAAATTTAAAGAATTTTTCTTTGATAAATTAATGGGAAATTTTCCCAAAGTATAAGAATATTTGAATAAAGGAATATTCTGGATTGGAATGAGGCGTATGTTGTGTTTTTATAGCACTTGTTTATTATATATGCAAGTTATTCAGAAAGATCGAGTTTATCCCATTCTGAATAACTGATTCGACAATATGTCGAGGATGAAGACGGTGATCGAAGATCGGAGGTCTTCACATCGTTAGGATGATTACTGATGTCTTGATTGGGCTGTACACCCAAGACAAGGTAATAAGTGGTGATCGTCCAGACGTACTTGGAGATCGACCGGATATGCGAGGGTCTCTCTCCTGTATTGGACATATGGGATGAGGAATAAGGTGCCTTCAGTTTCATTCAGACCCAGAATGAACTTGAAAATGGATATGTGTCTGACATCAGATTTCACTTTGCGTGATTGATAGACATCGGTTGCATAGCGTGAATTGCCTATGCGGCATGTTGAGATGCAAATGATCAAGGCTTCTGTTGAAAAGAGAGTCTTGTGGTTGATGATCAAAGCACAACTTTAATATAGCATAACATTGTGTAGCGTTGATTCGCGAGCCTCACACCCCGGTGTGAACCAGAAATGGGAGAGGACTGCAGGGAGGGCATGCGTTTCCTTCTAGTTAGGAGTGGTGTCAGTGGTTTTACATGCCCTGGCATTTTACTTAGGTGGATGATGGATAGTGAGGCGCCTCGGTTCATATCTTGTCTAGACAAAATTTTCGAAATGATACCTTTATTCCCATGTCTTCCACCTACTTTATCACCCACTTTGATTTCACGTTTCTGTAAAATATATACACGAATCTTTTCTGGATTATAGCTGGAACCTATCTTTTTCTGGATCCATCTCACATCAGAGCCGTATGCAATGCACAAAAGGTGCCTGTACGGTCCGTCGTTCAATTCTATTTTTTTCTTGTTTTTTTAGTCCTTACTTTAATCCAATTTTTCAAGATAGAAGAACCATTCATGCATGATGTTAGATCAATATTATCAGGGTTATGATTCACCAACCTGCTAGTTCTTTTTATGAGGCACAAGCAGGGGAATTTATCTTGGAAGCAGAAGAACTACTCAAACTTCGCGAAACCCTCACAAAGGTTTATGTACAAAGAACAGGTAACCCAAATTCGGCCTCTAGGGAGCCGATGTATGGTCTTTATACAGACCAGATTTACGCCCTATAGGGCGGGGAAATGCATGGTTCAGGCATTTTAATCCACATTGAGTGGACCGGTCCTGAAGATCCAAGGGTCAATGCATTTTGATCCTGAGACACGGGCTAGAGCATCTCGAAGCGGTAAGGACGATCCCTTGCCTTGGTTCACAGATGGAAATCCAACTTCCAATAAGAAATATTGCGGTTTTGATTATAGAGCCTAGTATGGCGACATAATGGGATTGGCACTCATGTCGTCTATGATTAATACTTATGATTGAAATTGTTTTGACACTATACACTTATAGTAATAGTAAAATATGAAATTTCATGTACCAAGCATTTTTGGCTATTATAAGGTAAAAACTCTATCCATTGGCTTGCATTGCATTGTGTGATGGGACCTGAGTCTTACAATAGCTTCATTGCTCTTTATTTAGCATTGCGCTATTGTTTTATGCACTGGTATTCTTGGGAGGAATCCCGTTCCGTGTTATACGGCGTGGTCCCTTGATTTACCTTACTTTAAAACCAAAATAATAACTGTTTTAGTTCTCACACCAGTCACATGACTGACCTGGAGTTTATTGTTTTAACCTAAATTCTTGATGCCCCTATTTTCTACACGGGCAACTTGTAGTTTTGGTTTTGCAGATTTATATTCACAGGATCCTGGTTTACAGCTGGAATTATACTCGGAAAGCTCTGTATCCGTGTATTCTGTTCAGTTATGTTTTGTATTATTTTTCCGCTGCTATGTATTTAAATGTAATTTAAATCTCTGATATTGATCAAATGTATATGATTTATTCATACTTTGTATATTCTTGTATTTTGATGAAATTGTTGTAATAAGCAATGAAATGTTCTTCTGTTTGTGTTCTTATTTGTCGTGTTCTCAATTCAATCAAGGCTTTCCTTCATGGGGAAGTTCAGGTCGTCTCAGTTCTCTTAATAATTTACGGTTAAAGATTGATGGAATGAGATTTGATTTTATCGTGAACTGTGTTTTAAATGACACTGGTTCTTTAACCCAGTTAAAGACAAGAATTATTTTCCTAGAAGTTGAATAATCATTAATATTGATTTTTAGGAAGATTAAAACTAAGTGGGGTTTTAATGAATCTTTAATTAGATTGAAATGGGAATCAATAATTTAAATTATCAAATTGGAAAATGATTGAGAGTGGAGTATCATCAGTTTTTCTCAAGCGATAGTTAAATCTTTAATTAGAACTGAACAGGAAATGGTAATCAAATTTACCGATAACACTGTGGTGTTAGTTATGGAGTATTACCAGTTTTGCTCCATGGGATGAATAGGTTGGGACTGGAAATAAAATAAATGATTACTTCGGTGTGGTTCGCTAATCCCGACTAGTTTGGAAAACCTTAATATGGTTTGATATCCAAAGGAAGATTAAAGAATAAATTTAATAAATTTATCTTTAATAAAATTAATGGGAACCTTTTCCCTAATGATGTGAATATTTGAATAAAAGAATATTCTGAATTGGAATGAGGCGTATGTTGTGTTTGCATAACACTTGTTTATTATATATGCGGGTTATTTGGAAAGGCCGAGTTTATATGAATAACCGATTCGACGATAAGTCAACAATGAGGACGGTGGTTGAAGACCGGAGGTCTTCACATCGTTTGGATGATTACTAATGTCTTGATTGGGCAGTACATCCAAGACAAGGTAATAAGTGTTGTTCGTTCATATGTACTTGGAGATCGACGGATATGCGAGGGCATATGTGACGAGGAATAAGGTGCCTCCGGTTTCGTTCAGACCTAGAACGAACTTGTAAATGGACTGTGTGTCTGACATTGGATTTTATTCTATGTTGATTTATCTCTATTAAATATATATTTGTTTGGCGGCGAAGAATTTATTCTCTTTCTTAACGCCCTTCTCTGAGACGTACGAGCTCAGAGGTTATATATCAATAGACATCGGTCGCATGGCATTAATTGCCTATGTGGCTTGCTGAGACGCAAATGATCAAGGCATTTGTTGAGAAGCAGAGTCTTATGGTTGATGATCAAAGCACTGCCCATGTGGCATAGCTTTCTGTATAGCGTTAATTCGCGAGCCTCACTCCTCAGTATGAGTCAAAAACGGGATCATGACTGCAAGGAGTGCAGGATGTTTCTTTCTAGCTATGGGTGGTGTCAGCATTTTACAAGCCCTGACATTTATATTATTTTTACCTATTTGGTTGTTGGAATGCGAGGCGCCTCAGATATATCAGTCTCTACTGAGCCGATGGATAGGTCCTATAGGACCGCGAAACGTGTGTTCTGGTATAACTAATCCGCTATGTGTGGACTGGCCCTGAAGATCCAAGGATTCGCCAGCATCCGAATCCTGAGGCGTTTACTAGAGTGTCGCAAAGCGGTGAGGAGTGATCCCTGGCTTCAACTCATGACGGAAATCCAATTTCCAATACATAACATTTCAGTTTTATTTGTATTGCCTAGTACGGCGACATAGTGGGATGGTGCACTATGCCGTATATGATTGATACATTTACATTTGAAGTTGTTTTCATACACTTTACGTTATAATAGTATCAAAATGATTTGTTTTAAACATACCAAGCAAGTTTGGCTATTATAAGGTAAAACTCTATCCTCCGGCTTGCGTTGCATTGTGTGATGGGACCTGAGTCTTATAATAGCTTCATTTTTCCAAAAAGCATTGCGCTGTTTGTTTTATGCACTGGTATTCTTGGGTGGAAACCCATTCCGTGTTATACAGCGTGGTCTCTTGATTTACCTTATTTGTAATGTAAAGTTTTAAATAACTGTTTTAGTTCTCACATCAGTCACATGACTGACCTGAAGTTTATTGTTTTAACCTAAACTCTGGGTGCCCCTATTTTCCACACGGGCAGCCAGTAGTTGCGTTTTGCAGACATTATACTCACAAGATCCTGATTTACAGCTAAAGCGATATTCGGAAAGCTCAGTATCCATGTATTACTTTTAATTGTGTTTTGTATTATAATTTCGCTGCATTGTAACTTATAATCTCTGATATTTTTCTGGTGTATTTTATTTGTTCATAATCTGTATATTCTTGTACTCTGATGTAAATTGTTATAATATACAATGAAATGTTCTTCTGTTTGTATTTTGATTCGTCTTGTCCTCATACAATCCTTTCTTTCTCTTCTCTTCGGGGATTGGGGAAGTTCGGGTCGTTACAGTAACAAGGTATAAATATGCATGGCAAGATATACTAAATGTCCACTGTCACTAAAATAGTTGACAAAACAATTTAAATGTTCACTATCACTAACATAATCAGCAAATCAATTTAAAGGTTCATCGTCGCTACATAATTGGCAAATCAGTTTAAAGGTTCACGGTTGCTACATAATTAGAAATCAGTTTAAAGGTTCACCGTCGCTACATAATTAGCAAATCAGTTTAAAGGTTCACCGTCGCTACATAATTAGCAAATCAGTTTAAAGGTTCACCATCGCTACATAATTGGCAAATTAGTTTAAAGGATCACCGTCCTTACATAATTGGCAAATCATTTGAAAATAAAAGCGTGCTTAATACCAACAAAATATTCTAGGCTATAATGCTAAAGGGGGGAATTTTATATCCATTTCGAAACATGGAAAAACAGTGGACAAATTCAAGGTTCCAGGGTTTTTCCTGTTTGCTAAACAATGGTGTTGTACCCCTTTGGAAACATGGCAAGTATGTTCACAAATCAAAACCTGACCAATATATTGTTCCCTTTAATTTGCATGGTGAGTTCTTAACATAAAGTTATATATTCTTAAAGCATTCATGTCAGCACAGAATGTAAAATGACACATAAGAACGTATGTACAGCCTTTTTAAATAAAAGCTAATTTTTCCTCTCCACTGCTGTTAAAACTTAAACTGAGAACAGGAAAACCAAAATAGAACAACAAAACGGAGAACAAAAGGCTCACTAATAAAACAAGAGTGGACATGCACTCTGAAAGAACAACGCAACTAAAAGAACAGTAATAAAATTAACAAAGAAAATGTGTATATATAATGCAATGCAATTTTTTGTATGTTTTCTCTAGTAAAAGGTAACTAAAGGATAAAACTAGATTTAGGTGTTTTCATAATGGATACAATGTTTTCATTTGCTTTATGTTGATTACCCAGTACCAATATCAACCCACGCATTTATGAAAGCAATAACTTAACAGATCAAAACAATATGACAAATATATTCAGTGATTCAAGACAGTATGTGTTGATAATTCATATACCAAATTTATATGTCCGAAGAGTTTACTGACAAGCCATTGGCTCATAGCTTTATGTTTCCAGTCATGCAAATATAATTATATAACATTGACACTTAACAACTGATATTTATATTTACATTGTTCACTTCAATATACCCTATCACGTCTTACTTCCAAGCATTCTTTTTTTCTTCTTACTTAATATTGTTTAACAGATAGAGGGTTTAACTACATATACCAAGATTGTGGGAAATTAGTTAATAACCAAAAATTTCTCGAATGAACATAATTTCCCATCCTCAGATCCTTATTCCCTTAGCATAATTAGATGTAAACAAATAAAGAAAGTTTAGATTTTTGTCCATAGGGATGGAAATGTTTCAGGTTTCACCATTAGTAATCAAAATTCAGTCCAAATGCCAAGTATGCAAACATGATAAAATCTGGAAACCCAATTTTCAATTTAACCGGAACTTAACAAGATATCCAACTCAAAATGGATTTTGATATTCACATCATGTGTATGAGCATATATAACTGTATGTATATATTCACAAGAAAGCAAGTTTAACCAGTATATTTAGTTAACTACTAAAATTAATAAACTTGACCAAAAATTAATCAATCGTGAGCGTGCTCACCTTACGACAGTGGATAATGCGGCCAACGATAGCGAGCCGGATAGTAATTCTTAGGCAGTTCGACGTCCGGCTTGTTTGTTGTTATTGAAAACTACTGCTTTGAAGGGAAGGCGACATGGCGCTGTCGAACTTGCTCATGTTGCTGCGGACTGGTGCAACACTTAAATGGAGACAGCGGCGACCGAAAGGAGGTGCTAGGGTTTTGAAGTGGCTCACGAGTTTAGAAGGAACAGTGGAGAGGCCATAGCGATTTAGTCTTCAGCCATTTAAAATGAAAAGGAAAAATAAATTTCCAGATGAAAAAATTGGGGAGGAATTGATTTGGATAGTGTGCGTTGGAAGGAACCAGATGTTTTATTTTATTTATTAATGTTTCCTTAAATTTGCTATTGAAAATTATGTTGACATTTTATTTTTGAATCGCCACAAACTAACTACGATCATGATGAAATTTTACATGTCATCACGCCTCGACATTCTGAATCCAAATAAAATTATTCTGCTTGTAAACCGACCCCGTGTCTATAATATGTTATTTAAATAATTTATCGAGTCACCGATTTTATTCCGGTTGCCCACCAATAACTCTGTTTGATTCAAATTTTAAACGTTAAATTTTAATTTCTTCATGTACACAAATACACATATATCCAAACCAATTTTTAGTCTTCAGCAAATATATTCTTTAATTCACTTAACGTCAATAACGTTTATTTTTAGATTTAACCATTTATATTTCAGTCGAGAATCCAGTTCAAATATTCAAAGATAAATATCCGATTCCAGACCAACCATTCTGAATTAAATATCAGGTTCAATTCATACACAAACCATATATTTGATTTTTAATTTTTAACCCACCTTTCAATATAAAAATTGATTATTCATAACTAAATCTTTAATTATCTCCATATTCTAGTTATCGAATTTTCTGGGATATTACATATGAAAGTCTACCATCTTATAATTGTTGGGATCATCTCATTCTGGTTATACTAGTATTAGTGTAGATAAATCTTTAGAGAAGCATACACTCTATCATGTTTACCTTATCATACCTATCTTATATGTTGTTATCTCTCTCTTATCCACTTTATATGCCTGTCATGCTACTTTTACTTATTTACTTGCTAAAAGTAACTGGACTCGCCAGACTTTATACCTAACCATTTTTGTTTCCTCTTCTTTCTTCCTTCCCCCTCCTCTCCGTGGTTCTCCGGGTGGGAAAACACAGGCTTGACCGTGATTCTGCTTTGATTTTGCTGTAGCTGCTTAGATGTATGGTTCAAGCTCCTATTCTTGCTGCTATGGCTGCATTTTATTTGGGGAATTTTGCATCTTTTATGTACTCTGATGTTTTAAAGTACCAGACAGTAGTTTCAATGATGTAATGGCATTTATGTATTTCATACATGTGATGTTTTCAGACCACGTTGCTTTATGTTAAATAAAGTTTTTAATTCCGCTGTCATTTTTATATCTATCTTGTAACATTTTTGTTTCTGTTTACCAATAACGCTTCACGAAACTTAATGCATTCCCTTTGTGAGTGACATTAATGGACGTGGGGTGTCACACTTGGCATCAGAGCTGAAGGTGACCAGATTAGTAAAAAAAATTGTGAAAATTATATTCAAAAAGGTTTCAAAAGAAGGCAATTTTCAAAAAGAAAAATCTGTTTTAAAAAACATATTCCCCAAAGCCATATGTACTATCTTTCGATCCTTTGTCTAAATCTCTTTCCTTTTCGTTTCAGCATGTCTGGGGAACCTAACATTTTAGAGGGCGTTATGATACCTGGCTAGTTCCATAGGTATCTAGAGGCTACGACGCCTGCCGAAGGATAAAGAAGCGTTCATTTCCCAGCTGCACCCATCGTACCTCCTCCTCCTCCTCCTCCTCCTCTAAGAACAGATAATTTCGCTAAGATCTGCAAAGATTTTTGTGCCATAAGAGGGAAGCCATTCCATGGAACTGAAACATTCGTAGAGGCAAGGAATTGGCTCAAGGAAACCGAGGACTTGTTCGTAATCTTTGAAGTGGAAGATCAAAGAAAGTTTCAGTTAGCTACCTGGCTACTGAAAGATGAATCTTCGTTCTGGGAAGTTACCCAGGGTGGACGCCCGGTAGAGACATGGGATGATTTTAGACAAAAATTTTAAATGAAATTTCTTTCCCAAACTCAGAAAAGCATGCAGATAGAGGGGTTCTTGGCTCTCAAACAAGGAAACATGACTGTTAAAGAATATGTGAACAAATTTAACCAGCTAACAAAATTTGGATTGGAATTGGTAGATACTCTACATAAGAAAGCTTTGCGGTTTGCTAAAGGGCTAAATGAACCCGTTCAAGGGTTAGCTATGCCCCACATTCTAGTGGGAGCTACTTGTGAAAGGCTTGTTGATATGGCCCTGATGCACGAGGAAGACAAGGGAGAAAAGAAGGACGTAAAAGCTGAGGAAACAACACAAAATAAGAAGGTATGGCCTAAGAAAGGATAGCAGCAACAACAAAAGAAAGGCGGAAAGAATGACAAGGCTAAGGATCAGAGGAAATGTCACAGTTGTGGGCGAGAGGGTCACTTGGTCAAAGACTGTAAAAGGAGGAAGAATACTTGCTTCAATTGTGGAGTGGTCGGACACTTTGTTAGGGAGTGCCCAAAGAAAATGGGACCACAGGGACAAGGCCAGAGGGCAGCAGCTTCTGGAGGGTAGGTGCATGCTCTCGTGATCAGTGCTCCGGATAGAGTTAGGAAAATTTCTGTGGAAGGTTTGATTTCTCTTTCCAGTCATCCTGTTAGAACTCTTTTTGATTTTGGTTCTTTACATTCATTTATATCTAGTTATGTGGTTGAATCTCTGCACTTAAATACTAGTATGGTAGTGGATCCTGTTATTGTCTCAAACCCCATTGGTGGTTCGGCTCATTTATCCATGATTTGTCGGGGTTTGAGGATATCTGTCTTAGGCGTCGAGTTTGAGTGCGACACGTATGTGCTCGGGTTTATGGAATACGGGGTGATTCTAGGGATGGATTGGCTAACCATGTATGGTGCCATTCTAGATTGGGTCATTAGGCTTCTGACTTGTCATGGGAGGACCCTCGAGATTTCTTGTGACCCGCAAGGATCTGTTATGCTTAGTTTACTAGAGTCTCTCGATGCATCTATCGATGATCTGCAATATGTTCCAGTAGTTCGAGATTTTTCTGATGTCTTTGATGAGGTTCGGGGTTTACCCCCAAGGCGCGAGACAGATTTTTTCATATATTTGGTGGACAATGCAAAGCCAGTTGCATTGCCTGTAACACCCCGTATTTTCTATAATCATAAGAATAACAAATCAAGGCAGAATTAAATTTTAAAATAAGAATCAAGAGAAACAGGTTGCGCCATTGCATTCATCTCGAAATTTTGCTTGAAAATGAGTCCGAGTTTTCGAAAAACGGAGTCCGTATGACCAAGTTATGACCCACCGAAGTTTCAGGAAATTTCAGAATAAAAAACCGCTCGAAATTCGAATTCGAAATTTGAATTTAGACCCCAGGGCAGTCTAGGAGGGAAATTTCCCGCCCAGGACCAGGTCGACCTGGGGGTCGACACTATGGTCGACCTCCCAGGGACCAGGTCGACACTATGGTCGACCCTATGGTCGACCTGGTGCCAAAACCTGGTTTTCAGCCTGAGTTCATTCGGATGTTTCTGGTCTCGTTTTCAGTCTATATTCGTCCTCCTAAACCTATATAAACAGCCCCCTAGCCTCATTTTCTCTACACAATTTCATTCTGTCTATACTCTGCCTCTGTTCTAATTAAAAATAAAAATGGCGTCGCTACTTTGCTGGAATCAAAACTTGGACTGATGCATCTTCTTCCAACCTGAATAGAATTAAAAGCTAAATCAAATCTCAAATCAAAGTTTAGAGCTACAACAACAATTAAAGAGGAGTAATTCAACATTTCTGCATCAACAACAGTTTATTATCCTTTCTTAAAACCACGAAAGGCAAGTAAAGTTATTTTCCGATATAAACTTTAATTATAATTATGACATGATTGTAAATCTGAATTTGAGGTTGTGTACGTTCTGTTCTGAAATATTTTATTCTGTATCTCTTTCTTCTTTCTGTTCTATAGCCAGGCTACCACGAGCCTGCGCCACATCTCATGAGAGATTAATGCACAAACGCTAAACTTTGGGACAAATAATGAATGATGGTATAATTGGACATGGCTAATCTGTTACTGATGTTGTAAACTAGATTTAGATCTATGCATATTCTGTGAATTGGAAGAAGAGGAACCATTGTATGTTAACATGTGACTTGAGACTATGGACATAACGCATATTTTGAATTAAGATCTGTTATAATTTAAGTTCTAGATTGTTGGGTATATTTTTATATAACGATTCATGACTAGAGATAAAAAGAGAATATGACTTAGGTGTGAAGATCTATATTAAGATTTGATAACTGTTAAATGTGAATAACACCTAAGTGGAAGATTTTTGAATATATGACATGCATTGAAATCGATGGCTATATTTGGTATAATTTATATGTGAATCTTTTGTACTAGGCAAGTTGAACTAAAATTGGGACATGTGTTATATGATAAATTATGACCATAATCTGTTCCTTGTAAATTCAATGCAAACGTGGGGTATATGATCATATTGTGAATCATGACAATTATTTAGGCATGCAAACTCAGGCCAAATTTATAATTACGCAAGATATGTCAATGAAATTTTAAGGAATGATTAAATCTGTTATATTGCCTAATCTGCTAGTTCTGTTATATTGCCTAAAATGCTAATTAGATTGAATTGCCTAATCTGCTAATTATGTAAAACTGCCTTATCTACTAAATCTGCTAAATCGCCTAACCTGCAAGATCTGTTATCTGTTTAATCTGTTGAATGGCGTAATCTGTTGGAACTGAAATGCTGAAATTTGAAGTATGTAAATCTGTAGGCTCGATTTAAAATTGAGCAAAACTTTTTAATAGAATCTCGAATAATCTGCTGTAACTTGTACATAAGTTAATTTGT
Source organism: Allium sativum (assembly GCA_030737875.1). NCBI lineage: Eukaryota > Viridiplantae > Streptophyta > Magnoliopsida > Asparagales > Amaryllidaceae > Allium > Allium sativum. Next base: position 677,612,143 of record CM060926.1, on the reverse strand, counting down.
TAAATTAGCATGATTAGTCTGATATTAGCATAGTCTATGAATGAATGCATTGGCTAAACATGAAACATGGCTAACTCGAGGTTAGAATGAGTTTGCGGTGTAATCCTGCCCGGAACCGCCCGGCGCATCCAGTGGCCGCAAACCATAGGTTCTAATGTGAGAAGTTAGTCATAACGTGCTTGAAACCCGAGGTTAGACTCAGTTTGCGGCAGAAACCTGCCCGGAACCAGCCGGCCTAACCAGTGGCCACAAACCGTCAGTATAATGTGAGAGGTCTGCGCATTCATTTTTAATTAATACAAATCTAAGATAAATATGATGTCTAAAACGTGTTGGGTGGATAGGGTTAAACCAATTGGACTAATGAATTTAACAAACCCGTTTCATGAATCTGTAGGCCCAATTACAAAGTTAGACAAATCTGTAAATCTGTTAAATCCGTATATCTGATCCGTTAGTCTGAAAACTTGTCTAATCTGTGAACTAGTTGATCTGAACTCTATATGTCTGAACTTGTAAACAAGTTAATCTGTAATCTGTTAGTCTGGGGACACAAGGTTAGGAGGGAAATTATTTGTGTCATCTGTTGTTTGGGACCCATATTAGTCAGTAACCCTTTCTGGTATCAAAACTTTGACCCAACAGTAGGTAGGGTCTGGGCACGCTTACTGAACTAATTATAAGCGGTTCATTCTAATAATGGCGAGGGGTGTTGATGGTGCATTCTAACCGGGTCATGTGCGTGCATGGATCCCGGTCTGCCTCTGAGGATGTAAGACGCCGTGACATCTGTAAATAGGTCTGTCTCATACAAATGTTGCCACTTTAGGGAATGATACACCCTTCTGTGGGGCTGGCACATGGTATTTATGTATTAGGGAGCCAATCGCATAGGGTAGGACTTAGGGTACACTTAGCTCTGTCTGTTTCGGTGGGGTACCTCTGTTTCTATTGGGTGGTAACACCCGTCTGTTTCTGCGTGGTACTGTCTGCTGGGGTGGTAAAGGCCCATTTACTAGTGTACACCTAATTCTACATTCTGTTTCCATAGGAATTAATCTATTTCTGTACCTTTTGTTCGGGTGGTAAAGGCTCATTATTAGCATTCTGTTTCTGTACCTTCTGTTGGGGCGGTAAAAGCCCATTACTAGCATTCTCTTCTGTGGGAATTATTCTGTTCCAATTTCTATTTAGTTTAGACATTAGGATAACCCTAATCCTGTTATACTAGTATTAGTGCAGAGAAATGAAAAGTAATATTATTCTGTATCTTCTGTTTAACCTAAATACATCTGCTGCTCCTGTTAGTGTTATCTCTTATCCAGCTTATTTTCATGTCATAATTATTATTATCTGTTCATATGCTGAAAGTCACTGGACTTGCCAGACTTTATGTCTGACCTTGCTTGTTTTCGCCCCTTTTTCTTCCGTTTCCCCCCAGATTTTCCAAGGAGGGAATACTTCAGCTTGATCCGGATTTCTTCTGCTTGAAGTGCGTAAAGTATGTCTGAACTTCTTAGGGCATCTTTTGTGGGGATTATGATTTTAAAGTTTTGTACTCTGATGACTTTCTGAACAAGACTGATATTTATGTACTTGAGTTTTTGGTAAAGATGTAACCATACTGATTTCTGTTTTCCGCTGTAATATAGTTATAATTTCTCAAGTATTGTTCATCTGTCTTGAAATTTTCTGTTCTGTTTACTAAAATGCTCCACCAAAGTTAAGGCATTCCCTTTGTGATTGTCCTTAACGGAGGTGGGGTATTACACTTGGTATCAGAGCTAAAGGTTACCAGATTAGATAAAAGTTTTTGAAAACTATTTTCAAAAGGTTTTAAAAGGAGGTATTTTCAAAAATAAAGTTGATTTTGAAAAAAAAACATAATCCCCGAGAGCCATATATCTATCTTTTCAGTTCTCCGTTTTGAATCCTTTTTCTTTCGTTATATCATGTCTAGGGATCTTAACCTTCCTGAGGGCATACCGGTACCTGGCTGGTTCAGAAGGTACCTAGAAGCTAGGGCTAATGATGCGGGCCCAGCTAACGTCCCTCCTCCCCCAGCTGTAGCGGTTCCTCCTCCTCCTCGTGCAAATGCTTTCGCAAAGACATGTAGGGACTTCAAGGCTATGGGTGGAAAGGACTTCTATGGAACTGAATCCTTCGTGGCGGCAAGGAACTGGCTAAAGGAGACCAAAGACTTGTTCGTCATCTTCGAAGTAGACGACATGCAGAAGATATAGTTGGTAGCGTGGTTGCTCAAAGACGAGGCTTCTCATTGGTGGGAGGTTACCCATGCTGAGAGACCGGTGGAAACATGGGAGGATTTCAGGATGAGATTCCTCTCACAAGCTGAGCGAAGTCTGCAGGTGGTGAAGTTCTTATCTCTTAAGCAAGGGAGCATAACGGTCAAGGAATACGTCAACCAGTTCAACCAACTGGCTAGGTTCGGACTGGATTTAGTCAACACTCAGCATAAGAAGGCTCTCCTTTTTGTTAAAGGATTGAAAGAGCCACTGCACAGCCTAGCCCTGACCCATGTACTCATGGGAGCGACTTACAAGAGATTGGTGGACATGGCACTGCTACACGAGGAAGACAAGGGAAAGAAAGAGGCAAAGAAGGAAGAACCACAGAACAAGAAAGTGTAATAACCCGAAAAATACGAGCCAATTTAAAAAAAAATTAAATTGGCGATTTCATAGGAATTTGAGCAATTGAAATAGAATATTTCAATAAAATATGGAATTAGAAATAGTGAGTCAGTTTGAAAATTTGAATTCAAACTATGACTGACTGTGTAGGGTGGAAAATATAACGGATTTTAGTGAAACCAAAAATATTTAAATCTGTTAGTCAATACCTTTCTAACGAATCTGAAAAATCGAAGTGTCATAACAGGAATCAAAAGTTATGGCCGAATGAATTTTCAGAATGGTCGCCATATAGAATATATAGCCCTGGAAAATTGATATTTTGCATAAGACCTCGGAATTCGACGAAACCACTTTTGTTGGGTCCAGGATGTCAAACTATTGCTAGGTTTCAAATTTCATAATTTTTGAAGCTAGTATGTGAGCGTAGCAAAAGAAAATGTGTTTAGTCAATTTCTGTTAAATTGGATCGACCAGAAAATGGCCATTTTTCAAACGACCTCAGAATTCGACGAAACTAGTTTTGTTCGGACCGTAGCGTCAAAACATAGCTAGATTTATTTTTCTGGAATTTTTCGAATCAGTTTGTGGCCCTAGCAAATTGAAATGTACGTTCAAAGTTAAAAATTAAATGTTTTATACTTTAATTTGAAAAATAACTGACTGTAACAGTCGAATTGGCCAACGAAACATATCCCATTGTGTCCGGAATGGGGGTATTTAGCTAGGGGCGACAGTCGTTGGGTTTAAAAAGGAGTTCGTTTGAGAAAACACTATTTAAAAATTTAATAAAGTCCTCGGCCAATCAGAATTCTCCATTCATAAATTTTTTTTTAAAAAAAAACCCCTCCGAACCAACGGCGACCCGTGCTCCAAACTTCCCCGCCCGATCTCCGCCGCTGCCGTCGCTTCCAGCCTCCGCCACCGCCACCATTCGAAGCGCCTCCGTCCCCTCTTCAAATCCGACCCCAGTTCGACGCCGACCAACCCCTCCTCCGCCTGAATCGAGCGTCCAAAGCCCCGACCTTCCCAGCGCCGCCGCCGCCGATCCTGACCACCAAACCACCACCGCCAGATAGCCCTCTCCTCCCTCTTCGACGTCCAACTCGCCGATCATCCCCTCATGCCCCGATTCTCGCGAAAACCGTAAACCTAGTTTTGAACCTTCGTGAAAGGTGAGTTTTTTTTATCTTTACACTTTGAAAAATCATATCTTTTTGGTGTGTTGAAGAAATTCGATGAAACAGGAAACATCGGGACCACAAGGAAGCTCCCTACCCAATAGAAGAAGCCGCGGATTTTTCTAACATCGTATCGATATTTAGCACTCCGAAAACCAATGTGAGAAATCTGAAATAACATGAATTTGAATGGGAAATGTCGTGTATAATTTATATTAGCGAAATATAAATTACATACGTGTCGTATACCTCATGTACATGCGTAGTGTAAGCTATATAAGCGAAGTATGAATTTTACATGCATAGAATAATTGATATATGTGTTGAAATGTAAGTGAAATATAACAATTATATATATATATATATATATATATATATATATATATATGTAGTCCCCTTCCACAAACCATGGACGATATTTATTGTTGTGAATTGGTGTGAAACATTGGATGAAAAATACGAATGGTTGAATAATTGTTTGTGGTTGACATTGTTTGGTTGTGGTTGAAAAATACCCATTGGTGATTGAAATGAATTGGAAATATTTGTGGAAATAAAAGTAAACATGCCGCCTGCGTGCGAATTAGATGCATGAATCCCCATTGTCCAAAACCGCGAGGTTTTAAGGTAGAGCGAGGAGCCGTACTAGGGACGGTGCCGGTTTTAACTACCCTGCCGTTATGCTGCCGAAATTTTGAATAATCTTTGTGTGTTAGAATTATTTTCATATGTTGAAATTATCTTCATGCGTTGAAATTGAAGCCATATGTTGAAACTATATCCATGTGTGGAAATGTTTGTGTGTTGAAAAGTGACGTGTGAAAATTAAATTCATTTGTGAATGAATGTAATGTTTAAACAATAAAAATCACATTTTTATATATATATATATGAAGTATGAAAAATATTCGCCTTATATAAATAGTTTCAACAATAAAAATCCCGTCTTTCTAATATGAACAACATAAATAAAATGTCCATGTGTGGAAATGCTCATTTGTTGAGAAGTGTGTGTAGTAGAAAAGTTCATGTGTTGAATAAAAAGATCGAACAATAAAAATTACATTTTTATTGAAACTATGAAGTGTTGAAAACATCCATTTGTCGAATAAATATTTTGAACGATAAAAATATCATTTTTATCATATTTGTGATATGCTAAAGATATGCGGACATTGAAATAAATATTTGTGAAAGAAATATTATTTTTAACATGCATAGGAACTAAATAAAAGGGTTATGTGCTGAAATATATTTTAGTTCGCCAAAATTATCATCTTTGAAATGTGAAGTGTTAAAAATAGCCACTTGTTCAAATAAATGTGCATGAGTTGAAATAAACATTAATTAGCTAATGATATGATTTTAGACTATGCATGCAATATTAGATTGAATGGTGTTTTTAAACCAAAGTAAATCAAATATGAAGTTGAATGGAAAATGATAAGTGATAGAAATTTTATATATGTGCATGGATATCTATGAACAGGTTATAGCAAAGGGGCTAGAGAAGAGGAATAAAATTTTGCGCCCAACAAATAGGTACACATTTACTGCTTTGTTTGGGTGATGATTTTATGAGCCTGTTGGCTAGGCGCTTGGCTTTTTCTTTTTCTTTTTGACATGAGACGCCCGTGTGGCTATTTGGGAATTTTCCCAGACCCTCCCGTACAAAATAGGTTATGGCGAAATTTTCCGAAATTTAAAGGCGTTAGTGAAATAATTGAAGTGAAAACGATATAGGAACTTTTGAATGAACTATATTTATATAAATATATAAATATAAATAAAATTAAAACAAAAGGTGGCCGTGCAGTTCGTGTTTTGAAACCGTGATTTCAAACGACAAGTGCAGGAAATCCGACCATTGGATTTTCCCGAAACCGCAACCGTTGGGTTCGCCTTGGAAATGTCTTTCCAACGGCACCAACTTTGTGAAGATCCGACGGTTGGATTGTCTGGAATGTTTAATTCAAAACTGAAGAAAAACAGCGCCAGAAACGATTATATTTATATATATATAAATATAATTTAAATTAAATCGAATAATGACGCTGCAGTTCGTAAATTAAAATCGTAACTTCAAATGGCTAGTGTGGAAGATTCGACCGTCGGATTTTCCCGAAACTGAAACCGTTGGATTCGTTTTGAAATGGCCTTCCTAATGATATAAAATTTGTGAAGATCCAACGGTTAGATTTCCAGATATGTGTAAACCAAATTTACGAAAAGCAGCGCCAGTGCATCGACACGACCTGAAACGTCGTTTAATTAAATATGGCCGTTTTAAATTAAATAAAAATGGCTATATATCGTTATAAAATACTATAGACGATATAGAGTGGAAATAAACCAATTTCGTTGTGTTTGCTTGATATGTGATGGTTGAATGTATTTGACATGAAAATTATAACTAAATAACTGAAATGTGAATGTTGAATAGTCCAACCATGTGATTAATTGATTTGAAAATCTAAATATACGTGGGTTATTTGAAAAGCTGAGTTTATCTCATTTCAAATAATCGATCGACGTTGAGAAGTCGAAGAGTCAAAGACGGTTGAAGACCGACGATCTCCACATTGGATGGATGGGCGCTACTGATGCTCGTGATTGGAGTAGCTACCATGAAGGAACTGAAATAGTAGCCGTCCAAACATACTGTTGATTGTACGGATATGCGAGGAATTGGTGCCTCCGGTTTCGTTCAGACCCAGAACGGACTTGTAAATGGACTGTGTGTCTGACATTGGATTTTGTTCTGTGTTGATTGATCTATGTTAAATATATATCTGTTTGGCGGCGGAGAATTTATTCTCTTGCTTAACGCCCTTCTCTGAGACGTACGAGCTCAGAGGTTATGTATTGACAGAAATCAGTCGCATGGAGTGGATTGCCTGTGTGGCACGCCTAAGTGGCATATGATCAAGGCTTCTGTTGCAAAGCAAAGTCTTGTGGTTGATGATCAAAGCATGGTCTGTGTGACGTAGCTTTGTGTATAACGTGAATTCGCGAGCCTCACACCTCGGTATGAGTCAAAAACGGGAGAGTGACTGCAGGGAGAGCACGACGTTTCTTTCTAGCTAAGATGGTATCAGTGACCTACAAGCCCTGACATTATATATACTTTTCACCTGTGTGGTTGTTGGAATGCGAGGCGCCTCGATATAGGTCTGTAAGGACCGGGAAACGTGTGTTCAGGAATTGCCAATCCTCAAAAGTAAGAGAGGACCGGCCCTGAAGATCCAAGGATCATAGTGGGGTCCTGGGACATTTGCTAGAGTGTCTGGAATCGGAGAGGAGCTTGCCCCTTGCCTCGACTCATGAAGGAATCCAATTTCCAATACGAAATATGCGAATGTGATTGTATTACTAGTATGGCGACATGATATATGGTACCCATGCCGTCTAGGATTGATATTTATGATTGAATTTGCTTTTGAAACATATATGCACTAGTAACAATATCAAACACTTTAGTTTTATACATATGAAGCATTTTTGGCCATTATAAGGTAAAACTCTATCCTCCGGCTTGCGTTGCATTGTGTGATGGGACCTGAGTCTTATAATGGCTTCATTTTATAAAAAGCATTGCGTTGATTTAATCGTTTACTTTATTTCATGCACTAGCACTCATTGGAGTAAACCCGTTCAGCGAAAGTGGTGTGGTCCTTTGATTTGCCTTATTATTGTTGTTAATAAGTTGAGTAGATTTCTCATACCAGTCCCATGACTGACTCGTAGTTTGTTTCACCTTGCAAACTCGGGTGCCCTCATTTTCACACGGGCAGCCTAGTTACAGGTTTCTGATGCACCTTTTGGCTCATGACGAGGCTTGACTACACTGTGCTGACTTGGATTTTCTCCGCCATTATTGTATCTATATTATGATTCCGCCATTGGCGATGTAGACTGATATTTATTTTGAGTACTCTTTATGTATGATTCCGCCTCAGGCGATGGTGACTGACTATGTATCATTATGCACTAAGTTGTATCCTGTACTGTGCTTCTCTGATGTGATGATATCTATATGATTCCGCTGTCATATGTGTGTAAATTATTCTATTTTCTGTTTATGCTATTATCTGTGATCTGCTAATGATGATTAATGTGTTATATTCCAATGATTATCCTTAACACCGTGTAACGGGGTTTCGGGATCGTCACAGCTGGTATCAGAGCTTTGGTTAATCTTAGTTCTGGAATCTAACACATTAAACACTTCATCAAAATAGAATCAGTAGTATTCTAAGGCGAGTTGCTCATTAGAGATAGGACTAGTAAAGTCCGAGAATGAGTCGAGCAGAATAGCAAAAACAAATTGATCAGTCCATTGTTACCTTTCTGTAAAATTTTCTGCTTAACTAGGCAATAGACTATCATTTCTGTTAGCTGACTCTTTTCTTGCTTATGCAGAATTTGAAAAATGGCTACCAGAGCAGCCGCCGCTAGAGGAGGCCGTGCCGGCCAAGGCCGAGGAAGGGGAGAAGTCCCAGCTCAGGAAGGACCTTTGATACAACCTCCGGCAGCTCAATACTTCGAGCTAGACCGTGTAGCTAAGAGATATAAGAACTTAGGAGGCATGACCTTCTCGGGAACTGGCACCGTAATAGAGGCCCTTGCATGGCTCAAAACATGCGAGAAAATTCTTGAAGGCCTAAGGCTCGGAGACGAAGACAAAGCTATTATGGGCGCCTGGCTTATGCAGGAACAAGCTGAACTATGGTGGGAATCTCTCACCGCCGGGAATAGAGAAGCTGGAAGAACATGGGATGGATTCAAAGAACTCTTCAAGGAGAAATATGTCCCCGAACAAGCTTTAGAACGAATGCACGATGACTTCGCCAATCTCCAGCAGGGGGATCTTTCCATGCAAGATTATCTGAATAAATTTACACTGTTGTCGCCCTATGCTCCGGAGCTCGTCGCCACTGCGAAATCCAAAAATAAGAGGTTTATCCTTGGGCTAAGACGTCAATATCATGATAGAGCCATGGCCCATGTCAAGCTGGAATTCAACGAGCTGGTGGAAATGACATGCAACTATGAAGACCTTGATCAAAGGCATCTGGATCAGGATCGCGCTAGAAGCCAAGCCGGAAACAAGCGCAAGCCTGCTGTAAATCAAGGCGAGTCAAGCCAAGCAGCATCTTCAAAACCTCAGACTGGCAAGCCGCCAAGAGGAAATTGCTTTAACTGTGGTAAGCCGGGGCACTACTCAAACGTCTGCACAGCTCTGAAGAGGCAGAAGACAAATTCTCAAGGCTCGAGCCAAGGCTCCCAGAACTCTCGCTCGTGCTTCAACTGTCGCAAGACCGATCATCTGGTCAAAGACTGTCCTTTGCTGAAGAAAGCTACAGTAGCTCACGTCTATGACGGGTCGAGCCCGCCAACTGCTTCCGATGGAGCAGGTAAACCTGATGTTTTGGGAGGTACCCTTACCATTGAAAATATTCCTGTTTCTGTATTGTTTGACACAGGTGCATTGCGTAGTTTTATTGCTAATAACACAGTGCACAAATTAAAGTTAAAACAACGAAAGCTCAAAGAATCGGTGGAAGTACATAACCCGATAGGGGGTCCTGTTACTCTCAGTTCATATTGTAGAGTGCCAGTCTCTTATTCTTCCTACAAGTTTCCTTTTTATTTAATCGTTATGGATTTTCCCGAATTCGATATTATTCTCGGGCTGGATTGGTTAACGAAATACGAAGCTGAGGTAAAGTGTGCGGAAAGAATCGTAAAAATTCGAACGAAGCTTGGATATATTATGGTTCCCTGTCATGGTTCGAATCCGAATTGACAAGAATTTTGGTCAGCATTAGAACTTATCCCCACTTCCATAGAAAAGATTCCGATTGTTAGAAACTATGCGGATGTGTTTGAAGAAGTTGAAAACTTACCTCCGCAAAGAGAAATAGAATTCCGAATCGATCTAATTCCCAATGCCAGACCAGTGGTGCATCCAATTCGCAGAATGACTCCGATAGAAAAAGAAGAACTAGGCTATCAAACTCGTCAACTGTTGTGGAAGGGTCTAATTAAACCTAGTTTTTCTAATTGGGGTGCAGCTGTTGTGTTTGTCCCAAAGTCAAACGGTACTCTTCGATTATGCGTTGATTACCGAGACCTCAACAAACAGACGCTTAAAAATAAATATCCATTACCCCGCATCGTTGATTTGTTAGACCAATTGAATGGGGCGAAAGTATTTTCCCGAATGGACCTAGCATTGGGGTTTCATCAATTGAGAATAGCAGAAGAGTGTGTTCCTTTGACAGCTTTCAGAGGTCCAGACATATTTTATGAATGGTTAGTAATGCCGTTTAGCCTATGCAACGCTCCAGCATACTTTGTCGATCTAATGAATAGAGTGTTCAGGGGAGTTCTGAATAAATTTGTCCTCGTCTTCATTGATGATATTTTAATCTACTCCAAATCAAAACCCGAGCATGAAAAACACTTAGAACAAGTATTGGAGATTCTAAGGAAGAACGTCTTCAAAGCCAAATTCTCTAAATGTGTCTTCTGGCAAGAAGAAGTCAAATTTCTTGGCCATGTCGTGTCAGAGAAAGGAATTTCTGTTGACCCAAGCAAAATAACAGCGATTCAAGACTGGAAACAACCCACTACTCCCACAGAAGTTAGAAGTTTCATGGGGTTGGCTAGTTATTATCGGAAGTTCGTTAAGGATTTTTCGAAGATATCTGGTCCGTTAACGAAGCTCACAAAGAAACATGAGAAGTTTAAGTGGACTTCCGACTGTGAAGAAGCTTTCCAGGAATTGAAATCGAAACTGACCACTGCTCCAGTGTTAACCATTATTGATGGCAATCAGGATTTAATGGTTTGGACAGATGCTTCTATTAGAGGTCTTGGTGCAGTGTTAATGCAGAGAGGCCAAGTAGTCGCTTATGCAAGCCGCCAACTGAAACCGCATGAGAAAAATTATGTGACTCATGATCTTGAGTTGCTAGCCATCGTTTTTGCCTTGAAAATTTGAAGGCATTATTTATTGGGCGAGAAATTTATACTGTACATAGATCATCAATCATTGAAGTATTTATATACCCAGAAAATCTGAATCTGAGACAGCAGCGTTTGGCTAGAATTTCTTGCAGCGTATGATCTTGATATCCTGTATACGCCGGGGAAGGCTAACGTTGTAGCGGATGCTCTTAGTAGAAAGACCGCAATCATTGCCCATCTTATAATTACACCTAGCTTGATCGATAAGATATGTGCTCTCCAGAAGAATGATTATTTCATTCAAAAGATCAAAGGAAGAATCCAGAAGGGAGAGCCCTCAAGCTTTCAAGTAGATAAAGAAGAAGTTCTGAGGCTGAATGGGAGAATTTGTGTTCCAACCTTCCTGAGCTCAAAAGAGAACTGTTGGATGAATGCCATAAATCCAAATTTTGCATCCATCCAGGTGTGAGTAAAATGTACAACGATATCAAATGCACTTTCTGGTGGAAGGCAATGAAAAGAGATATTTCTTTGTATGTAAGCCGATGCCCTACTTGTCAATTGGTCAAGAGCGACCAACATAAGCTAGCTGGACTGTTGCAACCGTTGGAAGTCCCAAGTTGGAAATGGGAACAGATTTCCATGGATTTCATAGATGGCTTGCCGAGAACCAGGAAAGGTAATGACAGCATTTGGGTAATCGTAGATCGCTTCATGAAGACTGCCCATTTTATACCTGTCAGATCCAATAGAACCGCTCAAAGTCTAGCGCAGATATATTTCAAAGAAATTGTTAAGCTGCATGGAATTCCCATCAGCATAGTTAGTGATAGGGATCCCCTATTTACTAGCAAATTCTGGGAGGCTTTCCAGACGGAATTGGGAACGAAACTGAATATGAGCACCGCTTATCACCCTCAAAAAGATGGCCAAACTGAGCGGGTAAATAGAATTCTAGAAGATTTATTGCGGGCTTGTATAATTGATTTTGGTGGGTCATGGGAAGATCATTTGCATTTGGCAGAATTCTCATATAACAATAACTATCAAGCAAGTTTGGGAATGTCGCCATTTGAAGCATTATATGGCAGACCCTGCAGATCTCCAGCATGTTGGGTAGAACCTGGCAACAGACTTGTGTTAGGACCCGATATGATTAGAGAAGCATCTGATAAAGTTGACTTCATCAAAAAGCGTTTGAGAACCGCCCAAAGCCGACAGAAAAGTTATGCAGATTCTAGAAGGAGAGATTTGACATTTGCTGTTGGTGAACATGTTTATTTGAAGGTTTATCCGATGAGAGGAGTAATCAGATTTGGCAAGTCCGGGAAGTTGGCACCGAGATTTATTGGTCCCTTTCCTATACTCGAACGAATTGGAACACTTGCTTATAGGGTTCAATTGCCAGATTAGTTGCCTGGAGTGCACAATGTATTTCACGTATCTCAACTTAGAAGACATGTGCATGATCCAGATCTTGTGGTAGAAGAAGCAGCGCAACAGGATGTGGACATAACTCCAGAATTATCACTCAGAACAGAGCCATTAAAGATTTTTGGCAAAGAAACTAGAGAACTCAGAAGCAAAAAGGTTCATTTAGTTAAAGTGTAGTGGAGCAGTGATCCTAGAGACTGTACTTGGGAGACTGAGGAAAGCATTAAGCAAGCTTACCCCAAATGCAGAGTGGATATCTCTGACTAACTCCGGTGCAAGGTACCTTTACAATACTTTGCATTTACATTTTATTTCCTACTTTACTGTTGTTTCCTTTTCGAGGACGAAAAGTTTTAAGTGGGGGAGATTGTAATAACCTGGAAAATACGAGCCAATTTAAAAAAATTTAAATTGGCGATTTCATAGGAATTTGAGCAATTGAAATAGAATATTTCAATAAAATATGGAATTAGAAATAGTGAGACAGTTTGAAATTTTGAATTCAAACTTTGACTGACTGTGCAGGGTGGAAAATATAACGGATTTTAGTGAAACCAAAAATATTTAAATCTTTTAGTCAATACCTTTCTTAAGAATCTGAAAAATCGAAGTTTCATAACGGGAATCAAAAGTTATGGCCGAATGAATTTTCAGAATGGTCGCCATATAGAATATATAACCCTGGAAAATTGATATTTTGCATACGACCTCGGAATTCGACGAAACCACTTTTGTTGGGTCCGGGATGTCAAACTATTGCTAGGTTTCAAATTTCATAATTTTTGAAGCTAGTATGTGAGCGTAGCAAAAGAAAATGTGTTTAGTCAATTTCTGTTAAATTGGATCGACCAGAAAATGGCCATTTTTCAAACGACCTCAGAATTCGAGGAAACTAGTTTTGTTGGGATCGTAGCGTCAAAACATAGCTAGATTTATTTTTCTGGAATTTTTCGAATCAGTTTGTGGCCCTGGCAAATTGAAATGTACGTTCAAAGTTAAAAATTAAATGTTTTATACTTTAATTTGAAAAATAACTGACTGTAACAGTCGAATTGGCCAACGAAACATATCCCATTGTGTCCAGAATGGGGGTATTTAGCTAGGGGTGACAGTCGTTGAGTCTAAAAAGGAGTTCGTTTGAGAAAACACTATTTAAAAATTTAATAAAGTCCTTGGCCAATCAGAATTCTCCATTCATAATTTTTTTTTAAAAAAAAGAAAACCCTCCGAACCAACAGCGACCCGTGCTCCAAACTTCCCCGCCCGATCGCCGTCGCTTCCAGCCTCCTCCACCGCCACCATTCGAAGCGCCTTCGTCCCCTCTTCAAATCCGACCCCAGTTCGACGCCGACCAACCCCTCCTCCGCCTGAATCGAGCGTCCAAAGCCCCGAACTTCCCAGCGCCGCCGCCGCCGCTCCTGACCACCGAACGCCACCAAACCACCACCGCCAGATAGCCCTCTCCTCCCTCTTCCACGTCCAACTCGCCGATCATCCCCTCGTGCCCCGATTCTCGCGAAAACCGTAAACCTAGTTTTGAACTTTCGTGAAAGGTGAGTTTTTTTTATCTTTACACTTTGAAAAATCATATCTTTTTGGTGTGTTGACGAAATTCGATGAAACAGGAAACATCGGGACCGCAAGGAAGCTCTCTACCACATAGAAGAAGCCGCGGATTTTTCTGACATCGTATCGATTTTTAGCACTCCGAAAACCAATGTGAGAAATCTAAATTAACATGAATTTGAATGGAAAATGTCGTGTATAATTTATATTAGCGAAATATAAATTACATATGTGTCGTATACCTCATGTACATGCGTAGTGTAAGCTATATAAGCGAAGTATGAATTTTACATGCATAGAATAATTGATATATGTGTTTAAATGTAAGTGAAATATAGCAATTATATATATATATATATATATATATGTATATATGTACTTCCCTCGTCCACAAACCATGGACGATATTTATTGTTGTGAATTGGTGTGAAACATTGGATGAAAAATACGAATGGTTGAATAATTGTTTGTGGTTGACATTGTTTGGTTGTGGTTGAAAAATACCCATTGGTGATTGAAATGAATTGGAAATATTTGTGGAAATAAAAGTAAACATGCCGCCAGCGTGCGAATTAGATGCATGAATCCCCATTGTCAAAAACCGCGAGGTTTTAAGATAGAGCGAGGAGCCGTACTAGGGACGGTGCCGGTTTTAACTACCCTGCCGTTATGCTGCCGAAATTTTGAATAATCTTTGTGTGTTAGAATTATTTTCATATGTTGAAATTATCTTCATGCGTTGAAATTGAAGCCATATGTTGAAACTATATCCATGTGTGGAAATGTTTGTGTGTTGAAAAGTGACGTGTGAAAATTAAATTCATTTGTGAATGAATGTAATGTTTAAACAATAAAAATCACATTTTTATATATATATGAAGTATGAAAAATATTCGCCTTATATAAATAGTTTCAACAATAAAAATCCCATCTTTCTAATATGAACAACATAAATAAAATGTCCATGTGTGGAAATGCTCATTTGTTGAGAAGTGTGTGTAGTGGAAAAGTTCATGTGTTGAATAAAAAGATCGAACAATAAAAATTACATTTTTATTGAAACTATGAAGTGTTGAAAACATCCATTTATTGAATAAATATTTTGAACGATAAAAATATCATTTTTATCATATTTGTGACATGCTAAAGATATGCGGACGTTGAAATAAATATTTGTGAAAGAAATATTATTTTTAACATGCATAGGAACTAAATAAAAGGGTTATGTGTCGAAATATATTTTAGTTCGCCAAAATTATCATCTTTGAAATGTGAAGTGTTAAAAATAGCCACTTGTTCAAATAAATGTGCATGAGTTGAAATATACATTAATTAGCTAATGATATGATTTTAGCCTAAGCATGCAACATTAGATTGAATGGTGTTTTTAAACCAAAGTAAATCAAATATGAAGTTGAATGGAAAATGATAAGTGATAGAAATTGTATATATGTACAAGCATATCTATTGAACAGGTTATAGCAAAGGGGCTAGAGAAGAGGAATAAAAGTTTGCGCCCAACAAATAGGTACATATTTACTGCTTTGTTTGGGTGATGATTTTATGAGCCTGTTGGCCAGCCGCTTGGCTTTTTCTTTTTCTTTTTGACATGAGACGCCCGTGTGACTATTTGGGAATTTTCCCAGACCCTCCCGTACAAAGGAGGTTATGGCGAAATTTTCCGAAATTTAAAGGCGTTAGTGAAATAATTGAAGTGAAAACGATATAGGAACTTTTGAATGAACTATATTTATATAAATATATAAATATAAATAAAATTAAAACGAAACTTGGCCATGCAGTTCGTGTTTTGAAACCGTGATTTCAAACGACAAGTGCGGGAAATCCGACCATTGGATTTTCCCGAAACCGCAACCGTTGGGTTCGCCTTGGAAATGTCTTTCCAACGGCACCAACTTTGTGAAGATCCGACGGTTGGATTGTCTGGAATGTTTAATTCAAATCTGAAGAAAAACAGCGCCAGAAACGATTATATATATATATAATTAAAATTAAATCGAATAACGACGCTGTAGTTCGTAAATTGAAATCGTAACTTCAAATGGCTAGTGTGGAAGATTCGACCGTCGGATTTTCCCAAAACTGAAACCGTTGGATTCGTTTTGAAATGACCTTCCTAATGATATAAAATTTGTGAAGATCCAACGGTTAGACTTCCAGATATGTGTAAAACAAAATTAGCGAAAAGCAGCGCCAGTGCATCGACACGACCTGAAACGTCGT
The DNA here is from genome assembly GCA_030737875.1 of Allium sativum. Taxonomy (NCBI): domain Eukaryota; kingdom Viridiplantae; phylum Streptophyta; class Magnoliopsida; order Asparagales; family Amaryllidaceae; genus Allium; species Allium sativum. The sequence continues at coordinate 677,596,089 of CM060926.1, read as the reverse complement.
TTAATTAAATATGGCCGTTTTAAATTAAATAAAAATGGCGATATATCGTTATAAAATACTATAGATGATATAGAGTGGAAATAAACCAATTTCGTTGTGTTTGCTTGATATGTGATGGTTGAATGTATTTGACATGAAAATTATAACTACATAACTGAAATGTGAATGTTGAATAGTCCAACCATGTGATTAATTGATTTGAAAATCTAAATATACGTGGGTTATTTGAAAATGCCGAGTTTATCTCATTTCAAATAATCGATTGACGTTGAGAAGTCGAAGACGATTGAAGACCGACGATCTCCACATTGGATGGATGGGCAGTACTGATGCTCGTGATTGGAGTAGCTACCATGAAGGAACTGAAGTAGTAGCCGTCCAAACGTACTGTTGATTGTACGGATGTGCGTGGAATTGGTGCCTCCGGTTTCGTTCAGACCCAGAATGGACTTGTAAATGGACTGTGTGTCTGACATTGGATTTTGTTCTGTGTTGATTGATCTCTGTTAAATATATATCTTCTTGGCGGCGGAGAATTTATTCTCTTGCTTAACGCCCTTCTCTGAGACGTACGAGCTCAGAGGTTATGTATTGACAGAAATCAGTCGCATGGAGTGGATTTCCTGTGTGGCACGCCTAAGTGGCATATGATCAAGGCTTCTGTTGCAAAGCAAAGTCTTGTGGTTGATGATCAAAGCATGGTCTGTGTGACGTAGCTTTGTGTATAACGTGAATTCGCGAGCCTCACACCTCGGTATGAGACAAAAACGGGAGAGTGACTGCAGGGAGAGCACGACGTTTCTTTCTAGCTAAGGTGGTGTCAGTGATCTACCAGCCCTGACATTATATATACTTTTCACCTGTGTGGTTGTTGGAATGCGAGGCGCCTCGATATAGGTCTGTAAGGACCGGGAAACATGTGTTCAGGATTTGCCAATCCTCAAAAGTAAGAGAGGACTGGCCCTGAAGATCCAAGGATCATAGTGGGGTCCTGGGACATTTGCTAGAGTGTCTCGAATCGGAGAGGAGCTTGCCCCTTGCCTCGACTCATGAAGGAATCCAATTTCCAATACGAAATATGCGAATGTGATTGTATTACTTGTATGGCGACATGATATATGGTACCCATGTCGTCTAGGATTGATATTTATGATTGAATTTTCTTTTGAAACATATATGCACTAGTAACAATATCAAACACTTTTGTTTTATACGTATGAAGCATTTTTGGCCATTATAAGGTAAAACTCTATCCTCCGGCTTGCGTTGCATTGTGTGATGGGACCAGAATCTTATAATGGCTTCATTTTATAAAAAGCATTGTGTTGATTTAATCGTTTACTTTATTTCATGCACTAGCACTCATTGGAGTAAACCCGTTCCGCGAAAGTGGCGTGGTCCTTTGATTTGCCTTATTATTGTTGTTAATAAGTTGAGTAGATTTCTCATACCAGTCCCATGACTGACTCGTAGTTTGTTTCACCTTGCAAACTCGGGTGCCCTCATTTTCACACGGGCAGCCTAGTTACAGGTTTCTGACGCACCTTTTGGCTCATGACGAGGCTTGACTACACTGTGCTGACTTGGATTTTCTCCGCCATTATTGTATCTATATTATGATTCCGCCATTGGCGATGTAGACTGATATTTATTTTGAGTACTCTTTATGTATGATTCCGCCTCAGGCGATGGTGACTGACTATGTATCATTATGCACTAAGTTGTATCCTGTACTGTGCTTCTCTGATGTGATATATCTATATGATTCCGCTGTCATATGTGTGTAAATTATTCTATTTTCTGTTTATGCTATTATCTGTGATCTGCTAATGATAATGTGTTATATTCCAATGATTATCCTTAACACCGTGTAACGGGGTTTTGGGATCGTCACAGAAAGCATGGCCCAAAAAGGAAACACAAAAGAAGGATGAGAAATCTGATGATAAGAAAGAGAAAAAGTGCTTTACTTGTGGAAGCTTGACTCATCTGAACAAGGATTGCAGAAAAAGGAAGGGCACTTGCTTCAACTGCGGTGAGATGGGACACTTCACTAGGGATTGCCCGAAGAAACGAGGGCAAGGGCAGAGGGCAGGACCAACTTCTGGAGGGAAGATGAACACTCTCTAGGCTAGTGGATAGGATAGAAATAGGAAAAATTTCTGTGGGAGGTTTAACCTCATGGGGGCTACAACTTATTTGTTTGTGATAAGTTGGTGTTTAAGGGATATCTATGTTAGGCGTCAAGTATGACACATGCATTCTCGGTTTTTGCGAGATATGATTTTATCATGCTTAGTTTCCTAAGAATCATTTGATAATCTAATCTGTACTAATAATCTATAAATATCTGAATATTTCTAATAAGGTTAAGATTTCCAGTTTTGACTTTGTCTAAAAAGGGTAATCCTCTGGGTGTCAATCTGATGTTGATTTCGGTCTTCGGGGTTGATACTTAGGGGAAATTATTCCCTCAACCAATGTCTAATGGGAACCAAGTTTTTGTTTTATCTGTACTCGTTTCCATCATTCGACGATATCCTATTCATTGAATCTTCGACCTTTAGTTAGAAACTAAAGGGTGTAAACATGTGTTTGAGACATGTTATGTTTGATGGTTGCAAGTGGATGCAATTGGTTGCTAGTGGTTGCTCGTGGATGCATATACACACACTAGGCACTAGATCGGCTCAAAAACAATCTCATACTGCATATGGATGAGTGTGCATTTTCAATTTTGTGGATGCAAAATGGTTGACTCATCACATGGATATTGCATTTGGATGGATGATTGCGCACACATTTAGAAATGATATGTATCAAATAGGAAAATTGCATACATGTTGGACTCATGGCACCGACAAAATTCGCATTAAGGAGGTCAACTAAATCAGTGGATCGCCTGATCTTTGCATTAGATAAAGAACATATACACACACTTTTGCATATGCTCATACAACATTAGAAGTTTTCTAAGGACAATGGATGCTTGTGGATGATAGTTGAGTAGATGGACGACTGGATGGTAGGACACATTCTTCTTAACTTGAAGATTTCGGGGACGAAATCTTTTAAGGAAGGGAGAATGTAACACCCCATATTTTCTGTAATCATAAGAATAACAAATCAAGGCAGAATTAAATTTTAAAATAAGAATCCAGGGAAACGGGTTGCGCCATTTCATTCATCTCGAAATTCTTCCTGAAAACGAGTCCGAGTTTTCGAAAAACGGAGACTGTATGACCAAGTTATGACCCTCCGAAGTTTCAGGAATTTTCAGAATCAGAAACAACTCGAAATTCGAATTCGAAATTCGATTTCAGACCCCAGGGCAGGCTGGATGGGAAATTTCCCGCCCAGGACCAGGTCGTCCTGGGGGTCGTCACTATGGTCGACCTCCCGGGGACCAGTTCGACACTATGGTCGACCCTATGGTCGACCTGCTGCCAAAACCTGGTTTTCAGCCTGAGTTCATTCGGATGTTTCTGGTATCGTTTTCAGTCTAGATTCGTCCTCCTAAACCTATATAAACAGCCACGTAGCCTCATTTTCTCTACACAATTTCATTCTGTCTATACTCTGCCTCTGTTCTAATGAAAAATAAAAATGGCGTCGCTACTCTGCTGGAATCAAAACTTGGACTGATGCAACTTCTTCCAACCTGAATATAATTAAAAGCTAAATCAAATCTAAAATCAAAGTTCAGAGCTACGTCAACAATCAAAGAGGAGTAATTCAGCATTTCTGCATCAACAAAAGTTTATTATCCTTTCTTAAAACCATGAAAGGCAAGTATAGTTATTTTCCGATATAAACTTTAAGTATAATTGTGACATGATTGTAAATCTGAATTTGAGGTTGTGTACGTTCTGTTCTGATATATTTTATTCTGCTTCTCTTTCTTCTTTCTGTTCTATATCCAGGCAACCACGAGCCTGCGCCACATCTCATAAGAGACTAATGCACAAACGCTAAACTTCGGGACAAATAATGAATGATGGCATAATTGGACATGGCTAATCTGGGACTGATGTTGTAAACTAGATTTAGATCTATGCATATTCTGTGAATTGGAAGAAGAGGAACCATTGTATGTTAACATGTGACTTGAGACTTTGGACATAACGCATATTTTTAATTAAGATCTGTTATAATTTAAAGTTCTAGATTGTTGGGTATATTTTTATATAACGATTCATGACTAGGGAGATAAAAAGAGAATATGACTTAGGTGTGAAGATCTATATTAAGATTTGATAACTGTTAAATGTGAATGACACCTAAGTGGGAGATTTTTGAATATATGACATGCATTGAAATCGATGGCTATATTTGGTATAATTTATATGTGAATCTTTTGTACCAGGCAAGTTAACTAAAATTGGGACATGTGTTATATGGTAAATTATGACCATAATCTATGCCATGTAAATTCAATGCAAACATGGGGTATATGATCATATTGTGAATCATGACAATTATTTAGGCATGCAAACTTAGGCCAAATTTATAATTAGGCAAGATATGTCAATGAAACTTTAAGGAATGATTAAATCTGTTATATTGCCTAATCTGCTAGTTCTGTTATATTACCTAAACTGCTAATTAGATTGAATTGCCTAATCTGCTAATTATGTAAAATTGCCTTATCTGCTAAATTGCCTAATCTGCAAGATCTGTTATCTGTTTAATCTGTTTAATGGCGTAATCTGTTGGAACTGAAATGCTAAAATTTGAAGTACGTAAATCTGTAGGCTCGATTTAAAATTGAGCAAAACTTGTTAATAGAACCTCGAATAATCTGCTGTAACTTGTACAAAAGTTAATTTGTTAAATTAGCTTGATTAGTCTGATATTAGCATAGTATGTGAATGAATGCATTGGCTAAACATGAAACATGGCTAACTCGAGGTTAGAATGAGTTTACGGCGTAATCCTGCTCGGAACCGCCCGGCACATCCAGTGGCCGCAAACAATAGGTTCTAATGTGAGAAGTTAGTCATAACGTGCTTGAAACCCGAGGTTAGTCTCAGTTTGCGGCAGAAACCTGCCCGGAACCAACTGGCCTAACCAGTGGCTGCAAACTGTCAGTCTAATGTGAGAGGTCTGCGCATTAATTTTTAATTAATACAAATCTAAGATAAATATGATATCTAAAACGTGTTGGGTGGATAGGGTTAATCCAATTGGACTAATGAATTTAACAAACACGTTTCGTGAATCTGTAGGCCCAATTACAAAGTTAGACAAATCTGTAAATCTGTTAAATCCGTATTTATGATCCGTTAGTCTGAAAACTTGTCTGATCTGTGAACTAGTTGATCTGAACTCTATATGTTTGAACTTGTAAACAAGTTAATCTGAAATCTGTTAGTCTGGGGACACAAGGTTAGTAGGGAAATTACTCGTGTCATCTGTTGTTTGGGACCCATATTAGTCAGTAACCCTTTCTGGTATCAAAACTTTGACCCAACAATAGGTAGGGTCCGGGCACGCTTACTGAACTAATTATAAGCGGTTCATTCTGATAATGGCGAGGGGTGTTGATGGTGCGTTCCAACCGGGTCATGTGCATGCATGGATCCCGGTCTGCCTCTGAGGATGTAAGACGCCGTGACGTCTGTAAATAGTTTTGTGTCATACAAAGGTTGCCACTTTAGGGAATGATACACCCTTCTGTGGGGGCAGGCACAGGGTATTTATGTATTAGGGAGCCGATCGCGTGGGGTGGGACTTAGGGTACACTTAGCTCTGTCTGTTTCTGTGGGGTACCTCTGTTTCTATTGGGTGGTAACACCGTCTATTTCTGCATGGCACCGTCTGTTAGGGTGGTAAAGGCCCATTTACTAGTGTACACCTAATTCTACATTCTGTTTCCATAGGGATTAATCAGTTTCTGTTTCTGTACCTTCTGTTCGGGTGGTAAAGGCCCATTATTAGCATTCTGTTTCTGTACCTTCTGTTGGGGGTGGTAAAGGCCCATTACTGGCATTCTCTTCTGTGGAAATTATTCTATTCCCATTTCTGTTTAGTTTAGACATTAGGATAACCCTAATCCTGTTATACTAGTATTAGTGCAGAGAAATGAAAAGTAATATTATTCTGTTTCTTCTGTTTAACCTAAGTACATCTGCTGCTCCTGTTACTGTTATCTCTTATCCAGCTTATTTTCATGTCATAATTATTATTATCTGTTCATATGCTGAAAGTCACTAGACTTGCCAGACTTTATGTCTGACCTTATTTGTTTTCGCCCCTTTTTCTTCCGTTTCCCCCCAGGTTTTCCAAGGAGGGAATAATTTAGCTTGATCCAGATTTCTTCTGCTTGAAGTGCGTAAAGTATAGCTTAACTTCTTATGGCATCTTCTGTGGGGATTATGATTTTAAATTTTTGTGCTCTGATGACTTTCTGAACAAGACTGATATTTATATACTTGAGTTTTTGGAAAATATGTAACCATACCGGTTCCAGTTTTCCGCTGTAATAAAGTTATAATTTCTCAAGTATTGTTTATCTGTCTTGAAATTTTCTGTTCTGTTTACTAAAATGCTCCACCAAAGTTAAGGCATTCCCTTTGTGAGTGTCCTTAATGGAGGTGGGGTGTTACACTTGGTATCAGAGCTGAAGGTTCCCATATTAGATAAAAGTTTTTGAAAACTATTTTTAAAAGGAGGTATTTTCAAAAATAAAGTTTATTTTGAAAAAAAACATAATCCCCGGGAGCCATATATCTATCTTTTCAGTTCTCCATTTTGAATCCTTTTTCTTTCGTTACAACATGTCTAGGGATCTTAACCTTCCTGAGGGCGTACCGGTACTTGGCTGGTTCATAAGGTACCTAGAAGCTAGGGCTAATGATGCGGGCCTAGCTAACGTCCCTCCTCCCCCAACTACAGCGGTTCCTCCTCCTCCTCCTCGTGCAAATGCTTTCGCAAAGACATGTAGAGACTTCAAGGCTATGGCCGCAAGGAACTGGCTAAAGGAGACCGAAGACTTGTTCGTCATCTTCAAAGTAGACGACAGGCAGAAGATACAGTTGGTAGCGTGGTTGCTCAAAGACGAAGCTTCTCATTGGTGGGAGGTTACCCATGCTGAGAGACCGGTGGAAACATGGGAGGATTTTAGGATGAGATTTGAGATGAGATTCCTCTCACAAGCTGAGCGAAGTCTGCAGGTGGTGAAGTTCTTATCTCGTAAGTAAGGGAGCATGACGGTCAAGGAATACATCAACCAGTTCAACCAACTGGCTAGGTTTGGACTGGATTTAGTCAACACTCAGCATAAGAAGGCTCTCTGGTTTGTTAAAGGATTGAACGAGCCACTGCACAGCTAGCCATGACCCATGTACCCATGGGAGCGACTTACGAGAGATTGGTGGACATGGCACTGCTACACGAGGAAGACAAGGGCAAGAAAGATGCAAAGAAGGAAGAACCACAGAACAAGAAAGCATGGCCCAAAAAGGAAACACAAAAGAAGGATGAGAAATCTGATGATAAGAAAGAGAAAAAGTGCTTTACTTGTGGAAGCTTGACTCATCTGAACAAGGATTGCAGAAAAAGGAAGGGCACTTGCTTCAACTGCGGTGAGATGGGACACTTCACTAGGGATTGCCCGAAGAAACGAGGGCAAGGGCAGAGGGCAGGACCAACTTCTGGAGGGCAGACGAACACTCTCGAGGCTAGTGGATAGGATAGAAATAGGAAAACTTTCTGTAGGAGGTTTAATTTCTTTATCTGATTGTTGAGTTAAAACTCTTTCTTTTTCTGGTATTTTGATTCTGTAATGGAAACTCTGCACTTTAATACTAATCTTGTTTCTGATTCTGCTATAGTCTTAAACCTCATAGGGGCTACAACTTATTTGTTTGTGATAAGTTGGGGTTTGAGGGATATCTGTGTTAGGCGTCAATTATGACGCATGCATTCTGGGTTTTTGCGGGATATGATTTTATCATGCTTAGTTTCTTAAGAATCATTTGATAATCTGATCTGTACCAGTAATCTGTAAAGATCTGAATATTTCTGATAAGGTTAAGATTTCCAGTTTTGATATTGTCTAAAAAGGGTAATCCTCTGGGTGTCAATCTGATGTTGATTTCCGTCTTCGGGGTTGATACTTAGGGGAAATTATTCCCTCAACCAATCTAATGGGAACCGAGTTTTTGTTTTATCTGTACTCGCTTCCATCATTCGATGATATCCTATCCATCGAATCTTCGACCTTTAGGTAGAAACTAATGGGTGTAAACGTGTGTTTGATACATGTTATGTTTGAGGGTTGCAAGTGGATGCAATTGGTTGCTAGTGGTTGCTCGTGGATGCATACACACACACTACGATTGGCTCAAAAACACTCTCATACTGCATATGGATGAGTGTGCATTTTCAATTTTGTGGATGCAAAATGGTTGACTCATCACATGGATGTTGCATTTGGATGGATGATTGCACACACATTTAGAAATGATATGTATCAAATAGGAAAATTGCATACATGTTGGACTTATGGCACTAACATAATTCGCATTAAGGAGGTCAACTGAATCAGTGGACCGCCTGATCTTTGCATTAGATAAAGAACATATACACACACTTTTGCATATGCTCATACAACATTAGAAGTTTTCTAAGGACAATGGATGCTTATGTATGATAGTTGAGTAGATGGACGACTGGATGGTAGGACACATTCTTCTTAACTTGAAGATTTCGGGGACGAAATCCTTTAAGGAGGGGAGAATGTAACACCCCGTATTTTCTGTAATCATAAGAATTACAAATCAAGGCAAAATTAAGTTTTAAAATAGAATCAAGGGAAACGGGTTGCGCCATTTTGTTCGCCTCGAAATTCTACTCGAAAACGAGTCCGAGTTTTTGAAAAACGGAGTCCGTATGACCAAGTTATGACCCTTCGAAGTTTCAGGAATTTTCAGAATAAAAAACAGCTCGAAATTCAAATTCGAAATTTGAATTCAGACCCCAGGGCAGGCTGGGCGGGAAATTTCCCGCCTAGGACCAGGTCGATCTGGGGGTCGACACTATGGTCGACCTCCTAGGGACCAGGTCGACACTATGGTCGATCCTATGGTCGACCTGGTGCCAAAACCTGGTTTTCAGCCTGTGTTCATTCAGATGTTTCTGGTCTCGTTTTCAGTCTAGATTCGTCCTCCTAAACCTATATAAACAGTCAGCTAGCCTCATTTTCTCTACACAATTTCATTCTGTCTATACTCTGCCTCTGTTCTAATTAAAAATAAAAATGGCGTCGCTACTCTGTTGGAATCAAAACTTGAACTGATGCATCTTCTTCCAACCTGAATAGGATTAAAAGATAAATCAAATCTCAAATCAAAGTTTAGAGCTACAACAACAATTAAAGAGGAGTAATTTAGCATTTCTGCATCAACAACAGTTTATTATCTTTTCTTAAAACCACGAAAGGCAAGTACAGTTATTTTCCGATATAAACTTTAATTATAATTGTGACATGATTGTAAATCTGAGTTTGAGGTTGTGTACGTTCTGTTCTGATATATTTTATTTTGTATCTCTTTCTTCTTTCTGTTCTATAGCCAGGCTACCACGAGCCTGCGCCACATCTCATAAGAGATGAATGCACAAATGCTAAACTTTGGGACAAATAATGAATGATGGCATAATTGGACATGGCTAATCTGTGACTGATGTTGTAAACTAGATTTAGATCTATGCATATTCTGTGAATTGGAAGAAGAGGAACCATTGTATGTTAACATGTGACTTGAGACTTTCGACATAACGCATATTTTGAATTAAGATCTGTTATAATTTAAAGTTCTAGATTGTTGGGTATATTTTTATATAATGATTCATGACTAGAGATAAAAAGAGAATATGACTTAGGTGTGAAGATCTATATTAAGATTTGATAACTGTTAAATGTGAATGACACCTAAGTGGGAGATTTTTGAATATATGACATGCATTGAAATCAATGGCTATATTTGCTATAATTTATATGTGAATCTTTTGTACTAGGCAAGTTTAACTAAAATTGGGACATGTGTTATATGGTAAATTATGACCATAATCTGTGCTATGTAAATTCAATGCAAATGTGGGGTATTTGATCATATTGTGAATCATGACAATTATTTAGGCATGCAAGCGTAGGCCAAATTTATAATTAGGCAAGATATGTCAACGAAACTTTAAGGAATGATTAAATCTGTTATATTGCCTAATATGCTAGTTCTGTTATATTGCCTAAACTGCTAATTAGATTGAATTGCCTAATCTGCTAATTATGTTAAATCGCCTTATCTGCTAAATCGCCTAATCTGCAAGATCCGTTCTCCGTTTAATCTGTTGAATTGCGTAATCTGTTGGAACTGAAATGCTGAAATTTGAAGTATGTAAATCTGTAGGCTCGATTTAAAATTGAGCAAAACTTGTTAATAGAACCTCGAATAATCTGCTATAACTTGTACAGAAGTTAATTTGTTAAATTAGCATAATTAGTCTGATATTAGCATAGTCTGTGAATGAATGCATTGGTTAAACATGAAGCATGGCTAACTCGTGGTTAGAATGAGTTTGCGGCGTAATCCTGCTCGGAATCGCCCAGCACATCCAGTAGCCACAAACAATAGGTTCTAATGTGAGAAGTTAGTCATAACGTGCTTGAAACCCGAGGTTAGATTCAATTTGCGGCAGAAACCTGCCCGGAACCAACCGGCCTAACCAGTGGCCGCAAACAGTAAGTCTAATGTGAGAGGTCTACGCATTAATTTTTAATTAATACAAATCTAAGATAAATATGATGTCTAAAACGTGTTGGGTGGATAAGGTTAAACCAATTGGACTAATGAATTTAATAAACCCGTTTCGTGAATTTGTAGGCCCAATTACAAAGTTAGACAAATCTGTAAATCTGTTAAATCCGTATATCTGATCCGTTAGTCTGAAAACTTGTCTGATCTGTGAACTAGTTGATCTGATCTCTGTATGTCTGAACTTGTAAACAAGTTAATCTGAAATCTATTAGTCTGGGGACACAAGGTTAGGAGGGAAATTACTTGTGTCATCTGTTGTTTGGGACCCATATTAGTCAGTAACCCTTTCTGGTATCAAAACTTTGACCCAACTGTAGTTGGGGTCCGGGCACGCTTACTGAACTAATTATATGCGGTTCATTCTGATAATGGCGAGGGGTGTTGATGGTGCGTTCCAACTGGGTCATGTGCGTGCTTGGATTCCGGTCTACCTCTGAGGATGTAAGACGCCGTGACATCTGTAAATAGGTCTGTGTCATACAAAGGTTGCCACTTTAGGGAATGATACTCCCTTCTGTGTGGCTGGCAAAGGGTATTTATGTATTAGGGAGCCGATCGCGTGGGGTAGGTCTTAGGGTTCACTTAGCTCTGTCTGTTTCTGTGGGGTACCTCTGTTTTTGTTGGGTGGTAACACCCGTCTGTTTCTGCGTGGTACCGTCTACTGGGGTGGTAAAGGCCCATTTACTAGTGTACACCTAATTCTACATTCTGTTTCCATAGGGATTAATCTGTTTCTGTTTCTGTACCTTCTGTTCGGGTGGTAAAGGCCCATTATTAGCATTCTGTTTCTGTACCTTCTGCTGGGGAGGTAAAGGCCTATTACTAGCATTCTCTTCTGTGGAAATTATTCTGCCCCCATTTTTGTTTAGTTTAGACATTAGGATAACCCTAATCCTATTATACTAGTGTTAGTGCAGAGAAATGAAATGTAATATTATTCTGTTTCTTCTGTTTAACCTAAGTATATCTGCTGCTCCTGTTACTGTTATCTCTTATCCAGCTTATTTTCATGTCATAATTGTTATTATCTGTTCATATGCTGAAAGTCACTGGACTTGCTAGACTTTGTGTCTGACCTTGCTTATTTTCGCCCCTTTTTCTTCCGTTTCCCCCCAGGTTTTCCAAGGAGGGAATACTTTAGCTTGATCCGGATTTCTTCTGCTTGAAGTGCGTAAAGTATGGCTTAACTTCTTATGGCTTCTTCTGTGGGGATTATGATTTTAAAGTTTTGTACTCTGATGACTTTCTGAACAAGACTGATATTTATGTACTTGAGTTTTTGGTAAAGATGTAACCATACTGATTCCTGTTTTCCGCTGTAATAAAGTTATAATTTCTCAAGTATTGTTTATCTGTCTTGAAATTTTCTATTCTGTTTACTAAAATGCTCCACCAATGTTAAGGCATTCCCTTTGTGAGTGTCCCTAACGGAGGTAGGGTGTTACATTGCCAGTGCATCATATGGCTCCAAGGGAAAGGAGGGAGCTGAGTAAACAAGTAGGGGAGCTACTCGAGAAAGGATTTATCAGCCGAAGCATATCTGAATAGGGTGCTCCAGTAGTATTCGCAACTAAGGCAGATGGTTTGCTTCATTTGTATGTGGACCATAGAGAGTTGAATATGCTCACCAAGAAGAACCGGCACCCACATTTGAGGATAGATGACTTGTTCGACCAGCTTATTGATGCCTCGGTATTTTCTCAGTTAGACCTGGCCACGGGATTTCATCAGTTGAGGATGGCTGAGTAAAGTATAGATAAGACCGCTTTTAGGACTCCAGACGGTTCCTTTGAATGGCTCGTAATGCCTTTTGAGTTAATGAATGCACCCGCCTATTTTGTTGATCTAATGACTAGGGTGTTTCTAAGTAAATTTGTCATGGTCTTTGTTGATGATATCTTGATCTTCTCAAATAGCGAGGAAGAGCATGCTCAACATTTGAGGGAAGTTTTGAAAACTCTCAATGTGCATCAACTTAAGGAAAAATTCTCCAAATGCCATTTTTAGAGAAAGGAGGTGAGATTCCTAGGGCATGTGGTTTCTAAAGAAGGGATAGCAGTTGATCCCGCAAAAGTGTTGTAGTTAAGGACTGGCAGATTCCAAACACTGCAACAGAGTTGAGAAGCTTTTTGGGGTAAGCAGGCTATTATAAGAAGTTCATTAAGGACTTCGCAAAGATATCAGCCCCACACACCAGTCTGACAAAGAAGAATTTGCATTTTCTGGGGATATAGATTGTGATGTTGCTTTCTAACGACTGAAGAGGGCTCTGACAACAGCCCTAATCTTGACCTTGCCCGATGGCAATAAGGTGTTTACATTTTACACCGATGCCTGTGGTACGGGGCTTGGTGCGGTTTCGATGCAAGAAGGAAGGGTAGTATATTATGGAGGAAGACAACTAAGAGTCCATGAGAAGAACTACCCAACCCATGATTTACAGCAGCTGCCATAGTATTTGCGCTTAAGATGTGGCGTCATTATTTGCTTGGAGAGAGATTCGAGTTGTACACTGATCATAAATCTCTCAAATATTTTTTCTCGCAAAAGGATCTTAATTTAAAGCAACAAAGGTGGTTGGAGTTCCTAACTTCTTATGATTTTAAGATTGCTTATACCCCTGGCAAGGGTAATATGGTGGGAGATGCAATGAGTAGGAAGAGGATGGCCTTAAGTCCTCTTTTTATAGAAAGGAAAAGCTTGGAGTTCATATCGACCTTTGATATTAGACCGTCCACCGAGCTTTTGCCTGGTTTATTTGCATCGCTAGAGACACTACCTACTCTTATGGATCAGATAGGAGCTTCACAGCGAGATGATCCACAGATTTCAGACATCTTGGATAGGCTTAGTAAAGGGGAGACTTCTCGTCACCTTAATAGATATTCCATCGACGATAAAGGGTTGGTTGTGATGATATGGAAGGCTTTGTGTTCCTTAAACTGGAAGTTTGCTAAAGGCAGTCCTAGAAAAATCACATCATTCTAAGATGACTATTAATCCAAGTGGTGATAAGATGTATAAGGACATAAAGAGGGTTTTCTTTTGAGCTGGGATGGAAAAAGATTTGGCGGAGTTTGTTCCTCAATGTTTAGTTTGTCAGCAAGTCAAAGCTGAGCAAAAGAAGCCCGATGGTTTGCTCCATCCTTTGGAGATTCCACAATGGAAGTGGGAGAGCAACTCTATGGACTTCATAGATGGTTTGCCCAGATCAAAGAAAGGAAACAACAATATTTGGGTGATAGTAGATAGACTTAGTAAGAGTGCTCATTTTATTCAAATTAAGAGTAAGAGGACGGCAGCTTGGTTGGCAGCAGTATATGTTTGGGAGATAGTCTGTCTTCATGGAGTACCTTCCAGCATTGTAAGTAATCATGGCCCCATCTTCACTAGTTGGAGGAGTTTGCAAGTAGCTTTAGGTACACAGTTACGTTTGAGCACCGCTTATCATCCTCAGACCAATGGGCAAACAGAGACGGTGAACTGAGTTCTTCAAGATATTTTGAAACTGTGTATCCTAGACTTCGGAGGGACTTGGGAAGATCATATTCCTTTAGTAGAGTTTGTGTATAACAATAGTTATCAAGCTAACATTAGCATGGCACCATTCGAAGCGTTGTACGGACGACCTTGTCAGTCACCAACTTGTTGGTGGGAATTTATAGAAAGGCTATTGCTTGGCCAGATATGGTTAGAGAAACGTCTCAAAAGATTGATCGTATTAGATAACGAATGAAGACCGCTCAAGATAGGTAGAAAACCTACGCAGACAAGAGAAGGACTGACATATAATTCAAAGTAGGAGGTATGGTTTTCATTAAAATGTCACCCTTGAGGAATGTTGTTCGCTTTGGATCTATAAGGAAGTTGGCATTAGGGTTGTAAACGGATGCAGTCGGATACGAATAGTGTCGTATCCAAATCCGTATCCGAAAATGAAAATCCGTATCCGAATCCGTATCTGATATCCGCGGATATCAGTTAAAAATATCCGTATCCGTATCCGCGGATATTTTCGGATATCCGAAAATATCCGTATCCGCCTTAGCGAATACGGATATCCAAAAATATCCGAAATATCCGTATTCGAAACTTAAAACTGTACATTGGATGTGTATATCCGAAAATATCCGAAAAATATCCGAAAACATCCGAAAAAATATCCGAAAATAAAACAGTAAAAGTTTACAAATACATCACTCACATACGAATTTGGCTCATAAAATATTTTTTTTGAAAATGTGAATACATCTAATTAAAAATTACAAGCAGGACATCAATCAAATAATTTTCTTACAACAAATATTTTAAGACACAAAAGTGTTCAAAATATGAAATACACAACCCTAAGACTAAAATAAAACAAAATATAAACCATAGAAGCACATACACAATTATGTTTTAATTATAACCATACCACAAAATAAAATGAGTACATGATTTAAAATGTTGCATAATACAAAATACAACTTTCCTTTATAATTAAATAGTTGAGTTTAGCTTAGCTATTTTAAGGAAATTTATATATTAATTTAATCTTAAATATAAATTAAAAATTATATAATATATATACTACATACACGTATCAGAAAATCGGACGGATATTTTTCGGATACGGATACCACTATAACCATATCCGTATCCGAAATGATTTTCGGATATCGGATATCCGTATCCGCATCTCGGATAACGGATATTTTTCGTATTTTCGGATACGGATGCGGACGGATATCGGATTTTTCGGGTACCCGTTGACAGCCCTAGTTGGCATCAAGATTCGTAGGGCCATTTCCCATAACAGAAAGGATTGGCGAAATGGCCTATAGAGTAAAGCTGGCAGAGAGACTATCCGGTGATGTTTTCCATGTTTCTCACATGCGGAAGTGCTTGCATGATACACCAGGAGTAGTTGAGCCATGGGTATAGGAAGAAGTAGAGGTGGAACAGGAGGAGAAAGTTAGACGAGGTCCTTCCTGTATTCTTGGATCAGAAGTTAAGAAGCTGCACTATAAAAAAATCAAGTTAGTGAAGGTTCAGTGCGAAGATAACCCAGAGGATGCAACTTGGGAGACCGAAGACAAGATTCATGCTTCGTACCTTTTTATTTTTGAGGGTATGTTTTTAACTCCTTTTCCAAAGCTCTTTATTTATGCATGCTTCTATCATTTAAGTATATCCTATCGATCGAATCTTTGACCTTTAGGTAGGAATCCCATGGATGTAAATATGTGTTTGAGACATGTTATGTTTGATGGATGCAAGTGGATTCAAGTGTTTGCTAATGGTTGCTCGTGGATGCATATACACACAAATTCGGCAATAGATCAGCTCAATCACTTTCATACTGCATATGGATGTGTGTGCATTTTTCTTCTTTTAATGGATGAAATTGAATGTATCATCATATGGATGTTGCATTTGGAAAAATGATTGTGCACACACACATAGAACTTACATGTTACAATAGGATTATTTGCATACATTTTGTTCATGGCACTAACTTACATTGCATTAAGGAACTCGAGTGAATCGGTAGACCGCCTGATATTCGCATTAGTATTGGGACATATACACACACCTTTGCATATGTTCATATAAGCATTAGAAGTCTTTAAGGACAATGGATGCCAGTCACTGATGGATGAGTAGATGGGTGATGGATGGTAGGATATGCATTCTTCTTTACTTGAAGATTTCGTGGATGAAATCCTTTGAGTAGGGGAAAATGTAACACCCCATATTTTAACAACATTAAAAGAAGATAAATTAAATAATAATTAATTTAATACTCATAATTATGGGAAACGGACTACGCCATTGCGTCCGAATCAAAATTCTGGTCAAGATAGACATTTGGTTTGCGTAAAATGGACACCGTATGAAGAAGTTATGAGGGTTTGAAGTTTGTATACGTGCAAGATAATTTTAATGTCCCGGTTTTTGAAACGACTTTGTTTAATAGTAAAACAATGATTATTATAATTAAAGTGGAATTAATTTATATAAATAAACAATGGAATATAAACCAGATAATTATAATAAAATGTGGATTGATAAGCAAACATAAACTTGTTATAAACATAGATGTGAGTATATGTAAGGTATACATGTATCTTAACATTTAATATTAAATAAAATCTTACACTAGAGTTATATACAATTATTTATAGCATAATGTATATAGGAAAATATATTATACATAATATATGTAAATATCACTTTTTATTAGAATTTGATAATTTTAGGAATTAATGTAATCTTTTCAAATCAAGATCCTACACTGGAAAACGTACAATATTAACCTAATGTATGTTAATTGGCATTTAGTGAGTTACTGATTTAGAAACCAGTGAAGAAAATAGTGTAGAAAACATTTAAAAACAATCATTTTGTGATGAGCATCACATGTATGATGAAATGCCAAATTGAAACAACCAGGTATATGGCTCATATAACAACAAAGAGATATTGGCCAAGGTCAAAACCTATTAACAACATGTAGCATTTAGAGTGATCTTAATAGCACAACAATTCCCCAAAAGCATGGCGGTTTAGCTATTTACATAGGATAACACATCTAGTTTTAGCCATCTAGGATTTAAATCAACATAGAAAATCTGTTTTATATATACACAATCCTAGAAATCTTGTATCTCTTGTCGCAGAATAGTGAAACAGCTTCTAGAAGGAAAGGTAAGACAAGAATATAAGTAAATATCTTGTTTAAATAATTAAAACAAATCAACACTGGAAATAGGAAAATCTGAAGCTATGTATTGTCCTAAAACTTGAGGGTATGGGAACTTATAAAACATTAAATGAACCAATATATTTTAATACCAAAGTCTGCATATAAATACAACCCTTAAGACCCTAAGTTGACACACAAAAACAATCATGCTCGAGAAAACAAACACAGCAGAGGATTTCAAGCAGTTTCTAGAAAACAGAGAAGGAAAGCTAAAACATAGTGAGTAAACTAACTTCTGTTTTGATCTTAAATTCTTTTTTTAAGATGAATTGAAGTTGTATAAGTAAGTATCTGATTAAATGTTAAGTTTCAATGTCATGATATTTATCTAAACAATTTCCTGATAATTGACAATGATCAAGAACACCTGAAAACAAATACTGCTCTGTAAAACCAGTCACCACCATGATATTGAAAAATCAATAACCAAGATTCAAGCAAATACAAATATGGATTTCTTCCTGAAAAATAACCACTTAGACCCTTAGGTTACAGTAAAAATAGTTTTAGGATTTTTATATTGATATGACCAAAGAAAAACATGTTTACCTGTAACATAAGGTTACACATGAATTTTCGATCATTGCGGAATCATGATTCAGGCATACAAATACGATCTAGGGAGGAAATCATGAATTTTAGTGTAGTTATCACGAATTTTAGGGTTATGGATGATGGGATATAGCGAGATGAACCGAAATGGTCCTTGAGGCTTTTTTCGACGATCCCCATAACCGAGTTCGACAACGTAAATATTGCAGAGGAGCAAGGGTCCGTAGATTAAGGGGAAAATGTCAAATATTTTTCCTATTGCGTAAATCAAACGATCGAAGTGGATTTAGGTTTTAAGGAGTAAATTTGGTTTCGAGTTTTTGAGAGTCTCGTACGAAATCTAGACGCGATCGAGTAGGCTATAAATGGTGGTGGAGTTGCGTACGAGGTCAAAGAGGAGGTGGAAGGAGGCATAGAACTTCCGGTGGTCAGAGATGGTGGGAAGTGGTAGTTTTGTGGTGGGTTTGGGTTTATGTTGTTCGATTGTAATGAGGTTGGATGGTGGTTTCGATACAGAGGGATGTTGGCGATGAAGTGACGGGTCAAAGGCAATAAGGGGGAGCGATGTGACTTGCGAGGGTGGTCGGCAGGAGGTGCAAGGCCATGGATCATCTGTGCACGTGCACGTGCACGAGGGGCATGTACATAGAGTACTTTCCTGTGTTTAGTTGCCTAAAGTATGAAGAAAAAAATAACTGAGGGAAGAGATGGATCGAGCACATGGTTTAAATTTGCTTTGTCAAAAATTATGGTTATCTGAGTTGATACAAATGGGAAATGGCAAGGAAGAAGAAAAGAAGGGTGCACCCATTCACTGACAACCAAAGGAAGAGGAAAAATTTTAATAGAAAAAAATAATTAAGAAAAGGAAAGGAAGAAAAATGCTTGCACTAAAGGCAGATGGGCTAGTTGGGCAGGTAATAATCTAGGAGAAAATTAATAATAGGGGAAGGTGGGCTGAATGGGTGGTTGGGCCGAAGTTTTAGAGTAGAGGAGATTATATAACTTAATTGTTGTTGAAAATAAAATGACAATTTATATAAAATAAATGAAATTGGAAAATAAGAGGAACAAGAAGAACTGTTTTGACTTAATGTAGTTTAAACATTTGTTTAAATAGATAGTCTAAACTTCTTTTATCAATAATAATAAACACTATAACTACAATAAATCCATAAGACGTTAAGAAGAAGAAATGGAAGCGAAATGCAAAGTAAACTATATATAATACTTAAAGAAAATTGGTTTATATATTATTGGAATTTATATTATCCCTTTGAATAATTTAAGTAGTAAAAAGAAGGGTTATCCAATCATTCCCAAATTGGTATGACTTAAGTTGTTAGTTGATTAATGCGGAGTGAGACAAAGGTGTTGATTACAAAATAATTATCGTAATTAACAAAATAATATTATCATATTAATTGCCGTGTGCGAAGCACGTGCCTTCTAGTTAGATACTTAAATGTTGTGTGCGAAGTGGTTATTTATAAATATATAGTCATAGTTACATACCTAGATTATAAACAATACAAAATGATTAAATTCTGTTTAATCAAATTCTGTTTTAAGGATATATAGTCTATTTAAATATATATATATATATATGAAATGCAATCGTAAATCAAAGGCATTGGAGTACAAAAGCCAAGCAGTAGAAAATATGGAACTCATCTCCAAACTCGATCAACTTAAGTGGGTTCCGTTTATTTAAAAACAAGAAATATTTTGAGATAATATATTGAAATCAGTTCCTTAAGTATCGACTAGCCGTAAAAGTCATTATGCTAATCATTTCGAAGAGTCCGGAATTAATATTCCACTTTGATTTGATTTATACGTCACAGGTCATAGATTGTTGAAGATTTATTGAAGATAGAGAAACACAAAGGCTATTCGGTTTGTCCAGTCCCAGGACGACTTGTATGGATGGATGTCTGACAGAGTACTTCCAAAAGTGTCGTGTACATTGATTTCCTCAAACGTATTTCTGTGGTGGCGAGAAGATACCTTCTCTTAAACTCAACGTAACAGCCCAATTATTTTTGTGGAAATCAAATTAGTCATCTCTGGAGGATTTGACAATGTGACATTCAAAGTGAACGGGTTACAGATATACTATAAGAAAACATAGCCTCAAAGCCTCATCAACCAGGAAAGACAGAAGTTGGGCTAGGTAGCATGGCTTGTTGGGTCATTCCCAAGTAGGGTGCGTTGTCACCAATCTAGAGAATATTCGTATTTATTACTTCTTTTCATTTCTGTATTTCCCGGGAAAAACGGTAGCTGTGCAGCTGTAATGGGTGGCAATATATTCACTACAATCAAGCTAAATGAGTGGGCGGTCATGTGTGGCCGGGTTGCAAGACATTCTTGTTGAACCCCAGTATATCCCCTCTAGAGTACACTGATCGGCAGGTGCTCCCATACCTTGTCAGTTGGAATCCAATCTCCAAAAAGAACCCACGGTTTTTGATTATATTATATATATGTGGAGCGTAAGATGCAAGCGTTCCGCTAGATGGTTATTTATTTGATACAAACTATTATAATATCAGATGGATTTGATATTAAATATGTTTTGGGTTATAGTAAGATAAAAACCGTCCATGTTTTTGTGTGGGCTGGTCTTACTATTATCTTTTCTTTCAAAACGTTTTTGAAAAGTTAAACCAAATGTGTTGTATCTCATGAGGGAAAAAACAGTTCCGTTTTCACGGCGTGGTCTTATGAGATATACTGCGCTAATCAAGCTGTGCTTTAATTTGTTTACTCACACCAGTCCCTCGACTAACCCAAAGTTTATTTTCTGTGTTTTCCTAAACTCTTGGGTACTCATAACACTTGTTATGGGTAGACAAGTGATCCAGGTGACTGATGGAATCCTTTTGAAGTGTCATGGTGTAAGAGTTCAAGACCCAATCTAGCAGTTATAGCTATCTCTATGTATCTAGTTGAGTATCTGTATTAAACTAGTAATCATGTATGATGATGTATTATGATGATGTTGTACTATGATGTATCAAACCCTGTAATGTGATATTATATTTTGTTAAAATTCCGATGTGAGATTCTGATGTGATGTTCTTCTTATTCTTCTATTCTATTAGTTCTTTCTCATCCTCTAACTTCTTTCGCTTAACAGTTAGAGTTCAATACTTGGTTTTCGACAAGTAATGCAGAATTTCGTGTTATTGTCGAAAATTCGAGCATAGAAATTTTTCCTGGCCGTTACAATAATTATATATATATAGGGTCCAAGAATTCAAAATTAGTTTCTGAAAGTTCAAATTTCCAGAATTTGGGGTGAGCGGGAAAATTCCCGCTTAAGGGAGTCGACCCATTATGTGGGGTGTCGACACCAGGGTCGACCCCCTAGGGCTGACGTGAATAAGTTGGTTTGGAGGCTGACCGCTATAAATACAGGCTCATTTTTCTTGTTTTCTTCACTGAAAATCAATCAGGGCCTAAGTGATGTTGGTGCCTGGACTGAACCAAAGCTCTTTCTTCTTATGCAATCAAATCTAGAGATTCAAGCATAGATTTGTGATTCGTCAACTATTTTATTCTCCTTCTATTGTTCTAGATCCAAGCACTATGAGTTTCAGTTGCCTTTATATTTAAATAAATAAAAGTAAATATGATATGACTGTAAATTTGGATCTATGCCTGTGACTGAATCATATCAGATCTATTGTAATTTGTGAATCCATGATATTGTAATTTGGATTTATGCCTGTGACTGAACCATATCAGAACTATTGTATTTTGCGAATCTATGGCATTTTGAATTGATTGTAACTTGGATCTTAACCCTTATTATGTCATATCTACTTTTAATTATGGATCAAATTTGTTATTTGGATCATCTTATAATTATCATGTTGTGGTCAATTTAGATCTGACATTAGTTGGACATCTAAATTCTTATTTATATCTAATCATGCCTATTATGACATCCCTACTATGTTAGAACCTGTTTTATTATCACAAGTTCACTGATCTGTTCTTATATGTCCATCCTATCGTTATGCCATCATATGTTTATATCGGTTTGTTAGAATAAACATCTATGTCATCTTCCCTTCACCCTTTCCCTTTTTATTTTATATAGCCAGGCTATTTTCGAGCCTAGGCATGCTGCTAAATTATGCGATTACGTTAGTTTGGGAACGAGGGAAAGAACATTGAAATTGGGCATATCTTGTGAAATGGGGAATTTGGGCATAGTTGGTAAAAAGGTGAAAATTGGTATAATTTGAATAATGTATATGTATATGAATTTGGACATATAATTTACTATGAACATAATTAGGGGAAAAGGGGCATGAAACATATAACCTATAGCGACATAGGAAAAATTGGCTAATAATGAAATGCTTAGGATTATAGTAATTAGAAACTGTAATTGCGCGTAGACACGAGGTTAGATTGCACTTGTGGTGGAAGTCTGCCCAGACACGCCTGGCATATCCAGCGACCACAAATGGTGAATCTAATGTGGTAGGTCTAGGTGCACAAATACGAGACATGCTAAGACACGAGTTTAAGCCCATTTTGTGGAATAAGTCTGCCCGGACCAGCCCGGCATATCCAACATCCACAAATAGTAGGCTTAATGTGGGAGGTCTAGCATGTCATAACCATAAATGAAAATATGGTAATAAACCCTGAATGCTTAAACTAGTTGAATCCATAGGGATTGTATGAATATAAACTTAAGTTGGGGGTTAAGTAAAACTTGGTTGAACAATGGGTGGGTTAAGTAAATCTGAAGGGGTGGGTAATATTTACATATAGGCCTACAAATTTAACACGATAAGGTTATATAATTAAAGACATCTAGTGGTATATATAACTGGTGGAAAGAGTTATGTAATTAAAGACACCTTTTTAGGGTAAGCATAACTTGTAGAAATGATAGGGTTGTGTTATTAAAGAAACCTGGAGGTATACATACTAATGGAAATCATAGTAGGGTACAAGACAAGGGGAGAGCTTGTATCATATTGTGTGGGACCCATTTCGGTCAGTAACTCTTAATAGGTATCAAACGAGTACTCCAAACTAGGTCGAATGTAACAACCCGTATTTTGATAACGTGTTATAACTATAAATCAAGGAAGAATTAATTTTTAAAATAAGAATCAAGGGCAACGGGTTATGCCATTGCGTTCATCTCGAAATTCTACTTGGAATCGAGTCCGATTTTTCGAAAATCGGAGTCCGTAGGACCAAGTTATGACTTTTCAAAGTTTTCAGAAAATTTCAAGTTCAAAACAGCTCAGAATTCATATTCAAATTTCGAATTCAAGCCACAGAACAGACTGGGCGGGAAATTTCCCGGCCAGGACCAGGTCGACCTGGGGGTCGACTATAGAGTCGACCTGCCCAGGACCAGGTCGACTATAGAGTCGACTGGGGGTCGACCTGGTGACAGAACCCATTTTTAAGTCTGAGTTCGCTTTGATGTTTCTGGCCTCGTTTCTGTCTACATTCGTTGACCTGACCCTATATAAACAGCCCCTAACACTAGTCTCTCTACACAAAATTCTCTCTGACCTTATGCTGCTTCAATTCTGGTTGAAAAGCTAGAGAAATGGACTACTTCTTCTACGTCGAAACTACATTAAGAGAATTGCTGATTTGGGGATTTCTGTTAAGACTTGACTAAGCATATAAAGATTCAACATCGACTTTCTTTTTCTAGTTCTCGAACCATGATCTGTAAGCCCCAGTTACTTTTAGATTTAAACTGTAAACGTAATATGAATATGTTGTAAATTGAAATTGGACCTATGTATGATGACTGTTTTACATTCATTCTTGTTCATCTTGGATCTTGACTTTTGGGTATATTACTGTGACATTGATTTGGGGCCAATTCATGTTGTAAATCAAAAAGAAAAACCCCTCATGTTATCATGCCTGCAATGTTGAATCTGCTATTAGTCACAATTTTATGTCTATCACCTTATGTCAACTGTTATCTTGACTAGTACCTTATTTTGCTAGATTTGGAATCTTTATGTTTGAGGCCGATATTCCATATGCCAGTAAGGTTATAATTATTTATCTCAAGTTATACCATGCTATGCTAGTAATCACTTTTGCCACCTTATACCCATCCCTTTTTATGTTATTCCCAAATTAGATTTATTTGTATCGATTCGAGTTTACGTACGATGGGAATACGATTTGGGTAGATTAGGTAAAACATGAATTGGCTTTGAACTTGAATATGAACGTTATTACAACTTGAACCTGTATATGGACAAGAACTTGACATGAAATTTACATGAAACCTGACATGAAACTCGACATGAATTTTGACATGAAAACTTGAATATGGACATGACACTTAGATAAACTTGAAAATGGCCAACTCGAGGTTGGGTTGAGTTTGCAGTGTAAATCTGCCCGAAACCGCCCGACGAATCCAGTAACTGCAAACAATAGGATCCAATGTGGGTAGTTGGTCATATCGCATGTAAAACCCAGGTTGGACTATGTTGTGGTGTAAATCTGCCCGAAACCGCCCGGCAAATCCAGTGACCACAATAGTTAGTCTAATGTGAGAGGTTGGGGTGCATTAATGAATTAATGCCACATGATAGGGTTAAGTCAAGAACCACTTGAATATACTTAACCAATTTGACACGATGATTTGATAGGGTTAAGTCATGAACCGCTTGAACACACATAACCAACTTGATACATGATTTGGATAGGGTTAAGTCACGAATTTGAATGACAACACTTAACCCATTAGAAACCTTAGTTACGCGGTCCTTTTCAGCAGTAACCCACTTAGATGTAAAACAATACCCTAGGACTAGGCAGGGTTAGGCACGATTACTGGGCTGTTTGTAAGCGACCAGAACGACGGCTGAGTAGGTGCGCCATTGTAGGTTCAGGCAGATTATGGTCGTGCACATAGTACGGAGTTGAAAAAGCAGGCATTGGGCACCAGTAGGTTTACACTGTACGTGCTTGATTCGTGTCGGTGGTTGGTACCATAGGGCTTGATACACCCTATGGTGCACCAAGCACAGGTGACTACATTTCAAGATAGGGCCGTATGACACAGACACATGACGAGCTAGAACTTGTAGGGAGCCGATCGATTAGTCGATCGTACCGTAGGATCCCGTAATGGGTCACTTCATGATGTTGGGCCAAGGGATCATTTCATGGTTAATACTTGACATGGGTTAAGATACTAGTACAGTGGGTGCATCGAATCTTGAATATGCGATGCTAGACTTGACTTATCTTGTTATCTTAATTATCATACCAGTCCTGTTATCATCCTTATGTTTAATTCCAGTTTTCACATGTCATGTTACCTTTACTAGTTTTTATACTGAAAGTCACTAGAGCTTACCAGTCTTATGACTGACCCTTTTTCTTTCGCATCTTTTTCTTTCGTTTTCCCCCCAGGTTCTCATGGAGGAAACACTAGCTCTTAGCTTGGATTAGCTTGCTTTCTGTCAGCTCATGTACGGTTTAGTCTTGAGCTATGCTATGGCTGCACTTCTACTATTTATGGGGAATAAATTACTTTTGTTATCTTAAGTTAATGCTTCTTTATCTAGAACTTGATGTAATGGAATAATATGTACCTTGGATATATAAGGTTTTGACTCTTTTCTTGAAAGTAATAAAAATTGGGTTTTTAATTTCTACCGCTGCTTTATTTATGTTCTGCCTTGTGATATCTCTGTGTATGTTTACCTAGATAATACTCCACCAAAACTAGTGCATTACCTTTGTGAGTGACCCTAGCGGAGGTGGGGTGTTTACATTTGGTATTAGAGCAGAAGGTTACCAGGCTGGGCAAAAGTTTTAAAAACCTTCTGAAACTATTTTCAAAACCATTTATAAAGAAGCATTTTTCAAGAAAAGTTTTATGTTTAAAAAGGCTATTCCCCAAAAGCCATTAGCACTTTCCATTGTTTCCTCGTTTGAATCTTTTTCTTTTCGTTTTTCAGCATGTCTGATCTTAACCTTCCTGAGGGAGTACCTGTACCTGGATGGTTCCGAAGGTACTTAGAAGCCAAGGCCAACGGCGCAGGCCTGGCAGACATCCCTCCTCCTCCTCCAGTGGCGGCGGTTCGTCCTCCTCCTGGTACCAACTTTGCCAAAATATGCAAAGACTTTAAAGCAATGGGCGGCAAGAACTTCGTTGGAACTGAAACCTTTGTTGAGGCACGAAACCGGCTGAAGGAGACAGAAGACTTGTTTATTATCTTTGATGTGGAGACCATAGGAAAGTTCAGTTGGCAGCATGGTTGTTGAAAGAGGAAGCTGCATTTTGGTGGGAAGTCACCAACGCTACCAGGCCAGTTGAGACTTGGGCAGACTTTAGAGAGAGATTTGGGCTTAAATTCTTACCTTCAACAGAAGAGAACCTTCAGATGGAGAGGTTCCTAGCACTCAAGCAAGGGGACATGTCTGTTAGGGAGTACGTGAATAGGTTTAATCAGCTTGCTCGGTTCGGTTTGGACTTGGTTAACATGGCCCAGAAAAAGGCTATACGCTTTGCTCGAGAATTAAACGAGCCACTACACAGTTTGGCCATAACTCATATACCCATGGGGGCGACCTTTGAAAGCTTGGTGGATATGGTTCTACTTCATGAGGAAGACAAGAATAGCAAGAAGGAGGTTAAGCCTAATGAGACTTAGAATAAGAATTTTGACTTCAAGAAGGGAAGCAACAAGAATAACAAGAATAACAAGAGCAACAACAATAATAACAAGGCACGTGAGACAAGGAAGTGTAACTTTTGTGGTATTACGGGATATCTAGCTAAAGACTGTAGAAAGAAGAAGAGAAAGTTGAAGGAATGCTTTCATTGTTGAGATACTGGACACATCAGCAAGGATTGCCCTAAGAAACAAGGACAGGGGCAAGAGCAGACCCAGCGAGCAGGACCTTCTGGAGGGAAGTTGCATGCTCTCAACACCACTCCAACTCTTGACCGAGGTAGTAATATTTCTGTAGAAAGCCTTGTTTACATTTCTGACTTTCCTGTTTGAACCTTATTTGACTCTGGCGCATCGCATACTTTTATTTCTTCTGATATTGTTGAAAACCTGCACCTAAGTACTAGTTTGGTTGAGGATCCCGTTATAGTTTCAAATCCAATTGTGGGCTCCGCCCATTTATCTATGATGTGTGTGGATTTGAGGATCTCTATGTTAAGCGTAGAATTCACGTGTAATGCTTATGTTATCAGATTTATGGGATACGGTTTGATCCTAGGTATGGATTGGCTGTCCGATTATGGAGCCATCCTTGATTGTGAACGAAGGGTAGTGAGGCTCATGACTCGCCTTGGTAATACCCTTGAAATTTTTTGTAACCCTAAGGGCCCGGTCATGTTGTGTTATCTTGAATCTCTTGACTCGTCCGTTGATAATTTGCAATCTATAAGAGTGGTCCGAGAATATCCAGATGTCTTTGATGAGGTGAGGGGGTTACCTCCTAAACGCGAGATAGACTTCCGAATTTATCTTGTTGATAATGCCAAGCCAGTTTCATTGCCCGTTAGGCACATGGCCCCGCGAGAAAGAAGAGAGCTCAGTAAACAAGTTAAGGAGTTGCTTGACAAAAATTTCATAAGACGAAGCATGTCTGAATGTGGTGCTCCGGTGGTATTCGCTACTAAGGCGGATGGTTCGCTTCATTTATGCGTAGATTATCGTGAGTTAAACAAGCAAACTAAGAAAAATAGGCACCCACTACCAAGAATTGACGATTTGTTTGACCAGCTTGTGGGAGCATCTGTTTTCTCTCAACTCGATCTAGCCACAAGATTTCATCAGCTTAGAGTGGCTGAGGATAGCATTGACAAAACTGCGTTTAGGACTCCAGACGAGTTCTTCAAATGGCTCGTCATGCCGTTTGGGTTAATGAATGCATGCGCGTATTTTGTAGATTTGTTGACTGGGGTGTTTCGGGAGTTCCTTAACAAGTTTGTAGTGGTTTTCGTAGACAATATTCTGATCTTCTCAAAAGATGAAGAAGAGCATGCTAAACATCTCAAGGAAGTCATGGATACGCTTAGAGCACACCAGTTAAAGGCTAAGTTCTTCAAATGCCATTTTTGGAGGAAAGAAGTTTGGTTTCTTGGACATGTAGGTTCTAAGCAAGGCATAGCCGTGGACCCCGCAAAGGTAGTTGTGGTACAAGACTGGAAATTTCCTAAGAATGCAACGGAGGTGAGAAGCTTTCTCGGTTTGGCAGGCTACTATAGGAAGTTCATTAAAGACTTCGCTAAGATTTCATCCCCTCTTACTAGGTTAACGAAGAAACATCTAGCGTTTGCATGGGACATAGAATGTGAGATTGCTTTTCAGAGACTTAAGAGAGCACTCACCACAGCTCCAGTTTTGGCATTACCCGATGGAGGTAAGATGTTTACCGTGTACACAGATGCATGTGGCAAGGGATTAGGCGCAGTCCTAATGCAAGAAGGGAAAGTTATATGCTATGAGGGTAGAAAACTTAAATTTCATGAAAAGAACTATCCCACACATGACTTGGAGTTGGCGGCGATCGTTTTTGCACTTAAATCTTGGCGCCATTATCTTCTTGGGGAGAGCTTCGAGCTGTATACCGACCACAAATCGCTTAAGTACCTCTTCTCATAGAAAGATTTGAATCTGAGACAACAACGATGGATGGAATTCTTGGCATCATATGACTTTGATATAGCTTATACCCCTGGCAAGGTTAATGTGGTGGCGGATGCGCTAAGTAGGAAAAGGTTGACCTTGAGCCCCTTGTTTGTTGAAAGGAAAAGCCTTGAGTTTATAGCAACCTTTGATTTTACACCTGTTGTTGAGTCATTGGTTGCTACGTTAGCATCTCTTGAGTTAAGACCTACACTTCTAGATCAGGTAGGGACTTCACAGAAGGAAGACCCACAGATAGTCGAAATCATGGACAAGTTGATTAGTGGTGAGACGTCAAGTCACCTTGGTAGGCATGCCATAGATGACAAGGGATGGCTAAGGCATGATGGAAGGCTATGTGTCCCACAAGTGGGAGACTTAGTAAGGAAAGTTCTCGAAGAGGCGCATCACTCTAAGATGACTATACATCCCGGAGGGGATAAGATGTACAGAGATATGAAACACATTTTCTTTTGGACTGGAATGAAAAAGGACGTGGCAAAGTTCGTTTCAAAGTGCATGGTGTGCCAATAAGTAAAGGCCTAGTCGAAGAAACCCGGTTGGCTATTACATCCTTTGGAGGTTCCGCAATGGAAATGGGAGAGTATCTCGATGGATTTCGTGGATGGACTGCCTAGGTCAAGGAAGGGAAATACTAGCATATGGGTCATAGTTGATAGACTCACGAAAAGTGCTCACTTCATTCCAGTGAGAAGCAAGAGGACCGCATCATGGCTAGCGTCTATTTACCTTCGAGAGATAGTACGGTTGCACGGGGTTCCTTCTAGTATAGTTAATGATCGTGACCCGATTTTCACTAGCCAGTTTTGGAATAGTCTGCAAGAAGCAATGGGTACACGACTGAGCTTAAGCACGGCCTATCACCCATAGACGGATGGACAAACCGAAAGGGTAAATTGGGTACTAGAGGATCTTTTGAGATTATGCATTCTTGACTTTGGTCGTACTTGGGAAGACCATCTTCCTCTTGTGGAGTTTGCATATAATAATAGTTACCAAGCTAGCATTGGAATGGCACCGTTCGAAGCCCTGTATGGAAGACCGTGCAAGTCACCAACTTGTTGGTGGGAAACGATAGATAGGCTTATACTTGGGCCCGACATGATAAGGGACACTACTGAGAAGGTTGAGTTGATAAGAAGACGGATGAAAACGGCCCAAGATAGACAAAAATCTTATGCGGACAATAGAAGGACAGACCTAGAGTTCGAAGTTGGAGATATGGTCTTTATAAAAGTTTCTCCTTTACGCAATGTAGTTCGTTTTGGAGCAGTTGGAAAGCTAGCACCAGGGTTCGTAGGACCGTTCCCTATCACTGAGAGGGTTGGGCGGATGGCCTATAAGGTAGAATTACCAGAGAGGCTGGCCGGAGTACACAATGTCTTTCATGTCTCGCATCTCCAAAAGTGCTTACATGAATAAGCCAAAGTGGATGAGCCAAGTATCCTTGAAGCCGTAGAAGTGGAAAAAGAAGCAACATTGAGGCGAGTTCCGATTCGTATCTTAGGAACGGAGATCAAGGAGCTAAGGAATCGAGAAGTCAAGCTAGTTAAAGTTCAGTGGAGTGAAGCCCAAGAAGACGCAACTTGGGAAACCGAAGTGAAGATACACGCGCTTTACCTATTTCTTTTTGAGGGTACATTCTAGATCTCTTTTTCCTATAAACTTGAAAACCTTTTCGTATCATGCTTTTACTACCTACGTTTGTCTTGTTATCTTCATCTTATCTTGAGAACCTTAGGTAGAACCATATGGATGTAAACATGATATGGTTGATGTTTGCAAATGGTTGCAAGTGTTTGCAAGTGATTGCTAGTGGATGCAAGACACACATTAGGCACTAGATCGGTCCAGTCACATTTTCATGTTGCATATGCATGAGTGCTTATACTTGTACATGGATGGAACTTGTTATGCTATCACTTGGACGTTGCATATGAACGAATGTTTGTGCACTCATGTAGAGATTATAAAGTATGTTAAGAATTTTTGCATGCATGTTGGATTCATTACACTAACATATTTTGCATTAAGGAGGTCTACTGAATCAGTAACCGCCTGATCATTTGCATTAGATAAGTACGTATACACACACTTTCTGCATATGTTCATACAGCACTAAAAACCTTTTTAGGACAATGGTTGCTTGTGGATGATGTTTTGAGTAGATGGATGATGGATGGTAGGACACATCCTCCCTAACTTAGAGATTTCGGGGACGAAATCCTTTAAGGAGCGGAGAATATAACAATCTGTATTTTGATAATGTGCTATAACTATAAATCAAGGCAGAATTAATTTTTAAAATAAGAATCAAGTGCAATGGGTTATGCCATTGCGTTCGTCTCGAAATTCTGTTTGGAAACGAGTCCAAGTTTTCGAAAATCGGAGTCCGTATGACCAAGTTATGACCTTTCAAAGTTTTCAGAAAATTTCAAGTTCAAAACAGCTCAGAATTCGAATTTCGAATTCAAACCACAGAACAGACTGGGCGGGAAATTTCTCGCCCAGGACCAGGTCGACCTGGGGGTCGACTATAGAGTCGACCTGCCCAGGACCAGGTCGACCATAGAGTCGACCTGGGGGTCGACCTGGTGACAGAACCCATTTTTGAGTCTGAGTTCGCTTTGATGTTTCTGGCCTCATTTCTATCTACATTCGTTGACCTGACCCTATATAAACAGCCCCTAACATTAGTCTCTCTACACAAAATTCTCTCTGACCTTATGCTGCTCTAATTCTAGTTGAAAAGTTAGTGAAAGGGACTACTTCTTCTTTGTTGAAACTAGGTTAAGAGAATTGCTGATTTGGAGATTTCTGTTAAGACTTGACTAAGCATATAAAGATTCAACATCGACTTTCTTTTTCTAATTCTCGAACCATGATCTGTAAGCCCCAGTTACTTTTAGATATAAACTGTAAACATAATATGAATATGTTGTAAATTGAAATTGGACCTGTGTATGATGACTGTTTTACATTCATTCTTGTTCATCTTGGATCTTGACTTTTGGGTATATTACTATAACATTGATTTGGGGCATATTAATGTTGTAAATCAAAAAGAAAACCCCCTCATGTTATCATGCCTGCAATGTTGAATCTGCTATTAGTCACAAGTTTATGTCTATCACCTTATGTCAACTGTTATCTTGACTAGTACCTTATTTTGCTAGATTTGGAATCTTTATGTTTGAGGCCGATATTCCATATGCCAGTAATGTTATAATCATTTATCTCAAGTTATACCATGCTATGCTAGTAATCACTTTTGCCACCTTATACCCGTCCCTTTTTATGTTATTCCCAAATTAGATTTATTTGTATCGATTCGAGTTTACGTACGATGGGAATACGATTTGGGTAGATTAGGTAAAACATGAATTGGCTTTGAACTTGAATATGAACATTATTACAACTTGAATCTGTATATGGACAAGAACTTGACATGAAATTCACATGAAACCTGACATGAAACTCGACATGAATTTTGACATGAAAACTTAAACATGGACATGACACTTAGATAAACTTGAAAATGACCAACTCGAGGTTGGGTTGAGTTTGCAGTGTAAATCTGCCCGGAACCGCCCGGCGAATCCAGTAACTGCAAACAATAGGATCCAATGTGGGTAGTTGGTCATATCGCATGTAAAACCCAGGTTAGACTATGTTGTGGTATAAATCTACCCGAAACCGCCCGGCAAATCCAGTGACCACAATAGTTAGTCTAATGTGAGAGGTTGGGGTGCATTAATGAATTAATGCCACATGATAGGGTTAAGTCATGAACCACTTGAATATACTTAACCAATTTGACATGATGATTTGATAGGGTTAAGTCATGAACCGCTTGAACACACTTAACCAACTTGATACATGATTTGGATAGGGTTAAGTCACGAATTTGAATGACAACACTTAACCCATTAGAAACTCTAGTTACGCGGTCCTTTTCAGCAGTAACCCACTTAGATGTAAAACGATACCCTGGGACTAGGCAGGGTGGGGCACGATTACTGGGCTGATTGTAAGCGACCAGAACGACGGCTGAGTAGGTGCGCCATTGTAGGTTCAGGCGGACTATGGTCGTGCACATAGTCCGGAGTTGAAAAAGCAGGCATTGGGCACCAGTAGGTTTACACTGTGCGTGCTTGATTCGTGTCGGTGGTTGGCACCATAGGTCTTGATACACCCTATGGTGGACCTAGCATAGGTGACTACATTTCAGGATAGGGCCGTATGACACAGACACATGACGAGCTAGAACTTGTAGGGAGCCGATCGATTAGTAGATCGTACCGTAGGACCCCGTAATGGGTCACTTCATGATGTTGGGCCAAGGGATCATTTCGTGGTTAATAATTGACATGGGTTAAGATACTAGTACAGTGGGTGTAGAGAATCTTGAATATGCGATGCTAGACTTGACTTATCTTGTTATCTTAATTATCATACCAATCCTGTTATCATCTTTATGTTTAATTCCAGTTTTCACATGTCATGTTACCTTTACTAGTTTTTATACTGAAAGTCACTAGGGCTTACCAGTCTTATGACTGACCCTTTTTCTTTCGCTTCTTTTTCTTTCGTTTCACCCCCCCAAGGTTCTTAGGAAGGAAACACTAGCACTTAGCTTGGATTAGCTTGCTTTCTGTCAGCTCATGTACGGTTTGGTCTTGAGCTATGATATGGCTGCACTTCTGCTATTTATGGGGAATAATTTACTTTTGTTATCTTAAGTTAAGGCTTCTTTATCTAGAACTTGATGTAATGGAATAATTTGTACCTTGGATATATGAGGTTTTGACTCTTTTCTTGAAAGTAATAAAATTGGGTTTTTAATTTCTACCACTTCTTTATTTATGTATAGCCTTGTGATATCTCTGTGTATGTTTACCTAGATAATACTCCACCAAAACTAGTGCATTCCCTTTGTGAGTCACCCTAGCGGAGGAGGGGTGTTACATCGAAGTTGGGGCACGCTTACTGGGCTGAATGTAAGAGATGCAAACGAGGAGGACGGTGTTGGTGGTGCAAACCGACTAGGGATATGTGCGTGCATGGGCCGAGTTGAGGTGGCTAAGACGACCGTGACACCTGTAGGTATGGTTTTGCATATCAACGAAGGGATGCAACTATAGGACGTGATGCATCCTATGCTGGGGCCGACACAGAGTATCTACGCGGAGTAGGGAGTCGATCGATTAGGGTAGCAGTTAGGATACATCTGGTCATATTCCTAAGTCTACCATCTTATAGTTGTTGGGATCATCCCATTCTGGTTATACTAGTATTAGTGCAGAGTAATCTTCAGAGAAGTATACACTCTTTCATGTTTACCTGGTCATACCTACCTTATATGTTGTTATCTCTCTCTTATCCACTTTATATGCCTCTCATGCTACTTTTACTTATTTACTTGTTAAAAGTAACTGGACTCACCAGACTTTATGTCTGACCCTTTTTGTTTCCCCTTCTTTCTTCCCTTTCCCCTCAGGTTCTCAGGGTGGGAATACTCAGGCATGACCGTGATTCTTCTTTCATTTTGCTGGAGCTGCTTAGATGTATGGTTCAAGCTCCTATTCTTGCTACTATGGCTATATTTTATTTGGGGAATTTTGCTTCTTTTATGTACTCTGATGTTTTAAAGTACAAGACATTAGTTTCAATGATGTTGTGGTTTTTATGTATTTCAGACATATGATGTTTTCAGACCATGTTGCTTTATGTTAAATAAAGTTTTTAATTCCGCTGTCATTTTTATATCTGTTTTATAATATTTATGTTTCTGTTTACCTATAACTCTTCACGAAACTTAATGCATTCCCTTTGTGGGTGACATTAACGGACGTGGGGTGTCACAGTTTTGTTTCTCAAATGATGAAAATAAAGCTGATTGTCGAGATAAGTGAATGAAATCGAATTTATATCAATGAAATGATTTTAAAAATTGATAGAGTTGTTGAATGATTTGGTATAATAAAGACCTGAGCTGCCAATATGCATGACCGTACTATTTTGAGATTGATAGTTAAAACACCAAACTATCAATGATATAATATTGGACCTTTTGACATGTTGTTTCGAAGAGACCAGGATGTGAACTAGACCCAAAGCCACTTCGAATAAACGTTGAGTACGAAACAAATTTGCAGGGGTATGTATGTAGATGGAGTAAAATGCAAGGGTTTTCCTGTTTATATGATAATGCCTTTGGTTTGTACAGACTTAGGACAACTTGTATGGATGAATGACTAATAGAGTATGCCTAATGAATCACATAAGATGATCTTTTCAAGTTATTACATTTGGTGACGGAGGAATTCTTTTCTCTTAGTTTTTATACCGTGATATTTTTAAGAAGATCAACTGGTGATTTGACGGGTTTAACGATGTGGCATTCAAAGTGAATGGTGGCCAGATGTTCTAAGAAGGTAAACGTAGCCTCAAGCCTCATAACCGGGAAATGACAAAAATCGGGCAGGCAGCATGACTAGGTGGGTCATACCCAAGCAGGGTATATTTGTCATTGATCTAGAGAAAATTCATTTTTGTTCTTCTTTCACT
Organism: Allium sativum; assembly: GCA_030737875.1. NCBI lineage: Eukaryota > Viridiplantae > Streptophyta > Magnoliopsida > Asparagales > Amaryllidaceae > Allium > Allium sativum. Next base: position 677,560,693 of record CM060926.1, on the reverse strand, counting down.
TCTATATCTCCTTGGAATGTTCATGTAGGTAACAACCATTGGTGACAATATATTTAATACACTCAAGCTGAGTGAGTGGTCGACCATGTGTGGGCGGGTTGCAAGATGTTCTTGTTGAACCCTAATGTATCCCCTATAGAGTACACGGATCGGAGGGCGGTCCCATACTTTTTCATAGTTGGAATCCAATCTCCAATAAGCGCCCTATGGTTTTTGATTTTAGAGTGAATATGTAGAGCCTTTGATGCAAGCGTTCTGCTATATGGTTATTTATTTGTGATTTGATAGACACTATTATATCATCGGATATTGGTATATCAAAAATATTTTGGGTTATAGTAAGGTAAAAAGTGTCTGTGCTTATGTGTGGAGTAGTCTTGCTATTATACTTTTCTTTCAAAAGGGTTTTCAAAAGTTAAGCAAGTTATTTTTCATATTAATTTTTCACTGAAAGTATTCCAGACTGACCCTGGTGAATATTGCTTTGCTTCAATTGTGCTTGGGTCAGACCGAGTATATTTCTAGGCTACGTTTGCTTGGAACTTTAGAAGAGGAGCTGGAGTCGATACGTATATCTATATTTACTGGTACTAGTTTTCCGCTTTGTGTATTTTTGGGTATGGATGTATACTCTGGTGTTGTAATCATATGTATATAATTTCCTTTTGAATAAAGTATTGTTGTTATATTATATTTTTTCCATTCAGCTGTAAGACTTTGATCTTCTTATTCTTCTATTCTAATATTTATTTCTTTCTTCTCTCACACTCTAATTTCTTTCTATTAACAATATGCTTTTCTATATAATTTGAGTTGACATAGGTTGTTTGATGTTGGCTTAAACTATATGGTAAAAGTGGGTCTTTACATTTGGACTTGGTAGATTAATGGTGTGAAACATGATTAACCATAGGAACCTATGACGAAAATTAACCGTGTATGTATAGTATTCTCCTAAAGGAAAACTAAATGGGAATAACTTAATAATGTATCCCTCTTTATCCTAACAGAGAAGAGCATTAAAGGCTAATAGTGTACAAACTTAATAACCTTCGTGTATAGTCCGCTTCCTTAGGTATTAACTGGCGTAGATCGAGAAGTCCACCTAGGAGTAGGTCTTTCAGTTTATGGGTCTTAAATGGTGTATGTGGGGCCTATCCACACCTGGAACATTAAAAATGTTAGATATGGCTAACTATCATATGGGAAGTAGTAAGACACTAAGGAAACTATCAAATAATGTTAGCTAGATGATAAAGCGAAACACCTTCTCTCATCTTACGTTGGGTATGTGTATGCGTGAATGATGGAAGCCTTAACTAGTAGGGCCCCGTAGCTAGTGCCCTCTAGTTATGTTAGCATTGAATAAACCATCGAGAAATATTAAAAGACCAATAGGTCCGCCTAGGGACTCAAGCGATCGAGAGAATCCACGCTCTCTATCAATGAACAGTGAGGCATTAAATAACTAAGGATGTGCGTGTGAATATATACAAAGAAACTTTGTAATTAGGGGTCCACCCTCGATTAAATGCGTAATTAGATGTGTAAACATTCTATCTCGGTATCATATTTTTTGTATACCACCTTGGGAAGGGTAGTTAGAGCATGCGTAAATATTTACAAGGTTAGACTAGAATCACTAACCATGGTAGGCATACATCTTTGGTTGAACCAAACAGGATACATCTTTGGTTGAACCAAACTGGATACACCTATGTATTATAATCTGTGTTGTACATTTCCTATTGACCAAAATCTTGTTGTTTTGACCCCTTCCTCATTACTACCTCCGAGGTTTTTAGAGAAGGTCGGGTTCTCATAAGTGTTTAAGTTTGGATTTCGGTTCTCGTTCTCTCTCTCGTGCTCGATATTGGCAAAGTGATTTACTTTGAAAAAGGTAGCTACTTGAGTTAATACTAATCTATCCTATTTTGTTTCCGCTGTGAGATATCGCTATCGTACTCTGATTATGCTTATGCTCATTTGTTTGTAGGTACCAGATCCACACGTTCCATGCTTGGATGTGTTCGAGTTTCGAATTTTGTCAAAATTTGGGATTAGAAAAGTGTGGGGTGTTAAAATTTTGTACTATAATATTGTTTTGACTGAGATATTAAGACATGAGGTTTTGTAATAATTTGGTTGACTGGTAATAAATATGCGTTCTGACATAATAAAACAAACTACTTTCTTCTTCCGTTGTAAACTTATTTGTCTATGTCTTATGAAATCTTAGACTCTGTGATGTTTTATATCTGTATACCTACAACACTCTATATTTTTTAACAAAATCCTTATATGGGCGACGTTAAGAAATATGGGTGTTATGTTTGGTATCAGAGCCTAAGGTTAAAAGATCATTAAAACTTTGTTTTAAAAGAAAGTATTTTCAAAAGAAAACATATTTTAGGAAACCAAAAAATTATTTTTTGAAAATAAAAACATCCCTTCTATTCAGTTACAACCTTCCTTTGATTGTTTAAATACCGATTATCCTCGTTATCTATACAACAACCTATAGAAGCTTTTCTATGTATAGGAACCTTGAACCTTTACAGGTTGAAGTTTTGAATAATGGATAAACTCTTTTAGCTCAATGGTTAGGAAAAGTCAAAGTTTGAGAGAAACTTGTTGTTTAACAAAATAGGGCTAATCATGGATGTAACAACATTATTAGCGTTAAAAAAAGGAGAAGATATATTTCCATAGTTTGGTTTGTAGTTAACACAGAAAACGTCATTGCAAGAACGAATAAATTAGTGCAAAATAGGGATTTAACCATATTGTGAACTACTCATCAACTTAGAGATAATAAAAAAGAAATACCATGCAATTATGGATTTCTATAAATTAGATAGTCTTATACTATGGAAATTGATTTTTGTACATTTTTGGTAACCAATCAATTAGGAATGAGAAAAAATTCCTAAAGGATAAACTTAAGTATGAAAAGTAAAATAACATAATAAGTATATTAATGTCAAAAGGATTATAAGGAAGGTGTTGATCAAAAGGATCGAGAAATATAACATAGTAAGATTCGATGAATGAAAGAATATTATCTATCTTTAGTTCTTTCTAGTTCTCACATTTTATTTGGCACTTCATATCTTTACCTTTGATACATTAGTTGAGGTGGTTTCATGGGGCCATAGCCACGTCGAGATGAGATAAGTTATGTAGAGCATTTGTACTGTGGGTCTAATGAAGCCGTCCTTTACATATATGGTAAATTCTCGAGTGTGTGATGATAAACTAGCTGATTGTTTTGCACTTAGGTACTTTCCTTGCCCCAGTAATAGTTTCTGAACCCCGTAGGGAGATCAGCTTGATCATCTATGGTTAGTCGAGGTTGAAACTAGAAATCTTGATTTAGGAGATGTTTGGGGTGTCTTCGGGCATGGGTTGGTTTTGTGTTTAGTTATTTAACCATATAGTTGGTTATCTCATATTTTGGGCGTTAGTAGTTGAGTTTGACTAAGATCCTTATATTCTAAGGTTTTGAGATAGGAAAATTTAAAGGATAGATTATGTAACACCCAGTAATTTTAAAGAACATTATAATAATAAACTAAGAAATACTTAATTAAATGTTGGGAATTAAGTGAAACAGATCATACCAATGCGTTCATCTCAGAATACGCTTATGATAGACTCTGAGTTTGCATAAAACGGACATCGTAGGAGAAAGATATGAAGCTTAGAAGTTTATGTATGTATAGGAGTTATATATATACACACACACATACACAAATCAACCCAGAAATTCAAATTCATGAAGTGAGAAAACCAGGGGGAAAATGAGCCGTTGGGTGTGACAACCCGAATCCTGTCAGACCAAATTTTTTTCAAAATTCCAATCCATTGAAACTCAAGTTGTTGTGCTCTGGTATCTTACAGAAAAGTCAGTGACATAAAACATGTCAGAGCTTAGAAAATATCTCACAGCGGAATGGATAAAATATGATATAATCAAAACATAGCCTTACCGTATTATTAATACTGCCTAACCAGTGTCCAAAGCTATCATGTCTCTGCCACAAATCTAACCTGCGAGCACGTTATGAGGAGGGGGTCAGAACACAAGTTCTGGTGACTAGATTTAAACTATACACTTTGGATAATCCTACATATACTGTTCAATCATATTATCTTATTTATTAGGTTATCATCACTCAAGATTTACATACACGTTGTATCCATTTACTTCCCAGTGGATTAACCTAATATAGTATATATGTAGCTACCCCCAATATTAAGACACCCCATGGTACCCTACTCGCAAGGTCTCCACCGTAACGCTATCGAAATATATGCAATCCTTCATCCTACGCCGTAGTAACATACAAATAACAATACTACGTTCAACATATATCCTTCATTACTATGCTACACGAACATATGGACTGCCACCTTTGTTTGAACCATAATTCATACTGGAGTAATGCCCACAAGTCTACGATACACCACCCAGAGCCGATATGCATGTATCTAGACTGCCCACCATATGTATCTTCAATTGTAGCTTGATGCCTCAATCACACGTCCTCTAATGTGCACCGAGTTCCATGGCAGGGCGATACAAGAAAAACGGAACACGGTCGAGAGGTTTTCCATGTATGTACAGTCTTTAAGAGCCTCTACAGATATTCCTAGGGTTTGTTTTCATGGTGGCTATGGCCCCACCTAGGCCCCTCCCTCATCTAGTAAAGACTACGAGAGCTAAGCGAGATGCCCCTAATAGCAAACAATCTAAACATCCATTTGGTGTCTCCCCTCAACCCTTACCCCGATAGTGAAGGGTGAATGGTGTCTTGGGTTTAGCTCTAGTCTTTACGCATCCCACGGGATGTCGATGACGGGTATCCGACGATCTACTATCCTTGTTGATCATGAACCTCCGTCTCCCCGTTGAGGAAACTATCAAATCACCCTGGTGTCACCGCGTCACAGCATTCTGACTGCATAGCAACTTCTGCAGTCGAGGCCTACTCACCTAGTAGTTACGCGTAGACCCAACCTCTGCGAGCACAGCCTAAGATATCTGTCACCCACAGAGGAATATAAGGAGCACCTTACGTACCTCAGGAAGCCATGTGCTTCCCCTTCCAGTCCTTTGGAGCCGTCGGAACAATCAGTTGAATGTGCGCTCCTCTCGTGCCTTATAACACCTCGATGATCTACCCCGTTGGGTTATTCACCCTCAAACGTACGGACTGGTTGAAGCACCTCACTTTATTATGTTGTTAGACCCTATGTCTAAACATTCTTTTACTGGCTTTCTTTTCCTTACCAGGTTTTCTTTTAACTTGGTTATTCCCATTCTCATTAAATTCTTCATCAGTTACCAAGTTCGTCTTGCTTTTTAATATCAGTAATAACTTAACATATTTAAGTTTATAAATAAGCCTACAACATGTTATTCTCCAGATTGTGGCCCAAGGTCTATAATCCATAATCTCTTTTAATTCTTGTTTGATTTCATCATTACACTAACATGTTTTACTTAATATGTAATTAAGTATATCTCAATTCACATGTTTTCCAATTAATATGTCACTTACCACTTATGATTAAATGTAACTTATTTCATTTCATAAGTTTTCCTCATCCTTTCTCATTTAATCATAATTCCACTTTACATCGTCAATACAACTTATCATCGTTTACTTATTAACTTAGTTCTATTAACTAAGGCCCATTAATAAGTTTATCTACCCATTTATTATAACCTATGTTATAATTTCCTCTTGTCCCTAGGACAAGTCTAAACATGATATTCTTATCAGCGGGTTTCAGACCTCCAAGTTTACGGTTTACTTAATTTATAATTAAGTACAATATATTTTCCCCTTTTTCTTAACTGGTTTTAGGTTTTCCCCTTCACTGATTATTTAATTAACAATTAAGTGTCCCTTAACTCAATTCACCAGTTATCCCATTCCCTTACAAGTTTATTATAACCTAAGTTATAATATTCACTTGTCCCTAGGACAAGTCAACCTATTATACAACATTTTTATTAATGTTATTTATTTATAATAGGTGATTATCATTCCCCTTTTAAACCATTTTCTTTTACTGTTGTATTCCAGTATTCTTCATTCACTGTAATATATGTTCTTTATTTTAATTAAGGAAAATACTTCATGCACCTTATCAGTTTGATAGAAGGAATCAGTGATTTATTTTCATAATGTATTCCCATCTAAATTTGTGGTAGCAAGTAATTTCTTTACTTTTCTTACTTTATTTAATGTGGCTTACTTACAACCACGTTCTCGGAAATAGGTCATTTAGGGAATTACGTCACTTTTCCTCCGTATCACACTAACTCAGTTCATTACATCCCTTCCTTTCTTACTTTCTGAGTTAGACATAATTACCATCATTACCATTTATTCATATCTTGTTATATACATATATGTATATATATGTACATACATATGCCTAGACCTCTCACATTAAGCCTACACTTGTGGACGCTGGATATGCCGGGCGGATCCCGGTAAATTTCTACCACAAGTTGACTTAACCTCGTGCCTTATTACCATTTTTAGTTATGCACTTAGACCTCTCACATTAGATTTACCACTTGTGAATGCTGGATATGCTGGGTGGGTCCAGGCAGACTTCTGTCCCAAGTGCAATCTGATCTCGTGTCTAAGGCGTTACAGTTTCAAATTACTATGTATTTAGGCATGTACATATTTTAATAGTTATCCCTTTTTCCATGTAAGTTTTTGGCATATTATCCAATTTCCAGTTTCCATGTCATCAAGTTATGCCTATATTTTGGCGCATGTCCTTTTTAACATGTATTTAATTCTAATTTTTGATATGTAAGCATTTAATCAGGTAATTGTACATGTCAATTACTCAATAATATGCCATAAGTAAATCATGTAGTTACAATCACTGAATTGGATATTCATATCCTAACAAGATTATTTTCTCCAACTTGTAAACATTTAATACTTTAGCCAATTCAACATAGTAATTTCCTAACATATTCATATTAACATTTCAACTTGTTGCAACAACAATTTATAATTAATCTGGCAGTTCGCAATTAATAAAAAGGGGAATGCTAAACGATTATGTAACATTATCTAAAATAATATGGCTTAAATCCACTCACCTCGTAAGTTTTCCAAATCCTAGATCTGGTCCAGATCTAATCTTCCATGATTTTCCCCTAATTGAATCCATAACCTAATAATCATGGATTTACTATTTTTAATAAAAGAGAAAGGGAAAAGAAAGGGAAGGAAAAATTGAACAGATTAGATCTGGAACGTTACCTTGCTTTTCATGATTTTGGATAATCTTTTTATTACTGTCAATTCTCTCTTCTAGATCTAGATTCGTAATTTTCCTAGCTAATATTTTAATTTTCAGAATAGATTTGAGAAGAGAGGGAGTAATAGCAGAGCTCCAGCATAGCCACCAAATTATAAGGTTTAGGGTTAGGTCTAAGGTCTTATTTACAGGTGTAGCGGAGGAACTAGGACCCTCAGATTTAATTTAAAAACATCAGAATCGTCCATGTCAGAAAAAACTTTCCAGATCAGCAGGTGGGTCGACCCCTAGGTCAACCCCCAACGGTCTAATTTCCCTCCAGATTTTCCCGCTCGTGAATTTTGATTTTTGAACTGATTTTCAAATTTTATGGATATATTTATTTAATATATATATATACATATAAGCTCTTTATATGTATACAAACTTCTAATGCTCATAGCTTCTTCATACGGTCCACGTTTTATGCAAACCAGGTGTCTATCTTGACCAGAATTTCGAGACGAACGCAATGACGCAGTCTGTTTACTTAATTATGAATACTTAATTAAGTTATTTTTATTTTATTATCTTGAGTTAGAAATGCGGAGTGTTACATTGGTCTGACCCACACCAGGGCTAGGTCGACCTATGGGTCAACCCAAGGCCACATAGGTTGAGCCAGGTGAGTGTGGGTCGACCCAACGTAGATCGGGAGAATTTGGTTTGTTGAACGTGGACGTTTTGATGGATTGGTTCATTTGCGGTAGGCTATATATAGGACAACAATTCTATTGTTTTCATTCACCTAAAACAATGAAGACAACGAGATGCTGCCCCGACTTGGATTGAATTAGCCTATTTTCTTCAATAACGGCATATACGCATACAAGAATTTATTTTCCAACTTTAGCATATTATTCTCTGTTCTTTAGATCCAGTCTTTGTGAGTTCATGTTATTTTTAGATATAACCATTTAATAAGTAATCCTGACATGTTTATAAATCTGGGTCTAACCATATACCCATTGAGAATCCGATTCATACCTAAATAGTTTTGTTGTTAAATGTATTCTTCTGTACATCTGATCTGTTGTTCATTTCTTATACACCTATTTCCGATATATCTACTTTTGCTATCATATGCCTATTTCTATTCTTCTTTCTCTCTCATTCCCTTTTTATTTTTGTAGCCTAGGCTACCTCCGAGGCTGGGACGATATCGCTGAAATGTGCAAACGAACGAATTTGGGTTAAATTGGGAATGATTGGGAATGGTAATTTGGGGGCATAATTTGTATTATGAATCATGAACGGAATTTAGGGGAATAAACAATACTGCGAAAATGACTAAAATTTGGGGCATATCTAGTCTGTGAATTATGACTTATGGTTTGGGGCATATAAATCTATAGGCTTAATTTAAAAGATTAAGCAGAACATGTAGATGAAACCGTAAGTGACTTATGAAACATGTTGGGGTTTATGCATACGTGTTAACCTGTAATATTTAACCTGTTTAATCTGTGGGGTTTATATACATAAACCTGTTAATATGTGGCTTGTTTAATTTGTGGGTGGGGTTAAGTAAACATGTTGGAGGTGTATTGATGGCGCATTCCAACAGAGTCATGTGTGTGCATGAGTCCGATTTGCTTGGGAAAATAAGCAATTATAACACCTGTAAATAGGTATGCGTCCTTCTAGTGGTTGCCACTTCATGAAGCAATATACCCAACAATGGGGTCGACACAGGGTATTTAAATGGTAGGGAGCTGATCGCCGGGGGTAGTAATTAGGATACATCTAGTACTGTTTAGGTACCTGTTATTTCTGGTTGGGGGTAACACCCGTTATTTCTGCTTAGGTACTTGTTATTTTGGTTTGGGGTAAAACCCGTTACTAGAAGTACAGCAAAGTTTACCATTATGTTTTTGTTGGGATCATTCTGTTTGTGTTAAGCAGTTGGAAAACATTTAATGCGATATACTAGTATCGGTGTAGGGAAAAGTATTTGTGATGCATAGTCTACTCTGTTTATTCTACTTATCCTGTTCAGTCTGTCCATACCTGTTATATGATACCGTTATCTCGCATCCACTTATATGTCTGTCATGATATTTTTACTTCTTTATATGCTAAAAGTCACTGAACTCGCCAGACATTATGTCTGACCTATTTTGTTTGCTTTTCTCTCTCTTCCTTTTCCTCCCAGGTTCTCAGGGCGAGAACGCTCAGGCTTGATTAGAACTCTCTCTTCTGTTTCTACTTGGATTTGGATATGCTTCGATGTATCGCTTTGACTACATGTCTACTTTTTTATGGCTATTACTAGGGATTATGGTTTTTCATTTCTGTACTCTGTTGGTTTTCAGTGTAGGACATATGTTTTGATCTGATGTGTTTTTATTCCAGTATTTCAATCTGATGGTGTAACTATATTTTTGAGACCACGATGTTTACTGTTGAAAAATAAAGTTTTAAATTTCCGCTGCTATTTTATGTACCAGTCTTGTGAGATTCTGTTCTATTTACCTCTAATGCTTCATGGAACTTATTGCATTCTGTTAAGAGTGACATTAACGGATGTGGGGTGTCACATTTGGTATTAGAGCCGAAGGTTAAAAGATCGGATAAGAGGTTTTGAAAATTGTTTTCAAAAAGTTTCAAAAAGAAAGTATTTTCAAAAGAAAAGTCTGCTTTTGGAAAACATATTCCCCAAAGCCACATGAAATATATTTCGATTCTCTGTTTGAGTCCCTTTTCCTTTTCTTTTCAACATGTCTAGAGAACCAAATCTTCCTGAGGACGTTCAGATACAGGCTTGGTTCCATAGGTATCTTGAGGCTACGGCACCTGCCGGAGGCCAAGCAGACACCCCTCCCCCAAATGCAGCCATTGTTCCTCCTCCTCCTTTGCAAGCGGATAATTTCTTTAAGATATGCAAGGATTTCTGTGCTATGGGAGGAAAGCCATTCCAAGGAACTGAGAACTTTATGGAAGCAAATAATTGGCTTAAAGTGACAGAGAATTAGTTTGGGGTTTTTAAGGTTGATGATTGTAGAAAAATACAGTTGGTTGCATGGCAGCTTAAAGACGAGGCTTCATTTTAGTGGGAAGTGACGCAAGCAGGTATCAATTTGAGACTTGGGATGATTTCTGATAGAGGTTCGAGATGAAGTTTATTCCTCAAGAAGAAGAGAGTATGCAAATGGAAAGGTTTCTGTCTCTTAAGCAAGGAAGCATGTCTGTTAAAGAGTATGCCAATAAGTTCAACCAGTTGGCAAGGTTTCGTCTGGAGCTAGTTAATACCCCACACAAGAAAGCTTTAAGGTTTGCAAGAGGATTGAATCAGCCCTTTCAAACATTGGCATTATCTCACATTCCGATGGGGCTACTTTTGAGAGACAAGTTGATATGGCATTGATGCACAAAGATGGGAAGGATGAGAAAAAGGAGACTAAGACCGATGAGACACAAAACAAGAAAGTGTGGCCCAACAAAGAACAACAAAAGAAGGGCGGAAAGAACGATAAAGCTCAAGGCAAGAAGAAATGTCATGGTTTTGGGAGCTTGGGTCATCTTGTCAAAGATTGCAGAAAAAGGAAGAGTACTTGCTTCCACTGTGGTGAGGTCGGTTACTATTCTAGGGAGTGCCCGAAGAAGCAAGGACATAGCCAAAGGGCAGTTTCTAATCATCCAGTTAGGACTCTTTTTGATTACAGCGCTTCTCACTCTTTTATATCTGATTATGCGGTTGAGTCTCTGCACCTTAATACTAGTATTGTTTCTGATCCCGTTATTGTCTCAAACCCTATTGGGGGCATGGCTCATCTGTATATGATTTGTCGGGATTTGAGAATATCGGTGTTGGGCGTCGAGTTTAAGTGCGACACATATGTGCTTGGTTTTATGGGTTATGGTATGATTCTAGGGATCGATTGGTTAGCCATGTATGGTGCCATTCTGGACTGTGAGAGGAGGATTGTTAGACTTTTGACTTGCCGAGGGAGGACTCTCGAGATTTCCTATGACGCAAAGGGGTTTGTTATGCTTAATTTACTAGAATCACTTGATGCTTCTGTCGATGATTTGCGATCTGTACTTATTGTCTGCGAGTATCCAAATGTTTTTTATAAGGTTAGGGGCTTACCTCCAAGGCACGTGATTGATTTTCGGATATACTTAGTGGATAATGCGAAGCTAGTCACATTTCTTGTGCGCCACATGGCTCCTAGGGAAAGGAGGGAGCTTAGCAAGCAAGTAGGGGGGCTACTTGAGAAAGGGATTATTAGGTGAAGCAAATCAAAATGGGGTGCTCCAGTCATCTTTGCAACTAAGGTGGATGACCCGCTTCGCTTATGTGTAGATTACAGGGAGTTGAATAAGCGCACAAAGAAGAATAGGCATCCACTTTCGAGGATTGATGATCTGTTTGACCAGCTAGTTGGTGCATCTGTTTTCTCTTAATTAGACTTGGCCACGGGATTTCATCAGTTGTGTGTGGCCGAGGACAGTATAGACAAGACCGCTTTCAGAATTCCAGATGGTTTCTTTGAGTGGTTAGTCATGTCTTTTGGGTTGAAGAATGCACCCGCGTATTTTGTGGATCTGATGAGTAGGATGTCTCGGGAGTTTCTAAATGAGTTTTTTGTGGTCTTTGTGCTGACATTCTGATCTTCTCTAAGAGCGAGGAAGAGAATGCCCTACATTTTGGAGAGGTTTTGAGCACTTTCCAAGCGCACCAACTTAAGGTGAAATTCTCCAAATGTCACTTTTGGAGAGAGGAAGTAAGATTTCTAGGGCATGTGTTTAGCGGTGGATCCCGTGAAAGTAGTTCCAGTTCAGGATTGGAAGGTTCCAAAGAATCCAACGGAGGTAGGGAGTTTTCTCGATTTAGTGAGCTATTATAGGAAGTCTATCAAGGACTTCGCAAAGATATCAACCCCACTCACCAGACCGATGAAGAAGAATCTGACCTTTTCCTGGAGCATTGACTGTGAGGATGCTTTTCAACAGTTAAAGAGGGCTCTGGCAACAACCCCAGTTTTGACTTTGCCTGATGGGAGCAAAGTGCTCATAGTGTACACTGATGCATGTGGTATAAGGCTTGGCACCTTCTTGATGCAAGAGGGAAGGGTAGTGTGCTATGTTAGTAGATAGTTGAGACTTCATGAGAAGAACTACCCTACCCATGATTTGGAGTTGGCTGCTATAGTATTTGCACTTAAGACTTGGCGAGATTATCTACTTGGAGAGAGGTTCGAGTTGTATATGGCATATCATAAATCTCTTAAGTATATGTTCTCACAAAGGGATCTCAACTTGAGGCAACAAAGATGTATGAAGTTCCTAGTGTCCTATGATTTTGAGACTGCTTATACCCCTGGCTAGGGTAATGTGGTGGAGGATGCATTGAGTAGGAAGAGGATGACTTTGAGTCCTCTATTCGTAGAGAGGCGGAGCTTGGAGTACATATTAACCTTTGATTTTAGGCCATATACGGATTTTACACCTAGTTTGTTGGCATCCTTAAAGGCATGACCTACTCTTACGGATTAGATAGGATCTTCACAGCGTGAGGACCCACAAATAGCAAACATCTTGGAGAGGCTCAGTAGAGGTGAGACTTCTAATCACCTCAGTAGATATTCCACGGATGATAGAGGGTGGTTGCGACGGGGTGGAAGGCTTTGTGTTCCCCGAGTTGGGAGTCTATTGAAGACAGTCCTTGAGGAATCCCATCATTCAAGGATGGCTATCCATCCGGGCAGTGGTAAGACGTATAGAGATATGAAAAGGGTTTTCTTTTGGGATGGTATGAAGAAAGACGTAGCGGAGTTTGTCTCTCGATGTTTAGTTTTCCAGCAAGTTAAAGTTGAACAAAGGAAGCCCGTCGGTTTGCTTCATCCTTTGGAGGTCCCACAGTGGAAGTGGGAAAGAGTCTCTATGGATTTCATCGATGGTTGTCTAGATCGGGGAAAGGCAACACCAGTAATTGGGTTATAGTAGACAGACTTACTAAGAGCGCTCATTTCATTCCCATTAATAGTAAGAGAACAGCAACATGTTTGGCACATTAGTTTATCTTCGTGAGGTAGTCTGTCTACATGAAGTACCTTCTAGCATTGTGAGTGATCATGACCCCATCTTCACTAGTGATTTCTGGAAGAGCCTGCAATTGGCATTAGGTACATAGTTATGTTTGAACACCGCATATCACCCTCAGACCGATGGGCAGACTGAGAGGGAGAATATAGTTCTTGAGGATCTTTTGAGACTATGTATCCTAGACTTCGGACAGACTTGGAAGCGGCATCTTTCGTTGGTTGAGTTCGCCTACAACAACATTTATCAGGCTAGTATATGCATAGTACCCTTCGATGCATTGTATGGACGACCTTGTAGATCACCGACCTGTTGGTAGGAGTCTATAGACAGACTTCTATTTGGACGTGAGATGATTATAGAAACTTCTGGAAAGGTTGATCTTATCCGCAGATGCATGAAGGCATCTCAGGACAGGCAGAAGTTCAATGCAGATAGGAGAAGGACTGATATTGAGTTTGAGGTGGGAGACATGGTTTTCATCAAAGTATCACATTTAAGGAATTTGGTTCGCTTTGGATCTGAAGGGAAGTTTGCACCAAGGTTCGTAGGGCCATTTCCCAAAGTGGAGGGGATAGGTACTATAATGTAAAGCTACTAGAGAGATTGGTGGGTGTTCATGATATTTTCCATGTTTTTCATTTGTGGAAGTGTCTAGATGAGATAACGGAGGTAGTTTAGCCAAGCATGCTTGAGGAAGTAGAGGTAGAACGAGAGGCGACAGTTAGACGAGTTCCTACCCGTATACTTAGATCAGAGGTTAAAAAGCATCACAACTGAGAATTCAAATTGATAAAAGTTCAACGAGGAGAAAACAACAAAGATGCAAATTGGGAGACTGAAGACAAGATTTGCGCTTCGTACCCTTTTCTTTTCAAGGGTATATTCTTAACTTCTTTTTCCAAGCTTTTATTCATACTTTCTTCTATCATTTGAGTATATCCTATCAATTGAATCTTCGACCTTTAGGTAGGAAAACCAATGTAAACATGTGTTTGAAACATGTTATGTTTGATGGATGCAAGCATTTGTTAATGGTTGCTCGTGGATGCATATACACACACTATGCACTAGATCGGCTCAATCACTTACATGTTGCATATGGATGTATGTGCATTTTAAATTTTTATGGATGGAAATGATTGTATCATCGTATGGATGCCGCATTTGGATGGATGATTGTGCACACATATAGTGTTTATATGATATATTAGGACTATTTGCATACATATTGGATTCATGGCACTAACATACATTGCATTAAGGAGGTCTACTGAATCAGTAGATCACCTGATTTTTCTCATTAACACAGAGACATATACACACACCTTTGCATATGTTCATACAAGAATTAGAATTCTTTTAAGTACAATGGATGTCTGTGATTAATGGATGAGTAGATGGGCGACAGATGTCAAGATAAACATTCTTCTTAACACAGTGATTTCATTGACGAAATCCTTTAAGTAGGGGAGAATGTAACACCCCATAATTTTAAAGGCCGTTATAACAATAAACTAAGGAATACTTAATTAAATATCGGGAACTAAGTAAAACGTACCATACCAGTGCGTTCATCTCGGAATTTTGCTTAAAATAGACTCCGAGTTTGCATAAAATGGGCATCGTAGGAGAAAGATATGAAGCTTAGAAGTTTGTATATATATGAGAGTTATATATATATATATATAAATATATATATACAAATCAACCCAGAAATTCAAATTCACGAAGTGGGAAAACCAAGGGAAAATGACCTATTGGGTATGACCCACACTAACTTATGGGTCGACCCAAGGCTACGTGGGTCGACCCATGGGTCGATCCAGGTGAGGGTGGGTTGACCCAACGTGGATCCAGGCAAATTCATTTTGCTGAACATGGACGATTTGATGGCTTGGTTCGTTGATAGTAGGCTATATATAGGGCAACATTTCTATTGTTTTTATTCACCTAAAATAATGGAGACAACGAGATGCTGCTCCAGCTTGGATTAAATTAGCCTATTTTCTTCAACAACAGCATATACGCATATAAGAATTTCTTCTGCAAACTGTTCTTTAGATCCAGTCTATGTGAGTTCATGTTACTTTTAGATATAAATATTTAATAAGTAATCCTGACATGTTTATAAACCTTGATCTAACCCTATACCTGTTGAGAATCTGATTCATACCTAAACAGTTTTGTTATTACATGTATTCTTCTGTACACCCGATCTGCTGTTCAGTTCTTATACGCCTATTTCTGATATGCTTATTTCTGTTATCATATGCCTATT
Organism: Allium sativum; assembly: GCA_030737875.1. Taxonomy (NCBI): domain Eukaryota; kingdom Viridiplantae; phylum Streptophyta; class Magnoliopsida; order Asparagales; family Amaryllidaceae; genus Allium; species Allium sativum. The sequence goes on along the minus strand of CM060926.1, from coordinate 677,545,020 downwards.
CTGTTAGTATGCCTATTTATGTTCTTCTTCCTCTCTCATTCCCTTTTTATTTTTATAGCCTAGGCTACCTTCACCTAGGCCGATATCGCTGAAATATGCGTACGAACGAATTTGGGTTAAACCGGGAATGATTGGGAATGGTAATTGGGGGCATAACTTGTACTATGAATCATGACTGGAATTTGGGGGCATAAACTATATTGTGAAATATGACTAAAATTTAGGGCATACCAAGACTATGAATTTTGACTTGTGGTTTGGGGCATATAAATATGTAGGCTTAATTTAGAGATTAAGCAGAACATGTAAATGAAACTTTATGTAACCTGTGAAACATGTTGGGTGTTATGCATAACTGTTAACATGTAATACTTAACCTGTTTAATCTGCGGGGGTTATATACATATAAACCTGCTAATCTGTGGCTTATTTAGTCTGTGGGTAGGGTTAAGTAAACATGTTGAATCAGTGGGGTTAAGTAAATCTGTTTAATCTGTGGAGGGTTATACGAACCCGTTAAACTTAACCTATTTTATCTATTGGGGTTATGCGGGCTTGTTAATCTATTAGGCATAACATGTCAAAAATCCTAGTTAATTGGGGATACAAGCCTAAAGGGTGACTTGTGTCATTTGTTGTGTGGGGCCCATATCAGTCAGTAGCCCATTCTGGTATTAAAGGGGGCCCTACACTAGGTAGCGGTCAGGGCATGCTTACTGAACTAATTATAAGAGGTTCATTTGGATGGAGGTGTTCTGAAGGCGCGTTCCAATGGAGTCATGTGTGTGCATGGGTCCGGCTTACTTGGGAAATAAGCCACTATAACACCTATAAATAGGTCTGTGTCCTTCTAGTGGTTGCCACTTCAGGAAGTAATATACCCTACTGTGGGGCCGATACAGGGTATTTACGTGTAGGGAGCCGATCGGTGGGGGTAGTAATTAGGGTAAATCTAGTCCTGTTTAGTTACATGTTATTTCTGGTTGGGTGACACTCGTTATTTCTGGTTAGGTACCTATTGTTTCTGCTTGGGGTAAAACCCGTTACTAAAAGTACACCTAAGTCTACCATTATGTTCCTGTTTAGTAGTTGGAAAACACTTAATGCGGTATACTAGTATCGGTGCAGAGAAAAGTACTTGAGAAGCATAATCTACTCTGTCTATTTGGCTTATCTTGTTCAGTCTGTTCATACCTGTTTTATGATACTATTATCTCTCATCCAGTTTATATTCCTATCATGATACTTTTAATTCTTTATATGCTAAAAGTCACTGAAATCGCCAGACTTTATGTCTGACCCATTTTGTTTCCTTTTCTCTCTCTTCCTTCCCCCAAGGTTCTCTGGGGGGGGGAACGCTCAGGCTTGATTAGGACTCTCTTATGTTTTTTCTTGGATTTGGATACGCTTCTATGTATCACTTTGGCTACCTATCTACTTGTTTATGGATATTTATGGGGATTATGATTTTTCAGTTATGTACTCTGATGGTTTTCAGTGCAGGACAGGTGTTTTTATTTGATGTATTTTATTCCAATATTTCCATTAGATGTTGTAACTGGATTTTTGAGACCACGATGTTTTCTATTGGAAAATAAAATTTTAAATTTCCGCTGAAATTTTATATATCTGTCTTGTGAGATTATGTTCTGTTTACCTATAACTCTTCATGGAACTTAATGCATTATGTTAAAGAGTGACATTAACAGATGCGGGTGTCACAAATTAGTTAGCTTATTAGGGGATATTTTGACTGCAAAAAGTGGGTGGTCGGAGACTAAATTTGAGACTTCTTGTGATTCGAAGGGCCAGTCATGTTTCTATTTCTATTTTCCTTAGGGCATCTCTAGGTAGTATCAATTCAGTTCTCTTATGCTATATACATTCCTAATATGTTAAGAGGATGAAGGGTTATCTTCTAGGGGTGAGATTGATTTTTGGATTAATATTTGTCTCAATGCTAAACTTGTAGCACTGTGGATAAAGCACATGGTTTTGACAGTGTAAGTGATAACTGAGTTCTGTCGTTATGTCTGTAGTCTTTACTAGCTATGAAGTTGTGCTGTCGATGGATGGGCTTGGAGTTTAGACAAGTTGAGAAAAGTATAGTTTTTCTTAAGTGTATGTGTTGCAGGAGCCCCCAAAAATTAACCTATGAAAGATTAGTTGGAATGAATCATTTTACTCTCTAACTCTATCTTTTGGTGGATTAGTAAGGCACTTACATTGGAACTTTCCGCATGTATTTTGAGGAAGTCGTCGGACTTCAGCTGTAGCGGATAGATTTTCTGGAGAAAACCAAGTAAGAAATTTTTTGAAAAGAATTAACGAGAGTAAGCATTTTTGAATTAGAAGCGTCATTCAACATAGTTACAAAGACGAATAATTCCTATGGATTAGTGGTAATCTTAAGTGAATTGTTTTAGAAGGAAAATTTTCTCCACGTATAAATGGTCTTTTGGGAATATTTGAGAGCCAAATTTTCCCTATGGTCAAATTTCTTTGCTTGCGGTTCTGAGTAGTGGAAAAAAAATATAGGTATAGAAGTTGTTCGCAGAACGTCTAATGGATTTTTGGAATGGTTGTCATACCGTGGGATAGCTTGGGCCTAAGCCTAGTTATTGATTTGTGTAATAGGGCAATTGGTAAGGTATGTAGAAAACTTGGTACGGTTCTGTATTGGTGACATGTTAGTCTAAAACAAAACGAGAAAACTTTCTTTAGATTAATGCTTTAGTGCCAATTTTATCAAGCGACATTTGGAAGAAAACCCATGAGGGTTGTTATCTTGGATTAACCACCTTTAGTTTGTCATGGAAGATGGACTATTATCTATTATAAGGGAAGTTAGAATTTTCAGTAACCATAGGTTGTTGGCTAGTTGTTTCTTCACCCGGATTGGGGCTTAAGACAAGGAAAACTTATCAAGTTTGAGTGTCAGATGATTTTTGAGATTTCCTTGTAGAAGTAAGGATGTAGTTAACAATTCTTTCCTTTTTAAGATTTGAGGATTCATGTAATGTCTATGGAAATATTTTGTAGACCCCAAATGATTTAACCCGAGATTGCATCTAAAAATTGAATAGGAATCCACCATCTGTTAAGTTCTATTATTAAGGTTTGATGCTTATCAGGATTTTGTCATTTAAACAAGAGAGGCAGATCCTAGGACTTCCGACCAAATCTTCATATGACCCCCAAAAATTGAGGTAAATAACAAGTTTGGATTGTGGATAAGTGATAAAAAGAATATAGAGGTTTCAAACAGATAATTATGTTTCAAGGCATGTGTAACGACCCAGATTTTTAACTGTTAAATCGAACATTTATAACTGATTTCAAAGGTTAATTTGGAAATATAAAAGGATATTTATTTATTTATTTATTTATTTATTTAACAGAGTTTAAACGTATAATTTATATTTAATTAAAAACTAGCTCGTAATGTCACGATAGTTCGTTATTTTACGTTTTGAACTTCAACTTAATATACAGAATCGAATATAAGTCTGAATTTTTGAAACAAGAATTTGAATCTATTTGATTATAATTTTCGAATGAAAGGGAAAAATAGAGGTTTCATATTATAGATTTTAAGCTATGTCCTCAAATTTTCAAAAAGTCGCCATGGATTCATTTATAAACCTTAACAAATAACATAATGAAATTATTTTGATTTAAAAGGAAATTTGTACGAAACTTGAGAAAATGACAAATTAAAATGCGAGACCGATTCCATTGAATTCGTATTAACACTTAGAGTCAGGATATGTTTGTAGTTCGTTATTTTTGGAGATCAGGTAATTCGGTGTCCAAAATAGCGTTGTTTTACATATAAAATATCATTCAAGGAGAACAGTCTCGGAATGCGATGAAACCTGGGCCATTGCATTCGTATTAAATAAGTTATTATAAGATTTTGATTTTTGTATCGATCGGACTTACTGTTTGATCGCACAAGTGGAAAACGCCTAGATTTTTATTTAATCGTTTTATCGATTTAGTATGAAACTTAAGAATAACAAATTTTTAAATGACTTTGGTTTTCAACGAAACTAACTTTGTTAAATTTGTAATTATTAATTATTGTAAGATTTCAAATTTGTAGTCAACTGGATTTATTTTGTGATCGTGCACAATTTAAACGTGTACCGATTCACATTGTGAATCATAAAGGAAGTTTTACAAACGATCTCAGAAATCGACGAAACATGTTCCATTGTGTCCGGGATATTGAGTTATGCTAAGATTTAAATTTTCATCGCGATTGGATGTTGTATGTGGTTTTTTTAACAAGTTACTTCACACCTAAGTTTCATATAATAATAATTCCTTTGCCTATATATATGTACCCATCCCTAATTTTCGAAGTCAAAGTTCAGTCGAGGTCAAGTAAACCAAAATCGCGCCTCTATCATTTCGATTGCTGAAATCATTCAAAGCCTCCTCCTCTCTTTTTTCAAAATCTAATCATTAAATATAAAAACTTCCAACTGCATTATTGTAGAGGGCGATGAGATCTTGAAGTTGGACGGTTGTGATGGGATTTTGAACAGTATCGTGATCGAAATTGAGCCAGTAAGGCATCAACATTAAAGGGTGGTTAGTGGTTACTGGTGTGATCGAGTGGCATGGGGTTTCGGGTGGTGGTTGAGGGTGCAAAGGTGCACCAGCCAGTGACTATGGATGGGGCTCCGATCGACCCTAAACGGAGTAGCGTTGGTGAAGTTGTTTTATGCGTGGGATCGAAGCTGTATATGAGAACAAAGCAGAGAAGGATAACAATGACCTTTATTTTCTAACAATGTAATTAAGTTAATTAAAACTATAATTAGGAAATTAACTATTTATTTAAATTGTGTTAACTTTACATGTTAATAACTTTTAACTTCTGGGTCTGATCCGGATGAATCAAGATGCGTTGGACTCATCTTGACGAGCACTACGAGATTAACACAATTGAACGCATTTAGATGCAGCTGGAATTTTCAGTTAAATTAAACATGTGTTTAATTTGATTGAAAACAGTTGTTATCTCGACAAATAGAAATCAGAGTAAGTTTGCTCACTCAGTTTTGTCCCACTTATATTTTATATAAGTCGGGTTTATTATGTGTGTACTATGGTTGTTGGAATGTGTGTTAAATATATGTCCATACTTTGATTGAATTAATGAAATTAAATGTTGTTTAATTCAAGTGAAATCAATTCATTATTTTAACGATTGGAACCAATTGAGGTAACTTACCTTGTTGGTCAGTTTTATATCAATATAAACATGTTAAATTACATGGTTGATGTAAAATTTGCCGTTATTGGTTGTTTATAGAAATCATCAGTTTAATTTATATGATTGGATATTATTTACTTTCGTATTATACAAATTGTTTAACTAATATGATTGAATGATTGTTGATTTAAATTCCAACGTTTTGTTTTTCTATTAACTAATGGGCAGTCTTGGTTGAGTAATTAACAGCAGATGACCTAAAAATCCACCGTTTCATAAATGTTGATTTATCCTCAAGTGAATTGACTGAAAAGAAGTTATAAATTTATCTATAAATGATGAAAGATTTTTAAATCTATTTATATAAATTATTTAAATAAAAAATTTACTAAAAGAAAAATCAATATTTATTATTTTATTATTTATAAGTAGTAATAAATAAAAAATTTAAGGCAAATTCTTGTGTTTAAACAAATTTTATAAGCAAGTAAGTTCGGAATTAAACTAAGGGTTAATAGTTGCGATTAATAGTTTTTAAGAAATAACTAAGTGTATTATTTAAATTAATCGTTAATTAATTTAAATGGAAAGACTAATTGGAATTATTTAACAAGCTAACCATAGTTTCTAGTTAACTAAGTCAACTTCTTTAATTGGAATTGATTACTAAATGAATTTGTCGTCAATTAAATTAATGAATGATAGTTGTGACATATAGTTGTTGGAACTTAATAATGTTTCTCAAAGGATTGAAAAATCCTTTAATTAATTGACTTTAAATACAATTATTGAATTTTTAATTGTTTAGTGAAGTTAATTATTATTTTAATAACATTTAAGTAAGATTAACTATTGTATTAATATTTAATGATCAGGTAAACTCTTTTTAAATAATATTGAAATTGATTATTATTTAATAATCAAAGCAATAACTAAGTAATTATAATTTCATTCAATGGAGTTTAATCAGGTCTTAGGACCTTATTTATAGTTAAAGGAAAGTTTAAGCAAGATTTTATTAATACCAATATAAGCTAGGGTTTAAAAATGAATCCTTATATATAATTCTATGGGTATTATGGAAGCCAAGTTAGGTAAAGTATAAATCCAAGTTGCAAATGAGTTAATGTGGTAAATGATTTCAACCGATGAAACAAGTTAGAATTTGATTATAAACTTAAGAAATAACCTATGTGGAGTTAAGTTTAGAGGTGAGGAGATATATCAAACGAAAGCCTAAAGTGGATTGAATTTGGCTATGAAAATTAAACGAATATTTTAGATATGGAATGAAGTTTTATTGAAATAAAAACGAGATAAGTTTGAAATAAACTTATTAGGCGTTTTATGAAGGATGCAATTTATAAAAAAAATCAAGGCACGTATATAATGTTAAAAGGATGTTTAAAGATAATAGATATGGTAATAAATTGAGTTAACATGTTTGAGATTGAAATAGATTTTCTAAAAGAAAGAGTATGGTTTTAAAAACCATATTTAAATCAAATAATATTTGCAAATTTTTGTGACATTTATTGAAGGTTGGGTTTCTCTCAACAAAATTTTTTTATTCTAAAGATAAGAATGTTGTCAAATCAAGGTCTGAGAGGCAAATAAAATACTCCAACTTGAATGACATCATGATTACCAAAAGGATAATACTAGTTTGGGTGATGAGGATAGATGAGGGTAATAAATCTATTATTTCCATAAATGATCGTTATAATCATTAAATTTCAAGTTTATAAATTGAATAAAATGATACTGAGAATATTCTTATTTTAAAATATGAAGTAAAAGCTATGTTTAAAATATTGAAAGATTTAGAAGTTTTAATTACCCATCCGTTAATTAGTTTTAATTATATAGGCCAGGTAATTCTGAGTATTGAACTAGTAAATTCATTTTGTTTTCATGGTTGCATGGTTGTTTATTTGATAGTAAAATAACTGGCTATCAAATCTTGCCTATTATCGATTGTTGGTAAGGAAAGTCCAGAATTCAATTTATATTCAAATACCATTTCGACCAAAAAATACATACAACTATACGAAAACACTTATGTTATTATTCCACCGTAGAGATTTCGGGGATGAAATTCTTTAAGGAGCAGAGAATGTAATAACCCAAATTTTTAACAAACAACAAGTAATTAAGGAATTAATTAATTAAGGAATAAGTTGAGAAAGTAAATATTAATCAGAAAAATATTAAGAATCGGCCAACGGGGGTGTGCCATTAGGTATGTTACGAGATTCTAGTTAGGATAGACATTTGGTTTGCTGAAAAACATATTTAAAACAAAGAAGTTATGACAGTTTGAAGTTTAAATTAAAACCAGAAAATTAATAAATAATATGAGTGTTAACTAGGATGACCCATTCCCAGCTGGGTCAACCCATACCCCAAGTGGGTCGGCGAACCTGAGTGATAGGTCAAACCAACCAACGCAGCCAAACACATTTTCATACCTGCCACAAATCGATTTGGGCTGGATGGTTCAGGATTTTTCTAATTAGGTGGTTTTTGATGAAAACCTAAAATCTAATGATCCTAAATCCCCTATTATAAATGAAACTCAAAACCTAATCCTATTCTCTCTACTCCATTTCCTCCACTCTCGGCCTCCACTTCACACAACTTTCTCCTCAACTATTCTAACGGAGTTCTGAGGTTTGGGCCTCTACATATATTTTTAGAGAATATTTATATATAGATATTTCCTACCGAGGCTTACAGGATTTTCTTAAAATTTTAGGTGAGTATTTTCTATGATTACAAGATTTCTACCAAGTTGAGGGTGAATTGATACAATAGTAGTTGTAGTGGTTTCAGATCTGAATTTTCCTATAGTTGTACATATATCTATTTATTCGTGGTTTATTTACAGATCCAGCTATTCCTAATTCTTTTTCTATAATCAATTCTTGAAAATTTGATTACTTCTTCTATTTATTTCGGTAATCTATTCAGTTACTATAGTTTTATTCAGTTCATCCATATCTCCTTTTCTTCATATGTAATTTTATTACAGTTCAGAATCAGCCCTATTTTCAGATCTGTTCTTATTTATCTGAACCTAGGAGATGCAAGAGCCTAGGACATTGTCCTTTATATTTTAACGTTGAGTTTAGGCCTTCAAGAGCCTAAACCATTTTTCCATTCTTATTTACGCGTAGTTTGGGTAACAGTATGAAATTTACAATAAAAGCACAATTGGAAAAAATAAGAAATATGTATGAAAAGGATATATTGGGCTTATTGGAATTATGAAACAAAAAGACAATTAAACTGTAACTTTGATAAACCGAATAAATGGCATTTAGATAGACGCTAATGGCGGGGTTGAGTTGTGCAATGAAAATAAACAAAAATGATGTTTAGGGACAACCTATAAATTAAAGTTTGCATGTAACCTAAGAACCGACAGAAGTAGATTCTAATTTGGAAAAATGATGTAATTGTGAGAATTATGATATAAGCATGCTTATTTGTAAACACGTTAACCAAATACTCCTTGTTGTCGGATTTTATCTCAGTACTCCTCATTGTCGGGCTACAAACATGTTAATTTGTAGTAGGAACTCAACATCTTTGTTATTGGGCTTTTTGGATATGAACAAAATTATAATAAAATTTAAGCTCAGTACTCCTTGTTGTCGGGTTTAATAAAATAAATTCTTTTAGGGGCTCAATCAAAGGTTAGGGAATTTGAGCGAATTTATTTGGGATACATTCCATGTAGCACGCCCTAGTTATCATTTCGGCCTCACTTGAGGTAAGGGCACACACCATATTACGTTGTGGATGTAAGTTGGTCTAATTGATAGTGTATAAGCGCCGTTCCAGTGAGTCAGCGCGCATGTACTTCCTCGATTTGGTGACATAAGCCATTTTAACACCTATATATAAGGTTATTTCAAATCACTGATGGGCTAGAGCATGATGAACCCAAATCCTTACTGAGCATAGGTTATCCATGATTCAACTTAGTCGATCGTTTGGGCAATAATCATTTAGGTGTGGATAGACACTTACCCTTTTATAACACTAGAACTATTGTTTTATCTATTTTCCTTAACTTATCAATTGTGCTAATAATCATTGCAGCTCACCAGATTTTATGTCTGACCCATTTTCCTTTCTTTTTTCCTTCCTCCGGCTTATAGGAAGAAAGTTTATAGTTCATATTTATTTGTTGACTTCATCATGAAGGATCCTACAAAAGACGGATTATTTCCTAACTCTTTTCTAAGGTGAGGTTGTATCTTTATTGACTGTTTGGGGGATAATATTATTTTTTACATTGATATTTTCTTGTATAATGACCAGAATTTTAAGTGTAATTTTATTTAATTATTAATTTAAATTTTGATACTTACTTTATTTTATTTGTTTAAAAACTCAATTTGATTGGATTTTGTTTAAACAACTATTTAGATTTATTATTTAAAACTAAATAGTTGGATTTTTATATAGCAAATGATTTTTGTTTTGGAATGAAAATAATTTAATAATACAAATCAATATTTGCTACTTAGAATCTTATTAATTAGGCAAATTATAATAGAGTTATTTATTTGATTTTGGATTCATTTTTAATTTAAATATTAAATTCGTATTATATTTTGTTTACTAATATTATTAAGTTTTGAATTCATTCTTAGAACTTTATTTAAATATTTAAACTTGTATTGTTATATAATTTGTTTTCAATATTTATAAAATTTTATCTATTATTTTTTTACTTCAATATATTTCTTTTGTAGATCTACCATTTATATCGATCACTGTTGATGCAAACATCGTTCCACTTTTATTTGATGGAATTCATCTGTTAAAATTAAAACCGTTCGTTCACTTTCTATTCCAAAATCTATTTAGAATTAGATCCATTGTAATTTAATTTTATTTCGTTGCTTAAAAACATCGTTAAACTTTGATCCTTTTCTGTCTATTTAAATTTAAAATTGCTCGCAATTTTCATATTTAAACCATTCATTCCTTGGTATTTTAATCGTCCATCCCTTTAATTTTGTAAAGAAACTATTTGTTTCCTTTGTCAACTACAATTTTCCATTTGCCAAGGCTGTTCATTCGGCTTTTTGTATATTAAATAAATAGGAATTGTGCCTCGCAAATTTAAACTACTCTATTCCTTTCCAAAAGTATCATTTTCTCTCCACCTATCATGCAAATATTCCCTCCCTTCCCATACGTTTTCACTCACGAAAGAAAAAAACTACAGCAACCTTTCTTTTCATGCTGGCTTTGCTCATTCCATCGGCTTCTCTCTCCACCTGTGCACCGACCCAGGACCGAGCTCCTCCACCTGAAACCGCTCGCCCACGCCCATCTACCCCTCCGACTCTCCCAATCCAGGCGCCATGCCCTCTGCTCTTCATCAGTAGCCCTGACCCGCCCTCTCTTTCTCCCCAAAAGCTTACTGCGAGACTCCCTTCCCCGTCTCCAAGTTGCCAACCTCCGATGACCAGAACCGACTTCCGCCGACCAAGACACCTTGCATGAGACCTTCGTCCGACCTACCGACTTCCACTTGCTGACTGCTGAACGTACATGACCCCTTTTCTCCAACAGCCTGAGCCACACCTTCCTACCGAGCTGACCCAAGACCCACATGCCAAGCTGTCATGATGCCCCTGCTCGCCAAGCCCGTCGTCCGAACTTATTGTCTGACTCCCCAAACCATCACCCGCCTCAGTCCAGTCGAAGCCACACCTGTTACAACCCGTATTTTTACGGGTAATAATTAATTAATTTAATTATTTAAAATAGTGATTTAGGGAATTAAATCGTTGTTTAATTCAGTAAGTGAATATTTAATTAAATTAAAATAATAGAATAATATATTTAATTCAGAAATAATCAAAATTAGTGGAATTCACAATATTGTGTGAATTAGATTATTTAAAATATATAATTCAGTTTAGATTTGACTTATATTCACGAATATATTATTTAAACGAAGTTTGAATGTAGAATTTATAATATAATTATAATAGAGCTTGAAATGGCGCGGCAGTTCGCTATTTGGCGATTTGAACAACTGGATATACAGGGTCCATTTTAAATCGGATTTCAGTGAAACAAGAAACGTTAGGAGCTGGTGAAATATATTTTCCTAGTGGAAGAGAAAAATTGGGATTTTGTCGTGTAGATTTTGGTTTATGTCCAAATCAAATTTTAGAAAAGTCGCTGTGGAATTCCTTTATAATTTATAACGATATATAAAAGGAATTTCGTTATAAATCGAATATCGATTTAATTAGGATTTGAAATATTGAGTTAGAAATCCATATAGGAATATTCTAGAGCTGTATGATATTATGTTGTGAATATATACGATAATATTTATTTATAAATATTTAATATAATTGTTTTTAAATATATTTATATATTTAAAAGCGTTATTTAGAGCTTTAAAAATAGCCAGTTTTTCAAACGACCTCATAATTCGAAGAAACTAATTTTGTTAAATCCGCAATATTAAATTATTGCTAGATTTCAATTTCCATGATTTTTGAAGTCAGTATGTGGCCGTATCGATTTTTAAAGTGAAAAACAGTCGATATTCTAGTGGTTAAAAATACGTTGTGAGAGAAAACAGAGTCGGAATTTGACAAAACTAGTTTCCTTGGGACAGTAATGTCAAACTTTAGCTACATGCTGGTTTTTATGTTTTTTAGATATCGTGTGTGTTCATAGGGATTTTTAGAGTGCTGAAACTAATATAAAATGAAAATAAAACTAAAATATCCTAACTTTAATGAACCAAACAAGGCCACATCTTCCTCTTCTAAACCATTGGTCTCTGTGGCCTCAAAACAGCGTTCGTGGCTCCACAACTCATCCTAACGTGAGGTATAAAAGTCAAAATCAAATCCTTTAAAAATCCTAAAATCATGGATATAGTTTATTTAAGTTGCTGAGCTAAATCTCTTCGTTTTGATGTTGCTTTTGCAAAGTTCGACGTTGATATTGGGTAGTTGGATTTTCACAGAGCAAGCTAGGGTTAAATATTGTGGGAAATCGAAGTGTTTATGCACGGATTTGAGTTTGGATTATGAGTCAGGATATCGAATCGATTGATCTACGTTTTTTTAGGGTTTTATCGGAATTAAAAGTGTCGATTTTTTTTTGGGTTCATGCTATCAATAAAAAGGGAAAACTGAGACCGAGCTTGACCAAAAAGGGATAGGGAGATGCAGATTTCGACGAGTGAAGCATTGATGATCTTTGTTGGATTTTCGGTGAATGGATGAAGGGGTATTGGAGCATAGAATTTCGGTCATGGCTTGAAACGAGGAGCAGGAGGATTTTTATTCACTAGAGGAAGAAAGCAAGTTGCGGGTTGGTTTGGAGGAGGTCAAAATGAGCGGGCGTGGGTGGTTTCAAATAGGAGATGGGCCTTATGAAGTGGTGAGCCCGGTTAGAATTAAAGACCCAAGTTTTTATTTAAATTAAAGTGCATTTACTTGTAAACACTATAACTTGGTCATACAATGTCAGATTAACAAACAGTCAGATCCGTTGGGATCGTATGGATGGACACTACAACATGGAACTGACGGGGAGTGAATCAAAGCTCGTTACAATTTATAGCCAAATAAATTGTCCTTCTGAAAATAGACGCAAATCGTTATTTAACGGTTAACGCGAAATGTGAGTAAAACTCACCAACCCTGAACAGTTATAATTTTATAACATATTCTTAGAACTGATAATTATTTGGTGATCACTGTGTGTCGGTTGAATTGTTTATGTATTGGTTGAAATTACAGATAACGATATATATATAAATCGTTAATCAAATATTGATTCTGTTTAGCAGAATATTTCATATTGAAATGAAATCGATGTTAATTATATTGTTTAACATCTGTGATGCAGGGAAACAGGTTGGAGGGACTCGACTGGGTTCCTCAATATATAAAATATAGTTTTGTTTCATATATTGTGATATATGATGTGATATATAATATGTTGTTGATTATGTGTGTTTGAATGATATTTATCATTGTTATATGGTACGTTATATATCGTAAGAATATGGGGATGTAGAAAAGGGGATTTTCAAAGTATATTTTGAAAATAAATTAGTTATATAAAATCGATGGATTTTATATAGAAAATAAAAAAAGGGATTTTATAAAAGAACACTTTTATAAAATCAAAAGGGTTTCGAAAAGGAAATATTTATTGAAAATAAATATGATAAAAATAAAAGGAAATTTATTTATAAACTCAAAGGATTTTATAAAGACGATATTTGCTTAAAAAATGAATTAGAAAGATAAAAAGGGAATTATTTATAAAATCAAAGGATTTTATAAAGAGGAATATTTATTAGGATAATAAATAGAAGTATAAAGGGATTATTTAATTGGGAAATAAATAAGAGTAGAAAAGAAAAATATTTGTGAAACAGATAGAAAAGGAAAATATTTATTTGTTAAATAAATAGATAAAATAGAAAAGAGAAATATTTGTAAAACATTTACAAATAAAATAGAAAGGAAAATATTTTTAAAACATTTACAAATAGAATTGGAAAGGAATATTTATTTGGAAAATAAAGAGGATTATAAAAGAAAATATTTGGAAAATGAATAGAATATTGTAACACCCCGAATTTCAGTTAATACTAATATTCACTAATTACAGAATAAATAATCTCAGATGTGAGAATTGGGGGAAACGGGCTGCGTCATTTCGTTCGTCTCGGAAAAATACGCGAAATAGAGTCCGAGTTTTCGAGAATCGGAGTCCGTATGGCCCAGTTATGGCCCAAAGAAGTTTGCAGAAATTTCAAAGTTAAAAACAGATTTAAAATTCAGTTCTAAAACAAGTTTGGAGCCAAAAGCGGAAAGGGCGGGAAAGTTCCCGCCTAGCCCCGTGTCGACAGGCATGTCGACAGGGGTGTCGACAGTCCTGTCGACAGGGGTGTGGACACAGGGTGTCGGCCCTGTTGATCTGGGTGCACCAGATCTGGTTTTTGGGTTAGTCTTGGGCTGTGTTCTAGAGATTTCCGAAATCTAAGGGTCCTAATCTAATCTAGGGTTAATCTAAGGGCCTAAAACACTCACCTAATCTATAAATACACCCTAAACCTACCCTAATCCATACTAAAAATAGAATTGAGGGCTACATGCCGCCAAATTAAATCTTAGAAGGAGCCTCCACTAATTTATGAAGAGGGTTGCACGCTAATCACTCTCTAATCAACCTCTAATCCATTCTAAGCATCTTAATCTTCTTCATTTGGAGTGCAAATTTGCTAGTAGTGAGTTTCTATCACTTTAATGATCAATTGCTAAACTAAGTAGATGAGATATGATGAGATCATATGGTTTTATATGTGGATTAATGGGTTTTAAGTCATATGATATGATGTTAGTTTGCTAATCTATGTTTAATGTTAACCCTATGTTTATGCAAGCTAAGTATGTGGGTTTATGCAAGTTAAGTGATGGGTTTCATGCATGCTAAGTATTTGATTTTATGCATGCTAAGTATTTGATTTTATGCATGCTAAGTATTTGATTTTATGCATACATTATGACATGCAAGTTTGTCTCTTTTTATGACATGCATAATGCAAGTTTTGTGCTTTGAGATCATGTGTTAATATGCAAGTTACATGTATGAGAATATGCAAGTTACATGTATGATAATTATGCAAGTTGTATGTTTCTTCATATGCAAGTTTATGAGTTCATATGCAAGTATGTTATGCAAGTTCCTATGCAAGTTTATGAGTTCATATGCAAGTATGTTATGCAAGTTCATATGCAAGTTTATGAGTTTATATGCAAGTATGTTATGCAAGTTCCTATGCAAGTTTATGAGTTCATATGCAAGTATGTTATGCAAGTTCATATGCAAGTTTATGAGTTTATATGCAAGTATGTTATGCAAGTTCATATGCAAGTTTATGAGTTTATATGCAAGTATGTTATGCAAGATTATATGCAAGTTATGTGACATATTATATGCAAGTCATGTATTTGTTAATATGTAAGTTTATGTGACATGTTATACAAGATTATATGCAAGTTATGTGACATGTTGTGCAAGTTCATATGCAAGTTATGTGTTTGGTAATATGCAAGATGGCACCTTTGAAACATGTTCATACATATGCAAGTTGACACCTTTTATATGTGTTATGTCATGAGAACGAAATTACGTGGGAACGATGGGGTTAATTAAATGCATATGTTAATAAGATTGTGTGAAATTAATATAATTATGCATAACATAAAGTAAATGAACATAGTATGGGAATTTGCCTATTAAGTTAGGTGTACCCATACTATGTGTTGGGAATTTGCCTATTAAGTTAGGTGTACCCACACTACGGAGTTGGGAATTTACCTATTGAGTTAGGTCTACCCATATTCTGGAAAACATGATTAATTAATTAGGGATAATTAATATAAATTAGGAGGGTGATTAATTAGGTGTAATTAATCGACTAAGACACGAGGTTGGACTCAGTTGTAGCGTAAAACTGCCCGGACCCAACCGGCTTAACCAGTTGCTACAAATGTTTGCCCAATGTGAGAGGTCTTAGGCACAAATTAAATACGTGATTAAAGTAAAGACACGAGGTTAGACCCTTTTTATGACGTAAGGCTGCCCGGACCCAACCGGCATATCCAGCAGTCATGAAAGACGGTCTAATGTGAGAGGTCTTTATGAGGTCATGATCTTAATTAATTAATTAAGAAACACTTAACCATATTAGCATGTAGAGGGACATGAGGGGTTAAGTGGGTGCCTTGGGTGGCATGAGGAATCTAGTGGGTTGCCTTGGGTGGCAATAGAAAATACGATTAGAATACTTAACCAAAGAGGAACATGTAATTAAACATGATTAAAGGGTTAAGTGGGAAACACTAGTGTGAGGGCCAAGCTTAGGGGGATGGCTTGTGCTGGGGGCCCATTTCAACCAGTAACCCATACGTATCTTAGTGGGCTCGACCCATGTCGAGGACGGGACACGCATACTGGGCTTGACTATAAGAGGCCAAAATGGGTTAGCGGTGGAAACGCATGACCAACGGGTTTCATATGCGTGTGTGGACCCGGGATGGTAAATAAGACGTTGTTGCATCGTGTAGATATAAGCCGTGCACCGTTAATTTTATCAGGTTGCCACGTTGGGGAATGGTACACCCCACGGTGGGGCCAGCACGGGTATCTACGTTAGGGAGCCGATCGAATGGGGAGTAGTGTGTACACCTAGTGGATTGTAGGGCCCCGTGGCGTCTACTTAGTCACCTAGGGGTACGCGAGAACTATTAAGTTAATTTTATAAGTCCATGGGTGGGATCAACCTTTAAGTTAGGAACGACTGGTGTGGTGCAATTTAGTAATTTACCTTTGGAAGGGTAGATGCGTCTTTATCTTTTATCTTAGTTTAGTTGACTGCTTAGTGTAGCCATTCATCCCCATTAGTTACCGTATATCAGTTTATGTCTTCTCTGGTTACTTTAACGATTGTATTGTTAAAGTTATAGGACTCGCTCAGACTTATGTCTGACCCCGTTGTTTTTATCTTTTTCCCAACCCTCAGGTCCTACAGTGGATCCTAGCAGTAGTGGAGCTTGATCGGATTGCTGTTCCAGTCTTTAGGAGCTTGGATAGATGTAAAGCTCCAGTTACCCAGTTATCTTTTCTTTTGTAATGGCTATTGTATGAGAGTGGGATTATGTACTTCTTTATTTTGATGGATATTGTACTTGACTTTTATTGTGGTTTTATGATGTAACCAG
Source organism: Allium sativum (assembly GCA_030737875.1). Classification (NCBI taxonomy): domain Eukaryota; kingdom Viridiplantae; phylum Streptophyta; class Magnoliopsida; order Asparagales; family Amaryllidaceae; genus Allium; species Allium sativum. The sequence continues at coordinate 677,527,989 of CM060926.1, read as the reverse complement.
ACATGTTTTACTTCCGCTGTTATGAGATGATGTTTTAAAATTTCAAGTACTATTTATATCCGTCTTGTTGTAATTTTTCTGTTCTATATTCACTAAAATACTCCACTGATGCTATGGCATTCCCTTAGTGAGTGATCATAGCGGGAGTGGGGTGTTACACGTGGTATCAGAGCTTAAGGTTACCGGAACAGATAAATTTTTGAGAAAAATATTTTTTTTTTAGAAAATAGTAAAGGTATTATTTTTGGAAAAAAAAAGTATTTTCAAAAACATGTCTTTTAAGAGAAAAGTTTTTGAAAAAGAAAAGCATAATCCCCAATAGCCATATCTTTATCTTTCGGAATCTCCTTTTTGAATCTTTCCTCTTTCGTTTCAGCATGGCTGAAGATCTTAACATCCCGGAGGGTTTAGTTATACCACTATGGTATAGGAGGTTACAAGAGGCTAGGGCCGCGGCTGCGGGTCCAGCCAATGCTACTACACCAGAGGCAACCGCTCCTCCTCAGCCTAGAGTAGATAATTTTGCTAAGATTTGCAAGGAGTTCAAGGCTATAGGAGGAAAACCTTTTCTAGGTTCAGAGACTTTCGTAGAGGCTAGAGATTGGCTTAAGGAAGTGGAAGAGTTGCTAGATATCTTTGAAGTGGAAGAGGGAAAGAAAGTCAAGTTAGCGGCTTGGTTAATGAAGGGAGAGGCCTCATTCTGGTGGGAGGTCACTAATGGAGAACGCCCTGTTGAATCTTGGGCAGATTTCAAGCAAAGGTTTGGGGCTAAGTTTCTCTCAAGGGCGGAAGAGAATCTGTTTATGGAGAAGTTCTTGAATTTGAAGCAAGGGAATCTCACGGTGAAAGAATATGTCAACAAATTTAATCAATTAGCAAGGTTTGGCATAGAGTTGGTGAATACACCAGAGAAGAAGGCTTTGAGGTTCGTTAGAGGCTTGAACGAACCATTACAAGGAATAGCTATGACTCACATTCCTATGGGGGTCACCTTTGAGAAGCTTGTCTACATGGCACTTATGCATGAGGATGATAAGAGTTCTAAGGCACCAGAGAAGAAGGGGGATCAGAAGAAACCGCAACAACAACAACAACAAGGCAAGGGTGGAAAAGGCAATGGTGACAAGGGGAAGAAGAAGAAGAAGTGCTTCAATTGTGGGACCCCAGGCCACCTCAGCAAGGATTGTCGCAAAAAGAAGAAGACCGGTTGCTTTCATTGTGGTGAAGCAGGACATCTTGTGAAGGACTGCCCAAAGAAGGGGCAGAAGACGGGGTCTACCTCAGGAGGTCAGGTGCAAGCTCTTATGGCACCAGCTCAGGCAAGGGGGCAAGTTCAGGCTCTCTCAGTTCCACCGATTCAGCAGAGAGGTAGAACTATTTCCGTTGAAAGTCTGGTTTTTCTGTTTGATCATCCAGTTCGTACTTTGTTTGACTCTGGCGCATCGCATTCTTTTATCTCATCATCGTTAGTTGAGTCACTGCACTTAGACACCAGTCTAGTTGATGATCCTTTGGTTGTTTCAAACCCAATTGGGGGCTCCATATATCTGTCTATGATATGTTTGGGTTTGAAGATTTCTATACTTAGCGTTGAGTTTGGATGTGATGCTTTTGTATTGGGCTTCACGGGCTATGGGTTGATTTTGGGTATGGACTGGTTATCCAGTAATGGTGCCGTTCTTGATTGTGAAAGGAAAGTTGTCAGGCTTATGACCCGCTTGGGTAATACTCTCGAGATCTCTTGTAATCCCATGGAATCTGTTTTGCCAAGTTATCTTGAATCGCTCGATGCTTCGGTCGAGAGTTTGCGTTCTGTCAGAGTGGTCCGGGAATATCCGGATGTGTTTGAAGAGGTGAAGGGTTTGCCTCCGAAGCGGGAGATAGATTTCCGAATTTATTTGGTGGATAATGCCAAACCAGTATCTTTGCCAGTGCGCCACATGGCTCCTCGTGAGAGAAGAGAACTTCATAAGCAAGTAGGGGAGTTGCTTGAGAAGGGGTTCATAAGGCGAAGTATATCGGAGTGGGGAGCTCCAGTAGTGTTTGCCACGAAGGCGGATGGGTCCCTCAGACTTTGTGTGGATTATAGAGAACTTAATAAGCTCACGAAGAAGAATAGACACCCATTACCGAGGATAGATGATCTCTTTGATCAGTTGGTTGGCGCCTCAGTGTTTTCGCAGATGGACTAAGCTACAGGGTTTCATCAGTTGAGAGTGGCGGAGGACAGTATAGAGAAGACTGCTTTCCGGACTCCGGATGGTTTTTATGAGTGGCTTGTGATGCCATTTGGGTTGACAAACGCCCCTGCATACTTTGTTGATCTGATGAGTAGAGTGTTCAGAGAGTATCTGAATAAGTTTGTAGTGGTCTTTGTGGATGACATCTTGGTCTTTTCCAAGAGTGAAGAAGAGCATGCCTTACATCTCAGAGAAGTGTTGGAGACTCTTCGAGCACATAGTCTTAAAGCTAAATTCTCTAAATGTCATTTTTGGAGAAGAGAAGTGCGATTCTTAGGGCATGTGGTCTCTAAGGAAGGGATAGCTGTGGATCCCGCAAAGATAGTATCTATCCAGGATTGGAAAGTTCCTAGAAATGCTACCGAAGTAAGAAGTTTCTTGGGGTTGGCAGGATATTATAGGAAGTTCATCAAAGACTTCGCGAAGATATCAGCCCCATTAACCCGCTTGACGAAAAAGAATCTGGTTTTCTCATGGGACGTAGATTGTGATGATGCTTTCCGACGGTTAAAGAGAGCTTTGACCACCGCTCCAGTTTTAGTGCTTCCAGATGGGAGTAAGCCGTTTGTTGTTTATACCGATGCTTGTGGGACAGGATTAGGCGCAGTCTTGATGTAGGAGGGAAGGGTAATAGCCTATGGAGGAAGGCAATTGAGAGTGCATGAGAAGAATTACCCTACCCATGATCTAGAGTTGGCCGCGATTGTTTTCGCACTTAAGTCTTGGCGCCATTATCTTCTTGGTGAGAGATTCGAGTTGTTCACTGACCATAAATCATTGAAGTACTTATTCTCTCAGAAGGATTTAAACTTAAGACAGCAAAGGTGGATGGAGTTCTTAGCATCCTATGATTTCGAGATAGCGTATACCCCTGGCAAGGGTAACGTAGTGGCGGACGCCTTGAGTAGAAAAAGGCTATCTTTGAGTCCATTGTTCGTGGAACGGCGAATCTTGGAGTTTCTTTCTTTGTTCGACTTCAGACCTTCTGTTGACTTTGTACCTGGTTTGTTAGCATCCTTGGAGGTTAGACCTACTCTTTTGGGACGGATTGGCGAGGCTCAGCGAGACGACCCACAGTTGGTTGAGTTGGTAGAGAAGCTTATAAGGGGGGAGTCGTCCAGCCATTTGGGTAGATACACCATAGATGATAGGGGATGGTTGCATAGAGACGGTAGACTTTGTGTACCGCAAGATGAGGGTTTGAAGAAGGCTATTTTGGATGATGCACATCGTTCAAGAATGACTATTCATCCCGGTGGAGACAAAATGTACCAAGATATGAAGAGAGTTTTCTTCTGGGCCGGTATGAAGAAAGATGTGGCCGAGTATGTGGCTAGATGCTTAGTGTGCCAACAAGTTAAAGCGGAGCAAAGGAAACCCGGTGGGTTGCTACACCCATTGGAAGTTCCGCAATGGAAGTGGGACATTGTCTCGATGGATTTCATCAATGGGTTACCGAGATCGAGGAAGGGCAATACGGGAATTTGGGTTGTGGTAGACAGACTTACCAAGAGTGCCCATTTTATACCCGTGAAGAGTAAGAGGACCGCTCCATGGCTTGCTTCAGTCTATGTTAGAGAGATTGTTAGATTGCATGGCGTACCATCCAGCATTGTGAGTGATCGAGATCCTATCTTCACTAGTGAGTTTTGGAGAAGTTTGCAAGAGGCGGTAGGGACTCAGTTGTGTTTGAGCACCGCATATCATCCTCAGACGGACGGTCAGACCGAGAGGGTGAACCGTATCTTAGAAGACCTCTTGAGGCTTTGTATCTTGGATTTTGGAGGTACATGGGAAGAACATCTTCCTTTGGTGGAGTTCGCATACAATAACAGCTTTCAGTCCAGTATTGGTATGGCACCTTTTGAAGCTCTTTATGGAAGGCCTTGTCGATCTCCTACATGTTGGTGGGAATCTACGGATAAGATCTTGCTTGGGCCAGATATGGTTAGAGAGACTTCAGAGAAGATTGATTTGATTCGTAGAAGGATGAAGGCAGCGCAAGATAGACAGAAATCTTATGCGGATCGGAGAAGGACGGATCTTGAGTTTGAGGTTGGGGACATGGTTTTTGTCAAAGTATCTCCATTGAGAAATGTTGTTCGCTTTGGGTCCGTTGGGAAGTTAGCACCGAGGTTTGTTGGGCCGTTTCCTATTAAGGAAAGGATTGGACGGATGGCATATAGGGTGGAGTTGCCCGACAGACTTAGTGGTGTTCATGATGTATTCCATGTATCACATTTGAGGAAGTGCTTACATGAGACCGCAGAGGTGGTAGAGCCAAGCTTGCTTAGAGATGTAGAGGTAGAGCGTGATGCGACGATTCGACGAGCTCCTACTCGCATCCTTGGGTCAGAAACTAGGAAGTTGAGGAACAGAGAAGTTCAGCTAGTTAAAGTGCAATGGGGAGATGAAGAAAGCAATGCTACTTGGGAGACGGAAGCGAAGATGCTTTCTTTGTATCCATTTCTTTTTGAGAGTATGTCTTTTAACTTCTCCTTTATCGCTTGTCTAGTACTTATCTTATCTTTAGTATATCCTCTCGCTAGTACCTATGACCTTTAGATAGGGTAAAGCCTATGGTTGAAACATGTGTTTGAAACATGTTATGGTTGTTGGATGCATGTGGATGCAATTGTTTGCTAGTGGTTGCTCGTGGATGCATATACACACACATTAGGCACTAGATCGGCTCAGTCACTTCATGTTGCATATCGCATAAATGGATGTGGTAGTTAGATTGATGGATGTATCATGGCTGTGTTATCATATGGATGATGCATTTTTGTGTATGGTTGTGCACGCATATAGAAATTGTATGTGTCAATAGGGTTTCGCATACATATTGGATGCATGGCACTATCATGGTTTGCATTAAGGAGGTCGACTGAATCAGTAGACCGCCTGATTTTGCATTAGTATACGGACATATACACGCACTTTCTGCATATGTTCATACATCATTAGAAGTTTCTAAGGATAATGGTTGCTTGTGGTTGATGGTTTAGTAGATGGTTGTTTGGTTGGTAGGATACGTTCTCCTTAGCTTAGAGATTTCGGGGACGAAATCCTTTAAGGAGGGGAGAATGTAACACCTCAAATTTCAGTTAATACTAATATTCACTAATTACAGAATAAATAATCTCAAATGTGAGAATTAGGGGAAACGGGCTGCGTCATTTCGTTCGTCTCGGAAAAATACGCGAAATAGAGTCCGAGTTTTCGAGAATCGGAGTCCGTATGGCCCAGTTATGGCCCAAAGAAGTTTGCAGAAAATTCAAAGTTAAAAACAGATTTAAAATTCAGTTCTAAAACAAGTTTGGAGCCAAAAGCGGAAAGGGCGGGAAAGTTCCCGCCTAGCCCCGTGTCGACAGGCATGTCGACAGGGGTGTCGACAGGCATGTCGACAGGGGTGTCGACAGCCCTGTCGACAGGGGTGTCGACAGCCCTGTCGAAAGGGGTGTCGACACAGGGTGTCGGCCCTGTTGATCTGGGTGCACCAGATCTGGTTTTTGGGTTAGTCTTGGGCTGTGTTCTAGAGATTTCCGAAATCTAAGGGTCCTAATCTAATCTAGGGTTAATCTAAGGGCCTAAAACACTCACCTAATCTATAAATACACCCTAAACCTACCCTAATCCATACTAAAAATAGAATTGAGGGCTACATGCCGCCAAATTAAATCTTAGAAGGAGCCTCCACTAATTTATGAAGAGGGCTGCAAGCTAATCACTCTCTAATCAACCTCTAATCCATTCTAAGCATCTTAATCTTCTTCATTTGGAGTGCAAATTTGCTAGTAGTGAGTTTCTATCACTTTAATGATCAATTGCTAAACTAAGTAGATGAGATATGATGAGATCATATGATTTTATATGTGGATTAATGGGTTTTAAGTCATATGATATGATGTTAGTTTGCTAATCTATGTTTAATGTTAACCCTATGTTTATGCAAGCTAAGTATGTGGGTTTATGCAAGTTAAGTGATGGGTTTCATGCATGCTAAGTATTTGATTTTATGCATGCTAAGTATTTGATTTTATGCATGCTAAGTATTTGATTTTATGCATACATTATGACATGCAAGTTTGTCTCTTTTTATGACATGCATAATGCAAGTTTTGTGCTTTGAGATCATGTGTTAATATGCAAGTTACATGTATGAGAATATGCAAGTTACATGTATGATAATTATGCAAGTTGTATGTTTCTTCATATGCAAGTTTATGAGTTCATATGCAAGTATGTTATGCAAGTTCCTATGCAAGTTTATGAGTTCATATGCAAGTATGTTATGCAAGTTCATATGCAAGTTTATGAGTTTATATGCAAGTATGTTATGCAAGTTCCTATGCAAGTTTATGAGTTCATATGCAAGTATGTTATGCAAGTTCATATGCAAGTTTATGAGTTTATATGCAAGTATGTTATGCAAGTTCATATGCAAGTTTATGAGTTTATATGCAAGTATGTTATGCAAGATTATATGCAAGTTATGTGACATATTATATGCAAGTCATGTATTTGTTAATATGTAAGTTTATGTGACATGTTATACAAGATTATATGCAAGTTATGTGACATGTTGTGCAAGTTCATATGCAAGTTATGTGTTTGGTAATATGCAAGATGGCACCTTTGAAACATGTTCATACATATGCAAGTTGACACCTTTTATATGTGTTATGTCATGAGAACGAAATTACGTGGGAACGATGGGGTTAATTAAATGCATATGTTAATAAGATTGTGTGAAATTAATATAATTATGCATAACATAAAGTAAATGAACATAGTATGGGAATTTGCCTATTAAGTTAGGTGTACCCATACTATGTGTTGGGAATTTGCCTATTAAGTTAGGTGTACCCACACTACGGAGTTGGGAATTTACCTATTGAGTTAGGTCTACCCATATTCTGGAAAACATGATTAATTAATTAGGGATAATTAATATAAGTGAATATTAGGCTCACATCCCTATTTTGAAACTTAATTAGGCTCACATCCGGTCATAAACTTATTGTAAATTAGGTCCCTATTTTCTGAAAAGTCATCAAAAAAATATAAAAAAATCACGTAAATTCGTATTTAAATAAAACATGTAAACACTAAAAAATTCAGAACAAAAAACCATCAACGAATGCGTCAAAAATAAAAAAAACCAAAAAAAACGAAATTTCCAGTTAAATGCATAATAGTATGCACATATATCACTTTCCTGCATACATCCGTGCATATTTTTCACTACATACATCTTCGTTGATTTTTATTCATGCAAATAAATGCATACATGTGCGCAAAAATTTCATATACTTGCATACATTTGTGCAGGTTTATTTTCAGATTTTAATCTGAAAACAGCTTACAGAAAAGTTGCATATATATATATGCAATTATCAGTAATAATTGCATAAATGTATGCAACTAATTTTTTTCGATTTCCGTAGATTCCTGACATTATTTCCATATTTTAGAAAAAAAATTTTTTATGAACGTACGCACATTTTTTTTAAAAAAATACAAAAATGCGGAAAAAATAAAATAGGGGGCGGGTTTAAAAATTTTCAGAACTTTGTTTTTTTTTTATAAATTAGGTCCCTACTTTTTATCCTATAAAAATGTTGCACACATGTGTGCATTTTTTTGACAAATTTGCACATTTGGATGCAAATAAAAATGAACTGAAAAATTATGTTAAATCTATCCGCTGGAAGAACTGCAATAATTGCATATATGCATGTAATAAAATCAAAAAAGTGCATAATATTATGCATTTAACTGCAGTTTTTTCTGTTTTTTTGCTGTTTTCTTCTTTCTGACATTATTTTTGTTGTTTTTTGAACTGATTTTTTTTTATAATGCGTAATATATTTTATTACTAATTTACGAATTTTTTTTATTTTTTTTAATTATTATTTTATAAGTTTTGAAAACAGGGACCTAATTTACAATAAGTTTATGACCGGGTTTTTTTTATATTTTGAAACTTAATAGGGACCTCTAAAAACGCACCCTTAATATAAATTAGGAGGGTGATTAATTAGGTGTAATTAATCGACTAAGACACGAGGTTGGACTCAGTTGTAGCGTAAAACTGCCCGGACCCAACCGGCTTAACCAGTTGCTACAAATGTTTGCCCAATGTGAGAGGTCTTAGGCACAAATTAAATACGTGATTAAAGTAAAGACACGAGGTTAGACCCTTTTTATGACGTAAGGCTGCCCAGACCCAACCGGCATATCCAGCAGTCATGAAAGACGGTCTAATGTGAGAGGTCTTTATGAGGTCATGATCTTAATTAATTAATTAAGAAACACTTAACCATATTAGCATGTAGAGGGACATGAGGGGTTAAGTGGGTGCCTTGGGTGGCATGAGGAATCTAGTGGGTTGCCTTGGGTGGCAATAGAAAATACGATTAGAATACTTAACCAAAGAGGAACATGTAATTAAACATGATTAAAGGGTTAAGTGGGAAACACTAGTGTGAGGGCCAAGCTTAGGGGGATGGCTTGTGCTGGGGGCCCATTTCAACCAGTAACCCATACGTATCTTAGTGGGCTCGACCCATGTCGAGGACGGGACACGCATACTGGGCTTGACTATAAGAGGCCAAAATGGGTTAGCGGTGGCAACGCATGACCAACGGGTTTCATATGCGTGTGTGGACCCGGGCTGGTAAATAAGACGTTGTTGCATCGTGTAGATATAAGTCGTGCACCGTTAATTTTATCAGGTTGCCACGTTGGGGAATGGTACACCCCACGGTGGGGCCAGCACGGGTATCTACGTTAGGGAGCCGATCGAATGGGGAGTAGTGTGTACACCTAGTGGATTGTAGGGCCCCGTGGCGTCTACTTAGTCACCTAGGGGTACGCGAGAACTATTAAGTTAATTTTATAAGTCCATGGGTGGGAACAACCTTTAAGTTAGGAACGACTGGTGTGGTGCAATTTAGTAATTTACCTTTGGAAGGGTAGATGCGTCTTTATCTTTTATCTTAGTTTAGTTGACTGCTTAGTGTAGCCATTCATCCCCATTAGTTACCGTATATCAGTTTATGTCTTCTCTGGTTACTTTAACGATTGTATTGTTAAAGTTATAGGACTCGCTCAGACTTATGTCTGACCCCATTGTTTTTATCTTTTTCCCAACCCTCAGGTCCTACGGTGGATCCTAGCAGTAGTGGAGCTTGATCGGATTGCTGTTCCAGTCTTTAGGAGATTGGATAGATGTAAAGCTCCAGTTACCCAGTTATCTTTTCTTTTGTAATGGCTATTGTATGAGAGTGGGATTATGTACTTCTTTATTTTGATGGATATTGTACTTGACTTTTATTGTGGTTTTATGATGTAACCAGACATGTTTTACTTCCGCTGTTATGAGATGATGTTTTAAAATTTCAAGTACTATTTATATCTGTCTTGTTGTAATTTTTCTGTTCTATATTCACTAAAATACTCCACCGATGCTATGGCATTCCCTTAGTGAGTGATCATAGCGGGAGTGGGGTGTTACAAATATGGAAATCTGTTTTTAACAGATAAGTGGGAAGGAATTATTTAAAGAGGAATTAAATAGAAATCTGTTTTAACAGATAAATTGGAAAGAATAATTTATAAATAATATTTTATAAATTATGTAAAATATTTATCACTGGATAAAAAGAATATATAAGTCAGGACTTATATAGAGAAGTAAGAATCGATTTCAACATCGATATTTCAAACTGAAAATGGACGAAGGGTTAACCAGTTAGAGCTAATCGATTAGAATTAGAATTAATTGAATAGAATTAGAGTTAATTGAACATAGTTAGTCGAGTTAGTCGAGTCTAGTTAGTCGAATATGGCTAGTCGAGTCGAGTTAGTCGAGTCGAGTTAGTCGAATCGAGTTAGTTAAGTCGAGTTAGTCGAGTAGAGTTAAATAAGTCGAGTTAATTTAGTTAAGTTAGTCAAACTGAGCTAATCAAACCGATTTATTCAGATGAGTTAATCCAAAGGAGTTAGTCGAATATTAGTTATTAAATTAGATTTGATCAAATATAGTTTATTCGAATAGAGTTAAAGGAGTTATCGATTATAATTAATCGAAAGGAGTTATCGATTATAGTTAATCGAAAGGAGTTATCAATGTTAGTTTAATCGAAAGGAGTTATCGATATTAGTTTAATCGAAAGGAGTTATCGATATTAGTTTAATCGAAAGGAGTTATCAATGTTAGATTAATCGAAAGGAGTTATCGATGTTAGTTTAATCGAAAGGAGTTATCGATGTTAGTTTGACCGAAAGGAGTTTTCAGTGTTAGTTTAATCGAAAGGAGTTAATCGAATTTAGTTATTCGAAAGTGAGATTATCGAATATAAGTTATTCGAAAGGAGGTTATCGAATATAGTGTATTCGAAAGAAAGGAGATTATCGAATATAGCGTATTCGAAAGAAAGAAATCGAATATAGTTTATTCGAAAGAGTGAGTTAATCGAATATAAGTTATTCGAAGAGAGATAATCGAATATAAGTTATTCGAAGAGAGGTAATCGAATATAGGTTTTCCGAAGAAGAGTTAGTCAAATAGAGATTACTCGAAAGAGAGTTATACGTCGAAATCAATTATATCGAATTCGGGAAAGTATTTATACTTTCCGGTGTTTAAATCAAGATTTATTTATTGATAAATTAGGTGTTTTTAAATTTATTCACATTAACGAATAAAAGTTACAATTGAAGTTAGATATTTCGAAAGTAGGGATCGTAACGTATCGTTATAATCAAATGTTTTCAATAAAGAAGTGGATACGTAAATAGAATCTGAGAGTTACGTAAGGAAGTTTGTTAAAGATAAACTTTAACTATTCCGAAGTTAAAACGTTGTTCAGTTAAGGTCTGAGATGTAATTATACCCCAACTTGATTGACTCCCTTCTTAACTAAGGAATGGTAAGGTTTGATAGTGAAGAATGGTTAAGAGAATTTAGTAAATAAGTGAAATGGTTTGAGTTAGCATGGCAATGTTTGATTTAAACATCAGTTTAAATCCAGTGAAGGAGTTTTGGAAATGTTTTCCAAATAAGAATCAGAAATGCTTTCTGATAATAGAAAATAAGAATTTAGAATATATGGAAACAGGAGATAAATAAATTAATGAACTAAAGACAATACATGTTAAATGATGATTGATCGATATAATTTCCATTTGGAAATAATATCGTTGTTTGCACACCTGTTTTTCATTTGATAGTTAAATCACCAACTATCAAAGTTTTTGACCATTTTAACGTTGTTAATATGGAGAGACCGTTTGGATAATTATCCGAAGAACCACTCCATATTGGCATAAGCGTTGCAAACCAAGTATGCTGAATATATTGAAGATGGAGTAATGTGCAAGGGCTGTTGTATAAATCTCAGTTCAATATTGCCTAAGATGGATGTACTGAATAGTGCCTTTGGTTTATCTAGTCCCAGGGCGACCTGCATGGAAGAATGTCTGACAGAGTATATTTAGTAGACCGCGTAAGTTGATCTCTTCAAACGTATTTACGTTTGGTGGCGGAGGAATTCGTTTCTCTTAGTTGTATACTTATTGTATTTTTGGGGAAATCAATTTGTGATTTGGCGGGTTTGACGATGTGACATTCAAAGTGAATAAATGTGCGATCTGTCAGAGATAAGCGTGGCCTCTAGCCTCACAACCGGGAAATGACAAAAATCGGGCAGGCAACATGGCTATGTAGGTCGCACCTATTAGATTGTATAATCACCTGATCTAGAGTTTCATTTACTTCTATAATCTATTGTCGATGTTGCCCCATTCGGGAAACGGTTGCTGATCCCAACCGTTGGTGATATACATTCGATACACTCAAGCGAAATGGATGGTCGGTCATGTGTGGCCGGATTGCAAGATGTTCTTGTTGAACCCAGTGTATTCCTCTCTAGAGGTACACTAGCAAAAGGTGGTTCCATTCCTTGTCATAGTTGGAAATCCATTACCAAATACTTGCTTGTGGTTTTGATTGTATACTATATATGTAGAACGTGAGATGAAAGCGTTTCTGCTAGATGATTATTATATTGTGGTTGATAGACACTATTATAATATCAAAAAAGTTTTGATATAAAGATTAGTTTGGATCCTCATAAGGGAAAACCCGTTCCGTTATACGGCGTGGTCTTATGAGATATCGGTTAATGGCTCAAACTGTTTTACTCACACCAGTCCCATGACTGATCCGGAGTTTGTTTTGTTTTCCCTAAACTCTTGGGTGCCCAATTTTGTACGGGCGGTCAAGTAGTCGGGATTTACAGATACTTGAAGAGCTGGAGCAGGAGGCTTCATGATCATATTGCTATTGTTTATTTCTGCTATGTTGTAAGTGCTGTACTTTGGAAATGATATGTATATTCAAGTACAGATTTGTATTTCAAAGTTATGATATATATTATATGTTATTCGTTCCGCTATGAGGTTCGTGTTACTCTGATGTTGTGTTCTTCTTCTTCTTCTATTCTAAGTTTCTATCTTATCTATTCTCACCCTCTATTTTCTTTCTATTAGTTTTATGGTTTCTAGTACAATTAGGGTTTGACTTGTGTTATTTGGTCAGCTCAAATTGGACCGGAAATTTCGGGATGATACAAAACCTTACTGACCTTTCCTTTCAGTTTGACCAAACTGAACCTTTGTTTCCATGCTCAGCTGTCGAGTGCACATCTCCAAGCCATCGCCTCGCTTAACCTGGTATCTTCTGGCATGATTGCCGAGTTGAAGTTGTATTTGTGGGTGAGTTTAGTTCTTGCGTGGTATGTATTTGTTTGTGTATTTATGGGTGTGCGTGAGTTAGGTGTTAAGGGTATTGATTTTGTGAATATTATATAATTTTTAATATATATAATGGCTTTGGTGCATTTATATATTTTAAAATACATACATACATACATATATATATATATATATGTGTGTGTGTGTGGTTTTGAAGTATTTTGTGTGTGTATTTTAAATACAAATTTTATGTATACGTGAATACGGTTTGATTTGTGTGTCCGCATTATTGTTATATACGTATAATTTACAATATATATAATTGTTTGGTGTGCATTGAATTTTGAATTGATATGTGTTATAATTTTACTGTTTGTATATATATATATATATAATATTTTTGAAAAGAAAATTTGTTGTGTTTATGGTACGACCCAAACTCGCCCTTACGGGAAAGCGTGGATTGCTTTGAGAACACGACAAATCAGAAAACGAACAATAGAACATTTCATTGTTATTACAACAATTTACATCAAAGTACAAGATATCAAAGTATAAATGAATAATATACAGTAGAAATATATCAGAGATTTAAATTGCAAAGCAGCGGAAAAATAATCCATAACACAACTGAAAGAAATACACGGATACAGAGCTTTCCGAATATAGTTCCGGTTGTGATCCAGGATCCTGGTAAAAGAAATATCTGCGAAAACCAAAACTACTAGGTGCTTGTGTGGAAATATGGGCACCCAGAGTTTAGGTAGAAACAATAAACTCCGAGTTAGTAATGAGACTGGTGTGAGAATAAAAACAGTTATTAGCTTGATTTTAAAGTTAGGTAAATCACGGGACCATGCCGTATAACACGGAACGGGTTTATCCATTATGAATACCAGTGCATAAAAATAACAACGCAATGCTATCGAGAAAAATGAATCTATTATAATACTCATATCCCATCACACAATGAACGCAGTCAAGGATAGAGTTTTTCCTTATAATAGCCAAATATGCTTGATACGCGAAATTTCATCTTTAATTATTACTATAAGTGAAGAAATCAACTTCAAATATAAATGTATCAATCATAGGCGGTGCAGGTACCATTATATTATGTCGCCATATATATATATATATATATATATATATATATATATTTACAACTAAAATTTTGAAATCGCATATTGGAAATTGTGTTTCCATTTATGAACCAAGGCAAGCGATCGTCCTTACCGATTCAAGACTCTCTAGCCTGAGCCATAGGATACAACCACAACTTCACCTACAGTTAGCGACAGGGCTGGTCATCTGTCGATGATTGGCAATACCATGAACTATATGTTAGCCAGTTCTATGGAACCCACAAAATGGATCAGTAATGTCGACCACTCTACAGCCACTAGGGACTCAAATCATATCCAAGCTTTTCAATCGACCCGAATTCTGAGGTACCGCGCTTTCCATCAAATAATATGCAACATCCACATAAGTTAACAGTCTGGGCTCCATACCATGACGTTACTTCTAGATAGAAAATAACATATGTCCATTTCTCTGAAGTCCTCATCCCGTTTCTGGTTCATACCGCGGTGTGAAGCTCGAGAATTAGTGCCACACAAAGCTATGCTAATTAAAGCTGTGCATTGATCATCAACCACAAGACTCTGCTTTTCAACAAAAGCCTTGATCATTTGCATCTCAGCATGCCACGGTGTCATTCCATACCGTACCACTGATTTCCACCAATATATAACCTCTAAGCTCGTACGTCTCAGAGAAGGGTGTCAAGCAAGAGAATAAATTCTCCGCCACCAAACAGATATATATTTAGCAGAGATCAATAAATATAGTATAAAGAAATCAATGTCAGACACACCATCCATTTGCAAGTCCGTTCTGGGTTTGTACAAAACCGAAGGCACCTTATTTCTCATCCCAAATGTCCAATACAAGAGAGAGTTCCTCGCATATTCGGTCTTTCTCAAAGAACGTCTGGACGATCACCACTTATTACCTCGTCTTGGGTTTATAGCCCAATCAAGACATCAGTAATCATCCAAACGACGTGAAGATCTCCTGTGATGGCTCGCCCCACACCAGTCGACATTTCCAGTGAAGGTGCGTTATGTCAATGCCCGACTAGCATGGGACGATCGCCAAAGAAAGGAAAGGATATGTTGAACTAACAAAGAACCTGTAGAATGTCTCACAGCGCATGGAATAAAATATAATAATAACATACTTGACATAAAACAGATGAGACAGTGCATAAGCTGAAAACTAAACCATAATCATGATAGCAGCGGAAATTCGAAATAAAGCTTATTACAACTCAAACATACCGTCTCTAAAGCAAAGATAAAGGTAAACTACTAATGCCCAAAGTAGTGACCAGCAGCGACACAGGGAGAATATCTATAAATGTCATACGTGGAAGCCTCATGCTCGTCTCCGGTACAACTACTCGTGCATAATCACCTGACCTATCTCTAGCCTGCCCGTTTAAGAGAACCCAGAGTAATAAGAAGAGACATAAAAGTCTGGGTCATACAAAAGTCTGGTATGAGCGATAAGCAGCTAAACAGAACAATAACAGGTATACTAAACCATACCCGAATTTGGACCTGCAACCAAAGAGTTAGCACAACAGGATGTACAATACACTAAGGTAACACTAGCATATGGTATAAAGATACAGAGGTAGGGGTGCGCATGTCATAGTGATGGCAACAATCAAGCATAGCAACCATCCTCACATCTCTCACTCAGTGCGTAAAGCATACGATATCCACCGCTTTGACTAACCAATTCCTTTGCTATGATCACTCTACCCCATGGAGTCATGATGGCTCCACTGCACTGATCCATAGCCACTAATCCCTTGCTATGCACACTCTGCCCCCATGAAGTCATGACGACTCTACTACACTGGCTCATAGCCATGCTACGATCACTCTGTCCCATGGAGTAGTAACTACCCCACAGCATTGATCCATAGCCTAACATCCGTCTTGGTGGTGAATCAAAGTTATGGACGTCAATAACCCCTTAGCATACGTCCCGCAACAAAGCCCAACTCATGAAGCTAACTCGTTGGTTCCCAACTGGATCCTGAGTTCTACTTCCTATTTGGACTACCTTTGCATCTCGGGTTTTGGTCTCCTCCGGATCGGTTCGGTCCTTCTTTAGTTCGGTTTGGTCATGATTACCCCTCTCTAGCGGTACGGTTCGTGGTCCTCGAAGTGGCTCGTGGTGCTTCGGTCCGGCTCGTAGGGACTAGCTCAAGCACTCTGGTTCGTGGTCAACATCATGTTCGGGTCGTGCTCTTCAGTTTGTGGTTGATCCTTTGGTTGTTAGGCATGCGGGACCCATTGGTTGTTTCTTAGTTGAGGAATTTTCGGGGGCAAAATTTCTTAAGGGGGAGAATGTAACGACGCGCATTCTACGCATTGAAGGATCATAGAATATTTATTTCTTTCTCATACGAAGTCGTATAGTCGTGTGTCTTTGGGAATCGACTATTGGGGTCATTTCCCATGTTCATGATTTTTCCCGATTTTTAAATGATAGTTTTACCCCTAGCTGATCTTGTTCCGGCCATAACTCTTGATTGGTCAGGAGTTTCGACCTGAAACCACTTCCATTGGATTTGGATGATGGTTTATAATTCCATAGAATGGTCACATTAGCCAAACGGACTCAGCGTTTGGGAGATATGGCTGAAACAAAGTTTAAAAGGTGAAAAATAGCTTAACTGGGCCTAATCAGGGTGACTAACAAGAGGGCCCATAAGCCATTTCAGGATTAGGGTTATGGGGAGGCTGAGAAAAGTTAGGTAACGATTTTTATTTCATTTTTCAGCCTCCTAAAACATCTCCCTAACCCTAACAATGGCCTCCATCTTCTAGAATCACCTTTAATCGCCATTTAATTAAGTTTTAGCCTAATCTACATCTAATCAAGACAAATTAGTATCAAATTGGGAAAATAGCTGCTGTGTTGCATAGAGATTCAACCCAAATCAGAGATATTTTCAGATCTAAGATTTATTTGTGGTTAAGGTGAGTGATTTGCTTTGTTTCTCACTAATTATGGCTAATTAGGGGTGATTAGTGTTAATTTGCGAAATTATAACTCAGAAAAATCTAGAAAAATTTGTAAAATTCTAAAATATTATTTTAGGGCTCTGATAGAAATTTGGGCTAATTTGGATAAGTTTTGCTACTTGTACGCTTAAACATGATTAAGGGGGATTAAGGGAAAAACATGGGTCTTTGGGTATGTTTGATCCATATAAACATGTTAAATTGTTGTTTCGAAGATTGTGGATGATTGTACGTTTTGCTATGACTTTATGGTATGATTTATGATTGCTCAGAATAGTTAGATTGGTCTAAAACGCCATCATGTGGCATAAACACCTGCTAGAAAAGTCGCAGGAAACATTGCAGGAATGTGGACCGGATCGGATCGCCCATCCCCACTCGTGAATTATGCGTCACGACCCGTCCCAGCGTATATGCCATGAACTGATCCGACTAGGAGCTCGTGATCCAGCTATCTCCGATCCGTTCGCCTCTAAAGTCTTTCGATTCGAACCGCTCACACATACGAATCATGAATCGGAGCACACCCGAACCATGAAGCTTGGTCACAACCCGACCCGAAGGATTAACCACAACCTGAAGAGCACGACCCAAACCAGATGTTGACCACAAACCGGAGTGCTCGAGCTAGTCCCCATGAGCCGGGCCGGAGCACCACGAGCCAATTCGAGGACCACGAACCGAACCGCTAGAGAGGGGTAATCACGACGAACCGAACTGAAGAAGTGAAGAAGGACCGAACCGATCCTGAGGAGACCAAAACCCAAGATGCAAAGGTAGTCCAAATAGAAAGTAGAACTCTGGATCCAGTTGGGAACCAACGAGTTAGCTTCATGAGTTGGGCTTTGTTGTAGGACGTGTGCTAAAGGGTTATCGACGTCCATAACTTTGATTCACCACCAAGACGGATGTTAGGCGACGGATCAGTGCAGTGGGGAAGTCACTACTCCATATGGCAGAGTGATCGTAGCATGGCTATGAGTCAGTGCAGTGGAGTCTTCATGACTTCATGGAGGAGAGTGGACATTGCAAGGGATTAGTGGTTATGGATCAGTGCAGTGGAGCCGTCATGACACCATGGGACAGAGTGATCATAGCAAAGGAATTAGGTGGTCAAAGCAGTGGATATCGTATGCTTTACGCACTGAGTGATAGATGTGAGGATGGTTGCTATGCTTGATTGTTGCTGCACTATGACATGCACACCCCCACCTCCGTATCTTTACACCATATGCTAGTGTTACCTTAGAGTATTGTACATACTGTTGTGCTAACTCTTTGGTTGCAGGTCCAGGTTCAGGTATTGTAATACCCCATAATTTTAAAATGGGACATAAGAGATAATTAAAGAATAATTAATCTTTAAAAGAAGAATTGGGTGAAACGGGTTACGCGTCCACCTCGGAATTCTGATTGAGATAGAGTCTAAGTTTGCATGAATCAGACTCTATATGAAGAAGTTACGGAGTTTAGAAGTTTTCAAGTTTAAGCAGAATTTAAATTAAAGTAATAATCAAATAATTAAAGCAGATTCGAATTTCAAAACTTTAGAAAATAGCTGAGCGGGAAATTTCCCGCTCAGGGGTGTCAACCCCCCCAGGGGGTGTCGACATAGGTGTCGACCCCCTTATGTGTGTCGACATGGGTGTCGACCCCCCCTGTAGGGTCGAAACCTGCGAACTGATCTGGACAGTGATGATTTTTTGAGGTGTTAGGGCATATATGTCATGTTCTGATTGGCTCTCTTGGGTTTGGATGGCTTTGATGACTCCTAAGTTGATCGAAAGGCCAATATTAATCCTAAACATCTATATATACATAGTTTAACTTAAATCCAAACCTCACAACCCTAAACTATAATGCCGTCATGCTGTTCATCTACAAACTAACCTAGCTTCCACTATAACAAACCAAATTCTAGATTAAAGATAAAAAGGTAAGAGATAAAGATTCAAAGCCTAGGAATTGCGAAAAGGAATTCTAGAACAACAACGAACGAATCAACGTCTACATCAACAGATTAGCTTAGCAATTTCAGAAACCAAATCCCGGAATTCAAGATCCATTTTCTGTGAGTGCAGTTACTTTCACAAGATAATTGTTTAAATGTAATTGTGATGAGTTATGTATTGGACTGTATGAAAATATTTGTAAATCATATAAAGTTTATGTCTTTGCAAACTATGTTTTGATTTATGCTTGATTTGATTCATTATATGCAAGTTATGTTCTATGTTAATTCATATGCCTAATTACATATGCAAGTTATGTATGCAAGTTTGCTCGATCTATGCAAGTTATGAAAGATTATATGAAAGCCATGTTCATATATGTAAGATCATATTTTATATGTTCATATGTTTAGATCTACATGTTTATATGATTAAATCCATATCAGTCTATATGTTTAGAACTATATGTTCATATGTTTAGATCTAAATGTTTATATGATTAGATCCATATCAGTCCATATGTTTAGAACTATATGTTCATACGTTTAGATCTACACATTTATATGATTAGATCCATATTAGTTCATATGTTTAAATCCGTTTAAGTTTATGTTTAGATCTATGCTTGTTCGCATTCCATATGTTGATTGGATCGATTTTCGTATGTTTACTAGATTTATGCAGTCTTAGATCTATATTGTTTATGCCAGTTATGATGGCATGTATTTCTTCCCTTTTTTCCTTTTTTATGAGTTGGGCTAATTGCGAGCCTAACCTATCACATGAACTATACATACGAACGACGTGGGAACGCTGGGGAAAAGTTTGAGTAAAAGTTGAATATTATGTAATTGGCATAAAAAGGGGTTGTTATCATATAATTAATTTTGGGCATAAATAGAAAATGTGGCATAACTTGAATTGACCACACTTATGGATAATTTACATATAAACTTGGACATGAATGGTAAATATGTAAATTGGCTAAAAGATGAACGTGCCTAACCCGAGGTTAGATTGAGTTGCA
The DNA here is from genome assembly GCA_030737875.1 of Allium sativum. NCBI lineage: Eukaryota > Viridiplantae > Streptophyta > Magnoliopsida > Asparagales > Amaryllidaceae > Allium > Allium sativum. Next base: position 677,507,897 of record CM060926.1, on the reverse strand, counting down.
GTGCAAGACTGCCCGGAACTGCCCGGCACATCCTGCGATCGCAACAACATAGATCTAATGTGAGAGGTTAGCGCATTAAGCCCAAAAACCTGAGGTTAGAATGAGTTTGCAATAAAAGTCTTCCCGGAACCGCCTGGCACATCCAGCAACTGCAAACAACAGTTCTAATGTGAGAGGTTGGTGCTTTAATGAATAAATTAAAGCTAAGGAACAAACATGCTAAAAATGGAAAGGTTAAGTAATATATGAACAGGCGACACTTAACAAATACAACATGTTAGATGGGTGGGTTAAGTTAACATGGACAAAAAGACAACTTAACCAATATTACATGAAAAAAGTGGATAGGGTTAAGGCAAGCCTAACCAATAATACATATGGACTTGATAAGGGGAAGGGTTAAGTAAATCTTAGGTAAGTGGATAATGTTAGTATATATAGGCCCACAAACTTGAATTAGTGAGAAGGATAAGTAACATATGAATAGGCAACACTTAACCAGTACAACATGTTAATTAAGCAAATGGGTGAGGTTAAGTTAAATTGAGAACACTTAACCATTATAACATGTTGATTAGGCAACCCTAGTAACGGGGACCCATTTCAGCAGTAACCCACATAGATTTATCATGGCACCCTGAGCTAGGCAGGGTGAGGCACGATTACTGGGCTAATTATAAGCGGTCAAAATAGTGGTGAGTGGTGCAGCAGTGTAGGTTCCGACGGAGTATGGGCATGCACGTGCGCCGGAGTGGAAAAAACAGGAACAGGGCAACAGTAGTATACACTGTGCATCTTGAATCGTGTCGGGTTGCCATCATGGCACCCCATGATGGGGCCAGCACAGGTATCTACATACAAGCGAGGCCGAATGACACAAGTAATAACACATGTGAGTTAGGGAGCCGATTGAACGAGGAAGGTAATGGGTACAACTCATGGGGGTAGGAGCAAAAAGGGGCACCCACGATAGCAGCTAGGAGTATACGAAACTACCATTATCATGATTAGTAAGAGGGATCAAATTTTAGTAGGGGACTAGTAAGGTTGCGGTGTAGCTAGTAATGATACGGTGTTACTAGCATTGGTGCATTGTAGTAATTATCCTGTAGTGATTAGAGGCGTAATCAACGTTATATCTTGTTTATCTTGTCTGCTTGGTCATGGCTTTTTATTCTATAGTCATTTCTTACTTTCCAATTTATGTACTTATCATGTTACTTTAATGATTATATTGTTAAAGTCACTGGACTCACCAGACTTATGTTTGACCTAATTTGTTTCGCCTCTTTTCTTCCGTTCCCCCCCCCCACCCAAGGTTCTTAGGGAGGAAATACTCAAGCTTAGTTCAGATATCTGTTTCTTCCATCCTGAAGTTGAAAGGTGCATTTCTTGGCTTTGATTCTGCGTATGGCATTATTCTATTGGGGATTATGGCTTTAAAATTATGTACTCTGAAGGTTTTGTACCAGACTGATATTATGTACTTGATTTTGGTATTTGGAAATGTAGTCAAACTTATTTCTGTTTCAACTGCAATAAAATTACAAAATTTTCAAGTACTACTTTTTCTGTCTTGTAATATTTTGTTCTATTTACTTATAATGTTCCACGAAACTTAATGCATTCCTTTTTTGAGTGACATTAACGGACGTGGGGTGTTACACGTGGTATCAGAGATGAAGGTTACCAGAACAGATAAAAGAATTTGAAAACCGTTTTCAAAAGTATTATTTTCAAAAACATGTTTCAAAGAAGGAGTTTTCAAGAGAAAGATATACTATGAAAAAAATAATCCCCAAAAGCCATATATCTATCTTTCGATTCTTTGTTTCGAATCTCTTCCTTTTTCCTTCTTGAGTCTCTTTCTCCATGTTTAGATGCATTTCCTAAGATATGGAAGGACTTTTATGCGATGGGCGGAAAACCTTTTCATGGGATTGAGACATTTGTCGAGGCTATAAATTGGCTCAAGGAAATGAAGGACTCGGTTGGTATCTTGGAGATAGAAAATGGAAGGAAAGTTCAGCTAGCTGCTTGGTCGATGAGGAAGTTTAGGCTGAGGAACACAACCAAAGGATGAGGAATTTTTTGATATGTATTTAATCCACAAAGAAGGTAAAGGAGAAAGTGGAAAGAATAATTAACCCCTGTAACAAAAGAAGGTGTCTTTATTTTGGTATAACGGGCCATATAACTAAGGACTGTAGGAAGAAGAAGAAGCATGGTTGTTGCCATTGCGGCGAGGCAGGACATATGATTTAAGATCACCCAAGGAGGAAGGGACAAGGGCATGGACAAAGGACAAGACCTAATTCTGGAGGATAGGTTCATGCTCTTATGGCACCAGGACAGGAGAGAGATAGAAGCATTTCTGTTGAAAGTTTTATTTTCCTTTTTCGGTCATCCTATTCGAACTTTGTTTGACTCCTGCGCTTCGTAATCGTTTTGTATCGGCTTCGTTAGTTGAAACAATGCACCTTAATACTGGTCTAGTTATGGATCCCATTGTAGTCTCAAATCCTATTGGTGGTTCGGCTCACATATCTATGGTTTGTCGGGTTTTGAGAATGTCTATCTTGGGCATTGGGTTTGAATGCAATGCCTTCGTTCTTGGTTTCACGGGCTATGGCTTGATTCTAGGGATGGATTGGCTAGCCAGGCATGGTGTCATCCAAGACTATGAAAATAGGGTAGTTAGAGTGTTGACTCGTTGTGGAAAGACCCTTGATATTCTTGTGACCCTAGGGGTTCTGTGATACTAAGCTACCTAGAATCTCTTGACGCATTCATCGATGATTTGAAATTTGTTCGTGTTGTCCATGAGTATGGTGACATCTTTGATGAGGTTCTGGGTCTACCCCCGAGGTGTGAGATAGACCTCCGAATATACTTTGTAGATAATGAAAAGCCGGTTGCATTGCTATTGCGCCACATGGCTCCGAAAGAGAGAGAGGAGGGAACTCAGTAAACAAGTAGGGGAGGTACTTGAGAAAGGGTTCATAAGAAGAAGCATTTCGGAATGGGGTGCTCCAGTTGTTTTTGCTACGAAGACTGATGGTTCGCTTAGATTGTGCATGGACTATTGGGAGCCGAACAAGCCCATGAAGAAGAATAGACACCCATTGCTGAGGATAGATGATTTGTTCTATCAGTTAGCTGGTGTTTTGGTTTTCTCATAGTTGAACTTAGCTACATGATTTCACCATTTGAGGGTATCTGAGGATAGCATAGATAAGACTGCTTTTAGGAATCCTAACGGTTTCTTCGAAGGGCTCGTCATACTTTTTTTTTGGTTTGACGAACGCACCCACATATTTCGTAGACTTGATGAGTAGGGTGTTAAGGGAGTTCCTAAACAAGTTTGTGGTAGTCTTTGTGGATAGTATTTTGGTTTTCTCTAGAAGCGAGGGAGAGCATGCCCTACATCTTAGGGAAGTCTTAGAGACCCTAGAGCACATCAACTCAAAGCTAAGTTCTCCAAATGTCATTTTTGGAGGAAATAAGTGTGGTTCTTAGGACACGTGGTCTATAAGGAAGGGACAGCAGTGGATCCTATAAAGGCGGTGGCAATCCAAGATTGGAAGGTTCCTAGAAAAGCAACGGAAGTAAGAAGTTTTCTCGGGGTGACGGGCTACTATAGGAAGTTATTTAAGGGCTTTGCGAAGGTATCAGCCCCAGTTTTGACTTTGCTAGATGGGAGCAAACCATTCATAGTATATACCGGCACTTGTGAGGCAGGGCTTGGAGCAGTTTTCGATGCAAGAGGAAAAGGTGATACGCAAAAGGCAGTAGGTATGCTGTTATGTTTGAGCATCGCGTACTATCCATAGACAGATGAACATACAAAAAGGGTGAATAGAATCCTTGAAGATCTTTTGAGGTTATGCATCCTAGATTTTGGAGGACACGAGAAGAGCACTTTCCATTTGTGGAGTTCGCTTATAACAATAGTTATTAAGCTAGTATTTGGGTTTTTATGGATGACCGTGTCAATCACCAACTTGTTGGTGGGAATCTACAGATAAGATTTTACTTGGGCCAAATATGGTTAGGGAAACTTCTGAGGAGATAGACTTGATTCAAAGATGAATGAAGATGGCACAGGGCTGACAAAAGTCAAACGCTGACAAGAGACGAACCGACCGTGAGTTTGATGTTGGAGAAAGGGTTTTTATTAAAGTGTCACCGTGGAGGAACGTAGTTCTCTTTGGGGAGTGTGGGGAAATTAGCACCAAGGTTCATAGGGAAATTCCCCATTACAGAAAGAATTGGACAGACCACAGAGTGAAGTTTCCAAAAAAGCTTAGTGGTGTTCATGACATGTTTCACGTGTCGCATGTGAGGAAGTGTTTACATGATACCACGGAAATAGTGGAGCAGAGCATGCTTAGAGAAGTGGAGTGGAGCAAGATGCCATGATTAAACGATCTCCTACATGCATCCTTGGATCGGAGATCAAGAAGTTATGCAATAAAGAGGTCAAATTGGTTAAAATCCAATGGAGAGATGATCAAGGAGACGCGACTTGGGAGAGGGAAGACAAGATGCGTACGCTGTACACTTTCTTTTTTATGAGGGGATTCTCCTTTTTCTATCTCTTTGTTTAGACTTATTCTATCGTTTAGTATGTCCTCTCTATTATGTCTTCGATCTTTAGGTAGAAAATCCTATGGTTGTAAACATGTGTTTGAGACATGTTATGTTTGGTGGATGCAAGTGGATGCAAGTATTTTCTAGTGGTTGCTCGTGGATGCATTTATACACACATTAGACACTAGATCGGCTCAGTCACTTTCATATTTCATATGCATATATGTATTTGTATATGGATTGAAACTTGATGTGTTATCATATAGATGTTGCATTTGTATGAATGATTGTGCACTCATGTAGAAGTTATAAAGTACGATTAGGAATAATTGCGTACATGATGGACTCATGGCACTGATATAATTCGCATTAAGGAGGTCAACTGAATCAGTAGACCGCCTGATTTTGCATTAGATAAGGACATATACACACACCATGCATATGATCATGAAAGCATTAGAAACCTCTTTAAGGACAATGGATTCCTGTGATTGAGTGGTTGAGTAGATGGCTGTTGGATGATAGGATACACATTCTTCTTAACTTGAAGATTTTGGGGACGAAATCCTTTAAGTTGGGGGAATGTAACACTCCGTAATTTTAAAATGGGATATAAGAGATAATTAAAGAATAATTAATCTTTAAAAGAAGAATTGGGTGAAACGGGTTATGCCATTGCGTTCGTCTCAGAATTCTTCTTGAGATATAGTCCGAGTTTGCATGAATCGAACTCCGTATGAAGAAGTTATGGAGGCTAGAAGTTTTAAGGTTTAAACAGAAATTAAATTAAACTAATAATTAAATAATTAAAGCAGATTCGAATTTCAAAACTTCAGAAAACAGCTGAGCGGAAAATTTCCCGCTGTTAGACCAAAAAATGGTTCTAACACCCAAATTGATTAAAAGCAGAATGAAATAAGATCTAAAGTAAAATGAACACACAGGATTTATAGTGGTTCGGCGAAGAAATGCCTACGTCCACTTGTCTTTCACTATTTTCAATAATATAGTTGCAATTACAATGAAATATTCACTGAATTTCTCTCACAACTCACTTGCATTCACTCAATTATCTAAAAACAAATAATGAAAGAAGATTTGGATTTTCCGGGAGTGCTGGAATTCGGGTTATGAAGGTGGTTGAACTCTCAAAGTGCCAGAAAAAAGATCCTTTTCTTTGACTCCAGACAGGGTATTTATAGGTGAGAATTTGCTCAGAACCCGATCCGGATCGGAGCCACGTGTCATTCATCCAATCAGCCTCGGGTTCGGATGGATTTCTATGCTGACAACGCATCAGAGCAGTGGACGTTGTGGGTAGGAACAGGTCATAGCCGCTCCGAATAACCAGGCGCTCATGTAGGGGAGTGACGTGGAAGATGGGTTCGGATCGGAAGAGTATGCACAAGGGGTTCGGATCGGAGTACCCGATCCGACCCGGATTAACTTAGGTCCAATTCTCTCTTCTTTTTACTCTGCTCCGCTCCGTTCCGATCTATCTCTGTAGCAATTGGGTGGCTCTCCGATCCAACTGGAAGTAGGTTGCTCTCCGATCCGAACAGCTGTGCCTCTCTGATTCCAACAGCAATAGTTCACCGATCCGAATAGCAATCTTTATCCGATCCGAACCGCTACACTGCTTCGATCCGACCCGCTTCAGTGCTTCCCAAGTTCTTCAGTGTTTCACAACTTGACTTTGTGTTGCCCAGTTCACAAAGTGGGCTAACATTTTGCCCCCTCAAAGGATGCTTCTGTTGGAGACGGAGCATGCTTTGACTACCATTGCACAACGCTCTTCGAGGCAATTTTTTTTTGATTTTTCTTGTGTTTTCATCTTCTTCTTCAAATTTCAATTTAATTTGTTGCTGAGCTAAAGAACTCGGTTCGGTTCGGATTCCGATCCGAACAGACCCCTTCTCCTTTTTATTTTTCACTGGACTATTGGGCCAAGCTTTGCTTCTGGACTGTCCATCCGATCCATACGGGGGTTCTTCTACTGGGCCGTCGATCCGAATGGGGAGACGAATAGACACACTTCTCTTCTATATAAACACTGCCTTCTTCCTTCTTTCATTTTCATTGTTTCACCGCTTCCGAAGCTCTGCAAAACGAGAAAACCTAATTCTTGAAGTATCAAAATTCCTTTTAATTCTCGAAGTAATTACATCGGTAGGTTATAAAACTTTAAACAATTCCTTCTTTAGTTGCTCTCGATTCGGATTCGTAGTCGATTAGGATGATTTGAGTATGAAAATTGGACAACCTTGCCACCGTGACCCCCCTCATCATCGTCGCCAATAGACTCGTCGCCATCTCGAGGTTGGAACGGAGGGGATTAGAATCCGTTGTTGAGTGCGCCAGCGCATGATTGCTTGGCTTTGATTTGGGTGACTGGCACGAAACTGGCCTTGGCGTTGGTTAGGGAAGAAAGAGGGTGAAAGAGAAGAAGAAGATAGTAGGGAATCGGTTCGGTTCGGAGGGATATGGAAGGTGAAAAAATAAGGGAAGAAGGAAGGAAATTCAGGAGGTCGGATCGGGTCGGGGCAAGTAAAGAAAGAAAAAAGAAAAAGAAATCCAGGAGATCGGATTGGGTCGGAGCAAGTATTTAAGGAAGGGGGAAAGGGAGCTTGCCTAACCGGATCGGGTCGGACCATAAGATAAAAGGAGGAGAAGTATGACTATGTGATCCGATCCGAACCGTCAGGGGACTTTACCTCCGAACCGATCCACTCTTGATTTCTGAGTTCCACATCTTATCCGAGCTCAAGTCGGGGCCGCACCTCCGATCCGATCCCCATAAATGCACCCGAACCGAACCGAAGAGCAGTTCACCTCAATATATGAAAACTTGTTTAACTGGCCCAATCAACTTTTGGCATAATCTTCAACCTAATGGACAGTTAGGATAGTGCCTTGCAAACGTAACTGGACATCAAGAACTACTTCAACTCTTTATATTTTGCCAAAAAATTTTTGTCGCACTTTTAAACATTTACTTTGCACTTTCCGTATGCATTGTTTACACTTTAGTTTGCACACATGCACGGGGGGATACGGGCTAATTTGCTCTAATTTGTGCTATTGCTTCTTCACTAGTTTTATGACCATGAGACCCAGACGCTCTTCTAGACCAGCTGAGAGGAAAGAAGCCCCGGAAACCTCTAACAAAGTTACTCTCGAGGACATATCTTCTCCGTCGGATCCAGAATGGAATAATGAGGGTTCAGACTACGGGGTTGGAAATCGTGAAAGTGACGAGGTGTCTTCAGAGAATGAAGTTTCTCTAGGTTTTGAGGAGGAAGGAGGGATTGGTGACGACCGGGCTCCTGATGAGTTTGAATCGGCTGTCATATTGGAATCACCCCCAGATTCTGTTGAATCAACAATCAACAATGACTGGCTTATCCGAATTTGTTTAAAATACGGGATAATGAAAAGGGACACTCTGGTGCCTTCGAGCTCTGACCGTCCTCACAACCCTCCAGAAGGATATATGGCAGTCACTCGGTTGATGTGTATGGTCGGTGCTATTCCTCCATTTTCTCCCTTCATTGTTGATTTTCTAAGACAAATGCGGATTGCCCCCATGCAGCTGCATCCCAATTCTTATGCCTACTTGCACACTTTATACATAGCATACCGTGAGATTTTAGGCATAGAGCTCACTTTCGATGACGTTCATTTCTTCTATAACTTCAAGCATCAGACTCGAGAGACTCCTTCTTTCTGCTTTTTTGAGTCTGTTCCTAAGAGGAAGATAATCTCAGCGCCATTCAGCAGTAAAGCTGGAGATTCCAGACTGGAATGGTTCTATGTGAAGCGACAGCCTGGATGTGCCAGGAGGTGGACGAAATCAAGTAAAGCACCGATTTTCTAAATCCGGGCTCTATACACTCGAGTCATCGCCTTAACTTGTTTTTCTTTTTGCTTGCAGTCGACAACCCAAAACAAATATCAGATCAGGTGTTCTTTGACCGGATGCACCAGCTTCTTAATGGCGACCAGAAATTCCTGACTATTGATGAAGTCCTTAAGGACGAATATCTTCACTTTCATGGGCTGTTATCCGTTTTTCGTAGTATCGGTCATGGGACGGCTCCATACGTATATATTCCTCCAGTGGATGTAGTCCCAGAGATAGGAGAAGGTTCGGGAGTTCCTGCAGTGCCTCTTCAAACTTCACCTTCTCCATCTTCTACTCAAGATGACGAATTGGCTAACCTGGCCGAAAAGCATCGTGAAGGGTATACTGCCCCCGAGGAGGCTACTTCTCCGGAAAAGTCAACATCCTCCAAAGAGTCGCCACTTAATGCTTCCGAGGGAGATGTCCCTAGTGCTGATGACCCACTATTTCAGGGTTTGGGGGATCTCCCCTTACTTGAAACTATATACACTTCAGAGGATTTTAGGAAGGATCCTTTAGTCTTCACCTCTTCTGAAGAGACCACTCCTGCCAAGGCCAAAGGGCCTGCCCGTACTAGTCTAGCTCCGGACTCGGGTTGGTTGGGGGGAAACACACCACTTAGGACACACTGTACACAATAGCATTACCACTCATCGCACCTCTTTCTCTGTGACACTATTGATTCTGAATTTCATTTGTCTTATTGTGCAGGCACGATGTCCCGATCTTACTATGATATCAGGAAGCTCCGCCGCAGCATGTCTAATCCACCTCAGGATATCGAGTATGATCGCCGCGACGATCGCGGTAGGGAGGAGAGAAGGCCTTATGAACCCTATCGCTCTCGAACCTCAAGCTCTCGTTCTCCCATTCGGTCGGACCAAGAGAAATATAGAGGTTACCAAAGCCGTAGGGAAGAGGACAGGCCACAATCGAAAGACTCCACCTCTTCCCACGAAAAGCGCAGCAGAGAGAGAAGTCCTCCAAAAGATACTGAGTCTCGAAGTAAACGCAAGGTCCCTGCTACTAAACGGCCCAGGACAGATAAAGAAACAATTGAATCCTCCACACACAGGGACACTGAATTAACGATCCCCGCTCCTCCACCACTAGATGCGGAAACTGCAATCAAACGGGCGTATTTAGAGGAGCAATTTCCCGAACATTACTTCGAGACTCTGACATTTTTACCTGCCCTCGAAGCTATTTCTTCCAAGTGGGCAGACGAGGCCAAAGCAAAGATAGACGCGGTTGAAAAACAGTATTCTGAAATGTTCAAATATTCACGCAACCTTTCCAGAATTATTCGTACTCTAATCACGAATGCTGATTCAATGCAAAAAACCGCGGAAGAAGATGCAAAGGCCTTAAAGAATCTAGGAAAAGATTTAGAGGACACACAGGCCCAGCTCGCTGTTGCTCAGAGGGACGCTACCAACTTCAAACAACATTTTGAGGATATGCAAAAACGTTATCATGACTTGCTTGAATCTCACACTCAAGAGCGTTCTGAGTTAAAAAACAAGCTGATGATGCTAAGTCAGAAGCTGCTAGGACGCGCCTTGCTTACACTGACCTCGAACGGAAAAATGCCGAGTTAGCAAAGAGGAATGCTGAGCTAGAAAAGAGAAATGCTGACTTGGCTTCAAAGCTACTGGAGGCAGAGAACAGAGCTGCCCTGGCGGAAGGCAACGTTGGGTGTGCTATCAAATCTACGGAGGAGGCCCGCCAACAACTGTCAGAGGTGGAGGCAGAGATTCAGGGTTTCGGCGAATTAATGATTGAATTCTTCGCACATATCATCCGTCGTCGAAACATTTCTTGGATTGAGGATTATCCATCTACTCTAGTCCAAGTATGGAGTCAGATTGTTGAGTGGGAAAAAAAGGAGCTCAAGGTCGATTCCATCAATGAAGACAAGCTGATGGAGAAATACTTGAGGGATGATGAGCCAGAACGCCTAGCTGAAGGGCGCTGTCTCATTGCTGATGCTATGGAGGAAGAGAAACGGAAGGCTAAATAGAAGAACATTCCCAAGGCTGGTTCCTCTTCTACTGCCCCCGCAACTTCTGAAGTGGAGGGGTATGATCCTGAAAATCCGGGAATCCCTCGAACAACTCTGCTATCCCCTATTCCTGAAATGGCATCAGAGAAAGTAGTTACCCCTACCGAGAAGTCTTCGGAAGGTATCCCTACCTTTTCTCCTCAATTCGTCAAGGCTATTTCTACCTTTCGCCACGTGATTGAGCAATCGATGAAAAACCCATTATTTTCTCCTGAGTTGATAAATGTTGCTTCTCATTCTGTAGGTGTTGAGCCATCCGGAAAGACAGAGGTGACTCAGGGAGTCGCATCTGGGGCAGAACCTACGGAAAAGACAAAAGAGGGGAAGGACAAGGCTGCCCCTATAGATTTGGGAGAAGGAAGCGAACCTTCTAAGGCTGAAACTCCTCATGATGAAGAAATGATAGCAGCCTTAAAGGACGATGGCGGCGACGGAGGACATGAGGAGGATCCAGAGGTGGCAATAGTCGGGGAGTCGAAAAATGCTGATGATGTTACTTTGGCTGCAATGAAAGCTGATCAAGATAAACGCTTGCAATTAAAAGCCGAAGAACTAGACCCTGAAGCCCTCAAGCCTCTCGCAGTTGTGGATGCGGGATCAACGTTAGTTGTTAAGCTCTCAACTAGATCTATTACAGAGGAACTCGCTAAAAAATCTTCTCTTGATTCCAGCGCTCCGCCCTCCGGGAAGAAGTCAACCGGTTCCAGCACCGCTTCTTCAGGAAAGAAGAAATCAAAACGAATCTTGACAGAGGCCGAGAAAGAGGCAAAGGATGCGGAGAAAGCCGCCAAGAAGTCCAAGGCTCACTCGAAATCTAAATAGTGGGTTGCCTTGTGTCGCTTTAGCATTTAGTGAACCAACAATTGCTGCTACAAGAGTGGCTCTTGCACCTTCTTTTTTAGCTATTTTCCTGTAAAAATTCATTCATTTGTAAATAAAAAATAATTCATTTTCTGCAATGTCTGTTTGTCAGTAGTTCTGCACTTATGTAAAAATGTCTGTCATACTATAGTTATGAAATGAAGTTACGGAGGGAGGAAATATGTGTATACATATATGCCCCCAGTCAATTCTCGCAAATTATTTAAGGCTTAATCAAGCAATCTGAATGCTCCCGATTTTCTGATGGGATAGCATTTTCTGTGTCGTCAGTGCCTGTCGTTTTTTCTGGCATTTCTTTTATACTCTCCTGTCTTATATTCAGGTTAGAGTTCTTACTGAGGTGGTCCCTTGTCAGGGTGCACCTTCATGCCTCAGAGGACGTCGTCTTCCCGTCCTATTATACTCTCTCTCTCTCTCTGGAGAGTTAGAGTTCGAGCTCAGCAATCTATTCATTCCCCGGTCTTTCAGCGGGGAAGGATCTCTTTCTCAGCGCTCAGTCGGAGACGCTTTTATACTCTCTCTCTCTCTCTGGAGAGTTAGAGTTAGGGGAAGGATCTCTTTTTCAGCGCTCAGTCGGAGACGCTTTTATACTCTCTCTCTCTCTCTCTCTCTGGAGAGTTAGAGTTAAGAATGTCGTTTTCTCATTCTTTTATGTCTTGTCGCACAAATAGTCGTTGTGCTTTTTCTTATGTTTAAACTGTTTTCAACCTTTTCAGGTTTTGAATCATCTTATATTCCATAATCATAACAGAATAGTCGATGAATGTATATATATAATGCATAAAAGTAAATAACACACGATATTTTTATAGTGGTTCGGCTAAGTCGTAGCCTACATCCACTTTATAGTCCTTTATTCATATCATCAGATTTTCCCAGGGCAAGTCGTGCCTTATTACAGAGTTCATAAGAAAAATAAGAAAGAGTACAACATTCTAATCCAAATATCGCATCAAGTGTTGGGCATTCCATGCCCTAGGGACTTCTTCGCCATCTACGGTCGTTAACTTGAAGGTTCCTTTTTCAAGTTTCCGTTGGATGACAAAGGGTCCTTCCCACTTTGGACCGAGGTGAGGAAGGGATGGAAAGACTCTCTTTAGCACCAAATCTCCTGGTTCAAAAGTCCAAAGGCGAACTTTTTTGTCGTAATAGCGTGCCATCTGACGTCGATGCCTTGCAGCACGCAAATCCGCTTCGTCCCTTTTTTCTTCGATTTCATCAAGAGACTCGAGTAAGAGTGCCTGATTCGTCATCGGGTCATAATATGTCGCCCGGTGGGAAGGGACTTCAAGCTCTACTGGAATTACTGCTTCTGAGCCAAAAGAGAGAGAGAAAGGAGTATGACCAGTAGCCGTCTTAAATGTTGTCCGATATGCCCACAAAGCTAGGGGCAATTCGTCAACCCATTTTGCCTTTACGCGCTCCAACCGTTTCTTGAGGATGGATTTTATTACTTTGTTTATTGCCTCAACTTGCCCGTTCGACTGCGGATAAGCAACCGCAGTGTATCGCTTGTCGATCTTATACTTCTGGCAGAAATTTCTGAATTCAGTACCATCAAACTGAGTTCCGTTGTCAGTTATAATGGTCCTTGGGATCCCAAATCGGCATATAATATTTCTAACTGCGAAACTTATCACCTTTCTTGCCGTGATTTTGGTCAAGGGCTCAGCTTCCACCCACTTCGTAAAATAGTCCACAGCGACTATTGCATATTTCGCTCCTCCTTTAGCAATCGGTAGAACTCCAATGATGTCAATTCCCCACGTGGCAAATGGCCAAGGACTCACCATTGATTTGAGTTGGGTCGACGGTGCTCTGGGGATTTTAGCGAATCTCTGGCACTTATCGCAGCGTCGTGAGTAATCAGCCGCATCTTTATTAATTGTGGGCCAGAAGTATCCATATCGCAATATCTTTTTTGCTAAAGTCTGACCTTCTGTATGATCTCCACACTCACCTTCATGCACTTCTCTTAGTACACGTTTGATGTCGTCGTGTGCTATACATCGTAACAGGGGCATAGAAAATCCTTGCCTATAAAGAATACCATCTTGTATGACGTATCTGGTAGCCTTGCGAACTATAGCCCTTTTCTCACTCTTCTTTGATGGGAGTGTCCCATTCTTAAGGAAGTTCTTAATTGGGGTCATCCACGACCCTTTCTCTGGTTCCGCTTCGAAAGCGAACTCAATTTCCATCGACTCAAAGCTTGGCGATTCCAACGTTTCAATTGGAATTATTTCAGTCTCTTCTGGATTGTCGGAACTAGCCAGCTTTGCCAGCCTATCCGCCTTCTGGTTTTCGGCTCTGGGGATATGTGTTATATTGTACCGCTCGAAGTTGCTCAATAGCACTCTAACTTTCCTGAGGTAGCCGATAAGTCGAGGTCCTCGAGCCACAAATTCCTCTCGCACTTGGCAAACAACGATTTTAGAGTCACAGAATATGTCCAACATTTTTATTCCAAGGTCTTTAGCAAGCTTTAGCCCGGCAATCAGGGCTTCGTATTCAGAGTCATTGTTAGTCGCCGAGAATTCTAATCGTAGAGCGTAATATAACGACCGTCCTTCAGGAGTGACTAAGACGATTCCAGCTCCGGACCTTCGGTCGTTCTTGGCTCCATCTGTGTATAGTTTCCATGGATCTATCTTTAACTCATCCTCGGACTTAACCACCTTGTCATCGATTACTTCCTCCTCTGGGATGGTGAACTCTACTATAAAGTCTGCCAGAGCTTGCCCCCTGATCGACCTTCGTGGTTGAAAATTTAAATCAAACTGACTTAATTCTATATTCCATTTGATCAACCTTCCCGATGCTTCGGGTCTCTGCAACACCTGCCTCAGGGGCTGGTCAGTGTATATGGTTATTGGATGAGCTTGGAAATAGTGACGAAGTTTTCGGGATGCGATTAGGAGGCTGTAAGCGAGCTTCTCAATCTTTGGGTAGTTGTGCTCTGCCGCTGCTAATTTCTTGCTTACATAATATACTGGCCTTTGTACTTTGCCTTCTTCTCGAACCAGGGCTGTGCTAACGGCGTGAGCCGAGACTGCCAAGTAAACAAACAATTCTTCGTGATCCACTGGCTTTGACAAAATCGGCGGTTTCTCTAGCAGTTCCAATAAATTTCGAAAGGCCTCAACACAATCCGGAGTCCACTCGAAGTTCTTCTTTCCCCTCTTAATCAAATCAAAAAACGGGACGCATTTATCTGTGGCTTTAGAGATAAATCTACTCAGCGCAACTACTTTACCTGCAAGACTTTGGACGTCTTTAATTCTCCTCGGCTCTTCAATGTTTCTAATCGCTGCTATTTGGCTAGGATTGATTTCAATTCCTCGGGAGCTCACAATGAAGCCTAGGAACTTTCCCGATGCCACTCCAAATGAGCATTTCAAAGGATTCAACTTCATCCGATACCTTCGCAGGACACCAAACATTTCCGCCAAGTCTTGCGTATGGTTGGAGGACTGTTTCGATTTGACAAGCATATCATCCACGTAAACTTCCATAGTCTTCCCTATTTGATTATAAAACGTTCTGTTCACCAAGCACTGATAAGTGGCTCCGGCGTTTTTCAATCCGAATGGCATTACAACATAACAATATAACCCCAAATTTGTAATGAAGCTCGTATGTTCTTGATCTGGCACGTGCATAGGAATTTGGTTGTACCCAGAATATGCATCCATGAAAGAGAGAAGTTCATGACCTGCTGTCGAATCTACAAGCTGGTCAATCCTGGGAAGTGGGAAACTATCTTTTGGGCAAGCTTTGTTCAAATCTGAAAAATCAATGCAAGTCCGCCACTTTCCATTCGGCTTCTTTACCAAGACGGGATTCGATATCCAGTCGGGATATGTCGAATCTCGAATAAATCCATTCTGCTTCAGCTTCTCCACCTCCTCTTTGAGAGCAGCCGACCTCTCTGGGCCCAACATATGTCTCTTTTGCTTCACAGGCGGATGTTTCGGGTTTACATTTAGTTTGTGACTTATAATGGATGGCGATATCCCACACATGTCAGCGTGGGTCCAGGCAAACACGTCCAAGTTCGCCTTCAAGAAGTCCGTTAGTTCTTTGGCTCGACGTGGATCCAATTGAGAACCAATCTTCAAAACTCTTGTTGGATCAACTTCATCAACGGGAATTTCCACTGTCGCTTCATTAGGAGTTGCATTTCTAATCTCTGGTTCCTCGTCTTTTCTGGGATCCAGGTCTTCAGGTGTTCCTTTGGGCAACTCCTTTGGGGTCGATCTCTCTAATTGCTATGCTGAGCCCCCCTTTGGGGGAGGCGAGGCATCTTTACTCTCGATGTTAAGTCCTTTCATCAACATCTTTGATTCGGCAACATAGCAGGCCCGTCCGGAAACTTGATCCCCTCTCATTACTCCAGTTCCGGCTTCAGTTGGGAATTTAAGCAATAAACACCAAGGGGCGATACAAGCTCTGAACTTAGCAAGGGCAGGCCTTCCCAAAAATGCATAATAAGGCGAATCTACGTCCAACACTACGAATTGAAGCATCCGCACTCTTCGGCGTTCTCCTTGCCCCAAGGTCACGGGCAATTCTATGTACCCCATGGGAGATGTTGACGCCCCGTTGAAGCCTCTGATCCATCCTTCACATGGCTTCAAATCTTCAGATTCAAGCTTCATCTGATCAAATGACTTTTTAAATAAAATATTGACAGAACTTCCGTTGTCTACTAACACCTTATGAACCAAGGCCGGCCCGATGGTGGTAGTAATGACCAACGGATCATCAGTAGGTGATTGGATCCCAGTATTATCTCTGTTGCGGAATACCACGTCGTCAAACATTGTCTTCTATTGTTTTATGGGGGCGATATCTTCCAAATCATCACCTTCATTCACATCTACATGCTTGGCAGCATTTATATATTGATCCATTGCTCTAAAGCTACGGATTGCTGGGTGAGGTCCACCCACTATGGAGTTGATAACAATTCCCTTGCCTTTCTGCTGCGCTGTAGGCTTGGGAGCAGGTTGAATCTGTTTTGGAGCCTGCTCCCCTTGCCCCCTGTCCCTCGGGGCAACCTTATATTCATCCAGTTTCCCTTCACGCAGCAGCTTCTCAATCACTTCTCTCAAATGCCGACATTCATTGGTGGAATGCCCATGAGTTCCATGAAACAAACCAAACTTCCCAGTTGCCATTTCTTTCTCTGTCGAGTCACGAGGTGGCGGTCTTTTATATTGCAAAACATTGTACGTATCCAGGTAAATATTCTCCAGAGTGTCGTTCAACGGTGTATAATTCTCATAAGTCTGGAATCGGGGCCTTTTGCTAGGATCACCTCCTCTGTTTCTATTTCTTCTGTTACCGTTCGCATTACGGTTATTGTTGTTGCCCCCATTTCCAGAATTGCCGTTTCCACTCTTGTTTCCCACATTCACTTCAACTTTTCCGGAACTTTCCCCAGACTGCTTCACGGCGACGTTACTCTGAACATTTTCTTTTGAAGCCACTTCAGACTTCCTCTTTCGGTTTGCCCTGGCCTCCTCTCGTCTTAAATAAATATCGGCCTTTTCATAGAATATCTCTCTTGTGGACGGCGTCTTCCCAGAAAGGTAATCTCCAAACTCGGATTCAGGATCGACTCCTTCCTTTAATGCCATCAAGATGGTGGGCTCATGCGGGTCACTAACTTCAGTCACAGCTAAGTTAAAACGGTCAAGATATGACCTCAAAGACTCTCCTGGCGCCTGCTTAATTCTTGATAATTCAATGACACTTTTGGACTTTCAGGTATGGAGTCGGAACTGATTCATAAAACGTTCGCTCAATTCCTTATAATTCGACACCGAACGAGGGGGAAGTCGGGTAAACCATAACAGCGCCACATCTTCTAAATAGATTGGGAATGCCTTACATTTCACTGCATCAGGGGCAGCAGCAGCATTCATGAGCCACGAATATCGCATCAAATGCTGTCCTGAATCAGTTCTCCCATTGTACTTGTCCATCTACGGCAGGTTAAAACGCCGGGGAAACTGAAAGTCGAGGATGTCGTCAGTGAAAGGAGTATGGCTTCGCTCAATGCCATAATCTTCATTGGTATAGTTCCGGCTCTCGGACATAATCTGGCGTACCATTGCCTGTACATCAGCATTAGTTAGGGGCTGTTCAGGTTCCCTGGCCCTGGTATCCGGGTTCCTTCTGGGCTCTTGTTCAGGAGATGCCCTTCTTCTTTGAGTTGCTTCTGCTCTATTCCGTTCCCTACGCTCCCGGTCGATCTCGGGAGGAGGGGACTGGAGCCTTTGCCCCTGAGTGGGATCATTGTTTCCTAGTGCTCGTGAAATATCCTCGCGAGACCCCAAAGATCCGAATGTCAGCTGCTCCAAATTCTGAGGTCGTTCGAGCGGCCTTCGTTCACGGGGCCGCTCTTCCTCGGAAGAAGAAGACTGATCCACTGGTGTGTGACGAACCGGGGAAGGGGTTATCTGTCTTCGGAGTTCGCTAATTTCCTTGCTCATGAGTCTCATATTTTCTTGCATCATGAGGTTGGTGCGCTCGTGGATTTTCATAGCCTCCCTAGTACTCTCAAGCATGTCAAGTAGGCGTGAGAAATCTCCTTGAGTAATGGGCGCAGATGGATTGACCTGATCATTGACCCTGGTGGCTGGAATCGGAGCATTCGTAGGGACTCGAGTAGAGGTTCCAACATCACCAAGTGTCGGATCGGATCGGAGATGGGAGATCGGGTCAGTTCGGAGCTGGGGAGCCTGGTCGGGTCGGTACATGGCAAGCTGCTCGGGTCGGTTCAGGTTGGGGGAATGCACTACTTCAGAATCTCCTACCCGGATCGGATCGGAGCTCTCCCCCTGAAGACGGTTCGGGTTTCCTGCATCGGTTCGTCCTGCTGCTGAACTCTGCCCACGAGACCTTGTCACAACCGCATTTTGCTGATCTTCGCCAGCTCCATTTCCTCGACCAGATTGAACTTCTTTGCCTTTTCCTTTGGCCATGGTTCTTCAACAATCACTTCAACAAATATCCAAGAGCTTCGAAACTTGAGGATTAACTTTTTTGAACTCAACGGTCCAAAAAGTAGAACGATAATCCCGAAAAACAAAGAATTCAGATGGTTCTCAGTGAAAGCACCAAAATGTTAGACCAAAAAGTGGTTCTAACACCCAAATTGATTTAAAGCAGAATGAAATAAGATCAAAAGTAAAATGAACGCACAAGATTTATAGTGGTTCGGCGAAGAAATGCCTACGTCCACTTGTCTTTCACTATTTTCAATAATATAGTTGCAATTACAATGAAATATTCACTGAATTTCTCTCACAACTCACTTGCATTCACTCAATTATCTAAAAACAAATAATGAAAGAAGATTTGGATTTTCCGGGAGTGCTGGAATTCGGGTTATGAAGGTGGTTGAACTCTCAAAGTGCCAGAAAAAAGATCCTTTTCTTTGACTCCAGACAGGGTATTTATAGGTGAGAATTTGCTCAGAACCCGATCCGGATCGGAGCCACGTGTCATTCATCCCATCAGCCTCGGGTTCGGATGGATTTCTATGCTGACAACGCATCAGAGCAGTGGACGTTGTGGGTAGGAACTGGTCATAGCCGCTCCGAATAACCAGGCGCTCATGCATGGGAGTGACGTGGAAGATGGGTTCGGATCGGAAGAGTATGCACAAGGGGTTCGGATCGGAGTACCCGATCCGACCCGGATTAACTTAGGTCCAATTCTCTCTTCTTTTTACTCTGCTCCGCTCTGTTCCGATCTATCTCTGTAGCAATTGGGTGGCTCTCCGATCCAACTGGAAGTAGGTTGCTCTCCGATCCGAACAGCTGTGCCTCTCTGATTCCAACAGCAATAGTTCACCGATCCGAACAGCAATCTTTATCAGATCCGAACCGCTACACTGCTTCGATCCGACCCGCTTCAGTGCTTCCCAAGTTCTTCAATGTTTCACATCTTGACTTTGTGTTGCCCAGTTCACAAAGTGGGCTAACACCCGCTCAGGGGTGTCGACTCCCCTAGGGGGTGTCGACATAGGTGTCGACCCCCCTAGGGGTGTCGACATGGGCGTCGACCCCCCTAGGGTCGACACCTGCGAACTGAAATGGACAGTGAAGATTTTCTACAGTGTTAAGGCATATGTGTCATGTTCTGGTTGGCTCTCTTAGGTTTGGATGGCTTTGATGACTCCTAGGTTGATCTAAAGGCCCATATTAATCCTAAACATCTATATATACATAGATAAACCTACACCCTAACCTCACAACCCTAAACTATGATGCCGTCATGTTGTTCATCTACAAACTAACCTAGCTGCCACCATAACAAATCAAAATCTAGATTAAAGATAAAAAGAAAAGAGATAAAGATTCAAAGCCTAGGAATTGCGAAAAGGAATTCTAGAACAACAACGAACGAATCAACGCCTACATCAATGGATTGGCTTAGCAATTTCAGAAATCAGATCCCAGAATTCAAGATCCATTTTCTGTGAGTGCAGTTACTTTCACAAGATAATTGTTTAAACGTAATTGTGATGAGAATTGGACTATATGAAAATGTTTGTAAATTATATAAAGTTTATGTCTTTGCAAACAATGTTTTGATTTATGCTTGATTTGATTCATTATATGCAAGTTATGTTCTATGTTAATTCATATGCTTAATTACATAAGCAAGTTATGTATGCAAGTTTGCTCGATCTATGCAAGTTATGAAAGATTGTACACAAGTCATGTTCATATATGTAAGATCATATTTTATATGTTCATATGTTTAGATCTACATGTTTATGTGATTAGATCCATATCAGTCCATATGTTTAGAACTATATGTTCATATGTTTAGATCTACATGTTTATATGATTAGATTCATATTAGTCCATATGTTTAGAACTATATGTTCATATGTTTAGATCTACATGTTTATATGATTAGATCCATATCAGTCAATATGTTTAGAACTATATGTTCATATGTTTAGATCTACATGTTTATATGATTAGATCCATACCAGTTCATATGTTTAAATCCGTGCAAGTTTATGTTTAGATCTATGCTAGTTCGCATTCCATATGTTGATTGGATCTATTTTTATATGTTTACTAGATTTATGCAATCTTATATCTATATTGTTTTTGCCAGTTATGATGTCATGTGTTTCTTCCTTTTTTTCCTTTATTTATGAGTTGGGCTAATTGCGAGCCCAACGTATCACACGAACTATACATACGAACGACGTGGGAACATTGGGGAAAAGTTTGGGTAAAAGTTGAATATTATGTAATTGGCATAAAAAGGGGTTGTAATCATATAATTAATTTTGGGCATAAATAAAAAATGCGGCATAACTTGTAACGACCCGCATTCTACGCATCGGAGGATCGTAGAATATTTATTTCTTTCCCATATGAAGTCTTATGGTCATGTAACTTTGGGAAACATCTATTAGAGTCATTTCCCATGTTCATGATTTTTGTCGATTTTTAAATGGCCGTTTTGCCCCTAGCTGATCTTGTTTCGGCCATAACTTTTGATTGGAAAGGAAATTTGACCTGAAACCACTTCCATTAGATTCATTTGATGGTTTACCCTTCCGTAGAGTGGTTATAATAGCCAAACGGACTTACCGTTTGGGAGATATGGCTGAAATAAGGTTTGGAAGGTGAAAAACTGCTTAACCGGGCCAAATAGGTTGATTAGTGAATAGGCCCATAACCCATTTCGGGATTAGGGTTATGGGGAGGCTGAAATGAGTTAGAGAATCATTCCATTTCAGTTTTCTAGCCTCCACTTATCTCCAAGAAACCCTAAAAATGGCCTCCAACCTCTAAATCACCTCCAAATCATCTTTTAATCAAGGATTAAGCTTAGCAATATCTAATCAAGGGAGATCAACACCAAATCAACATTGGAGCTGCTGTTTAGCATTGAGATTCGCATCAAATTAGGGATTTATTTCGGATCTTAGTTTATTTGTGGCTAAGGTGAGTGATTTGCATAGTTCCTCACTAATTATGGCTAATTAAGGGTAATTAGTGTTAATTAGCGAATTTAAACATGATAAAATTCTGGAAAAATGTTCATAAATTCTTAAATGATGTTTTAGACCTCTGATATGAATTTGGGTTAATTTGGTTAAGTTTTGCTAATCCTATCATTAGTTTCACCTAAATATGCTTAAGGGGAATAATGGGGTTTTGGGTATGTTTGATCCATTTTAACCTATCATATTGATGTTTTGTTGTTTGTGGTTGATTATGCATGTTGCTATGACTGTATGATATGCTTTGTGATTGATTCCAATAGTTAGAATGGTCGAAAACGTCGTCGAATGGCGTAAAACACTTGCTGGAAAAGTTTCAGGAAATAATGCAGGATCGGATCGGATCGGATATGGGGGGGCTCGGATTGGATAAGTTGAACTGGGCAAGGAATTCGATCGGATCGGAACTTGACACGTGAGAAACCTGGAAAAAAGGAAGGCCATGCTAATTGAACTGGGATCGGATCGGCTAAAGGAGGTGGATCGGATCGGAGTAAATGAAGAACGAGGGAGCTGATCGGAGCGGAAGCACGAACTGGATGGGACATGGCAACCCGACCCGACCCGAAGTGGGACACCCGACCCGAACCGACGTAATATAGTGAACCCGAACCGAACCGTTACCAGAGGAAGACCATGAACCGACGCAACGTAGTGGACCCGACCCAAACCGATAGCTTGAAGGGGAACCCGACCCGACCCAGTATTGACCAATAACCCGAGATGCAAAGGTAGTCCAATATGGGAAGTTAGAGCTCAGGATCCAGTTGGGAACCGATGAGTTCACTTCATGGTTGGGCTTTGCTGCGGGACGTGTGCTAAGGAGTTGTCGACGTTCATAACTTCGATTCACCACAAAAAATGGATGATGGGCTACTTATCAGTGCAGTAGAGTCACTATGACTCGAGGGGCAAGGTGATGGTAGCAAGACTACGTTATCAGTGCAGTAGAGTCATTACGACTCGAGGGGCAAAGTGATGCGTAGTAAGACTATGAGCCAGCGCAGATGGGGTGAATAACCCCATGGGGAAAGTGGACATAGTAAAGGATTGCTAAGGCTATGAGCCAGCACAGATGGGGTGAATAACTCCATGGGGCAAGTGGACATAGTGAAGGATTAGTGGCTACGTTATCAGTGCAGTGAAGCCATTTATGACTTCATGGGGCAAAGTGATCGTAGCAAGGTATGTTGGGTGATCGAAGTGGTGAATATCGTATGCTTTACGCACTGAGTGAGAGATGTGAGGATGGTTGCTATGCTTGATTGTTTGCCATCACTATGACATGCACACCCCCACCTTTGTATCTTTACACCGTTTGATATGGCACCTTAGAGTGTTGTACAGTATGTAGTGCTAACTCTTTGGTTGTAGGTCCAGGTTCAGGTATGTTTTAGTCTACCTGTTATTATTATGTTAGATGCTTATCGCTCATACCAGGCTTTATGTCTGACCTAGAGTTTTATGTCTCCTATTATTACTCCGGGTGCTCTCACGAGCAGACTAGAGACAGGTTAGCTGGTGATGCGCGAGTAGCTGATTCGGAGGTGGACAAGAGGCTTCCATGTATGATATATAGATATTCTCCCTGTGTCGTTGGCGGTCACTACTTGGGCATTAGTAGTGTGCCTCCTTTATCTTGCTTTTGCTTTGAGACAGTTTGAAAAGTTGTAATAATGTTTAACTTTGGATCATAAGCTGTACTTGGATTTTCCGCTGCTATGTTAGCTGTTTCAGCTTATGCACTGTCTCACCTGTTTTATGTCAAGTATGTTATTATTATATTTTATCCTATGAGCTGTGAGACATTCTACAGGTTCCTTGTTAGTTCATTTCCTTCTTCCCTTTCCTTCTGACGACCTGTTCCGTGCTAACTGGACATGTGTACAGCGCACCTTTGGAGTAAACGTCGGTTGGTGTGGGGCGGGCCGCCACACTTGGTATCAGAGCTCTAGGTTGCGTAGTTAACCTAGGGAAAGACACTAGGGAGAGATAGTACGCATATGAGAGCGCGTATTTGTGATTACTTTGGTTCTCAAAAGCTATATATATATACTATTAGTAGTATAAAAATGAAGCCATACTGCACTATTACCACTATGGGGTCGTTAATCGTTTCCCTTTTACAGATTGACGATGAACCGATATGCTAGAGGTGCTGGTAGAGGAGCCAATAATGGGAATGCTGCTGACATGAGGGCAATGTTTACTGACCTCATGAGGGACATGCTTAGAGAAGTGCAAGGGGCAGTTCCCAATCCCGGAATTGGTGTTGGCTCAGTTGTGTAGGCGCCTAGGGTCGATTTCGCCAAGTTGTGCAAGGATTACACTAACCTTGGTGGGAAGCCGTCCCACGGGACGGAGTCGGCCACAGATGTTCAGGATTGGATGGATAGCTGTGATCGTATCTTCGACGACTTGGGTCTTGAAGATGCGATGAAGAGAAGGCTAGTGTCTCATCAGCTGCAAGGGCAAGCGATGAATTGGTGGAATGCCATTAGAACAGCTACTCCGGAGGATCAGGTTACTTGGGATCAGTTCAAGGCTCGCTTTAGCGAGAAGTTCATTCCAGCTGCCCAGAAATCAGTGTTGTTTAAGAGATTCGTGGAACTCAAGCAGAAAGGTAGGGCAGTCTCGGACTATATTGCTGAGTTCGACACTCTGTCAAAGTATGGGCTATCTCTTATCGATACTCCTGAGAAGAAGAATGAGAAGTTCATTACTGGTTTGGATGGATACTTGGGGGAAAGGCTTATCAATCACATCGATGAGACTTTTGAATCGATTGTGGGGAAAGCCTTGAGATCAGAGAGTCTTTACCCTAAGTCAAAGACTTAGGCTGCATCTGTAGAAGGGCCAAAGCCGCAAGCAGGCGGTGGAGGCAAGAATAACTCTCAGAATAAGAGGAAGCAGGACCAATCTAAGGGTGGCCAGAAAAAGAACAAGAAAGATGTTGAGTGTTTCACCTGTGGGAAGAAGGGCCATTACGCTAAAGATTGTCGGGCCAAGACAGCGGATAAGAAGTGCTTCAACTGTGGTCAAGTGGGACATTTCAAGGATAAGTGTCCGCAACCTCTTAAGGAGAAGAAGATTGTGAAAGCATATGCTATTGATGCTGTTCCTTCTTCGTCGAATGCCCCAACTGCGGCGGAGAAAGGAAAGAATGTTGTTATTCAAGGTATGCTTTCTATTTATGATGTACCAGTTCGAGTTTTGTTTGAAACTGGGGCTTCCCGTTACTTCATATCTAGTGACCTGGTAGATAGGTTGGGACTGGAACCCGAGATAGTTGATAGACCATTGGTTGTGACGAACCCGATTGGTAGTTCGGCTAGCCTTAGTATGATTTGCAGGAATTTGGTCTTATCGAGTCAGGGATGTATGTTTGTATGTGATTGCTTTGTTTTGGGCTTTACTGGGTATGGCATTATATTGGGAGTCGATTGGCTCCAAAGATACGGGGTGGTGGTAGACTGTGAGGGCTTTTTGGTGACAGTTAGGGCGGATGATGGGCGAAGGGTAGTGTTTGGTAGTCTACCTAGTGATGGGGTTATGGCTAGTTTTGTAAATTCCCTCGACATCCCGCAGGATGAGCTGTCAGATGTGCCCGTGGTTGGCCAGTATCCGGACGTCTTCGAGGAGGTGACCGGGCTTCCACTACACAGAGAGATTGAGTTCCGTATTGATTTAGTGAAAGATGCCAAACCTATAGTGATGCCACTTCGTCGTATGGCACTAAGCGAGCAGCGAGAGCTCGAGGTGCAAGTCAGCAATCTTTTGAAGAAGGGATTTATTAGAAGAAGTGTCTCCGAGTGGGGAGCACCGGTTGTGTTTGCCACTAAGGCAGATGGTTCCCTTCGTTTGTGTGTGGACTATCGCGAGTTGAATAAGGTAACGAGGAACAATAAGTATCCTCTACCGCGGATAGATGAGTTGTTTGATTAACTGGAAGGAGCAAGAGTGTTCTCCCAGTTGGACCTCGCGACAGGATTTCATCAGCTTCGAGTAGCAGATGAGAGTGTTCCGAAAACGGCATTTAGGACGCCGTCTGTATTATATGAGTGGTTGGTCATGCCATTTGGGTTGACCAATGCACCAGCCTACTTTGTGGATCTTATGAATCGAGTATTCAGAGATCAATTGAATAAGTTTGTTCTTTTGTTTGTAGATGATATCCTTGTTTACTCAAAGACGGAGGAGGAACACTTGGGAC
Source organism: Allium sativum (assembly GCA_030737875.1). Classification (NCBI taxonomy): domain Eukaryota; kingdom Viridiplantae; phylum Streptophyta; class Magnoliopsida; order Asparagales; family Amaryllidaceae; genus Allium; species Allium sativum. The sequence continues at coordinate 677,482,189 of CM060926.1, read as the reverse complement.
ACTTGAGGATAGTGATGGAGGTGTTGAGGAAACACCAATTGAAAGCGAAATTCTCTAAGTGTCACTTTTGGAGATGGGAAGTGAGATTCTTGGGTCATGTTGTTTCAGAGAGTGGTATTGCCGTGGACCCTGCGAAGGTGGCTACGGTATAGGATTGGCCTACGCCCAAGAATGTAACAGATGGAAGAAGTTTCTTGGGGTTAGTTGGATATTATCGTAAGTTTATCCGGGACTTCTCCAAGATAGCAGCACCGTTGACTCAGTTGACCAAGAAGAATCAGTCCTTCGTCTGGGACGAAGTGTGTGAGAATGCATTCAAGAGTCTAAAAGAAAGGTTGACGCGTGCACCAGTGTTAGTCATTCCTAAAGGGAATGAAGAGATGACGGTATACACAGATGCTTGTGGTACCGGACTAGGTGCCGTATTGATGCAAGGAGGTAGGGTTATAGCTTATGCTAGTCGGCAACTAAAGCCGCATGAGAAGAAGTATCCTACCCATGATTTGGAATTAACAGCGATTGTGTTTGCGTTGAAGATGTGGAGACACTATCTCTTGGGAGAAAGATTTGAGTTGTTTACCGATCATAAATCGTTAAAGTATCTCTTCTCTCAGAAAGATCTGAATCTCCGTCAGCAGAGATGGTTAAAGTTCTTGGCTTCGTATGATTTTGATATCGCACACACCTGGGAAAGGTAATGCGGTAGCCGATGCCTTGAGTAGGAGACATGCCAGCTTAGGGGCTATGTTTCTTGAATGGAAGCAACTGGAGTATATCGCGGGGTTTGATTTCAGACCAAAGTGTGAATTGGATCCAGTCATGCTAGCTAGTTTGGCGATCAGACCCACTTTGATAGAGCGGATTGGTTCCAGTCAGAGGAACGATCCTAATCTATTAGAAATCATCTCCAAGTTAGAGATGGACATCGACGGTGAGGAGATGAATGTGTATGGGCTTGATTGAGATGGATGGCTTCGAAAGAATGTAAGACTAGTTGTACCCAACGTGAACTGTTTGAGAGATGAAGTGCTTAGGGAATGTCATCACTCAAAACTAACTATACATCCCGGTGGTAATAAGATGTATCGAGACATGAAACAGACTTACTACTGGGAAGGGATGATGGCGGGAATTTGGCATATAGAGTTGACTTACCAGAGAAGATGGCGGGAGTTCACAATGTATTTCATGTTTCCCAACTAAGGAAGTTCGTTCACGACTCAGATATGACTATTTCACCTGATCAGTCGAAGGACTTCGAAGTAGAACCCGAGCTGGTTGGGAACCGCAAGCCGGTTCGTATTGTGGGGCACGATACGAAGCAACTTCGAAGGAAGGCGGTGAAGCTAGTCAAGGTTCAGTGGGGTGAGGACGAAAGTGACTATACTTGGGAGACAGAGGAGAGCATTAGAAAGACGTATCCAAAACTCTTTGCCTGGTAAGGTTTACTTCGTAATTTAGTTATTCTGCATGCTAGGATAGACTTGTCTTGCTTGTTTTACATGTTTGATTGTTGTTTTATGGTTGATAGGCATGCGGGACCCTTTGTGTGTTTTGGTTAGGGAATTTCGGGGGCGAAATTTCTTAAGGGGGGAAGAATGTAATGACCCGCATTCTATGTATCGGAGGATCGTAGAATATTTATTTCTTTCCCATATGAAGTCGTATGGTCATGTAACTTTGGGAAACACCTATTAGAGTCATTTCCCATGTTCATGATTTTTGTCGATTTTTAAATGACCGTTTTGCCCCTAGCTGATCTTGTTTCGGCCATAACTTTTGATTGAAAAGGAATTTTGACCTGAAACCACTTCCATTAGATTCGTTTGATGGTTTACCTTTCCGTAGAGTGGTCATAATAGCCAAACGGACTTACCGATTGGGAGATATGGCTGAAATAATGTTTGGAAGGTGAAAAACTGCTTAACCGGGCCAAATAGGGTGACTAGTGAATAGGCCCATAACCCATTTCGGGCTTAGGGTTATGGGGAGGCTGAAATGAGTTAGAGAATCATTCCATTTCAGTTTTCTAGCCTCCACTTATCTCCAAGAAACCCTAAAAATGGCCTCCAACCTCTAAATCACCTCCAAATCATCTTTTAATCAAGGATTAAGCTTAGCAACATCTAATCAAGGGAGATCAACACCAAATAACGATTGGAGCTGCTGTTTAGCATTGGGATTCACATCAAATTAGAGGTTTATTTCAGATCTTAGTATATTTGTGGCTAAGGTGAGTGATTTGCATAGTTCCTCACTAATTATGGCTAATTAAGGGTAATTAGTGTTAATTAACGAATTTAAACATGATAAAATTCTGGAAAAATGTTCATAAATTCTTAAATGATGTTTTAGACCTCTGATATGAATTTAGGTTAATTTGGTTAAGTTTTGTTAATCCTATCATTAATTTCACCTAAACATGCTTAAGGGGAATAATGGGGTTTTGGGTATGTTTGATCCATTTTAACCTATCATATTGACGTTTTGTTGTTTGTGGTTGATTATGCATGTTGCTATGACTGTATGATATGCTTTGCGATTGATTCCAATAGTCAGAATGGCCAAAAACATCGTCGAATGGCGTAAAACACTTGCTGGAAAAGTTTCAGGAAACAGTGCAGGATCGGATCGGATCGGATATTGGAGGGGGGAGGGCTCAGATCGGATAAGTTGAACTGGGCAAGGAATTCGATCGGATCGGAACTTGACACTTGAGAAACCTGGCAAAAAGGAAGGCCATGCTAATTGAACTGGGATCAGATCGGCTAAAGGAGGAGGATCGGATCGGAGTAAATGAAGAACGAGGGAGCTGATCGGAGCGGGAGGACGAACTGGATGGGACATGGCAACCCGACCCGACCCGACCCGAACCGACGCAACGTAGTGAACCCGAACCGAACCGTTACCAGAGGAAGACCATGAACCGACGCAACGTAGTGGACCCGACCTGAACCGATAGCTTGAAGGGGAACCCAATCCGACCCAGTATTGAACAATAACCCGAGATGCAAAGGTAGTCCAATATGGGAAGTTAGAGCTCAGGATCCAGTTGGGAACCGATGAGTTCACTTCATGGTTGGGATTTGCTGCGGGACATGTGCTAAGGAGTTGTTGACGTTCATAACTTCGATTCACCACAGAAAATGGATGATGGGCTACTTATCAGTGCAGTAGAGTCACTATGACTCGAGGGGCAAGGTGATGGTAGCAAGACTATGTTATCAGTGCAGTAGAGTCATTACGACTCGAGGGGCAAAGTGATGCATAGTAAGACTATGAGCCAGCGCAAATGGGGTGAATAACTCCATGGGGCAAGTGGACATAGTAAAGGATTGGTAAGGCTATGAGCCAGCGCAGATGGGGTGAATAACTCCAAGGGGCAAGTGGACATAGCGAAGGATTAGTGGCTACGTTATCAGTGCAGTGAAGCCATTTATGACTTCATGGGGTAAAGTGATCGTAGCAAGGTATGTTGGGTGATCGAAGTGGTGAATATCGTATGCTTTACGCACTAAGTGGGAGATGTGAGGATGGTTGCTATACTTGATTGTTTGCCATCACTATGACATGCACACCCCCACCTCCGTATCTTTACACCGTTTGATATGGCACCTTAGAGTGTTGTACAGTATGTAGTGCTAACTCTTTGGTTGCAGGTCCAGGTTCAGGTATGTTTTAGTCTACCTGTTATTGTTCTGTTAGATGCTTATCGCTCATACCAGGCTTTATGTCTGACCCAGAGTTTTATGTCTCCTCTTATTACTCTGGGTGCTCACACGAGCAGACTAGAGACAGGTTAGCTGGTGATGCGCGAGTAGCTGATTCGGAGGCGGGCAGGAGGCTTCCACGTATGATATATAGATATTCTCCCTGTGTCGTTGGTGGTCGCTACTTGGGCATTAGTAGTGTGCCTCCTTTATCTTGCTTTAGCTTTGAGACAGTTTGAAAAGTTGTAATAATGTTTAACTTTGGATCATAAGCTGTACTTGGATTTTTCGCTGCTATGTTAGTTGTTTCAACTTATGCACTGTCTCACCTATTTTATGTTAAGTATGTTATTATTATATTTTATCCTATGCGCTGTGAGACATTCTACAGGTTCCTTGTTAGTTCATTTCCTTCTTTCCTTTCCTCCTGACGACCCGTTCCGTGCTAACTGGACATGTGTACAGCGCACCTTTGGAGTAAATGTCGGTTGGTGTGGGGCGGGCCGCCACATAACTTGAATTGACCACACTTATGGATAATTTACATATAAACTTGGACATGAATGGTAAATATGTAAATTGACTAAAAGATGAACGTGCCTAACCCGAGTTTAGATTGAGTTGCGGCGTAAGACTGCCCGGAACCGCCCAGCACATCCAGCGATCGCAACAACAAAGATCTAATGTGAGAGGTTAGCGCATTAAGCCCGAAAACCCGAGGTTAGAATGAGTTTGCGGTAGAAGTCTGCCCGGAACCGCCCGGCACATCCAGCAACCGCAAACAACAGTTCTAACCTGAGAGGTTGGTGCTTTAATGAATAAATTAAAGCTATGGAATAGACATGCTAAAAATGGAAAGGTTAAGTAACATATGAACATGCGACACTTAACCAATACAACGTGTTAGGTGGGTGGGTTAAGTTAACATGGACAAGAAGACAACTTAACCAATATTACATGAACAAAGTGGATAGGGTTAAGGCAAGCCTAACCAATTTTACATATGGACTTGATAAGGGGAAGGGTTAAGTAAATCTTGGGTAAATGGGTAACATTAGTATATATAGGCCCCCAAACTTAACCGTTAAATAAACATGCGTGAATTAGTGAGAAGGTTAAGTAACATATGAATAGGAAACACTTAACCAGTACAACATGTTAATTAAGCAAATGGGTGGGGTTAAGTTAAATTGAGAACACTTAACCATTATAACATGTTGATTAGGAAACCCTAGTAATGAGGACCCATTTCAGCAGTAAACCACATAGATGTATCATGGTACCCTGAGCTAGGCAGGGTGAGGCACGGTTACTGGGCTAATTATAAGCGGTCAAAATAGCGGCGAGTGGTGCACCAGTGTAGGTTTCAATGGAGTATGGGTGTGCACGTGCTCCGGAGTGGAAAAAATAGGCACTGGGCATCAGTAGTATACACTATGCATACATCCGGAGTGGAATTGATACACGCCATGATCGGGCCAGCGCAGGTATCTACATACAAGCAAGACCAAATGAAACAAGTAATAATACATGCGAGTTAGGGAGCCGATTGAACGAGGAAGGTAGTGGGTATAACTCGTGGGCATAGGAGCCAAATGGGGGCACCTATGATAGCAGCTAGCAGTACAAGAAACTACCATTATCAAGATTAGTAAGAGGGATCAACTTTTAGTAGGGGACTAGTAATGGTGCGGTGTAACTAGTAATGATACGGTGTTACTAGCATTGGTGCAGTGTAGTAATTATCCTGGAGTGATTAGAAGCGCAATCAACGTTATATCTTGTTCATCTTGTCTGCTTGGTCATGCCTATTTATTCTACATTCATTTCTTGCTTTCAAGTTTATGTTCTTATCCTGTTACTTTAATGATTATATTGTTAAAGTCACTGGACTTACCAGACTTATGTCTGACCTGGTTTGTTTCGCCTCTTTTCTTCCGTTTCCCCCTCCCCCCAGGTTCTTATGGAGGAAATACTCAATCTTAGTTTAGATATCTCTTTCTTCCAGCTTGAAGTTGAAAGGTGTATTGCTTGGCTTTGATTTTGCATATGGCATTTTTCTATTGGGGATTATGGCTTTAACATTATGTGCTCTGAAGGTTTTATAAAAGACTGATATTATGTACTTGATTTTGGTATTTGGAAATGTAATCAAACTTATTTCTGTTTCCACTACAATAAAATTAACAAATTTTCAAGTACTAATTTTTTTGTCTTGTAATATTCCTTTCTGTTTACATATAATGCTCCACGAAACTTAATGCATTCCCGTTGTGAGTGACATTAATAGACGTGGGGTGTTACAGGTATGGCTTAGTATACCTGTTATTATTCTGTTTTGCTGCTTATCGCTCATACAAGACTTTTGTCTAACCTAGAGTTTTATGTCTCTTCTTATTAGTCTGGGTGCTCTTAAACGGGCAGACTAGAGACGGGTCATGTGATTATGCACGAATAGCTGTACTGGAGACGAGCAGGAGGCTTCCATGTATGACATATATAGATATTCTCCCTATGTTGCTACTGGTCACTACTTTGGGCATTAGTAGTGTACCTTTATCTTTGCTTTAGAGACAGTATGTTGGAATTGTAATAAGTTGTATTTTGAATTTCTGCTGCTACGATGATTATGGTTTCGTTTTCAGCTTATGCACTGTCTCGCCTGTTTTATGTCAAGTATGTTATTATTATATTTTATTCCATGCGATGTGAGATATTCTATAGGTTCTTTGTTAGTTCACAGTATCCTTTCCTTTCTTTTCCTTTCTTTTCATTTCTTTGGCGACCGTCCCGTGCTAGTCGGGCATTGACACAACGCACCTTTATTGGAAATGTCGCCTGGTGCGGGGCGGGCCGTCACACTTGGTATCAGAACTCTAGGTTGCATAGTTAACGTGGAGAATGACACCAGGGAGAGATAGTACGTATATGAGAGTGTGTATTTGTGGTATTTTGGTTTTCAAAAGATATGTGTATATATATATAATATTAGTATATCTTAGGATGGATTCACACCGCATTGGCACCACTGAAGAGATGGCTAATCATTTTCTCCTTACAGATTGAACGATGAGCCGACATACTAGGGGCACTGGTAGAGGAGCTAATAGTGGGAATGCTCCTGATATAAGGACGATGTTCACTGACTTCATAAGAGAGATGCTTAGAGATGTTCAGAGGCAACTCCTAATGCTGCAAATGGGGATGGTGCAGGCGCCTAGGGCCGATTTCGCCAAGCTCTGTAAGGACTACACTACTCTTGCTGGGAAGTCGTTCCAAGGAAAGGAATTGGCTATAGATGTTCAGGATTGGTTGGATAGCCATGAGCTTATCTTCGAAGACTTGGGTATCGAGGATGCGATGAAGAGAAGGCTAGCATCTCGTCAGCTGCATGGACGGGCTATGAATTGGTGGAATGCTATTAAGGCAGCTACCCCTGAGGATCAAGTTACTTGTGATCATTTTAAGGGCCGATTCATTAATAAGTTTATCCCAGCTGCTTAGAAATTAGAATTGTTTAGGAAATTTCTGGAGCTTAAGCAGAATGGTAGGGCAATCTCGAAGTACATTGCTAAGTTCGATAGTTTATCGAATTATGGATATCCTTTATTGACACTCCCGAGAAGTAGAATGAGAAGTTCATAACTGGTTTAGATCAGTACTTGGGAGAAAGGCTTATAAACCATATTGATGAGACTTTTGAATCGATTGTTGGAAAAGCACTGAGATCAGAGAGCCTTTATCCTAAGCCCAAGACTGAAGTCGCTGTTGCATCTGCAGAAGGGCCAAAGCCGCAAGCAAGCGGTGGAGGCAAGAATAATTCTCAGAACAAAAGGAAGCAGAACCAAGCTAACGATGGTCAAAAAAAGAGCAAGAATGATGTTGAATGCTTTAGCTGTGGCAAGTAGGGCCATTATGCTAAAGAATGTCGAGCAAAGCCTGCGGACAGGAAGTGCTTCAACTGTGGCCAAGTGGGACATCACAAGGATAAATGTCTGCAACCCTCTAAAGAGAAGCAAATTGCGAAACCATATGCTATTAATGTTGTTCCTTTTTTGTCGAATGCCCCAACTGCGGCGGAGAAAGGAAAGAATGTCGTCATTCAAGGTATGTTTTCATTTATGATGTTCCTGTTCGAATACTGTTTGATATTAGGGCTTCCCGTTCCTTCATATCTAGTGACCTGGTAGATAGGTTGGGATTGGAAACCGAGATAGTCGATAGACCTTTAGCGGTGGCAAACCTGATTGGCGGTTCGACTAACCTTGGTATGATTTGTCGTAATGTGGTCTTATCGAGTCATGGATGTATGTTTGTTTGTGATTGCTTTGTTTTGGGCTTTACTGGGTTTCGCATTATTTTGGGAGTCGATTGGCTCCTAAGATACGGGGTGGTGGTAGAATGTGAGGGCTTTATGGTGACAGTTAGAGCGGATGATGGGCGAAGGGTAGTGTTTGGTGGTCTACTTAGTGATAGGGTAATGGCTAGTTTTATAAATTCCCTTGACATCCCACATGATGAGTTGTCAAATGTGCTCATGGTTGTCCGGTATCCGGACGTCTTCGAGGAAGTGATCGGACTTCCACCACACTGAGAGATTGAGTTCCGTATTGATTTAGTGAATGATGCAAGACCTATAGTGATGCCACTTCGTCGTATGGCACTAAGGGAGCAGAGAGAGCTCGGGGTGCAAGTAAGTGATCTTTTGAAGAAGAGATTTATCATAAGAAGTGTTTTTGAGTGGGGAGCACCAGTTGTGTTTGCTACCAAGGCAGATAGTTCCCTTCGTTTATGTGTGGACTATCGCGAGTTGAATAAGGTGACGAGGAAGAATAAGTATCCTCTACCACAGATAGATGATTTGTTTTATCAGTTGAGTGGCGCGAGAGTGTTCTCCCAGTTGGATCTCGCGACAAGTTTTCATCAGCTTAGGGTGGAAGCTGGGAGTATAGGTAAAACGACCTTTCAGACGCCTTTTGGATTCTATGTGTGGTTTGGTCATGCCATTCAGGTTGACTAATGCACCAGCATATTTTGTGGATCTAATGAATAGGGTACTCAAAGAACAATTGAATAAGTTTGTTCTTATGTTCGTGGACGATATCTTGGTTTACTCGAGGACAGAGGAAGAACATAAGGAACATTTGAGGATAGTGATGGAGGTGTTGAGAAAACACCAATTGAAAGAAAAGTTTTCTAAGTGTCACTTCTGGAGGAGGGAAGTGAGATTCTTGGGCCATGTTGTTTCAGAGAATGGTATTATCGTGGATCCTGCGAAGATGGCTAAGGTACAAGATTGGTCTACGCCCAAGAATGCAACAAACGTAAGAAGTTTCTTGGGATTGGCTGGATATTATTGTAAGTTTATCCAAGACTTCTCTAAGATAGCGACACTATGAACTCAGTTGACCAAGAAGAATCAAGCTTTTGGATGGGACGAAAGGTGCGAAAATACATTCAAGAGTCTAAAAGGAAAGTGGACGTGTGCGCCAGTGTTAGTCATTCCTAAAGGGAATGAAGAGATGACAACATATGCAGATGCATGTGGTACCGGACTAGATGATGTATTAATGTAAGGAAGTAGGGTTGTAGATTTCGCTAGTCGGCAACTGAAACCGCATGAGAAAAGATATCCCACCCACGATTTGGAATTGGCAGCGATCGTATTCGCGTTGAAAATGTGGAGACATTATCTCTTAGGAGAAAGATTCGAGTTGTTTACCGATCATAAGTCATTAAAGTACCTTTTCTCCCAGAAGGATCTAAATCTCTGACAGTAGAGATAGTTAGAATTCTTGGCTTCTTATGATTTCGATATCGCGTATACACTAGGAAAGGGAAATGCAGTAGCTGATGCACTGAGTAGGGGATATGCCCATTTAAGGGGTATGCTTCTTGAGTGGAAGCAACTGGAGTATATCGCAGGATATGCTTTCAGACCTAAGTGCGAATTAGATAACGAAATATTAACAAGTTTGACGATCAGACCCACTTTGATTAAGCGGATTAGTTCCAGTCAAAAGGATGATCCTTACCTATTAGAAATCATCTCCAAGTTAGAGATGGGTATCGACGAGGAGATGAACATGTATGGGCTTGATCGGGATGGATGGCTCAGAAAAAATGGGTGACTAGTTGTGCCCAATGTAAATGGATTGAGAGATGAAGTACTTAGAGAGTGTCATCACTCAGAACTGACTATGCACCTCGGTGGTAATAAAATGTATTGAGACACGAAACAGACCTACTACTAGGAAGAGATGAAAAGAGACATTGGGAAGTTTATATCCAAGTGCATGAATGCCAGTTAGTTAAAGCTGAGCAAAAGAAACCTAGTGGTTTGTTGCAACCATTAGAAATTCCAAAATTGAAATAGGAACAAGTCTCAATGGATTTCATTGATGGGCTACCAAGGACTAGATCGGGCCATGATAGCATTTGGGTGATTGTGGACCGATTGACCAAGAGTGCAAGGTTTATACCCGTCAAGTCGAATAGAACAGCAGCTAAGTTATCAGAACTGTATATGAAATGGGTAGTGAGATTTCATGGAATACCCAAAGGCATTGTGAGCGACCGACATCCGTTGTTCACTAGTGGATTTTGGAAGAGCTTATAAGAGGCTTTAGGATCAGAACTACATCTCAGTACCGATATCATCCTCAAACCGACGGTCAGACAGAGAGGGTGAATCGTGTATTAGAAGATCTCTTGAGAGCTTGTATAATGGATTTTGGAGGATCATGGGGTGACCATTTGCATCTGATTGAATTCACATATAATAATAGTTATCAGTCCAGTATTGGTATGGCTCCATTTGAAGCTTTGTACAGAAGACCGTGCAACTCACCATCAATGTTGGTTAGAAACCGGTAAGAAATTTGTGCTTGGGCCAGGTGTAAAAAGAGAAACCTCAGATAAGATAAAGTTTATCCGACAACAAATGAAGGCTGCCCAAGATAGGCAGAAGAGTTATGCTGATAAGAGGAGAATAGGTTTAAAGTTCTCCATTGGCGACTTGGTGTTTGTCAAGATTTCTCCATTAAAGAGCGTAATACAATTTGGTAGGAAAGGCAAGTTAACACCAAGATTTGTTGGTCCATTCCCAGTTCTCGAGCAAGTTGGGAATTTGGCATATAAAGTTAAGTTGTCGGACAAGATGGCAGGAGTTCGTAACGTATTTCATGTTTCCTATTTAAGAAAATTCGTGCACGACCCCGATGTGGCTATTTCACCTGATCAGTTGGATGATATCGAAGTAGAACCTGAGGCAGTTGGGAACCGCAAGCCGATTCATGTTGTCGAGCACGATACGAAGAAACTTCGAAGGAAAGCAGTGAATCTAGTTAAGGTTCAGTGGGCAAGGATGAGAATGACTGTACTTGGGAGACAGAGGAGAGCATTAATGAGACGTACCCAGAACTCTTTGCTTGGTAAGGTTTTCATTTCGATTCAGTATTTCCGCATGCTAGGATATATTTGTTTTGTATGTTTGATTGTGAAATATGGTAGGTAGGCATGCGGGACCCTTTGGTTGTTTCTTAGTTGAGGAATTTCCGGGGCGAAATTTTTTAAAGGGGGGAGAATGTAACGACCCGCATTATACACATCGAAGGATCGTAGAATATTTACTTATTTCTCATACGAAGTCGTATAGTCGTGTGCTTTTGGGAAATGTATTGGGGTCATTTTCCATGTTCATGATTTTTGCCGACTTTTAAATGACTATTTTGCCCCTAGCTGATCTTATTCCGCCCATAACTTTTGATTGGTAAGGATTTTTGACCTAAAACCACTTACATTGGATTCAGATGATGGTTTACAATTTCGTAGAGTGGTCACATTAGCCAAACGGACTCATCGTTTGGAAGATATGGTTGAAACAAGGTTTAGAAGGTGAAAAACAGCTTAACCTGGCCTAATTAGGGTGATTAACAAGAGGGCCCATAACCCATTTCGGGATTATGGTTATGGGGAGGCTGAGAAAAGTTAGGAAACGATTTTTATTTCATTTTCAGCCGCCTAAAACATCTCCCTAACCCTAACAATGGCCTCCATCTTCTAGAATCACCTTTAATCGCCATTTAATCAAGTTTTAGCCTAATCTACATCTAATCAAGGAAAATTAGCATCAAAATGAGAATAGAGCTGCTGTGTTGCATTGAGATTCAACCCAAATCAGAGATATTTTCAGATCTAAGATTTATTTGTGCTAAGGTGAGTGATTTGCTTTGTTTCTAACTAATTACCGCTAATAAGGGGTGATTAGTGTTAATTAGCGAAATTATAACTCAGAAAAATCTGGAAAAATTTGTAAAATTCTAAAATATTATTTTAGGACTCTGATAGAAATTTGGGCTAATTTGGATAAGTTTTGCTAATTGTATGCTTAAACATGATTAAGGGGGATTAAGGGAAAAACATAGGTTTTTGGGTATGTTTGATCCCCGTTTAAGAGCACCCAGAGTAATAAGAAGAGACATAAAACTCTAGGTCAGACAAAAGTCTGGTATGAGCGATAAGCAGCAAAACAGAACAATAACAAGTATACTAAACCATACCTGAACCTACAACCAAAGAGTTATCACAACAGGATGTACAATACTCTAAGGTAACACTAGCATATGGTGTAAAGATACGAGGGTGGGGGTGTGCATGTCATTGTGATGGGAACAATCAAGCATAGCAACCATCCTTACATATCTCACTTAATGCGTAAAGCATACGATATCCACCGCTTTGACCACCCAATTCCTTTGCTATGATCACTCTGCCCCATGGAGTCATGACGGCTCCACTGCACTGGTTCATAGCCTCTAATCCCTTGCTATGTCCACTCTGCCCCATGAAGTCATGACGACTCCACTGCACTGGCTCATAGCCATGCTACGATCACTCTGCCCATGGAGTAGTAACTACCCCACTGCACTGAACTGTAGCCTAACATTCGTCTTGGTGGTGCATCAAAGTTATGGACGTCGATAACCCCTTAGCACACGTCCCACAGCAATGCCCAACTCATGAAGCTAACTCGTTGGTTCCCAACTGGATCCTGAGTTCTACTTCCTATTTGGACTACCTTTGCTATAATAACCCGGAAATTCTGAGCCAGTTTAAAATTTTTATTTTGGCAATTTTAGCGAATTTTGAATATTTAAAATGAATTATTTTAAATAATATCGACGAAAATTTATTTTGAATATAATTTGAACGTATATATTATATAGATCGTCGTAAGAATATAAATAGTTATATATAATTATAAAAGGAATTGAAAATGGCGCGGTAGTTCGATAATTCGATTTCAAACTTCAATTGAATGTACCGGGTGCAAAACAATCCGTATTTTAGCGAAACTGAAAATAATGGAATCTAATTGAGAATATCTTTCCAACGAATCTGAAAAATCGAAATTTCATAGCGGGAATCAAAATATATGTCCAGTTGAAAATTCTGAATAGTCGCTATGGAATTCAGGCCCTTAAAAATGGAAATTTCGCAAACGACCTCGGATTTCGACGAAACCACTTTTGTTGGGTCCGTGATGTCAAGTTATTGCTAGATTTCAAATTTCATAATTTTTCGAATCAATATGTGAGCGTGGCGAAGGAAAACGCGTTTGACCAATTTCAGTTGATTTTAATCGACTGGGAAATGGCCATTTTTCATACGGTCTCAGAATTCGACGAAACTAGTTTTGTTAGGACCGTATCGTCAATACGAAGCTAGAAAATATTTTTCTAGGATTTAAAGAGTTCGTATGTGACCCCGGTAAATTGAAATGCGCGTTCAAATTCAACATATAGAGTTATATGTTGATTTTAATGGAAACTCATCGAAATGGTCGAATCAGCTTACAATACATATCCCATTGTGTTCAGAATGGGGGTAATTAGCTATGGACGACAGGCGGTGGGCCTCGTTTAGAGGTCGTATGTAAAAGTCAACTTTTTGAATTAAAAAGAAATTAAATTAAAAGTATATATTCACTCTCTCTCTCTCCACTTCACTTTTCCTTCTACCGTCGGTTTTCAAAATCAAATTAAAAAAAAATGATTCTCTCCACGAAGCGCCACCGCGACGGCGTCGCTGCCACGTCGGAGGCCACCACCAGCGTTGCTCCTCCCCAGCTCAGCACCCCCCTTCCTCGAAGCTCGACGCGCGAACCCCCACAACCCCCAAATCCGAACCCTAGAGACCCCAACCCCCCTGGAAACCAGCGCCTCACCCCCACCGACCTTCCCTCCATTCATCCTCCAACCCCCTCCACTGTTGATACCCGAAAATCCCCCCCCCCCCATCCGAAAGCCGAAGTAAGTTTTTACTGTTTTCCCATATTTTATTTTATTTAGTCAAGTGAAAATTTTCGATTTTAGTATGTAATACTGTAGTTTAAATTTCTGAATTTTATATAGTTTAAAATTTTGATTAAATAGGATTTTCAGCTTAAAAATAGGACCTTTATTTATAAAAGAGCGAGAAAAAGCGAGGATTTTTATAAGAGAAAGCAAGGATTTTTATAAAAGAAAGTTAGGAATTCTTATGTATTCCAGTAGCGAAGAAAAGATAGGATCTTTATTTTAGAAAAGATTCGATTTTGAAAATAGAAAAGAGAAAAGATTGGATTTTGAGAAGTATAAAGGATTGTTTTCCGAATTAGATAAAAAGGGTGATTTTTATTCTAAGTATAAAAACATAATTTTTATAAAGTAAAAATATGGAAAATATAATCTTTATATTTGAAAAGGCGAAATCTTCATATGTAAGAATAGAATTTTTATCTATATTGAATAGCGAAGTAAAAATTCGATTTTTATATATTGAATAGCGAAGTAAAAATTCGATTTTTATATATTGAATAGCGAAGTAAAAATTCGATTTTTATATATTGAATAGCGAAGTAAAAATAGAATTTTTATATATTGAATAGCAAAGTAAAAATTCGATTTTTATATATTGAATAGCAAAGTAAAAATTCGATTTTTATATATTGAATAACAAAGTAAAAATTCAATTTTTATATATGTAGTGGCTACGGGCAACGAAAGTGATGAAAGGAGAGCTCGACGAAGATTTCTACATAAGAAGAGTCGTGGTATTGGATTAGCTATCGGTGAGAATTTATCACTCTTCAATCTCTTTTTCTAGTTATATATATATATATATATATATATATATATATATACTAGGATACAGACGGTGCTTAGTAGCACCTGACACCCATCATCCACAGACCATGGATGGCTTGTTTGTTTGATTGATGTGTTGTGAAAATTGTTTGTGATGTTAATGTGAAATCGATAATAAATTGTAAATGTGTTGAAATGAATTATTTGGTCATCAAAAATATAATTTTTAACGTGAAAGTGAATAAATGTATATTTATAAACAAATCGGCCGATTTGTTTATATACACTGATTTGACTGATATTGATTGGGTCGATAAATTTTACACATCGCCCAACTGCACAAATAAAATCTGTGTTTGATTGCTTGAAACCCTACACGGGTATTGGGATAAAACACGGCATACACTAATCCCAATAATTAGTTGTATGTCGATCGATGGATTGACAGGCTGTTATAAGCGTTAGATATCTATATTTGATGCTTATACAGTGTAGTGCACTTTGGATTATGGTTGATTATTTGTCGTTGCTATTATATACATGTGTTGTATGGAATCCATATAGTTAGCGCTATATGGTGATTGATTGGGCCTCATTCCAATTTAGAAAACAAAGAATATTATAAAATAAAGGTTCATGTGTTGGCATTACTCATCCGTTGAGATTAGTCATGTGTTGAACGAAATATTTTAACAATAAAATTTACATCTTTATCTTTATAAAATAAAGGTTCATGTGTTGGCAGTACTCATCCGTTGAGATTAGTCATGTGTTGAACGAAATAATTTAACAATAAAATTTACATCTTTATCTTTATAAAATAAAGGTTCATGTGTTGACCGTACTCATCCGTTGAGATTAGTCATGTGTTGAACGAAATATTTTAACAATAAAATTTACATCTTTATCAGATATAAAATTAGAAACTAACTGGAAAATATATAAGATGAGTGGTCTCCTGGATATTGATCTGATGTTGGTTTCGGCCTTCGGGGTTAATATTTAGGGAATCGTTCTCTTACTAATTTACGGTTGGAGTCTGATTTGAAAATAAACGATAGAAACCATAATTTTTATAAAATATATTAAATAACAAAAATAGTCACACGTGTACAGTACTCATTCGTTGAGATTATTCATGTGTTGACAAAAATATAGATTCACATATTGAATAGAATAAATATTCATTTGTTGAATAGAATAACAGAATTATTGAAATATATAAAGCCGTGTTGATTAGAGATGCGCTATTTTGACGTGAACGATATTTATATCGATTATATTCGTTTTTTATAATCAAATAGAAATCGAATTTGAATAGAAAACGAATTCGAAATGAATCGAATAGAAAACTAATTTGAATTGAATTGAATATAAAACGAATTCGAATTGAATTGAATATAAAACGAATTCGAAATGAATCGAATAGAAAACGAATTTGAATTGAATTGAATATAAAACGAATTCGAATTGAACAGAATATAAAACGAATTCGAAATGAATTGAAAAGAAAACGAATTTGAATTGAATTGAATATAAAACGAATTTGAATTGAATTGAAAAGAAAACGAATTTGAATTGAATTGAAAACGAATTGAAGTGAATTCAAATTGATTTGAAATTTGAATTGAATAGAAATGAATTTTAAAACGAATTTATATAGAAAGAATTCAATTTTGATTAGAAATTGAATATGAAGTTGAAATTGTTTTGAAAACGAATTTAAAACGATTTATAAAATTCGTTTTAAATAGAAATCGACGAAATATATTATATATATATTATATATATAATATAATGGCCTGAATAGAACGCGCCGCGCCGCGGCAGTTTGCGAATTTCGACCATTGACTTCGAACGGACATTACGGGAGATCCGACCTCGGATTATCCTAAAACCGGAACCGTTGGGTTCGTATCGAAAAGGGCTTTCTAACGAATATTAGAAATTTAAAATCTAACGGTTGGATTTGGAGATACGTCCAAATCAAATTTGGAAAAGGTCGTTGTAAGTGCAATTCGATGGCCGTTCATGGAAATCGACTGTACGGGCCTTGATAAAATTATTAAAAATAGTAATAATTTGCGTAAGATCATAAAAAATGATTTGGGAAAAATTAGGATGAAAAACTCCGTATTTGAAAAGATAAAAATAGATTTTTATCGAAATGAACTAGTTTTGAACTAATATTAAAACCCATTTATTTTTAAATAAATAAATTGGATTTGAAATTGGTTTTAAATAGAATTGATTTGTGGGTTTATTGTGAACGGTGTTTTAAATAACACTAGTTCTTTAACCTGGTAATAAATAGATGTGATTTGGGTTTATAGTGAACTGTGTTTTAAATGACATTAGTTCTTTAACGCAGTAAAAGGGAGTTTTAATGAATCTGCAATTAGATTGAAATGTGAATTGATAATTTAAATTATCAAATTTGGATAAATGAGCGAGAATGGAGTATCACCAGTTTTGCTCCAGAGCGATAGTTAAATCTTTAATTAGATTTGAACGTGAAAGGGTAATTAATTTTACCAATAACACCGTGGTATTAGATATGGAGTATTACCAGTTTTGCTTCATGGGATGAATAGGTTGGGATTGGGAAATAAAATAAATAATTACTTCGATGTGGTTCGCTAATCTCGACTAGTTTGGAAAACCATAATATGGTTTGAAATGACATCCAAAGGAAGATTAAAGAATAAATTTAAAGAATTTATCTTTGATAAAATTAATGGGAACCTTTCCCTAAGAATATGGAATTTAGAAACTAGCTGTAGGTTAGTTAAGAAGAATGGTTTCCTAGGTATTTATCTGATGTTGGTTTCGGCCTTCGGGGTTAATATTTGGGGAATTGCTCTCTTACTGATTTATGGTTAGTGACTGATGAATTGGAATGAGGCGTATGTTGTGTTTTTGTAACATTTTTTTTAATATACGCGGGTTGTTCGGAAAGGCCGGGTTTATACCCATTCTGAATAACCGATTCGACGATATGTCGAAGATGAAGACGGTGGTTGAAGACCGGAAGTCTTCACATCGTTTGGGTGATTACTGATGATCTTGATTGGGCTGTACACCCAAGATGAGGGAATCAGTTGGTGGTCGTCCAGACGTACTTGGAGATCGATGGATATGCGAGGAAAGTGCCTCCGGTTTCGTTCAGACCCAGAACGAACTTATAAATGGATTGTGTGTCTGACATTGGATTTTATTCTGTGTTGATTGATTTCTGTTAAATATATATCTGTTTGGCGGCGGAGAATTTATTCTCTTGCTTAACGCCCTTCTCTGAGACGTACGAGCTTAGAGGTTATATATCGATAGATATCAATCGCATGGCATGAATTACCTGTGTGGCACGCTGAGTTGCATGGATCAAGGCTTCTGTTGAAAAGCAAAGTCTTGTGGTTGATGATCAAAGCACAGCCTTTGTGGCGTAGCTTTGTGTATAACGTGAATTCGCGAGCCTCACACCTCGGTATGAGTCAAAAACGGGATAAGGACTGCAGGGAGAGCACGACGTTTCTTTCTAGCTTTGGTGGTGTCAGTGACTTACCAGCCCTGATATTTATATACTTTTCACCTATGTGGTTGTTGGATGAGGCGCCTCGATTTTAGGTCTGTAAGGACCGGGAAACGTGTGTTCAGGAATACTAATCCTCAAACGTAAGAGAGGACCGACCCTGAAGCATCCAGGGGTTACCCAGAGTGCGTAGTCCCGAGGAATTTGCTAGAGTGTCTCGAAGCGGAGAGGAGCTTGCCCCTTGCCTCGACTCATGACGGAAATCCAATTTCCACTACGTGTATTGCGGTTTTAATTGTAGAACTAGTATGGCGACATGATAGATGGTACCCGTGCCGCCTAGGATTGATATTTATGATTGAAATTGTTTTGACACTATACACTTACAATAGTATCAAATGATTTGTTTTAAACGTACCAAGCATGTTTGGCTATTATAAGGGAAAACCCTATCCTCCGGCTTGCGTTGCATTGTGTGATGGGACCTGGGTCTTATAATAGCTTCAATTTTCGAAAAAGCATGCGTTGTCTTTTCTATGCACTGGTATTCTTGGGAGGAAACCCGTTTCGTGTTATACGGCGTGGTCCCTTGAATTACTCTCTTTTAAAGTAAAGTTTAAATAACTATTTTAGTTCTCACACCAGTCACATGACTGACCTGGAGTTTATTGTTTTAACCTAAACTCTGGGTGCCCCTATTTTCCGCACGGGCAGCTAGTAGTTTTGGTTTTGCAGATTTATATTCACAGGATCCTGGTTTGCAGCTGGAATGATATCCGGAAAGCTCTGTATCCGTATATCACCTTCAGTTGTGCTTTGTATTATTTTCCGCTGCTATGTAATTTATTGTAATCTCTGATATTTGTCGAATGTAATTTATTCAATTATACTCTGTATATTCTTGTATTCTGATGGAATTGTTGTAATATACAATGAAATGTTCTTCCGTTTGCGTTCTGATTTGTCCTGTTCTCAAAACGATCAGGGGTTTCGAACGGTCTAGATCGGTTTAACGACTGATTCGGATCGAGCAAAATTCCCGGCTGTCACATTTGCATTGCTGGTTTTGCTCTCCTCCAGATCGGTTCGGTCCTTCTTCACTTCTTCAGTTCGGTTTGGTCGTGATTACCCCTCTCTAGAAGTTCGGTTCGTGGTCCTTAATGTGGCTCGTGGTGCTCCGGTCTGGCTCGTGGGGACTAGCTCGAGCACTCCGGTTCATAGTCAACATTAGGTTCGGGTGATGCTCTTCAGTTTGTGGTTGATCCTTCGGGTCGGGTCGTGACCAAGCTTCATGGTTCGGGTGTGCTCTGGTTCGTGATTCATATGTGCGAGCGGTTCGAATCGGAGGACTTCAGAGGCGAACGGATCGAAGATAGCTGGATCGTCAGCTCCTGGTCGGATCAGTTCATAGCACATACGCTGGGTCGGGTCGTGATGCATACTTCACGAGTGGGGAGGCGCGTTCCGATCCGGTCCGCATTCCTACACTATTTCCTGCGACTTTTCCAGCAAGTTTTACGCCACACGACAGCATTTTAGACCAATTTAACAGTTCTGAGCAATCATAAACCATACCATAAAGTCATAGCAATACGTACTATCATCCACAAACAGCAAAACAACAATTTAACATGTTTATACGGATCAAACATACCTAAAAACCCAATTTTTTCCTTTAATTCCCTTAATCATGTTTAAGCATACAATTAGCAAAACTTATCCAAATTAACCCAAATTCCTATTAGAGCCCTAAAATAATATTTAAATTTTTTATAAATTTTTCCAGATTTTTCCGAGTTATAATTTCGCTAATTAACATTAATCACCCCTAATTTGTCGTAATTAGTGAGAAACAAAGCAAATCACTCACCTTAGCCACAAATAAATCTTAGATCTGAAAATATCTCTGATTTAGGTTGAATCTCTATACAACAAACCAGCTCTATTCCCAACTTGATGCTAATTTGCCTTGATTAGATGTAGATTAGGCTAAAACTTGATTAAATGGCAATTAAAGGTGATTCTAGAAGATGGAGGCCATTGATAGGGTTAGGGAGATGTTTTAGACGACTGAAAAATGAAATAAAAATTGTTTCCTAACTATTCTCAGCTTCCCCAAACCTATAATCTCGAAATGGGTTGTGAGCCCTCTTGTTAATCACCCTAATTAGGCCCGTTTAAGCTGTTTTTCACCTTCTTAACCATGTTTCAGCCATATCTCCCAAACAGTTAGTCCGTTTAGCTGATGTGACCACTCTACGGAATTGTAAACCATCATCCAAATTCAAGGGAAGTGGTTTCAGGTTAGAACTCCTTGTCAATCAAAAGTTATGGTCGGAACAAGATCAGCTAGGGGCAAAACGGTCATTTAAAAATCGGAAAAAATCGTGAACATGGGAAATGACCCCAATAGTCATTTCCCAAAACCACATGACTATACGGCTTCGTATGAGAAAGAAATAAATATTCTACGATCCTTCGATGCATAGAATGTGGGTCGTTACATCTCCTGTCTTAAACCGCCTTCTTCATCGTCGATTATAGTCGTCATATTAATTATTCAGAATGGGTTAAACTCGGTCTTTCCGAATAAATCACTTATTTTATAATCAAATGCTATAAATACACATCATACACCTCATTCCAATCCAGAATATTCTTTTATTCGAATATTAGATCTTTGGGGAAAGTTTCCCATTATTTTATCAAAGATAAATTCTTTTAAATTTATTCTTTAATCTTCCTTTTTGATATCAATTCAAAAGATTTGATTTTATCCTTTCATTATTCTAAACCAAATTATGGTTTATCAACTAGTCGGGATTAGCGAACTTTACCGAAGTAATCATTTATCTATTAATCTCAATCCCAACATATTCATCCCATGGAGAAAATCTGGAAATACTCCATATCTAACGCCCACGGTGTTATCGGTAAATTTAGTTACCATTTCACGTTCAAATCTAATTAAAGATTTAATTATCGCCTGGAGTAAAATGGGTGATACTTCATTGTCGATCACTTCTCAAATTCGGCAAATTTAATTATTTCATTAACTTTTCAATCAAATTAAAGATTCATTAAAACTCCAACTTTGTTTTAGTATCATAAATCATTGCTTTATAATCATTCAACTTTTAGGAAAATTAATCCTATAATTTATAAAATTAATCCTATCATTTACCAGGTTAAAGAACAAATGTCATTTAAAACACAGTTCACAATAAACCCAAGATCATCTTCCATTAAAATGGAATCTTCACGGAAATCATAACAGTATATAATCGATATAATTTTTCGTATCACACTAATTCTATAAGTGGAATAAAGGCAAAGCCTTTTAAATTCCATATATAGTAATGGACTTCCTTTACAGAAACTCATCTTGATTATTACCAAGTCGAATTCCATTCAATTCCAATTTAATGTATTAAATTGGAAAACTTTACTTTGGAAAATTTTCATTAAATCTAAATAAAAAGATTTATAAATTCCAAATCATCTCTTCACTGTTAATTGGGTTAGAGAACAAGTGTTATTTAAAACACCGTTCATGATAAACTTAAAAATCCAATTTTATTTCAATTCCAATTAAATATTAATTAATTGGTACATTTCACTAAATCTTATTTAAAAGATTCATTCTTTTCTAATTGGGTTTGAGAACAGTGTTAATAAAGACAACATTCAAGACAAACCCAAAATCCAGTTTGATATTAAATACAAGGCTCTGAATAGAAATTATATCGACTTATATTCAATATCAAATTCTGAAATCAACAAATATCGTATTGGGAATAACGATATATTTATCTCTCAAATTCCTCAACAATATCTGTATAATCATGGAATCTAATATCGAAATGTTCGAAGATAATTTCCATTCCAAATCCATTCCAATTTATTAGTTGGAAAATTCTAATTATTTAGAACCCCATTTACAAATCCATTTTATTATTTCTAAAAATAATTGAATTTTTATTCTAGTTTTTAACTGGTTCTTTTCGATAAAAATATATTTTTATCTTTTCAGAACTATAATTTTTCATCCAAATTCTTTCCAAATCATTTATTATGATTTTAGATAGTTTTCCCATATTTTTAATAATTTTAATATTGCCATTCGGTCGATTTCCAATAACGACCACCGAACTGCATCCATAGCGACCTTCTCTGAATTTGATTTGGATATCTTAAAATCCGTCCATTCAAATTTAAATCTCTTATATCCATTGGAAAGCCCTTTTCGATATAAACCCAAGGTTCTGGTTTTAGGAGAATTCGACAATCCTATCTCCCGTTACATCACTTTGGAGTTAATGGTTAAAATTCGCGAACGGTCGTTGCGCGGCGTATTCTATTCAGGCCATTATATATATAATATGTATATCGTTGATTTCCATTCAAATCGTATTATATGAATTCGTTTATAAATTCATTTTAAAAACAATTTTCACTTCCATTTCGATTTTAAATCAAAACTGAACATTCCTTTATAACTTCGTTTTAAGTTCATTTTAAAGCGATATCAATTTCAATTCAATTTTCAAATCAAAATTGGATATTCCTTAATATATTCGTTTTAAATTCATTTTAAAAATATTTCAATTTCATTTCAATTTTCAAACCAAAATTGAATATTCCTTAATATATTAGTTTTAAATTCATTTTAAAACAATTTCAATTTTATTTCAATTTTCAAATCAAAATTGAATATTCCATATCATTATAATATTAAAATGATAATACTTTCAAATATCAGATTTTGAATTCACTTTTTGATATTCATTATAAAATGAATAAAATCGACAGAAAATCCCGTTTATGTTAAAATGGTGTTTAACTACTTAACACGGCTTCACATTTCACTATTTTCGTGTCCATCGAATATCCGACATCAAAATCGCATTTTGATTATTCATTGAATACTATTTTAAAATATTCGTTAATTCTGTACTGGAATAAGACTCAATCAATTACCATATAATTTCAGTTATATTGATTTCGTACATCGTACGTATACAACAATAATGATAAATAATCATCAACCATTCAAACATCATTCAGAGTGCAATTTACAACTGTATAAGCATTAAAATAAATATATAACACTTATATGGTATGTCAACCCATCGACTGACATACAGCTAAACGATTAGGAATAGTGTATGTCAAATATCATCCAAATACCCATGTGGGGTTTCAACCAACAAATAGTGTTTATTATTTGTGTAGTTGAGCGATGTGTAAAATTTATCGTTCCAATCAATATTAGTTAAACAGGTGTACATAAACAAACCATCCGATTTGTAAATGATTATTTATTTTATTTTCTATTCTTTATAATTTTTATATACATTTTATATAAATAATTTTATATACAACAATATCAATTAGTGACAATCCCAATCACAAACCAAACAAATAATCAACCATGGTTTGTACAAAAAACAGTGTCAGGAGCTACTAAGCCATGTCTGCAACCTATGATATAATCACATAACAAAAATAGTTGACTGAGAAAGAGTTCTCACTTTGGTTTCCACTCCGCCAGTTTTTTATTTTTGAATTTTTTCTCAGTTTGGATTTGGATTCGCTTCAGATTCTAATTTGCTCCATTTCTGATCCAGTCAGTCCAATGTTGTAGAGTTCGTTGAGCAACTGAAATCGTTCCATTCTGACCTCGTATGAAATAGTTATGGCCATATATATATATATATATTAATTACATAATAATTTAATTAAATAAATAATTAAAATATTTAATTACATTTCTAAGAAATCTGGGCCATTCCCCTTTATTACTCTTCTTCTTTTTTTAACTGCCGCAGACGATCGAAACCCATGCTCCTATATCAATCCTTCGTCGCCGTGACCACTTCATGTAGCCGGAATCCAATCGACGGTTGGCGATCGGTGCACGTATGCCTCCCCTTCCTACGACCGTCACCAGGTGCAGTTCGGTGGCCCCACGTGCCATGAAATTGGCTTTGAACGCAAACCCTTACAACGAGATTCTGGCTGATTCCCTCCACTAAACACTATCTTAACCATATGAAAACGTAGACCTCACATACCTATTCAAATTACCTTTTAGACCCTAATTCTAATTCGGCCGAGATTGTATGGGATTAAGGGATTTAATTTTGAGTGATGTAAGCCCTTTGTTTGTGAATGATGGCGGAAATCTGAAAGAGGGTTACGCTTTGTTTTTATAGGGGTATTTATACCTTAAATTTAATAATATTTTATTCCATTATTTCTTAAATGTAAAGTTTAAACTCCGAATTCCAAACGTGTAACAACCCGTAAAATCTGAACAAATTTAAAAATTTTAATTTGGCTATTTTAGTGGATTTTAAATATTTAAAATAAATAATTTAAATAATAACGATGAAAAGGTGCTTGAATCGATATTTGAAAATAAATATAATTATTTCTAATTATAAACAAGGCCTGAAATGGCACGGTAGTTTCAAAATTTGAATTCAAACTTTGACTGACTATACCGGGTGTAAAACAAAATGGATTTTAGTGAAACCAAAAATATTTAAATCTATTAGTGAATATCTTTCTAATGAATCTGAAAAATCGAAATTTCGTAGCGGGAAGCAAAAGTTATGGCCAAATGAATTTTCAGAAAGGTCGCTATAGAGTTTATATAGCCCGTGGAAATGGCCATTTTGCAAATGACCTCAGAATTCGACAAAACCACTTTTGTTGAATCCAGGATGTCAAATTATTGCTAGGTTTCAAATTTCATAATTTTTGAAGCTAGTATGTAAGCGTGGCAAAGGAAAATGTGTTTGGTCGATTTCTTTTAAATTGGATCGACTAGAAAATGACCATTTTTCAAACGATCTCAGAATTCGACGAAACTAGTTTTGTTGGGACCGTATCGTCAAAACATAGCTAGATTTATTTTTTATGAATTTTTAGAATCAGTATGTGGCCCCGACAAATTGAAATGTACGTTCAAATTAAATATTGAATGTTTTATAATTTAATTTGAAGAGAACCTGACTAAAACAGTCGAATGGGACTACGTAACATATCCCATTGTGTTCAGAATGGGGGTATTTGGCTAGGGACGACAGTCGTTGGGTTCGGATTGGAGGTCGTTGTGATGACCCCAAACTTCCACGGAATGAAAGTAAGGAATAATCATTTGGAATACAACACAAATACAGTAATAGAAATCACAGATACAACATTGCATAGGAAATTCATAGAGTAACAACATCATAGCAGCGGAAATATAATGTCATCAACCACAGAAAGTCCACAGTCACAGAATTCTAAATTATTACATCAAGTTTGCAGAAAATGAAATAAGTTCCAACTCCAACTTAAACAACGTGAAATGAAACAAGTTTGATGTCTGGAAATAAAAAGAGAAAAATGCAATAGTAGCAAATGATAGATGTCTTCAAGCTCCAAGTCATCACCTCTCCCCGAAAGCAAATCCAAGAAAGATAATAAGCAGCCCCAAAGAAAAGACTCCAAGAAAAGAATGAACCTGTTTACCTGGCTGCCCGTGTAGAAAGGAGGGCATCCGAGTTTGCAAAAAGGTGGAAACAAACAATGGGTCCGTCGTGGGACTGGTGTGAGGATTCTTAACTAATTTGACTACTAGTAATAAGGCAAATCCAAGGACCACGCCGCTATCGAGGAACGGGTTTACTCAAATGGATTGCCGTGCATAATTTAAAGTGATAGAATAAATAATAAGTGAATCGTAAAACAACGCTATGCTTTTGAGAAAAATGGAATCACCATAAGACCCAAGTCCCATCACACAATGCAACACAAACCAGAGGATAAGGTTTTACCTTATGGTGATTAAACATGCTAAATACGGTAAATACGAATTTAATATTATCATTAGTATATATCAAAACATTTCAAAATAAATGTATCAATCCTAGGACACATAGATACCATAAGACTATGCTTCCATACTAGTAATACAATCAAATCCGTTGGTTCGTATTGGAAGTTTGGATTTCCATCATGAGTCAAGGCTAGGGAAGAGCTCCTTACCGATTCGAGACACTCTAGCTAATGCCTCAGGGTCCCCCGTAGTGAACCCTTGGAAAGCTGCAGGGTCGGTCCACCATACGAGTTGCGGATTAGTTATTCCTGAACACACGTTTCCCGGTCCTATAGGACCTCTCATCCGAGGCGCCTCATTCCATCATCCACATAAGTAAAATATCAGCCATTTTGAGCACCGACACTATTTCTAGCTAGAAAGAAACGTGCTGCTCTCCCTGCGTTCCCTTCTCCCGTTTTAGACTCCACCGATTTGTGAGGTTCGTGAAGCGGCGTAAAACACAAAGCTATGCTTATCTAAGCTGTGCTTTGATCATCTCCACAAAGTTATGCTTTTAAACAAGAAACCTTGATCGTTGCATCTTAGTATGCCACACGGTTACTCCATATCACACTACCAATCTTTTGCCGAAATATATGAAAGGGTGTTAAGCAAGATAATAAATTCTCCGCCACCAAACATTCATTCATTCGACAGAAAATTAATAACATGATATTTACAGAGTACGATGTCAGACACACAATCCATTTATTAGCTTATGCTCTGGGTCTGAGCGAAAACCAAACCCGTGAAATCAACACTTACGTCTGGGCAATGATCATGACCCTTGAATTGGGAGCAAGTCAATTCAGGATCTTGATCGTTGTCCATTCGAGGGAAGATTTACGGTCTTCATACGCCGTCTTCATACTTCAATTAACGTCGTTTGATTATTTGGAATGAGAGAACTCGGACTTTCCAAATAATCCTCGTATATATATACATATATATTTAAAATCCTTCGTATTCGTTGATATCATTTTAACGATTACTTCCTATTTTAATTATTCAAAATAATTAAATTTTATATAACGACGCCTTGAATCAATGGGCGACTATGGTGCTGCATTCAACCAATTTTGATTTTTACATTTCTCAGAATCTAACCGTTGGATCTTAACGTGATATATATCTTGGAAAGATTTTTCCAAGACGGTCCTAATGGTTTTAGTTTCAAGAAAATCTGACGGTCGGATCTCCTTGTATAGTCGTTTAAAGGTACGATTTCAAAATGAGAACTACCGCGCTCGATTCGTTTAATTTTTATTATATTTATATATAAATATAATCGTTTAATCGTAATAACGTCGTTTGATTTAACAACGCTCTAAACAACTACTGATCCTTATTAAATTTTAATTCATTTGAAATTGAAGATAATATCACAACATCCTAAATTCATTCTTTACTTACATTAAAAATGTAAATTCTATCCTTTTCATTTACATGTAAAAATGTAAATTTTGATACATTGCAAAATCCTACTTTTTAATTTACACATAAAAATGTAAATTTTAACTTCAATGTAAATTCTCATTTTAATTACATAATAAAAATGTAACCTATATTTGCAGTGTGAATCCTACTCTAAATTTACATATAGAAATGTAAATTTGATTACAATGCGAATTTTACTTCCTATTTACATTATAAAAATGTAATTTCTATTACACGGTGTAAATTCATATTTTAATTATATAGAAAAATGTAATTTTTCATGCAGTGAAAATTCCTATTTTTATTTACATTAATAAAAATGTAAATTTTCATATGGTGTAAAT
Source organism: Allium sativum (assembly GCA_030737875.1). Taxonomy (NCBI): domain Eukaryota; kingdom Viridiplantae; phylum Streptophyta; class Magnoliopsida; order Asparagales; family Amaryllidaceae; genus Allium; species Allium sativum. The sequence goes on along the minus strand of CM060926.1, from coordinate 677,454,164 downwards.
CATGTCTTAATTTACATTAAAAATAAATGTAAATTTCATACGGTGTAAATCATGTCCTAATTTACATTAAAAATAAATGTAAATTTCATACGATGTAAATCATGTCTTAATTTACATTAAAAATAAATGTAAATTTCATACGGTGTAAATCATGTCTTAATATACATTAAAAATGAATGTAAATTTCATACGGTGTAAATCATGTCTTAATTTACATTAAAAATAAATGTAAATTTCATATATAAATGCATTCCTAATATACAATGTAACTTCACTTTCCTAATTACATATAAAGATGTAAAATTTTTTTTTTTGTAAACTAACATTCGTATTACGTATAAAATGTAATTCTTTTATTTACAATGTAAATTTCACACCTTCTAATTTACATTGAAAAAACATCTTTTTTTTATTTACAACGTAAAAATTATGACCAAATTTCATGTCCAATATTTTGTGTCTAATATCTCATGTCTAATCCAACCATAAACAATACTTTAAATAATAAAAGGGATCAAATCGAGTTAATAACATGAAGTTAATCTCGAGTAGAGAGTTCTAGTTAAATTCTGAGAATAACTTTGGGTGTTTCGTGAATATTAATAAAACATGATAGACAAGATTAACAAATAGATGATCCTAATAAATCACCAAGCTCAGATCCAGTATTTAAATTTTCAGATCTAATATCACAACATCACAAAAAATTCAGATCCATAATTTAGAATAACATCCATCGTAGATTTATTTATATTTGCCATTCAAACTTCACATAACGCAAAAATAATAATTAAATTAATTAAATTTAATTAAAAATAAATTCTCATATTGATCAAATTTGAAATGAAGGTCCAAACTCGATCAGATCTCATGTTCGAAGTCACGGCGGGTTTGGATCTGAAAGATTTAAATTTGAAGTTCATATGTATAAATTAGAAACTGACTTTTTACAACTGTCACTGTAACGATTAAAAGCGTCGCAAAACTGAGTTGTTCATACCTTAATATTTTCAGTTTGTTCAAAACTTTGATTCAGAAAATTGGGAGCTGTAGTTGATGATTTTACGAACAGGTTGTTGGAGATTGTAGGGCTTGGAGAGGGGGATGTTCGTCCTGAAGGGGGGAGGGTGCGGCGGCGACAGGCGGGCTAACGGGGGCACGAGGGGAGGTGATTCTTGTCGGAGATGGAAGAGGAGAGAAAGAGCTTCGGAAAACTCAACTACACCCCTGTCTAATTCCCTACGGATTGGGAGGAATCGGAGCTCAAAGTTTCGAATGGTAATGGGTTGTGGCGGCGTGAAAAGCATCGGGGAAGAAGAGATCCTGTAGCGTGCATTTATACACGTATTTAGGCCATATTTTCTATTTTTTTATTTTAATTAATTCCCAAAAATAGGAATTTTTCGTCCGGACTCCGATTCGCGCTCAACGACTGTCGATTAATAGGTTTTGACACCTTTTGAACACAATGGCACTATTGCCGAAGTCCAATTCTGAAGTTAAAAGCATGTTTCTTTTATTTTTAAACGTACTTTCTAATTTTACCGGGGTCACATACGAAGTCAGAAAAATCCGGAAAAATTATTTTTGGTTATGGTTTGACGATACGGTCCTATCAAAACAAATTTCGTTGAATTCTAAGATCGTTTGAAAAATGGCCATTTTCTGGTCGATCCAATTTAACTTAATTGACCAAAACACATTTTCCTTCGCCACGCTCACATATTGACTTCAAAAATCATGAAATTTGAAACCTAGCCAAAATTAGACATCCCGGATCCAAAAAAAGTGGTTTCGTCGAATTCCGAGGTCGTATGCGAAATGTCTATTTTTAAGGGCGATATATTCTCTATAGCGACCTTTCTGAAAATTCATTTGGCCATAACTTTTGATTTCCGCAATGAAACTTCGATTTTTCAGATTTGTTAGAAATATATTCATTAACATATTTAAATATTTTTCGTTTCACCAAAATCCGGTATATTCTGCATCCTGTGTGGTCAGTCAAAGTTCAGGTTTGACTTTTCAAACTACCGTCCCTTTCTAATTCCTTTAATAATTAAATTAAATATATTCGTATTAAATTCAATCAAAATAAATTTCTATTCATTATTTTATTTAAAATAATTCCTTTTAACTATTTAAACACCTTTACAATCTCTAAAATGAAAATTTTAAATTGGCCCCAAATTCTGGGTTGTTACAGTCGTACTAGAAAACCCTCTTTTAAAATTTTATATAGCTCCCGGCCAATCAGATTTTTTTCATTCATAAAATAAAAATAAAAAATAAAACCGCGTTTCTCTCTCCCCGCTCCAGATCGAAAGGCGGAAACCAGTCGACTCCTTCTCTCTTCATTTCTCCCTCTACAAGCAAAATCAGTCCCTCCTCCAGTTGAAGATTTTAAAGAGCTCGAAACGAGCTTCAAATCCATGTAGGGATTGGATTTTTTCGTTCAGCATTCAAAGAGTTACGGGTCCCCGAAGTCAGAGACTTCAAGCCGCCGCCGCTGCTTCCTGGCCAGGTCGAACTGGACCCCACCACCCTGTGCCTGAAACTCTCCTCTCCCTCTTCCTCGTGGTGAAGACCGATCGACAAATCGCTACACGGTTTGCTCGTAAATAGGAAACCTAGTTTTGAACAGGTTTGAAAATATACGGCTGGAATTATTTTAAACTATTCTATAGCACTTTAAAGCACTACAGTTTTTTATTTCACTTCAAAAATCATATCATTTTTGTTTTTTGACGAAATTCAGTGAAACAAGAGGCAGTGGACTCGTGTGGACGTCTTCTACATTCTAGAAGAGACCGGATATTTTTCTGAGCCTTCTGCTATTTTTGGTGGAGTGGAACCTAATGTGAGATTTCTGAATTATAAACGATATGGAAAACGACGTTGTATAAATTATATAGTCGATGTATGAGTTATATAAGTGTTGTACACCTCACGTATAAGCGTTGTATAAGTTGTATTTTCGATGTATAAGTTATATATGCATTGTAAAAATTAAATATGTGTTGAAATAGAAGTGAAATACTTATATATATATATATATATATATATATATATATATATACGCCCCTCGTCCACAAACCATGGACGATATTTATTAGTTGTGATTGGTGTGAAAATTGGTTGATAGCGAGTGGTTGATTAGAATTGTTTGTGGTTGAAATTGATTGATTGTGGTTGAAAAATACCCGTTGTGGTTGAGAATTATTTGGTTGAAACCACATAGGATTAGTTTGTGGAAAAAAAGGAAGGAAAAATATATACATGCCGCCTGCGTGCGAACTAGATGCCTGAAATCCCCATTGTCAAAAGCTGCGAGGCTTTAAGGTAGAGCGAGGAGCCGTACTAGTGACGACCCTAGTTTTAACTACCCTGCCGTTATGCTGCCGAAATTTTCAATAATATTCATGTGTTAGAATTATTTTCATGTGTTGAATCTATATTCGTGTGTTGAATAGAAATTCATGTGTTGAATAGAAATTCATATGTTGAACGACATTCATATTTTGAAATAAATTGTTTTATAATAAAATCATATTTTTACCATCTATATGAACTATATAAAATAGTCATGTATTGAAATAAATTGTTTTATAATAATAATCATATTTTTATCATCTATATGAACTATATAAAATAGTCGTGTTTTGAAATAAATTGTTTTCTAATAAAAATCATATTTTTATCATCTATATGAACTATATAAAATAGTCGTGTTTTGAAAGAAATTGTTTTATAATAAAAATCATATTTTTATCATCTATATGAACTATATAAATAATCGTGTTTTGAAATAAATCATTTTACAATAAAAATCACATTTTCATTATATACATGAATTGTTAAAAAAATAGTGAAGTGTTGAAATAGATGTCTGTTGGACTAAAACATCATTTTTATCAAGTGTATGAAAAGAATAATTTTGAAATCGAAGAATAGATTATATATATATAATTAAAATAAATCAAATAATGAAGCTGCAATTCGCATTTTGAAACCGTGATTTCAAACGATTAGTGCGGGAGATCCGACCATCGGATTTTCCCGAAACTGAAACCGTTGGGTTCTGTAACGACCCGGAAAATCTGAACCAATTTTTTTTATAAATTGGCTGTTTTAGTGGATTTTAAATATTTTAAATAATAACGATGAGAAGTGAGTTTGAATCGACATTTGAAAATAAATATAGTTACTTTAAATTATAAACAAGGCCTGAAATGGCGTGGCAGTTTCAAAATTTGAATTCAAACTTTGACTAACTGTACCGGGTGCAAAACAAAATGGATTCGAGAGAAACCAAAAATATTTAAATCTGTTAGTGAATACCTTTCAAACGAATCTGAAAAATCGAAGTTTCATAGCGGGATGCAAAAGTTATGGGCCAATGAATTTTCAGAAAGGTTGCTATGGAATTTATATAGCCCGTGAAAATGGCCATTTTGCAAACGACCTCGGAATTCGACGAAACCACTTTTATTGGATCCGGGATGTGAAGTTATTGCTAGGTTTCAAATTTCATATTTTTTGAAGCTAGTATGTTTGCATGGCAAAGAGAAATGTGTTTTGGTCAATTACAGTTAAATTGGATCGACCAGAGAAAGGCCATTTTGCAAACGGGCTCAGAATTCGATGAAACTAGTTTTATTAGGACCGTATTGTCAAAACATAGCTAGATTTATTTTTCTGGAATTTTTCGAACTAGTTTGTGGCCCTTGCAAATTTAAATGTACGTTCAAATTAAATATTGAATGTTTTAAATTTTAATTTGAAGGAAAACTGACTGAAACACTTGAATGGGCCTACAAAACATATACCATTGTGTTCGAAATGGGGGTAAAACACTAGGGACGACAATCGTTGGGTTTGGATTGGAGGTCGTGTCAGAAAACCCCTTTTAAAACCTCCCGGCCAATCAGATTTTTTTATATATATATAAAAAAAAGAAAAATCTCTTTCTCTCTCCCCGCTATACAGCGACGAATGACGGAAAGGCTTCAAAAGCTTCCCGTTCATTTTCTGATCAATCCACGCTGAATTAGCTCGTGTCACAGTTGAACTTTTTGAAGATTTCCCCGAGCTCTTCAAATCCATACCTGGTTGGGATTTTTTCATTGTGTGGTTTGAAAGAATCGACGCCTGGAAGTTGCGGGTTTCAAACCCCCCTGCGCATGTGCGCCTCTCCTCCCCCTTCGACGCTGCGAAAGCCGATCGACGAATAGCTTCACGGATTTCGAGATAAATGCAAACCTAGTTTTGAACAGTTTGCTGAAGGTACGGCTATGATAATTTTCAACTGTTTTAACACCTTTAAACCGTTGCAAACTTTGAAAAATCATATCTTTTTCGTGTGTGATCGAAATTCAGTAAAACAAGAAATAGTGGATTCGTGTGGACGTCTTCTACCTTCTAGAAGAGATCGCATATTTTTCTGAGCCTTCTACTATTTTTGGTGGAGTGGAACCCAATGTGAGATTTCTAATTTATAAACGATATGGAAAACGACGATGTATAAATTATATAATCAATGTATGAGTTATATAAGCGTTGTACATCTCTTGTATAAGCGTTGTATAAGTTGTACATTCGATGTATAAGTTGTATATGCATTGTAAAAATTATATATGTGTTGAAATAGAAGTGAAATGCTATATATATGTATATATACGCCCCTCGTCCACAAACCATAAACGATATATATTGATTGTGATTGGTGTGAAAATTGATTGATAGCGAATGGTTGATTGAAATTATTTGTGGTTGAAATTGATTGATTGTGGTTGAAAAATACCTGTTTGTGGTTGAGAAATATTTGGTTGAAACCACATAGGATTAGTTTGTGGAAATGAAAAAAATATACATGCCGCCTGCGTGCGAACTAGATGCATGATTCCCCGTTGTCAAAAGCTGCGAGGCTTTAAGGTAGAGCGAGGAGCCGTACTAGGGACGGTCCCGGTTTTAACTACCCTGCCGTTATGTTGTCGAAATTTTGAATAATATCCATGTGTTAGAATTATTTTCCTGTATTGAAACTATATTCGTCTGTTGTATAGAAAACCTTCATGTGTTGAATTGAAATTCATTCGTTGAATAGAATTCATGTGTTGAATGGTATTCGTGTTTTTAAATATAAAAATCACCTTTTTATCTATTTATATAAACTATAGAAAACCTTCATGTGTTGAATTGAAATTCATTCGTTGAATAGAATTCATGTGTTGAATGGGATTCGTGTTTTTAAATATAAAAATCACCTTTTTATCTATTTATATAAACTATAGAAAATCTTCATGTGTTGAATTGAAATTCATTCTTTGAATAGAATTCATGTGTTGAATGGTATTCATGTTTTTAAATATAAAAATCACCTTTTTATCTATTTATATAAACTATAGAAAACCTTCATGTGTTGAATCGAAATTCATTCGTTGAATTGAAATTCATGTGTTGAATGGTATTCATATTTTGGAAAGAAATTGTTTTATAATAAAAATCCTATTTTTATTACCTATATGAACTATATAAAATGATCTTGATTTGAAAGAAATTGTGTTATAATAAAAATCCTATTTTTATTACCTATATGAACTATATAAAATAATCGTGTTTTGAAATGAATTGTTTTACAATAAAAATCTCATTTTTATTATATACATGAATTGTTAAAAATAGTGAAGTGTTGAAATAGAAGACAGTTAGATAAAAATATCATTTTTATCAAACGTATGAAAAACATATAGTTTTGAAATCGAAGAATCGATATATATATATATATAGAATTGAAATATATCGAATAACGAAGATGCAGTTCGTATTTTGAAACCGTGATTTCAAGCGATTAGTGCGGGAGATCCGTCCATCGGATTTTCCCGAAACCGCAACTGTTGGGTTTGCTTTGGAAATATCTTCCCAACGGCACCAACTTTGTAAAAATCCAATGGTTGGATTGTCTGGAATGTTTAATTCAAATCTGAAGAAAAACAACGCCAGAATCGATTATATATATATATATAATATAATTATACTAAATCGAATAACGACGCTGCAGTTCGTATTTTGAAATCGAAACTTCAAACGATTGTACCGGGAGATCCGACCGTCGGATTTCCCCAAAACTGGAACCGTTGGATTTGTATTGAAAAGATCTTTCTAATGATGTAAATTTTGCGAAGATCCAACGGTTAGATTTTCAGATATGTGTAAATCAAATCTGAAGAAAAACAGTGCCACGGCCGCGTTATGGCCCGAAGCGTCGTTTTGAATAAATTGGCTATTTTAAAATAAATAAAAATAGCGAAAAATCATTATAAAATATTATAAATGATATGGATGTGAAATTTAGAAACTAACTGAAGGTTGGATAAGTCGAATGGTTTCTTGGGTATTGATCTGATGTTGGTTTCGGCCTTCGGGGTTAATATTTGGGAAATCGTTCTCTTACTGATTGACGGTTAGTGACTAATGAATTGAAATGATGCGTAGTAGTGTTTGTGTAGCACTTGTTTATTATATACGCGAGTTGCTCAGAAAGACCGGGTTTATCCCATTCTGAATAACTGAATCGATGATAAGAAATCGAAGATGAAGATGGTGGTCGAAGACCGGAGATTTTCACCTCGTTTGGATGGTAACCGAGGTCCTGATTGGGAGGCATCCCGAAATATGGATAATGAGTGGTGATCGTCCGGACGTACGTGGTGATCGATGGGTTTGCGAGGTATATAGTGCCTCCGGTTTCGTTCAGACCAAGAACGGACTTGGAAATGGACAGTGTGTCTGACATTGGAATTTATTCTGTGTGATTGATAGCTATCAGTTGCACGGTGTGAATTGCCTGTGTGGCATGCTAAGATGCAGTGATCAGGGCTTCTGTTGAAAAGCAAAGTCTTCTGGTGATGATCAAAGCCCTGCCTGTGTGGCATAGCTTTGTGTATAATGTGAATTCGCGAACCTTACACCCCGGTATGAACCAGAAACGGGAGAGGGACCTCAGGGAGGGCATGCGTTTCTTCCTAGCTAGGAGTGGTGTCGGTGTTTTTACACGGCCTGACATTTTACTTATGTGGATGATGGATAGCGAGGCGCCTCGGAAATATCGGTCGATTCGGGACCGATGGAGTCATTCGTTGGCACATTTACGCCCCATAGGGCGGGGAAACGCAATGTTCAGGAATTTTAATCCACATCGGTGGACCGGCCCTGACGATCCAAGGGTCACTCGAGCTCTGATCCTGAGGCTCGGGCTAGGCAATCTCGAATTCGGTAAGGACTATCTTTTGCCTTGGTTCATGACGGAAATCCAATTTCCAAATACGACATTGTGCAGTTTTGATTGTATATATATATGGCGACATGGTATATGGTACCCATGCCGTCTATGATTGATAGTTATGATTGAAATTGTTTTTGAAACTTATAAACACTAGTAATAATATCAAATGATTTTGTTTTATTCGTATCAAGAATATTTTGGCCGTTATATGGTAAAAACTCTATCCTCCGGTTTGCGTTGCATTATGTGATGAGAACTGAGTCTTATAATGGCTTCATTTTTATAAAAAGCATTGCGATGTTTAAAAGAATAATTTGTTTTAAAGCACTGGCGATCCTATGGAGTAAACCTGTTCCACGAAAGTGGCGTGGCCCTGTGATTAGCCATAGTTTAATTGTGTTGAGTGGATTTCTCATACCAGTCCCATGACTGACTCGTAGTTTGTTTCACTTTCAAACTCGGTTGCCCCTTTTTCTACACGGGCAGCCTTGTATTCAGGTTTTAGCTGGCTCTTTCTGGATAGCTGGAGCTAAAGATGGATTCTATTATTTATCTCTTTTTATGCTGTTCAGCTCCTATTGTACATATTATGTTTGTTTCCGCTGTAGACATTTATGTATAGCTGAACTGTATTTGTGCTAAGTATGATCCTGTATACTGTGTAACTTTGATGATTACGTTTATCCAGTATATCCTATTATTCATTATCTGGTGTATTTATTTAATTCTGCTCTGTTGTTATCTATTTATGTGTTATATTCCAAGGATTACCCTTGCCACCGTCAGTACGGGGTTTGGGGTCGTCTCAAGTTCGCTTTTGAAATAACTTTCCAACGACACCCACTTTGTGAAGATCCAACGGTTGGATTGTCTGCAATGTTTAATTCAAATATGAAGAAAAACAGCGCTAGAATCGATCATATTTATATATATATATAATTAAATTGAATTGAATAACGACGCTGTAGTTCGTATTTTGAAATCGAAACTTCAAACGAGTGTACTGGGAGATCCGACCGTCGGATTTTTCCAAAACTGAAACAGTTGGATTCGTTTTGAAAAGATCTTTCTAATGATATAAATTTTTTGAAGATCCAAGGTCATATTTTCAGATATGTGTAAATCAAATCTGAAGAAAAACAGCGCGATGGCCGCGTTATGGCCTGAAGCGTCGTTTGAATGAAATGGCTATTTTTAAATAAATAAAAATAGCAATAAATCATTATAAAATATTATAAACAATATGGAATGGAAATAAACCGAATTTACCCAGTTTATTGAATATTTGATGGTTGAATGTGAAATTTAAAAACTAACTGGAGGTTAGCTAAGTCGGATGGTTTCCTGGGTTTTGATCCGAGGTTAATATTTGGGAAATCGTTCTCTTACTAATTTACAGTTAGTGACTAATGAATTGGAATAAGGCGAATGTTGTGTTGTGTAGCACTTGTTAATTATATACGCGAGTTGCTCAGAAAGACCGAGTTTATTCCATTCTGAAAAACTGAATCGACGATAAGAAGTCGATGATGAAGTCGGTGGTTGAAGACTAGAGATCTTCACCTCGGTTGGATGATAACTAATGTCCTGATTGGAAGGCATCCCGAAATATGGATAATGAGTGGTGATCGTCTAGACGTACGTGGAGATCGATGGGTATGCGAGGTATATATCCTCCGGTTTCGTTCAGACCCAGAACGGACTTGTAAATGGACTGTATGTCTGACATTGGAATTCATTCTGTGTGATTGATAGCCATCATTTGCATGGTGTGAATTTCCTGTGTTGCATGCTAAGATGCAGTGATCAAGGCTTCTGTTGAAAAGCAAAGTCTTGTGGTTGATGATCAAAGCACCGCCTGTGTGGCGTAGCGTTGTGTATAACGTGAATTCGCGAGCCTCACACCCCGGTATGAACCAGAAACGGGAGAGGACCTCAGGGAGGACATGCGTTTCTTTCTAGCTAGAGGTGGTGTCAGTGCTTAAACTGGATGACATTCATATTGTTTTCACCTGTGTGCTTGTTGCTGTTGCGAGGCACCTCGGATAAATCGGTCGATCCGGGACCGATGGAGTCATTCGTTGCCGCATTTACGCCCCAAAGGTCGGGGAAATGTAGTATTCAGGCATTTTAATCCACATCAGTGAACCGGCCTTGACGATCCAAAGGGGCAGTTGCGGCTGTTCCTGAGGCTCAGGCTAGACAGTCTCGAAGTCGGTAAGAACTATCTTTTGCCTTGGTTCATGACGGAAATCCAATTTCCAAATACGACATCATGCGGTTTTGATTGTAAACCTATATTTGGCGACATAGTGACCTGGGACGCTCATGTCGTCTATGATTGATATTTATGATTGTTTATAAAATTGGAAACTAACTGGAAACGAGCTAAGATGGGTGGTTTTCTGGGTATTGGTTTGATGTTGGTTTCGGCCTTCGGGGTTAATACTTATGGAATCGTTCTCTTACTAATTTACAGTTGGAGTCTGATTAAGAATTAAACACAAAATTTACATTTTAAGTGATTTTACTTTACACGTATTAAGAATACATATAAGGTAAAACTCTATCCTCCGGTTTGCATTGCATTGTGTGGTGGGACTTGAGTCTTATATCGGCTTCATTTTTATAAAAAGCATTGCGATGTTTAAAAGATTTACTTGTTGTAAAGCACTGGCAATCAATGGAGTAAACCCGTTGACCGAAAGTGGCGTGGTCCTGTGATTAGCCAAATTATATAATGTGTTAATTAGATTTCTCATACCAGTCCCATGACTGACTCGTAATTTGTTTCACTTGCAAAATCGGGTGCCCCTTTTTCTACACGGACAGCCTTGTGTTCAGGTTTTAGCAGGCTCTTTATGGATAGCTGGAGCTGAAGATGGATTCTATCATTTATCTCTTTTTATGCTATTCAGGTCCTATTGTACATATTATGTTTGTTTTCCACTATAGACATTTATGTATAGCTGAACTGTATTTGTACTAAGTATGATCCTGTATACTGCGTAACTCTGATGATTATGTTTATCCAGTGTATTAATTGTACATTATCTGGTGTATTTATTTATTTCTGTTATGTTATTATCTCTTTATGTGTTATATTCCAAAGATTACCCTTGCCACCGTCAGTACGGGGCTTGGGGTTGCCACAACGTGTTATCATAGCTTTGGTTAAGCTTAGTTCTGGCATATAACATATGAACAAACTCGTCAGAAATAGAACCAGTAGTGTTCTATGATGAATAACTCATTACAGATAGGATCAGTAATATCCTAGTATGAGTAAAGCAGAACGGAATACACCCCAATAGACACATTTACATTTGAAGTATATGTCTCTATGTTTTGAAATATCTCTTCTGGTGACCTGACACTTTGTCTGCCATTTATAGACGTAATAGAAAATGAGTGACAAAAACAGAAGAAATAATCGTATGGCTCGACAAGCTAATGAGCCAGTTGTGCTCCCGCAGCTAGAATCAGATATAGAAGTTTTATTCAAGAGATATCGAAATCTGGGTGGATCACCGTTCTTAGGCAAAGAGTCCATTATGGAAACACAAGCTTGGATTCGTTCTGTTGAGAAAATCTTTGAAGGTTCAAAGCTGAGAGATGATCAGAAAAGATTACTGGCATCTTGGGCACTCAAAGAAGAAGCTTTGTTTTGGTGGGATTCAATTATTAAAGATAATCCAGAAGGTAATATTACCTGGGATAGTTTTAAAGAGATTTTCCTAGAAAGATTTACTCCTCCTGAAGCAACTGAGTAGTTATGTATTGAATTCTCTTATCTGATACAAGGAGATATGACAATTCCAGAATATCATAAGAGATTCAATGAACTTTCTCATTTTTCCCTGCATCTGATTCAAGATCCAAAGAGGAAGAATCTGAGGTTTATTCATGGCCTGCAAAGAAAATAACAGAATAGTGTAATGAGGAATGTGAAGCTTCCCTTTTCTGAAATGATATACATGGCCTACCAGTATGAGGATCTCAATAGGAAAGGTATGTTGCGAGACAAAGAAGAAATCAGTTCTAGCCGCAAAAGAAAATTCGAAGCTGATAGCCCATAGGCGAGTACACAGCCTGAGGCTAGTACGAAGTCCGAGTTCAGGAAAAAGCCTAGATTCAATCGGGAAAAGGTTAAATCTGAAAAGGAATCAGTAATGACCGCCATATGCCTTAACTGCAATCAAAAAGGTCATCTGTCCAGGAAATGTAAGTCTTTGAAAATGCAGAAGAAGAAAGGATCTAAATCAAAGAAAAAGGTTAAAGAAAATAGAAAATGCAATCTTTGCCATCAGGTTGGTCACGTAAAGCAAGATTGCTAATTATCACAAAAATCTGAAGTGGTTCAGGTGAATAAAGTAGCGGAAACTTCCGGGCCCTCAGCTATTCAGGAAAGGCCAAATGTTTTAGAAGGCACGCTTACTGTCAAAGATATTCCGGTTAAAGTACTATTTGACAACGGCTCGTCACGAAGCTTTGTTGCAAAAAATGTGGTTAAGAAACTGGATTTGAATTTGAAGAAGCTCAAAGAACCAATGACTGTCCATAATCCGGTTGGGGGATCCCTCGATCTCAGTTGGGTTTGTGGGGTGCCGGTTTCTTTTTCTCGTTATCGGTTCACTACCATCGCAGTCGTTATGAATTTTGCAGAATTTGATCTTATCTTGTGGTTAGACTGGTTGACCAAATATTAAGCTGAGGTTAAATGCGTCGACAGAGTCGTTAAGGCGAAGATTAAATCAGGTGAGTATATAACCATTCCCTATGAAGGTCAGAATTCTGATAGAAATGACTTCTAGGCATCTTTGGATGTTTCTCCTGCTCAAATAGAAAATATCCCTGTAGTCACAGAGAATATACAGGACCTCATAAAAGATATTCCTGTCATCAAGAATTATGCAGTTGTGTTCGAATAAGTTGTTAGCTTACCTCCGCAGAGAGAAATTGATTTCAAGATCGCTTTAATTCCGAACGCAAGGCCAGTAGTGCACGCTATTCGGAGAATGACTCTAAAGGAGAAAGATGAACTAGACAATCAAACTCGATAGCTTGTACGGAAGGGTCTGATCAGGCCTAGTTTCTCTGATTGGGGAGCAGCAGTGGTGTTTGTCCCAAAGTCTGACGGTACTCTGCGACTATGTGTGGATTATCGTGACTTGAATAAGCAGAAAATAAAGAATAAATATCCATTGCCGCGAATCGATGATATACTGGATCGTCTGAATGGAGCACAAGTATTTTAAAGGATGGACCTAGCTACAGGTTTCTATCAGCTTCGTATTGCCGAAGAGTGTGTTCCTATGACAGCATTCAGGGGTCCAGATTTATTACATGAGTGGTTAGTAATGCCGTTCGGCTTATGTAACGCTCTAGCTTATTTTGTCGATTTGATGAATAGAGTGTTCAGAGGAGTCCTGAATAAGTTTGTTCTAGTTTTTATTGATGATATTCTAATCTTCTCTAAGTCAAAGGCCGAACATGAAAAACATTTGGAGTAAGTTCTAGAAATTCTGAGAAAGAATGTATTGAAAGCTAAACTTTCCAAATGTATATACTGGCAAGATGAAGTAAAGTTTCTTGGCCACGTCGTATCAAAAGAGGGAATTGTTGTGGATCCAAGTAAAATCACAGCTATTCAAAATTGAAAACAGCCTAGTACTCCTATAGAAGTCCAAAGTTTTCTTGGATTGGCTAGTTATTATCGGAAGTTCTTTAAAGATTTTTCAAAGATATCTAGTCACTTAACAAAGCTTACAAAGAAGCACGCGAAATTCAAGTGGACTCCCGAATGTGAGGAGGCTTTTCAGAAGCTAAAAGTCAGATTAACAACGGCTCCAGTGTTAACAATTATCGATGGCAATCAAGACTTGAAATTCTGGACAGATGCTTCTAGAGAAGGCCTTGGTGTAGTATTAATGCAAAGTGGTCAGGTGGTTGCTTATGCTAGCCGCCAGTTGAAGCCACATGAAAAGAATTACGTTACTCATGATCTTGAATTGTTAGCTATTGTATTTTCTTTGAAAATCTGGAGGCACTATCATTTGGGTGAGAAATTCGAACTATTTACAGATCACCAGTCGCTAAAGTATCTGTTCACCCAGAAAGACTTGACTCTGAGGCAACAACGTTGGCTAGAGTTCCTTGCAGCATACGATTTTGAGATTCTGTACACTCCAGGGAAAGCCAATGTCGTAGCCGATGCGTTAGGTAGAAAGAATGTAATGATCGCCAGTTTTATCATTGCAACTTCTTTGATTGACAAGATATCTGCTCTCCAAAAAGATGACAAATTTATTAAAGGAATGAGCCAGCGGATTCGTGAAGGCAATGCTTCAGATTTCCAGCCCGATAGCGAAGGGATTTTGAGGTTACCAGGACGAATTAGTGTTCCAGAAGTTCCTGAACTCAGAAGAGATGTGCTTGATGAATGCCACAAATCTAAGCTCAGTATCCATCCAGGTGTGAGTAAAATGTATAACGATGTCAAGCGAACATTTTGGTGGAAATCGTTGAAAAGAGACATCTCTATATATGTTAGCAGGTGCTCTACTTGCCAACTAGTCAAAAGCGACCAACAGAAAATTGCTGGATTGTTGCAACCGCTGGACGTTCCAGGTTGGAAGTGGGAACATATTTCCATGTACTTCATAGATGGTTTGCCCAGAACCAAGAAAGGAAATGACAGTATTTGGGTGATCGTAGATCGCTTCACGAAGACTGCCTATTTCATACCTGTCAGATTGAACATAACTGCTCAGAGTCTGGCCCAGATATATTTCAAGGAAATTGTTAGGCTACATGGAGTGCTGATCAGTATAGTTAGTGATAGAGATCCAATATTTACTAGCAAATTCTGGTAGGCATTTCAAGTAGAACGGGGAACAAAGCTGAATCTAATCACCTCCTATCATCTTCAAACAGATGGTCTGACTAAGAGGGTGAATCGTATTTTAGAAGATCTATTTCGGGCTTGTGTTCTAGATTTTGGTGGATCATGGGAAGACCATTTACATTTGGCTGAGTTCTCATATAACAACAACTACCAAGCGAGCCTGATGATGTCACCATTTGAAGCATTGTATGGTAGACCGTGCCGATCTCCTGCTTGTTGGGTTGAACCTGGTAATAGGCTTGCATTGGGAGCTGATATGATCCGTGAAGTTGCCGACAAAGTCGATTTCATTAAGAAACGATTACTCGTCGCTCAAAGCCGGCAGAAGAGCTATGCTGATTCGAGAAGAAGAGATTTGGCTTTCTCTGTTGGTGATTATGTGTATCTAAGGGTTTCTCCGATGAGAGGAGTGATTCGATTTGGCAAAACTGGGAAGTTGGCACCCAGATTTATTGGTCCATTCCCTATACTTGAACGGATTGGAACCCTCGCTTATAGAGTTCAATTACCTGATTGGTTGTCTGGTGTACATGATGTATTTCACGTATCTCACCTTCGAAAGCATGTTCATGACCCAGACTTGGTTGTGGAAGAGGCCGCACAACAGGATATTGAAATTACTCCAGAATTGGCTATGAGAAGAGAGCCGCTAAAGATTGTCGGCAAAGAAACCAAAGAGCTGAGGAACAAGAAGGTTCACTTAGTCAAAGTGCAATGGAGTGGAGATCCGCGAGATTGTACTTGGGAAACAGAGGAAAGCATTAAGAAAGCCTATCCTAAGTGCAGGGTGGATATCTCTGATTGACTCTAGTGCAAGGTACAATTACCATATTTTGAAATTTCCATTATGTTCTCTACTTTCTTGTTATTTTCTTTTCATGGATGTTAACTTTTAATTCTAAGTCTGAATGATTTTAAAAGAGTATAGGAATTGATTAGTACATTTTTGAAAAGTTAAAAATAAAATTGCTTGTTGTTTGTGTTGTGTGATAGTGGATTTGATTAATTAAATTATTAGAACGATAGTTAATTTAATCAATAAGGGAATGAATGCTAGAATTTATTCGATTAAATCACACATTGAAATGAGTTAAAAATAGATAGAAACATATACTTGTGCATTATATTTGTTTCAATTGGTAAATGGATTAGCTGTTAAGTAAAGAAATTATTTGCGTGCCCGACAAATAGGTAAACCTTAATGAGTTGGTTGCGCGATTTTATTATTATATCAACTCCTGTGAATGCCATTGGATGCGGGGTGCTGGTTATTATGTGTGTAATAATAAACGTCGCCATAGGATAGTAACAATTAATTTTGAACTACACTACATGGCATACTTCTTGAAGATAGGCATACTTCATCATATACCACTTAAGCATTTGGAGCTTGTGTGACGAGGCTGAAGATTTACCATACGAGCGAGAGGCTTGTATGGCGATGACTTTATATTACAGGTTGAACTGATGACTGATATGGATCATATAAAATGTAATGGTAAATTGCAAGATTAATAAAAAAATCCAACTGGTCTGGAGATGACAATAAACACGTCTCTCTGGTCATTAAGGAACAAAAACCATTTATAGGCTGATGAGAATTTATTCTCTGTAGTTATGATCTATAAACACTCCCCTATGGACACTGGAATATATCACTATAAATATGTGCATGCTTATTAGAATTTATTGGGTACCTAATACGGCCCAATAAATTTCCAAACCCCTACCCGTATATAGGAGGTTATGGCGAAATTTTTCGAAAATTTAGGTTGTTAGCCAAATTTTTGAAGAATTTGAAAATTCTCAGAAACTAAAAAGTTGAAGAATGGAAGCCAGATTGAAAGTAGAGTTGATTAATCAAACCACTTTCGACTTTGTTCCTTTTCGGGGACAAAAAATTTTAAGTGGGGGAGATTGTAACAACCCGTAAAATCTGAACCAATTTAAAATTTCTAATTTGGCTATTTTAGTGGATTTTAGATTTTTAAAATAAATATTTTAAATAATAACGATGAAAAGGGTGCTTGAATCGATGTTTGAAAATAAATATAAATATTTCTAATTATAAACAAGGCCTGAAATGGCGCGGTAGTGTCAAAATTTGAATTCAAACTTTGACTGACTTTACCGGGTGCAAAACAAAATGGATTTTAGTAAAACCAAAAATATTTAAATCTGTTATTGAATATCTTTCTAATGAATCTGAAAAATCGAAGTTTCGTAGTGGGAAGCAAAAGTTATGGCCAAATGAATTTTCGGGAAGGTCGCTATAGAGTTTATATTGCCCGTGAAAATGGCCATTTCGCAAACGACCTCAGAATTCGACAAAACCACTTTTGTTGGATCGAGGATGTCAAATTATTGCTAGGTTTCAAATTTCATAATTTTTGAAGCTAATATGTGAGCGTGGCAAAGGAAAATGTGTTTGTTCGATTTCTATTAAATTGGATCGACCAGAAAATGGCCATTTTTCAAACGATCTCAGAATTCAACGAAACTAGTTTTGTTCGGACTGTATCGTCAAAACATAGCTAGATTTATTTTTCGGGAATTTTTAGAATCAGTATGTGGCCCCGGCAAATTGAAATGTACGCTCAAACTAAATATTGAATGTTTTATATTTTAATTTGAAGAGAAACCGACTGAAACAGTCGAATGGGCCTACGAAACATATCCCATTGTGTTTAGAATGGGGGTATTCGGCTAGGGACGATAGTCGTTGGGTTTGGATTGGAGGTCGTATTAGAAAACCCTCTTTTAAAATTTTATAAAGCTCACGGCCAATCAGATTTTTTCATTCATAAAAAAAAACCGCGTTTCTCTCTCCCCGCTCCAGATCGCAAGGCGGAAACCAGTCGACTCCTTCTCTCTTCATTTTCTCCCTCTACAAGCAAAATCAGTCCCTCCTCCAGTTGAAGATTTTGAAGAGCTCGAGACGAGCTTCAAATCCATGTAGGGATTGGATTTTTTCATTCTGCATTCAAAGAGTTACGGGTCCCCGAAGTCAGAGACTTCAAGATGCCGCTGCCGCTTCCTGGCCAGGTCGAACTGGACCCCGCCACCCTGCACCTGAAACTCTCTCCTCCCTCTTCCTCGTGGTGAAGACCGATCGACGAATCGCTGCACGGTTTGCTCGTAAATCGGAAACCTAGTTTTGAACAGGTTTGAAAATATACGGCTGAAATTTTTTAAAACTATTCTATAGCACTTTAAAGCGCTACGGTTTTTTATTTCACTGTAAAAATCATATCTTTTTCGTTTGTTGACGAAATTCAGTGAAACAAGAGACAGTGGACTCGTGTGGACGTCTTCTACATTCTAGAAGAGACCGGATATTTTTCTGAGCCTTCTGCTATTTTTGGTGGAGTGGAACCCAATGTGAGATTTCTGAATTATAAACGATATGGAAAACGGCGATGTATAAATTATATAGTCGATGTATGAGTTATATAAGTGTTGTACACCTCATGTATAAGCGTTGTATAAGTTGTATATTCGACGTATAAGTTATATATGCGTTGTAAAAATTATATATGTGTTGAAATAGAAGTGAAATACTTATATAAATATGTATATATACGCCCCTCGTCCACAAACATGGATGATATTTATTGGTTGTGATTGGTATGAAAATTGGTTGATAGTGAATGGTTGATTAGAATTGTTTGTGGTCGAAATTGATTTATTGTGGTTGAAAAATACTCGTTTGTGGTTGAGAATTATTTGGTTGAAACCACATAGGATTAGTTTGTGGAAAAAAAAGAAAAAATATACATGCCGCCTGCGTGCGAACTAGATGCATGAAGTCCCCATTGTCAAAAGCTGCGATGCTTTAAGGTAGAGCGAGGAGCCGTACTAGGGACGACCCCGGTTTTAACTACCCTGCCGTTATGCTGCCGAAATTTTCAATAATATTCATTTGTTAGAATTATTTTCGTGTGTTGAAACTATATTCGTGTGTTGAATAGAAATTCATGTGTTAAATAGAAATTCATGTGTTGAATAGAAATTCATGTGTTGAACGACATTCATGTTTTGAAATAAATTGTTTTATAATAAAAATCATATTTTTACCATCTATACGAACTATATAAAATAGTCGTGTATTGAAATAAATTGTTTTATAATAAAAATCATATTTTTATCATCTATATGAACTATATATAATATTCGTGTTTTGAAATAAATTGTTTTATAATAAAAATCATATTTTTATCATCTATATGAACTATATAAAATAGTCGTGTTCTGAAAGAAATTGTTTTATAATAGAAATCATATTTTTATCATCTATATGAGCTATATAAAATAGTCGTGTTTTGAAATAAATCGTTTTACAATAAAAATCACATTTTTATTATATACATGAATTGTTAAAAAAATAGTGAAGTGTTGAAATAAATGTCTGTTGGATAAAAATATCATTTTTATCAAGTGTATGAAAAGAATATGGTTTTGAAATCGAAGAATAGATTATATATATATATATATATATATAATTAAAATAAATCGATTACCGAAGTTGCAGTTCGCGTTTTGAAACCGTGATTTCAAATGATTAGCGCGGGAGATCCGACCATCGGATTTTCCCGAAACCGAAACCGTTGGGTTCGCTTTGGAAATATCTTTCCAACGACACCCACTTTGTGAAGATCCAATGGTTGAATTGTCTGGAATATTTACAACTCTGAATAAAAACAGCGCCAGAATCGATTATATATATATATATATATAATTAAACTAAATTGAATAACGACGCTGTAGTTCGTATTTTGAAATCGAAACTTCAAACGAGTATATCGGGAGATCCGACCGTCGGATTTTCCCAAAACTGAAACCGTTGGATTCGTTTTGAAAAAATCTTTCAAATGATATAAAATTTGTGATGATCCAATGGCCAGATTTTCAGATATGTGTAAATCAAATTTGAAGAAAAACAGCGCCATGCCGCGTTATGGCCCGAAGCGTCGTTTGAATGAAATGGCTATTTTTAAATAAATAAAAATAGCGATAAATTGTTAAAATATTATAAAAGATATGGAATGGAAATAAACCGAATTTACCTAGTTTATTGAATATTTGATGGTTGAACGTGAAATTTATAAACTAAATGGAGGTTAGCTAAGTCAGATGGTTTCCTGGGTTTTGATCTAATGTTGGTTTCGGCCTTCGGGGTTAATATTTGGGAAATCGTTCTCTTACTAATTTATAGTTAGTGAATAATGAATTGGAATAAGGAGTATGTTGTATTTGTGTAGCACTTGTTAATTAAATACACGAGTTGCTCAGAAAGACCTGGTTTATCCCATTCTGAATAACTGAATCGACGTTAGGAAGTCGATGATGAAGACGATGGTTGAAGACCGGAGATCTTTACCTCGGTTGGATGGTAACTGATGTCCTGATTGGGAGGCATCCCGAAATATGGATAATGAGTGGTGATCGTCCAGACGTACGTGGAGATCGATGGGTATGCGAGGTATATATCCTCCAGTTTCATTCAGACCCAGAACGGACTTATGAATGGACTGTGTGTCTGACATTGGAATTCATTCTGTGTGATTGATAGCCATCAGTTGCATGGTGCGAATTGCCTGTGTGGCATGCTAAGATGTAGTGATCAAGGCTTCTGTTGAAAAGCAAAGCCTTGTGGTTGATGATCAAAGCACCGCATATGTGGCGTAGCTTTGTGTATAATGTGAATCCGTGAGCCTCACACCCCGGTATGAACCAGAAACGGGGAGGACCTCAGGGCGAACATCCGTTTCTTTCTAGCTAGAGGTGGTGTCAGTGCTTAAACTGGCTAACATTCATATTATTTTCACCTGTGTGGTTGTTGCTGCTGCAAGGCGCCTTAGATAAATCCATCGATCCGGACCGATGGAGTCATTCGTTGGCTAATTTACGCCCCAAAGGGTGGGGAAACGTAGTGTTCAGGCATTTTAATCCACATAGGTGGAACGGCCCTGACGATCCAAAGGGGCAGTTGCGGCTGTTCCTGAGGCTCGGGCTAGACAGTCTCAAAGCCCGTAAGGACTATCTTTTGCCTTGGTTCATGACGGAAATCCAATTTCCAAATACGACATCGTGTGATTTTGATTGTAAACCTATATTTAGCGACATAGTGGCATGGGACGCTCATGTCGTGTAATACCCCACATTCGTTAGTGTCACTCACAAAGGGAATGCACTAGGTTCTGTGGAGCATTTAAGGTAAAAGATGCAGATAAATTACAAGACAGACAAAATTTAAAACAATGGGAAATAAAACCTAACTTTATTGATAAAATAGTTTGTACAACAATTGCTTTCAAATACCAGAGTATCATCTGTCTTACAAAATAAAGAAGCATAAAAATAACATTTTGTATTCCCCAATGTAACATAAGCCATAGCAGCGGAAAAGAGAGTCTGCAGCGATATATCCGAGAGTCTTCAAGCTTGGGAAGAGAACTGAGCCTAAGTAGTAACATTCCCTCCCTACGGACCTGGGGGGGGGGGGACGGAAGACAAGAAAGCGAAAGAAAACAGAGTCAGACATTATGTCTGGTAAGTTCAGTAACTTTCAGCATGTGAACAGGAAAAAGCAACACGACATGAATTAACTGAATATAAGATAATACCATAATGATAGGGCTAACAAGATAACATAAGATTTATGCAAGATATGCTAAGGCAAGATAAGATATGCTTCCCTATTTTCTCTACTTCGCTATTATCTTATTATTCTGGATTCTATATCTCTGCAACACCTAACTAGTGTCCCAACTAGAAATCTGTATAAAATGATAACGTGATCCCAATCCCCTAAGTTGTGGTTGTTTTCAGGTGTACATCTACTATTTATTACCTAGATCTAATCTAGGGTCTTTCTATTGATTGCTTCCTAGATTCAACTAGGGTTTACGCGACTTATCTAATGCTTCACAGATTCAGGGTTTATGCCACCTAGGTCCACTAGGGATTACGCTACCTATGGAATGATGCCCCTAGTCTAGGACACACTACCTAGAGTGGTATATGTTCCTAGACTTTCCCCACGTATGTGTCGCAAATCGTTTATCGCTGTCTAGATGCACATGTCCTGAAATGTGCGACCCGAGTCCCGTGGCAGGCTACTCTAGAAACACGGAAATCGGTCGGGAGCTTTTCAGATATCTGCTGGTGCAGATGATAAGGTCTGTTTTACTACCAGTGGTTATGGTCCCATGTGACCCCTCCCTCAACTAATGAAAGGCAATCCAAGAAAATCAAGCGCGAGAACTGTACTTTTGCCACCTTATGCCCTACTTTCCTATTGGCCAGCCTCACCCATAACTAGATAGCAAGTATATGGTCTGTTGGGAGTTCTCTGCCTTTCCACATACGTACAACGATTGACTTAAGATGGTAGGTAGATGACAAGTTGCTATCACATGGCAAAAACTAGTCTCGCCGAATCACGCTGGTCCACCCTAGTCTTTAGGTTGCCATATATTGCAACCGAGGCATACCCGTGGTTCTCCTAACGCATACCTTAACCTCTGTGAGCCCAGGAGGATCATCTTCCACCTCACAGAGGGATACCAAGAGTACCCTCACGTCCCCTCGAAGCCTCGGGCTCCATAACCCAATTCGTTGGAGCCCTCTTTGAGATCAGATGGACGTTCGCTCCTACTTGTGATACACTAAGGAATACTACTTAGTTTTCTAACTAAGGTTTACCACTTAGTTTGTTGAATCATCGTTTTCTTAACTAAGGTTTATGACTTAGTTCATATTAACTAAGGTTTACTACTTAGTTCTTGTTCTTGTCAAATTGGGTTAGTTAAGTGTCATTAGTCAATTAGTGTCAACTTAACCCTTTCGTTTGTCATATAAAACTGGTTAAGTGTTATCAGTAGTTCATGTTGACTTAACCCCTACCACAAACCAAGTTATATTGGTTAAGTATTTTCTTATTACTTAACCCTACCCATTCATCTTGTATTGGTTAAACGTTCCCTTTAACCTAACCTTGCCCATCTGTTTTAACTGACATGTTATAGTGGTTAAGTGTTCCCTTAGCTAACTTAACCCTAACATCTGTTTAATTAACATGTTCTAATGGTTAATTATTGTTCTTTCATGTTTTTAACTTAACCCTGTTCATTTATCCTGCTATGACGGCTAAGTGTTCCAAGTTTACTCAACCCTACCTTCTAGTCTTAGTTAACATGTTGAATTGGCTAAGTGTATTAAATTTACTTAACCCCTACAAGCCTTGTCTTGTTAACATGTTAAGTGGTTAAGTGTCCAGATTAGCCTAACCCCACTTATCGGATTTAGTTAACATGTTGAGTTGGTTAAGTGTTTTTAGTTACTTAACCCTATCATCCTCATATAGTCTTAATTTATTCATTGAAGCACCGACCAATCACATTAGACAGGTATTGTTGCGGTTACTGGACAGCCGGTTGGTTCCGGGCAGGTTTACACCGCAACTCAGTCTAACCTCGGGTCCTTATTGGGCTTAATGACTTAACCTCTCACATTGGATAGGTATTGTTGTGATTACTGGACAACTGGTTGGTTCCGGGCAGGTTTACATCACAACTCAATCCAACCTCGGGTTAGGCATATTCGTCTTTCCTAGATTTACAAATTTATCCTCTTTGTCTATATGTAAATTGCTAACAACTCTTTTTAAAACAAATTTGGCCTGTATCATAATCATATGTCGTGCCCGTTAATATACTCATATTCTAGGCCCAAGTCTTGATTTATCTATCACCTAACCCAACTTGCAGTTTTATGCCAATTTTTGGATCTAGTATTCCTATTTACAGTACATATTAAAACTAGATTTTTATATTCTAGTTCATCATTTATTCCCAAACTAGATTTATTATTCTTGTTCACCATTTTTACCTAAACATAGTTTACTAGCCAATACTAGATTCAATGTATAAATTTACATATTCTCTAATTCATATTGAATTAGCCCAATTTGCATTTTAATAGTCATGTTATAATACATGTTCTAAATTATGTCAATCATGTTCATGTTCCAAACTATGCAAATTTCCAAGTTTACAACCACGTTTAAGTCAACCCCATGTTTTTCCCAAATCGTATTCCCCTCGTTTGTGTAATCGTGATTCATCCTAGATTATAGATAAATCTAGATTCGTAGATAAAAGGGAATGAACCAGAATGATAGACATAATAATTGGCAAAAGATGATGATCCCAAATTCACTAATTACAGATCTAACACATTACACTGAATAAATTGATTAAAGCATCGCAGGCCTATGAATCTGGTATTATTATGCCATGAAAAAGGTTGAATAATAATATGGGTAGACCTAACTTAATAGGTAAATTCCCAAAATCAAGATCCAAAGATAATTACGAACAGGCTGAAAAGATAATCAAGTCTAGTTCCACTTTTATAGTCATAATCCTAGGCAATACTTTTCTAGTCATGAATCATAGGCGTTTAGCCACAATTGTCCTCGTTATGGTCATATGGAATAGGTTCTTAGTCATAGTTTTCAAAGTCATTATTATAGGCATAG
This sequence comes from Allium sativum, assembly GCA_030737875.1. Classification (NCBI taxonomy): domain Eukaryota; kingdom Viridiplantae; phylum Streptophyta; class Magnoliopsida; order Asparagales; family Amaryllidaceae; genus Allium; species Allium sativum. The sequence continues at coordinate 677,429,429 of CM060926.1, read as the reverse complement.
GCGTCTTCTTATGTTCAAGAGTCATAGGCAATAATTCTCATAGTCAATGAATCATAGTCATGAGTCACAGTCATTAATCACAATGGTTCTTAATCAGGTCCAAAGATATAAGCACCGATTCAAATAGAAAGATTGGTATGTTCCTTAATTCATTTAATTTCATGTCACAAATAGAAAAAGGCATTCAGATCTGAAAAGTAACCAACTTACAGAGATGAGATTCGTAGAAAAATAATCGTTGAAGCCGTTCGAACCTTTACTTGAATCCTAACTTGATTTGAATCTCCTCTCGAAAGATTTGAGCAGCATATCCTCGCCTTAGATTTATGTATTTTTTTATTTATACTTATTTTAATTAGAATCAGAGCAGAGTATAGGCGTAGAGAAGTTGTGAGGAGAAAATATGAAGTCTAGGGGTGTTTAAATAGGAGAATAGGAGTGTTTAGAGCCATCAGATCGGTCCAGAAGTCATCTGGTTCGTCAAAAAGGGGTAAAAATAGTCACAGGCCCGATCTGCAGAAATATGCCCAGGTCGACCCCCATTCGACCTGGGCCTGGGCGGGAAATTTCCCGTCCAGCCTGCTTCTGGGTTTGAATTCGAATTTTGAATTCGAATTTCGAGCTGTTTTCGATTCTGAAAATTCCTGAAACTTCGGAGGGTCATGTCTCCTTCATACGGACTCCGATTCTCGCAAACTCGGACTCGTTTTCATGTAGAATTCCGAGACGAACGCAATGGAATAGCCCGTTTCCCTTGATTTTGATTTAAAATTTAATTCTGCCTTGATTTGTGAATCTTAGTATTACAAAATTACGGGGTGTTACATTCTCCCCCTCTTAAAAGGATTTCATCACCGAAATCTTTAAGTTAGGAAGGATGTGTCCTAGCATCCCATCATCCATCTAATCAACCATTCAATCACAGGCATTCATTGTCCTTAAAAGGATTTCTAATGCTTTCATGTTCGTATGCATAGTGTGTGTATATGTCTTTATCTAATGCAAAATCAGGCGGTCTACTGATTCAGTTGACCTCCTTAATGCGAATTATGTTCATGCCATGCGTGCAATCATGTATGCAACTTCCCTATTTATGTAAATACTACATGTGTGCATAGTCATTCATCCATATGCAACATCCATATGATAACATACTAAGTTAAGTAAGCAAATACATATATGTGAATGCGATATGAAAGTGACTAAATCGTTCTAGCGTATATGGTATGTATATGCATCCACGAGCAACTACTTGCAACCATCAATCATAACATGTTTCAAATACACGTTTCCATCCGTTGGCTTCTTCCTAAGGATCGATGATACGTCCTAGAGGATATACCCAAAAAGCTAGAAACAAGTAGGCATAAAACTCCTAAAGAAAGGATATACCCTTAAGAAAAAGGGTATGATGCATGTATCTAGTCTACAGTCTCTTAAGTCGCATCTTCTTGAGCTTCACTCCACTGTACCTTAACCAATTGTTAATCGGATAACTGGCCTTCCAAATTCAATTGGATACATCTGCGTACTCATGGACTATTCTAACGGATAGAAAATCGTCGATCAATGTATTAAGCAATTCTAGATAGCTAAGCCTAACCGATCCTTTTAGGATCACACGAAATCTCGAGGGTATTTCCAAGGCATGTCAAAAAGTCTAACTTTCAGAATTACTAGCCATCCAGCCTCATAGCTCATGGAACCAAAACATAAGCATTACGCTTAAACTCGACACTTAATGTGGCTGTTCTCAAATCCCTATAAACCAAAGGTAAACGGGCCGAACCACCAATTTGGATCTGAGACTATTAGGGACCTTCTACTATACTATGGTGCAGAGATTCAACTATGGAAGCAGACATGAACAAATGTGAGGCGCTAAAACCAAAAGAAAGAGTATAAACAGAAAAACTAGACTCCTCCAACAGAAATTTACTACCTTTCTCCTAGGTACGCTTAGTGGTGAAAGAATGTACTTGCCCTTTTAAAAACCTTGTCCTTTGTCCTTAATTATATGCCATATTATATCCTAGTAAAAGTACTTCCTCTTGTCTTAGGCTTTATAATTCCTTCCTCCTTCGTGAGCCAAGTCCATATCCATGAATTCCTCATCCTTGGGTTGTGCCCCTTAGCCAAACTCCTCATCCTCTTCCTTGTGTAATCATGTTGACAAATCTCTCGAAAGCTGCCTCCATCGTACAGAAAACCCTACAAAGCTTGAAAGAAAATTGGCCGCAAGTGAAACTACTACGGCTATATATGGGAATCGGGCACTACTTCGCCCTTCGATGAGGTTACCTCCCAGAGAGCCAGGAGCCCCTGAGACTCAAGAAAGAAGGAAACAAGGACTCAAACAGAGAATAAAAAGATAGTGCATATGGCTTTGGGGAATATGCCTTTAAAACAAAAAATTTCTTTTCAAAATTGCTTCTTTTAAAACCTTTTGAAAATAATTTTTCAAATCTTTTATCTGATCCGGTAACCTTCATCTCTGATACCAAGTGTAATACCCCACATCCGTTAGTGTCACTCACAAAGGGAATGCACTAAGTTCTATGGAGCATTTAAGGTAAAAGATGCAGATAAATTACAAGACAGACAAAATTTAAAACAGTGGGAAATAAAACCTAAATTTATTGATAAAATAGTTTGTACAACAATTGCTTTCCAATACCACAGTATCATCTGTCTTACAAAATAAAGAAGCATAAAAATAACATTTTGTATTCCCCAATGTAACATAAGCCATAGCAGTGGAAAAGAGAGTCCGCAGCAATATATCCGAGAGCCTTCAAGCTTGGGAAGAGAACTGAGCCTAAGTAATAACATTCCCTCCCTACGGACCTGGGGGGGAACGGAAGACAAGAAAGCGAAAGAAAACAGAGTCAGACATTAAGTCTGGTAAGTTCAGTAACTTTCAGCATGTGAACAGGAAAAAGCAACACGACATGAATTAACTGAATATAAGATAATACCATAATGATAGGGCTAACAAGACAACATAAGATTTATGCAAGATATGTTAAGGCAAGATAAGATATGCTTCCCTATTTTATCTGCTTCGCTATTATCTTATTATTCTGGATTCTATATCTCTGCACCACCTAACTAGTGTCCCAACTGGAAATCTGTATAAAATGATAACGTGATCCCAATCCCCTAAGTTGTGGTTGTTTTCAGGTGTACATCTATTATTTATTACCTAGATCTAATCTAGGGTATTTCTATTGAATGCTTCCTAGATTCAACTAGGGTTTACGCGACTTATCTAATGCTTCACAGATTCAGGGTTTATGCCACCTAGGTCCACTAGGGATTACGCTACCTATCGAACGATGCCCCTAGTCTAGGACACACTACCTAGAGTGGTATATGTTCCTAGACTTTCCACACGTATGTGTCGCGAATCGTTTATCGCTGTCTAGATGCACATGTCCTGAAATGTGCGACCCGAGTCCCGTGGCAGGGCTACTCTAGAAACACGGAAATCGGTCGGGAGCTTTTCAGATATCTGCTGGTGCAGATGATAAGGTCTGTTTTACTACCAGTGGTTATGGTCCCATGTGACCCCTCCCTCAACTAATGAAAGGCAATCCAAGAAAATCAAGCGCGAGAACTGTACTTTTGCCACCTTATGCCCTACTTTCCTATTGGTCAGCCTCACCCATAACTAGATAGCAAGTATATGGTCTGTTGGGAGTTCTCTTCCTTTTCACATACATAAAAAGATTGACTTAATATAGAGGTAGGCGACGAGTTGCTATCACAGGGCAAAAACTACTCTCGTCGAATCACGCTGGTCCACCCTAGTCTTTAGGTTGCCATATATTGCAACCGAGGCATACCCTTGGTTCTCCTAATGCAGACCTTAACCTCTGTGAGCCCAGGAGGATCATCTGCCATCTCACAGAGGGATACCAAGAGTACCCTCACATCCCCTCGAAGCCTCGGGCTTCATAACCCAATTCGTTGGAGCCCTCTTTGAGATCAGATGGACGTTCGCTCCTACTTGTGATACACTAAGGATTACTACTTAGTTTTCTAACTGAGGTTTACCACTTAGTTTGTTGAATCATCGTTTTCTTAACTAAGGTTTACGACTTAGTTCATATTAACTAAGGTTTACTACTTAATTCTTGTTCTTGTCAAATTGGGTTGGTTAAGTGTCATTAGTCAATTCGTGTCAACTTAACCCTTTCGTTTGTCATATAAAACTGGTTAAGTGTTATCAGTAGTTCATGTTGACTTAACCCCTACCACAAACCGAGTTATATTGGTTAAGTATTTTCTTATTACTTAACCCTACCCATTCATCTTGTATTGGTTAAACGTTTCCTTTAACCTAACTTTGCCCATCTGTTTTAACTGACATGTTATAGTGGTTAAGTGTTCCCTTAGCTAACTTAACCCTAACATCTGTTTAATTAACATGTTCTAATGGTTAAGTATTGTTCTTTCATGTTTTTAACTTAACCCTGTTCAATTATCCTACTATGATGGCTAAGTGTTCCAAGTTTACTTAACCCCACCTTCTAGTCTTAGTTAACATGTTAAAATTGGCTATGTGTATTAAATTTACTTAACCGCTACAAGCCTTGTCTTGTTAACATGTTAAGTGGTTAAGTGTCCAGATTAGCCTAACCCCACTTATCGGATTTAGTTAACATGTTGAGTTGGTTAAGTGTTTTTAGTTACTTAACCCTACCATCCTCATCTAGTCTTAATTTATTCATTAAAGCACCGACCACTCACATTAGACAGGTATTGTTGCGGTTACTGGACAGCCGGTTGGTTCCGGGCAGGTTTACACCGCAACTCAGTCTAACCTTGGGTCTTTATTGGGCTTAATGCCTTAACCTCTCACATTGGATAGGTATTGTTGTGATTACAGACAGTTGGTTGGTTCCGGGCAGGTTTACATCACAACTCAATCCAACCTCGGGTTAGGCATATTCGTCTTTCCTAGATTTACATATTTATCCTCTTTGTCTATATGTAAATTGCTAACAACTCTTTTTAAAACAAATTTGGCCTGTATCATAATCATATGTCGTGCCCGTTAATATACTCATATTCTAGGCCCAAGTCTTGATTTATCTATCACCTAACCCAACTTGCAGTTTTATGCCAATTTTTGGATCTAGTATTCCTATTTACAGTACATATTAAAACTAGATTTTTGTATTCTAGTTCATCATTTATGCCCAAACTAGATTTATTATTCTAGTTCAGCATTTTGACCTAAACATAGTTTACTAGCCAATACTAGATTCAATGTATAAATTTACATATTCTCTAATTCATATTGAATTAGCCCAATTTGCATTTTAATAGTCATGTTATAATACATGTTCTAAATTATGTCAATCATAATCTTGTTCATGTTCCAAACTATGCAAATTTCCAAGTTTACAACCACGTTTAAGTCAACCCCATGTTTTGCCCAAATCGTATTCCCCTCGTTAGTGTAATCGTGATTCATCCTAGATTATAGATAAATCTAGATTCGTAGATAAAAGGGAATGAACCAGAATGATAGACATAATAATTGGCAAAAGATGATGATCCCAAATTCACTAATTACAGATCTAACACATTACACTGAATAAATTGATTAAAGCATCGCAGGCCCATGAATCTGATATTATTATGCCATGAAAAAGGTTGAATAATAATATGGGTTCAAGAATTGGAGTAGACCTAACTTAATAGGTAAATTCCCAAAATCAAGATCCAAAGATAATTATGAACAGGTTGAATAGATAATCAAGTCTAGATCCACTTTTATAGTCATAATCCTAGGCAATACTTTCCTAGTCATGAATCATAGGCGTTTAGCCACAATTGTCCTCGTTATGGTCATAGGCAATAGGTTCTTAGTCATAGTTTTCAAAGTCCTTATCATAGGCATAGGCGTCTTCTTATGTTCAAGAGTCATAGGCAATAATTCTCATAGTCAATGAATCATAGTCATGAGTCACAGTCATTAATCACAATGGTTCTTAATCAGGTCCAAAGATATAAGCACCGATTCAAATAGAAAGATTGGTATGTTCCTTAATTCATTTAATTTCATGTCACAAATAGAAAAAGGCATTCAGATCTGAAAAGTAACCAACTTACAGAGATTAGATTCGTAGAAAAATAATTGTTGAAGCCGTTTGAACCTTTACTTGAATCCTAACTTGATTTGAATCTCCTCTCGGAAGATTTGAGCAGCATATCCTTGCCTTAGATTTATGTAATTTTTTATTTATATTTATTTTAATTAGAATCAGAGAAGAGTATAGGTGTAGAGAAGTTGTGAGGAGAAAATATGAAGTCTAGGGGTGTTTAAATAGGAGAATAGGAGTGTTTAGAGCCATCAGATCGGTCCAGAAGTCATCCGGTTCGTCAAAAAGGGGTAAAAATCGTCACAGGCCCGATCTGCAGAAATATGCCCAGGTCGACCCCCAGGTCGACTACGCAGTCGACCTGGTCAGGGGGGGTCGACTACCCAGTCGACCTGGGCCTGGGCGGGAAATTTCCTGCCCAGCCTGCTTCTGGGTTTGAACTCGAATTTTGAATTCGAATTTCGAGCTGTTTTCGATTCTGAAAATTCCTGAAACTTCGGAGGGTCATATCTCCTTCATACGAACTCCGATTCTCGCAAACTCGGTCGTTTTCATGCAGAATTCCGAGACGAACGTAATGGTGCAGTCCGTTTCCCTTGATTTTGAATTTAAAATTTAATTCTGCCTTGATTTGTGAATCTTAGTGTTACAAAATTACGGGCTGTTACATGTCGTCTATGATTGATATTTATGATTGTTTATAAAATTAGAAACTAACTGGAAACAAGCTAAGATGAGTGGTTTCCTGGGTATTGGTCTTATTTTGGTTTCGGCCTTCGGGGTTAATACTTAGGGAATCGTTCTCTTACTAATTTACAGTTGGAGTCTGATTAAGAATTAAACACAAAATTTACATTTTAAGTGATTTTACTTTACACGTATTAAGCATATCTTGGTCGATATAAAATAAAACTCTATCCTCCGGTTTGCATTGCATTGTGTGATGGGACTTGAGTCTTATATCGGCTTCTTTTTTATAAAATGCATTGAGATGTTTGAAAGATATACTTGTTGTAAAGCACTGGCAATCCAATGTAGTAAATCTGTTCTGCGAAAGTGGCATGGTCCTGTGATTAGCCAAATTATATAATGTGTTAAGTAGATTTCTCATACCAGTCCCATGACTGACTCGTAGTTTGTTCCACTTGCAAACTCGGGTGCCCCTTTTTCTACACGGACAACCTTGTGTTCAGGTTTTAGCAGGTTCTTTCTGGATAGCTGGAGCTGAAGATGGATTCTATCATTTATCTGTTTTTATGTTGTTCAGCTCCTATTGTACATATTATGTTTGTTTTTCGCTGTAGACATTTATGTATAGCCGAACTGTATTTGTGTAATGATCCGCATTTTCAGCAATATAATAATTAATTTATTTAATTATTTAAATAGTGTATCAAAGGATTTAATGGTCGTGGAATTAAATAATGTTGAATATTTAATTAAAATAATAAATTAAATAATAAATTTAATTCTGAAATAATCAGAATTGGTAGAAATGGCGATAAGGTGTGAATTGGATCATCTGCGATATTTAATTCAGTTTAGAATTGAATTAGAATAACAAATATATTTAAATAATGACAGTTTGAACGTATAATTATATTATAATTAAAATTGAGCTCGAAATGGCGTTGCAGTTCGTTAATTGGCGATTTGAACTTCAACTGAATATACATAATTCATTTTAAGCCGGATTTCTGTGAAACAAGAAACATTAGGAGCTGGTGAAGTATATTTTTCTAGTGGAATAGAAAGATCGGGATTTCGTCATGTAGATTTTGGTTGTGTCCAAATCAAATTTTAAAATAGTCGCTATAGAATCGTTTATCGACCGTAATGGTTTATTCGATATAACCAGATACCGGTTTCGAAGTTAGACAAGGTTCTTTTAGGACATAGTGATAATTTAATTTTTAGAATTTTACTGTAATTTTTAATTAATTTAATAAGCGACTTTTTATTTGAAGTATTTTGCACCCTATAATCAACATTTTGAAGTTTCAAAATATGAGTTAATCTACCGGTATTATTATATTTTTGGGATCGCGACACCTTGTTGGACACGACTGTATTTTCATTTCTGTCCATAGAAATCCGTAAGCAAGCGGAGTTTTTCGTGATGGGGTACACTCTATTTGTTACTTGCGAAGTAAGGATGATTATATATATATATTCATGCGGTCCACATAAGTGCATATAGGTGGTTTGTGTTCCTTGGCTGTTAAGTCTACACTCCTCACTTTCAAACTGCAGAACACGTATATCCTTCAAACTTTAAGGCCAAGCTTCTTACACACAGTCCATTCTAAAACGCTATATGTGTATTACTTAAGGCCAAAAGTTTTTAACTAATATATATATATATATATATATATATATATATATATATATATATATATGAACACGGTACACATCTTCCATCCTTTAGTCTTTCTTTTCTCGGTCTACAGCAAAACAGAAATTGAAACTAAAAATATTAAAAATCAAACACTACTCCTCTTACTAGAACCACCGAATGATTTCCCTCACTTTTTACGCATTAAGCACCATTTGTTTCGTGAGTTCTTCTTACAATGGAGACTCAAGATAGCCGGTAGTGTAGTAGGGATGGGAGTGGAGCGGTGAAGTTCATGTGGTTCCGTGAATCATGGAGTCTGGAGACGCACCACGTCTGATGCCTGCGAGCTGAAGACGGAGGTGGTAGGAAGTTAGGACGGGAGCACAAAATATGGGGAGACGTGGAGTATGCGGTTCATCTGGGTAGTATAGGACTGGAAGCACTGTAACGTACTATAGCTGAGTTATATGGAGTAGTTTTCGAATGTAGAATGAGGCAGAGATGTAAAGATATATAGTGGCCTCAGTTTTTGATATCATGGACAAAAGGATGAAGAAAAAAAATAGCATGGTGGCATGATTGGTTTGCTTCACATACTGTAGCCGCCTGGAGTATGAATCCAACGTAAATGGGAGGAAGTAGAAATAGTGTTGTAGCGTGTGTGTGATAAGTTTGTCGCGTTGGGGTAGGTGAGTGGATCGGTGAGGTCAGTTGCGGGTTCGGGTGTGTAGTTGGTGGAGCTGTAATGAAAGGAGGACCGAGTTGTTCAAGGAAGATGTACAGGAGTTAGCGTTCAAAAAGACAAAAAGGACGTGAAAGAAATAGAATGGAAGAAGGTGTTGCTCCTTTTAATGAAAACGGGTCGGGTCTGCTAGATGAAGAGGGGATGGGCCATGGGATTGAGAGGGGTAAAATCCCATTAAACTCTTTATTTAAGTTTTATTTAAATTCAAATAGTGTATTAAGTTTAAAAATTCATAACTCTCTCATACGATATCAGAATCAAGCGAAACGAGATCCTTTAGGATCGTATGCTCGTAAGCTACCCAATGGAACTGACTAGGAGTGGATCAGAGCTTGTTACAATTTATAGCAAAGTAAATTGCCCATTTGAATCAAGCGACGTTGATCATCCAATGTGAGTAAAACTCACCAACTCTGAACATTTAATTATCTGTTGATTGTTGTGTGTTAACAGTTTGGTTGAATTATTTGTGTGTTGGTTGAAATTATAGATAACGATATATATATAAATCGTTATTCAAATATTGATTCTGTTTAACAGAATATTTCATATTTGAAATGAAATCGATGTTAATAATATTGTTTAACATCTGTGATGCAGGGAAACAGGTTGGAGGGGTCCAACTAGACTCCTCAATATTTATGATACTGTTCTGTTCATATATAATATATGATGTGATATGAAATCTGATTATGATTTTATATGTTTGAATGATACCAATCATTGTTATATGGTATGTTAAATACCATAATAAATACCAGAATGATAAAAAGGGATTTTAAAAGCGTATTTTGAAAATGAATTATTTATATAAAATAAATGGATTTTATATATAAAAGGAAAAGATTTTATAAAAGAAAATAATTATAAAATCAAAGGATCAAATATAAAGGAAAATATTTGTCAAATCAAACACAAAGGAAGATATTTGCAAAATAAGTAGAAAGAGAAATATTTGTAAAACATTTACTAATAGAATTTAAAAGGGAATATTTGTAAAACATTTACAAATGGATTAAATGGAAATATTTATTTATAGGAAATAAATAGAATGTTATAAATGAGATATTTATTTGTTAAATAAATAGGATAGATTAAATGGATATATTTATTTTTTAAATAAATAGAAAAGATAATAGAAATATTTATTTGTTAAATAAATAGAACTGGAAAGGTAATAGTTATTTGTTAAGTAAACAAATAGAAAAGGGATAATTCAAAGGAATTAATTCAAAAGAGTAATTCGAAACGAGTTAATCGAATATTAGTTATTCGATTAGAGTTAATCAAATAGAGTTAACCAGTATGAGTTAATCACTTAGAATTAATCTGTTAGAGTTAACCAGTTAGAGTTAGAGTTAATCAAATAGAGTTAACCATTCAGAGTTAATCACTTAGAATTAATCAGTTAGAGTTAACCAGTTAGAGTTAGAGTTAACCAGTTAGAGTTAATCAAATAGAGTTAACCAGTCAGAGTTAATCACTTAGAATTAATCAGTTAGAGTTAACCAGTTAGAGTTAGAGTTAATCAAATAGAGTTAACCAGTCAGAGTTAATCACTTAGAATTAATCAGTTAGAGTTAGAGTTAACCAGTTAGAGTTAGAGTTATTCAAATGGAGTTAATCGAATTTAGTTTATTCGAATAGAGTTGAAATGAGTTAATCGAATTTAGTTATTCGAAGTGAGATAATCGAATCAGAGATATTCGAAGTGAGATAATCGAATCAGAAATATTCGAAGTGAGTTGATCGAATCTAGTTATTCGACAGGAGTTAAATCGAATAAGATTTTCTTCGAAGAAAGAGATTTTCGAATATAAGTATTCAAAAGTAAGCAAATCAAATATAAGTTAATCGAATAAGAGTTAATCCAGTAAGAGTTATTAGGTTAGAGTTATTCAAATAAGAGTTATAGATTAGAATTAACCGAATAGGAGTAAATAAATTAGTTGTCATTATATTATTCGAGTTAGGAAATAAAATTCATATTAAAGATAATATAATTCGGATGCAGGAGATTATAACACCATTGTTATAATCACGTAAACTTGTAAAAGAAGGGGGTTCGTAAATAAAATCCGAGGGTTCATAAGGAAATGTGAAAGGGTTAAAAGATGAACTTACCCTATTTCGAGATTTGAAATGTTGTTCAGTTAAGGTCTGAGAGGTAGTTATACCCGAACTTGATTGACTTCGTTTTAAATTTAGAAATGGTTAAGGTTCGAGAGTGAAAGTGGTTAAGTGAATTTAGTAAATAAGTATAGTGGTTTGAGTTGTCGTCGCGATGTTGATTTAAACATCTGTTAAATCCAAGTAAAGAAGATTTGGAAATGTTTTCCAAATAGAATCAGAAATGAAATCAAATATTGAAATTTGAAACATGAATTAGAAAAGGAAATGTTCACATATAAGGAGTTAAGAAATGGAGTTAAGCTAAATCAGAAATTGACTGGAGACTGGTTAAGTTGAATGGTTTCCTAAGTGTCTATCTGATGTTGGTTTCGACCTTCGGGATTGGTACTTAGGGAATTGTTCTTATACTAGTTTACAATCAGAGACTGATAGTTGTTGAAGAATAGTGATACATAAATAAGTTATGGAAATGTTTTCCAACGTTAACGTATATTTTCTAAACATAGAAAATAAGGAAAACATGAATATATATATGATTGATGATTGATTGATAAAATTTCCACCTGGAAATAATACCATTGTTTGCACACCTATTTTTCTTTGATGGTTAAATCACATACTATTGAAGTTTTGACCATTTTAACGTTGTTAATATGGAGAGACCGGTTGGATTATTATCCAAAGAACCACTCTTTATTGGCATAAGCGTTGCAAATCATATATGCCAAAGATAATTGAAGACGGAGTAAAGTGCAAGGGTTATTGTATAAGTCTTAGATAACAGTGCCTAAGATGGATGTACTGAATAGTGCCTTCGATTCATCCTGTTCCTGGATGACTTGTATGGATGAATGTCTGACAGAGTATTTCCAGAAAGGTCACGTACATTGATTTCTTCAACCGTACCAAGAGTGGAAGCGGAGAAGGAAACTTCCTTAGCTAACACATAATGTACTGTTGTAGACGTCAATTAGTGATTTTCGATGGATCTGACAATGTGGCATTCGAAGTGAATCTGATGTGATGATAAAGCGTAACCTCAAGCCTCATCAACTGGTAAATGACAGAAATTGGGCAGGTAGCATGGCTATGTAGGTCGCACCTATTAGAGTGTTTAATCACCTGATCTAGAGTTTCATTTACTTCAAAAAAATCTATTGTTGATGCTGTCCCATTCGGGAAACGGTTGCTGATCCCAACCGTTGGTGATATACATTTGATACACTCAAGCGAAATGAGTGGTCGGTCATGTGTGGTCGGGTTGCAAGTTGTTCTTGTTGAACCCAGTGTATTCCTTTCTAGAGGTACACTAGCGAAAGGTGGTTCCATACCTTATCATAGTTGGAAGTCCATTACCCAATACGTGCTTGCGGTTTTGATTGTATACTATATGTGTAGAACGTGAGATGAAAGCGTTTCTGCTAGATGATTATTATATTGTGGTTGATAAACATTATTATAATATCAAAAGGTTTTTGATATAAAATATTTTGGATTCTCATAAGGGAAAAACCCGTTCCGTTATATGGCATGGTCTTATGAGATATCATTTACTTGTTCGAACTATTTTAAACTGTTTTACTCATACCAGTCCATGTTGCGTGCTGGGTGCATGTGTTGCATGATACGGGGTTCTCGCTTTTCGTTAGGTGGCGAATGGGAGACTCTTACCCCTACATGTCCCGAAAATGAGGGTTGGTTGTGAAGTCGAAAGGCTGGCCGTAAAATATGGTGTCGGGGTACCAATGTAAACCACGGTGGGGTATTACCTTGCTGCTTTGGGGAGGAGAGGATGGTTGCAAAGCCTACTCAAATTTTCGGGTTGCTACAGTTGGTATCAGAGCGAGGTTAAGTGAATTACCTTGGCTCTGTGGCGTGACTCAGTAGAGATGGGGTTAGTAATACCCTAGATTGAGTTGAGTGTATATATACGAGTGGACGTATTTGTTATTGATATAAAAATTGTTTTATATTGTGGTGATTTATTGGTTGAGTTGTTTATGAGTTCTGGTCGATCAGTTTGATCCACTGTATCGGTAGGAGTTACTAAACACTTGAATACGATGGGTCGACACGATATGTTTTGAAAAGAGGATAAATTAAAATAAGATTACCAAAGGTATATCTTGATATAGAGAAGATATATAAATCAAAATTATAATATAGTGGATATATTGGTTGTTATTATAATCGAGTAAAGATTATAAATTAAATGGTTATGTAAATAACCAATCAGAATTCATATAAGTGAAATACGTGAAATCAGATGAGTTAAATCTAAAATTTAAACCAGGAATTGAATAAAAGTTCTGGAAAAAATTGGATAAGTGTTTGTAAATGGATTTGGATTAAAAATAAGGAAAATTTAAGATCCTGGGAGATTTTAAATTGTTTTACAAGCCGTGTGAATTAATTTTTGAAATGGATTTCAAACTGGAAATGTTTAGAAATGGTTTTATAGTATTGAACTCACTTCGATCGCTGTAAAATAGATTCTGATGATGACAGCTACATCATCAGTATTCATTTTCGAGTTGTAAGCGACGAATTACTACCAGAGAAACTGTTTTGAATTTGTTTTGGGAAAGACAAGTTGTTTTGAATTTCAAAAAGGAAAATTTGATTTTTGAAAAGAGTAAACTGTTTAAAAACTCTCAGGGAAAGACTGTTTGAATTAAAAACAAATTTAACAGAAATTTTTGAAAGCAAATTTGAATTAAAAGTAAAGCCAGTAAAGTGGTAACTGAGATAGAATTAGAACGATATCAAGACAAATTGGATTGTGAGATTCAAATTGGAAGTGTAATGTGATAATCAAGTTAAGAGTTGGGAATCGAGAAGAAACTCGAGTTGAAATGATATTTGGCTCGGATATAAGCGAATGGTTGTGTTGTGGATAAAAGCAGATTGGAATTTGATTGGGATGACCCTTGTATCTGTTGAATTGATAACAGGTGGAAAGGATATAATGATATATCGACAAAAAGGTACAAGTTTATATTTCTATTGGAAATAAGATTTATGAGCCGAATTGGCGAGCCGCTTGGCTGTTTGATTTTCTTTTGGGTTGGAGATGGCCCAGAGAGGCGAGTTGGAGTTTGAACTATTGACCAGTACAAAGGAGGTGCTGGCGAAATTTTCCGAAAATTTAAGGTCTTAGAAAATTTTCAGGATTTTTGGAAATTTTCGTTGATAAGAAATAAATAAATATTTTAATTGAAACTAAATTGGTTCAGTTGAAACTGAAGTTAAGAAGTGAACAAATATGTTCTAACCAGTCGATAGGGTCGTCCTCTACCTCAGCAATTTCGAGGACAAAATTATTTTAAGTGGGGAAGAATGTAATGACCCGCATTTTCAGCGATATAATAATTAATTTATTTAATTATTTAAATAATGAATTAAAGGATTTATTGGTCGTGGAGTTAAATAATGGTGAATATTTAATTAAAATAATATAGCTGAAATGGCGATATGGTGTGAATCGGGTCATCTTTGATATTTAATTCAATTTAAAATTGAATTAGAATAACAAATATATTTAAATAATGATAGTTTGAACGTATAATTATATTATAATTAAAATCGAGCTCGAAATGGCGCTGCAATTCGTTAATTGGCGATTTGAACTTCAACTGAATATACAAAATTCATTTTAAGCCAGATTTCTATGAAACAAGAAACGTTAGGAGCTGGTGAAGTATATCTTTCTAGTGGAAGAGAAAGATCGGGATTTCATCGTGTAGATTTTGGTTGTGTCCAAATCAAATTTTAAAATAGTCGTTATAGAATCGTTTATCGACCGTAACGGTTTATTCAATATAACCAAATACAGGTTTCGAATTTAGACAAGGTTCTTTTAGGACATAGGGATAATTTAATTTTTAGATTTTTACTGTAATTTTTAATTAATTTAATAAGCGACTTTTTATTTGAAGTATTTTGCACCCTATAATCAACATTTTGAAGTTTCAAAATATGAGTTAATCTACCGATATTATTATATTTTTGGGATCGTGACACCTCGTTGGACACGACTGTATTTTCATTTCTTTCCATAGCAATCCGTAAGCAAGCGGAGTTTTTCGTGATGGGGTACACTCTATTTGTTACTTGCGAAGTAAGGATGATTATATATATATAAATATTCATGCGGTCCACATAAGTGCATATAGGTGGTTTGTGTTCCTTGGCTGTTAACTCTACACTCCTCACTTTCAAGCTGCAGAACACGTATATCCTTCAAACTTCAAGGCCAAGCTTCTTACACATCAGTCTCTTCTAAAACGCTATATGTGTATTACTTAAGGCCAAACGTTTTTAACATATATATATATATATATATATATATATATATATATATATATGAACACGGTACACATCCTCCATCCTTTAGTCTTTCTTTTCTCGGTCTTAGCAAAACAGAAATGGAAACTGGAAGTATTAAAAATCAAACATTACTCCTCTTACTAGAACCACCGAATGATTTCCCTCACTTTTTACGCATTAAGCACCATTTGTTTCGCGAGTTCTTCTTACAGTGGAGACTCAAGATAGCCGGTACTGTAGTAGGGAGGGGAGTGGAGCGGTGAAGTTCATTTGGTTCCATGAATCATGGAGTCTGGAGACGCACCACGTCTGATGCCTGCGAGATGAAGACAGAGATGGTAGGGAGTGAGGACGAGAGCACAAAATATGGTGAGACGTGGGGTGTGCAGTTCATTTGGGTAGTATAGGACTGGAAGCACTGTAGCATACTGTAGCAGAGTTATATGGAGTAATTTTCGAATGTAGAATGAGGCAGAGATGTAAAGATCAGTAGTGGCCTCAGTTTTTGATATCATGGACAAAAGGATGAAGAAAAAAATAGCACGGTGGCATGATTGGTTTGCTTCACATACTGTAGCCGCCTGGAGTATGAATCCAACGTAAATGGGAGGAAGTAGAAATAGTGATGTAGCGTGTGTGTGATAAGTTTGTCGCATTGGGGTAGGTGAGTGGATCGGTGAGGTCAGTTGTGGGTTCGGGTGTATAGTTGGTGGAGCTGTAATGAAAGGAGGACCGAGTTGTTCAAGGAAGATGTACAGGAGTTGGCGTTCAAAAATACAAAAAGGACGTGAAAGAAATAGAATGGAAGAAGGTGCTGGTCCTTTTAATGAAAACGGGTCGGGTCTGCTAGATGAAGAGGGGATAGGCCGTGGGATTGAGAGGGTTAAAAGCCCATTAAACTCTTTATTTAAGTTTTATTTAAATTCAAATAGTATATTAAGTTTAAAAATTCATAACTCTCTCGTACGATATCAGAATCAAGCGAAACGAGATCCACTAGGATCATATGCTCGTAGGCTACCCAATGGAACTGACTAGGAGTGGATCAGAGCTTGTTACAATTTATAGCAAAATAAATTGTCCATCTGAATCAAGTGATGGTTATCATTATTAACGATGATCGTCCTATGTGAGTAAAACTCACCAACTCTGAACAGTTATATTTTTACAACATATTGTTAGAACTGATAATTATCTGTCAATTGTTGTGTGTTAACTGTTTGGTTGAATTGTTTGTGTGTTGGTTGAAATTATAGATAACAATATATATATATATATATATATATATAAATCATTATTCAAATATTAATTCTGTTTAACAGAATATTTCATATTTGAAATGAAATCGATGTTAGTAATATAATTTAACATCTGTGATGCAGGGAAACAGGCTGGAGGGGTCCAACAGGACTCCTCAATATTTATGATACTGTTCTGTTCATATATTTTAATATATGATGTGATATGAAATCTGATGATGATTTTATATGTTTGAATGATACCGATCATTGTTATATGGTATGTTAAATACCATAAGAAATACCAGAATGATAAAAGGGGATTTTTAAAGCGTATTTTGAAAATGAATTATTTATATAAAATAAATGGATTTTAAATATAAAAGGAAAAGATTTTATAAAAGAAAATAATTATAAAATCAAAGGATCAAATATAAAGGAAAATATTTGTGAAATCATATACAAAGGAAAATATTTGTGAAATCAAATATAAAGGGAATATATTTGTAAAACAAATACAAAGGAAGATATTTGCAAGACAAGTAGAAAGAGAAATATTTGTAAAACATTTACAAATAGAATTTAAAAGGGAATATTTGTAAAACATTTACAAATGGATTAAATGGAAATATTTATTTATAGGAAATAAATAGAATGTTATAAATGAGATATTTATTTGTTAAATAAATAGGATAGATGAAATGGAAATATTTATTTGTCAAGCAAATAGAAAAGATAAAAGAAATAATTATTTGTTAAATAAATAGAATTGAAAAGGGAATAGTTATTTGTTAAGTAAACAAATAGAAAAGGGATAATTCAAAGGAATTAATTCAAAAGAGTAATTCGAAACGAGTTAATCGAATATTAGTTATTCGATTAGAGTTAATCAAATAGAGTTAACCAGTCAGAGTTAATCACTTAGAATTAATCAGTTAGAGTCAACCAGTTAGAGTTAGAGTTAATCAAATAGAGTTAACCATTCAGAGTTAATCACTTAGAATTAATCAGTTAGAGTTAACAAGTTAGAGTTAGAGTTAACCAGTTAGAGTTAATCAAATAGAGTTAACCAATCAGAGTTAATCACTTAGAATTAATCAGTAAGATTTAACCAGTTAGAGTTAGAGTTAACCAGTCATAGTTAATCACTTAGAATTAATCAGTTAGTGTTAACCAGTTAGAATTAGAGTTAACCAGTTAGAGTTAGATTTATTCAAATGGAGTTAATCGAATTTAGTTTATTCGAATAGAGTTGAAATGAGTTAATCGAATTTAGTTATTCGAAGTGAGATAATCGAATCAGAGATATTCGAAGTGAGATAATCGAATCAGAAACATTCGAAGTGAGTTGATCGAATCTAGTTATTCGACAGGAGTTAAATCGAATAAGATTTTATTCGAATAAAGAGATTTTCGAATATAAGTATTCGAAAGTAAGCAAATTGAATATAAGATATTCGAATAAATTATTCGAATAAGAGTTAATCTAGTAAGAGTTATTAGGTTGGAGTTATTCAAATAAGAGTTATAGATTAGAGTTAACCGAATAGGAGTAAATAAATTAGTTGTCGTTATATTATTCGAGTTAGGAAATAAAATTCATATTAAAGATAATATATTTCAGATGCACGAGATTATAACACCATTGTTATAATCACGTAAACTTGTAAAAGAAGGGGGTTCGTAAATAAAATTCGAGGGTTCGTAAGGAAGTGTTAAAGGGTTAAAAAATGAACTGACCCTATTTCGAGATTTGAAATGTTGTCCAGTTAAGGTATGAGAGGTAGTTATACCCCAACTTGATTGACTTCATTTTAAATTTAGAAATGGTTAAGGTTCGAGAGTGAAAGTGGTTAAGTGAATTTAGTAAATAAGTATAGTGGTTTGAGTTGTTGTCACGATGTTGATTTAAACATTTGTTAAATCCAAGTAAAGAAGATTTGGAAATGTTTTCCAAATAGAATCAGAAACGAAATCAAATATTGAAATTTGAAATATGAATTAGAAAAGGAAATGTTCACGTATAGGTAGTTAAGAAATGGAGTTAAGCTAAATCAGAAATTGAATGGAGACTAGTTAAGTTGAATGGTTTCCTAAGTGTCTATCTGATGTTGGTTTCGACCTTCGGGATTGGTACTTAGGGAATTGTTCTTATACTAGTTTACAATCAGAGACTGATAGTTGTTGAAGAATAGTGATACATAAATAAGTTATGGAAATGTTTTCCAACGTTAACGTATATTTTCTAAACATAGAAAATAAGGAAAACATGAATATATATATGATTGATGATTGATTGATAAAATTTCCACCTGGAAATAATATCGTTGTTTGCACACCTATTTTTCTTTGATGGTTAAATCACATACTATTGAAGTTTTGACCATTTTAACGTTGTTAATATGGAGAGACCGGTTGGACTATTATCCAAAGAACCACTCTGTATTGGCATAAGCGTTGCAAATCATATATGCCAAAGATAATTGAAGACGGAGTAAAGTGCAAGGGTTATTGTATAAGTCTTAGATAACAGTGCCTAAGATGGATGTACTGAATAGTGCCTTCGATTCATCCTGTTCCTGGATGACTTGTATGGATGAATGTCTGACAGAGTATTTCCAGAAAGGTCACGTACATTGATTTCTTCAACCGTACCAAGAGTGGAAGCGGAGAAGGAAACTTCCTTAGCTAACACATAATGTACTGTTGTAGACGTCAATTATTGATTTTCGATGGATCTGACAATGTGGCATTCGAAGTGAATCTGATGTGATGATAAAGCGTAACCTCAAGCCTCATCAACTGGTAAATGACAGAAATTGGGCAGGTAGCATGGCTATGTAGGTCGCACCTATTAGAGTGTTTAATCACCTGATCTAGAGTTTCATTTACTTCAAAAAAATCTATTGTTGATGTTGTCCCATTTGGGAAACGGTTGCTGATCCCAACCGTTGGTGATATACATTCGATACACTCAAGCGAAATGAGTGGTCGGTCATGTGTGGTCGGGTTGCAAGATGTTCTTGTTGGACCCAGTGTATTCCTTTCTAGAGGTACACTAGCGAAAGGTGGTTCCATACCTTGTCATAGTTGGAAGTCCATTACCCAATATGTGCTTGCGGTTTTGATTGTATACTATATATGTAGAACGTGAGATGAAATCGTTTCTGCTAGATGATTATTATATTGTGATTGATAGACATTATTATAATATCAAAAGGTTTTTGATATAAAGATATTTTGGATTCTCATAAGGGAAAAACCCATTCCGTTATACGGCGTGGTCTTATGAGATATCGTTTACTTGTTCGAACTGTTTTAAACTGTTTTACTCATACCAGTCCCATGACTGACCCGGAGTTTATTTTGTTTTGTTTTCCCTAAACTCTTGGGTGCCCAACTTTGTACGGGCAGTCAAGTAGTCAGGAATTTACAGATACATGAATAGCTGGAGCAGGATGCTTCAGGATCATATAGCTATAGTTTATTTTCGCTGTGTTGTAAATGTTGTACTTTGGTAATTATGTATATTCAAGTAATGATGTATATTTCAAGTTATGTTATATATATATTATATGTTATTCGTTCCGCTGTGAGGTTCATGTTACTCTGATGTTGTGTTCTTCTTCTTCTTCTTCTATTCTAAGTTTCTATCTTATCTTTCCTCACCCTCTAACTTCTTTCATTAATCATCCGGTATTTTCGACTCTTGATGTTCGATATGTGTTGTATATCGGATAATCAAGGTCGCAAATTTTCGGGTCGTTACAATTTGTACTAAGTATGATCCTGTATACTGCGTAACTCTGATGATTATGTTTATCCAGTGTATTATTTGTACATTATCTGGTCTATTTATTTCTGTTCTGCTATTATCTGTTTGTGTGTTATATTCCAAAGATTACCCTTGCCACCGTCAGTACGGGGTTTGGGGTTGTCACAAAATGAAACCCAACGACTATAGCACCTAGCTAAATACCCCCATTTCGAACATAATAAGATATGTTTCGAAAGTCAATTCTATTGTTTCGATCAGTTTTTATCAAAATTAAAATATAAATCAATATATATATAGAGAGAGAGAGAGAGAATTTAAACGTACATTTTAATTTACCGGGGACACATACATACTCCAAAAATTACAGAAAAATAAATCTAGCTATATTTTGATGATACAGTCCTAATAAAACTAATTTCGTCGAGTTTGGAGATCGTTTGAAAAATGGCCTTTTTCTAGTTGATTGAATTCAAACTAAAACTGACAAAACACGTTTAAATTTACCATGCTCACATATTAATTCCAAAAATTATGAAAATTGGAATCTAGTAGTAATTTGACATTCCGAATCCAACAAAATTGGTTTCGTAGAAAACGGAGGTCGTTTGCAAGACGGTTATTTTTAAGGGCTATATATTATATTAAAATATATATAGATTCCATCGTGATTATTTTGAATTTTAAACTGGACATAACTTTCAATTTATATTATGAAATCTGGATTTTTCACATTCATTAGAAAGATATAATTAAACCAATACAAATGTTTCTGGTTTTACTGAAATCCGTTTTATTTTGAATTCTGTACATTCAATTGAAATTTTAAATCGAATTTTCAAATTATCGCGCCATTTCAGGCTCGTTTTATAATTAAATCAAATATATATTTTCTAACTTCGATTTAAATAAACTTTTAGTCCTTATTATTTAAAATAAATCATTTTAAATATCCAAAATCCATTAAAATAGCTAAAATAAAAATTTTAAATTGGTTCTGAAATCCCGGGTTGTTACATTTTATTTTTGAGTTGAGTTTGGAAACTATAATAACCCAGAATTTCTGAACCAATTTAAAAAATTTATTTTAGCAATTTTAATAAATTTTGAATATTTAAAATAATTTATTCTAAATAATAACAAAGAAAATTTATTTTAAATTGAAGTTGAAATGAATAAATTTATTTTAATTATATAATGAGCCTAAAATGGCGCAGTTGTTTGAAAATTTGATTTCGAAATTCAAATGAATGTACAGGATTTAAAATAAATCGAATTTTGGTGAAACCAAAAATATTTAAATCTGTTTAAAAATATCTTTCCAACGAATCTGAAAATTTGAAATTTCATAATGGGAATCAAAAGTTATGCCCAGTTTAAAATTCATAATAGTCACTATGACATTTATATATATATAAATATATATATATATATATATATATATATATATGTATGTATGTATGTATGTATGTATGTATTAAAAATAGCCATTTTACCCACGACCTTCGTTTTCGACGAAACCACTTTTGTTGGATCCGGAATGTCAAATTATTGTTAGATTCCAACTTTCATAATTTTTGAAATTAATATGTGGGCGTGGCAAAAGAAATCGTGTTTTGTCAATTTAAGTCAAATTGGATCGACCAAAAAATGGCCATTTTTCAAACGGTCTCCAAATTCGACGAAATTATTTTTGATAGGATTGTACCGTTAAAACAAAGCTAGAAATAATTTTTCTGTAATTTTTAGAGCTAGTATGTGGCCGTGAGAAATTAATTGTGTATCGATCAGCTATATAAGGACAAAAACAGGTCTTTGTGAGCAAACGGACTCGGAATTCGACGAAACCAGTTTTGTTAGAACTGTATCGTCAAGATATAGCAACATGTCAATTTTCATCGCCAACGGAGTTTGTATGTGATCATGGCATCAATAATTGTCGAATAAAGAGAGCGCGAACTAAAGAATTAATAATAAAGCTAGAAAATTAATAATAAAATAATAAATCTAAACCCACGACTATATAATATCTTTCCCCCTTCCCAAACCCTTACTATTCTTCTTCAAAAATTGGCAGTAGTCATCTCTCTCTTTTTCTCCTAAAATTTTGCAAATAAGCCCCTGGAAACAAAATAATTTATATCTCTCAATCCATACACAATCAACCCAAACCATTTCTGTTATTGTAGATCATGTTGAACTCTACCTACCACATAAATTCCATGGACTATCGTCGCACAGATTCGCCGGAATCGATGGTCAAAGCCAGAAAATGACTTTCAGATTTTGGCGAATTACACACAAACCGTCGAGTATTAGGTGATGGCCCAGTTGAGGAAATTGTAGAGGAGAGGAAGAGCTATGACTTTAGCTTTGGGAGCTCGGCCTTATATGGCCTGAGATAGCCGGAATCCTGAGATGAAGGGAGGTGTTGGTCTTTTGGTAGCTACGATCGGAAAAGTCGAGATGGCCGGCGGTGGGTGGCGTTTCAAGCGGGGGTGTCAACGGGTCGGAGGTGCGGCGTGGAGTGGCGGTCAGGTTTAGAGGGGTGCGCGACCGTGGCATCGACGGTGACGGCAGAATTTTGGCCACAATCGAAATTGGGGGAAACCAGGATTGCCGATCAACGACGACGAACTGATGGCCGGCGTTCATGGTGCGGCGGCGCCAGGAAAGTGGGAAGAGGATGGTGGGGTTTGATGGCGTTCCGGTGGTCCTCGACGGCGGCCAGAAGTGATGGACGACGGTGAACGACGTATAAACAATTTTGAAAGGTAACTAGGGATGTAAATTTTAAATTAATTATTTAGTTAATTATTTAAACTTCGTACGCTTATAACTTATTCATACAAACTTTAAATTGCATGAAACTAGATCCATTGCGATCGTGGAGTCGAGAACTTCGCAACAACACTAACTAGGCTCAACTTGGAGCAAGTTGTATTTTGGGGCAATTTCAAATCCAAACGGTACCAAAATCATCAGTTAAAGACTGACAGAGTGGAAACAAAGGTGAGAACTCCTCACTTAAAATTTTGCACGGTTATTTATTTATTTTCATAATTGGAAAATATATAGAATTGCCAGTTTAGATTTTTATCAGTTTAATTGTTATAATTGGAAAATTTCCACAAACCATGGACGATTTAAATTGACTGTATTGTGTGTTGTTTGTGTAGTTGAAATGTTTAACACATTAAAAATGTTAATATTAATGTTATAGTAAATTAGATTATAAATATTCATTTATAATTTGAATGGTGAAAATTGGTTAAATTTCTTAAACAATAATTTATTGAAATAAACTGTTGTTTGAAAACCCCACACGGGTATTGGGATGATATTTGACATACACTAGGCCCAACATTTAGTTGTATGTCAATCGATGGATTGGCAGCCTGTGATGAGCGTTATTTATTTATTTTAATGCTCACACAGTTGTAAATTTCACTCTGGTTGTGAATGGACTATTTTTTGATTATTTATCATTATTGTTGCATACATGCGATGTATGAAATCCATATAACTTAAATTATATGGTAATTGAATGAGTCGCATTCCGATTCAGAAATAAAAGGAAATTTTAAATAAGGTATATATTTTAAGATAAAGAATTTTTTTAAAATAAAGAACCTTTAAGAATAAAGAATATTTTAAAATAAAATATTTTAACAATAAAAATCGCATTTTTATTGTATGTATATAGAATAAAAGAGGTATATGTTAAAATATATTTCGTACATTAAAATGTCACCCTTTTTAACATGATCATGAAAATAGAATTAAAAAGACATTATAATGTAAAAAAGTACATTTTAGAATTAAATTAACATTTTAGAATTAAAAAGACATTTTATAATTAAAAAGGCATTTAAGAATTAAATTGACATTTTTATTGAAATAAAATAGTTGAAACAAAATTTTACATTTTTGTTGAAATAAAATAGTTGAAACCAAAATTAACATTTTTGTTGAAATAAAATAGTTGAAACCAAAATTGACGTTGAAACCAAAATTGACATTTTTGTTGAAATAAAATAGTTGAAACCAAAATTTACATTTTTGTTGAAATAAAATAGTTGAAACCAAAATTTACATTTTTGTTGAAATAAAATAGTTGAAACCAAAATTTACATTTTTGTTGAGATAAAATAATTGAAACCAAAACATCATTTTTTGTTGAAATGGAATAGTCAAAACAAAAATAACCTTTTTTTTAAATAGAGTTGTATCAAAACAAAAATAACATTTTGTTAAATATATTTGTGTCAAAACAAAAATGTCAATTTTGTTGAATTGGATTATTGTAAATAAAATGGAGTTATCATTTTAATTCAATTTGCTAAGATATAATTATCAAAATGAAGTTGTCACTTTAATTCATTTTGCTAAAATAGAATTATTAACAAAATGAAGTTATCAATTTTATTCATTTTGTTGAAATAGAACTGTCAACAAAATAAAAGAATCATTCTTAATCATTTTGTTGAAATAGAATTGTCAACAAAATAAAATAGTCATTTTTAATCATTTTGTTGAAATAGAATTGTCAACAAAATAAAAGAATCATTTCAATGTAAAAGAATCATTTCAATGTAAAGGAACATTTTCATGTAAAGAAACATTTTCATGTAAAAGAAACATTTTTAATGAAAAGTATATTTTAAATAAAATAACATTTTAATGAAAAGAATCATTCTAATATAATAGAAACATTTTTAATGTAAATAATGTAAAAGAATCATTATAATGTAAAAGAGCCGTTTAATGTGTGGAACATTTTTAATGTAAGTAATGTAAAGGGACATTTTAATGTCAAGAGTATTTTTAAATAAAGAACATTTTTAAATAAAAAAATATTTTTAAATATAGAATCTTTAACATTTTAAGAATACTTGAAAATAACGAATATTTTGAAATAATATTCAGTAAAGAATAAAATTATGATTTTGATGTCCGATTTTGGATGGACACAAAAATATAAAAATGTGAAGCCGAATTAAGTAGCAAACTCCATTTTAACCCGAACGGGTTTATCGACTGATTTTATTCATTTTATAATCAATATCGAAAAGAAATGATTTCAAAATATATTGTTTTGAAAATATTATCATTTTAATATGATAAAGATATAAAATATTCAATTTTGATTTAAAATTGAAAAATGAAGTTGGAATCGTTTTGAAACAAGTTTATAAACGATATATAAAATATGATCCAAATGGAAATCAACGATATATATATATATATATATATATATATATATATATATATATATATATACTTAATGGCCTGAATAGAACGCGCCGCGCAGCGACTGTTCGCGAATTTCGACCATTAATTTCAAATGGATGTAACGGGAGACCCGACCGTTGGATTCTCCTAAAACCGGAACCATTGGATTCGTATCGAAAAGATCTTTTCAATGAATATAAGAAGTTTGAATCTAACGGTTGGATTTGGAATTATGTCTAAATCAAATTTGGAAAAGATCGCAGTAAGTGCAGTTCGGTGGCCGTTATTGGAAACCGACTGTACGGGCCTAGATAAAATTATTAAATATATGGAAAAATTATGTAAAATCATAATAAATGATTTGGAAAGAATTTTAATGAAAAATCCAATTTTACAAAGATAAAAATATATTTTTATCAAAAATGAACTAGTTATTAACTAGAATAAAAATCCGATTAATTAATATTTAATTGGAATTGAAGAGAATAAATTGGATCTTGGGTTGTCGTGAATGGTATGTTTAATAGCATTATTATTAAACCCCGATTAGAAGAGAATAAATCTTTTAAATAAGATTTAATGAAGTTTTCCAATTATTTTTTAATTGTAATTAAATAGAATATAATTTTGTAATTTATAAATCTTTTAATTAAGGTTATTAGAGTTTCCAATTATATTTAGTAATTGGAATAAAATGAAATGTGAATTGGGTTTATTGTGAACTGTGTTTTTAACGACATTTGTTCTTTAACCTAATTAACAGTGAAAATATAATTTGGAATTTATAAATCTTTTATTAAGATTAAATGGAAATTTTCCCAAGCAAAGTTTTCCAATTAATAGAAGAAATTGGAATTGAATGGAATTCGATCCAATAATAATCGAGATGAGGTTCTATAAATGAAGACCATTACTATATATGGAATTTAAATGGCTTTGCCGTTATTCCATTTATATGATCAGTCTGATACGGAAACTAATATCAATTATATATTGATCTAATTTCTGTGAAGATTCCATATTTAATGGAAGATGATTTTGAATTTATCGTGAACAATGTTTTAAATAACATTGGTTCTTTAACCCAGTTAAAGACAAGACTAATTTCTTAAATTTGAATAATCATTAAGTAACGATTTTTGAGATTAAAACTGAATTAGAGTTTTAATGAATCTTAAATTAGATTAATAATGTGAATATTTTATTAAAAGGATATTCTTAATTGGAATGAGGCGTATGATGTGTTTTTGCAGCACTTGTTTATAAAATACGTGTGTTATTCGGAAAGACTGGGTTAACCGATTTTGAATAATCACTACGACGATCAAGTGTCAAAGATGAAGACGGTGGTTGAAGATCGGAGGTCTTCACATCGTTTGGGTGATTACTGATGTCTTGATTGGGTCGTACACCGAAGACATGGTAATAAGTGGTGGTCGTCCAAACGTACTTGGAGATCGACTGATATGCAAGGACCTCTCTCCTATATTGGACATATGGGACGAGGAATAAGGTGCCTCCGGTTTCGTTCAAACACAGAACTGACTTTTAAATGGATAGTATGTCTGACGTTGTATTCCTTAATGCTATATTTGTTGATCTCTACTAAATATATATCTGTTTGGTGGCGGAGAATTTATTCTCTTTCCTAACACTCTTCTCTGAAACGTATGAGCTTAGATGTTATATATTGGCAGAAATCAATGTTATGGTATGGATTGACAATCTGGCATGCCAAGATGCAAACGATCAAGGTTTTTGTTGAAAAGCAGAGTCTTGTGAATGATGATCAAAGCACAGCTTTGATTAGCATAGCTTTGTGTATAGCATTACTTCGCGAGCCTCACACCTCGGTAGGAGTCTAAAACAGGATAAGGGAACGCAAGGAGTGCACACGTTTCTTTCTAGCTAGAAGTGGTGTCAACGTTTACAGGCCCTGACAGTATTACTTATGCGGATGATGGATTTTGAGGCCTCGGCTATATTGGTCGATAGTGACCATTTTATAGGTTCAATAGGACCGAGAAGCATATGTTCAGGCATAACTAATCCACTAAAGTATTTGTGGACCGGCCCAACAGGATCCAATGGTTCGCCAACATCCGAATCCTGAGACATTTGCTAGAGTGTATTGAATCGGTAAGGAGACCATCCCTAGCCTTGACTCATGATGGAAACTCAATTTCCAGACTGATGATGGAAACCCAATTTCCAATACGAGGCATTTCGGTTTTGATTGTAGAACTAGTATGGCGAAATAGTAGGATGGGGTACTATATCGTCTTTGATTGATACATTTATATTTGAAGTTGTTTTATATGCTATACACTTATAGTAATATCAAAATAATTCTGTTTTATACGTATCAAGCATGTTTGGCTATTATAAGGTAAAACTCTATCCTCTGGCTTGCGTTGCATTGTGTGATGGGACCTGAGTCTTGTAATAGCTTCATTTTTCAAAAAGCATTGCGTTGTTTAATTATTAAACTAAGATTCATATGGGGTAAACCCATTCCGTGTAATATGGCGTGGTCCTATGATATCCTCACTTCAAAATTTAAGCTTAATAACTGTATTAGTTCTCACACCGGTCCCATGACTAACCTGGAGTTTATTGTTTTAACCTAAACTCTGGGTGCATATATTTTCCACACGGGCAGCTAGTAGTTTTGGTTTTGCAGATATTATATTCACAAGATCTTGGGTTACAGCTGAAGCGATATTCGGAAAGCTCTGTATCCGTGTATTTCTTTCAGTTGTATTTTGTATTATTTTTCCGTTGCTATTTAATTGTAATTTAAATCTCTGATATTGTATTTCCAATGTGTAATATCTATTTATACTTTGATACATATTCTTGTACTCTGATGTAATTGTTGTAATAAGAAATGAAATGTTCTTCCGTTTGTGTTTTGATTTGTCGTCTTCTCAAATTCAATCCAAGCTTTTCCTATACAGGGAACTTTGGATCATTTCAGAAACCAATCCATTCGTCGTCTCATTCCTTGTCAATCCATCTGTTGTCGACGTTCTATGCCACGAAAGATGAGTTTATCTAGCACTTAACCTACATTGTTTCATGGTTGTTAAATTCAGCACAAATGAACTATTGTGAAATGTATAAGATTGCTAGTAGAAATTGTTTGTTTAATATGTACAATTTCATATATGACACGATGATATATATATATATATATATATATACACACACACACGACACGTAGGTGCACTGACCATATATGACTTATGATGTGAATGATGCAATGTAATGATTTGTTTACGTTGTTGATTCCTAGTTTTATGTATCACTATGGGTTGAAATGATACATACTCGAACGGACATTAGATTTGGGAAAAATCGTTATGGGTTGAAATGGTAGACCTAAACAATTTTTACTGAATTTGGGATTGTGGGTTGAATGATATATACCCGTAAAATTTTAAATTGTGGATTGAAATGATAAATATCCACATCACTTGATCATATGATAGGAAACTATATACGGATACCGTCGGTCATGGTTTCAAAGTAAAATGATTTGGAAAATTTGTTTTTTAAATAATAACTTTTGATTTTTATACTATATATATATAAATATTAAAAACTTAATTTTTGTAAATTTTCAATTATATGTTTTAAAATGATTTTTTATGAGTAAATATGGATTTAAATACTTATTTAAGATTTTACTTATAATTTTATTTGTTTTAAACCATCTAATTTAATTATATAATTATTTTAACTTTTTATATTGTAAATAATTCTTTTAAACCTATTTCTATATTATTTAAACTTATATATGCTTATAATCTATATTTTAATTTATTTTAAATTTTATAAACTCATATATATTTTCAAATTAAAATTTCTTTTATATATATTTTACAAACTTTAACAATAAACTAAAAGATGAATAATTTAAGGTTTTCGCGATTTGAATTCGAGGTTTAAAGATTTAAATTTATATAACGATATTGATTTAACGAATGAATCCTTATAAGATATGAATTTGAATTCGAATTGGTTTGAACTAATAAGAGGTAAATTTGAATTGTGAAATTTATTTTAATTTGAATTTCCAAATTAATGAAAATGTACTTGAATATATAATTGATTTGAAATGAATTCGATTTTATAGTGACTGAAATTGAATTGATATATATACATACATACATACATATATATATATATATATATATGAATTGATTTTTAAAAATTGTTTGGTTTGAATTAAGAAACTTGTTAAATCGAATTTAAAAGAATGGTTTTAAAATTGTATGAATCGTTCAAATTGAAACATAAGACTTTGATCGAATTTATAAGTAGTGAATTTGAATTGTATGACTTGAGTAAAACGTTATGATACAATTTGTTGAAATTGAAGACATAAGATTTATTATGAATTATATAAACTGAATTTGAACTTATGTATTGGATTTTCGAATCGACTCAATCGAATTTTATAAAATAAAATTGCATTATATGAGGATTTCGAATTGTACGACTTGGATTACAAAGAACAATATGATTTCTTTCAATTGAAATGTAAGTTTTGACTTGAATGATATATTTTGAATTCTAATGTTAGATTTATATGAGCAGACTTAAAGGAATTCTTATAAAAGGTGAATTTAAATCATTTGAACTGTTTAAACTTGAAAATTTGATGAATATAAATCAAGCTAAATACTATTGAAGTTATGTAATTTAGTTTTGATTTAAATGGCATTTGAGATATGTATTTATATAAGTCGATTTTGGATTTGAAATTCTTATGCGAATAATTTCAGAAATTATAAATGAAGTTAAATGTTGTAGTATTAATTTATACTACATTTGGGATGTTTACGGTATGGTTCTAAATTGATTTTGTAACAACCCAGAAAATCAGAACCAATTTAAAAATTTATTTTAAGGAAATTTTGTTAGCAATTGTGTCAAAAATTTAAAAATGCCATTATTAGATTAAGATATTGGAAAAAAATTAATTATTGAATAAAGAAAAAAATGGAAGTTTTTAAATAAAATTATGATGTAATTTATGAATGATTTCAAATTTATTTCTAATAAAACAATTTGTAATTATATAAATGGTGATTTATAACAAGTGAATTGTTTATGAATAATTGCATGAACGAATACTCAAAATAGTTAATTTTGATTTGACTATGTAAATCAATTTATGATATTCAATTTGAAATTGTAAGTTTGAATAAGGATTTGAACGTAGAGATTTGTACTTGAATTTCTAATTTGTTTAATTTAATTTATTCTTGGAAAATTGAAATAAATTTTAAGGTTAAATGATAAAATTTATATTTTAATTTAATATTTAAGTTTGTTGATTGTTAGATTTCGTTTGTTGATGTAAAACTTAAATCCTAAGATCTAAATGTTGATTGACATAACTCATGTAGGCGCTTGTTTAATGCACATTCTAAATATACAAAGAGGAAAAAAATAACTTTAAAATATTTCCTTAATTAGATGTTAATAGGAAGGATGTTATCCTTAAATTCCAACAACCTTTTGACTACATGCCAAGGAAAAAAATGCCTTAGGAACTTTATTAAAATTTATTAATTTACATTGATATATTGATTGAAAATAATGTGTATGTTCTAAATGAAATAAATTCTAACTATATATATATATATATTGTAATGCCCCGCCTCTATACCTGCCGTAGTCCAGTTCATTTCGTGTGAAATGTCGTCGGCCACAGTGGAGAATAAGGTTGGTTAGGGGCGACCGTTAATATATTTACTCTTGCTTAGAATGTAACGTCGAATGGGATGGGCGTACCAAAAATTTTCGACATGACCATTCCAGACGAAGGGCATCTACACAATGGCATAATAGCCTCAGAACACATATAGAATCATATAACACAGATAGTCACAGATATTCACATCATAGGCAATTAAACTGATATGAATATAACACCATAAGTGTTTACATCAATTAGAGGTCATACACGACACTCTAACTCCAAAATAATAAGTACATGTACCAAATCCCATACTAATAATGATACATGTCATAAAGGTAGTCAACTACATATATCCAAAAGACTGCAAATATAAAGCAGTTAAGCTAAGAGTCATCATAAGGTCCCAGCAGGAATGTCACCTAAGCACATGCAACACTTGGGTCTGACCCGAGTATTATTTAAGAAAATAAACAATAAACGGATCAGTCAAACCATTCTCATTCATAACATGAGGCAATATTAAGAAACATAACATAATGACATGATAGGAATAAGCAGGGGGATTCAATACACTTGGGTCTGACCCGAGTATTATTTAAGAAAATAAACAATAAACGGATCAGTCAAACCATTCTCATTCATAACATAAGGCAATATTAAGAAACATAACATAATGACATGATAGGAATAAGCAGGGGGATTCATAAATAATATGAAATTCATGATGTCAACATACATATGTAAAGTCTCCATAAATCTTATGACAAGAGAAGAGCATAAAACAACAAGAGTTGACAAATAAATGCCAAACATAAATCAGTTTGACGCGCATCGCATCAAAGTCATCAAGAATCCAGAAATCACTCCAAATCCAGAAAACATCACAAAAAGGCAGGCCTGTTCACAGATGAGATACGATCTCTGGGTAGCGAAGCCATTTGTTTGAGCCGAAGCTCCCCATGAAGCCGGGTCGTGACCCCGATAGAGGAAAACATCATAAATCATAGAGAATCATAGAAAGTTGGACCGAAGTCCCAAATATAAAGACCATGTTCAATTGAACAAGTCTAAGAATTAACCATCAAAGCAAATACAAGGGGTCATAGTCCTTGTTTTTACTAAGGCGTTTAATTAGATTCCTCATCCGATCGAGAAAAAGGTTTATAAAAATATGTACTAGTAGATTGGAAACGATTTATAAAACAATTTCGTAAAATAGCTTCATATAATGACGTAAGATTTGTAGACCATTTCGGTAAACGAATTCGGTATCTACTAACAATATAAAACCATTTTACATAGTTTTGAAGCAGAAAATCTCGTATAATATCGATCGAAATAACGATCGAACTAAGAATCCATATTTTAGTAATGTATTTTAAATCTCGTAAATATCGGTTATAAAATCCATTCATAATGAATAAATCGATAATCCATAAAAACCGACTTGCAGAAATCTGTGCTGCAGGGAAAATGAAAAGTAACAAAAAAGGTCGAAATGGGCCGAAACTTGGCCGGGAATGAGCTCAAACGATACCAAACTGTTGACCGTGGTCTACTGGTCAATAGTTTTTTTATTTTTCCCAAGAGGTAGGACAGACGTCTGACCATTTTTGGTCAGACGTCTGACCTGATGCAATTATTTATTTTCTCCTCAAACATTGACAGACGTCTGTCCCCCTCCTGGATATACGTCTGAGCTGAAACATGGGCTATTTTGCTTAAGGAATGAGGTGCAAATGGCTCTCTGATGAGCTCGGATCAATAGCGATGATATATGGTGAATTCTAAGTGAAAATGGAGCCTCTATGGCTTGCCAATACAACCTATAACACCCAACTCAATACACTACAAAGATTCAAACATAAATCATCAAATTGAAATAAAAAATCACCGATCGGAGAATGTTAAAGAAAAGACCAACCAACGCAACTAAATGCACACAACACATAAGTGCCAATGACACACTTTACAAGCATAAATGCTTGAGGCAATGATGTGAGTTCATAAGAACTCACCTTTGATTGTTGAATGCAAGGAGATGAATCAAAACAAAGCCAAATCAACCTCTCTTCGCATGTAACACACAATTCCTCAACCTATACACAAAATATAGGATAAACCCAATAGTTATGTTTGGAAAAATCCCCAAAAATGGAAGAGGAAGCAAGTAGAGGAAGATGGAGATAATATTACCAAGATTTCTCCTTGAATTAGCTAAACTAACACTAGATTTTCTAAGATTGGAGCTTAGGAATATTAATTTCCTCTTCTTTTAGGTTTAAGAATTTTACTTAGAAAATGAATGAAGAGTTAAGTGAAGGAGGAAGGTAAGTGGAGAGGCTATGTAGTGGTTTTCATTGGGTTAGGGGCTAGCCTAACCCAAACCAAGTCCACTAAAAGGTTCCAATTTTCCACTTACCCTAAACATATCAATGTTTATAGTCAAAAAGGTCGCGAACGACATTTTGAACTCAATGGAGCTGGTTTCGAGTCCAAATTCAATCATTTACAAAAATTCGTCTTTTTGGGCACAAAACTATTCGATATTTAAACATTCGTTTAAATAATTTTGTAGTGAACTTTACGGTTTGTTACAGACTTCCCTCCTTAAAGAAATTGCGTCCTCGCAATTATTCAAAATAGACTACTAGTGTAACAACCGCAAAAATTTCAAATTCCCAATAAACATACAAAGAAAATTCACCTATTGAGAATAGGTCTGGATGAGAACGCTCGATGGACTCCTTAGTTTCCCACGAGCAATCCTTCGGATTAGCGGACCATTGGACTTTAACAAGGGGAATTTCTTTAATACGGAGACGCTTTACTTCCGCGGCAACAATTCGAATGGGTTGTTGCTCGTAGGTAAGATTCAGTGAAATTTCTATTTCTTCAAGAACATGAGGCTCGATAGCAATATAAGATTTCCCTAATTTCCTCCGTAGTTGAGAAACATGGAACACATTATGAATGGAAGAAAAGAGATTCGGTAGCTTCACGCGATATGAAACAACCCCAACGCACTCGGTGATGGGAAAAGGACCGATAAACCTTGGCGCTAATTTTCCCGATTTGCTAAATCGCATAACACCCTTCATGGGTGATATACGAATAAAAACCAAGTCCCCCACGGAAAATTCTAACTTTTTTCCTTGCTATCGGCATAGGACTTTTGCCGACTTTGAGCCTCTTTCATGCGGCAACGAACAAGCTCAATTTTCTCTGTGGCATCTTAAACAAGATCGGGGCCTCTAATTAATTTCTCTCCGGTTTCGAGCCAACAAGAAGGAGATCGGCATGGCCTTCCGTAAAGGGATGCGCCATGCCAATACTCGATTGATAACTATTATTGTATGAGAATTCCACAAGGGGAATCTGGTCCTCCCAACTTCCTCCAAATTCAAGTATGCAAGCGCTGAGGAGATCCTCAAGGATTTGATTTACCCACTCCGTTTGCCCATCGATTTGCGGATGATAGGCGGTACTAAGATTAAGACTTGTTTCCAAAGATCCTTAGAGACTCTTCCAAAATCCGCTAGTAAACAACGGATCATGATCACTTACAACGGAAAGAGGGATTCCATGTAGTCGAACGATCTCTTTAACATAAAGCTTAGCTAGAAGCGGAGCGGTGCGATTAGATCGAACGGGTAAAAAGTGTGCGGATTTGGTGAGACGATCAACAATTACCCATATACTATCATGGCCTTGACAAGAACGGGGTAATCCATCAATAAAATCCATGGAAACATTTTCCCACTTCCATAAGGGAATTTCTAATGGTCGCAACAACCCACCGGGCCTTTGATGTTCGGCTTTCACAAGTTGACAAGTCGTGCAACAACTAACAAAGTTAACAACATCTCGTTTCATCCCCTCCCAATAATAGAGTCTCTTCATGTCCGTATACATTTTGCTACTCCCGGGATGGATAGAGAATTTAGAATGATGAGAATCCTCCAAAACGGTCTTGCGCAAATCATCTTGATTTGGAATGATAAGTCGTCCGAATTTTTCTAACGCCTCCTCTTGAATCAAGACTATAGTCACTATTTTCTTCAACACAAGATTTATTTCTAAGATTATGACTGATACGAGCCAATTCGTGGTCTTGCATTTGTGCTTCATAGATACGATCAAAAAGGGATGGATGAGCCACGAGGTTGCATATTATTGGAGTGGAACCCGGGTTGGAGTGACGACTCCGAATCTCACACGAAGATAATAATTCAAGATCCTTCCACTCCGATAACATCATAGAAAAGACCGCATGTTGCTTCCGACTAAGTGCGTTAGCGACGCGATTTCCTTTACCGGGTGTATAAAGAATATCCAGATCATAAGAAGTAAGAAACTCCATCCATCGTTGCTGTCGCAAATTGAGTTCTTTTTGAGAAAATAAATATTTGAGCGACTTATGATCCGTGTAAAGCAAAAATTTCTCCCCTAAAAGATAATGGCGCCAAATCCGGAGAGCAAAAACAACCGCGACGAGCTCTAAATCATGAGTAGCATAACGAGTCTCGGCCGGTTTTAGTTGCCAAGAAGCATAGGCAATTACACGTTCTCGTTGCATGAGAACTGCTCCTAATCCAACGTGGCTAGCATCGGTATAAACAACAAGATCTTGATTTCCTTCGGGGATAACAAGTATTGGAGTATTAGAAAGAAGTCCTTTGAGCATTTGGAATCCGGCTTCACACTTGTTCAACCAACTGTGTTTTACTTCCTTCTTTGTCAAATGAGTGAGTGGAACGTTGATTTTAGAAAAATCTTTAATGAACGGACGGTAATAACCTGCCAATCCAGAATTTCCGTCACACTATCCGGTCTCTTCCACTTTTTGAATGGCCTCTATCTTAGATGGAGACCGAAATTCTGGATTTGGAAATAATATGTCCCAAAAATTTCACGCTTGCTCGCCAAAACTGGCATTTGGAAAACTTAGCTTTTAATTGGTGGTTTCTAAGTGTTTCCAGAATGGCACGAAGGTGATTCTCATGTTATTCCTTCATTTTAGAATAAACAAGGATGTCATCAATAAATACAAGAACGAAGCGATCGAGAAAATCCCTAAAAACACGGTTGATGAGATCAACAAAATAAGCCGGAGCATTTGTCAATCCAAATGGCATTACTGGCCATTCATAAGAACCAAACCGGGTCCGAAAAGAAGTCAATGGAATGCTATCTTCCGCGATGCGTAACTGGTGAAATTCGGTAGCTAAGTCCAATTGGGAAAAGACTCTAGCACCACTAAGTTGATCAAAAAGTCATCAATGCGTGGAAGAGGGTATCTATTCTTGATGGTTAGGTCATTAAGCTTGCGGTAGTCCACGCAAAGCCTAATGGTTCCATCTGACTTTTTCACAAAGATTTCTGAGGCTCCCCGTGGCGAGGAACTTGAGCGTATAAATTGTTTCTTCTCTAATTCGGATAATTGCTTGCGCAATTCTTCATTTTCCTTATTAGATGATCGATAAGCGGGATGCGTGACAGGAAGGGATCCGGGATTTATATTAATCCGGAATTCAATAGCTCGATTTGGAGGGAGCCCCGACACGGGCTCAAATACATCGGGAAATTCTCGAACAAGTGCAATTCGAGATATCATATCCTCCTCATCATCGTTATCCACATTCCTATAATTTGGAGCAAATAACGAGGCCATAAGCCCTGTGTCTGGATTTGGAAGTACTAGCTTTACACGGTCTTTGGATTGAGGATGCTGAAGGTAAATGGTCCGTTCTGGACATAATATGTGGGCTTCATAACGGAGGAGCCAATTCATTCCCAAAATAATTTCAAAACCCAAATAGCGTATAACATGAAAATCCGCTAGGAATGGGTAACCCAAAGAAATTTCAACATCGCGACATAATAGACTAAGAGTAGTTGATCCCCCTATGGGATTAGTAACCGACAAAGAAGTCATTAAACAAACAGTATTCAACGAATTAGCATGCACAAGTTCTTGTGAAACAAAAGAATGAGATGCGCTCGTATCAAAAAGAACTCGTGTAGGATGTCCATGAAAATCAATTATGCCATCGAGAATAGAATTTAATGTACCTTGGCCCGAAGTAGCATTGGGAGGAGCTTGTATGACATTGAGCTTTCCACTCTTATTAGGAGAATGAGTGGGACATGCGCTTATCATGTGGCCTGGCTTCTTGCAATAGTTGCAAGTACAAGGCTTAGTGCACTGGAAGGCGATATGACCCTTTTCTCTACAATTGAAACATTCACCGTTACGGAGTCTAGCGTTCCTGGCCTCGGAAGGCACTAGCTTCGCCTTGTTGTTGGGTTGAACCCAAGGCTTCTTCCCGGTTCCTCCGTTGTTGTTTGTGTTGCCCTTGTTTTGAGAACCCCCGGCTTCATCATCATTGGGTCGTTTCTGGACCACTTCAAGTTGTAGCGCGATATTAACCAATTCATTAAATGTTTCAGATAGCTTTAGAGTCAATGGCTCCTCAAGACATTTCTTGAGTCCATGAATAAAACACAAATTCTTCTTCTTCGGGGTGTTAATATACTCGAGTCCATACTTGGATAACGAGTCAAAGGAGGCAGCATACTCTGCCACAGTAGATGTGCCTTGAACATGGTCTTGGAAGCGACGTGATAGCGCTATTCTCTCCCCGTCCGGTATGAATTTTGTTTCGAACCTTTCCTTAAACAAGTTCCAAGTGAGGTTCGCTTCGGGAGTATCAATAGTGAGCAATTCATACCAGTTCAACGCTCGCTCTTCGAGCATGCTTGAAATAACTTGCACCCTATGTAAATCATTGAGATCCACGCGAGTAAAGATGCGCTCACATGTTCTGAGCCAATTCTGGACTTCGATTACATTTTCGAAGCCTTTAAACGGCTTTCCACCAAGCTTTGCGAAATCACTACATAAGGTCGCAAAACCAGATTTGGGATGCATAGGAGGTGGGGGAGCGCCTGCCGCGTGGGCATTTGCAATAAGATCAAGAAGTTGTTGAGTGGTCATTGTGATCGCTCCAACCACGGGGGTGGAACTATAAGCGGTGGAGCTACAGGAGGTGGAGCTTCGGGCCTGACATTCGCCCTAGCAGGATAACGACGAGGACGTCCAGCCATTTCTCTCCTTCAAGAAAGAAGGAAAGGAAAATGTCACTTAAAAATCAAGGATCATAACCCTATTCTAGGATAGATAAGCAACCATGACTCAATCTAACCCTAAGCCTCAAACTCCTAAAAGATTTCCGAGACATGATCCTTGCTACAAAATTCTATATTGTTTCGAAGATTGGCTCTGATACCAACTGTAACGCCCCGCCTCTATACCCGCCGCAGTCAAGTTCATTTCGTGTGAAATGTCGTCGGCCACAGCGAAGAATAAGGTTGGTTAGGGGCGACCGTTAATATATTTACTCTTGCTTAGAATGTAACGTCGAATGGCACGACCGTACTAAAAAATTTCGACATGACCATTCCAGGCGAAGGGCATCGACACAACGGCATAATAGCCTCAGAACACATACAGAATCATATAACACAGATAGTCACAGATATTCACATCACAGGCAATTAATTTGATATGAATATAACACCATAAGTGTTTACATCAATTAGAGGTCATACACGACACTCTAACTCTAAAATAATAAGTACATGTACCAAATCCCATACTAATAATGATACATGTCATAAAGGTAGTCAACTACATATATCCAAAAGACTGCAAATATAAAGCAGTTAAGCTAAGGGTCATCATAAGTTCCCAGCAGGAATGTCACCTAAGCACCTGCAACACTTAGGTCTGACCCGAGTATTATTTAAGAAAATAAACAATAAACGGATCATCAAACCATTCTCATTCATAACATGATGCAATATTAAGAAAAATAACATAATGACATGATAGGAATAAGCAGGGGGATTCATAAATAATATGAAATTCATGATGTCAACATACATGTGTAAAGTCTCCATAAATCTCATGACAAGAGAAGAGCATAAAACAACAAGAGTTGACAAATAAATGCAAAACATAAATCAATTTGATGCGCATCGCATAAAAGTCATCAAGAATCCAGAAATCACTCAAAATCCAGAAAACATCACAAAAAGGCAGGCCTGTTCACAGACGAGATACGATCTCTGGGTAGCGAACCCATTTGTTTGAGCCGAAGCTCCCCACGAAGCCGGGTCGTGACCCCGATAGAGGAAAACATCATAAATCAAAGAGAATCATAGAAAGTTGGACCGAAGTCCCAAATATGAAGACCATGTTCAATCGAAAGAGTCCAAGAGTTAACCATCAAAACAAACACAAGGGGTCATAGTCCTTGTTTTTACTAAGGCGTTTAATTAGATTCCTTATCCGATTGAGAAAAAGGTTTATAAAAATATGTACTAGTAGATTGGAAACGATTTATAAAACAATTTCGTAAAATAGCTTCGTATAATAAAGCAAGATTTGTAGACCATT
The DNA here is from genome assembly GCA_030737875.1 of Allium sativum. Classification (NCBI taxonomy): domain Eukaryota; kingdom Viridiplantae; phylum Streptophyta; class Magnoliopsida; order Asparagales; family Amaryllidaceae; genus Allium; species Allium sativum. The sequence goes on along the minus strand of CM060926.1, from coordinate 677,389,340 downwards.
TCGATAAACGAATTTGGTATCTACTAACAATATAAAACCATTTTACATAGTTTTGGAGCAGAAAATCTCATATAATATCGATCGAAATAACGATCGAACTAAGAATCCACATTTTAATAATGTATTTTAAATCTCGTAAATATGGATTATAAAATCCATTCACAATGAGTAAATCGATAATCCATAAAAACCGACTTGCAGAAATCTGAGCTGCAGGGAAAACGAAAAGTCACAAAAAAGGTCGAAATGGGCCGAAACTTGGCCGAGAATGAGCTCAAATGATACTAATATGTTGACCATGGTCCACTGGTCAACAGTAAAACTGCAGGCTCAGACGTTTGAACCCTCAGGACAGACGTCTGACCTGACAGTAAACAGTTTTTTTATTTTTCCCGAGAGGTAGGACAGACGTCTGACCTTTTTTGGTTAGACGTCTGACCTGATGTAATTATTTATTTTCTCCTCAAACATAGACTCCCGGATAGACGTCTGAGCTGAAACATGGACTATTTTGCTTAAGGAATTAGGTGCAAACGGCTCTCCGACGAGCTCGGATCAATGGCGATGGTATAGGTGAATTCTAAGTGAAAATGGAGCCTCTATGGCTTGCCAATACAACCTATAACACCCAACTCAATACACTACAAAGATTCACACATAAATCAACAAATTGAAATAAAAAATCACCGATCGGAGAATGTTAAAGAAAAGACCAACCAACACAACTAAATGCACACAACACATAAGTGCCAATGGCACACTTTACAAGCATAAATGCTTGAGGAAATGATGTGAGTTCATAAGAACTCCCCTTTGATTGTTGAATGCAAGGAGATGAATCAAAACAAAGCCAAATCAACCTCTCTTCGCATGTAACACACAATTCTTCAATCTATACACAAAATAGAGGATAAACCCAATAGTTAGGTTTTGAAAAATCCCCAAAAATGGAAGAGGAAGCAAGTAGAGGAAGATGGAGAAAATCTTACCAAGATTTCTCCTTGAATTAGCTAAGCTAACACTAGATTTCCTAAGATTGGTGCTTAGGAATACTAATTTCCTCTTCTTTTAGGTTTAAGAATTTTACTTAGAAAATGAATGAAGAGTTAAGTGAAGGAGGAAGGTAAGTGGAGAGGCTATGTAGTGGTTTTCATTGGGTTAGGGGCTAGCCTAACCCAAACCAAGTCCACTAAAAGGTTCCAATTTTCCACTTACTCTAAACATATCAATGTTTATAGTCAAAAAGGCCGTGAACGACATTTTGAACTCAATGGAAATGGTTTTGAGTCCAAATTCAATCATTTACAAAAATTCGCGTTTAAATAATTTTGTAGTGAATTTTACGGGTTGTTACATATATATATATATATATATATATATATGTGTATATATACAAATCTTTGGCTATCCTCTAAAATATTTCCCCTGTCAATTAAAAATGTAACTTTTTGGAATTCAAAACGTCGATTACATGTTCAAACCTTCATTAATTAGTTAATTCTAAAGTGTGAATAGTTGCATCCATTTTTAATGCCTTCCTATATTTGCTATTTCCTTAGTAATTACACCATTTGTCTCCTTTCAAGTTGACACGTTTTATTATTTATCCTTTCATAAATATTGCATTGTATTTCCTTCTTCTTCTCCTTATATTTCCCTTTCACTTCTATCTCTTGCAATTTTTTCTCAATTTTAAAAAGACATGTTCACTATTAATCCTTTTCGAAGAAAAATAAATTATGCATAACTTCTTTGTCCATTCACGTTTAATGGAAGTTATTTTCTTTCATTAACCATGCATTTATCTCTCTCCTTCATTCAATCAATTTATTGTCCTTCATTATATTAATATCATTCCTTTATTCTATTTTTCACATCTTGTCTCTTTTGCATGCTTTCATTCCTTATGTTTACATCCCTTATTTTTCTTTCCCACTTTTGTTTTCCAACAAATTAAAAAAAAAATCACATTTATGTACATATATTTCTCTTCTATTTATTCTTTCTTTCCTACTGAATAGGTACTTTAAATTATTATATTTAATATTATGTGTTTTGAAATATAGAAAGTTGCATAACTTAACAATTAGAGAAAATAAATCAAATGTTCATTTTATTCCTTTTATTATCTTTCTCTTTGTTACTTACTTTTGAAATTTGAATGAAAAATAAGTATGGTCCCATCATGCCCAATCAGCTAACTTAATTCCTTTGTAACCTACTATATGTGAAGAGAAACATTCGGGGAAATGAAATAAAAGAAATTAAATAATATTAAAACCTATATAAAGAGCCAATAGGAAATTCCAAAAACCCTAATTTCATTTCCAAGCCGCCGTCATATCATAAATCAATGGCCAAATAGCTCCCAATTTCCCTCATTAAAATCTCTCAAATCGTGGCAAATTAATTCATGACTTAAAAGCGAAAATGGTGGATAATTTCATGCCCCTCAATTCCGTACGGAGATGATGAAGTTCCATGGCAAGAATTAGAAGAAATCAAGGCCTGAAGGGGCCCCGCTTTCGTTCAGTTTCCGACAAGGAGGGGCCGTCGTGTTCGGCGCCAGTCACGGCGGTTGGAGGAGGTGGTTACGGCTTCGCGGTGGTCAGAGTTGATCGAGGTCCGATCATCAATATATGTTGCGATTTTGGATTTTAAAAGTAGAAATTGGGCTCTTTGTTTCGAAACCTGGAACAGAAACGGGAAGATGAAGAAAGTGATTAAGGTGTAGATTAATTAAAACTAATTATTAATTATTATTTTAATTAATGTAATCAGATCTATAAAATGTCATAACTTATTCATACAAAAATGAAACTGAACGGTTTTCGTTGCGTTGGAATCGTGAAAGTGAACTCTACAACATGGAGCAGATCAGAACTGAAACAGAGGCCGTATGGATTTTTGATAAAATTTAACATATATTTGATTTTATTTAAAATAATCATTTTATCGATTTCTAAAACCGATCAAGTTGAGATTTCTTTTTAAATAATTAAAATTAATAAATTATTATCACGTTGAGAAATTCTTACATTTACATTGTTAAATTCAGTTGGGTATTGTGCGCGATTTGATTTGAATGGGTTGATGTTGTTTATGGTGATCTGTTTGATTTAATTGAATATAATGGAATTGTTGAATTTGTGTACAAATAAAAATATGATTTATATTTTTCAGTTAAAAATAGATTTGTATACAAATAAAAATATCGTTTTTATTCGTCATGTTAATGTAGAATTTGTATACACATGAAAATATTCATTTTTATTTGTCAAGTTAAACATGGAATTTGTTTACAAATAAAAATATTCATTTTTATTTGTTAAGTTAAAACATTGAATTTGCTTACAAATAAAAATATTCATTTTTATTTGTCAGGTTATATATTGAATTTGTATACAAATAAAAATATTCATTTTTATTTGTCAAGTTAAACATTGAATTTGTGTACAAATAAAAATATTCATTTATATTTGTTAAGTTAAACATTGAATTTGTATACAAATAAAACTACCCATTTTTATTCGTCATGTTAAACATTGAAATTGTATACAAATAAAATATTCCCTTTTATATGTTATTTTAAAAATAAAAATTATATAGAAATAAAAATATTCTCTTTTTATTTTGTGATTAGAATTATAGAACATGTATGTAGACTAAATTCTCTTTTTATTTTGTCATTAGAATTATAGAACATGTATGTAGACAAAATTTTCTTTTTATTTTTTCACTAGAATTATAGAACATGTATGTAGACAAAATTCTCTTTTTATTTTGTCATTAGAATTATAGAACATGTATGTAGACAAAATTATCTTTTTATTTTGTCATTATAATTATAGAACATGTATGTAGACAAATTTCTTTTTTTTAATTTTTCATTAGCAATATAGAAATGACATGAAAATAAAAATTATCTTTTTTATTTGTCATTAGCAATATAGAAATGACATGAAAATAAAAATTATCTTTTTCATTCGTCATTAGCAATATAGAAATGACATGAAAATAAAAATTATCTTTTTTATTTTACATTTGCAACATAAAAATGTTATGAAAAAAAAATTATCTTTTTATTTGTCATTAGCAACATAGAGATGTTATGAAAAAAAATTATCTTTTTATTTGTCACTAGCAACATAGAGATCACATGAAAATAAAAATCTTCTTTTTTATTTGCCATTAGCAACATAGAGAATGTTATGCAAATAAAATACTTCTTTTTATTGTCATTAGAAAATATAGAAATTTGTAGACAAATATAATCTTCTTTTTTATTTGTTATTAGCAACATAGAGAATGTTATGCAAATAAAATCTCTTTTTATTTGTCATTAGAAAAAATAGAAATTTATAGACGAATAAATACTTCTTTATACTTGACATTAGAAATGTAAAACAAGTTATGCAAATAAAATACATCTTTTTATTTGTCATTAGAAATGTAGAACATTAAAATTGTTATGTAAATAAAACATTTCCTTTTTATTCCTCACTAGGACATTAAAGTTGTTATGCAAATAAAATCTCTTTTTATTTGTCATTAGAAAATATAGAAATTTGTAGATGCATAAAATTTTCTTTTTTTATTTATCATTACCAACATAGAGAATGTTATGCAAATAAAATCTCTTTTTACTTGTCATTAGAAAATATAGAAATTTATGGAGGAATAAATACTTTTTTTACTTGACATTGGAAATGTAAAACATGTTATGTAATTAAAATACTTCTTTTTATTTGTCATTAGAAATGTAGAACGTTAAAATTGTTATGTAAATAAAACATTTCCTTCTTATTTGTCATTAGGACATTAAAGTTTTTAAGCAAATAAAATCTCTTTTTATTTGTTATTAGGAAACATTGAAATTTGTATGCGAATAAAATCTCCTTTTTATTTGTCATTAGAAAACATTGAAATTTGTATGCAAATAAAATATTCTTTTTATTTGTCATTAGAAACATAGAAATTGTTATGTAAAATAAAATATTCTTTTAATTTTTGTACATATGAAATATAGGATGTGTAAACAATAAAATATTCTTTTTATGTTAATAGGTTAATGTTAGAATTTGATAAACAATAAAATATTCTTTTTATTGTAAAATGTTAATGTAGAAATTATGTAGACAATAAAATTCTTCTTTTTATTGTATATATGTGAATATAGGAATGGTCAATTTAGTTGAAACATTAAAAATGATTTTTTTAATGTAGAGGTTGATTCATTTTAATATAGACATTTAGGAAAATTTGATGAAACATTAAAAATATTTATATGTTAAGATATGTTTCGTTTGGTTGAAAACATTACTTTAAATATGTTAGTGGAATCGTTGAACGATTTTTATATATATATATATATATATATATATAAATTAAAATTAAATGAATCGCGCGTGGTAGTTCATGTTTCGATAATAGTAACTTTAAACAATTATACCAAAAAATCCGACCATCGGATTTTCCCAAAACTGGAACCATTAGGTCCGCTTTGGGAAAATCTTTCGAACGATATAAAATTTGTTAGATTTCGAGAAATGTGTAAATCTAATTTGGGTAAAAATAGCACCAGAGCCGCGTAGTGACCTGAAGCGTCGTTAAATTAAATTGGACTATTTTTATATAAATAAAAATAGAGATAAATCGTTATAAAACAATATTGACGATATGAAATGATTTAAATTATATATATGTATATGCGAGAATTATTTGAAATGACCAAGTTCAATTTCATTTCAAATAATTATACGACGATTAAATCGAAGACATTGAAGACGGCGGTTGAAGACCAGCGATCTTCACATCAGATGGATGGCTACTGATGCCCAACATTGGGTAGCTCCCAGTAAAGGGTCAAAAGTGGTAGTTTCCGGACGTACTTGTTGATTGTCTGGATATGCGAGAACTTCTCTTCCGTATTGGACGTACAGGACGAGAAATAAGGTGTCTCCGATTTCGTTCAGACCCAGAACAGACTTGTAAATGGATGTGTGTCTGACAATGAATTTCGTTCTATGTGAATTGATTTCTATTAAATATATATCTGTTTGGTGACAGAGAATTTATTCTCTTGCTTAACACCCTTTTCTGAGACGTATGAGCTCAGAGGTTATATATTGATAGTTATCAATCGCATGGCGTGGATTGTCAATGTGGCATGCCAAGATGCAAATGATCAAGGCTTTTGTTGAAAAGCAGAGTCTCATGGTTAATGATCAAAGCACAGCCCATTTGGGCGTAGCTTTGTGTATAGCGTTACATCGCGAGCTTCACACCCCGGTAAGAGTCATATATGGGATAAGGGAATGCAGGGAGTGCACATGTTTCTTTCTAGCTAGAAGTGATGTCATGGTATGGAGCCCAGACATTTTTACTTATGTAGATGATAGATTTCGAGGACTCGATATATTGGTCGCTACTGGCCAAGTGATAGGTCCAATAGGACAGGAAAACGTGTGTTCAGGCATAACTAATCCACTAAGGTATATTTATGGACCGGCCCTGCAGGATCAAAAGGTTCACCACGGGAGATCCTGAGACATTTGCTAGGGTGTCTCGAATCGGTAAAGAGATAAACTCTAGCCTTGACTCATGATGGAAACCCAATTTCCAATATGACATTACGGATTTGATTGTAACCCTATATATGGGGACATAGTAGGATGGGGTACTATGCCGTCTAGGATTGATACATTTACTTTGAAAGTATTTTTAAACTAATTAGACACTTGTAATAATATTAAATATTGTTTTATACGCATAAAGCATGTTTGATCATTATAAGGTAAAATTCTATCCTTCGGTTTGCGTTGCATTGTGTGATGGGACTTGAGTCTTATAATGACTTCATTTTTCTAAAAAGCATTGCGTTTGAATAAAAAGATTTACTTATTTTATGCACTGGCAATCCAATGGAGTAAACCCGTTTCGCGTTAGCTGCATGGTCATGTGAATAGCCTTATTATTATATAAGTTAAGTAAGATTTCTTATACCAGTCCCGTGACTGACTCGTAGTTTGTTTCACTTGCAAACTCGGGTGCCTTATTTTCCACACGGGCAATTGAGTGGCTTGTTTTCATATATTTATTTGTTGAGCAGGATTCTGGATCGAAGCTTAAAGTGGTGTCCGGAGCACTGATAGCCTTTCGCTATGTTAGTTTAATTGTTCCGTTGTGCATTGTATTACATTTATTGTAAATTATCTTCCGCTGTATTATATTCGACGTACTTTGATATTCTGTACTCTAATGTAACATTATTATAATGTTTATAAAAGTCTTCTGTTATTTGTTCTGATGTCTTGTATGCCCAAAGTTAGCGTATGTGGGATTCGAGCGGTCTTGGTTGATTTAGCGATCGATTATGTCCGGGCGAAATCCGTGTCATTGCAGCTAGTATCAGAGCTTCGGTTAACTCAAATCTTTGGGGTCCAACTCATTAGAATTAAACAAAAGACTCATCAGAGGTAGGATTAGAAATATCCTACAAAATAATACTCATTAGAGACAGGATCAGTATCATCCTAGAATGAGAAACTCGTCAGAGATGGGGTTAGAAATGCCCTAGAATGAATTGAGAGTGACAAGTTCATAATTAACGTATTTGTGATTATATATATAATCCAATTTTAGAAAATATGATTTTTGAATATATAAAAGTTATATATATTTGAAAAGCTAATCAACTAATTGATTGATGATTGTGTTGTGTGATTATTAGTTCAACTAGCTGAATTATTAAAACCAATAAAAGGAGGAAAGTTGAGTTGGTTAGTTAAACAACATTCAGTTCCGTTCCTTTTCGAGGACGAAAAGTTTAAAATGGGGGAGATTGTAACAACCCGGAAAATAAGAACAAATTTAAAAATTTATTTTAAGGAAATTTTGTTAGAAAATGTATCAAGAATTTAAAATTTCCATTATTAGATTAAGATATTAGAAAAAATTTAATTATTGAATAAAGAAAGAAAAAATAGGAAGTTTTTAAATAAAATTATGATGTTATTTATGAATGATTTCAAATTTATTTCTAATAAAACAAATCGTAATTAGATAAACGGTGATTTATAACAATTGAATTGTTTATGTATAATTGTATGAATGAATACTCAAAATAGTTAATTTTGATTTGACTGTGTAAATCAATTTATGGTATTCAATTTGAAATTGTAAGTTTGAATTAGGATTTGAATGTGGAGATTTGTAATCGAATTTCTAATTTGTTTAATTTAATTTTTTCTTAAAATATTGAATTAAATTTTAAGATTATATAACGACCCGCATTATACGCATCGAAGGATCGTAGAATATTTGTTTCTTTCACATACGAAGTCGAATGGTCATGTAACTTTGGGAGATGACTATTGGGGTCATTTCCCATGTTCATGATTTTTATCAATTTTTGAATGACCATTTTCCCCTAGTTGATTTTGTTTTGGCCATAACTTTTGATTGGAAAGGAGTTTTGACCTGAAACCACGTCCATTAGATCCGGATGATGGTTTACCTTTCCGTAGAATGGTCATATGTGAAAAGCGGACTTACCGTTTGGGAGATATGGCTGAAATAGGGTTTAGAAGGTAAAAAACTGCTTAATAGGGCCTAATTAGGATGACTAGCAAGAGGGCCCATAACCCATTTCGGGATTACGGTTATGGGGAGGCTGAGAACAGTAGGAGAATTATCTAATTTCATTTTCTCAGCCGCAAAAAACATTTCCCTAACCTTAACAATGGCCTCCAACATCTAGAATCTCCTCTAGTCACTTTATAATCAAGTATTAGCCTAATGTACGTCAAATCAAATGGAAATAGCGCCAAAGTAAGGTTGGAGCTACTGTATTGTCTTGGTATTCGTGCCCAAATAGAGATAATTTCAGGTTTGATATTTTATTTGTGGCAAAGGTGAGTGATTTTCAGAGTTCCTCACTAATTATGGTTAATTAAAGGTAATTAGTGTTAATTAGCGAATTTAAATATGATTAAACTCTAAAAAATATATTTAGAAATTTCCAAATATTGTTTTGGACCTCTGATAGAAAATTTGGTTAAGTTTTACTAATCTTATCATTAGTTTTGCTTAAACATGCTTAAGGGAAAATATGGGATTTTGGCTATGTTTGATCCATTTTAACCTATCAAATTATTGTTTTGGTGTTTGTGGTTGATTATACATGTTGCTATGACTGTATGGTATGTTTTGTGATTGATTAGAAAAGTTAGGTTGGTCGAAAACACCGTCGAATGGCGTAAAACAGTCGCTGGAAAGAAGTGCAGGAAACTAGCCGAACCAGATCAGATCGGATATAGGGCTCGGATCGGTGGGCAGGAGGATCCGTTCCGGATCGGGACTCTGCACTAAAGGAAGCTTGGCAAAAAGGAAGGTCGTTTGCATGAGAGTTGGAGTTGGGATCGGAGCAAAGCTGGACATGGCATCAGATCGGATTGACTGGAGATGAAGGACCACCGAACCGAACTGGAGCAAGGTGCTTCGAACCAGGACTTAAGTGCCATCACCAGACCGAACCGACATCTAAAGGAGGAGAACCACTGAACCGAACTGCACCCAGAAGCTTATTACAAAGCATTGCACCGAATCGAACCGATGATGAAGGGAGCACTATGCATATTCGAACCGAACCGGACGTGTGCTATTACTAGTACGCGACGACTTTTCTGAAGGCCAACTCCAATTTGACCAAAACCTGAGATGCAAAGGAAGTCCAAATGGGAAGTTTGTGCCTAGGATCCAGTTAGGAACCAACAGGTCAACTTCATGAGTTGGGCTCTGTTGCGGGACGGGTGCAAAGGGGTTATCGACGTCCATAGCTTTGATCCACCATCGAGACGGATGTTAGACTACGTATCAGTGCAGTGGGGTAGTTATTACTCAATGGGGCAGAGTGATCGTAGCATGGCTATGCGCCAGTGCAGTGGAGTTGTTATGACTTCATGGGGCAGAGTGGACATAGCAAGGACTAGTGGCTATGGATCAGTGCAGTGGTGTCATTATGGCTCCATGGTGTAGAGTGATCATAGCAAGAAATGGGTGGTTAGAGCAGTGGATATCGTATGCTTTACGCACTGAGTGAGAGATGTGAGGATGGTTGCTATGATTGACTGTTTGCCATCACTATGCCATGCACACCCCCACCCCCATATTCTTTACACCTTATGTTTAGTGGCACCTTAGAGTATTGAGCGGTATGTTGTGCTAACTCTTTGGTTGCAGGTTCAGGTTCAGGTATGGTTTAGTATACGTTATTGTTCTATTCTAATGCTTATCGCTCATACCAGACTTTTGTCTGACCCAGAGTTTTATGTCTCTTCTTATTACTCTTGGTGCTCTTAAACGGGCAGACTAGAGACAGGTTAGGTGGTATGCACGAGTATCTGTACCGGAGACGAGCAGAAGGCTCCCACGTATAATGTATATAGATATTCTCCCTGTGTCGCTGCTGGTCACTACTTTGGGCATTAGTAATGTACTTTACTTATTTGCTTTAGAGATGGTTTTTTCAAAAGTTGAAATAATAATGATGTGGAACATAATCTGTATTTGGATTTTTCCGCTGCTGTGATGTTTAGTTTTCAGCTTATGCATTGTCTCGCCTGTTTTATGTCAAGTATGTTATTATTATATTTTATTCCATGCGCTATGAGACATTCTACATGTTCCTTGTTAGTTCAAATACCTTTCCTTTCATTTCTTTGACGACCGCCCCGTGCTGGTTAGACATTGGCATAACGCACTTTCATTGAAATGTTGGCTGGTGCGGGGCGGGCCGTCACATTTGGTATCAAAGCTCTAGGTTGCGTAGTTAAACTAGGGAAAGACACCAGTGAGAGATAATACGTATATGAGAGCGCGTACTTGGGATTATTTTGGTTTTCAAGTGCTATATATTTATTAGTACAGCTAAGGATGAAGTCGCACTGCACTAACACCACAAAGAGGATGGTTAGTCGTTTCTCTTTACAGATTGAACGATGAGCCGATATACGAGGGGTGCTAGTAGAGGATCCAATAATGGGAATGCTCCTGACATGAGGACTATGTTCACTGACTTTATGAGAGAAATGCTTAGGGACGTTTCCAAAGGATCAAGTTACATGGGATCAGTTTAAGGCCCGATTCAGTGATAAGTTCATCCCAGCTGCCCAGAAGTCAGAGTTGTTTAGGAAATTTCTGGAGCTTAAGCAGAATGGTATGGCAGTCTCGGAGTACATTGCTGAGTTCGATACTTTGTCGAAGTATGGATTATCTCTTATTGACACTCCCGAGAAGAAGTGTTAGCTAGCTTTTTGACCAAGCCACCCAGGTTCATTCACAAGAAGAAAGTATGAAATTACATTCCCTAAGTACATGAAGGAACGGATCGCACCATCGACTCGCCCCTTATCGGATCGCACCTCATCGGATCGCACCTCAACGGATCGCCCCCATTTCATCAGTGAAACGACACCTCTATGCGATTCGATCCGTACATACATTACTGCCCAGTATAGACCGATCCGATCCCCTGATGCATGGCGAAGCCTCTGACCCGTTCAAGCACGAGCTAGTCTTCAGCGATCCGAGATGCACGGATCCAGCGACACGTGGCCCCAACCGTCATTTTGACTGATTCTCCCCCTTTGCTCGATCCGATTTTCGAGGGGATCGCGACACCTGTCTACAACGGCTAATTTGACTATTTCTTCATCGACTGCGATCCGATCCGATGTTCTCGGGACTCGTGCCACGTGTTACCACGAACCGCCTGACAAAATCAGCTATAAATAGCCCGGAGCTTGGCATTTTTGGGATCTTTTTGGCAATATTGAGGACTGATTCCGCCATTATTGTCATACTACCATTTCTTATCAGTTTTATTACTAGATTACTGAGAGAGATCACAATTGTAAAAGTGAGCTAGAGAGAAATCATTGATTGTACCAGCATTCAAAGTATAATCAATAACGTATAAAGTGGACGTAGGCTCGTTAACGCCGAACCACTATAAATTCTGTGTGTTATTTTCTTTTTCTCCATTCTTCAGTTAAAACTCTATAAGATTCAGAACAATTTGGGTGTTAGGTCCAAATTTTGATCTAACATTTTGGTGCTTTCACTGAGAAAACAGTCCTAAAGCTTCACTATTCAGTTCTTTGAAGATTCCAGCGACTCGGATATCATGGCCGGAAAGAGATCTAAGGAAGTACGAGCTTCACGAACCAATGAAACCACGAATGAAGTAGTCGAAGAAAGTGTGCACGAGCTAGGCAATGAGGGAACTTTGGATCGCGGAGCGCAGGGGGCAAACCGATCCGATGGAGACGCCACGCTCCGAGTCGACGAAAACGAGGTGATCCGGACTGCTGAAGGGGTTGTTACTCGATCCCGAGATAACGCCTCGAATCCTCCGCGTACCGTGGTCACGAACCGATCCCAGGGGGGCGCTGCGAGCCACCATCCTCGATCCACAGCGATCCGAATTGATGATCGGACTACAACTCGACCTGGAAAGGAGCCTATGGCTCGCTCCTACCGTCCTGGCACCTCCGCTCGACCTGGATCAAGCTCTTTGCGCATAAGAGAAAGTGAGGATGACCAATATGACCCCGCCGCTCCCGTTACTGAGGGGGAACTCTCTCGCTTTTCCGAAATGTGGGAGAGACTGTTTGATGAATTGGCTGCCCAAAGGCAGGAAAGCTCCGTTCTGCGACAAAATTTGACCGCTATGGATAGAAGGCTTAATGATCTTGTAAGGCAAAGGACGCCGCCAGCTCGTCCGCTCACTCCAGGATATTCTTCTTCATCGGAGGAATCGCCGAGACCTCCACGACGACCATATGAGAGACCCGAAAACATAGAGCAGCTTCGGTTCGGGACCCTGCCGTCACGAGAAGAAGAGGCACTGGGTGCAGGGCCCTCAAACCATAATGTGTACGATCACACCGCGACTCCCAGAGCTCGAGCTGCGGACAGTCCTGTACATAACAGACTACCTCAGCCCCGTCGCCGCGCAAATGCTCAAGGTAACAGGGGTCAATGAAGCCCAATCCGAGCCGCTGATTTTGTGACTGCGCCCGGAAGAGAGATTAGAGAACCCAGCCGAGCAAGAAGCACTGACCCTGAACCTCCGCTGACCAGTGCAAATGTTGCAGCTATGATCCATCAAATTTTGGCGGATAGCCGTGGATAATGGAATGAAGATTGGGGAATCGACCGCAGTCACACCCCTTTCACTGACGATATTTTGGATGCGACTTTCACGAGGCATTTCAACATGCCACAGATGAACCGATACGCGGGTAGGTCTGATCCCGTCCAGCATCTAATGAGGTATTCTTGGTCAATGACCGCTGCCGCAGCTTCTGATGCTGTCAAGTGCAAAGCATTTCCCATATTCTTGGAGGATGTAGCATTGTTGTGGTTTACTCGCTTACCAGCAAGATCGATTTCTAGCTTCAGGGAGTTGAGTGAAAAGTTCATAGAACAATTCCGCATCTATGCACAAAAGACAAAGAGTGTGATTGATTTGTTCCTTGTCAAGCAGCGACCAGGCGAGAGTTTGAGGGTGTACCTAGACCGTTTCAATTTGGCCGCTACTGAAGTTAAAGATCCCCATGAGCCAACCGTTGTCGCAGCTCTGATTGATGGAGTAGATAAAGACACTGAATTTGGGAGATATCTGGCAGGCAAGCCACCCCATACTGGAGAATTATTCTACGAAAAAGCTAACGTACACTTACGCCGGGAAGAAGTATATGCTAACCGAAAGGCAAAAACGGCCGATAAGGAGGAAATCCAGAGCAATGTCGCCATTAAGCAGACAGGAGACAGCTCGGGAAAGGTCGAAGTTAATGTTGGAAATCGGAATCAGGGTGGTCGTCAGTCAGGGAACAATGATAATAATAGTAATGGCAACAACCGGAAGAGGAACCGAGGGAATGACTCCCAGAGAAGGACTCGTCCCAGGGCCTTTGAGAGTTATACGCCAATAAATGATACTCTGGAAAATATCTTCATGGATTCGTACAACGTCCTCCAGAATAAGAGGCCACCTCCTAGAGAGTCGACGGAGAAAGAACGTGAAACGGGGAAGTTTTGTCTCTTTCATCAGATTCATGGCCATTCGACAAATGAATGCCGTCACCTAAGAGATGTAGTCGAGAGGCTTCTTCGAGAAGGAAAATTAGATGAATACAGAGTAACGCCCAGAGATAGAGGGCAAGCCGTACAGGCCCCGAATCAGAACCAGAATCAACTTGCTGCCAGGCCAACTGCCCAGCAAAAGGGAAAGGACATCGTTATCAATACCGTAATCGGAGGGCTTTATCTCGCCGGACACAGTTCCAAGGCATTGGATCAATATGTCAATGCAGCCAAGCAACACCTCGAGGTAGGGGAGTGTAGTAACCCCGGGGACAATATCCCGGTAAAGCAACAAAAGATGATGTCCGACGATGTCGTTATCCGTGAACGAGAAAGCATTGGAGTCCATGCTCCGACTGAAGATCCATTTGTAATCACAGTACCTATTGGAACAGCCTTATTCATAAGGTTTTAGTGGACAACAGGAGTTCCGTCAACATTCTTTTCAAAAGGACATTCGACCAGATGAACCTCGAAATAAAAGACTTGAAGCCCTGTCAGGGATGGATCCGTGGATTTAACGGAGCATCCACCGCTCCAATGGGTTATGTAGAGTTACCAGTTACACTTGGGGAAGGAGAACACCAGAGAGTGAGAATCCTTCCCTTCGTGGTTTTGGATGTTGAGTCACCCTATAATGCCTTCTTGGGTCGACCGGCCCTCGCAAAGTTTAGAGCCTGCATAGCCCCCTGGTGCTTATTATTGAAATTCCCCACAGAAGCTGGCGTTGGTATTGTCAGAGGAGATCAGGTTGCTGCACGAGCATGTTATGTTGCCGAGCTAAAATTACTTCGCAATGGAGGGGACATAGAAACCAAAGGCGCTTCTCCCCCTACAGGGGCGGAGACCTTATAGCAACTAAAGAGGATAACCGTTGGAGAGTCGCCCAGAGAGTTTCCCGAGGATATAGATCCCAGAGAGGATCAAGAACCTGGGGGCAGAATGACGACTCCCAACGAGACAACTGTGGATGTACCGATCGATGATAGTGACCCAGAGAAGGTCCTTAAGATTGGATCCCAGTTAAATCCGAATCTCGCTAAAGAACTGACGGATTTCTTAAAAAATAACTTGGATGTATTTGCTTGGACCCACGCAGACATGTGCGGGATATCCCCATCAATCATGAGCCATTCATTAAGCATTAACCCTAAACATCCTCCGGTAAAACAAAAAAGGCGAATGCTGGGCCCAGAGAGGTCCGCTGCCTTGAAAGAAGAGGTTGGAAAGCTAAAGAGTAATGGATTTATCAGAGACTCGATCTACCCAGACTGGATTTCAAATCCAGTCTTGGTAAAGAAGGCCAACGGGAAGTGGCGAACGTGTATCGACTTCTCGGATTTGTACAAAGCCTGCCCAAAAGACAGTTTTCCGTTACCCCGGATCGACCAGGTTGTGGACTCGACGGCGGGTCATGAACTTCTCTCATTTATGGATGCTTACTCAGGATATAATCAGATTCCGATGCATGTTCCAGATTAAGAACACACTAGTTTTATCACGGATCTGGGATTATATTGCTATGTAGTGATGCCCTTTGGCTTGAAAAACGCAGGCGCTACATATCAACGTTTAGTCAACAGAATGTTCTATAACTAGATCGGGAAGACAATGGAAGTATACGTCGACGACATGTTGGTTAAGTCCAAGCAATCCTCCCATCACACTACGGACTTGGCAGAGATGTTCGGCATTCTTCGAAAGTACGGAATGAAACTCAACCCAACAAAATGTTCATTCGGTGTTGCCTTCGGGAAATTCTTGGGGTTCATCGTCAGTTGCCGTGGGATTGAGATTAATCCAGACCAGATCGCGGCAATCAGAGACATTCAGGAACCTAGGCAAATTAAGGATGTGCAAAGCCTTGCAGGAAAAGTAGCCGCACTGAGCAGATTTATCTCCAGGGCTACGGACAAATGCATCCCATTCTTCGAACTCATAAAGCGGGGAAAACGCAACTTCAAATGGATGCCTGACTGCGTAGAAGCATTTCAGAACCTACTGAGGCACCTGGAGAAACCTCCGATATTATCTAAGCCGATGGATCACGAGGACTTATTCGTATACTTGGCAGTGTCATCCCACGCGATCAGCTCAACGCTGGTAAGAGAAGAAGATAAGGTCCAAAGACCTGTGTATTACGTGAGCAAAAAATTGATGGCAGCAGAGCGTAATTATCCAAGGATAGAAAAGTTGGCGTATAGTTTACTGATCGCCTCTAGGAAGCTTCGACATTATTTTCAGGTGCATCCCATTACCGTATACACCGATCATCCACTCAAAGCAAGTCCTACAGAGACCAGAGGCGTCTGGAAGATTACTCAAATGGAACATTGAGTTAAGTCAATTTGATCTGAACTTTCAGCCCTGACGATCAATTCGGGGGCAAGTGATAGCCGACTTCATAGCAGAGTTTACCGTCCCAGAGGAAGATATAGCCAACGAAGAAGTCGATCCTTCAAAATTACTTTTCGATCCCAATGCCTGGAGATTGTATACTGATGGCGCTAGGAACAACGAAAGATCCGGCGCTGGAATAGTGCTTGAAACTCCCGAGAAACGATTGATATCCTATGCTATCCGGATGGAGTTTCACGCCACTAACAACGACTCCGAATATGAACCCCTGATAGCCGGACTAAGGATCGCAAAGGAGTTAGAAGTCACAAAGCTGAATATCTTTTGCGACTCAAAGTTAGTTGTGAACCAGGTTACTGGAAAATTCCAAGCCAAAAGTGCAAGATTAATTCTATATTTGAAGAAAGTGAAGGAGTTGCTGAACGACTTTGATCACTACAGCATATCTCACATTCCGCGGTCAGAGAATCAGCAGGCGGATAAGTTGGCAAAGATGGCTAGTTCCGACAATCCTGAAGAGACCGGGCTAGCCCCCGTTGAAGTGCTTCGGTCCCCTAGTATAAATCAAATGGAATCGACCCAATACTAGAGACGGAACCAGAAAGGGAGTCGTGGATGACCCCTCTAAAGAATTTCTTGATGAATGGAGCGCTTCTGACCAAGAAAAGCGAGAGGCGTAAAGTAATTCGTAAAGCTGCCCGATACGTTCTGCAAGGCGGAGTTCTTTACAGACAAGGATTTTCGATGCCCCTTCTCCGGTGTATAGCCCACGATGACATCAAGCGTGTGCTACAGGAGGTACACGAAGGCGAATGCGGCGATCACACTGGAGGGCAATCATTGGCAAAAAAGGTGTTGCGGCATGGTTATTTCTGGCCTACCATAAACAAGGATGCGGCAAAATACGCACGATGGTGTGATGCGTGCCAGAGATTTTCAAAAGTACCTAGAGCACCTCCTAATCAGTTAAAAACAATGATGAGCCCATGGCCTTTCGCTATGTGGGGAATTGATATCATTGGAAGTCTCCCCATAGCTAGGGGCGGAGCATAGTTCGCTATTGTGGCCGTGGATTATTTCACTAAGTGGGTCAAGGCTGAACCACTGACTACAATCACAACCAAACGAGTAATCAATTTTATCGTTTGAAACATCATCTGTCGATTTGGGATTCCAAAAATTGTGATAACGGATAACGGAACTCAATTCGATAGCACTGAATTCAGAAATTTCTGCCAGAAATACCATATTGAGAAACGGTACACCTCTGTGGCACACCCGCAATCGAACGGACAAGCCGAAGCGGCGAACAAAGTGATTAAGTCCATTCTGAAAAGAAGACTGAAGCGGGCCAGAGCCATGTGGGCTGATGAATTGCCCTTGGCACTATGGGCTTACAGGACAACATATAAATCGGCAACAGGACATACCCCCTTCTCCCTTGCTTTTGGAACGGAAGCGGTCATCCCGGTTGAGATAAAGGTACCTTCTCACCGAGCGACTTATTATGATCCGATGACCAATAATGAATTGCTCCTTGAGTCCCTGGATATGATCGAAGAAAAGAGGGATGAAGCAGACTTGCGCGCCTTGAGATGCAAACAACAGGTCGCTCGATATTACAACAAAAAGGTTCGAGCCCGAACCTGGGAACCCGGAGACTTGGTTCTGAAACGTGTCTTTCCACCCCTAAATCATATGGGAGCGAAGTGGGAAGGACCGTACTCCATTCTGAGCAAGCTTGATAATGGAACCTTCAAGCTGGCAACCGTAGATGGAAAGGAAATCCCCAGAGTGTGGAATGCCCAACATTTACGGCCATACTTAACATAAGAATTTCAAATCTGTTCTTTTGCTTTGTTGAAAACCATGTACAAGGCACGGC
The DNA here is from genome assembly GCA_030737875.1 of Allium sativum. Classification (NCBI taxonomy): domain Eukaryota; kingdom Viridiplantae; phylum Streptophyta; class Magnoliopsida; order Asparagales; family Amaryllidaceae; genus Allium; species Allium sativum. Next base: position 677,370,946 of record CM060926.1, on the reverse strand, counting down.
TTGCCTAGAATAGTCTGATTCCTTAAAGCAAAGAATTATAAAGTGGATGTAGGTCATGATTCGACTGAACCACTATAAAAATATTGTGTGTCGTTTACCTTTATTGCATTATTTATCTGTCTTTCTATTTTTATGAAAATTACTGTGAATCATGCAGTAATCCCAGAAGCATATAATCATGAATGCCTTCCATTAGAATGGAATGTAATCACAAGTCAAAATCCTGAGGATACAATAAAGTAAATTATATCTTTGATAGAGCTCTAACTCTCCACAGCCGAGAGAGAGCATAACGGACATGAAGCCGATGTCCATAAGTCATGGCGGTGTACCATGATCGGAACCGCCTTGATCGAACTCTAACTCTCCAGAGAGAGAGAGAGTATAAAAGCGTCTCAGAGTAAGCGCTGAGAAAGAGCTCCTTCCCCGCTGAAGGACCTGGGAGCGAATGAATTGCTGAGCTCGAACTCTAACTCTCCAGAGAGAGAGTATAAAAGCGTCTCAGAGTAAGCACTGAGAAAGAGCTCCTTCCCCGCTGAAGGATCGGGGAGCGAATGAATTGCTGAGCTCGAACTCTAACTCTCCAGAGAGAGAGAGTATAAAAGCATCTCAGAGTAAGCGCTGAGAAAGAGCTCCTTCCCCACTGAAGGATCGGGGAGCGAGTGAATTGCTGAGCTCGAACTCTAACTCTCCAAAGAGAGTGAGAGTATAAAAGCGTCTCTGATTGAGCGCTGAGAAAGAACTTCTTCCCTGCTGAAGGAACAGGGACCGACTGAACTATTGAATTTGAACTCTAACCTCGGCGACCGCCAGGAGAGTATAAAGGAGTCTATGATTAAGCACTGAGAAAGGTGCCAGAAATTCAGTACCACAAGTACAGTTATCTTATGAAATTTTCTAAGTCCACCATATTCAGAAATAGGGGGCAACATGCAAATAATGCTAATCAATCTTTAATAAGCCCTAGTTAAGCGCCACATTAACGACTGGTTGGGGGCCATATGCATATACACATGAACTTTAATGCAGCAATGCAACACGAAATTTTTTAATTTTTCTTTCTGTTGTTTGACTGATTTGTAGTTATAATTAGATGGTCTATGATGAAGCATGGAAAGTTTATTTGAATACAGGTACACAATGATGCAAAAAGAGATAAACTTTCCTTTATATACGGCAAGCCTACAAAGTGAAAAACAACTTAGAAAACAAAAGTGAGGGCCAGTCTCATAATTTCACTTTCTGGCCAGTGGAAAACCTAAAGACAAAATATAGACCAGCGACAATATCCTATTTCCGCTTTGACCTCTTCTCCTGATTCTGTTTCTCCATCTTCGCCTTGTCAGCGTCAGATTGATCTCCTTTCTTCCTCTTCCTTTTGTCTATGAGAGGAACATCCGACTCTTCAGAAGATTCCTCTTCCGCCTCCTTTCTCTTCCTTTTATCAGAAAGGGAAGCCGGGAAATCATCAGGATTCGCAAAATGAAGTTGTCTGCTGATGGATTTGGGCTGGATTTTCAAAATCATCCCAGTTTTGGGATCAAACTCTGCGATAGGGACTATGTCCAAAGGCTCTTGTCCCACCTTCTTCGAAGCCATCTCTTTTTCCTGCCTAGCTTTTCTGCTGGCCAAAGTTTCGTCGTCATCGTCTTCGGTCTCTTTGGCGCCAGTGATATCCTCCTCATCCTCTACATGGCGCCCATCCATGTCTGTCAAGGCCTCGATGGTTTCAGCATCCTTGGGGACATCAGCACTAGGTGCCAGGACGCTTTTTTTGCTGTTGTAGCCTCAGTCTGCATCGATATATCAACACTGGCACCTGGCGAGACAGCCTCCTTCTCCGCCTCTTTTCCTTTTTCAACACCCTTGTCGACGGGCTCACCACCTGTATTATGGGGAACACACGTTACTAATTCAATTGGTTGTTCTACCAGACGACGACAATTCACAATTGCTTTGACAAATTGTGGGGAAAAAAGGGAGATACCTTCCGCAGATCCTCCTTCTGGGTAGCTGCAGGAGCTCCAACAACCACAGGAGTTAGGCCCAAAGGGATTAGTGGATCATCAGGATGGTATTCCTCAACTCCGGAAGTCTTGGGCTCCACGGCTGAACTCGAACCCTCGTCAGCTTTGCCTTTACCCTTAGCCAGGGCCCTCTCTTTTTCCATTTCCGCTTGAATCCGACGACGACCCTCTGCCAGGTCCTCGGGCTCGTTATCCCTCAAGATACTCTTCATCAACTCATCTTCATCAATTTCTTCGACTCCCAATCTCTGCTTCTCACCCTCAACAATGGCATCCCATAAATTGGCTAAAGTAATGTGGTAATCCGGGATCCACGAGATGTTGCGGGTCTTGAGGACTTGGCCAAGGAAGTCGAAAATCATCTCTTCAAACCCCTCGATATCCTTCTCTCTTTCGAGGAACTTGTTGTTAGAAGCAGTGGCCATTTCGATGGCACTTTCAACATTCTTTTCGGCGAGAGCTGCCCGTCTCTCCGCATCCGCGACTTGATCATTTAAAATCACCTTTTCCGCTTCAGCCAAAGCTAAACTTTCTTTCAAACTTGCTTTTTCTGCCTCCCAAGCAGCTCTCTCAGCTTCAAAATGGCCTTGTGCTGTTTTCAACTCGATGTTGGCCATTTTGAGATCTTCTACTTCCTTCTTTAAAGCCATCTTCTCTTGGCTATTAGAGTCAAGTTCCGAATGAAAGCGCTTCTTAGCATTCTCCAATTCAATCTTATAATTTTCGGCATCTCTCCGCGCTAAAGCAAGTTGGGATTGAGCATCTTCAAGGTCCTTCTCCATCTTTGTCCTGGCCCTTTCGTTGTTATCAATTTTCACTTTAGATCTATGGGCCTCCATTTCGAGCGTTCGAATGACTTCGGAAAGATTAACCGCATGTTTCTTCATCATCTCATATTGTCTGGCTACATGGCGGATGTGCCCGACGACTTCATTATCCCAGTTCTTAGGGACCGGTTCCAAGGCTGGAACGAATGTCATCCTTTCGAAAAAAATGTTTGGGAATTGTTCCCTCAGCTTTTCCAGCCTACGTTGATTCTCGGGACCATGGATGTAGTCCCGTGACCCGGGGGCAGCCAACTCTGGCTGGCTGGAAGGGACGATGTCACTCCTCTCCTTTTCAGACTCTTTGATTGGGTCCTTGCCTTTATCCTTATATTCGTGATGCCTTTTTGACGACCTGCTGTGAGAGGGAGCACTTTTCGGAGGAGTTAACTCTTTAGGAAGTTTCTTTCCCCTTGCAGGAACTACCGGATAACTGGAAAGCTTGGCAAATGTCGATTTCGGTGGAGACCGGGGTTGCGAGGAAGTCGGCTTGTGAGAAGGGCCGCGAGAGCGCTCAGTACCCGGATGAAGACTGGGTGTGCCCTCACGAAGAGAACGATAAGAATAAGATCGCCTGCGGGACATCTTTCCTGCAAAAAAGAAAAAAAGCATATTAAAACTTTGAATTCTGACGATATAAGAGTGCGGGATCAGACAGTGTGTGTGATTTGTGCATCCCATATAATTCCCCCTAACAGACCGGGGCCTGAAGACAGGTTCATCTGACTAGTTTCTTGTTCTCTAGTTGTAGCGATGGTCTCTTCAGAAGCATGGAAGAATGGCTCCCCTTCAAAGTCCCTCTCTGTGTATACATCATCGGGTAGAGGAATTTTGCTCAGCTCATCGAATAACTGTTCTTCTGTCAAATCATCGGGAGCAGCGAGTTTGATTGGAGTAGAAACTGGGATTTCCTTGGACTTGTCATCGCGGGCCTCATCCCCTTTGTATTTGTTCAGGTCCTCATCATCTTGGATGACTATCGGGGAAGGACTCTTGCGAAACTTAGTTGTTTCTACTGCTTGCGATGTTCCCTCTCCCTCCGTTGGGGGCACGTACTTATAGGGTTTGCCGCCAGCGCCAAGTCCAAATCTTATATCCAGAAGACGATGCTTATGAAGATTCTCGTCAGTAATGCATTTTTTGATCCTTAGAAAGTCGGATCTGCTTTGTAGAAGAATAGACAATCGATTGTTGTATAACGGACCCTCCGTTTTCGGGAAGACGTGATCTGTTTAAGACAAAGAAAAAGGGGGGAGAATGTTAATGCTTCGACTCCTTGAACAAGATATTCAGTTAAAAGCTTAAAGTTTACTTGATTTAAGCCATCTTCTTGAGCATCCGGCCTGTTTCTTTATATAGAACCAATCATACTTAGGATCCCCTATATTGCTGTATCCATCGTACAGAACCTTCCTTTTGGCCACCGATTCAAAGAAAGAGAATTTTGCGGTTGCCGAGGAACGATGCTTGAAAAGAAAGAAGAATGTTAAATCTCTGAATGTGAGTTCGGTATGTAGGATCTCCGCGTATGCAATATATAGGGTGTATAGAGATCCGTAGGCGTTAGGATGAAGCTGCATCGGAGCGATACCCAGTCGTTTTAAAGTCTCAATGGCGATTGGAGGAAACGGAGGAATAGCTCCTACCAAGAACATGGTTCGACTGATTGCCATATACCCTTCCGGAGCTAAGTGGGGTCTATCTTCGCTACCGGGTGTCATCACATCATCCCAAGGAATCCCATGTCTTAGGCAGATTCTCTTAAGCTTTATATCATCGAGTTTAGATGCTAAAGAATCAGAAAATTTATCTATTCCGAGCGCGCCAGGAATCTCGTCGGGAGCTCGCCTGTCTATCTCAGACTCTTCACTAGATGAAGTACTTTCAGACGGATTCGATTCCGTTGCCTCGTATTTAGAGCCAGAATCTTCACCTCCTGGGTTAATTGGAGGGACCTCGGGGTTGTATTGCTCAGGAACCTCGGACTCCGTTTCTGTAGCGGATCTTGAAGAAGATTGATTATCCGACATTACTGCTAGGCGAGAAAACATGAAAAATGAGATTAAAACTACCCGTCCCCCATGTGTGCAAGTGCCGGTGTGTGTGCTTGTGCATGCATTAAAGATAAAGCGTAAAAGTTATCAAGATCATCAAAATATTAGTCGTCATATGCAGTCAAATTATGGGGTCATTTAGTCCAGAAAGTCCGACGTCAAGGCCCTAGCCTAACTGTTCAGAATTTTATGGTGACAAGGCATCGTCTAAGGTCCAAAATTTGTTTGGATCGTGAACTACGAGTCGGATCGCGGTGTGTATAACAGTTTGCCCTCCTTCGGATCGCAGGGCAGAGGGATCGCGCTCCTCTCGGATCGTGAGACAGTAGGGGTCGACCCTCTCGCGGATCGTGAAATTGCGTGATCGGGGTCTTTGCCGGATCGTTGCAGCCCCCCACGATACACGCCTCTGCCGTCACCACGACCCTCCGTCTCGCCACTGGCCTTCATCTTCTCCCTCTCCTCTCCTTGCCCACGATCCAAACCGGCCTTCTCTCTTCTCCTTCCTCCTCCGTTTCTCTCCTCTCCTTCTCATTTCCAAACTCCAAACTCTGAACCCATCAGCCATGGCGCCTAGCTGGTCCCCCCAAAAATCACAAAATTCCATCGTTTCTTCCCTCAAACTAGTCGAAAAAACTCATAAAAACGAGAGCGATATCGAATAAGGATGCTTTCGGTAGATTACCTTTATAAAAGTTGGGAGAACAATCGGATTTTTGGAGGTTTGAAAAACTAGGGTTTTTTCCTCAATGATGCCGGCGATACAATACGAAAGAAAGAAGAAGGAAGAAAGTGGAGAGGAGGGTCGACTTATATAGGCAAAAGGGCGACTGTTTGTCTCCCTTTTTTGTCTTATTCGATCCGCGAAAATAGACGGGCCGCGAACCAAAAGCCCACCACGTCTCGAAGAGAAGCCCATTTCGTTATGTTCCGTGAAGAGGCCCAAGTGCTCACCAAAGAACGAGGCGAATGGCTTGCTAATGGACCGCGACTCGAGCACGCGATCCGAATCGATAAATGACCGACAGATCCAGTGATGAAGACTCTGAAAAATCCCAGAAAAGGATTGTTCACTGATTTGCGACTCGTTGTGAAAAGATGATTCTATAGCTTCGAAGCATGTTCCATCATCGATAAAACATACTTCGAGGGGGAAAAATGTTAGCTAGCTTTTTGACCAAGCCACCCAGGTTCATTCACAAGAAGAAAGTATGAAATTACATTCCCTAAGTACATGAAGGAACGGATCGCACCATCGACTCGCCCCTTATCGGATCGCACCTCATCGGATCGCACCTCAACGGATCGCCCCCATTTCATCAGCGAAACGACACCTCTATGCGATTCGATCCGTACATACATTACTGCCTAGTATAGACCGATCCGATCCCCTGATGCATGGCGAAGCCTCTGACCCGTTCAAGCACGAGCTAGTCTTCAGCGATCCAAGATGCACGGATCCAGCGACACGTGGCCCCAACCGTCATTTTGACTGATTCTCCCCTTTGCTCGATCCGATTTTCGAGGGGATCGCGACACCTGTCTACAACGGCTAATTTGACTATTTCTTCATCGGCTGCGATCCGATCCGATGTTCTCGGGATTCGTGCCACGTGTTACCACGAACCGCCAGACAAAATCAGCTATAAATAGCCCGGAGCTTGTCATTTTTTGGGATCTTTTTGGCAATATTGAGGACTGATTCCGCCATTATTGTCATACTACCATTTCTTATCAGTTTTATTACTAGATTACTGAGAGAGATCACAATTGTAAAAGTGAGCTAGAGAGAAATCATTGATTGTACCAGCATTCAAAGTATAATCAATAACGTATAAAGTGGACGTAGGCTCGTTAACGCCGAACCACTATAAATTCTGTGTGTTATTTTCTTTTTCTCCATTCTTCAGTTAAAACTCTATAAGATTCAGAACAATTTGGGTGTTAGGTCCAAATTTTGATCTAACAAGAAGAATGAGAAGTTCATAACAGGCTTAGATCAGTACTTGGGGGAAAGCCTTATTAACCACATCGATGAGTCGTTTGAATCAATAGTGGGAAAAGCATTGAGGTCAGAGAGTCTTTACCCTAAGACGAGAATTGAGGTTGCATCTGCAGAGGAGCCAAATCCGCAAGCAAGCGGTGGAGGCAAGAATGGTTCTCAGAATAAGAGAAAGCAGAATCAAACCAAGGATGACCAGAAGAAAAAGAATAAGAAAGAAGTTGAGTGCTTAAGCTGTGGTAAGAAGGGCCACTATGCCAAAGAATGTTGGGCCAAGCCAGCGGATAGGAAGTACATCAACTGTGGCCAAGTGGGACATCACAAGGATAAGTGTCCGCAACCCCCTAAAGAAAAGCAGATTGTAAAAGCATATGTTATCAATGTTGTTCCTTCTTCGTCGAATGCCCCAACAGCAGCGGAGAAAGGAAAGAATGTCATCATTCAAGGTATGCTTTCTGTTTATGATGTTCCTGTTCGAGTATTGTTTGATACCGGAGCTTCCCGTTCCTTCACATCTAGTGACCTGGTAGATAGGATGGGATTGGAACCCGAGATAGTCGATATACCATTAGCAGTGACGAACCCGATTGGTGGTTCGACTAGCCTTAGCATGATTTGTTGAAATTTGGTTTTATCGAGTCATGGATGCATGTTTGTTTGTGATTGCTTTGTTTTGGGCTTTACTGGGTTTGGCATTATTTTGGGAGTTGATTGGCTCCAAATATATGGGGCGGTGGTAGACTGTAAGGGCTTTTTGGTGACAGTTAGAGCAGATGATGGGCAGAGGGTAGTGTTTGGTAGTCTACCTAGTGATGTGGTAATGGCTTCCCATGACATCCCGCATGATGAGTTATCAGATGTGCCCGTGGCTAGCCAGTATCCGAACGTCTTCGAGGAAGTGACCGGACTTCCACCACACTGAGAGATTGAGTTCCATATTGATTTAGTGAAAGATGCCAGATGTATAGTGATGCCACTTCGTCGTATGGTGCCAAGGGAGAAGCAAGAGCTCGGGGTGCAAGTAAGCGATCTTTTGAAGAAGGGATTTATCAGAAGGAGTGTTTCTGCATGGGGAGCACCAGTTGTGTTTCCTACCAACGCAGATGGTCCCCTTTGCTTGTGTGTGGACTACCGCGAGTTGAATAAGGTGACGAGGAAGAATAAGTATCCTCTACCATGGATAGATGATTTGTTTGATCAGTTTAGTGGCGCGAGAGTGTTATACCAGTTGGATCTCGCGATAGGTTTTCATCAGCTTAGAGTGGAAGCTGAGAGCATTGCTAAAACGGCCTTTCGGACGCCGTCTGGATTCTATGAGTGGTTGGTCATGCCATTCGGGTTGACCAATGCACCAGCATATTTTGTGGATCTTATGAATAGGGTATTCAGGGATCAGTTGAATAAGTTTGTTCTTATGTTCATGGACGATATACTTGTTTATTCAAGGACAGAGGAAGAACACAAGGAACACTTGAGGATAGTGTTGGAAGTGTTGAGAAAACACCAATTGAAAGCAAAGTTTTCTAAGTGTCACTTCTGGAGGAGGGAAGTGAGATGCTTGGGCCATGTTGTTTCAGAGAATGGTATCGCCATGGACCCTACGAAGGTGGCTATAGTACAAGATTGGTCCACGCCCAAGAATGCAACGGACATAAGAAGTTTCTTGGGATTAGCTGGATATTACCGTAAGTTTATCCAAGACTTCTCCAAGACAGCGGCACCGTTGACTCAGTTAACCAAGAAGAATCAAGCTTTCGTCTGGGATGAAAAGTGTGAGAATGCATTCAAGAGTCTAAAGGACAAGTTGACATGTGCACCAGTGTTAGTCATTCCTAAGGGGAATGAAGAGATGACGGTATACACAGATGCCTGTGGTACCAGACTAAGTGTTGTATTGATGCAAGGAGGTAGGGTTGTAGCTTATGCTAGTCGGCAACTGAAACCGCATGAGAAAAGATACCCTACCCATGATTTGGAATTAGCAACGATCGTATTCGCGTTGAATATGTGGAGACATTATCTCTTGGGAGAAAGATTCGAGTTGTTTACCGATCGTAAATCGTTAAAGTATCTTTTCTCTCGGAAGGATCTAAATCTCCGACAGCAACGATGGTTAGAATTCTTGGCTTCCTACGATTTCGATATCGCATACACACCAGGAAAGAGCAATGCGGTAGATGATGCATTGAGTAGAAGACATGCCAGTTTAGGGGCTATGTTTCTAGAATGGAAGGACCTAGAGTACATTGCTGGGTATGATTTTAGACCAAAGTGCGAATTGGATCTGGAAGTATTAGCAAGTTTGATGATTATACCCACTTTGATTGAGCGTATTGGTTCCAGTCAGAGGGATGATCCCAACCTATTGTAAATCATCTCCAAGTTAGATATGGGTATCGATGAGAAGATGAACAAGTATGAGCTTGATCGAGATGGATGGCTTAGAAAGAATGGAAGACTAGTTGTGCCCAATGTTAATGGATTGAGAGATGAAGTGCTTAGAGAATGTCATCACTCAAAAATGACTATACACCCCGGTGGTAACAAGATGTGTCGAGACATAAAGCAGACCTACTACTGGGAAGGGATGAAAAGAGACGTTTGGAAGTTTATATCCAAGTGCATGAATTGCTAGCTAGTTAAAGCTGAGCAAAATTAGCCTAGTGGTTTGTTGCAACCATTTGAAGTTCCATAATGGAAATGGGAACAAGTTCAATGGATTTCATTGATGGGTTACCAAGAATTAGATCTGGCCATGATAGCATTTGGGTGATTGTGGACCGATTGACTAAGAGTGCAAGGGTTATACCCGTTAAGTCAAACAGGACGACAACAAAGTTAGCAGAACTGTATATAAAGTGAGTAGTGAGGTTTCATGGAATACCCAAAGGCATTATGAGTGACCAAGATCCATTGTTCACTAGTGGATTTTGGAAGAGCTTACAAGAGGCGTTAGGATCAGAATTACATCTCAGTACCGCGTATCATCCTCAAACCGACGGACTGACAGAGAGGGTGAATCGAGTGTTAGAAGATCTTTTGCTAGCTTGTGTATTGGATTTTGGTGGATCATGGGATGACCATCTACATCTAGTAGAGTTTGCCTATAATAATTGTTATCAATTCAATATCGATATGGCTCCATTTGAAGCTTAGTACGGAAGACTATGCAACTCACCGTCATGTTGGTTAGAAACTGGTGAGAAGTTTGTGCTTGGACCAGATGTGATAAGAGAAACCTCAGACAAAGTCAGGGTTATCCAACAATGGATGAAAGCTGCTCAAGATACATAGAAGAGCTATGCTGATACGAGGAGAAGAGATTTAAAATTCTCCATTGGAGACTTGGTATTTGTCAAGATTTCTCTGTTGAAGAGCATGATACGATTTGGCAGGAGAGGCAAGTTAGCACCAAGATTCGTTGGTCCATTCCCAGTTCTTGAGCAAATTGGGAATTTGGCATATAAAGTTGAATTACCAGAGAAGATGGCAGGAGTTCATAACGTATTTCATGTTTCCCAGTTAAGGAAATTCGTGCACGATCCCGATATAGTTGTTTCACCTGATCAATTGGATGATATCGAGGTTGAACCGAGGAGGTCGGGAACCGCAGACCTATGCGTATTGTTAGGAACGATACAAAGCAACTTCGAAGGAAAGCGGTGAATCTAGTCAAAGTTCAGTGGGTGAGAATGAGAATGACAGTACATGGGAGACAGAGGAGAGCATTAGGAAGACGTATCCAGAACTCTTCGCCTGGTAAGATTTTAGTTTTGATTTAGTCTTTCCGCATGTAGGATAGGTTTGTTTTGTTCGTTTTGCATGTTTGATTGTTGTATATGGCTGGTAGGCATGCGAGATCCTTTGTATGTTTTGGGTTAAGGAATTTCGGGGACGAAATTTCTTGAGGGGGGGGGATGTAACGACCCGCATTGTACACATCGAAGGATCATAGAATATTTATTTCTTTTACATACGAAGTCGTATGGTCATGTAACTTTGGGAGACGACTACTGGGGTCATTTCCCATGTTCATGATTTTTATCGATTTTTAAATGAGCATTTTGCCCCTAGCTGATTTTTCTTTGGCCATAACTTTTGATTGGAAATGAGTTTTGACCTGAAACCACTTCCAGTAGATCCGGATGATTGTTTACCTTTCCATAGAGTGGTCATATGTGAAAAATGGACTTACCGTTTGGGAGGTATGGCTGAAATAGGGTTTAGAAGGTAGAAAACTGCTTAACATGGCCTAATTAGGATGATTAGCAAGAGGGCCCATAACCCATTTCGGGATTAGGGTTATGGGGAGGCTGAGAACAATAGGAGAACGATCTAATTTCATTTTCTCAGCCGCCTAAAACATTTCCCTAACCCTAACAATGGCCTCCAACATCTAGAATCTCCTCTAATCACTTTCTAATCAAGTATTAGCCTAATGTACATCAAATCAAAGGGAAATAGCACTAAAGTAAGGTTGGAGCTGCTGTATTGTCTTGGTATTCGCACCCAAACAGAGATAATTTCAGATTTGATATTTTGTTTATGGAAAAGGTGAGTGATTTGCATAGTTCCTCACTAATTATGGTTAATTAAAGGTAATTAGTGTTAATTAGCGAATTTAAACATGATTAAATCCTAAAAAAATATTTAGAAATTTCGAAATATTGTTTTAGACCTCTTTTAATAAATTTGGTTAAGTTTTACTAATCCTATCATTAGTTTTGCTTAAACATGCTTAAGGGAAAATATGGGATTTTGGCTATGTTTGATCCGTTTTAACCTATCAAATTATTATTTTGGTGTTTCTGGTTGATTATACATGTTGCTATGACTGTATATTATGTTTTTCGATTGATTAGAAAAGTTAGATTGGTCGAAAACCCCGTCGAATAGCGTAAAACAATCGCTGGAAAGAAGTGCAGGAAACTAGCCGAACCGGATCGGATTGGATATAGGGCTCGGATCGGTGGGCAGGAGGATCCGTTCCGGATCGGGACTCTGCATTAAAGGAAGCTTGGCAAAAAGGAAGGTCGTTTGTATGAGAGTTGGAGTTGGGATCGGAGCAAAGCTGGACATGGGATCAGATCGGATTGGCTGGAGATGAAGGACCACCGAACCGAAGCGGAGCAAGGTGCTTCGAAACAGGACTTAAGTGCCATCACCGGACCGAACCGACATCTGAAGGAGGAGAACCACCGAACCGAACTGCACCCAGAAGCGTACTATGAAGCATTGCACCGAACTGAACCGATGATGACTGGAGCACTATGCATATTCGAACCTAACCGGACGTGTGCTATTACTACTATGCGACGACTTTTCTGAAGGCCAACTCCAATTCGACCAAAACCTGAGATGTAAAGGAAGTAAAAATGGGAAGTTTGTGCCCAGGATCCAGTTGGGAACCAACGGGTCAACTTCGTGAGTTGGCTCTGCTGCGGGACGGGTGCAAAGGGGTTATCGACGTCCATAGCTTTGACCCACCATCGAGACGGATGTTAGGCTACATATCAGTGCAGTGGGGTAGTTATTACTCCATGGGAGCATAGTGATCGTAGCATGGCTATGAGCCAGTGCAGTGGAGTTGTTATGACTTCATGGGGCAGAGTGGAAGCAAGGACTAGTGGCTATGGATCAGTGCAGTGGTGTCCATGGGGCAGGGTTATCATAGCAAGGAATAGGTGGTCAGAGCAGTGGATATCGTATGCTTTACGCATTGAGTGAGAGATGTGAGGATGATTGCTATGATTGCTTGTTTGCCATCACTATGTCATGCACACCCCCACCCCCGTATTCTTTACACCTTATGTTTAGTGGCACCTTGAGCGGTATGTTGTGCTAACTCTTTGGTTGCAGGTCCAGGTTCAGGTATGGTTTAGTATACCTGTTATTGTTCTGTTTTGTTGATTATCGCTCATACCAGACTTTTGTCTGACCTAGAGTTTTATGTCTCTTCTTATTACTCTGGGTGCTCTTAAACAGGCAGACTAGAGACAGGTTAGGTGGTATGCACGAGTAGCTGTGCCGGAGACGAGCAGGAGGCTACCACGTATGATGTATATAGATATTCTCCCTGTGTCGCTGCTGGTCACTACTTTGGGCATTAGTAGTGTACTTTACTTATTTGCTTTAGAGACGGTTTTCAAAAGTTGTAATAATGATGATGTGGAACATAAGCTATATTTGGATTTTTCCGCTGCTATGATGTTTAGTTTTCAGCTTATGCATTGTCTCGCCTGTTTTATGTCAAGTATGTTATTATTATATTTTATTCCATGCGCTGTGGGATATTCTACAGGTTCCTAGTTAGTTCAAATACCTTTCCTTTCCTTTCTTTGATGACCGCCCTGTGCTGGTTAGACATTGGCACAGGGCACTTTCATTGAAACGTCGGCTGGTGCGGGGCGGGCCGTCACAGATTAAATGATTAAATTTATATTTTAATTTAATATTTAAGTTTGTTGATTGTAAGATTACATTTATTAATGTAAAACTTAAATCCTAATATCTAAATGTTGATTGACATAACTCATGTAGGCGCTTGTTTAATGCACATTTTAAATATACAAAGAGGGGAAAAAATAACTTTAAAATATTTCCTCAATTAGATGTTAATAGCAAGGATATTATACTTAAATTCCAATAACCTTTTGACTATATGCCAAGGAAAAAAAAATGCCTTAGGAACTTTATTAAAATTTATTAATTTATGTTGAAATATTGATTGAAAATAATGTGTAGGTTCTAAATGAAATAAATTCTAACAATATATATATATATATATATATATATATATATCTGTGTGTGTGTGTATGTGTGTGTGTATGTATATATATCTTTGGCTATCTTCTTAAATACTTCCCCTGTCAATTAAAAATGTAACTTTTAGGAATTCAAAACGTGCATTTCATGTTCAAACCATCATTAATTAGTTAATTCTAAAGTGTGAATAGTTGCATCCGTTTTTAATGCCTTCCTCTATTTATTATTTCCTTAATAACTGCACCATTAGTCTCCTTCCAAGTTGCACATTTTATTATTTATCCTTTCATAAATATTGCATTGTATCTCCTTCTTCTTCTTATCCTTTTCTTTCCCTTTCACTTCAATCTCTTGCAATTTTTCCGCAATTTTAAAATGACGTTTTCACGATTAATTCTTTCCAAAGAAAAATAAATTATGCATAACTTCTTTGTCCATTCACGTTTAATGCAAGTTATTTTCTTTCATTAACCATGCATTCATCTCCCTCCTTCATTCAATTAATTTATTATCTTTTATTCTATTAATTTCTTTCCTTTATTCTATTTTTCACATCATGTCTCTTTTGCAAACTTTCATTCCTTATGTTTAAATCCCTTATTTTTCTTTCCCCCTTTTTTTTCCAACATTTTTTTCTTAAAAAAAACAAATCACCTTTATGTACATATATTTCTCTTCTATTTTTTCTTTCCTGTCCACTGAATAGGTTCTTTAAATTATGATATTTAATATTATGTGCTTTGAAATGTAAAAAGTTGCACAACTTATCAATTAGAGAAAATAAATCAAACATTCATTTTATTCCTTTTATTCTCTTCCTCTTTGTTATTTACTTTTGAAATTTGAATGAAAAATAAGTATGGTCCCATCATGCCTAATCAGCTAACTTAATTCCTTTGTGACCTACTATATGTGAAGAGACACATTAGGGGAAATGAAATTAAAAAAATTAAATAATATTAAAACCTATATAAACTACCAATAGGAAATTCCAAAAACCCTAATTTCATTTCTAAACCGCCGCCATATCATAAATCAATGGCCCAGAAGCTCCCAATTTCCCTCATTAAAATCTCTCAAATTGTGGAAAATTAATTCATGAATTAAAAACGAAAATGGTGGAGAATTTCATGCTCCTCAATTCTATACGGAGATGATGAAGTTCCATGGCAAGAATCATAAGAAATCAAGGCACGAAGGGGTGCCGCTTCCGTTCGTTTTCCGGCAAGGAGGGGCCGCCGAGTTCGGCGCCAATCACGGCGGTTGGAGGAGGTGGTCACGGCTTCACGGTGGTCATGGTTGATCGAGGTCCGATCATCAATATATGGTGCAGCGTTGGATTTTAAAAGTCGAAGTTGGGTTATTTCTTTTGAAACCTGTAACAGAAATGGGAAGATGAAGAAAGGATTAAGGGGTAGATTAGTTAAAACTAATTATTAATTATTATTTTAATTAATGTAATCAAATTTATAAAATGTCATAACTTGTTCATACATAAATGAAACTGAACGATTTTTGTTGCATTGGAATCGTCAAAGTGAACTCTACAACATGGAGCAGATCAGAACTGAAACAGAGGCAATATGGATTTTTGATAAAATCAAACATATGTTTGATTTTAATAAAAATAATCATTTTATCGATTTCTGAAACCGATCAAGGTGAGATTTCTTTTTAAATAATTAAAATTAATAAATTATTATCGTATTGAGAAATTCTTACATTTACACTGTTAAATTCAGTTGGGTATTGTTCGTGATTTGATTTGAATGGGTTGATGCTATTTATGGTGATCTATTTGATTTAATTGAATATAATGGAATTGTTGAATTTGTATACAAATAAAAATATCATTTATATTTGTCATGTTAAAAATAGATTTGTATACAAATAAAAATATCATTTTTATTTGTCGTGTTAACGTAGAATTTGTATACACATAAAAATATTCATTTTTCTTTGTCACGTTAAACACTGAATTTGTTTACAAATAAAAATATTCATTTTTAGTTGTCAAGTTAAACATTGAATTTGTATACAAATAAAAATATTCATTTTTATTTGTCAAGTTAAACATTGAATTTGTATACAAATAAAAATATTCATTTTTATTTGTCAAGTTAAACATTGAATTTGTATACAAATAAAAATATCCATCTTTATTTGTCATGTTAAACATTGAAATTGTATATAGTTAAAAATATTCCTTTTTATTTGTTATGTTAAAAATTGAAATTGTATACAAATAAAAAAAATTCTCTTTTTATTTTGTCATTAGAATTATAGAACATGTATGTGGACAAAATTCTCTTTTTATTTTATCATTAGAATTATAGAACATGTACGTAGACAAAATTCTCTTTTCATTTTGTCATTAGAATTATAGAATATGTATGTAGACAAAATTATCTTTTTATTTTGTCATTATAATTATAGAACATGTATGTAGACAAAATTCTTTTTTTTTATTTTGTCATTAGCAATGTAGAAATGACAAGAAAATAAAAATTATCCTTTTTATTTGTCTTTAGCAATATAGAAATGACATGAAAATAAAAATTATCTTTTTTATTTGTCATTAGCAATATAGAAATGACATGAAAATAAAAATTATCTTTTTTATTTGTCATTAGCAACATAGAAATGTTATGAAAATAAAATTTATCTTTTTATTTGTCATTAGAAACATAGAGATGTTATGAAAATAAAAATTATCTTTTTATTTGTCATTAACAACATAGAGATGACATGAAAATAAAAATCTTCTTTTTTATTTGTCATTAGCAACAAAGAGAATGTTATACAAATAAAATACTTCTTTTTATTGTCATTAGAAAATATAGAAATTTGTAGACGAATAAAATCTTCTTTTTTATTTGTCATTAGCAACATAGAGAATGTTACGCAAATAAAATCTCTTTTTATTTGTCATTAGAAAATATAGAAGTTTAAGAATAAATACTTCTTTTTACTTGACATTAGAAATGTAAAACATGTTATGCAATTGAAATACTTCTTTTTATTTGTCATTAGAAATGTAGAACATTAAAAGTGTTATGTAAATAAAACATTTCCTTTTTATTTGTCATTAGGACATTAAAGTTGTTATGCAAATAAAGTCTCTTTTTATTTATCATTAGAAAAAATTGAAATTTGTACGCGAATAAAATCTCCTTTTTATTTGTCATCCGAAAACACTGAAATTTGTATGCATATAAAATATTCTTTTTATTTGTCATTAGAAATCCAAAAATTGTTATGTAAAATAAAATATTCTTTTTATTTGGCACATTAAACATAAGATGTGTAGAAAATAAAATATTCTTTTTATTTTTGTACATATGAAATATAGGACTGTAAACAATAAAATATTCTTTTTATGTTAATAGGTTAATGTTAGAATTTGATAAACAACAAAATATTCTTTTTATTGTACATGTTAATGTAGAAATTATGTAGACAATAAAATTCTTTTTTTTGTATATATGTGAATATAGGAATGGCCAATTTAGTTGAAACACTAAAAATGATATTTTTAATGTAGAGGTTGATTCATTTTAAAATAGACATTTAGGAAAATTTGTAACACCCCGAATTTTTGAATGATCAAATTAACTAAATTAAAGAATAATTTGGGACGGCCCGCCCCGCACCAACCGACATTTACTCCAAAAGTGCGCTGTACACATGTCCAGTTAGCACAGGATGGATCGTCAGAAGAAAAGGGAACAAGGAAATGAACTAACAAAGAACCTGTAAAATGTCTCGCAGCGCATGGAACAAAATATAATAACAACATACTTGACATAAAACAGGTGAGACAGTGCATAAGCTGAAAACAAACTAACATAGCAGCGGAAAATCCAAGTACAGCTTATGATCCAAAGCTAACATTATTACAACTTTTCAAACTGTCTCAAAAAGTAAAAGGAAGATAAAGGAGGTACACTACTAATGCCCAAGTAGCGACCACCAACGACAGAGGGAGAATATATATATATCATACGTGGAAGCCTCCTGCTCACCTCCAAATCAGCTACTCGCGCATCACCAGCTAACCTGTCTCTAGTCTGCTCGTGTGAGCACCCAGAGTAATAAGAAGAGACATAAAACTCTAGGTCAGACATAAAGCCCGGTATGAGCGATAAGCATCTAAACAGAACAATAACAGGTAGACTAAACCATACCTGAACCTGGACCTGCAACCAAAGAGTTAGCACTACATACTGTACAACACTCTAAGGTGCCATTTCAAATGGTGTAAAGATAACGGGGGAGGGGGTGCGCATGTCATAGTGATGGAAAACAATCAAACATAACAACCATCCTCACGTCTCTCACTCAGTGCATAAAGCATATGATATTCACCACTTCGATCACCCAACATACCTTGCTATGATCACTTTGCCCCATGAAGTCATAAATGGCTTCACTGCACTGATACATAGCCACTAATCCTTTGTTATGTCCACTTTGCCTCATGGAGTCGCAATGACCCCACTACACTGGCTCATAGCCTCACTGATCCTTTTCTATATCCACTCTGCCCCATGGAGTCACAATGACCCCACTGCACTGGCTCATAGTCTTACTACGCATCACTTTGCCCCTCGAATCATACTGACTCTACTACACTGATAACGTAGTCTTGCTACCATCACCTTGCCCCTCGAATCATAATGATTCTACTGCACTGATAAGTAGCCCATCATCCATTTTCAGTGGTGAATCGATGTTATGAACGTCGACAAAACTCCTTAGCACACGTCCCGCAGCAAAGTCTAACCATGAGGTGAACTCATTGGTTCCCAACTGGATCCTGAGCTCTAACTTCCCATTTGGACTACCTTTGCATCTTGGGTTATTGGTCATCACCGGATCGGTTCGGGTCGGAATGCTTCCCTTCACTGGATCGGATTGGGTCATCGTCACCTCAGCAGATTGGATCGAATCTCCACGTTCAGTCGCCATCCCCGGTTCGGATCGGGGTCCTCCAGTTTGCCACGGTTCGGATTGGCTTCTTCTAATCCACTCGGGTCGGGTCGTAGTCTCCAAGTCTCGTCGTAGTACATTGGTTCGGGTCGGGGTACCATGGCGGATCGGGTCGGATGTTGCATGCCACGAGAAGTGCGGATAGATCGAAGAGTGGAGTATGAGAGCGGATCGGGACCTCCTACCGATCCGATCCGGTTCGGATATCTTCCTGCACTTTTTCCAGCAAGCAATTTACGCCACTCGACGACGTTTTCGACCATTCCAACTATTCTAATCAATCACAATGCATACCATACAGTCATAGCAACATGTGTGATCAACCACAAACATCAAAACAACAATATGATAGGTTAAAGTGGATCAAACCTAGCCAAAACCCTATATTTCCCCTTAAGCATGTTTAGGTGAAACTAATGATGTGATTAGCAAAACTTAACCAAATTAACCCAAATTCTTATCAGAGGTCTAAAACATCATTTCGAATTTTTATAAATATTTTTCCAGAATTTTATCATGTTTAAATTCGCTAATTAACAATAATTACCCTTAATTAGCCATAATTAGTGAGGAACTATGCAAATCACTCACCTTAGCCACAAATAAGACTTAGATCTAAAGTAAATCTCTGATTTGGTGCTAATCCCGATGCTAAACAGCATCTCTAACGTTGATTTGGTGTAGATCTCCCTTGATTTGATGTTGCTAAGCTTAATCCTTGATTAGAAGGTGATTTGGAGGTGATTTAGAGTTTGGAGGCCATTTTTAGGGTTTCTAAGAGGTAAGTGGAGGCTAGAAAACTGAAATGGAATGATTCTCTAACACTTTTCAGCCTCCCCATAAGCCTAATCCCGAAATGGGTTATGGGCCCATTCACTAATCACCCTATTTGGCCCGGTTAAGCAGTTTTTCACCTTCCAAACCTTATTTCAGCCATATCTCCCAAACGTTAAGTCAGTTTGGCTATTATGACCACTCTACGGAAAGGTAAACCATCAAACGAATCTAATGGAACTGGTTTTAGGTCAAAATTCCTTTCCAATCAAAAGTTATGGTCGAAACAAGATCAGCTAGGGGCAAAACGGTCATTTAAAAATCGACAAAAATCACGAACATGGGAAATGACTCTAATGGTTGTTTCCCAAAGTTACATGACCATACGACTTCATATGGGAAAGAAATAAATATTCTACGATCCTCCGGTGCGTAGAATGCGGGTTGCTACATTCTTCCCCCTTAAGAAATTTCGCCCCCGAAATTCCCTAACCAAAACACACAAAAGGGTCCCGCATGCCTATCAACCATAAAACAACCATCAAACATGCAAAACAAGTCTATCCTAGCATGCGGAATAACTATATTACAAGGTAAATCTTACCAGGCAAAGAGTTCTGAATACGTCTTTTCTAATGCTCTCCTCTGTCTCCCAAGTACAGTCATTCTCGTTCTCGCCCCACTGAACCTTGACTAGCTTCACCGCCTTCCTTCGAAGTTGCTTCGTATCGTGCTCGACAATACGAATCGGCTTGCGGTTCCCAACTGCCTCGGGTTCTACTTCGAAGTCCTATAACTGATCAGGTGAAATAGTCATATCTGGGTCGTGAACGAACTTCCTTAGTTGGGAAACATGAAATACGTTGTGAACTCCCGCCATCTTCTCTGGTAAGCCAACTCTATATGCCAAATTCCCAACTTGTTCAAGAACAGGGGATGGGCCAACAAATCTTGGTGCCAATTTGCCTCTCCTGCCAAATCGTATCACGCTCTTCAACGGAGAAATCTTGACAAACACCAAGTCACCAACGGAGAATTTTAAATCTCTTCTCCTCTTATCAGCATTGTAACACTCCACGTCCATTAATGTCACTCACAAAGGGAATGCATTAACTTCCATGGAGGTTTTAAGTGAATATAGAACAGAAAAATTACAACAAGATAGATAATAAGTAGTACTTGGAAATCTAAAACTTTATTTTATTGCAGCGGAAATTAAACATGTTTGTTACATCATAAAACCATAAATCAGAGTCAAGTACAATATCCATCTTGATAAAACAAAATACATAATCCCATTACATGAATAGCCATTAAAGAAGATAACAAGCTGGACTTTACTTCAACGATCCAAGCTTTCCAAAAGAGAGATAAAGCAATTGAGACGGCCCGCCCCGCACCAGCCTGCATTTCCTTCGAAAGTGCGCTGTACACTTGCCCGACTAGCACGGGACGGTCGCCAGAAGAAAGGAAAGAAGGAAGTTAACTAACGAGAAACCTGTAGGATGTCTCACAGCGCATGGAATAAAATATAATAATGATAACATACTTGACATAAAACAGGTGAGACAGTGCATAAGCTGATAACTAAAATCAACATCAACATCAGAGCAGCGGAAATCCAAATACAGCTTATTACAACTTTTCAAAATCTACTGTCTCTAAACAAAAGAAAGTCAAAGTAGAAGATACACCACCAATGCCCAAGCAGTTATCTTCAACAACACAGGGAGAATACTATGTATATGTATTACGTGGAAGCCTCCTGCTCGTCTCCGGATCATCTACCCGTGCATCACTAGCTAACCTGTCTCTAGTCTGCTCGTGTGAGCACCCAGAGTAATAAGAGGAGACATAAAACTCTGGGTCAGACATAAAGCCTGGTATGAGCGATAAGCATCTAAACAAAATAATAACAGGTATACTAAACCATACCTGAACCTGGACCTGCAACCAAAGAGTTAGTACCACATACCGTACAGTACTCTAAGGTGCCATAATAAATAGTGTAAAGAATACGGGGGTGGGGTGTGCATGTCATAATGATAGCAAACAAATCATCCATAGCAACCATCCTCACGTTTCTCACTCAGTGCGTAAAGCATACGATATCTACCACTTTGGAACACTAGACAAATTGAAGTAACGACGGATCCCGACTTGTAGAAACCCTGCTGTGACCAAGCCAAACACTTAGAGTCATGACCAAACATTTCAATGACCCACTTCATTGGTCGTAGCCCTTGGTTCTACCTATGCCATAATGGCGCTGAATCCGCCTTCGTACCTCCTACCATAGTGGTCCAAAGCTATAGACGTCGATAACCCCTTGGCACGCGTCCCGCAGCAAAGCCCAACTCATGAAGTGAACTCATTGGTTCCCATCTGGATCCTGAGCTCTAACTTTAACTTGGACTACCTTTGCATCTCGGGTTTTAGTCTTCTCATGTCCAAGCTCCTTGTCTTCCTCACGGTCGCAGTGTGCGGATCGTGGTCTTCCTCACGGTCGCAGTGTGCGGATCGTGGCCTTCCTCACGGTCGCGGTGTGCGGATCGTGCTCCATCTCCACGCTCCAAGTGTGCGGATCGCTATACTTCGTCACGCTCTAGGTGTGCGGATCGCTATACTTCGTCACGCTCCAGGTGTGCGGATCGCTATACTTCGTCACGCTCCAAGTGTGCGGTTCGTGGTCATACCCCACGATTCGAGTGTGGGATCGTGGTCATACCCCACGGTCCGAGTGTGGGATCGTGGTCATACCCCACGGTCCGAGTGTGGGATCGTGGTCATACCCCACGATTCGAGTGTGGGGGCGATCCGATCCGGTCCAAATTCCTGCAACTCTTCCAGCAAGCTATTTACGCCATACGACGACGTTTTTGACCAATCTAACTTTTCTAATCAATCATAAATCATTCCAAACAGTCATAGCAACATATAAAATCGACCATAAACACCAAAACCCATGTTTTTCCCTTTAAGCATGTTTAAGCAAATCTAAGGGTACGATTAGCAAAACCTAACCAAATCATCACAAACTTCTAACAGAGGTCTAAAATAGCATTTCAGAATTTTAGAATATTTTTCCAGAATTTTATAGTGTAAGAATTTACTAATTATCACTAATCACCTTAATTAACTGTAATTAGTGTCAAAACAATGCTAATCACTCACCTTGGCCACAAACAAAATTCTCAGAACTGAAACTCCTCTGATTTGGGCGAATACTGATGTCCAACAGCAGCTCCAACCTTGCTTTGGTGCTTTTTCTTCTTAATTTGATGCCTCTAAGCCTTAATCCTTGATTAGGAAGTGATTTTGGGTGTTTTGAGAGAGATTTAGAGAGTGGAGGCCATGGCTAGGTTAAGAGGAATGAAAGTGGCGGCTGGAAAATGTCTAAAGAAATGTTTTCTAACCCTAATCAGCCCCTATATACCCCTAAACCCGAAATCCCCCTCTGGGCCTAGCTGCTAATCACCCGGTTAGGCCCAATTAAGCTGTTTTCACCATCTGAAACTTGTTTTAGCCATATCTCCCAAACGGTGAGTCCGTTTGGCTAATGTGACCACTCTACGGAAAGAGAAACCATCATCCGGAGCCAATGGAAGTGGTTTCAGGTCAAAATTCCTTTCCAGTCAAAAGTTATGGCCAAAACAGTGCCAACTAGGGGTAATATGGTCATTTAAAAATCGGGAAAAATCATGAACATGGGAAATGACCACAATAGTCGTCTCCCAAAGTTACATGACCGTACGACTTTGTATGTGACAGAAATAAATATTCTATGATCCTATGATGCGTAGAATGCGGGTCGTTACACTCTCCCCCCCTTAAGAAATTTCGTCCCCGAAATTCCTTAACCCAAAACATACAAAGGACCCCGCATGCCTAACAACCACATACAACAATCAAACATGCAAAACAAGCAAACAAGCCTATCCTAGCATGCGGAAAACTAAATCGAAGTCAAAATCTTACCAGGCAAAGAGTTCTGGATAAGTCTTCCTAATGTTCTCCTCTGTCTCCCAAGTACAATCATTCTCGTCCTCGCTCCACTGAACCTTGACTAGCTTCACCGCCTTCCTTCGAAGTTGTTTCATGTCGTGCTCGACAATACGGGCCGGCTTGCGGTTTCTAACCGCCTCGGGTTCTACTTCGAAGTCCTCTAACTGATCAGGTGAAATAGTTATATCTGGGTCGTGAACGAACTTCCTTAGTTGGGAAACATGAAATACGTCGTGAACTCCCGCCATCTTCTCCGGTAAGTCAATTCTGTATGCCAAATTCCCGACTAGTTCAAGAATATGGAATGGGCCAACAAATCTTGGTGCTAACTTGCCTCTCCTGCCAAATCGTATTACGCTCTTTAACGGAGAAATCTTGACAAACACCAAGTCACCAACGGAGAATTTTAAGTCTCTTCTCCTTTTATCAGCATAACTCTTCTGCCTATCTTGGGCAGCCTTCATTCGTTGTTGAATGGTCTTGAGTTTATCTGAAGTTTCCCTCACCACATCTGGTCCAAGCATAAACTTCTCGCCAGTCTCTATCCAACATGATGGTGAGTTGCATGGTCTTCCATACAAAGCTTCAAATGGAGCCATACCGATACTGGATTGGTAGCTATTATTATATGCAAACTCTACTAGATGCAAATGGTCATCCCATGATCCACCAAAATCCAATATACATGCTCTCAAGAGATCTTCCAAAATACGATTCACCCTCTCCGTCTGACCGTCGGTCTGAGGATGATATGCGGTACTGAGATGTAACTCTGACCCTAGAGCCTCTTGTAAGCTCTTCCAAAACCCACTGGTGAACAACGGGTCTCGGTCGCTCACAATGCTTTTGGGTACTCCATGAAATCTCACTACCCACTTCATATACAATTCTGCCAACTTGGCTGCCGTTCTGGTCGATTTGACGGGTATAAATCTTGCACTTTTAGTCAGTCGGTCCACAACTACCCAAATGCTATCATGTCCTGATCTAGTCCTTGGCAAACCATCAATGAAATCCATCGAGACTTGCTCCCATTTCCATTCGGGAATTTCTAATGGTTGCAGTAATCCACTAGGCTTCTTTTGCTCGGCTTTAACTAGCTGGCAATTCATGCATTTGGATATAAACTCCCCAACGTCTCTTTTCATCCCTTCCCAGTAGTAAGTCTGCCTCATGTCTCGATACATCTTATTACCACCGGGATGTATAGTCAGTTTTGAGTGATGACATTCTCTAAGAACTTCATCTCTCAATCCATTGACATTGGGTACAACAAGCTTTCCATTCTTTCTAAGCCATCCATCTCGATCAAGCCCGTACTTGTTCACCTCCTCATCGACACACATCTCTAACTTGGAGATGATTTCCAACAGGTTAGGATCGTCCCTCTGACTAGAGCCGATCCGCTCAATTAAAGTGGGTCTGATCGTCAAACTTGCTAACATTTCTGGATCCAATTCGCACTTTGGTCTGAAATCAAACCCCGCGATATACTCCAGTTGCTTCCATTCAAGGAACATAGCCCCTAAGCTGGCATGTCTTCTACTCAATGCATCAGCCACCGCATTGCCCTTTCCCGGTGTGTATGCGATGTCAAAATCATAGGAAGCCAAGAACTCTAACCATCTCTGCTGACGGAGATTCAGATCTTTCTGAGAGAAGAGATACTTTAACGACTTATGATCTGTAAACATCTCAAATCTTTCTCCCAAGAGATAGTGTCTCCACATCTTTAACGTGAACACGATCGCTGCCAATTCTAAATCATGGGTAGGGTATCTTCTCTCGTGCGGTTTCAATTGCCGACTTGCGTAAGCTACAACCCTACCGCCTTGCATCAATACAGCACCCAGTCCGGTACCACAGGCATCCGTGTATACCGTCATCTCTTCATCCCCCTTAGGAATGACTAACACTGGTGCGCTTGTCAACTTGTCCTTTAGACTTTTAAATGCATTCTCGCACCTTCCATCCCAGACAAAAGCTTGATTCTTTTTGGTCAACTGGGTCAATGGTGCTGCTATCTTGGAGAAACCTTGGATAAACTTACGATAATATCCAGCTAATCCCAAGAAACTTCTTACATCTGTTGCATTCTTAGGCGTAGGCCAATCCTGTACCGTAGCCACCTTTGCCGGGTCCACGGCAATACCATTCTCTGATACAACATGGCCCAAGAACCTCACTTCCCTCTTCCAGAAGTGACACTTAGAGAACTTTGCTTTCAATTGGTGTTTTCTCAACACCTCCATCACTACTCTTAAATGTTCCTTATGTTCTTCCTCTGTCCTCGAATAGACCAAAATATCATCAACGAACACAAGGACAAACTTATTCAACTGATCTCTGAATACCCTATTCATAAGATCCACAAAATATGCTGGGGCATTGGTCAGCCCGAATGGCATGACCAACCACTCATAAAATCCAGACGGCGTCCGAAATGCCGTTTTAGCTATACTTTCAGCTTCCACTCTAAGCTGATGAAAACCTGTCGCGAGATCCAACTGAGAAAATACTCTCGCGCCACTCAACTGATCGAACAAATCATCTATCCACGGTAGAGGATACTTGTTCTTCCTCGTCACTTTATTCAACTCGCGGTAATCTACACACAACCGAAGGGAACCATCCGCCTTGGTAGCAAACACAACTGGTGCTCCCCATTCAGAAACACTCCTTCTGATAAATCCCTTCCTCAAAAGATCGCTGACTTGCACCTCGAGCTCTCGCTGCTCCCTTGGTGCCATACGACGAAGTGGCATCACTATAGGCCTGGCATCCTTTACCAAATCAATACGAAACTCAATCTCTCGGTGTGGTGGAAGTCCGGTCACTTCTTCGAAAACATCCGGATACTGACCAACCACGGGCAAACCTGACAACTCACTATGCGGAATGTCGAGGGAGTTTAGAAAACTAGCCAATACCCCCTTACTGGGTAGACCACCGAACACTATCCTCCGCCCATCATCCGCTCTAGCTGTCACTAAAAAGCCCTCACAGTCTACCACCACCCTGTATCTTTGGAGCCAATCTACTCCCAAAATAATGCCAAACCCAGTAAAGCCCAAAACAAAGCAATCACAAACAAACATGCATCCATGACTCGATAAGACCACATTACGACAAATCATGCTAAGGCTAGTCGAACCTCCGATCGGGTTCGTCACTAATAAAGGTATATCGACAATTTCGGGCTCCAATCCCAACCTATCTACCAGGTCACTAGATATGAAAGAACTGGAAGCTCCGGTATCAAACAAAACTCTAACAGGAACATCATAAACAGAAAGCATACCTTGAATGACGACATTCTTTCCCTTTTCCGCCGCAGTTGGGGGCATTCGACGAAGAAGGAATAGCATTAAGGGCGTAGGCTTTCACTATTTGCTTTTCTTTAGGGGGCTGCGGACACTTGTCCTTGTGATGTCCCATTTGGCCACAGTTGAAGCACTTCCTATCCGCTGGCTTGGCCCGACAATTACTAGCATAATGGCCCTTCTTACCGCAGCTGAAGCACTCAACATCTTGCTTATTCTTTTTCTTCTGGCCATCCTTAGCTTGGTTCTGCTTTCTCTTATTCTGGGAACCACCCTTGCCTCCACCACTTGCTTGTGGCTTTGGCTCATCTGCGGATGCAACCTCAGTCTTCGACTTAGGGTAGAGACTTTCTGATCTTAACGCTTTCCCCACAATCGATTCAAACGTCTCATCGATGTGGTTAATAAGTTTTTCCCCCAAGTACTGATCCAAACCAGTTATGAATTTCTCATTCTTTTTCTCGGCAGTATCAATAAGAGATAACCCATATTTTGACAAAGTGTCAAATTCGGCAATATACTCCGAGACAGCTCTGCCATTCTGCTTGAGCTCCAAGAATTTCTTAAACAGCGCTGACTTCTGAGCAGCTGGGATGAACTTCTCGCTAAAGCGAGCTTTGAACTGCTCCCAAGTAATCTGATCTTCGGGAGTAGCTGCCTTTATAGCATTCCACCAATTCATTGCCCGCCCTTGCAGCTGACGGGACGCTAGCTTTCTCTTCATCGCATCCTCGATACCCAAATCCTCGAAGATACGTTCGCAACTATCCAACCAATCCTGAACATCTGTGGCCGACTCCGTTCGGTGGAACGGCTTCCCACCAAGGCTAGTATAATCCTTATTCAGCTTGGCGAAGTCGACTCTTGGCGCCTGCACTATTGGACCACCACCATTTCCACCATTGGGAGCTGCCCTCTGTACATCTCTAAGCATCTCTCTCATGAGGTCAGTAAACATCGTCCTCATGTCAGCAGCATTCCCATTATTGTCTCCCCTACCAGCACCTCTAGTATATCGGCTCATCGTCAATCTGAAAAAGGAAACGATTAACGACCCCATAGTGGTGAACTAGTATAAGAATGAAGTCGTACTGCACTAGCACCACTATGGGGTCGTTAATCGTTTCCTTTTTCAGATTGACGATGAGCCGATATACTAGAGGTGCTGGTAGGGGAGACAATAATGGGAATGCTGCTGACATGAGGACGATGTTTACTGACCTCATGAGAGAGATGCTTAGAGATGTACAGAGGGCAGCTCCCAATGGTGGAAATGGTGGTGGTCCAATAGTGCAGGCGCCAAGAGTCGACTTCGCCAAGATGAAGGACTTGAACTTAAGGCAGCAAAGTTGGATGCATCTTTACCGTTATCTTAGTTCATCCTATGTCTAGTTGACTTCATCCTTATACTACTAATAGTATATATATAGCTTTTGAAAACCAAAGTAATCACAAATACGCGCCCTCATATACGTATACTATCTCTCGCCAGTGTCTTTCCGTAGGTTAACTACGCAACCTAGAGCTCTGATACCAAATGTGACGGCCCGCCCCGCACCAACCGACATTTACTCCAAAAGTGCGCTATACACATGTCCAGTTAGCACGGGACGGATCGTCAAAAGAAAAGGGAAGAAGGAAATGAACTAACAAAGAACCTGTAAAATGTCTCACAGCGCATGGAACAAAATATAATAACAACATACTTGACATAAAACAGGTGAGACAGTGCATAAGCAGAAAACAAACTAACATAGCAGCGGAAAATCCAAGTACAGCTTATGATCCAAAGATAACATTATTACAACTTTTCAAACTGTCTCAAATAGCAAAAGCAAGATAAAGGAGGTACACTACTAATGCCAAAGTAGCGACCACCAACGACACAGGGAGAATATCTATATATCATACGTGGAAGCCACCTGCTCGCCTCCAAATCAGCTACCCGCGCATCACCAGCTAACCTGTCTGTAGTCTGCTCGTGTGAGCACCTAGAGTAATAAGAAGAGACATAAAACTCTGGGTCAGACATAAAGCCTGGTATGAGCGATAAGCATCTAAACCGAACAATAACAGGTAGAATGAACCATACCTGAATCTGGACCTGCAACCAAAGAGTTAGCACTACATACTGTACAACACTCTAAGGTGCCATTTCAAATGGTGTAAAGATAACGGGGGTGGGGGTGTGCATGTCATAGTGATGGCAAACAATCAAACATAACAACCATCCTCACGTCTCTCACTCAGTGCATAAAGCATATGATATTCACCACTTCGATCACCCAACATACCTTGCTATGATCACTTTTCCCCATGAAGTCATAAATGGCTTCATTGCACTGATACATAGCCACTAATCCTTTGCTATGTCCACATTGCCCCATGGAGTCGCAATGACCCCACTGCACTGGCTCATAGCCTCACTAATTCTTTACTATGTCCACTCTGCCCCATGGAGTCACAATGACCCCACTACAATGGCTCATAGTCTTACTATGCATCACTTTGCCCCTCGAGTCATACTGACTCTACTGCACTGATAACGTAGTCTTGCTACCATCACCTTGCCCCTCGAATCATAATGACTCTACTGCACTGATAAGTAACCCATCATCATTTTCAGTGGTGAATCGAAGTTATGAACGTCGACAACTCCTTAGCACACGTCCCGCAGCAAAGTCCAACCATGAAGTGAACTCATTGGTTCCCAACTGGATCCTGAGCTCTAACTTCCCATTTGGAATACCTTTGCATCTCGGGTTATTGGTCATCACCGGATCGGTTCGGGTCAGAATGCTTCCCTTCACTGGATCAGATTGGGTCATCGTCACCTCAGCAGATCGGATCGAATCTCCACGTTCAGTCGCCATCACCAGTTCGGATCGGTGTCCTCCAGTTTGCCACGGTTCGGATCGGCTTCTTCTAATCAACTTGGGTCGTAGTCTCCAAGTCTCGTCGTAGTACATCGGTTCGGGTTGGGGTACCATGGCGGATCGGGTCGGATGTTGCATGCCACGAGAAGTGCGGATAGATCGAAGAGTGGAGTATGAGAGTGGATCGGGTCCTCCTACCGATCCGATCCGGTTTGGATGTCTTCCTACACTTTTTCCAGCAAGCAATTTACGCCACTCGACGGCGTTTTCGACCATTCCAACTGTAACACCCCGTATGTTGAATAACTTGTTATAATATAAATCAGGTCAGAATTAAATTTTATAATCTGAATCAGGGGAAACGGGCTATGCCATTGCGTTCGTCTCGGAAAAATACGCGAAATAGAGTCCGAGTTTTCGAAAATCGGTGTCCGTATGACCCAGTTAGGGCCCGAAGAAGTTTTCAGAAAATTCAAAACAGATTTAAAATATTCAAATTTGAACTTTCAGAAGTGGCGGGAAAATTCCCGCTAGACAGAAGGTGTCGACACAGGGGTCGACATGGGTGTCGACCCCCCCCCCCAAGGGGTCGACCCATGTGTCGACCCAGGGGTCGACCCCCCCTGTCGGCCAGTTTGGCCTGGGTGCAATCTGAAGGGGTTTAGGCTGTGTTTTGGGGCTTGTGACGAAATCTGACGGCTCTAACCTAATCTAGGGTTAATCTAAGGGCCTAACTACATCATAATTCTATAAATACACCCTAAGACTACCCTAATTCATACTAAAAATAGATACAACGTCGTTATGCCGTCAAAATGCAACTTGAAGGAGCCTCCATCAAATTGTAGAAGAAGATAGCTTCTCAAATCAACTCTAGCAACTAAATCTTCTTCATAGGAGTGCTAATCAACAAGTTGTGAGTTTCTATGCCTTTAGCAAGCAATTGCTAAACTAATTATGATAGGATATAATGAGGTTATGGTTATGTATGTGGATCAATGCAAGTTATGTTATCATATGCTATGTGTTCATGATGTTATGCAAGTTATGCAAGTCTTATGCTATGTGTTCATGATGCTATGCAAGTTATGCAAGTCATATGCTATGTGTTCATGATGTTATGCAAGTTATGCAAGTCATATGCTATGTGTTCATGATGTTATGCAAGTTATGCAAGTCATATGCTATGAGTTCATGATGCTAGTTGTGCAAGTTTTATGCTATATGTTCATGATGCTAGTTATGCAAGTTTTATGCTATGAGCTCATGATGCTAGTTATGCAAATCACTATGATAAACATTGATCCATTATGACACCATGTTATGCAAGTTTGGTGTTTGATTATATGCAAGTTCATATATGACATGTTATGCAAGTTTGGTGTTTGATTATATGCAAGTAAAATGTGCAAGTTTACACCTTCGTATGATATACATACATATGCAAGTTAACCCCTTTGTATGTCATACATACATATGCAAGTTTACCCCTTTGTATGACATAAGTAACTTATGCAAGTTACCCTCTTTATGACATATGTGATTCACGCAAGTTTGGGTTGATTATTTATGCTAGTTGGGTTTGATGCCATGGTCATATATGCATGTTGACACCTTTAAAACCCATGTTGATGCTAATGTTATGCAAGTTGAACTCATTGTGTTTGTGATAAATCTTCCCTTTTAAATATGTCATGTCAACGTATTACGTGGGGAACGATGGGGTTAATATTCATGTTAATGAAATGGTGTGAAGTTGGTATGATTATGCATACCATAAAGTGGATGGACATAATTGAGTCAATTATGTACATCGTTAAATTTGTAATTAATTAGGGATAATTAATACAAATTGTGAGGGTGATTAATTAGGTGTAATTAATCGACTAAGACACGAGGTTGGACCCTTTTGTAGCATAAGACTGCCCGGACCCGACCGGCAAATCCAGCGGCTACAAATGATTGGCCCAATGTGAGAGGTCTTAGGCATAAACTAAATACGTGACAAGTGTAAAGACACGAGGTTAGACTCTGTTATGGCGTAAGGCTGCCCGGAACCGACCGGCAAATCCAGCTGCCATAAAAGACAGTCTAATGTGAGAGGTCTTTGCAAAGGTTACGTTCTTAATCAATTAAGAAACACTTAACCAGATAAGCATGTAGTGGGGCATGAGGGGTTAAGTGGGTGCCTTGGGTGGCATGTAGGAATCAAGTAAGTGCCTTGGGTGGCATGTGGAAATCTAGTGGGTTGACTTGGGTGGCAATAGAAAATACGATTAGAATACTTAACCAAGTGGAAACATGTAATTAAACATGATTAAAGGGTTAAGTGGGATGCACTAGAAAAAGGGACAAGCTTAGGGGGTAGCTTGTGGGGGCCCATTTCAACCAGTAACCCATATGTATCTTATTGGGCTCGACCCATATCGAGGACGGGACACGCGTACTGGGCTTGACTATAAGAGGCCAAAACGAGTTAGCGGTGGCAACGCAAGTCCAACGGGTTTCATATGTGTGTGTGGACCCGGGCTGGTAGGTAAGACGTTGTTGCATCGTGTAGGTATAAGCCGTGCACCATTGGTTGTATCGGGTTGCCACTTTGGGGAGTGATACACCCCACTGTGGGGCCAGCACGGGTATCTACGGTAGGGAGCCGACCGCTTGGGGAGTAGTGGGTACACCTAGTGGAGATAGGGGCAGACGGCACCTATGTAATCAGCTAGGGGTACACGAAACTACTAGTTATATTTTCTAAGTCCTTGGGTGGGATCAACCTTTAAATAGGAATGACTGGTGTGGTGCAGTTAGTAATTACCCTTGGGTGGGTGGATGCGTCTTTACCGTTATCTTAGTTCATCCTATGTCTAGTTGGCTGCTTAGTGTAGTCATTTATCCCCAGTCATCACCGTACCAAGTTTATATCATACCCTAATTACTTTAATGATTGTATTGTTAAAGTTATAGGGCTCACTCAGACTTATGTCTGACCCCGTTGTTTTTATCTTTTTCGCAACCCTCAGGTTCTCAGAGTGGGCCTAGCACTAGTGGGCTTTGATCAGATTGCTTTATCTATCTTTTGGAGCTTGGACCGTGATGTAAAGCCCAGCTTATCTTTTCTATTATGGCTATTAGTTATGTAGTGGGATTATGTACTTATGTTTTATCAGGATGGATATTTAGTACTTGACTCTTGTTTTAGTTGGTTTTGATATGTAACCAAACATGTTTATCTTCTGCTGCAATGAAATGATGTTTTAGATTTCAAGTATTATTTATATCTGTCTTGTTGTAATTTTTCTTTTCTATATTCACTTAAAATACTCCACCGAAGTTAAGGCATTCCCTTAGTGAGTGACCTTAGCGGGTGTGGGGGGTTACACCAACTATTCTAATCAATCACAAAGCATTCCATACAGTCAACGCAACATGTGTAATCAACCACAAACATCAAAACAACAATATGATAGGTTAAAGTGGATCAAACCTAGCCAAAACCCCATATTTCCCCTTAAGCATGTTTTGGTGAAACTAATGATGTGATTAGCAAAACTTAACCAAATTAACCCAAATTCTTATCAGAGGTCTAAAACATCATTTCTAATTTTATAAATATTTTTCCAGAATTTTATCATGTTTAAATTCTCTAATTAACACTAATTACCCTTAATTAGCCATAATTAGTAAGGAACTATGCAAATCACTCACCTTAGCCACAAATAAGACTTAGATCTGAAGTAAATCTCTGATTTGGTGCTAATCCCGATGCTAAACAGCAGCTCTAACGTTGATTTGGTGTAGATCTCCCTTGATTTGATGTTGCTAAGCTTAATCCTTGATTAGAAGGTGATTTGGAGGTGATTTAGAGTTTGGAGGCCATTTTTAGGGTTTCTAAGAGGTAAGTGGAGGCTAGAAAACTGAAATGGAATGATTCTCTAACCCTTTTAAGCCTCCCCATAAGCCTAATCCCGAAATGGGCTATGGGCCCATTCACTAATCACCCTATTTGGCCCGGTTAAGCAGTTTTTCACCTTCCAAACCTTATTTCAGCCATATCTCCCAAACGGTAAGTCTGTTTGGCTATTATGACCACTCTACGGAAAGGTAAACCATCAAACGAATCTAATGGAAGTGGTTTCTGGTCAAAATTCCTTTCCAATCAAAAGTTATGGTCGAAACAAGATCAGCTAGGGGCAAATCAGTCATTTAAAAATCGACAAAAATCATGAACACGGGAAATGACTCTAATGGTTGTTTCCCAAAGTTACATGACCATACGACTTCATATGGGAAAGAAATAAATATTCTACGATTCTTCGGTGCGTAGAATGCGGGTTGTTACATAATTAATCTCAGATTTGAGAATTAAGGGAAATGGGTTGCGCCATTGTGTTGGTCTCGGAATTCTGGTTGAGATAGAGTCCGAGTTTGCATAAAACGGATAACGGATGAAGGAGATATGGACGAACGAAGTTAGGAGGAAAAATCAAAAAATCAAAAAAAAAAAAAAAAAAAAAAAAATAGATACACTGGCGCACTTGGGGAGTGCGCCAGTACAAATGTTACGCTGGCGCACCTGTCATGTGTGCCCAGGCAGAGCAGAAAGCTTGCACAGCTTTCTGGTGTAATCTGATCCATATTGTGACTCATTGCTGAGTCCTTTCTGACTCCTTGCTGAGTCATTAGGGCTGAGGTGTCACCCTACCCTGACTAAGTGGTTTTGATTAACCCTAAGATCATCTGACGGCTATAATTAAATTGAAATTCTATATAAACATGGGTAGACTCAAACCCTAAAATCAAATAAAAATTTGAATCATGGTCGTCATGCTGTCATCTTGTAACCTAGAGTAGCCGCCACCATTTAGGAGGAAGAAAAGCTAATCAACTCAATTCTATTCAACTCTAATCTAAACAATAACGAATCTACTACAAAGGCGAGCTAAATCAATTTCAGAACTTAGATTTCAGAACGCAAGACCTTCTTTTTATGAGTTCGATTTCTTTAATAAGATAATTAACAATTTAATTAGGTTGAGTTATGATTTGGATTATATGGTTATGTTGTGAATCATTGACCGTTATGTTATTATCTATGTTTTAAATCTATGATGTTATTATCTATGTTGTAAAGCTGTGATGTTATTATCTATATTGTAAATCTATGTTAATTGTTGGCCTATGTACAATCAAATTCATAATGATGCTTCATATGCTAGTTTGGTTATGTGTGGAACTAATTCATATGTTAAATCATATGTACGTATGCAAGTTTAGATGTTAATTTAGATATGAATCATATGCAAGTTAGTGAGAATCATATACAACCTTACATGTTTCATTATATCTATTTTATGTGTAAATTAGATCTAAAGTTAGGCTATGACATGTGTGAGTTAGATGCAAGTTTACATCATAGTTTATGTTGTATAAATCACATATGCAAGTGTGTGTGTGTGTGTATATATATGTTGGAGTATGAATCATGTAATGTAAAGTTTGTAACTATTGCCTATGTAAGTTTACACCTTATGATTAGATCTATGACATCCATAGTTTATACAAGTTTGTAACTTTGACCTACGCAAGTTTTTGGATGAAGAACCTTATTCACACATGCAAGTTCACCCCTTATGTTTAGATCTATTTTTTATTCTATGCATGTTGTGATGTTTTCTCTTCATTCCATAAGTTAGACTATTCAAGTCTAATGTATATTTTACGTTAAATGAACGAACGTACAACGTGGGGCAATGGGATAATATTAAAAGATTTAACATTGAGAATTGGCATAAATGCCTTAAATGTGATGTTAATTGGTGTAATTTTATATACCATAAATAGATGGATATAATTGAGTCAATTATGGACATAGTTAAATTTGTCATTGATTGACAATTTGAATAGGGAAATTAATTCAAATTGGGGATAATTAATTATGTGTAATTAATCGCCTAAGACACGAGGTTAGACTCGTTTGTGGTGTAAGACTGCCCGGACCCGCCCGGCAAATACAGCTGCCACAAATGCTAGTCTAATGTGAGAGGTCTTAGGCATAAATTAAATGCGTAACAGTTGTAAAGATACGAGGATAGGCTCGTTTGTGGTGTAAGATTGTCCGGACCCGTCTGGAAAATCCAGCTGCCACAAATGCTAGTCTAATGTGGGAGGTCTTTTCAAGGTTACGATCTTAATGAATTAAGAAACACTTAACCAGATAAACATGTAGTGGGACATGAGGGGGTTAAGTGGGTGCCTTGGGTGGCATGTGGAATTTAGTGGGTGCCTTGGGTGGCATTTGAAATACGATTAGATGCACTTAACCAAGATTGAAACATGTAAGAAGACATGAATAAGAATGGTGTTAAGTGGGAAAAACCTTAGAGAGGACCAAGCATAGGTGGAAAGCTTGTGTCATGCATGGGGGCCTTTTTCAAACCAGTAACCCATCAAGTATCTTTGTGGGCTCGACCCAAGTCAAGGACGGGACATGCGTACTGGATTTGATTGTAAGAGGTCAAAACGGGTCAGCGGTGGCAATGCAAGTCCAATGGGTTCATATGCGTGTGTGGGGCCCGGGCCGGTAAGTAAGACATTGTTGCATCGTGTAGATATAAGCCGTGCATTTTTGGTTGTATCGGGTTGCCACTTTGGGGAGTGACACACCCTCTGTGGAGCCAGCACGGGTATCTACGGGTTGGGAGCCGATCGAATGGGGGTAGTGGGTACACCTAGTGGAGATAGGGGCAGATGGCACCTATGAAGGTTGCTAGGGGTACACTAAACTACCATTATCACTATTAAGTTCTAGGCGGGGTCAACCTTTAAGGGAGACTAGTGGTGGTGTAGTGTAGTAATTATCTTATAGTGATTAGGGGGCTCCTTTGACGTTATCTTTGTTCGTCTTATTTCCCTGTCATACCCAATTGTTCACAGTCATTTCCTTATTTTCCAGCTTACGCCTTAGCCTAGTTATTTTGATAATTATATTGTTAGAGTTATCGCACTTGCCAAACTTTATGTCTGATCCCCTTTTCTCTCCACCTCTTTTCTTCCTTTCTCCCCCCTCTCAGGTTTGCAAGGAGGGAATACTACAGCTTAGCGCCAATTTCTTTCGGTTGCTTGAAGAGAGTAGAAGTATCGTTTGGGACTCTCTCATCTTTATGGCTTTGCTTATGCTCAGTTGGGATTTATGCATTTATGTTATCTAAGTATTTGCTTCTTTATGTACTTTGAAGTTTTTGGAAAAGACTATTGATCCTGTTGTAATGGTTTTGGAAACTACTTATGTAAACTCGTTTTGATTTATGATGAAATGAAATAAGTTTTTCACTTCCGTTGTGTTATTTTATTTATTTATTCTTGTAATTTGTCTGTTCTATACAACAATAGCGCTCCATGGACATTGATGCATTCCCTTTCTGAGTGACAATAATGGACATGGGGTGTTGCACGTGGTATCAGAGCTATGGTTACAAGAACAGATAAAAAGTTTTGGAAAGTGTTTTCAAAAGTATTATTTTCCTAGAAAGTATTTTAAAAAACTTGATTTAAAGAAGCTATTTTCAAGGAAAGTTTAATTTAAAGAGCATAATCCCCGCAAGCCATACATCTCTCTTTCGCTTCCCTTGGTTTAAAACTCTTTCTTTTTCTTTTCAGCATGTCTGGAGCATCTGAGATACTAGAGGGTGTTCATGTACCCGGTTGGTTTCATCAATATCTTGAGGCTAGGGCCGCTGCCTGGACCGACCAACGTTCCTCCTCCTCCTCCTCCCCCAACTCCAGTCATTCCTCCGCGTGGAGATACTTTCTCCAAGATATGTAAAGACTTTCATTCGATGGGTGGAAAATATTTTAGTGGATCTGAAACGTTCATTGAATCTAGAAATTGGTTGAAAGAAGTGGAGGATCTGTTTGGCATCTTCGATTTGGACGATTGTAAGAAGGTCCAATTGGCTGCTTGGTTAATGAAGGATGAAGCTTCGTTTTGGTAGGAGGTCATTAATGGAGAGCATCCAGTTGATACATGGCCAGATTTCAAGCGTAGGTCTGAGGCAAAGTTTCTCTCACGGGCTGAAGAGAATTTATATATGGAAATATTTTTGGCATTAAAGCAAGGGAATCTGTCGGTAAAAGAATATGTCAACAATTTCAATCATGTAACAGCCCGCACCTCCGTTCACGCAAGATATTGTCCCCAACTTAGCCACCGTATAGGCAAGGGGTTTTGTTCCTCAAAAGGCCTCGGCTTTAGTAAGAGATGGGATCTACTATATAAGTACCCACTTCACACAGGCTTCCACGATGTGGGACTTAGGGGTGTTACATTCTCCCCTCCTACAGAGCCCAACGTCCCCGTTGGCTCACAAACACCTCACCCAGGCGCTGTGGTCCACACAGGAGCCACAATTCCGGCTGGGTATTGGCTCTGATACCACTGTAACTGCCCGCACCTCCGTTCACGCAAGATATTGTCCCCAACTTAGCCACCGTATAGGCGTGGGGTTTTGTTCCTCAAAAGGCCTCGGCGTTAGTAAGAGATGGGATCTACTATATAAGTACCCACTTCACACAGGCTTCCACGATGTGGGACTTAGGGGTGTTACATTAGTAACAGCCCGCACCTCCGTTCACGCAAGATATTGTCCCCAACTTAGCCACCGTATAGGCGTGGGGTTTTGTTCCTCAAAAGGCCTCGGTGTTAGTAAGAGATGGGATCTACTATATAAGTACCCACTTCACACAGGCTTCCACGATGTGGGACTTAGGGGTGTTACAAATCAGTTGGCGAGATTTGGCTTGGACTTGGTGAATACATCGAAAAGAAGGCAC
The DNA here is from genome assembly GCA_030737875.1 of Allium sativum. Lineage (NCBI taxonomy): Eukaryota > Viridiplantae > Streptophyta > Magnoliopsida > Asparagales > Amaryllidaceae > Allium > Allium sativum. The sequence goes on along the minus strand of CM060926.1, from coordinate 677,332,475 downwards.
TGAGATTTGTTAAGGGTTTGAACGAGCCACTACATGGGTTAGCTATGACCCACATCCCTATGGGGGCCACATTTGAGAGTCTAATTGATATGGCGCTTATGCATGAAGAGGAGAAGGGCGCCAATGCTAATAAGGCACCCGAGAAGAAAGGGGATCAAAAGAAACCGCAACAACAACAACAAAACAAGAAAGACGGGAAGAACAATAATGGCAAAGGAAAGAAAAAGTGCTTTAATTGTGGGACACCAGGCCATCTGAGTAAAGACTATAGGAAAAAGAAGAAGATCGGTTGTTTCCACCGTGGAGAGGATGGTCATCTAGTTAAGGACTGCCAAAGGAAACAGGGACAAGGGCAAGAATTTCTGGAGGGCAGCTTCAGGCTCTCGTGGAACCAGGGCAGGCAAGGGAGCAGGTCCAGACTCTCACGGTCCCATTGCTGCAAGATCGAGGTAGAAACATTTCCGTCGAGGGTTTAGCTTTTCTGTTTGATCATCCTGTCTGTACTCTATTCGATTCTGGCACATCACATTCGTTTATCTCTACATCATTAGTTGAAACAATACACTTAGATACTAGTCTTGTTGTGGATCCCATTATAGTCTCAAATCCTATTGGTGGGTCGGCTCATTTGTCCATGCTTTGTAGGGATTTGAGATTGTCTATCTTAGGTGTTGGTTTTGAATGTAATGCTTTTGTGCTTGGTTTCATGGGCTATGGGTTGATTCTAGGGATGGATTGGCTAGCCCGATATGGCGCCATCCTAGATTGTGAACGGAGGGTAGTAAAATTGTTGATTCGTAGTGGAAAGACCCTCGATATTTTTTGTGACCCTAGAGGATGGATGATGCTTAGTTATCTTGAGTCACTTGATGCATCCAATGATGATTTACATTCTGTTGGTATAGTCCGTGAATATGTTGATGTCTTCGATGAGGTGAGGGGTCTACCCCCAAAACGTTAGATAGACTTTCGTATTTATCTTGTAGACAATGCAAAACCAGTATCTCTGCCAGTACGCCACATGGCTCCTCATGAGAGGAGGGAGCTCAATAAGCAAGTAGGGGAGTTTCTTGAGAAAGGGTTCATAAGACGTAGTATATCGGAGTGGGGTGCTCCAGTAGTATTTGCCATGAAGGCGGATGGGTCCCTTAGACTTTGTGTGGACTATAAAGAGCTTAATAAACTTACTAAGAAGAATAGGCATCCACTGCAGAGGATTGACGATCTCTTTGATTAGTTAGATGGCGCCTAAGTGTTTTCGCAGTTGGACTTAGGCACTGGTTTCCATCAGTTGAGAGTGGCTGAGGATAGCATAGACAAGACTGCATTTAGGACTCCGGACGGTTTCTATGAGTGGCTTGTAATGCCCTTTGAGCGCATAACCTTAAAGCTAAATTTTCTAAATGTCACTTTTGTAGGAAGGAAGTGCGATTCTTAGGGCACGTGGTTTCCAAAGAAGGGATAGTTGTGGATCCCGCGAAGGTGGTGGCCATCCAAGATTGGAAGGTCCCTAAAAATGCTATCGAGGTGAGGAGTTTCTTGGGGTTGGCCGGCTACTATGGGAAGTTTATCAAGGACTTCACAAAGATATCAGACCCATTGACACGCTTGACGAAGGAGAACCTAGTTTTCACGTGGAACTTAGATTGTGATGATGCGTTCCAACGTTTAAAGAGAGCTTTGACCACAGCCCCAGTCTTAGTGTTGCCAGATGGGAGTAAGCCATTTACCGTTTATACGATGCTTGTGGGACAGGACTAGGCGCATTCTTAATGCAAGAGGGGAGGGTAATAGCCTATGGAGGAAGGCAGTTGAGAGTACATGAGAGAAATTACCCTATACATGACCTAGAGTTGGCCGCTATTGTTTTCGCGCTTAAGTCTTGGCGCCATTATCTTCTTGGTGAGAAATCCGAATTGTTCACTGACTACAAATCACTAAAATATTTGTTTTCTCAGAAGGACTTAAACTGAAGGCAACAAAGGTGGATGGAATTCTTAGCGTCCTACGATTTCGAGATAGCATATACCCTTGGCGAGGGTAACGTGGTGGCAGACGCCTTAAGTTGGAAAAGGTTGTCCTTGAGTCCATTGTTTGTTGAACGGCGAAGCTTGGAGTTCATCTCTATGTTTGACTTTAGACCTTCCGTTGACTTTGACCCGGTTAGCTAGCATCCTTAGAGGTCAGACCTACGCTTTTGGGACGGATTGGTGAGGCACAGCAAGATGACTCACAGTTGGTTGAGTTAGTAGAGAAGCTCATAAGGGGGGAGTCATCAAGCCATCTCAGTAGGTATACCCTAGATGATAAGGGTTGGTTACGTAGGGACGGTAGACTTTGTGTACCACGAGACGTGAATTTAAGAAAGACCATTCTTGATGATGCACATCGTTCTAAGATGACCATTCATCCCGGCAGGGACAAGATGTACATGGACATGAGACGAGTTTACTTTTGGGCCGGTATGAAGAGGGATGTGGCCAAGTTTGTCGCTAGATGCTTGGTGTGCCAACAAGTAAAAGCAGAGCAAAAGAAGCCTGGTGGGTTTCTTCACCCAGTGGAGATCCCACAATGGAAGTGGGAGAGTGTCTCAATGGACTTTGTTGATGGGTTACCGAGATCGAAAAAGGGTAATACGGGGATTTGGGTCATGGTAGACAGACTTATTAAGAGCGCCCATTTCATTCCCGTGAAGAGTAAGAGGACTGCTCCATGGTTAGCCTCCGTATACATTCGAGAGATAGTTCGTTTGCACGGTGTTCCTTCTAGCATAGTGAGCGATCGCGATCCTATCTTTACTAGCGAGTTTTGGAGGAGCTTGCAAGAGGTGGTAGGGACTCAGTTATGTTTGAGCACCGCATATCATCCTCAGACGGATGGCCAGACCAAGAGGGTGAATCGTATTCTAGAGGATCTTTTGAGGATATGTGTTTTAGACTTCGGAGGTACATGGGAGGAGCATCTTCCTTTGGTGGAGTTCGCATATAATAATAGCTTTCAGTCTAGCATTGGCATGGCACCTTTCGAGGCTCTTTATGGACGACCGTGTCGTTTACCTACATGTTGGTGGGAATCTACAGATAAGATCTTACTTGGGCCTGATATGATTAGAGAGACTTCGGAAAAGATCGATTTGATTCGAAGGAGGATGAAGACGACGCAAGATAGGCAGAAATCTTATGCGGACAAGAGGAGGATAGATCTTGAGTTTGATATTGGGGACATGGTCTTTATCAAGGTGTCTCCATTATGGAATGTTGTTCGCTTTGGGTCCATTGGGAAGTTAGCACCAAGGTTCGTAGGGTCATTCCCTATTAAGTTGAGGATTGGACAGATGGCGTATAGAGTGGAGTTGCCCGAGAGACTCAATGGTGTACACGACGTATTCCATGTATCACATTTGAGGAAGTGCTTGCATGAGACTGCGGAAGTGGTAGAGCCAAGCTTGCTTAGAGAGGTGGAGATAGAGCGTGACGCGACGATTCGACGAGCTCGTACATGCATTCTTGGGTCGAAGATTAAGAAGTTGAGGAATCGAGAGGTCAAGCTAGTCAAAGTGCAATGGGGAGATGATGAGAGCAACGCTACCTGGGAGACGGAAGAGAAGATGCGTTCATTGTACCCTTTTCTTTTCGAGGGTATGTCTTTTAATTTCTCCTTTATCGCTTAGCTTGTACTTGTTTTATCCTTAGTATGTCCTCTCGCTAGTATCTTTGACCTTTAGATAGGGTAGTCCTATGGTTGAAACATGTGTTTGAGACATGTTATGTATGATGGATGCATGTGGATGCAAGTGTTTGCTAGTGGTTGCTCGTGGATGCATATACACACACTTTAGGCACTAGATCGGCTCAGTCACTTTCATATTGCACATTTCATATAAATGGATGCATTTAGTAAAATGAATGTACATTGAATGTGTGTATCATTTGGATGTTGCATTTAAATGGATGGTTGTGCACATATGTGGTAATGATATGTATAGGATTCTTTGCATACATGATGGATACATGGCACTATCATTATTTGCATTAAGGAGGTCGACTGAATCAGTGGACCGCTTGATTTAGCATTAGTATACGGACATATACACACACTATGCATTTGTACATGAAAAGCATTAGAAATCTTTTAAGGACCATGGTTGCTAGTGGATGATGGTTGAGTAGATGGATGATTGGATGGTAGGATACGTTCTACTTGACTTAGAGATTTCGAGGACGAAATCCTTTAAGTAGGGGAGAATGTAACACCCCGAATTTTTGAATGATCAAATTGAATAAATTAAAGAATAATTACCCTCAGATGTGAGAATTAAGGGAAACGGGTTGTGCCATTGTGTTCATCTCGGAATTCTGGTTGAGATAGAGTCCGAGTTTGCGTAAAAAGGATACCGGATGAAGGAGATATGGACGAACGAAGTTAGGCGAAAAAATCAGGAAAAAAAATAGATACACTGGCGCACTTGGGAAGTGCGCCAGTACAAATGTTGCACTGGCACACCTGCCAATTGCGCCCAGGCCGAACAGAAAGCTTGCACAGCTTTCTAGTGTTATCTGGTCCATATTGTGACTCATTGCTGAGTCCTTTCTGACTCCTTGCTGAGACATTAAGGCTGAGGTGTCACCCTATCCTGACTGAGTGGTTTTGATTAACCCTAAGATCATCCGATGGCTATAATTAAATTGAAATTCTATATAAGCATGGGTAGACTCAAACCCTAAAATCAAATAAAAATTTGAATCATGGCCGTCATGCTGTCATCTTGTAACCTAGAGTAGCCGCCACCATTTAGGAGGAAGAAAAGCTAATCAACTCAATTCTATTCAACTCTAATCTGAACAATAATGAATCTACCACAAAGGTGAGTTAAATCAATTTCAGAACTTAGATTTCCAAACGAAAGACCTTCTTTTTGTAAGTTCGATTTCTTTAATAAGATAATTAACAATTTAATTAGGTTGAGTTATGATTGGGATTATATTGTTATGTTGTGAATCATTGACCGTTATGTTATTATCTATGTTGTAAATCTATGATGTTGTTATCTATGTTGTAAAGCTATGATGTTATTATATATGTTGTAAATCTATGTTAATTGTTGGCCTATGTACAATCAATTCATAATGATGCCTCATATGCTAGTTTGGTTATGTTGTCGAACTAATTCATATGTTAAATCATATGTACGTATGCAAGTTTAGATGTTAATTTAGATATGAATCATATGCAAGTTATTGAGAATCATATACAACCTTACATGTTTCATAACATCTATTTTTTGTGTAAATTGGATCTAAAGTTAGGCTATGACATGTGTGAGTTAGATGCTAGTTTACATCATAATTTATGTTGTATAAATCACATATGCAAGTGTGTGTGTGTGTATATATATATATGTTGGATTATGAATCATGTAATGTAAGGTTTGTAACTATTGCCCATGCAAGTTTACACCTTATGATTAGATCTATGATATCCATAGTTTATGCAAGTTTGTAACTTTGGCATATGCAAGTTTTTGGATGAAAAACCTTATTCACACATGCAAGTTCACCCCTTATGTTTAGGTCTAGTCTTTATTATATGCATGTTGTGACGTTTTCTCTTCATTCCATAAGTTAGACTATTCGAGTCTAACGTATATTTTACGTTAAACGAACGAACGTACAACGCGGGGAATGGGGTAATATTAAAAGATTTAATATTGAGAATTGGCATAAATGCCTTAAATGTGATGTTAGTTGGTATAATTTTATATACCATAAATAGATGGACATAATTGAGTCAATTATGGACATAGTTAAATTTGTAATTGATTGACAATTTGAATAGGGAAATTAATTCAAATTGGGGATAATTAATTATGTGTAATTAATCGCCTAAGACACGAGGTTAGACTCGTTTGTGGTGTAAAACTGCCTGGACCCGCCCGGCAAATGCAGCTGCCACAAATGCCTGTCTAATGTGAGAGGTCTTAGGCATAAATTAAATGCGTAACAGTTGTAAAGACATGAGGTTAGGCTCGTTTGTTGTGTAAGACTGCTCGGACCCGCCCGGCAAATCCAGCTGCCACAAATGCTAGTCTAACGTGGGAGGTCTTTACAAGGTTACGGTCTTAATGAATTAAGAAACACTTAACCAGGTAAATATGTAGTGGGACATGAAGGGGTTAAGTGGGTGCCTTGGGTGGCATGTGGAATTTAGTGGGTGCCTTGGGTGGCATTTGAAATATGATTAGATGCACTTAACCAAGATTGAAACATGTAAGAAGACATGAATAAGAAAGGGGTTAAGTGGGAAAAACCTTAGAGGGGACCAAGCATAGGTGGAAAGCTTATGTCATGCATGGGGGCCCTTTTCAAACCAGTAACCCATTAAGTATCTTTGTGGGCTCGACCCAAGTCGTAGACGGGACACGCGTACTGGATTTGATTGTAAGAGGTCAAAACGGGTTAGCGGTGGCAACGCAAGTGCAACGGGTTCATATGCGTGTGTGGGCCCAGGCTGGTAGGTAAGACGTTGTTGCATCGTGTAGATATAAGCCGTGCATTTTTGGTTGTATCGGGTTGCCACTTTGGGGAGTGATACACCCTACTGTGGGGCCAGCACAGGTATCTATGGGACGGGATCCGATCGAATGGGGGTAGTGGGTACACCTAATGGAGATAGGGGCAGACGACACCTATGAAGGTAGTTAGGGGTACACTAAACTACCATTATCATTATTAAGTTCTGTAGGCGGGATCAACCTTTAAGGGTGACCAGTGGTGGTGCAATGTCGTCATTATCTTATAGTGATTAGGGGCGCCTTTGATGTTGTCTTTGTTCGTCTTATTTCCCTGTCATACCCAATTGTTCACAGTCATTTCCTTATTTTCCAGCTTACACCTTAGCCTAGTTATTTTGATAATTATATTGTTAAAGTTATCGCACTCTCCATACTTTATGTCTGACCCCTTTTTCTCTCCACCTCTTTTCTTCCTCCCCCCCCCCTCAGGTTTGCAAGGAGGGAATACTACAGCTTAGTGCCGATTTCTTTCAGTTGCTTGAAGAGAGTAGATGTATCGCTTGGGACTCTCTCATCTTTATGGCTTTGCTTATGCTCAGTTGGGATTTATGCACTTATGTTGTCTAAGTATTTGCTTCTTTATGTACTTTGATGTTTTTGGAAAAGACTATTGATCCTGTTGTAATGGTTTTCGAAACTACTTATGTAAACTCATTTTGAGCTATGATGATATGAAAAAAGTTTTTCACTTCCGCTATGTTGTTTTATTTATTTATTCTTGTAATTTATCTGTTCTATATAACAATAACGCTCCATGGACATTGATGCATTCCCTTTGTGAGTGACATTAATGGACATGGGGTGTTACAAAATTTAATGAAACATTAAGATTGTTTACATGTTTCGAACCGTTAGGTCCGCTTTGGGAAAATCTTTCCAATGATATAAAATTTGTTAAAATCCAACGGTTAGATTTCGAGAAATGTGTAAATAAAATTTGGGTAAAAACAACGTCAGGGCCGCGTGGTGACCTGAAACGTCGTTAATTTAAATTAGACTATTTTTATATAAATAAAAAATATAGATAAATCGTTATAAAACAATATTGGTTATATGAAACGATTTAAATTATATATGTGTGTGTGTGTGATAATTATTTGAAAAGACCGAGTTCAATCTCATTTCAAATAATTATACGATGATTTCAATCGAAGACATTGAAGATGGTGGTTGAAGACCGGTGATCTTCACATCGGATGGACGACTACTGATGCCCGACATTGTGTAGCTCCAGTAAAGGTCAAAAGTGGTAGCTGTCCGGACGTACTTGTTGATTGTCCGGATGTGCGAGAACCTCTTTGTAATAACCCGGAAATCCAAAACAATTTAAAACTTTTATTTTGGCAATTTTACTGAATTTATGACAATAAATTTATTTTGAATAGAATTGTAACGTATATATTTATTTGTATCGTAGTTAGAATATAATTATTTATCTTTAATTATAAAAGGAATTGGAAATGGCGCGGTAGTTTGAAAATTCGATTTCAAATTTCAAATATGAATGTACAGGATTCAAAGTAAACCGGATTTTAGCGAAACCAGAAATATTTAGATCTATTTGAAAATATCTTTCCAACGAATCCGAAAAATTGAAATTTCATAGCGGGAATAAAAAGTTATGCCTAGTTGAAAATTCAGAATGGTCGCTTTGGAATTTTGGCCCTTAAAAATGGAAATTTGGCAAACGACCTTTGTTTTTGACGAAACCACTTTTGTTGGGTCTGGGATGTCTAGTTATTGCTAGATTCCAAAACTCGTATTTTTTTGAATCAATATGTGAGCGTGGTGAAGTAAAACGTGTTTTGTTAGTTTCAGTCAATTTGGATCGACCAAAAAATGACCATTTTTCAAATGGTCTCCAAATTTGACAAAATTAGTTTTGTTAGAACCGTATCGTCAATACAAAGCTAGAAAATATTTTTTGGAAATTTTTAGAGTCCGTATATGGCCCCGGTAAATTGAAATGTGCGTTCAAATTCAATATATAGATTTATATTTTGATTTTGATGGAAACCGATCGAAACAGCCAAACTGGCTTATGAAACATATCCCATTGTGTTCAGAATGAGGGTAATTAGCTCGGGACAATAGTCGGTGGGTTCGATTTCGAGTTCGAAATAAAAAGTTGCTTTTTGAAAGTTAAAAATAACAAAATACATATATATTTATATAAACACCCTTCTCTACCTCCTCACCCGCTACTTCCCAGAACAAATCGAAATAAAAAAAGAAAAGGTTGATCAACGATGAACCGCCGCCCATCGCGCCGTCGGAGCTGGCGCGGCCCTCCGATCCCCCTCACCTCCTGCCTCCATCTCCTTTCCCCGATCTCGCGAGCCCCTCTCGACCTCCTACCTTGCGCATCCTCTCCCCCATTAAACCCGCAGCCGCTACTTCCCCTGGCCCACCGTCGGCCAGTGCCGCCTCAACCGAGCCGCCACCACTTGCCGCAAGCATCCCCTCCATCTCGAGCCACCCCATTATCCACCGAAGAGCGCAACAAATCCCCTCCCCTCGCTGTAAGTTTTAAATTCCTTTAATGTTGATTTTTATTCATTTAAAAGTTCAGATTTTTATTTATTTAAAAGTTCAGTAAATGTGTAATACTTAATCATACTCTGTTATATTCTTGTATTCTGATGAAATTGTTGTAATAAGCAATGAAATGTTATTCTGTTTGTGTTCTGATTCGTCCTGTTCTCAATTCAGTCCGTGCTTTTCTTTACGGGGAAGTTCGGGTCGTCTCAATTTGGTATCAGAGCTCTGGTTTACAGAGCTCGAGAACAAGGCATAATAGAACCATACGAAAGAATTCATCAGAGATTGGATTAGTAATATCTAATGAAAATGACTCATTAGAGATGGGATCAGTAGTATCCTAGGACGAGTGTGAAGAGTATTATTTTTAAAAATGAAAAATGAAAAAAAAAACTTTGTTTTGAAAATTTAAATCATTTTATACGTATTTGAAAATTTTATTTATATTGAATTTGGACAATCCAACATATAAAGATTTTGCATATACGCCTTGCAAACGTGTATTCGAAGTTTTAATATACTGGGTAGATATAGAATCACACTCTAGTCGCCTGGAGAAAATTCTGATGATGTCGCGGCGTCATCAGCATTTGTGTTCGAGTTTCGAAAGTGGGATGTCTATATATTTCCAATTGACTGGTGTGAGAACCAAAACAAGATAGGGCTTATTGGTGTGATTTGGCATCAAAATTCTGATTTTTGGACAATGTATCAAAGTTATGAATTTGAAAAGCTAATCAACTAATTGATTGATGATTGTGTTGTGTGATTATTTATTTAAATCAGCATGTGAAAGAAAGGTAAATTTAGGCCAAATTGTATCAAATATTGAGCTGTATTGAAAATTGTTTGGAATTGCATGCATATACATGTGTATCCATTGAGCAGGTCATTGCAAGGAGGCTAGAGAAGAGGAATAAAATTGTTTGCCCGATAAATAGGTACATGTTTATTGTATTTCTTGGGGGGTTTTGATGATTTTATGAGCCGATTGGCTGTTTCTTTTTCTTTTTGGATAGGAGAGGCCTGTATGGCGATTTCGGGATTTTTCCGGTGCTCCCGTGCAGGGGAGGTTATGACGAAATTTTTCGAAAATTTAGGGTGTTAGCCAAATTTTTGAAAAATTTGAAAAGTTCTTAGAAACTGAAAAGTTGAAAAACTTAAGCAATAATGAAAATAATGGAAGTTAAATTGATTAGTTAAACAACTTTCAGCTCCGTTCCTTTCCGAGGACGAAAAGATTTTAAGTGGGGGAGATTGTAATAACCCGGAAATCCAAACCAATGTAAAAATTTTATTTTGGCAATTTTAGTGAATTTTGAGTATTCAAAATGAATTATTTTAAATAATTATGACGAGAAATTTATTTTGAATAGAATTATAACGTATATATTTATTTGAATCGTCGTTAGAATATAATTATTTATTTTTAATTATAAAAGGGATTGGAAATGGCGCGGTAGTTTGAAAATTCGATTTCAAATTTCAAATGAATGTACAGGATTCAAAATAAACCGGATTTTAGCGGAACCAAAAATATTTGAATCTATTTGAAAATATCTTTCCAACGAATCCAAAAAATTGAAATTTCGTAGCAGGAATAAAAAGTTATGCCCAGTTGAAAATTCAGAATGGTCGCTATGGAATTTTGGCCCTTAAAAATGGAAATTTTGCAAACTACCTCCATTTTCGATGAAACCATTTTGGTTGGATCCAGGATGTCTAGTTATTGCTAGATTCCAAAATTCGTAATTTTCTGAATCAATATGTGAGCGTGGCGAAGTAAAACGTGTTTTGATAGTTTCAGCCAATTTGGATCGACCAGAAAATGATCATTTTTCAAAAGGTCTCCAAATTTGGCGAAATTAGTTTTTTTAGAACCGTACCATCAATACGAAGCTAGAAAATATTTTTTAGGAATTTTTAGAGTCCGTATGTGGCCCTGGTAAACTGAAATGTGTGTTCATATTCAATATATAGATTTATATTTTGATTTTGACGAAAACCGATCAAAACAACCAAATTGGCTTACGAAACATATCTCATTGTGTTTGGAATGGGGGTAATTAGCTAAGGACAATAGTCGGTGTGTTCGATTTCGAGTTCGAAATAAAAAGTTTCTTTTTGAAAGTTAAAAATAATAAAATACATATATATTTATATAAACATCCTTCTCTCCCTCCTCACCCGCTGCTTCCCAGAACAAATTGAAATAAAAAAGAAAAGGGTGCTCAACGATGAACCGCCGCCCATCGCGCCGCCGGAGCTGGCGCGGCCCCCCGATCTCCCTCGCCTCCCGCCTCCATCTCCTTTCCCAGATCTCGCGAGACCCCTCGACTCCTACCTCGCGCATCCTCTCCCCCTTTAAACCCCCAGCCGCTACTTCCACTGGCCCACCGCCCGCTAGTGCCGCCTCCACTGGGCCACCACCACCTGCCGCGAGCATCCCCTCCACATCGAGCCACCCCACCATCCAACGAAGAGCGCAACAAATCCCCCCCTTGCTGTAAGTTTTAAATTACTTTAATGTTGATTTTTATTCATTTAAAAGTTCAAATTTTTATTTATTTAAAAGTTTAGTAAATGTGTAATATTTAATCAAACTCTGTTATATTCTTGTATTCTGATGAAATTATTGTAATAAGCAATGAAATGTTCTTCTGTTTGTGTTATAATTCGTCTGTTCTCAATTCAATTCGTGCTTTTCTTTACGGGGAAGTTCGGGTCGTCTCACTCTCTTTGCATGGGACATACGGTACGAGGAATAAGGTGTCTCCGGTTTCGTTCAAACCCAGAACAGACTTGTAAATAGATGTGTGTCTGACATTGAATTTCGTTCTGTGTAAATTGATTTCTATTAAATAAATATCTGTTTGGTGGCGGAGAATTTATTCTCTTTCTTAGCACCCTTATTTGAGACGTACGAGCTCAGAGATTATATATTGATAGTTATCAATCGCATGGCGTGGATTGTCAATGTGGCGTGCCAAGATGCAAATGATCAAAGCTTTTGTTGAAAAGTAGAGTCTCGTGGTTAATGATCAAAGCACAACTCATTTCGGCATAGCTTTGTGCATAGCGTTATTTCGCGAGCCTTGCACCCCGGTAAGAGTCCAAAATGGGATAAGGGAACGCAGGAAGTGCACACGTTTATTTCCAGCTAGAAGTGGTGTCATGGTATGGAGCCTAGACATTTTTACTTGTGTGGATGATAGATTTCGAGGCCTTGATATATTGGTCACTACTGGCCAAGTGATAGGTCCAATATGACCGAGAAATGTGTATTTAGGCATAACTAATCCACTAAGGTATATTTGTTGACCGACCCTGCAGGATCCAAGGGTTCACTGCGGGGGATCCTGAGACATTTGCTAGAGTGTCTCGAATCGGTAAGGAGATCATCCCTAGCCTTGACTCATGATGGAAACCCAATTTCCAATACGACATTACGGATTTGATTGTAACCCTATATATGGCGACATAGTAGGATGGGGTACTATGCCGTCTAGGATTGATACATTTACTTTGAAAGTATTTTTAAATTTATTTGACACTAATAATAATATTAAATATTGTTTTATACGTATAAAGCATGTTTGATCATTATCAGTTAAAACTCTATCCTCCGGTTTGCGTTGCGTTGTTTTAAATAAAAAGATTTACTTATTTTATGCACTGACAATCCAATGGAGTAAACCCGTTCCGCGTTAGCGGCGTGGTCCCGTGATTAGCCTTATTATTAGATAAGTTAAGTAAGATTTCTCATACCAGTCCCATGACTGACTTATACTTTGTTTCACTTGCAAATTCGGGTGCCCTTATTTTCCACACGGGCAGTCGAGTGGCTTGCAGATATTTATTTGTTGAGCAGGATTCTGGATCGAATCTTAAAGTGGTGTCCAGAGCACTGATAGCCTTCCGGTGTGTTAGTTTAATTGTTCCATTGTGCATTGTATTACATGTATTGTAAATTATCTTCTGCTGTATTTTATTCGATGTACTCTGATATTCTGGACACTGATGTAACATTATTATAATGTTTATAAAAGTCTTCCATTATTTGTTCTAATGTGTTGTATGCCCAGAGTTAGCATATGCGGGATCCGGACGGTCTTAGTCGAATTAGCAATCGATTAGGTCCAGGTGAAATCCGTTACAAATTGGATTTAAGCGATTTGAGTTATTTTCAAATTTAAATAAAATCGAAGTTAGATATTTAAATTTGATTTCAAATTTGAATATGAGATTTCGTATAAACTATTTTATAAAGTAATTTATAAAATAACGGCCACTGTGTGAAAATGTAAACGTTTGGTTGTTAAAGAGACCGGGATTGGCTATTGTTATTGAAACACCCCACCTCCGTTAGGGTCACTCTCAAAGGGAATGCCCTAATTTTGGTGGAGGTTTATAAGTACAAGTCACAGATATACAAGACAGATATAAGAACACATATTTGTAAACAGCGGAAGAACAACAAACTTTATTTCATCAAGTCAAATACGTGTTACAACAACATCCTTTCCAAAAACATAACATAACACTTTCATAATCTGTCTTGAGTACATTATTTTTAAAGAAGCATAAATAAAACATAGACAAACTGCCAAAGCCCCATAGTGGATTGTCCAAAGCCATAGTTCAAAACAGGAAAGTCCAAGCAATACATTTCTCTTCTTCAAGCTGGATGCTGAGGTTGGTCAAGCTGCTGTGTTCCCTCCCTGAGGACCTGGGGGGGGGGGGGAAACGGAAGAAAGAAGACGAAAGAAAAATAGAGTCAGACATAAAGCCTGAGTAAGTCTAGTACTACTTTGTCTATGAATAAAGAACTGGGTATGATAAGTAAAACAGGAAGTGGGCAAACACCATAACTTGGTTAAGTTATCTAGGGTCGAATATACTATCGTACCCCATGTTAATCTCTGACCCCATATAAACTAGTTTCCAATTTGCACCCCCCCAAATCAGGGTGATGTGATCCATTTTATGATGATCGGCTCCTACTCGCATAGTTACATGTGTCTTACGGCCCCCGATGTCTGTAGTTACCTATGCTGGTCCCACCATGGGGTGTATCAAGTCCCATAGTGGCAACCCGACACAACCTTAGAGTGCACAGGTATGCTACTGGTGTCCAGTGCCTTATTTTTCTGCGCCGGAGTGTGTGCACGCCCGCACTCCGTTAGAACCTACACTGCTACACCACCGCCGTCGATTTGACCTCTTACAATCAGCCCAGTAATCGTGCCCCACCCTGCCTAGTTTCAGGGTATCCTGATACACCTTTTAGGGTTACTGCTGAAAAGGGTCCCCCGTTACTAGGTTTTCTATCTCTAGCCAACATGCTAAGTTGGTTAAGTGTTTCCTAACCTAACCCCACCAGTCCGTTTAGTTTAGCATGTTCCATTTTGATTAAGTCTTTAGTTCACTTAATCCTAACAATCCTGACTCAGCCTTAATTGTCTTATTAAGGCCCTGACCTCTCACATTAGACAGGTATTGTTGTGGCTGCCTGTTGCCGGTTGGTTCCGGGCAGTCTTACGCCACAACTCAGTCTAACCTCGGGTCCTTGCTGGGCTCCATGTTTAACCTCCCACATTGGATAGGTATTGTTGTGACTACTGGACGGCCGGGCGGTTCCGGGCAGGTTTACATCACAACTCAATCCAACCTCGGGTTAAACACATCGTATGTTCTACATTTACATATCTTGTCATTCTTCTTTATTTGTATGTAAATATTTGCGGCCCATTATTAAGTTAATGGTGTAAAGATTACACCAACCACGGGCCCAACCCATACTTGAATTTGGGCCCTTCTATTTTATATTTTCATTCATTAATTCATTTTAACCCAACGTTGTTTTCCCCCGTTTTACACGTCCGTTCATATATATTGGGCTTAGCCTTTTAAAGCCCAATTTAGCCATGCGAGAGGGGAGGCTTATGGCGTATACACAAAGAGGGGAAGGTGAGCGCATGAACTTGCATAAGACGTTGGGAATACATAATAGAAACTGGTGTACTTGCATAGTGGTAACATAGGTGACATGAATCAAAGCATGTGAACTTGCATAGGTTTAACTACAACATGAACCTATATCCTTATTTAGGCATAATGTCAAACATGAGCATGTCGTAAATATTTCTAGCATAAGCATAGCATGATGTCAAACATAAGCGTGGCATAAATACTTTTGGCATAAACATGGCATAATGTCAAACATAAGCATGGCATAAACAAAGTTAAATTTTGTTCAAGGCATAAACATAAACATGTCATGTTCATAAGGTTTCTACATGTTTACAAAGGGGATACATAGTTCAACTTAATCATGGTTTAAGTCTAATCACATAACGATGGTATAAACATACTTATGCATAAATATTCCTAAACATGGTGTTTGCTTTAAAACTTGCAAAAAGGGATTTTTGAGTCTAACCTAGCCATGTCTCATATATGTCATCATATAGTTCTTTTAAACAAGATAGACTTAATCATAGATTTCAATTATGCCAAATATTATTCATAGCCTAGCCATATTCATAAGTTTTGCAAAAGCATGACTTAATACATGGATTATAGTGTCAAAATTCCACATAGTTTCATATGAACTATAACAACCAAACTTGCCTCAATTGCTTGCAAAATGATTTATGCACAAAATATACATCATGACAACATAATAACAAAGCCACAAACTTGCATAAATTCCACTCGACTACATACATGTAGCTTCAACATAGATTACATAATTTGCGCAATATTCCAAACGTATATTTGCATAGAACTACTGCATGTAGTTCTTTATAATGAATAACATAATTTTGCACAAACATGAATTACTTCCATTGCCACAATTCAAGCATACACATCAACACAGTTGTTTATTATACCAAAGTAATACTCTACTTACAATGGTTGCGGCGAATTCTCTAATTAAGAGATATGATTCCTTTGTTGAATTGATTAGCTTTAGGTTGCTTTGAATTGCTTTAGGCCTTAGAACTTTCTTCCTAATCCTCTCTTTAGTTGGCGGCTATTCTTTGTCGTTCCTCAGCAACATGGCGGCTATGTTTTTAATTTGAATGAATAGATTAGGGTTTAGTCTAGGGTTGTTTATATAGAGGTTAGGAACTAATTAGGACCCTTGATGTTGCTAGGTTAGATCATAGCCATTCATTAGGAAGAGAGACCAATAAAAACCCGCCACCTAGCCCTAATGACAAAGCAGACCACTGAGATTCGACCAAACACAGACCTGGCCAGCCAGGTTGACTGGGCTCGACCAGGTCGACACCCCTGTCGACAGGGCTGTCGACAGCCCTGTCGACATGGGTAGCCCAGGTCGACAGCCCAGTCGACCTGGGTGGCTAGGCGGGTGTTTTATCCGCCTGGCCCATTGGGCCCCATTTTTAATTATTTTATTCTGTTTGAATTTTAAATTTAATTCAAAACTTCCGAAGGCCATATCTTCTTCATACGGACTCCATTTTTCGAAAACTCGGACTCTATTTCGCGTATTTTTCCGAGACGAACGAAATGGCTTATCCCGTTTCCCTTAGTTCTTTGGTTTGAATTTGATTATACTTTAATTTATGAATTTCACAGTTATCGAATTTTCGGGGTGTTACATTCTCCCCCACTTAAAAGGATTTCGTCCCCGAAATCTTCAAGTTAGGAGGAATGTATATCCTAACATCCAATCATCCATCTACTCATCCATCAAACACGAGCATCCATTGTCCTTAAAAGACTTCTAATGCTTCATGATCATATGCAAAGTGTGTGTGTGTACATGTCCTTATCTAATGCAAAATCAGGCGGTCTACTGATTCAGTTGACCCCCTTAATGCGAATTATGTAAGTGCCATGCATCCATTATGTATGCAAAATTTTCCTATTCTTGATTCTACATGAGTGCACAATCATTCAATACAAATGCAACATCCACATGACAACACATTATAGTTCAACCACATACGAAAGCAAACATATATGCATATGCAATATGAAGTGACTGAGCCGATCTAAAACCTAGATTGTGTGTGTATATGCAACCACGAGCAACCACTAGCAATCACTTGCAACCACTTGCAACCATTCATACATAACATGTTTCAACTACATGTTTTCATCCAAAGGTTTTCTACCTAAAAGATACGGTCGAGGAAATATACCTAAAAAGATAGATAGATAAAAGCGCAACTTAAGGAAAAGAAAGATCAAGGATGTACCCTCGAACAGAAAAGGGTAGGCTGTACGGATTCTAGCTTCAGTTTCCTAAGTCGCGTCTCCCTCGGCGTCGCTCCACTGAACTTTGACGAGCTTGACTTCGCGGTTGCGTAGCTTTTTCACTTCCGTTCCTAAGATGCGGGTAGGAACTCTCCTTATGGTTGCTTCGCGTTCCACTTCGGCCTCTTCGAGGATGTTTGGCTCTACCACTTCAGCTGACTCATGCAGACATTTTCGGAGATGTGAAACGTGAAAGACGTTGTGGACTCCAGCCAACTTCTCGGGTAGCTCTAATCTATAGGTCATCTTCCAAATTTTCTCGATGATAGGGAATGGTCCTATCTAAAGGTATAGTCGAATGATAGAAGCAAGTAAAAACCTTGTGCCCATTAGGCAATGTCAAAACTGGAAATCTATGCCACATATATAATGATTAGGAGAAGAACTCTCTAAGCATCAGCCCCGAAGACCGAAATCAACATCAGACTGACACCCAAAGAATTTCTCAACCCAACCACCATATATGATTCTAGGAAACTAAGTATGATGGACTCCTTTTAGGTCACAAGGGAGTCCCTTCCTAAGACCAATTTGTATCCTATAAAACTCAAAAATTTTGGTCAATCCAACGAACACCCTCAAGCCCCAACATGTGTTACTAACAGATGAGTCATACTCCCTATGGGGTTTGCGACAGAAATTGGATTGAGAATGGGACCGAGAGGATAAACACAAAAGATAGCATGCACGAATCTAGTCTTCGATCTTCTAAGTCGCATTTCCTTGAGCTTAACTCCATTATGCTTTGTCCGTCTTTAACTTCACAATTTCGTAGCTTCTTAATTCTTATTTCCAAAATATGAGTTGGAACCTTTTACACTGTTGCCTCTCGTTCCACTTTCACTTACTCTACTTCTAATATACTTGGCTCAAGCCTAACTGCGTACTCATGGTCCCATGCAAGCTCTCCAAAATTCACTAGTGAATCTTGGATCTTGTTAACTTACTAGAAGGTATTCCACAACCCATTCATAAGCGAAATGAACTTTTTGCCTTAGTGGCGAACACTACTGGAGCGCCCCATTCTGAAATGCTCCTCCTAATGAACCCCTTTTCTAGAAGTTCTTTAATCTGTTCACTGAGCTCTTTCCTTTCTCGTGGAGCCATATGTCTAACGGGCAACGCAACGGGCTTTGCATTATCTACAAGATATATGCGGAAGTCTATTTCCCGCTTCGGAGGCAAGCCCTTCACCTCTTCGAAGACATCCGGATATTCCTGGACCACTCTAACTGAATGCAAATTTTCAACAGAGGCATCTAGCGATTCAAGATAACTAAGCATAACCGCATACGAGGGATTACAAGAAATTTCCAAAGTATTACCGAGCTGGGTTAGGAGCCTAACAACCCTTTTCTCACAATCAAGGATGGCCCCATTACTGGATAGCCAATCCATACCCAAAATCAAACCATACCCCGAAAAGCCCAAAAAAAAGGCACTACATTGAAATTCTACGCTTAGAATGGAAATTTTCAAATCCAGACAGATCATAGACAAATGAGCTGGGCCCCCAATTGGGTTTGAAACAATTAAGGGGTCCTCTACCATACTAGTTTTTAGGTTCAGAGATTCTACTAAAGCAGACGAGATAAAGGAGTGTGATGCTCCAGAATCAAATAAAGTGCGAACGGGGTGATCGTAAAGATAAACTACACTTTCTACAGAAGTGTTTGTACCTCGCTGTTGCAGAGGTGGCGCTTCCAGCACATGAACCTGTGCCCCTGGGGTGGATCCAGCGCCCTGCCCCTGTCCTCGTTTCTTTGGGCAGTCCTTAGCCATGTGGCCTATCTCACCGCAAGAAAAGCACCCACCATTCTCCTTGGCCTTCTTTTTCCGGCAGTCCTTTACTAAGTGCCCCACTTTGCCACAGAAATTGCACTTCCTCTTCTCTTTGTTGCCTTCCCCGCCTTTCTTAAAGTCTGTCTTCTTAGGCTGCAAACCCTCTTTCTTCCCTTGAGAGCTTTCTGCCTTGGTCTCCTTCTTGCCCTTGTCCTCTTCGTTCAGCAATGCCATTAGCACCAATCTTTCATACGTGGCTCCCATGGGTATATGGGTCATAGCCAAACTGTGTAATGGCTCATTTAACCCTTTGACGAAACGGAGAGCCTTCTTATGCGGGGTGTTGACTAGGTCAAGCCCAAACCTAGCCAGCTCATCGAACTGATTCACATACTCTCTGACAGTCTTGTCCCCTTGCTTAAGAAATAAGAATTTTTCTAACTGCAAACTTCTTTCCGCATCTGAGAGAAACTTAGTCTCAAACCTTGCCCTAAAGTCCTCCCACGTCTCCACTGGTCTTTCAGCATTAGTGACTTCCCACCAGTAGGAAGCCTCGCCCTTCAATAGCCATACCGCCAGTTGTACTTTTTGTCTATCTTCTACCTCAAAGATGATGAATAGGTCCTCCGTTTCTTTTAGCCAATTTCTAGCTGCCACGAAGGACTCAGTTCCATGGAAATCCCTTCCTCCCATAGCTTTAAAATCTTTACATATCTTAGCAAATGTGTTTCCCCGTGGAGGAGGCGGAGGAAAAGGTGCTACTGCAGCTGGATGATTCCCTTCAGCTGGAGGAGGAGGAACGGTAGGACCTGTCTTAGTGGCCCTTGCTTCTAAGAATCGTCTAAACCAACCAGGTATTGGCACCCCTTCAGGCAAGTTAAGTTCGTGGGACATGCTGAAACAAAAAGGATAGATTCAAAACGAAGGATAAGAGATAATACCTATGGCTTTGGGGAGTGGACTTTGCCTTTTTAAAATAAAATAATATTTTTCTTTTAAAAATGCTTCTTTAAATTTCCTTTTTGAAAATAATTTTTCAAAACTTTTTATCTTATCTGGTAAACCTATGCTCTGATACCAAGTGAAACACCCCACCTCCGTTAGGGTCACTCTCAAAGGGAATGCCCTAATTTTGGTGGAGGTTTATAAGTACAAGTCACAGATATACAAGACAGATATAAGAACACATATTTGTAAACAGCGGAAGAACAACAAACTTTATTTCATCAAGTCAAATACGTGTTACAACAACATCCTTTCCAAAAACATAACATAACACTTTCATAATCTGTCTTGAGTACATTATTTTTAAAGAAGCATAAATAAAACATAGACAAACTGCCAAAGCCCCATAGTGGATTGTCCAAAGCCATAGTTCAAAACAGGAAAGTCCAAGCAATACATTTCTCTTCTTCAAGCTGGATGCTGAGGTTGGTCAAGCTGCTGTGTTCCCTCCCTGAGGACCTGGGGGGGGGGGGGAAACGGAAGAAAGAAGACGAAAGAAAAATAGAGTCAGACATAAAGCCTGAGTAAGTCTAGTACTACTTTGTCTATGAATAAAGAACTGGGTATGATAAGTAAAACAGGAAGTGGGCAAACACCATAACTTGGTTAAGTTGTCTAGGGTCGAATATACTATCGTACCCCATGTTAATCTCTGACCCCATATAAACTAGTTTCCAATTTGCACCCCCCCCAAATCAGGGTGATGTGATCCATTCAATGATGATCGGCTCCTACTCGCATAGTTACATGTGTCTTACGGCCCCCGATGTCTTGTAGTTACCTATGCTGGTCCCACCATGGGGTGTATCAAGTCCCATAGTGGCAACCCGACACAACCTTAGAGTGCACAGGTATGCTACTGGTGCCCAGTGCTTTATTTTTCTACGCCGGAGTGCGTGCACGCCCGCACACCGTTAGAACCTACACTGCTACACCACCGCCGTCGCTTTGACCTCTTACAATCAGCCCAGTAATCGTGCCCCACCCTGCCTAGTTTCAGGGTATCCTGATACACCTTTTAGGGTTACTGCTGAAAAGGGTCCCCCGTTACTAGGTTTTCTATCTCTAGCCAACATGCTAAGTTGGTTAAGTGTTTCCTAACCTAACCCCACCAGTCCGTTTAGTTTAGCATGTTCATTTTGATTAAGTCTTTAGTTCACTTAATCCTAACAATCCTGACTCAGCCTTAATTGTCTTATTAAGGCCCTGACCTCTCACATTAGACAGGTATTGTTGTGGCTGCCTGTTGCCGGTTGGTTCCGGGCAGTCTTACGCCACAACTCAGTCTAACCTCGGGTCCTTGCTGGGCTCCATGTTTAACCTCCCACATTGGATAGGTATTGTTGTGACTACTGGACAGCCGGGCGGTTCCGGGCAGGTTTACATCACAACTCAATCCAACCTCGGGTTAAACACATCGTATGTTCTACATTTACATATCTTGTCATTCTTCTTTATTTGTATGTAAATATTTGCGGCCCATTATTAAGTTAATGGTGTAAAGATTACACCAACCACGGGCCCAACCCATACTTGAATTTGGGCCCTTCTATTTTATATTTTCATTCATTAATTCATTTTAACCCAACGTTGTTTTCCCCCGTTTTACACGTCCGTTCATATATATTGGGCTTAGCCTTTTAAAGCCCAATTTAGCCATGCGAGAGGGGAGGCTTATGGCGTATACACAAAGAGGGGAAGGTGAGCGCATGAACTTGCATAAGACGTTGGGAATACATAATAGAAACTGGTGTACTTGCATAGTGGTAACATAGGTGACATGAATCAAAGCATGTGAACTTGCATAGGTTTAACTACAACATGAACCTATATCCTTATTTAGGCATAATGTCAAACATGAGCATGTCGTAAATATTTCTAGCATAAGCATAGCATGATGTCAAACATAAACGTGGCATAAATACTTTTGGCATAAACATGGCATAATGTCAAACATAAGCATGGCATAAACAAAGTTAAATTTTGTTCAAGGCATAAACATAAACATGTCATGTTCATAAGGTTTCTACATGTTTACAAAGGGGATACATAGTTCAACTTAATCATGGTTTAAGTCTAATCACATAACGATGGTATAAACATACTTATGCATAAATATTCCTAAACATGGTGTTTGCTTTAAAACTTGCAAAAAGGGATTTTTGAGTCTAACCTAGCCATGTCTCATATATGTCATCATATAGTTCTTTTAAACAAGATAGACTTAATCATAGATTTCAATTATGCCAAATATTATTCATAGCCTAGCCATATTCATAAGTTTTGCAAAAGCATGACTTAATACATGGATTATAGTGTCAAAATTCCACATAGTTTCATATGAACTATAACAACCAAACTTGCCTCAATTGCTTGCAAAATGATTTATGCACAAAATATACATCATGACAACATAATAACAAAGCCACAAACTTGCATAAATTCCACTCGACTACATACATGTAGCTTCAACATAGATTACATAATTTGCGCAATATTCCAAACGTATATTTGCATAGAACTACCGCATGTAGTTCTTTATAATGAATAACATAATTTTGCACAAACATGAATTACTTCCATTGCCACAATTCAAGCATACACATCAACACAGTTGTTTATTATACCAAAGTAATACTCTACTTACAATGGTTGCGGCGAATTCTCTAATTAAGAGATATGATTCCTTTGTTGAATTGATTAGCTTTAGGTTGCTTTGAATTGCTTTAGGCCTTAGAACTTTCTTCCTAATCCTCTCTTTAGTTGGCGGCTATTCTTTGTCGTTCCTCAGCAACATGGCGGCTATGTTTTTAATTTGAATGAATAGATTAGGGTTTAGTCTAGGGTTGTTTATATAGAGGTTAGGAACTAATTAGGACCCTTGATGTTGCTAGGTTAGATCATAGCCATTCATTAGGAAGAGAGACCAATAAAAACCCGCCACCTAGCCCTAATGACAAAGCAGACCACTGAGATTCGACCAAACACAGACCTGGCCAGCCAGGTTGACTGGGCTCGACCAGGTCGACACCCCTGTCGACAGGGCTGTCGACAGCCCTGTCGACATGGGTAGCCCAGGTCGACAACCCAGTCGACCTGGGTGGCTAGGCGGGTGTTTTATCCGCCTGGCCCATTGGGCCCCATTTTTAATTATTTTATTCTGTTTGAATTTTAAATTTAATTCAAAACTTCCGAAGGCCATATCTTCTTCATACGGACTCCGTTTTTCGAAAACTCGGACTCTATTTCGCGTATTTTTCTGAGACGAACGAAATGGCGTATCCCGTTTCCCTTAGTTCTTTGGTTTGAATTTGATTATACTTTAATTCATGAATTTCACAGTTATCGAATTTTCGGGGTGTTACAGTTATACTCTCTGCCAATACCGAAAACCACTTTAACAACTGTGTATGCGGTGGAGATCCAGAATGAAGTAGGATGGTTTGGCGAATGACTCTATTTTCTTTTTCATATTATTACGAGACCCTGACTATTTTGAGTTAGCTCGATGTGACTAAAACAGGAGCTACGCCGAGAACAAGCGAGGTCATTCCTCCTATCGAGCGCACTTCTTCGATACCATACTATTACTTTTGTGATGTGTTTTGTGGCCACCCTTCGATTTGATTATGGGAGTGTGTCTCGAGGTGGGCGGTAGTTGCTGCCATGCGTTACCACCAGTCCGGACATGCAAATGGCGAATCCACCTTGACATTCCTTGCGTGCCTTGTCACATGCCTTATACGAGCCCACTACGATTTTTTCTATACTGTTTTATATGGAGTGCCCTCTTATAGCCCTCCATTTTACGGAGGAATTACAACACTATATACTATGGGAGTATATAAATGGTGTAAGGGTAATAATGGTAATCCCGCTTACACTATTTTGATACTTTACTTTACTGATAGACACTATTGTATATAGAATATTATACTATATAGTATTATTTTGACGGATCCTTAGAGGATGATGATCCCAAACATTCTTTAAGTTACTAATTCCATTTCATTGAACATTTCTTTTGAGTTGATTTACTTCCATGAGAATGTTTGTCTTGATCCAAGTTGTTTTGTTTTGCATTATTGCTTGGGTCAGATCAAGAACACAGTTTTCAAGATTCACTCTTGGAGTTGGAGTTTATATCGAGTTTGCTCAACTGTGTCTACCTGTTCAGTTGTTCTAGTAATCAACTATCCCTGTTGTCTTGTCTCTGTTTCATACTGTTATTATTTATTTATGTATCTGAAATTCATTATGTTAGATTTCCGCTTTATTTTATGTAAACTCTGATGTAAAATTTTATTTAGTAGCTTTATGAGCAACTATTGTATTATTTATTTTATCTGCTGTGAGATATTATATTGCTCTGCTCTATGTCTTTGATTTTGTGATTTATTCTATTTACCTCAGAAGATAATAACAATCTGTCGTTTGGGACGATTCGAGTTTTACATGTTTTGTCGATTCGGCATGGACAAAATGGCGGCTCATTACATTTGGTACTAGTGCTTTGGTTTTTCAAAGCTTTAGCCTATAGGGTAAAAACTCATTCGAGATAGGGTAGTGGTACCCTAGAATGAGTGGGATTAGTCACAGAATCCTTTTTTAGAGAGCGCGTATTTTGGAATTATAAATAGCTTTATACAAATATTTTTAGATATAAAATTTTGTTTTGTATTTAAATATTTTTCTTGAAATTTTCTTTCCATTTGAATCCATCTCCCTTTGTAGATCCTCTTTGATTAGGTTCTTTCATTTGTTCAACTTTTCACTCAAATTTTACAACTTATCCCCTTCCTTAACAAGGTAAGGAGTAGAGGGAGAGTATAAGTCCATTAGCAAGTTCATTCTTATTAAATATTGGTTTGAAATTGGTATTTTGAAAGGTATTATAATATAAGATCTTCTTGATGCAATATTGAATATATATATATATATAAGGAAGATATATATTTGCAAATAACATTTTGTTTGGTAGTACCAATATTTGAAAAGATTTGATGTTTATACTTAAGATTTTATATTTTATAAACTACATATTTTGTATAAGATATAAAGGTATATATATTGTAAGAAAATGATTTTATCTTGGTTGAAATCTGTAATGGTATTATTTATAAATGTTGTATATATATATCGAGGAATTTATAAATATAAATGGGTTTATAAAGATTTTAATTTTGTGATGAATATATATGTTAAACTTAGGGAATTAAACAAGTTTTATAAGTTAAATATTGATAACATGGATTTGAAAATATTTAAGTACAGTGTAAAATAATATTGTTATATATTTGATTTGATAATAATATTGTTTTAATACTTATTAGCGATTGAGGTTGAATTTTAATCAATAAATGAGTGGGGGAGAGATATAATTCTTTTTCCCACTTGAAATTTTAAGGATTTAATATATATTATTTATAATATATGATTTGAAAAGTTTGGTATATTTTCTGTTTAAATATAGAAAGATGTTTTGAGTACTTGCTTGACGTTAAAATTGGCCTATCGAAAACCTAGTGATTGGGTTATACGTCCGATCAATGTGTATGTTAAAACCTATATGTATTAGATAGATATAGATTCAAACTCTAGTTGCTCGTAAATGATTCAGGTGATGACCACGGTATCATTAATATCTATTTTCAGGTTTTGAAAGTGGGATAAATATACATCGTCAATCGAAACGTCAAGTGAATACTTAAAACTATCTTGAAATATTTGAAAATATTTTAACTTTTGATTTATATAAATATTTCGGAGTGTGTCTGTAGATATATATGTATGTATGTATGCATGTATGCATGTATGTACGTATGAGTATTGATATGAACCATTGGTTTAAGTATAATAATTATTTACTTACTATTTCTTTGCCTCGTTCCTTTTCAGGGACGAAAAGGTTTGAGTGAGGGAGATTGCAACTACCGGAATTTTAAGTGTAATTTTATTTAATTTTCCAGTTTAAATTTTGATTTTATTTTATTCATTTAAAAACTCAATTTGTTTGGATTTTATTTAGATAACTATATAGATTTATGATTTAAAACTAAATAGTTGGATTTTTATATAGCAAATGATTTTTGTTTTGAAATGAATATAAATTAATAATAGAAATCAATATTTGCTATTTATAATCTTATTTATTGGGAAAATTATAATCGAGTTATTTATTTGAATTTGGATTCATTTTTAATTTAAATATTAAATTCATATTATATATGGTTTACTAATATTATAAAGATTTGAATTCATTCTTAGATTTTTATTTATATATTTAAACTCGTATTATTATATAATTTGTTCCCAGTATTTATAATATTTTATCTTTGATTTATTACTTCAATATAATTCTTTTTTGGATCCACCAATTGTATCTATCGTTGTTGATGCAAACATCGTTCCACTTTTATTCGAGGAAATTCGGATGTTCAAATTAAAACTCACTTTCTTTTTCAAATTCAATTTAGAATTAGATATGGTCAAATTTTATTTTATTTCATTGCTTAGAAACATTGTTAAACTTTGATCCGTTTTTCGTCTGTTTAAAATTAAAACTGTTCATTATTTTCATATTTAATCCGTTCATTCCCAGGTATTATAAGCATCCATTCCTTTAATTTTGCAAAGAAACCATTCGTTTCTTTTGTCAACTGCCATTTCCACTACCCAATGCTGTTCATTCATCTTTTCGTATAATAAATAAATAGGAAACATGCCTCGTGAATTTAAATTGCTCTATTCCTTTCCAAAAGTCCCGTTTTCTCTCCACCCATCACGCAATTATTCCCTCCCATCCCATACATTTTCATTCACAAGAGAAAAAACTACAACAACTTTGTTTTTCATGTCGACTTTACCCATTCCACCAGATTCTCTCTCCACCTATGCGCCGACCCTAGACCGAGTCCTCCGTCCGAAACCGCTCGCATACGCCCAGCTACTCCTTCGTCCCTCCCACTCCAAGAGTCGTGCCCTTAGCTCTTCATTGGCAGCCCCGACCTGCCCTCTCTTTCTCCTCTAAAGCCTACTGTGAGACTTCCATCCTCGCCACCAAATCTCCAACCTCCAATTACTAGAATCGGCTTCTGCCAATCGAGACCCCTTGCATGAGACCTGCATCCGTGTAACACCCCGCCTCCGCTAGGGTCACTCGCAAAGGAATGCACTAGCTTTAGAGGGGCATTATTGGTAAACATGCACAGAAATATCACAAGACAGAACATATAAAATAGCGGAAGTAAAATCGAACTTTCATAAACATCAATAATTAAGGTCTAAAGCCTTTTACATCAGAGTACATCAAAACCTGTCTTGCAATAGTAAAGAAGCATAAAGACTTTTTCATAAATTATTCCCCAAGTAAAACAGAAAAGTAGCCATAGCCAAGAAAAGTCCAAGCCATCCATGATGACCTTCAAGCAGAAGAAGTCCGAACTAAACAACAGTATTTCCTCCCTGTAACCTGGGGGGGGAAACGGAAGAAAAGAGGCGAAACAAAACGGGTCAGTCAAAAAGACTGAGTAAGCCCTATCTACTATCAGCATAAAAACTAGTAAAGTTAACTGACATGAGAAACTGAGATGAACATAAGCATGATGACAAGATAGATAAGCTAAATCAAAATAACAGGATGAACTACTGAACTCAGATAAACTAAGGTGTCATGATAAATTACGGTGTCAAGATAAAACAAGGTATCACATCGTCAGGTTTCTATCAAGTATAATATCCCCAAGATATCTATCACGTATAACGTCCCATGGTATCTATCCTGTACATCCGCTCTGCACCTACCGTACTAGTATCCCCACCGTATCATGTGTTAACCATGAATGACCCTTACTCAAAAGCTGTGTAATGGTCCATGTCAACCTAATATATCGCATATATAGGTTACTCAACTCGTATGTTTTATCCCATGTAAATGTTCAGTCCCTTGCCGTAGACCATATGGGCTTTCTCATGAAATTCTATACTACTTTAACATAGTTCCATGATCCTTAAGATCGGTTTGGACTGTTACCCTAAACCTAGCTAGGGTCTTCCAACATGAATTATCGTTTGTACAACTAGGACTTATGCTACCTAGGACTACTAGGGATTATGCTTACCTATTGCACGTTTTCGTATCTCGGTTTTGGTTCAACCACCCAGGGCCACTAGGATTTACGCTAACCGTCAACCGCGCCCTTTTTCCCACGCATTCATCGTGAATCATTTTTCCATGACTGTATGCACATGTATCACATCGTGCCATCCGAGTCCTGTCACAGGGCAAACCAGGAAATACAGGACTCGGTCGGGAGTTTTCGATTTATCTACCGATGCAGATGCTAAGGTCTGTTTTTCTATACGTGGCTATGGTCCCACGAGACCACTCCCTCAACTAGTGAAAGACAAGACAGGATAAATCTTGTATGAGAACACAACACTGGCCAACCCACATCCAAGCCTTACCGCAACCATAATTAGATAGCAATTATGGTCTTTTGGGTGTTCTCTGCCTTTCCGTATGTACACGCTTGACCAAAGATGGTAGGTAGCCTGACGAAATTCTATCTAGGGTACGACCGTGTATCGTCGACTATCCCCTATCCATCCCCGTCTTTAGGTCGCTCGTATAGCAACCAAGGCATACTCTTGGTTCTTCTAACGCAGACCTTAACCTCTCATGAGCCTAGTATAATCACCTGGCAGCTCATAGAGGGATACCAAGAATATCCTCACGTTCCCTGAAGCCGCTGCTTCGTTACCCAGTTCGCTGGAGCCTTTATCTAAATCAGATACTTGCTCCTACTCGTATACTTAAACGATGACCTACCGTATCAGGTTACTCATCTATCTATGAACTGGTCTAAATTTCCTTGACTAAGAATCATTACTTAGTTATTCTTCAACTAAGGTTTACCACTTAGCATTGTTCTCGTTATCCTTGTTAACTACGGTTATCCACCTAATCCTCAGAACTAGGGTTTACATAATGGATTAAGTGTCACTTAAGTTCATGACTTAACCCGTCTATAAATCCTGTCAAAATTGGCTAAGTATCCAAGTTCAAGGCTTAACCCTACAAACCATGCTCAAGTTGGTTAAGTATATTAAGCAATTCACGACTTAACCTCGTCCAATTATCATTCTAGATTGGTTAAGTATATATTAACTTGACCCTATCAATTTACTTAGTCAAATCGGTCAAGTGTATTCAAGCGATTCGTGACTTAGCCTTATCATGTTTTCACGTTATATTGGTTAAGTATTGGTTAACTTAACCACAATAAATTAACGAGTTAGATTGGATAAGTAAAGGTCACTTAACCACATCAATTCATCATGTTTAGATTAGTTAAGTGTTTAACTTAACCCCATTAAACTACCAAGTGGGATTAATTAAGTCTAGGCTAACTTAACCCCATCCGATTTCCATGTTTAGACTAGTTGAGTCTAATCTTAACCCCATTCGTTAACCGTATTTTTCGGTTAAGCGTCATTAAGAAAACTTACTTAACCTTACCAAGTTATCGCGTTGGATTGATTAAGTGTTGGTTAACGTAACCCCATCCACTAGTCATATAAAAATGGTTAAGTGTCATTAGGCAAATCAAGTTACTTAACCTACCCAACCTTGTCATGTTTTGTTAAGTATCATTAGCCTAATCAAATTACTTAACCCATTTGTCCATGTCATATTTGGTTAAGAGTCATTAATCAAATTAACTTAACCCTATCATGTGGCATTAATTACTTAATGCACCTTCACCTCTCACATTAGACTTTGTTGTGGTTACTAGTTAAGCCGGTCGGTTCCGGGTAGCTTTACACCACAACTTGGTCTAACCTCGGGTTCAAGCACAACATGACCAACTTCTCACATTGGGTCCTATTGTTTGCAACTACTAGTTAGGCCGGTCGGTTCCGGGTAGTTTTACGTTGCAAACTCAACCCAACCTCGAGTTGGCCACACTTATATTATCTAAGTGTCATGTCCATCATGTTTCCCAAAACATGTTACAAGTTTTCAAGCATTTGGGTAGACCTAACTTAATAGGTAAATTCCCAAAGGGTAGACCTAACTTAATAGGTAAATTCCCAAGCTTATGTTTTTATGCATACTTACATGTCAACTTCCATGTTATATTTCAAGTCATGTTTTCAAGTTGTATTTTCATGTCATTAGAAATTACCCATAACATAACCCAACGCTTTTAAACTCGCATATACGTTCGTGACAACGTAATGGATTAAAAGAAGAGACTTGGCAAAGGCATGACAAAAATGGATATTAAGCCACAAGTTAATCATGGTGGCAAATGAGGCACAAACGTGTTCATTAACTTGCATGTTACATTCTTAAGCCTCAAAACATGCATAAACCCAAACTTGGCACATAAGAGAATCATGGTGACAAAAGATATGGAATGATGACTAGTAACTCGCATATATCATCATATAAGGGTTATGACTTCATATGCAAGTTGACATAAAGGTTATGAGGGTTCTCATGTTGCCTAATGCAACATTTCAACATAAAGGTTGTAGCTTTTAGCTCACAAGATCAAGATAATGACTTCATAAACTTGCATGACATGATAGCATGTATCATACTCAATGATCAAACCCAAACTTGCAACATGAACATTTAACTTCATAGTTAATATCTAAGAGTAGGGAAAGGGCTTACATTGCTATGAAGTCACAAAAGATATGACAAAGCCCTTATGCAATCAAATAGACCCAAAATGCAAGCTCTAACATAAAAACCCTTGAGCCAAAATGATCAAAACTCTTTCTTTATGATGCAAATATAGAAACTTGACTTGAATGCAAGCTAATGATGCTCATACAAGTTTGAAAACACTTGTATGCATGGAAAATCACTTAGAAATTTATTTAGGAATTTTATGAAGAGAGTGGAGGCCATGAGAGGATTGATTTTGCCATAGTTTAGTTACTAGAATGAATAATGAGGGTTTTAGGATAGGTTAGGGTCTTATTTATAGATTAGGCAAGTGTTTTAGGCCATAGGATTAAACCTAGATTCAATCCAAGCCATCAAAGCATGTCTTGGGGAAGAAGTCAAGTGTAGGAACCATCTAGGGCCTTTAGATTAAAGATGAACCATGAGAACCATCCAAATGCAAAATCTGCATTTGAGCGAATCGGCCCACGGGTTGACAGCCAAACACCCTGGATTAACCCCTAGTCGACCCAGCAAGCTCGGGTCGACCTCAAAAATCGGCCGGTTCGGTTATTCCCCTCTCCCAATTCGCTGTTTTGAACATTTTTGCATATTTATTTATTTAATTTTCAATTATATATATATATATATATATATATCAATATATATATATTTCTCTGCGCAACCCATTTCACTTAATTAAGTATACTTTAATTTGGGAATTTTTCGTGAAACTTCGCGAGGCCATATCTTGGTCATACGGACTCCGATTTTCGAAAACTCGGACTCTATTTCGCGTATTTTTCCAAGATGAACGTAATGGCATAGCCCGTTTCCCTTGATTCAGATTTTACAGTTTAATTCTGCCTCCATTTATGTTATAACAGGTTATTGAAAATACGGGTTGTTACATTCTCCCCACCTTTTTGGATTTCGTCCCCGAAATCTCCAAGTTAGGAAGAACATATCCTACCATCCATCATCCATCTACTCAAAACATCATCCACAAGCAACCATTGTCCTTAGATGATTTCTAATGCTGTATGAATATATGCAAAACGTGTGTGTACATGTTCCTTAGCTAATGCTAATGATCAGGCCTGAATAATCTTTCTAATGCAAAATATGTATAGTGCCATGAATCCAACATGTATGCAAATAGTCCTAGTCATATAGATACTATATGCGTGCACAATCATTCATTCATATGCAACAACCGCATGATAATACATTCGATTTCATCCATAAACAAGTATAAATACTCGTGCATATGCAATATGAAATGTGACCGAGTCGAGCTAGTATCTAATGTGTATTCGCGCATCCACGAGCAACCACTTGCAACCATATCAATCATAACATGTTTCAAATACATGTTTACATCCATAGGGTTCTACCTAGAATTCCCTGAAACAGGGTCGAGAAGATAAACAGGACAAACTCCTTACAGGGTTTGTAACGGAGAATAGGACCGAGAGAATGTCCACAAAAGATAGCCTACAAGTAAGCTCTACAGAAAACAGGGATCAAGGATATACTCCCAAAAAGAGATATCATGAGCGTATCTAGTCTTTGACCATCAAAGTCGTCTTTTAACTTCGCGATTTTGTAGCTTCCTATTCCTGTTTCCATAACATGAGCTGGAACTCATTTCTTCGTCGCCTCTCGTTCCACTTGCACTTATCCTTTTCCTAGAATACTTGATGCAAACATGACTGCGTACTCATGATCTCATGCAAGCTTTCCAAAATTCACTAGTGAATCTTGGATCTCGTTTATATACTATAAGGCATTCCATGTAGAAGAACTTTCTCTTGAAAGTAAACAGATGTCAACCAGGTTATCAAGCGCACTTACTAGGGTGATCTCTATAACCCATGCATAAATGAAGTAAACCATTCGTCTTATTGGCGAACACCACTCGATCGGGCTTCAAATTTCCAATAAAGGCATCAAGGGATTCTAAGTAACTAGTCATGACAGAACCTCAAAAAGGTTACACGGTACTTCAAGGGCATTACCAAGGCTAGTCAAAAGGTCTAACTACCCTCCTATCAAAACCGAGAGTGGCACCCCTACTGGATAACCACTTCATCCCTAGAATCCATCCATAGCTTATAAACATAAGCATTATTTCCAAACTCAACACTTGGCATAAACATTCTCAAATCCAAACAGGTCATGTATAAATGGACTGATTGTCCAATAGGACTTTGAGACAAAAATGGGATCCTCTATTACACTAGTACTTAAGGTGCAGAGACTCAACTACCGAAGCGGACTTAAATGATGCGGGGATCAAAACAAAGTCTTGGCGGGATGATAGAAAAGAATAACTAGATCTTCAACAAGGATGTTATCCCCCTACTCAGGTACTCTAGTGAGGGTATACAATTATCTTCACGATGATCTTGTCCTTGTCCCACAATACTTAACTATCCGTCCCGTTTCACCATACCAAAGATACTTTTTCGAAATGGGTTGAGCCATACTAACAAGTTGCTCATCCTTAAGCTCGTATCCTTTATCCTCTTTCTCACTATCCTTTCTTATAACGCGGCCACTGGTCTCTCGAGAACCACCTCCATCGTATGGAAAGCACTTTCGTAGATAGAAAAGACTAGTCGCAGTTAAAACCACTGTGACTACAGATGGAGGAAAGAAAGGAAAAGAGATTCAATTAAGGAAACAAGGATAGTGCTAATGGCCTTTGGGGAATAGCCTTTTTCTTTTAAAAGAAAATTTTCTTGAAAAATGCTTCTTTGTAAACGGTTTTTTTTTCAAATAGTTTTCAGAAGGTCTTTAAAAACTTTTGCCCAGTCTGGTACCCTTCTGCTCTGATACCACGTGTAACACCCCGCCTCCGCTAGGGTCACTCGCAAAGGAATGCACTAGCTTTAGAGGGGCATTATTGGTAAACATGCACAGAAATATCACAAGACAGAACATATAAAATAGCGGAAGTAAAATCGAACTTTCATAAACATCAATAATTAAGGTCTAAAGCCTTTTACATCAGAGTACATCAAAACCTGTCTTGCAATAGTAAAGAAGCATAAAGACTTTTTCATAAATTATTCCCCAAGTAAAACAGTAAAGTAGCCATAGCCAAGAAAAGTCCAAGCCATCCATGATGACCTTCAAGCAGAAGAAGTCCGAACTAAACAACAGTATTTCCTCCCTGTAACCTGGGGGGGAAACAGAAGAAAAGAGGCGAAACAAAACGGGTCAGTCAAAAAGACTGAGTAAGCCCTATCTACTATCAGCATAAAAACTAGTAAAGTTAACTGACATGAGAAACTGAGATGAACATAAGCATGATGACAAGATAGATAAGCTAAATCAAAATAACAGGATGAACTACTGAACTCAGATAAACTAAGGTGTCATGATAAATTACGGTGTCAAGATAAAACAAGGTATCACATTGTCAGGTTTCTATCAAGTATAATATCCCCAAGATATCTATCACGCATAACGTCCCATGGTATCTATCCTGTACATCCGCTCTGCACCTACCGTACTAGTATCCCCACCGTATCATGTGTTAACCATGAATGACCCTTACTCAAAAGCCGTGTAATGGTCCATGTCAACCTAATATATCGCATATATAGGTTACTTAACTCGTATGTTTTATTCCATGTAAATGTTCAGTCCCTTGCCGTAGACCATACGGGCTTTCTCATGAGATTCTATACTACTTTAACATAGTTCCATGATCCTTAAGATCGGTTTGGACTGTTACCCTAAACCTAGCTAGGGTCTTCCAACATGAATTATCGTTTGTACAACTAGGACTTATGCTACCTAGGACTACTAGGGATTATGCTTACCTATTGCACGTTTTCGTATCTCGGTTTTGGTTCAACCACCCAGGGCCACTAGGATTTACGCTAACCGTCAACCGCGCCCTTTTTCCCACGCATTCATCGTGAATCATTTTTCCATGACTGTATGCACATGTATCACATCGTGCCATCCGAGTCCTGTCACAGGGCAAACCAGGAAATACAGGACTCGGTCGGGAGTTTTCGATTTATCTGCCGATGCAGATGCTAAGGTCTGTTTTTCTATACGTGGCTATGGTCCCACGAGACCACTCCCTCAACTAGTGAAAGACAAGACAGGATAAATCCTGTATGAGAACACAACACTGGCCAACCCACATCCAAGCCTTACCGCAACCATAATTAGATAGCAATTATGGTCTTTTGGGTGTTCTCTGCCTTTCCGTACGTACACGCTTGACCAAAGATGGTAGGTAGCCTGACGAAATGCTATCTAGGGTACGACCGTGTATCGTCGACTATCCCCTATCCATCCCCGTCTTTAGGTCGTTCGTATAGCAACCAAGGCATACTCTTGGTTCTTCTAACGCAGACCTATACCTCTCATGAGCCTAGTATAATCACCTGGCAGCTCATAGAGGGATACCAAGAATATCCTCACGTTCCCCGAAGCCGCTGCTTCGTTACCCAGTTCGCTGGAGCCTTTATCTAAATCAGATACTTGCTCCTACTCGTATACTTAAACGATGACCTACCGTATCAGGTTACTCATCTATCTATGAACTGGTCTAAATTTCCTTGACTAAGAATCATTACTTAGTTATTCTTCAACTAAGGTTTACCACTTAGCATTGTTCTCGTTATCCTTGTTAACTACGGTTATCCACCTAATCCTCAGAACTAGGGTTTACATAATGGATTAAGTGTCACTTAAGTTCATGACTTAACCCGTCTACAAATCCTGTCAAAATTGGCTAAGTATCCAAGTTCAAGGCTTAACCCTACAAACCATGCTCAAGTTGGTTAAGTATATTAAGCAATTCACGACTTAACCTCGTCCAATTATCATTCTAGATTGGTTAAGTATATATTAACTTGACCCTATCAATTTACTTAGTCAAATCGGTCAAGTGTATTCAAGCGATTCGTGACTTAGCCTTATCATGTTTTCACGTTATATTGGTTAAGTATTGGTTAACTTAACCACAATAAATTAACGAGTTAGATTGGATAAGTATAGGTCACTTAACCACATCAATTCATCATGTTTAGATTAGTTAAGTGATTAAATTAACCCCATTAAACTACCAAGTGGGATTAATTAAGTCTAGGCTAACTTAACCCCATCCGATTTCCATGTTTAGACTAGTTGAGTCTAATCTTAACCCCATTCGTTAACCGTATTTTTCGGTTAAGCATCATTAAGAAAACTTACTTAACCTTACCAAGTTATCGCGTTGGATTGATTAAGTGTTGGTTAACTTAACCCCATCCACTAGTCATATAAAAATGGTTAAGTGTCATTAGGCAAATCAAGTTACTTAACCTACCCAACCTTGTCATGTTTTGTTAAGTATCATTAGCCTAATCAAATTACTTAACCCATGTGTCCATGTCATATTTGGTTAAGAGTCATTAATCAAATTAACTTAACCCTATCATGTGGTATTAATTACTTAATGCACCTTCACCTCTCACATTAGACTTTGTTGTGGTTACTAGTTAAGCCGGTCGGTTCCGGGTAGCTTTACACCACAACTTGGTCTAACCTCGGGTTCAAGCACAACATGACCAACTTCTCACATTGGGTCCTATTGTTTGCAACTACTAGTTAGGCCGGTCGGTTCCGGGTAGTTTTACGTTGCAAACTCAACCCAACCTCGAGTTGGCCACACTTATATTATCTAAGTGTCATGTCCATCATGTTTCCCAAAACATGTTACAAGTTTTCAAGCATTTGGGTAGACCTAACTTAATAGGTAAATTCCCAAAGGGTAGACATAACTTAATAGGTAAATTCCCAAGCTTATGTTTTTATGCATACTTACATGTCAACTTCCATGTTATATTTCAAGTCATGTTTTCAAGTTGTATTTTCATGTCATTAGAAATTACCCATAACATAACCCAACGCTTTTAAACTCGCATATACGTTCGCGACAACGTAATGGATTAAAAGAAGAGACTTGGCAAAGGCATGACAAAAATGGATATTAAGCCACAAGTTAATCATGGTGGCAAATGAGGCACAAATGTGTTCATTAACTTGCATGTTACATTCTTAAGCCTCAAAACATGCATAAACCCAAACTTGGCACATAAGCGAATCATGGTGACAAAAGATATGGAATGATGACTAGTAACTCGCATATATCATCATATAAGGGTTATGACTTCATATGCAAGTTGACATAAAGGTTATGAGGGTTCTCATGTTGCCTAATGCAACATTTCAACATAAAGGTTGTAGCTTTTAGCTCACAAGATCAAGATAATGACTTCATAAACTTGCATGACATGATAGCATGTATCATACTCAATGATCAAACCCAAACTTGCAACATGAACATTTAACTTCATAGTTAATATCTAAGAGTAGGGAAAGGGCTTACATTGCTATGAAGGCACAAAAGATATGACAAAGCCCTTATGCAATCAAATAGACCCAAAATGCAAGCTCTAACATAAAAACCCTTGAGCCAAAATGATCAAAACTCTTTCTATATGATGCAAATATAGAAACTTGACTTGAATGCAAGCTAATGATGCTCATACAAGTTTGAAAACACTTGTATGCATGGAAAATCACTTAGAAATTTATTTAGGAATTTTATGAAGAGAGTGGAGGCCATGAGAGGATTGATTTTGCCATAGTTTAGTTACTAGAATGAATAATGAGGGTTTTAGGATAGGTTAGGGTTTTATTTATAGATTAGGCAAGTGTTTTAGGCCATAGGATTAAACCTAGATTCAATCCAAGCCATCAAAGCATGTCTTGGGGAAGAAGTCAAGTGTAGGAACCATCTAGGGCCTTTAGATTAAAGATGAACCATGAGAACCATCCAAATGCAAAATCTGCATTTGAGCGAATCGGCCCACGGGTTGACCGCCAAACACCATGGATTAACCCCTAGTCGACCCAGCGGGCTCGGGTCGACCTCAAAAATCGGTCGGTTCGGTTATTCCCCTCTCCCAATTCGCTGTTTTGAACATTTTTGCATATTTATTTATTTAATTTTCAATTATATATATATATATATAAATATATATATATTTCTCTGCGCAACCCATTTCACTTAATTAAGTATACTTTAATTTGGGAATTTTTCGTGAAACTTCGCGAGGCCATATCTTGGTCATACGGACTCCGATTTTCGAAAACTCGGACTCTATTTCGCGTATTTTTCCGAGACGAACGCAATGGCATAGCCCGTTTCCCTTGATTCAGAATTTACAGTTTAATTCTGCCTCCATTTATGTTATAACAGGTTATTGAAAATACGGGTTGTTACAATCCGACCTTCCGGCTTTCACTTGCTAACCACTGAACTGAAGTGACCCCTTTTTCTCCAAGCGGCTGAGCCACACCTTCCTGCCGAGCTGAACCAAAAACCAATTGCAAAGCGGTCGTGATGCCCCTGCTTGCCAAGCCAACCATCTGGACTTGCGGCCCGACTCCCCATACCATCACCCCTCTCAGTCCAGTCGAAGCCACACCTTACTGACCTTCCCTTTCAGTTTGACCAAGCCGAACCCTTGTTTCCATACTCATCTTCCGAGTGCACATCTCCAAGCCACCGCCTCGCTTAACTCGGTATCTTCCCGCGTGAGTGCTGAGTTGAAGTCGTGTTGTAGGTGAGTTCAGTGCTTGCATGGTATGTATGTGTATTTAGGGGTTTGCGTGAGTTAGGGGTTAAGGGTATATATGTTGTGAATATTATATAATTTATAATATATATAATGGCTTTGACTGAATTTATATATCTTAATATAAATATATGTACATATACATATACATATATATATATGGTTTTAAAGTATTTTGTGTGTGTTTTAAATAAAAATTTAATATATACGTGAATACGGTTTGATGTGTGTGTCTGTATTTTTGTTATATATGTATAATTTACGATATATATAATTGGTTTTGGTGTGCGTCGAATTTTAAATAGATATGTGTTATAATTTTACAATTTGTATACTGTTTTATCCGTGTGTGTGTATGTGTATACATATATATGTGTATGTATATATAACGACCCAAACATCCCCGTAAGGGAAAGCTCGGATTGAGTTGAGAAAAAGACGAATCAGAACACAAACAGAAGAACAATTCATTGCTTGTTACAATAATATCATCAGAATACAGGAATATACAGAGTATGAACAAATATTATACATCAGAAAAATATCAGAGATTTACAATTTACAATGCAGCGGAAAATAATAAAAAACTTGAAAGAGATAAATAGATACAGAGCTTTCCGAATATCATTCAGCTGTAAATCAGGATCCTGTGAATATAAATCTGCAAAACCAAAACTACTAGCTGCCCGTGTGGAAAATAGGGGCACCCAAAATTTAGGTTAAAACAATAAACTCCAGGTCAGTCATGTGACTGGAGTGAGAATTAAAACATTTATTTAAAACTTTACTTTAAAATCAGATATATCAAGGGACCATGCCGTCTAACACGGAATTGGTTTCCTCCCAAGAATACCAATGCATATAACAAAACAGCACAATGCATTTTGGAAAAATGAAGTTATTATAAGACCCAGGTCCTATCACACAATGCAACACAAGCCAGGGGATAGGGTTTTACCTTATAATAGCGAAACATGCTTGGTACGTTTAATAAAAAATCATTTTGATACTATTATAGTGTAAAGTGTATGAAAACAACTTCAAATATAAATATATCAATCGAAGGCATAGTGCCTCATCCCACTATGTCGCCATATTAGGATCTACAAATAAAACCGAAATGTCACGTATTATAAGTTTGATTTCCGTCTGTGAACCAAGGCAAGGGATCATCCTTACTGCTTCATGATGCTCTAGCCCGTGTCTCGGGAACATCCGCAACTGCACCTTGGATCGTCAGGGCCGGTCCACACGAAGTGGATTAAAATGCCTAAACACTGCGTTTCCCCGCCCTATGGGGCATCAATCTGGTCTGTATAAAGACCATACCATCCATCGACTCCGTAGAGACTGATATAACCGAGGCGCCTTGCTATCCATCCTCCAAATAAGTAAAACATATGGGTGTGCAAAACCCAGACACCACTCTTACCTAGAAGGAAACGCATGTCCTCCGTGAGGTCCTCTCCTGTTTCTGGTTCACACCGGGGTGCGAGGCTCACGAATTAACACTACACAAAGCTATGCTATATTAAAGCCATGCTTTGATCATCATCCACAAGACTCTTCTTTTCAACAGAAGCCTTGATCATTTGCATCTCAGCATGCCACACAGGCAATGCACGCTATGCAACTGATGTCTATCAATCACACAGAATGAAATCCGATGTCAGACACACATCCATTTACAAGTTCGTTCTGTGTCTGAACGAAACCGGAGGCACCTTATTCCTCGTCCCATATGTCCAATACAAGAGAGAGGCCCTCGCATATCCGATCGATCTCCAAGTACGTCTGGACGATCACCACTTATTACCTTGTCTTGGGTGTACAGCCTAATCAAGACATTAGTAATCATCCAAATGATGTGGAGACTTCCGGTCTTTAACCACCGTCTTCATCGTCGACTCATTGCTGATTCAGTTATTCAGAATGGGATAAACCCAGTCTTTCGGAATAAATCGCGTATATAATAAACAAGTGCTATAAAACACAACATACGCCTCATTCCAATTCTGAATATTCTTTTATTTAAATACTCATATCCTTTGGGAAAGGTTCCCATTAATTTTATCAAAGATAAATTCTTTGAATTTGTTCTTTAATTTTCCTTTGGGTATCAATTCAAACCAAATTATGGTTTACCCAAACAAGTTGGGATTAACAAACCTTATCGAAGTAATCGTTTGTTTTAATTTCCCAATCCCAAACTATTCATCCCATGGAGTAAAACTAGTAATACTTCATATCTAACACCACGGTGTTATCGGTAAAATTAATTACCATTTCACATTCAAATCTAGTTAAAGATTTAACTAACGCTTGGAGTAAAACCGGTGATACTCCATTGTCGATCATTTCTTGGATTTGGTAATTTTAGTTATCAAATTCACCTTTCAATCTACTTAAAGATTAATTAAAAATCTAATTCAGTTTTAATTTCCAACTATCATTACTTAATGATTTTTCCAATTCAGGAATTAAATCCTGTCTTTAACTGGGTTAAAAAACTAATGTCATTTAAAACACAGTTCATGATAAACCCGAAATCTCATTCCATTAATTATCGAATTTTCACGGAAAAACAAACCAATATATGATCGATATCAATTTCCGTATCCGACTAAAATTATAAATGGAATAACGGCAAAGCCTTTTAAATTCCATATATATTATCAGTCTTCCTCCATAGAAGTTCATTTCAATTATTATCAAATCGAATCTCATTCCATTCCAATTTATTTTATTAAATTGAAAAACTTTACTTTGGAAATTCCATTAAATCTTAGAATAAAGATTTATAAATTCCAAATCACATTTCACTGTAAATCGGGTTAAAGAACGAATGTCGTTAAAACACAGTTCATGATAAACACGATTTACATTCCATTTCAATTCCAATTAAATGTTCATTAATTGGTAATTCTTCTTTAAATCTTAGTTAAAAGACTTATTCTTTTCACATGGGGTTTCAGAACAATGTTAACAAAGACACCATTCCATAAGTCTCTAATCGTAAATTAGTAAGAGAACAATTCCCTAAATATTAATCCTGAAGACTGAAACAAACATCAGATCAATACATAGGAAACCATTCAACTTAGCTAACCTCCAATTAGTTTCTAATTTCCTTAATTCCATTGGGTTTAAGAACAGTGTTAGTGAAGACACTGTTCACGAAAAAAAACCCAAAATCCCATTTGATATTAAATACAAGGCCCTGAATAGAAAATATTTCGGCTTATATTCAATAACAAATTCTGAACTCAACAAACATCATATTGGAATAAAGATATGTATATATATATATATCTTCCAAATTCCTACATAATGACCGTATAATCACGAATCCAATATCGAAATATTCCGAAGATAATTTCGATTCAAATCCATTCCAATTCATATATTGGAAAATCTGGTTATTTTTAAAACCATTTCATATCCAATTTATTTTATTTAAAAATAATTGGATTATAATTCTAGTTCATAACTAGTTCATTTCGATAAAAATCTTTTCTTATCTTTTCAAATATGGAATTTTCATCCAAATTTTTTCCAAATCATTTCTTATGATTTTACACCAATCATAGATATTTTTAATAATTTTATCAAGGCCCGTACAGTCGATTTCCATAAACG
Source organism: Allium sativum (assembly GCA_030737875.1). NCBI lineage: Eukaryota > Viridiplantae > Streptophyta > Magnoliopsida > Asparagales > Amaryllidaceae > Allium > Allium sativum. The sequence goes on along the minus strand of CM060926.1, from coordinate 677,290,300 downwards.
GCCATCGAACTGCACTTATAGCGACATTTTCCAAATTTGATTTGGACATAATTCCAAATCCAACCATTAGATTTCAAACCTCTAATATTATTTAGAAATCTCTTTTCGATACGAACCCAAAGGTTCCTGCTTTAGGGGAATCCGACGGTCGGATCTCCCGTAATGTCCATTCGAAGTCAATGGTTGAAATTCGCGAACTGCCGCAGTGCAGCGCGTTCTATTCAGGACATTATATTATATATATATATATAATATATATATTTCATCGATTTCTAATTAAAGCGTATTTTATAAATCGTTTCAAATTCGTTTTCAAAACAATTTCAATTTCATATTCAATTTCAAATCAAAATTGAATATTCCATATCATTAATATATAAATGATAATATTTTCAAAACATTAGATTTTGAAATCATTTCCTTTCCGACATTCATTTTAAAAGTGAACAAAATCGATATAAATATCGTTCACGCCAAAATGGAGTTAATCTAATCAACACGGCTTTATATATTTAAATATATTCGTTCCATCCCAAATTGGACATCAAAATCAAATTTTGATCTTTTACTAAATATTATTTTAAAATATTCATTATTTTAAAATATTTTATTTTAAAATATTCATGCTTTCTAAACTGGAATCAGACACAGTCAATTACCATATAATGTTGATTATATGGATTTCATACAACACATGTATATAACAACCATAATAAACAATCATCCATCACCCAAAGTGCATTCTACACCGTGTAATCATTAAATATAAATATTTAATGCTTACAACAGCCTATCAACCAATCGATCGACATACAACTAAACAATTGGGATTAGTGCATGTCAAATATCATACCAACACCCGTGTGGGGTTTCAACCAACAAACACTGAATATTATTTGTGCAATTGGGCGATGTGTAAAATGTATCATCCCAATCAATATCAGTTAAATGGGTGTACATAAACAAATCGTTCAATTTGTAAATGAATATTTATTTTATTCTTATACACGTTAAAAATTAGATTTTTAACGATAAAGTATTTCAACACATGAATATTTAATTCAGTTCATTTCACATCCCAATCAATTCAAACAAATCAATCAACCAAACCAAACAATCAAACAAGTCGTCCATGGCCTGCGGACGATGGGGAGCAGTTCATATATCCAGTTATAAAATAAATATTGAACAAGAAATTGTAGTGAGGAGTTCTTACCTTTGGGTTCCACTCCTTCATTCTTTATTTTTGAGCGGTTCGAATTTGCCCAAAATTCCAATGCGATCTTTTCACGCTGTTCATAATAAAAATCACATTTTTAACATCGCTATATATAATTAAAAATCACTTCCTTTTCCGCTATACATATAAATAAAAATCAAATCTTTATATGTAAAAATCCCATTTTTATACCGCCAATTCATATATAAAAATCGTATTTTTACTTTGCTACATATATGATAAAAATCACATTTTTATCGCTAATCCATACGAATAAAAATCATATTTTTATCACTACTATATATATATCAAACTTTTATTTTGCTACTTAAATGATATAAATCTAATTTTTAATCCATATCTACATTATAAAAATCGAATTTTTTATCCATATCTACATTAATTACATAAAGGAAAATAAAACTCACTGCATTGATTGCATCAAAAAAAACTCACTGCATTGAATCGAAGAGGGGGTGGGCATTTGGATGCTTTGAAGAAGGAATGGGGAGTGAATGCAGGTCGATGTGGTGCTGGAGAGTCGCCCTGGGTCTAGGAAGGTTCTAGGGGAAGGGGACGCTGGCCATGGAAAGTTGTGGGTGGCCGGAGTTGGGTCGTTGCAGTCGTTGTGGGGGTTTGGAGGGTTTGTGGTTCGAATTAGAAGAGGGGAAGCGAGAAGGAGGCGCGAAGGAGGGAGGGGGTCAGGCGGCCGGAGGAGCCGTCGCTGGTGGGTGCGGCGCTGACCATCTGGTGGTGGCGGCGGTCGAGGAACAGAAGAAGCGCGTCGCTTTTTTTATCTCGATTTTGACTGAATGGGGAAAGAGGGAGGGAAAGGGGGAAGTTATATAATTAATATATTTTATTTTATTTTCCCCTAAAAGTTGAGTTTTCATCCGAACCCCAAATCGAACCCAACTATCACCCCTAGCTAATTATCCCCAATCCGAACACAGTGGGATATGTTTCGTATGCTAATTTGCTTGTTACGATCAATTTCCATTCAAATTAAAATATAAATCAATGTATATTGGGTCTGAACGCACATTTCAATTTACCGGGTCCACATACTAACTCTAAAAATTCCCGTATAATAAATCTATCTATGTTTTGACGATACAATCCTAACAAAACTAATTTCTTCCAATTTGGAGACCGTTTGAAAAATGGCCATTTTCTGGTTGATCCAAACTGACTAAAACTGTCAAAACACGTTTAACTTTTCCACCCTCACATATTGATTCCAAAAATTATGAAAATTGGAATCTAGCAATAATTTGACATCCCGGATCCAACAAAAGTGGTTTCTTCGAAAATGGAGGTCATTTGCAAAATTTCCATTTTTAAGGGCTATATTTTCCATAGCGACTATTCTAAATTTTCAACTGGGCATAACTTTTTATTCCCGCTATGAAATTTGGATTTTTCAGATTCGTTGAAAAGATATTTTCAAATAGATTCAAATATTTTTGGTTTCACCAAAATCTGACTTATTTTTTATCCTGTACAGTCATTTGAATTTTGAAATCGAATTTTCAAACTACCGCACCATTTCCAATTCCTTTTATAATTAAAATAAAATTATTCGTTTTTAACTTCGTCGATAATAAATTTTAGTCGTTATTATTAACAATAAACCATTTTAAATATTCAAAATTCGTTAAAATTTCCAAAATAAAAATTCTAAATTGGTTCTGATTTTCCGGGTTGTTACAGTCTCCCTCACTTAAAATCTTTTCATCCTCGAAAAGGAACAAGGCTGAAAGTTGTTTAACAAGCCAACTCAATTTTCAGTCAGGCTTTCATTCTTCAACTTTTCAATTTCGAAGAATTTCTCATTTTTCAAAAATTAAGCTACTACCCTAAATTTTCGAAAAATTTCGCCGTAACCTCCTTTGTACGGGGAGCACCAGGAAAATCCCCAAACTGCCACATCGGCCCTGTCATCTCAAAAAGAAAAAGAAAAGGCCAAGCGGCTAGACAAACAGCTCATAAAATCATCCAAACCCAATAAATTAGTAAACATGTACCTATTTATCGGGCATACAATTTTATTCCTCTTCTCTAGCCTCCTTGCTATGACCTACTCAATGTATATACATGTATATGGATGTAATTGCAATCAATTTTCAAGTCAGTTGAACATTTGATTCAATTAGGCTTAATATTTCATAATTTTAATTAATCAACCAAGAATCAAACAACACAACCAACAATCAATTAGTTGATTTTTTTTTCAAATGCATAACTATAATATATATTCAAAAATCATGTTTTTGATGCCAAATCACAACAATATATCCTATCTAGTTTTGGTTGTCACACCATTCAATTGGAAATATATAGATACCCCACTTTCGAAACTCGAACACAAATGCTGATGATGACATGCCATCATCAGAACCATCTCCGGGCGACTAGAGTGTGATTCTACATTTATCAGGTATATTTGAGACATCAAATACATATGGATCAAACATATATTAAAATCCCTATATACTCAATGGTCCAAATCAATTTAAAATAAATTATTCAAATACATATAATTGGATTTAATTTTTCAAAACAAAATTTGTTTACATTTTTATTTTCAAAAACAACACTCTTTACACTCGTTCTAGGATACTACTAATCCCATCTCTAACGAGTCATTCTTATTGGATATTACTAATCCAATCTCTGATGAATTCTTTTGTTCGGTTCTAATGTGCCTTGTTCTCCCAGCTCTGTAAGCCAAAGCTCTGATACCAACTATAACGACCCGAACTTCCCCGTAAGGGAAAGCTCGGATTGAGTTAAGAATAAGACCAATTAGAACACAAACAAAAGAACATTTCATTGCTTATTACAACAATCTCATCAGAATACAAGAATATATAGAGTATGAACAGATATTATACATCAGAAAAATATCAGAGATTTACAATTTACAATGCAGCGGAAAATAATACGAAACACTACTGAAAGAGATAAATGGATATAGAGCTTTCTGATTATCATTCCAACTGTAAACCAGGATCCTATGAATATAAATATGCAAAACCAAAACAACTAGCTGCCCGTGTGGAAAATAGGGGCACCTAGAGTTTAGGCTAAAACAATAAACTCCAGGTTAGTCATGTGACTGGTGTAAGAAGTAAAACAGTTATTTAAAACTTTACTTTAAAATCAGATATATCAAGGGACCACGCCATATAACATGGAACGGGTTTCCTCCCAAGAATACCAGTGCATATAACAAAACAGCGCAATGATTCTTGGAAAAATGAAGCTTTTATAAGATGCAGGTCATATTACACAATGCAGCGCAAGCCGGGGGATAGGGTTTTACCTTATAATAGCCAAACTTGCTTGGTATGTTTAATACAAATAATTTTGATACTATTATAGTGTAAAGTGTATGAAAACAACTTCAAATATAAAAGTATCAATCATGGACGACATAGTGCCCCATCCCACTGTGTCGCCATATTAAGCTCTACAAATAAAACTGAAATGTCACGTATTGGAAGTTGGATTTCCGTCTGTGAACCAAGGCAAGGGATCGTCCTTAACACTTCGAGACTTTCTAGCCCGTGTCTCAGGAACAACCGCAACCTGTACCTTGGATCGTCAGGGCCGATCCACACGGAGTGGATTAAAATGCCTGAAAACTGCCTTTCCCCGCCCTATGGGGCATTAATCTGGTCTGTATAAAGACGATACCATCAATCGGCTCCGTAGAGACCGATATAACTAAGGCGCCTTACTATCCATTATCCACATAAGTAAAACATATGGGCATGCAAAACCCAGACACCACTCCTAGCTAGAAGGAAACGCATATCCTCTCTGAGGTCCTCTCCCGTTACTGGTTCACACCGGGGTGCGAGGCTCGCGAATTAACGCTACACAAAGCTATGCTATATTAAAGCCATGCTTTGATCATCATCCACAAGACTCTGCTTTTCAACAGAAGACTTGATCATTTGCATCTCAGCATGCCACACAGGCAATTCATGCTATGCAACTGATGTCTACCAATCACATAGAATGAAATCCGATGTCAGACATATATCCATTTACATGTTCGTTTTGGGTCTAAATGAAACCGGAGGCACCTTATTCCTCGTCCCATATGTCCAATACAGCAGAGAGGCCCTCGCATATTCGGTCAATCTTCAAGTACGTCCGGACGATCACCACTTATTGCCTTGTCTTGGGTGTACAACCCAATCAAGACATCAGTAATCATCTAAACAATGTGAAGACCTCCAGTCTTCAACCGCCGTCTTCATCGTCGACTCATCGCCGTTTCAGTTATTCATAACGGGATAAAAACGGTCTTTCTGAATAACTCGCGTATATAATAAACAAGTGCTATAAAACACAACATACGCCTCATTCCAATTCTGAATATTCTTTTATTTAAATATTCATATCCTGTGGGAAAGGTTCCCATTAATTTTATCAAAGATAAATCTTTGGATTTATTCTTTAATTTTCCTTTGGATATCAATTCAAACCAAATTAAGGTTTATCCAATCAAGTCAGGATTAGCGAACCTTACCGAAGTAATCATTTGTTTTAATTTCCCAATCCCAACCTATTCATCCCATGAAGTAAAATTGGTAATACTTCATATCTAACACCACGGTGTTATCAGTAAAATTAGTTACCATTTCACGTTCAAATCTAATTAAAGATTTAACTAACGCTTGGAGCAAAACTGGTGATACTCCATTCTCGATCATTTCTTGGAATTTTAGTTATCAAATTCACTGTTCAATCTATTTAAAGATTCATTAAAACTCTAATTCAGTTTTAATTTCCAACTATCATTACTTAATGATTTTTCCAATTCAAGAAATAAATCCTGTCTATAACTGGGTTAAAGAACTAATGTCATTTAAAGCACAGTTCACGATAAACCAAAAATCACATTCCATTAATTATGGATTTTCACGGAAAAACAAACCAATATATAATCGATGTCAATTTAAGTATCCGACTAAAATTATAAATGGAATAACGGCAAAGCCTTCTAAATTCCATATATATTATCAGTCTTCCTCCGCAGAAGTACATTTCGATTATTATCAAATCGAATCCCATTCCATTCCAATTTATTTTATTAAACTGGAAAACTTTACTTTGGCAATTCCATTAAATCTTAGAATAAAGATTTATAAATTCCAAATCACATTTCACTGTAAATCGGGTTAAAGAACGAATGTCGTTAAAACAAAGTTCATGATAAACCCGATTTACATTCCATTTCAATTCCAATTAAATGTACATTAATTGGTAACTCTTCTTTAAATCTTAGTTAAAAGACTTATTCTATTCACATTGGGTTTCTGAACAGTGTTAACGAAGACACCATTCCTTCAGTCTCCTCAGTCTCTAACCATAAATTAGTAAGAGAACAATTCCCTAAGTATTAATCCCAAAGGCCGAAACCAACATCAGATCAATACCCAGGAAACCATTCAACTTAACTAAACTCCAGTTAGTTTCTAATTTCCTTAACTCCATTGGGTTTAAGAAATTTTTTAGTGAAGACACTGTTTACTACAAAACCAAAATCCCATTTGATATTAAATACAAGGCCCTAAATAGAGAATAGATCGGCTTATATTCAACATCAAATTCTGAACTCAACAAACATCGTATTGGAATAACGATATATATATCTTCCAAATTCCGTCACAATACCCGTATAATCACGGAATCCAATATCGAAATTGAAACACCCCACCTCCGTTAGGGTCACTCTCAAAGGGAATGCCCTAATTTTGGTAGAGGTTTATAAGTACAAGTCACAGATATACAAGACAGATATAAGAACACATATTTGTAAACAGCGGAAGAACAACAAACTTTTATTTCATAAAGTCAAATACGTGTTACAACAACATCCTTTCCAAAAACATAACATAACACTTTCATAATCTGTCTTGAGTACATCATTTTTAAAGAAGCATAAATAAAACATAGATAAACTGCAAAAGCCCATAGTGGATTGTCCAAAGCCATAGTTCAAAACAGGAAAGTCCAAGCAATACATTTCTCTTCTTCAAGCTGGATGTTGAGGTTGGTCAAGCTGCTGTGTTCCCTCCCTGAGAACCTGGGGGGGGGGAAACGGAAGAAAGAAGACGAAAGAAAAGTAGAGTCGGACATAAAGCCTGAGTAAGTCTAGTACTATTTTGTCTATGAATAAAGAACTGGGTATGATAAGTAATAACAAGAAGTGGGCAAACACCATAACTTGGTTAAGTTGTCTAGGGTCGAATATACTATCGTACCCCATGTTAATCTCTGAACCCATATAAACTAGTTTCCAACTGGCACCCCATAATCAGGGTGATGTGATCCATTTTATGATGATCGGCTCCTACTCGCATAGTTACATGTGTCTTACGGCCCCCGATGTCTGTAGTTACCTATGCTGGTCCCACCATGGGGTGTATCAAGTCCCATAGTGGCAACCCGACACAACCTTAGAGTGCACAGGTATGCTACTGGTGTCCAGTGCCTTATTTTTCTGTGCCGGAGTGTGTGCACGCCCGCACTCCGTTAGAACCTACACTGCTACACCACCGCCGTCGATTTGACCTCTTACAATCAGCCCAGTAATCGTGCCCCACCCTGCCTAGTTTCAGGGTATCCTGATACACCTTTTAGGGTTACTGCTGAAAAGGGTCCCCCGTTACTAGGTTTTCTATCTCTAGCCAACATGCTAAGTTGGTTAAGTGTTTCCTAACCTAACCCCACCAGTCCGTTTAGTTTAGCATGTTCCATTTTGATTAAGTCTTTAGTTCACTTAATCCTAACAATCCTGACTCAGCCTTAATTGTCTTATTAAGGCCCTGACCTCTCACATTAGACAGGTATTATTGTGGCTGCCTGTTGCCGGTTGGTTCCGGGCAGTCTTACGCCACAACTCAGTCTAACCTCGGGTCCTTGCTGGGCTCCATGTTTAACCTCCCACATTGGATAGGTATTGTTGTGACTACTGGACAGCCGGGCGGTTCCGGGCAGGTTTACATCACAACTCAATCCAACCTCGGGTTAAACACATCGTATTTTCTACTTTTACATATTTTGTCATTCTTCTTTATTTCTTATATGTAAATATTTGCGGCCCATTATTAAGTTAATGGTGTAAAGGTTACACCAATCACGGGCCCAACCCATACTTGAATTTTGGGCCCTTCTATTTTATATTTTCATTCATTAATTAATTTTAACCCAATGTTATTTTCCCCCGTTTTACACGTCCGTTCATATATATTGGGCTTAGCCTTTTAAAGCCCAATTTAGCCATGCGAAAGGGGAGGCTTAAAGCGTGATTACATACACAAAGAGGGGAAGGTGAGCGCATGAACTTGCAATACGACGTTGGAAATACAAAATAGAAATTGGTGTACTTGCATAGTGGTAACATAGGTGACATGAATCAAAGCATGTGAACTTGTAATTGAGATATCATTATTGACACATGAACCTATATTTTTATTTAGGCATAATGTCAAACATAAGCATGGCATGAATATTTCTAGCATAAGCATAGCATAATGTCAAACATAAGCATGGCATAAATACTTCTAGCATAAACATGGCATAAACACAAACAAGTCATGTTCATAAGGTTTCTACATGTTTACAAAGGGGATACTTTGTTACTAACACAAAAGCATAGTTCAACTTAATCATGATTTAAGTCTAATCACATAACGATGGTATAAACATACTTATGCATAAATATTCCTAAACATGGTGTTTGCTTTAAACTTGCAAAAAGGGATTTTTGAGTCTAACCTAGCCATGTCTAACATATGTCATCATATAATTCTTTTAAACAAGATAGACTTAATCATGGATTTCAATTATGCCAAATATCATTCATAGCCTAGCCATATTCATAAGTTTGCAAAAGCATGACTTAATACATGGATTATGGTGTCAAAATTCCAACATAGTTTCATATGAACTATAACAACCAAACTTGTTTCAATTACTTGCAAAATGATTTATGCACAAAAATATACATCATGATGGCATAATAACAAAGCCCCAAACTCGCTTGAATTTCAATCAACTACATACATGTAGCTTCAACATAGATTACATAATTTGCGCAATATTCCAAATGTATACTTGCATAGAACTACCGCATGTAGTTCTTTATAATGAATAACATAATTTTGCACAAATATGAATTACTTTATTATCCCAATTCAAGCATACAAATCAATACAGTTGTTTATTCATACCAAAGTAATACTCTACTTACAATGGTTGCGGCGAATTCTCTAATTAAGAGATATGATTCCTATGTTGAATTGATTGGCTTTAGGTTGCTTGAATTGCTTTAGGCTTTAGAACTTTCTTCCTAATTCTCTCTCTAGTTGGCGGCTACTCTTAGTCGTTCCTCAGCAACATGGCGGCTATGTTCTTAATTTGAATGAATAGATTAGGGTTTAGTCTAGGGTTGTTTATATAGAGGTTAGGAATTGATTAGGACCATTGATGTTGCTAGGTTAGATCATAGCCATTCATTAGGAAGAGAGACAATTCAAAACTTGCCACCTAGCCCTAGTGACAAAGCAGACCACAGAAATTCGACCAAACACAGACCTGGCCAGCCAGGTTGACTGGGCTCGACCAGGTCGACACCCCTGTCGACAGGGCTGTCGACAGCCCTGTCGACATGGGTAGCCCAGGTCGACAGCCCAGTCGACCTGGGTGGCCTAGGCGGGTGTTTATCCGCCCTGGCCCACTGGGCCCGATTTTTAATTATTTTATTCTGTTTGAATTTTAAATTTAATTCAAAACTTCCGAAGGCCATATCTTCTTCATACGGACTCCGTTTTTCGAAAACTCGGACTCTATTTCGCGTATTTTTCCGAGACGAACGCAATGGCGTATCCCGTTTCCCTTAGTTCTTTGATTTCAGATTAATTATACTTTAATTTGTTAATTTCCCAGTTATAGAATTTTCGGGGTGTTACATTCTCCCCCACTTAAAAGGATTTCGTCCCCGAAATTTTCAAGTGTAGGAAAATGTATATCCTAACATCCAAACATCCATCTACTCATCCATCAAACACGAGCACCCATTGTCCTTAAAAGACTTCTAATGCTTCATGATCATATGCAAAGTGTGTGTGTATATGAACTTATCTAATGCAAAATCAGGCGGTCTACTGATTCAGTTGACCTCCTTAATGCGAATTATGTAAGTGCCATGAATCCATTATGTATGCAAATTTTCCTATTCTTGATTCTACATGAGTGCACAATCATTCAATACAGATGCAACATCCACATGACAACACATAAAAATTCAATCACATATGAATGCAAACATATATGCATATGCAATATGAAGTGACTGAGCCGATCTAAAACCTAGATTGTGTGTGTATATGCAACCACGAGCAACCACTAGCAATCACTTGCAACCACTTGCAACCATCATCCATAACATGTTTCAATTACATGTTTCCATCCAAAGGGTTTCTACCTAAGAGATAAGGTCGAGGAAATATACCTAAAAAGATAGATAAAAGCGCAACTTAAGGAAAAAGAAAGATCAAGGATGTACCCTCGAACAGAAAAGGGTAGGCAGTACGGATTCTAGCTTCAGTTTCCCAAGTCGCGTCTCCCTCGGCGTCGCTCCACTGAACTTTGACGAGCTTGACTTCACGGTTGCGTAGCTTCTTCACTTCCGTTCCTAATATGCGTGTTGGAACTTTTCTTATGGTTGCTTCGCGTTCCACTTCGGCCTCTTCGAGGATATTTGGCTCTACCACTTCAGCAGATTCATGTAAACATTTTCGGAGATGTGAAACGTGGAAGACGTTGTGGACTCCAGCCAATTTTTCGGGTAGCTCTAATCTATAGGTCATTTTCCAAATTTTCTCAATGATAGGAAATGGTCCTACCTAAAGGTATAGTCGAAATGATAGAAGCAAGTAAAAACTTTGTGCCCATTAGGCAATGTCAAAACTGGAAATCTATGCCACATATATATTGATTAGGAGAAGAACTCTCTAAGCATCAGCCCCAAAGACCGAAATCAACATCAGACTGACACCCAAAGAATTTCTCAACCCAACCACCATATATGATTCTAGGAAACTAAGTATGATGGACTCCTTTTAGGTCACAAGGGAGTCCCTTCCTAAGACCAACCCGTATCCTATAAAGCCCAAAAAGTTTGGTCAATCCAACGAACACCCTCAAGCCCCAACATGTGTTACTAACAGATGAGTCATACTCCCTATGGGGTTTGCGACAGAAATTGGATTGAGAATGGGACCGAGAGGATAAACACAAAAGATAGCATGCAAGTAAGCTCTACAGGAAGAGAGGGACCAAGGATATACTCTTAAGAAGAGATATGATGCACGAATCTAGTCTTCGATCTTCTAAGTCGCATTTCCTTGAGCTTAACTCCATTATGCTTTGTCCGTCTTTAACTTCACAATTTCGTAGCTTCTTAATTCTTGTTTCCAAAATATGAGTTGGAACCTTTTCCACTGTTGCCTCTCGTTCCACTTTCACTTACTCTACTTCTAATATACTTGGCTCAAGCCTAACTGCGTACTCATGGTCCCATGCAAGCTCTCCAAAATTCACTAGTGAATCTTGGATCTTGCTAACTTACTAGAAGGTATTCCACAACCCATTCATAAGCGAAATGAACTTTCTGCCTTAGTGGCGAACACTACTGGAGCGCCCCATTCTGAAATGCTCCTCCTAATGAACCCCTTTTCTAGAAGCTCTTTAATCTGTTTACTGAGCTCTTTTCTTTCTCGTGGAGCCATGTGTCTAACGGGCAACGCAACGGGCTTTGCATTATCTACAAGATATATGCGGAAGTCTATTTCCCGCTTCGGAGGCAAGCCCTTCACCTCTTCGAAGACATCCGGATATTCCCGGACCACTCTAACTGAATGCAAATTTTCAACAGAGGCATCTAGCGCTTCAAGATAACTAAGCTTAACCGCATACGAGGGATTACAAGAAATTTCCAAAGTATTACCGAGCTGGGTTAGGAGCTAACAACCCTTTTCTCACAGTCAAGGATGGCCCCATTACTGGATAGCCAATCCATACCCAAAATCAAACCATAACCCGAAAAACCCAAAACAGAGGCACTACATAGAAATTCAACACTTAGGATAGAAATTTTCAATCCCACACAGATCATAGACAAATGAGCTGGGCCCCCAATTGGGTTTGAAACAATTAAGGGGTCCTCTACCATACTAGTTTTTAGGTGCAGAGATTCTACTAAAGCAGACGAGATAAATGAGTGTGATGCGCCAGAATCAAATAAAGTGCGAACGGGGTGATCATAAAGATAAACTACACTTTCTACAGAAGTGTTTGTACCTCGCTGTTGCAAAGGTGGCGCTTCCAGCACATGAACCTGTGCCCCTGGGGTGGATCCAGCGCTCTGCCCCTGCCCTCGTTTCCTTGGGCAGTCCTTAGCCCTGTGGCCCGTCTCACCGCAAGAAAAGCACCCACCATTCTCCTTGGCCTTCTTTTTCCGGCAGTCCTTTACTAAGTGCCCCACTTTGCTACAGAAATTACACGTCCTCTTCTCTTTGTTGCCTTCCCCGCCTTTCTTAAAGTCTGTCTTCTTAGGCTGCAAACCCTCTTTCTTCCCTTGAGAGCTTTCTGCTTTTGTCTCCTTCTTGCCCTTATCCTCTTCATTCAGCAATGCCATTTGCACCAATCTTTCATACGTGGCTCCCATGGGTATATGGGTCATGGCCAAACTGTGTAATGGCTCATTCAACCCTTCGACGAAACGGAGAGCCTTCTTGTGCGGGGTGTTGACTAGGTCAAGCCCAAACCTAGCCAGCTCATCAAACTGATTTACATACTCCCTGACTGTCTTGTCCCCTTGCTTAAGAAATAAGAATTTTTCCAACTGCAAACTTCTTTCCGCATCTGAGAGAAATTTGGTCTCAAACCTTGCCCTAAAGTCCTCCCATGTCTCCACTGGTCTTTCAGCATTAGTGACTTCCCACCAGTAGGAAGCCTCACCCTTCAATAGCCACACTGCCAACTGTACTTTTTGTCTATCCTCTACCTCAAAGATGATGAATAGGTCCTCAGTTTCTTTCAGCCAATTTCTAGCTGCTACGAAGGACTCAGTTCCATGGAAATCCCTTCCTCCCATAGCTTTAAAATCTTTGCACATCTTAGCGAATGTGTTTCCCCGAGGAGGAGGTGGAGGAGAAGGTGCCGCTGCGGCTGGATGATTACCTTCAGCTGGGGGAGGAGGAATGGTAGGACCTGGCTGAGTGGCCCTTGCTTCTAAGAACCGTCTAAACCAACCAGGTATTGGCACCCCTTCCGGCAAGTTAAGATCTTGGGACATGCTGAAACAAAAAGGATAGATTCAAAACGAAGGATAAGAGATAGTTCCTATGGCTTTGGGGAGTGGACTTTGCCTTTTTAAAATAAAATAACATTTTTCTTTTAAAAATGCTTCTTTAAATTTCCCTTTTTTTTTTTTTTTTTTTTGAAAATAATTTTTCAAAACTTTTTATCTTATCTGGTAAACCTATGCTCTGATACCAAGTGAAACACCCCACCTCCGTTAGGGTCACTCTCAAAGGGAATGCCCTAATTTTGGTGGAAGTTTATAAGTACAAGTCACAGATATACAAGACAGATATAAGAACACATATTTGTAAACAGCGGAAGAACAACAAACTTTTATTTCATAAAGTCAAATACGTGTTACAACAACATCCTTTCCAAAAACATAACATAACACTTTCATAATCTGTCTTGAGTACATCATTTTTAAAGAAGCATAAATAAAACATAGATAAACTGCAAAAGCCCCATAGTGGATTGTCCAAAGCCATAGTTCAAAACAGGAAAGTCCAAGCAATACATTTCTCTTCTTCAAGCTGGATGTTGAGGTTGGTCAAGCTGCTGTGTTCCCTCCCTGAGAACCTGGGGGGGGGGGGGGGGAAACGGAAGAAAGAAGACGAAAGAAAAGTAGAGTCAGACATAAAGCCTGAGTAAGTCTAGTACTATTTTGTCTATGAATAAAGAACTGGGTATGATAAGTAATAACAAGAAGTGGGCAAACACCATAACTTGGTTAAGTTGTCTAGGGTCGAATATACTATCGTACCCCATGTTAATCTCTGAACCCATATAAACTAGTTTCCAACTGGCACCCCATAATCAGGGTGATGTGATCCATTTTATGATGATCGGCTCCTACTCGCATAGTTACATGTGTCTTACGGCCCCCGATGTCTGTAGTTACCTATGCTGGTCCCACCATGGGGTGTATCAAGTCCCATAGTGGCAACCCGACACAACCTTAGAGTGCACAGGTATGCTACTGGTGTCCAGTGCCTTATTTTTCTGCGCCGGAGTGTGTGCACGCCCGCACTCCGTTAGAACCTACACTGCTACACCACCGCCGTCGATTTGACCTCTTACAATCAGCCCAGTAATCGTGCCCCACCCTGCCTAGTTTCAGGGTATCCTGATACACCTTTTAGGGTTACTGCTGAAAAGGGTCCCCCGTTACTAGGTTTTCTATCTCTAGCCAACATGCTAAGTTGGTTAAGTGTTTCCTAACCTAACCCCACCAGTCCGTTTAGTTTAGCATGTTCCATTTTGATTAAGTCTTTAGTTCACTTAATCCTAACAATCCTGACTCAGCCTTAATTGTCTTATTAAGGCCCTGACCTCTCACATTAGACAGGTATTGTTGTGGCTGCCTGTTGCCGGTTGGTTCCGGGCAGTCTTACGCCACAACTCAGTCTAACCTCGGGTCCTTGCTGGGCTCCATGTTTAACCTCCCACATTGGATAGGTATTGTTGTGACTACTGGACAGCCGGGCGGTTCCGGGCAGGTTTACATCACAACTCAATCCAACCTCGGGTTAAACACATCGTATTTTCTACTTTTACATATTTTGTCATTCTTCTTTATTTCTTATATGTAAATATTTGCGGCCCATTATTAAGTTAATGGTGTAAAGGTTACACCAATCACGGGCCCAACCCATACTTGAATTTTGGGCCCTTCTATTTTATATTTTCATTCATTAATTAATTTTAACCCAACGTTATTTTCCCCCGTTTTACACGTCCGTTCATATATATTGGGCTTAGCCTTTTAAAGCCCAATTTAGCCATGCGAAAGGGGAGGCTTAAAGCGTGATTACATACACAAAGAGGGGAAGGTGAGCGCATGAACTTGCAATACGACGTTGGAAATACAAAATAGAAATTGGTGTACTTGCATAGTGGTAACATAGGTGACATGAATCAAAGCATGTGAACTTGTAATTGAGATATCATTATTGACACATGAACCTATATTTTTATTTAGGCATAATGTCAAACATAAGCATGGCATGAATATTTCTAGCATAAGCATAGCATAATGTCAAACATAAGCATGGCATAAATACTTCTAGCATAAACATGGCATAAACACAAACAAGTCATGTTCATAAGGTTTCTACATGTTTACAAAGGGGATACTTTGTTACTAACACAAAAGCATAGTTCAACTTAATCATGATTTAAGTCTAATCACATAACGATGGTATAAACATACTTATGCATAAATATTCCTAAACATGGTGTTTGCTTTAAACTTGCAAAAAGGGATTTTTGAGTCTAACCTAGCCATGTCTAACATATGTCATCATATAATTCTTTTAAACAAGATAGACTTAATCATGGATTTCAATTATGCCAAATATCATTCATAGCCTAGCCATATTCATAAGTTTGCAAAAGCATGACTTAATACATGGATTATGGTGTCAAAATTCCAACATAGTTTCATATGAACTATAACAACCAAACTTGTTTCAATTACTTGCAAAATGATTTATGCACAAAAATATACATCATGATGGCATAATAACAAAGCCCCAAACTCGCTTGAATTTCAATCAACTACATACATGTAGCTTCAACATAGATTACATAATTTGCGCAATATTCCAAATGTATACTTGCATAGAACTACCGCATGTAGTTCTTTATAATGAATAACATAATTTTGCACAAATATGAATTACTTTATTATCCCAATTCAAGCATACAAATCAATACAGTTGTTTATTCATACCAAAGTAATACTCTACTTACAATGGTTGCGGCGAATTCTCTAATTAAGAGATATGATTCCTATGTTGAATTGATTGGCTTTAGGTTGCTTGAATTGCTTTAGGCTTTAGAACTTTCTTCCTAATTCTCTCTCTAGTTGGCGGCTACTCTTAGTCGTTCCTCAGCAACATGGCGGCTATGTTCTTAATTTGAATGAATAGATTAGGGTTTAGTCTAGGGTTGTTTATATAGAGGTTAGGAATTGATTAGGACCATTGATTTTGCTAGGTTAGATCATAGCCATTCATTAGGAAGAGAGACCAATCAAAACTTGCCACCTAGCCCTAGTGACAAAGCAGACCACAGAAATTCGACCAAACACAGACCTGGCCAGCCAGGTTGACTGGGCTCGACCAGGTCGACACCCCTGTCGACAGGGCTGTCGACAGCCCTGTCGACATGGGTAGCCCAGGTCGACAGCCCAGTCGACCTGGGTGGCCTAGGCGGGTGTTTATCCGCCCTGGCCCACTGGGCCCGATTTTTAATTATTTTATTCTGTTTGAATTTTAAATTTAATTCAAAACTTCCGAAGGCCATATCTTCTTCATACGGACTCCGTTTTTCGAAAACTCGGACTCTATTTCGCGTATTTTTCCGAGACGAACGCAATGGCGTATCCCGTTTCCCTTAGTTCTTTGATTTCAGATTAATTATACTTTAATTTGTTAATTTCCCAGTTATAGAATTTTCGGGGTGTTACAGAAATATTCCGAAGTTAATTTTGATTCAAATCCATTCCAATTCATATATTGGAAATTCTGGTTATTTTTAAAACCATTTCATATCCAATTTATTATATTTAAAAATAATTGGATTATAATTCTAGTTCATAACTAGGTCATTTCGATAAAAATATATTTTTATCTTTTCAAATATGGAATTTTTCATCCAAATTCTTTTCAAATCATTTCTTATGATTTTACACCAATTATTGATATTTTTAATAATTTTATCAAGGTCCGTACAGTCGATTTCCATGAACGGCCGTCGAACTACACTTATAGCGGCCTTTTTCAAATTTTATTTAGACATAATTCCAAATCTAACCATTAGATTTCAAACCTCTAATATTCGTTAGAAAGCTCTTTTCGATATGAGCCCAACGGTTTCGGTTTTAGGAGAATCCGACGGTCAGATCTCCCGAAATGTCCGTTCGAAGTCAACGGTCGAAATTCGCGAATTGCCGTAGCGCGACGCGTTCTATTCAGGCCATTATATAATATATAATATATATAATATATATTTCATCTATTTCCATTTAAAACGTATTTTATAAATCGTTTTAAATTCGTTTTCAAAACGAATTCAACTTCATATTCAATTTAAAATCAAAATTGAATATTCCATATCATTAATATATAAATGATAATATTTTCAAAACATTAGATTTTGAAATCATTTCCTTTCTGACATTCATTATAAAAATGAAAAAAATCGATATAAGTATCGTTCACGTCAAAATGGCGTTAATCTAATCAACACGGCTTTATATATTTAAATACATTCGTGTCCATCCCAAATCAGACATCAAAATCAGATGTTGATCTTTTACTGAATATTATTTTAAAATATTCATTATTTTAAAATATTCGTTATTTTAAAATATTCATTCTTTCTGAACTGGAATCAGACACAGTCAATTACCATATAATGTTGATTATATGGATTTCATATAACACATGTATATAACAACCATAATAAACAATTATCCATCATCCAAAGTGCAGTCTACACTGTGTAAGCATTAAATATAAATATTTAATGCTTACGATAGCCTGTCAACCAATCGATCGACATACATCTAAATAATTGGGATTATTATACGTCAAATATCATCCCAACACCCGTGTGGGGTTTCAACTAACAAACACTGAATATTATTTGTACAGTTGAGCGGTGTGTAAAATATATCGTCCCAATCAATATCAGTTAAATGGGTGTACACAAACAAATCGTTTGATTTGTAAGTGAATATTTATTTTATTCATATACATGTTAAAAATTAGATTTTTACGATAAAATATTTCAACACATGAATATTTAATTCAGTTCATTTCACATCCCAATCAATTCAAACAAATCAATCAACCAAACCAAACAATCAAACAAGTCGTCCAAGGTCTATGGACGACGGGGAGCTGTTCATATATGAAGTTATAAAATAAACAACTGAACAAGAAATTATAGTGAAGAGTTCTCATCTTTATGTTCCACTCCTCCATTCTTTATTTCCGAGCGGTTCGAATTTGCTCAAAATTCCAATGCGATCTTTTTCATGATGTTTATATTAAAAATTACATTTTTAACATCGCTATATATAATTAAAAATCACTTCTTTTTCTTTTATACATATAAATAAAAATCAAATCTTTATATGTAAAAATCACATTTTTATACCGCCAATTCATATATAAAAATCGTATTTTTACTTTGCTACATATATGATAAAAATCACATTTTTATCGCTAATCCAAACGAATAAAAATAATATTTTTATCACTAATATATATATATATATATATATATCAAACTTTTATTTTGCTACTTAAATGATATAAATCTAATTTTTAATCCATAACTACATTATAAAAATCAAATTTTTAATCAATATTTACATTATAAAAATCGAATTTTTAATCCATATCTACATTAATTACATAAAGGAAAATAAAACTCACTGCGTTGAATCGAAGAGGGAGGTGGGCGTTTGGATGCTTCAAAGAAGGAATGGGGAGTGAATGTAGGCCGAGGTAGTGCTGGAGGGTCGCCCTGGGTCTGGGAAGGATCTGGGGGAAGGGGACACTGGCCATGGGTAGTTGTGGGTGGCCGGAGTTGGGTCGTGGCAGTCGTTGTGGGGGTTTGGAGGGTTTGTGGTTCGAATTAGAAGAGGGGAAGCGAGAAGGAGGCGCGAAGGAGGGAGGGGGCCAGGCCGCCGGAGGCGCCGTCGCTGGTGGGTGCGGCGCTGACCATCTGGTGGTGGCGGCGGTCGAGGAACAGAAGAAGGGCGTCGCTTTTTTATCTCGATTTTGACTGAATGGGGAAAGAGGGAGGGAAAGGGGGAAGTTATATAATTAATATATTTTATTTTATTTTCCCCTAAAAGTTGACTTTTCATCCGAACCTCAAATCGAACCCAAAAATTATCGCCCCTAGCTAATTATCCCATATCCAAACACAGTGGGATATGTTTCATATGCTAATTTGCTTGTTACGATCAATTTCCGTTCAAATTAAAATATAAATCAATGTATATTGAGTCTGAACGCACATTTCAATTTACCGGGGCCACATACTAACTCTGAAAATTCCCGAATAATAAATCTAGCTATGTTTTGATGATACAATCCTATCAAAACTAATTTCTTCCAATTTGGAGATCGTTTGAAAAATGGCCATTTTCTTGTTGATCCAAACTGACTAAAACTGTCAAAACACGTTTAACTTTTCCACCCTCACATATTGATTCCAAAAATTATGAAAATTGGAATCTAGCAATAATTTGACATCCCAGATCCAACAAAAGTGGTTTCTCCGAAAACGGAGGCCATTTGCAAAATTTCCATTTTTAAGGGCTACATTTTCCATAGCGACTATTCTGAATTTTTAACTGGGCATAACTTTTTATTCCCGCTAAGAAATTTGGATTTTTCAGATTTGTTGAAAAGATATTTTCAAACAGATTCAAATATTTTTGGTTTCACTAAAATCCGACTTATTTTGTATCCTGTACAGTCATTTGAAATTTGAAATCAAATTTTCAAACTACCGCACCATTTCCAATTCCTTTTATAATTAAAATAAAATTATTCATTTTTAACTTCGTCGATAATAAGTTTTAGTCGTTATTATTTACAATAAACCATTTTCAATATACAAAATTCGTTAAAATTGCCAAAATAAAATTTTAAATTGGTTCTGATTTTCCGGGTTGTTACAGTCTCCCTCACTTAAAATCTTTTCGTCCTTGAAAAGGAACGAGGCTGAAAATTGTTTAACAAGCCAACTCAACTTTCAGTCAGGCTTTCATTCTTCAACTTTTCAGTTTCTAAGAATTTCTAATTTTTCAAAAATTTGGCTAACATAATGAATTTTCGAAAAATTTCTCCATAACCTCCTATGTACGGGGAGCACCGGGAAAATCCCCAAACCGCCACATCGGCCCTGTCATCTCAAAAAGAAAAAGAAAAGGCCAAGCGGCTAGACAAACAGCTCATAAAACCATCCAAACCCAATAAATTAGTAAACATGTACCTATTTATCGGGCATATAATTTTATTCCTCTTCTCTAGCCTCCTTGCTATGACCTACTCAATGTATATACATGTATATGGATGTAATTGCAATCAATTTTCAAGTCAGTTCAACATTTGATTCAATTAGGCTTAATATTTCATAATTTTAATTAATCAACCAAGAATCAAAAAACACAACCAACAATCAATTAGTTGATTTTTTTTCAAATGCATAACTTTAATATATATTTAAAAATCATGTTTTTGATGCCAAATCACAACAATATATCCTATGTAACACCCCACCTCCGCCAGGGTCACTCTTGCAAGTACACTAGCTTTGGAGGGGTGTTGGACAAGGTGAACATGCATAAAGATATCACAAGACAGAACATATAAGTAAAACAGAGTAAGTAAAGTAGCGGATAAAACTACTATTTCAAAACCATAGTCAAGTTACATCAAAGTACTGAGTCATTATTTTCCAACTACTACAAGTCTAGAAAACATAAACTGAAAACTGGAAATAACATAAAGTAAACTATCCCCAAAGTAGACATGGTACAGCCATAGCGAGCTCAAGTCCAAACCGTACATGAGCTATCCAGTAAGCAAGCTAAAGATCCAAGCTAGGTGCTAGTGTTCCCACCCTGAGAACCTGGGGGGGGGGGGGAACGGAAGAAAAGAGGCGATATAAAACGGGTCAGTCAAAAAGACTGGTAAGTCCTACCTACTATTAGTATAAAAACTAATAAAGTTAACTGGACATGTAAAACAGAGATGAAACATAGGATGATAACTGGCATGGTGAAAAGTTAACAAGATAGATCAAGTGTGGCATTGCTTATACAAGGTTAAGTTGCACCAAGTGCGTACTAGTATTCCATTCCATGTCAAGTATAAACAAGAAATGATCCCTTGGCCCAAAGCTGGCCCAACATCATAAGGTGACCTAAATCATGGTCCAACTACTCGGTCTAGTCGATCGGCTCCCTATAAGCCTAACTCGTCGTGTATCGGTGTCATACGGCTTAATCATGAAATGCAGTTAACTGTGCAAGGTCCACCCGAGGGTGTATCCAGCCTTAAGGTGTAAACCACAGACACAAATCAAGCATGCACAGTCTAAACCTACTGGTGCCCATGTTCAACTTCGGACTTAATGTGCACGACCATGGTCCGCCTGAACAACCGGTACACCATTCAGCCGTCTCTTTTGGTCTCTTACAATCAGTCCAGTAATCGTGCCCCACCCTAGCCTAGTCCAGGGTATCCAGATACTCCCAAGTGGGTTACTGCTGAAAAGGACCACGTAACTAGGATTTCAAGCGGATTAAATGTGGTTAACCCTATCCTAACCATGTATTGAGTTTGTCAAGTGTATCCAAACAGTTCATGACTTAACCCTATCAATACATCATGTTTAATTGGTTAAGTATTCAAGTAGTCCATGACTTAACCCCACCAACCCTCCATGTTTAATTAGTTAAGTATTCAAGTGGTCCATGACTTAACCCTACCATGTGGCATTAATTTACTTAATGCGCCCCAACCTCTCACATTAGACTTTGTTGTGGTTACTAGTTAAGCCGGGCGGGTCCGGGTAGCTTTACACCACAACCTAGTCTAACCTCGGGTTTTAAGTGCGATGTGACCAACTACTCACATTGGGTCCTATTGTTTGTAGCCACTAGTTAAGCCGGTCGGTTCCGGGTAGATTTATGCTACAAACTCAACCCAACCTCGAGTTGGCCACTTTCATGTTTTCTACATGTCATGTCCACGTTCATGTTTTCAAGCATAATCACATGTCATATTTCAAAACCATGTTTTTATGTCACTAAAGTTACCCATACGCATTCCCATCGCATGTACATTTCGTCACAACACAAAATGGATTAAAAGAGGGAACTTAGAAGCATGACAAAAATGGGCATAAGGTGATAGGATTTGGCCACAAGTTAAACATGGTGGCATATGAGGCAAAATGTGTTCATTAAACTTTACATATTACATTATAAGCCTCAAAACATGCATGACATCAAACTTAGCAAATAGGTGATACGTGGTCATAGATGGCATAGGATGATAACTAGTGATTCGCATATAACATCATATGCAAGTTAACATAAAGGTTATGAGAGTTTCTATGTTGCGTTATGCAACATTTCCAAACAAAGCTCATTGCTTTCAATCCACAAAGTCAAGGTGATAGCTTTACAAACATACATAGAACAAATCTATGCATAACATGATAGATTCAAAGCACAAATCATACTTAGGCCCAAACTCAAACTTGCAACATGTCATATTTAACTTCATAGTTTAAATCTAAGAGTAGAATAGGGCTTACAATGCTATGAAGACTATAAAATAAAACAAGATTGAGACGAAGCCACACTAGCAACACTAAAAAACCCCAAATGACAAGCTCCACATAAAACCCTTGATAAATAAGAAGAAGATCCTTGTTTTGGTTAAGAAAGATTGAACTTTAGCCTTGAATCAAACTTAGAAACTCTCAAACAAGCTTAGAAACTCTCATATGAATGAAGATGGAGATTATGACAAGAGGGTGGAGGCCATGATCAAGAGGGATTTTGGCATAACCTAGTTGTAGGATCAATTTGTGAGGGTTTAGGCTAGGTCTTAGGGTGTTTTTATAGGAGTAGAGACAAGTTTAGGCCATAGGATTAACCCTAGTTTAGATCTAAACCATCAAAAATCGTCACAGGCCAGCAGAACAGACCAGAGAACCAAAACAGGTGCACCAGGCCAGCCAGGGTCAAGCCAGAAAGCTGTGCAGGTTTCTGGCTCGACATGGGCGCATTTCCCAAGTGCGCCAGTGTATTTTTGTGCTGGCGCACTTCACAAGTGCGCCAGTGCATTCTGGATTGTTTTCGGTTTTTCTACCTAACTTCGTTCGTCCATATCTTCTTCATACAGACTCCGATTTTCGAAAACTCGGACTCTATTTCGCGTATTTTTCCGAGACGAACGCAATGGCGCAGCCCGTTTCCCTTGATTTAGATTTTAAAATTTAATTCTGCTTTGATTTATGTTATAACATGTTATTAAAAATTCGGGTTGTTACATTCTCCCCCCCCCCCCCTTAAAGGATTTCGTCCCCGAAATCTCCAAGTTAGGAAGAACGTATCCTACCATCCATCATCCATCTACTCAAAACATCATCCATAGGTAATCATTGTCCTTAGAAGCCTTCTAAATGCTGTATGATCATATGCAAAGGTGTGTGTATATGTACTTATCTAATGCGAAAATCAGGCGGTTACTGATTCAGTAAACCTCCTTAATGCAAAGTATGTTAGTGAAATGAGTCCATATGTATGCAAATTCCTAACATAATTCATAATCTCTATATGAGTGCACATAACATTCATCCATATGCATCATCCATGTGATAGCATAACAAGTTTCAGCCATGAATAAGTATAAGCACTCATGCATATGCAATATGAAAGTGTGTGAGCCGATCTTAGTGCCTAATGTGTATCATGCATCCACGAGTATCCACTTGCAAACACTTGCAACCACTGGCAAACATCAAGCATAACATGTTTCAAATACATGTTTCATCCAAAGGGTTTCTACCTAAGGTTCTTATGACAAGGTTAACGAGATAACAAGATAAACATGGATAGCAAAGGAAAGATATGCTAATTAGGAAAGGATATTGAGAATGTACCCTCAAAAAGGAATGGATAAAGCCCACGCATCTTCTCCTCGGTTTCCCAAGTTGCATCTTCATCGGCTTCACTCCACTGAACCTTTACCAACTTGACTTCTCGATTCCTCGGCTTCTTGATCTCCGTTCCCAAGATACGAATCGGAGCTCGCCTCAAGGTTGCCTCTTTCTCTACCTCCATGTCTTCAAGAATGCTAGGCTCAACTACTTCGGCTGACTCGTGTAGGCATTTTCGGAGATGCGAGACATGAAAAAAATTGTGCACTCCAGCCAGCTTCTCGGGCAATTCCACCCTATAAGCCATTTGCCCAATCTTCTCGATGATAGGGAAGGGTCCAACGAACCTTGGTGCTAGCTTTCCAACTGCTCCAAAACGAACCACATTTCGCAAAGGAGAAACCTTCACAAAGACCATATCTCCAACTTCAAACTCTAAGTCTGTACTTCGCTTGTCTGCATAGGATTTCTGTCTGTCTTGGGCCGTTTTCATCCGCCTTTGAATCAACTCAACTTTCTCGGATGTGTCCCTTATCATGTCGTGCCAAGTATAAGCTTATCCATCGTCTCCCACCAACATGTTGGTGACTTGCACAGCCTCCCATACAAAGCTTCAAATGGTGCCATCCCTATGCGTGCTTGGTAGCTGTTATTATAAGTAAACTCCACTAGAGGAAGATGATCTTCCCAAGTACCACCAAAGTCAAGAATGCATAGCATCAATAGATCTTCTAGTACCCTATTCACTCTTTCGGTCTGGCCATCCGTCTGTGGGTGATAGGCCGTACTTAGATTCAATCGCGTACCCATCGCTTCTTGCAAACTGTTCCAAAATTGGCTAGTGAAGATTGGGTCACGATCGCTAACTATGCTTGAAGGAACTCCATGCAATCGCACTATCTATCGAAGATAAACAGATGCTAGCCACGATGCGTTCCTCTTGCTCTTTACTGGAATGAAATGAGCGCTCTTCGTGAGTCTATCCACTATGGCCCATATGCTAGTATTCCCCTTTCTTGATCTCGGCAACCCATCCACAAAATCCATAGAGATACTTTCCCACTTCCATAGCGGGACCTCCAATGGATGCAATAGCCCACCGGGCTTCTTCGACTCGGCCTTTACTTGTTGGCAAACAATGCATCTAGAAACAAACTCTGCCACATCCTTCTTCATCCCATCCTAAAAGAAAATGCGCTTCATATCCCGGTACATCTTATCCCCTCCGGGATGTATAGTCATCCTCGAGTGATGCGCCTCCTCAAGAACTTTATTTACTAAGTCTCCCACTCGTGGGACACATAGTCTTCCATCACGCCTTAGCCATCCCTTGTCATCAATAGTATATCTAGCGAGGTGACTTGACGTCTCACCCCGGATCAACTTGTCCATGATCTCGACTATCTGCGGGTCTTCCCTCTGTGAAGCCCCAACTTGATCAAGAAGTATAGGTCTAAGCTCAAGGGATGCTAACGAACCAGTCATCGACTCAACAGCCGGTGTGAAATCAAAGGTTGCCAAGAACTCTAGGCTCTTCATCTCAACAAACAAGGGACTCAAAGTCAACCTTCTTCTGCTTAGCGCATCTGCCACAACATTACCCTTTCCAGGGGTATAATCTATATCAAAGTCATATGATGCCAAGAATTCCATCCACCTCTACTGCCTAAGATTCAAATCTTTCTGCGAGAAGAGGTACTTGAGCGACTTATGATCAGTATATAACTCAAACCTTTCACCAAGAAGATAATGGCGCCAAGATTTGAGTGCAAAGACGATCGCCGCCAATTCCAAATCATGAGTGGGATAGTTCTTCTCATGAACTTTGAGTTGCCTACCCGCAAAGCATATCACTCTCCCTTCTTGCATCAGGACAGCGCCTAATCCCGTGCCACATGCATCGGTGTACACGGTAAACAACTTCCCTCCATCGGGTAATGCTAGAACTGGAGCTGTGGTGAGGGCTTTCTTGAGCCTTTGAAAAGCAAGCTCACACTCTAAGTCCCATGCAATGACTAAGTTCTTCTTCGTTAACTTAGTGAGAGGAGCTGAAATCCTAGCGAAGTCCTTAATGAACTTCCTATAATATCCTGCCAGACCGAGAAAGCTTCTTACTTCATTTGCATTCTTCGGAACTTTCCAGTCTTGTACCGCCACCACTTTAGCAGGATCCACAGCTATGCCCTGCTTAGAAACTATATGCCCAAGGAACCGAACTTCCCTTCTCCAAAAATGGCATTTAGAGAACTTGGCTTTCAACTGATGAGCTCTAAGCGTATCCATAACCTCCTTGAGGTGTGTAGCATGCTCTTCCTCGTCCTTAGAGAAGACCAGAATATCATCCACGAAGACAACCACAAACTTGATAAGGAACTCCCTGAACACCCTACTCATCAAATCAACAAAGTATGCGGGTGCATTAGTCAAACCGAACGGCATGACTAGCCATTTAAAGAATCCATCAGGAGTCCTAAATGCAGTCTTGTCAATACTATCCTTAGCCACTCTAAGCTGATGGAATCCGGTTGCTAGATCGAGCTAAGAGAAAACAGAAGCACCAACAAGCTGGTCAAAGAGATCATCAATCCTCGGTAACGGGTGTCTATTCTTCTTTGTCAGCTTGTTCAACTCACGATAATCAACACATAGACGAAGCGAACCATCCGCCTTAGTAACGAATACCACTGGAGCACCCCATTCTGAAATGCTTCGCCTAATGAAATTTTTCTCAAGCAACTCCTTGATTTGCTTGCCAAGCTCCCTTCTTTCTCGCGGGGCCATGTTCGTAACAGGCAATGAAACTGGCTTGGCATTATCAACAAGATAAATGCGGAAATCTATCTCTCGCTTAGGGGGTAACCCCTTAACCTCATCAAAAACATCAGGATATTCTCGGACCACCCTCACAGATTGAAGATTGTCAATAGACGAGTCGAGGGATTCAAGATAACATAACATGATGGGATCCAGAGGGTTACAAGAAATCTCTAGGGTATTGCCAAGGCGAGTCATAAGCCTCACTACCCTATGCTCACAATCGAGAATGGCTCCATAACTGGACAACAAATCCATGCCCAAAATCAACCCATATCCCATGAACCTGAGAACATAAGCATTACATGTGAATTCTACGGTCAAGATAGAAATCCTCAAATCCATACAAATCATAGATAAATGGGTGGAACCCCCAATTGGATTTGAAACACTAACGGGATCCTCAACAAGACTAGTACTTAGGTGCAAACTTTCAACAATGTCAGAAGAGATAAAGGTATGCGATGCGCCAGAATCAAATAAAGTTCGAATAGGAAAACCAGAAATATAAACAAGACTTTCTACAGAAATACTACCTCAGTCCGGAACTGGAGCAGTGTTGAGAGCATGCATCTGCCCTCTAGAAGGTCCTGCTCGCTGAGTCTGTCCTTACCCCTGCCCTTGCTTCTTTGGGCAATCCTTACTGAAGTGTCCAGACTCTCCACAATGAAAGCATTCTCCCAACTTCCTCTTTTTCTTCCTACAATCTTTGGCTATGTGTCCAACGATCCCACAGTAGTTGCACTTCCTTGTGTCCCTTGCCTTGTTGTTGTTGGCCTTGTTACCCTTGTTGTTCTTGTTGTTCTGGTTGCTCTGGTTGCTCTGATTGAGTCCGCCTTCTTGGTTTGAGTCTCATTCAACTTGACTTCTTTCTTGCCATTCTTATCATCTCCCTGAAGCAATGCCATGTCTACTAGGCTTTCAAAAGTGCCCCCCATGGGTATATGAGACATGGCTAAACCTTGTAATGGCTCATTCAACCCTCGTGCAAAGCGTAGAGCCTTCTTCTGGGGTGTGTTTACCATGTCCAAACCGAATCGAGCAAGCTGGTTAAACTTATTCACATACTCCCTCACTGTCATGTCCCCTTGCTTCAAAGATATAAACTTCTCCATTTGTAGATTCTCCTCAGCAGATGATAGAAACTTAAGCCCAAACCTCATCGTAAAGTCGGCCCAAGTCTCTATAGGCCTAGTAGCGTTGGTGACCTCCCACCAATAAGCAGCTTCCTCTTTCAATAGCCATACTGCCAACAGAACTTTTCTACGGTCTTCCACATCAAAGATGGCAAAGAGGTCTTCAGTTTCTTTTAACCAATTTCTTGCCTCAACAAAAGTCTCTGTCCCAAAAAAATTCTTGCCACCCATCGCCTTAAAGTCTTTGCAAATCTTTGCGAAATCCGCTTGTAGACGCTGAGGAGGAGGAGGAGGAAGAGGAGGAACCTCAGGTACGGTGGGAGTGTTTGCTGGGCCCGCATCGTTGGCCCTAGCTTCCAAGTACCTTCGGAACCATCCAGGTATGGTTACTCCCTCGGGAAGGTTAAGATCGGCCATGCTGAAAAAGGAAAAGATAGATTTAGAACGAGGAAGCAAAGGATAGTGCTAATGGCTTTTGGTGAATAGCCTTTTAAAATAAATTAGACTTTTCTTGGAAAATACTTAATTAGTTTTGAAAATAGTTTTTCAAAAGGGTTTTAAAACTTTTGTCCGGTCTAGTAAAACCTTATGCTCTGATACCAAATGTAACACCCCACCTCCGCCAGGGTCACTCTTGCAAGTACACTAGCTTTGGAGGGGTGTTGGACAAGGTGAACATGCATAAAGATATCACAAGACAGAACATATAAGTAAAACAGAGTAAGTAAAGCAGCGGATAAAACTACTATTTCAAAACCATAGTCAAGTTACATCAAAGTACTGAGTCATTATTTTCCAACTACTACAAGTCTAGAAAACATAAACTGAAAACTGGAAATAACATAAAGTAAACTATCCCCAAAGTAGACATGGTACAGCCATAGCGAGCTCAAGTCCAAACCGTACATGAGCTATCCAGTAAGCAAGCTAAAGATCCAAGCTAGGTGCTAGTGTTCCCACCCTGAGAACCTGGGGGGGAGGGAACGGAAGAAAAGAGGCGAAAGAAAACGGGTCAGTCAAAAAGACTGGTAAGTCCTACCTACTATTAGTATAAAAACTAATAAAGTTAACTGGACATGTAAAACAGAGATGAAACATAGGATGATAACTGGCATGGTGAAAAGTTAACAAGATAGATCAAGTGTGGCATCGCATACACAAGGTTAAGTTGCACCAAGTGTGTACTAGTATTCCAATCCATGTCAAGTATAAACAAGAAATGATCCCTTGGCCCAAAGCTGGCCCAACATCATGAGGTGACCTAAATCAAGGTCCAACTACTCGGTCTAGTCGAACGGCTCCCTATAAGCCAAACTCGTCGTGTATCGGTGTCATAAGGCTTAATCATGGAATGTAGTTAACTGTGCAAGGTCCACCCTCGGTTGTATCCATCCCTAAGGTGTAAACCACAGACACAAATCAAGCACGCACAGTCTAAACCTACTGGTGCCCATGTTCAACTCAGGACTAAATATGCACGACCATGGTCCGCCTGAACAACCGGTGCACCATTCAGCCGTCTCTTTTGGTCTCTTACAATCAGTCTAGTAATCGTGCCCCACCCTAGCCTAGTCCAGGGTATCCAGATACTCCCAAGTGGGTTACTGCTGAAAAGGACCACGTAACTAGGATTTCAAGCGGGTTAAGTGTGGTTAACCCTATCCTAACCATGTATTGAGTTGGTCAAGTGTATCCAAGCAGCTCATGATTTAACCCTATCAATACATCGTGTTTAATTGGTTAAGTATTCAAGTAGTCCATGACTTAACCCTACCAACCCATCGTGTTTAATTGGTTAAGTATTCAAGCGGTCCATGACTTAACCCTACCATGTGGCATTAATTTACTTAATGCACCCCAACCTCTCACATTAGACTTTGTTGTGGTTACTAGTTAAGCCGGGCGGGTCCGGGTAGCTTTACACCACAACCTAGTCTAACCTCGGGTTTTAAGTGTGATGTGACCAACTACTCATATTGGGTCCTATTGTTTGTAGCCACTAGTTAAGCCGGTCGGTTCCGGGTAGATTTATGCTACAAACTCAACCCAACCTCGAGTTGGCCACTTTCATGTTTTCTACATGTCATGTCCACGTTCATGTTTTCAAGCATAATCACATGTCATATTTCAAAACCATGTTTTTATGTCATTAAAGTTACCCATATGCATTCCCATCACATGTACGTTTCGTCACAACACAAAATGGATTAAAAGAGGGAACTTAGAAGCATGACAAAAATGGGCATAAGGTGATAGGATTTGGCCACAAGTTAAACATGGTGGCATATGAGAAAAAATGTGTTCATTAAACATGCATATTACATTATAAGCCTCAAAACATGCATGACATCAAACTTAGCAAATATGTGATACATGGTCATAGATGGCATAGGATGATAACTAGTGATTCGCATATAACATCATATGCAAGTTAACATAAAGGTTATGAGAGTTTCTATGTTGCGTTATGCAACTTTTCCAAACAAAGCTCATAGCTTTCAATCCACAAAGTCAAGGTGATAGCTTTACAAACATACATAGAACAAATCTATGCATAACATGATAGATTCAAAGCACAAATCATACTTAGGCCCAAACTCAAACTTGCAACATGTCATATTCAACTTCATAGTTTAAATCTAAGAGTAGAATAAGGCTTACAATGCTATGAAGACTATAAAATAAAACAAGATTGAGACGAAGCCACACTAGCAACACTAAAAACCCTTAAATGACAAGCTCCACATAAAACCCTTGATAAATAAGAAGAAGATCCTTGTTTGGTGAAGAAAGATTGAACTTTAGCCTTGAATCAAACTTAGAAACTCTCAAACAAGCTTAGAAACTCTCATATGAATGAAGACGGAGATTATGACAAGAGGGTGGAGGCCATGATCAAGAGGGATTTTGGCATAATCTAGTTGTAGGATCAATTTGTGAGGGTTTAGGCTAGGTCTTAGGGTGTTTTTGTAGGAGTAGAGACAAGTTTAGGCCATAGGATTAACCCTAGTTTAGATCTAAACCATCAAAAATCGTCACAGGCCAGCAGAACAGACCAGAGAACCAAAACAGGTGCACTAGGCCAGCCAGGGTCAAGCCAGAAAGATGTGCAGGTTTCTGGCTCGACATGGGTGCACTTCCCAAGTGCGCCAGTGTATTTTTGTGCTGGCGCACTTCACAAGTGCGCCAGTGCATTCTGGCTTGTTTTCGGTTTTTCTGCCTAACTTCGTTCGTCCATATCTTCTTCATACGGACTCCGATTTTCGAAAACTCAGACTCTATTTCGCGTATTTTTCCGAGACGAACGCAATTGCGTAGCCCGTTTACCTTGATTCAGATTTTAAAATTTAATTCTTCCTTAATTTATGTTATAACATGTTATTAAAAATTTGGGTTGTTACATCCTATTTAGTTTTGGTTCTCACACCATTCAATTGGAAATATATAGATACCCCACTTTTGAAACTCGAACACAAATGCTGATGATGACATGCCATCAGCAGAACCATCTCCGGGCGACTAGAGTGTGATTCTGCATCTATCCGGTATATTTGAGACTTCAAAAAAACGTGGATCAAAGATATATTAAAATCCCTGTATACTTGATGGTCCAAATCAATTTAAAATAAATTATTCAAATACGTATAATTGGATTTAATTTTTCAAAACAAAATTTGTTTACATTTTTATTTTCAAAAACAACACTCTTTACACTCGTTCTAGGATACTACTAATCCCATCTCTAGCGAGTCATTCTTATTGGATATTACTAATCCAATCTCTGATGAATTCTTTCGTTCGGTTCTAATGTGCCTTGTTCTCCGAGCTCTGTAAACCAAAGCTCTGATACCAACTATAACGACCCGAACTTCCACATAAGGGAAAGCCCGGATTGAGTTAAGAACAAGACGAATCAGAACACAAACAAAAGAACATTTCATTGCTTATTACAACAATCTCATCAGAATACAGGAATATATAGAGTATGGACAAATATTATACATCAGAAAAATATCAGAGATTTACAATTTACAATGCAACGGAAAATAATACAAAACACTACTGAAAGAGATAAACGGATACAGAGCTTTCTGAATATCATTCCAACTGTAAACCAGGATCCTGTGAATATAAATATGCAAAACCAAAACAACTAGCTGCCCGTGTGGAAAATAGGGGCACCTAGAGTTTAGGTTAAAATAATAAACACTAGGTTAGTCATGTGACTGGTGTAAGAAGTAAAATAGTTATTTAAAACTTTACTTTAAAATCAGATATATCAAGGGACCACGCCGTATAACATGGAACGGGTTTCCTCCCAAGAATACCAGTGCATATAACAAAACAGCGTAATTATTTTTGGAAAAATGAAGCTGTTATAAGACGCAGGTCCTATTACACAATGCAGCGCAAGCCGGGGGATAGGGTTTTACCTTATAATAGCCAAACATTCTTGGTACGTTTAATACGAATAATTTTGATACTATTATAGTGTAAAGTGTATGAAAACAACTTTAAATATAAAAGTATCAATCATGGACAGCATAGTGCCCCATCCCACTGTGTCGCCATACTAAGCTCTACAAATAAAACTGAAATGTCACGTATTGGAAGTTGGATTTCCGTCTATGAACCAAGGCCAGGGATCATCCTTATCGCTTCGAGACGCTTTAGCCCGTGTCTCAGGAATAACCGCAACCTACACCATGGATCATCAGGGCCGGTCCACACGGAGTGGATTAAAATGCCTAAACACTGCGTTTCCTCACCATATGAGGCGTCAATCTGGGCTGTATAAAGACCATACTATCCATTGGCTCCGCAGAGACCGATATAACCGAGGCGCCTCGCTATCCATTATCCACATAAGTAAAACATATGGGCATGCAAAACCCAGACACCACTCCTAGCTAGAAGGAAACGCATGTACTCCCTGATGTCCTCTCCCGTTTCTGGTTCACACCGGGGTGCGAGGCTCGTGAATTAACGCTACACAAAGCTATGCTATATTAAAGCCGTGCTTTGATCATCATCCACAAGACTCTGCTTTTCAACAGAAGCCTTGATAATTTGCATCTCAGCATGCCACACAGGCAATTCATGCCAATTATTGATATTTTTAATAATTTTATAAAGGTCCGTACAGTCGATATCCATGAACGGCCATCGAACTGCACTTATAGCGGCCTTTTTCAAATCTTATTTAGACATAATTACAAATCTAACCGTTATATTTCAAACCTCTAATATTCGTTAGAAAGCTCTTTTCGATACGAGCCCAAAGGTTTTGGTTTTAGGAGAATCCGACGGTCAGATCTTCCGTAATGTCCATTCGAAGTCAACGGTCGAAATTCGCGAATTGCCGCACCGCGACGCGTTCTATTCAGGCGATTATATAATATATAATATATATTTAATCTATTTCCATTTAAAACATATTTTATAAATCGTTTTAAATTCGTTTTCAAAACGAATTCAACTTCATACTCAATTTAAAATCAAAATTGAATATTCCTTATCATTAATATATAAATGATAATATTTTCAAAACATTAGATTTTGAAATCATTTCCTTTCTGACATTCATTATAAAAATGAATAAAATCGATATAAATATCGTTCACGTCAAAATGGCGTTAATCTAACCAACATCGCTTTATATATTTAAATACATTCGTGTCCATCCCAAATCATACATTAAAATCAGATGTTGATCTTTTACTGAATATTATTTTAAAATATTCGTTATTTTAAAATATTCATTCTTTCTGAACTGGAATCAGACACAGTCAATTACCATATAATGTTGATTATATGGATTTCATATAACACATGTATATAACAACCATAATAAACAATTATCCATCATCCAAAGTGCAGTCTACACTGTGTAAGCATTAAATATAAATATTTAACGCTTACGACAGCCTGTCAACCAATCGATCGACATACATCTAAATAATTGGGATTAGTGTACGTCAAATATCATCCCAACACCCGTGTGGGGTTTCAACCAACAAACACTGCATATTATTTATACAGTTGGGCGATGTGTAAAATATATCATCCCAATCAATATCAGTTAAATGGGTGTACACAAACAAATCGTTTGATTTGTAAGTGAATATTTATTTTATTCATATACATGTTAAAAATTAAATTTTTAACGATAAAATATTTCAACACATGAATATTTAATTCAGTTCATTTCACATCCCAATCAATTCAAACAAATCAATCAACCAAACCAAACAATCAAACAAGTCATCCAAGGTCTATGGACGACGGGGAGCTGTTCATATATGCAGTTATAAAATAAACAACTGAACAAGAAATTATAGTGAAGAGTTCTCACCTTTGTGTTCCACTCCTCCATTCTTTTTCTATTATACATATAAATCAAAATCAAATCTTTATATGTAAAAATCACATTTTTATACCGCAACTTCATATATAAAAATCGTATTTTTACTTTGCTACATATTTGATAAAAATCACATTTTTATCGCTAATCCATACAAATAAAAATCATATTTTTATCACTACTATATATATATATCAAACTTTCATTTTGCTACTTAAATGATAAAAATTAAATTTTCAATCCATATCTACATTATAAAAATCGAATTTTTAATCCATATCTACATTATAAAAATCGAATTTTTAATCCATATCTACATTAATTACATAAAGGAAAATAAAACAAAAAGAGAAAACTCATTGCGTTGAATCGAAGAGGGAGGAGGGCATTTGGGTGCTTCGAAGAAGAAAAGGGGAGTGAATGTAGGCCGAGGTAGTGTTGGAGGGTCGCGCTGGGTCAGGGAAGGTGCCGGGGGGACGTTGGCCATGGGTTGTCGTGGGTGGCCGGAGTTGGATCGTGGCAGTTGGTGTGGGTGTTTGGAGGGTTTGTGGTTCGAATTACAAGAGGGGAAGCGAGGTGGAGGCGCGGAGGAGGGAGGGAGGGGGTCCGGGGGTCGGAGGCGCCGTCGCTGGTGGGTGCGACGCTGACCATCTGTCGATAACGGCGTTGAGGAATAGAAGAAGGGTGTTGCTTTTTTTCTTTTATCTCAATTTTGACTGAATGGGGAAAGAGGGAAGGAAAGGGGGAAGTTATATGATTAATATATTTTATTTTATTTTCCCCTAAAAGTTGACTTTTCATCCAAACCCCAAATCGAACCCAATGACTGTCACTCCTAGATAATTATCCCCATTCCGAACATAATGGGATATGTTTCGAATGCTAATTCGTTTGT
Source organism: Allium sativum (assembly GCA_030737875.1). Classification (NCBI taxonomy): domain Eukaryota; kingdom Viridiplantae; phylum Streptophyta; class Magnoliopsida; order Asparagales; family Amaryllidaceae; genus Allium; species Allium sativum. The sequence continues at coordinate 677,254,775 of CM060926.1, read as the reverse complement.
TACGACCAGTTTCCATTCAAATTAAAATATAAATCTATGTATATTAAGTTTGAACGCACATTTCAATTTACCGGGGCCACATACTAACTCTAAAAATTTCCAGAAAATAAATCTAGCTATGTTTTGAAGGTACGGTTCTAACAAAACTAATTTCGTCCAATTTGGAGAACGTTTTGAAAATGGCCATTTTCTGGTCGATCCAAATTGACAAAAATTGTCAAAACATATTTAACTTCGCCACCCTCACATATTGATTCCGAAAATTATGAAAATTGGAATCTAGTAATAATTTGGCATCCCGGATCCAACAAAAGTGGTTTCGTCGAAAACGGAGGTCGTTTGCAAAATTTCCATTTTTAAGGGCTATATTTTCCATAGCTACTATTCTGAATTATCAACTTGGCACAACTTTTTATTCCTGCTATGAAATTTGGATTTTTCAGATTCATTGGAAAGATATTTTCAAACAGAATCAAATATTTTTGGTTTCACTAAAATCCGGTTTATTTTGAATCCTGTATAATTATTTGAAATTTGAAATCGAATTTTCAAACTATCGCGCCATTTCCAATTCCTTTTATAATTAAAATAAAATTATTCATATTTAACTTCATCTATAATAAATTTTCAGTCTTTATTATTTACAATAAACCATTTCAAATATTCAAAATCCGTTAAAATTGCCAAAATAAAAATTTTAAAAATTGGTTTTGATTTTCCGGGTTGTTACAATATATATATATATATATATATATATATATATATATATAATATTTTTGGAAAGAAATTTTGTTGTGTTTATTTTTGAGTCGAGTTTGGTGTTGTGTTCGGAAACCAATAGCCATACCGATCTACTGAAAATTTCTTAGCCTCCTCTTGTGAAAATAAAATATATATTGAGTGATAGCAAGTTGAATCCATTTTGAATCGGGCTTGGAAGTCGTTGTCGCATTCGGTGTCAATCCATTTGTTGTCTCCGTTCTATGCCACGAAAGGTGAGTTTATCTCACACTTGACCTACATTGTTTCATGGTTGTTAAATTCAGCACAAATGAACTATTGTGAAATGTATAGGATTGCTAGTAGAAATTGTTTGTTTAATATGTAAACTTTCATATATGACACGATGATATATATATATATATATATATATACATATATATATATATATATGTATGTATATTTGACGCGTAGGTGCACGGATGATATATGACACTTAGGTGCACTGACGAAATATGACTTATGATGTGATTGATGCTATACGATGATTTGTTTTTGTTGTTGATTCCTAATTTTAGGAAAAACAACTATGGGTTGAAATTATACAAACCTGAACAGACATTAGATTAGGGAAAAATAGTTACAGGTTGAAAAGATAGACCTGAACGATTTTTACTGAATTTGTGATTGCAGGTTGAAATGATATATACCCGTAAAATTACAAATTGTGGATTAAAATGATAAATATCCGTATCACTTGACCATAGGATAGGAAACTATATACAGACACCGTTGGTCATGTTTTCAAAGTAAAATGATTTGAAATTTTTGATTTTTAAGTAATAACTTATGATTTTTATATTATATATATATATATATATTTAAAACTTAATGTTTTGTAAATTTTTACACTACGCCATAGATGGCCTATCGCAACGAAAACCCATGGTGTTGCTAGCTACAATGTTGCCATTGCTATGTTATTTTTATCTATTACAATGCATGCTTCAATGTGTTAGCATAAATATCAACACATGTTGCAGTAGCTATAGATATATTTAAAAAAAATACACCTTAGCGATCCACACAATTAGTTAAAATAAAATCTCAACCGTTCATCCACATCATCAATCCGCACCTCACCATTTCTATTTCCCCCTTTTATTTTCAGTCACCCACTTAATTTTCATTTCGTTGCCCCAAATCGGAATCCCTAATTTTGATTCATCAACATTTCACAAAGCTGAAGCTTTCTCCCTTGATGGAGACTAGGGTTACCAGCCGCTAGTCAAAGCAGGTGTCTCGATCCATTCTTTGAACTGTCTCGTTTCATTTTCAAAATTAGAAACTCATCGATGGCGATAAACGTGGACCGAAGCAGGTTCAGTTTTCCAAATATGAGGTTCGTCAGCTCTGTATTAAGGCCAAGCATGTGTTCCTTTCGCAGTCCAATTTGCTTGAGATTCGTGCTCCTGTCAAGATTTATGGTTAGATTTTCCTTAGTTAAATCTTATCCTAGGTTCACAGTAAGATTTGATTTGTTTCAGGTAAACCTAATCTCTATTTTTTAAAATTGTCCTAATTTCGTATAACAATCGGCATCAGTATACTGATTCATCTGAAGTTGTAACTGGGTTTGACATGTTTAGTCTTAGTTATTTTTTTGGATTAAGTTAGTTAATTTTTATATAAGATAACTAATATTCTTGAATTATTTTTCACTAAGATGAGCATCCCTCTCGTGTCCCTGTTGTTCCATCTGTGCTTGGAATCTAAAACTTGTATGAAGGGCTGAACAATGAAGCCTTTCTCCGGTACAGACATATGCTTTTAGATCTATGAATGCCGAAATCGACTGAAAAGTCATAGACATGTTCTTACATGAGTCAAGATCTTCACCAGATTTTGGTTAATTTGCATAATCCTAACGTTTTCAAAATATTATCTTAATTTTTTTTTTTAAATTTGTTAAGATGAGCACATTACCATAATTTATTAACGATTTTGATTATACTGGATTTATTGTTTTTCTGATTTGTACTTAGGTCCTGGTTCCATCAGAGTCCAAGACACTACACTTGTACAAAGCAAGGTTTCTGGCATTGCTGGAAGCGGTATTATTATTGAACTTACGGTTATCTCTTTAGCATAATTATGCTTGCTGGTTTGCACTTTGTAACTAGTAAATGGTTCTGGGGGTGGTTTTAAAAACACATACAAGTGGAACCATTTACCATCCATTTGTTTTTGCTTAATGTAGGTATCTTTAGAACTAGCTAAGGATTTGTTTTCTAATGTGGTTGACCAGCAACAGGAGAATCTTTTGCTGGTAGATATGGCTGTTTAGTCCTCATAGAGAAAGTAAGCTTCCTTTCTATAAGAGGAGTCAGGTGTGTTAGAATAGTAGATATCATTCAGGTACATTTTACTTTTTTATTCATGACAAAATCACTTGGAATTTTCAACTTTGCAAGGTACACTAGATGATTGGGAAGGTAAATCACCTGTTCATCCAACTATAGCAAAGGGAATTATGAAATTATAGAAAAGGAAAAAGCAAACAATTTGGAGCTAGCCTTTTTCTCATTTGAGGAAATCCTGTCTTTATTATATTTAAAAAACATGTGCAGCATTTCTTTAGAAATAAATTGATGGGTATACAGATAGCACTCTTCCTGCATAAAATTGAGCAATGAGTTCTACCTGACTGAGTTTTTGCTAATTATATCAAAGCTTACCACCATCACCAAAATTTGAATCTCTAAAGTGGCGATCTATATACTAGGTTAAAATGTGTCAGTACTGTGTATTGATATGTTATCAATACAGTAGATATTGTTCGATGGGTGAAGCATCTAAAGAGATCATTGGATTTTAGAAGCGAAACCTATGTTAGAATCAAAGGAGATTGAAAAATGCTTGATATCTCATTATAAACTCCTAGTCCTATCATATGGAACCTATTGTGAGGTAATGATATTCACTCTTATGGGTTGAGTTGGACTTGGTGTTGTTGTTTAATATTTTGGTGAAAGTTCAATTCTATTTTGCTACTTTCAGGGGGAAATTCGCGACTGCTGGTAAGGGAAAGATGAAACACTTGGAGTTGAAACTTTAAGGTAGAATACTATTAACATATTTGATTCAGATATAAATACATGAAACTGTAATTATCACACGTTTATATGTCCACACATTTGCAGTTTCATCATTTTTAGACCTTTTCTGGACGTGTGTTAAATAACAGATAAAGGTAAAGACCATCATCATAGTATGACTTTCAGGGAGGTATGTTGTTTACTACATGATTATTACAGGATGCATAGAAAAAGATGAACAACTTAAAATGCATGCTGAAAGCTTACGATATTGGTACTCCAGTAGAGAATTAGAGGTATTTCATTACATCTCTTGGAAGACAAACAGCAGTTTGAAGCCTGATTTTAGTGAATTTTTGCAGTTTTTAGTGCAAGTATTTTTGACTTTTACTGCAAATTGTAGCAGAAAACTCTGCAAATTGAGGGGAAAACTGGAATAGCCAATTTTCTTTAAAGAAGCTTCTGCTATCTACTTTCTACACATATAATACACTTATACACCATCATACTTGCTATACTGCAACTCATAGAGACAGTAAAGGAACATAATACTAGTAGATTACTTGTCCAGTTTGGTTTCTTTGTTTGTGACGATCTCTTCCCATCATAATAAACTGTTTACATAATTATATTCTATTGAATAATTTCTAGTGAAAATTTGGTGTTTCTGTTTGTTGTTTTCATTTGATTGTTGATTATGTGAACATTTATAATAAAGTGTTCACATAATATTGTCCTGTTTGGTGTCTTTTTTTGCTACTATAACAATTAATGCATATAGGTTCAGTTTGGTGTCTTTGTTTTCTTTTTTCTAACTATAGATTCAGTGAATGGTGGTAGCCGTGTTGAGCTTATTAAGCAAGAAGACATTAATGGATATTTGGTTCGAGGAGCTTCTTTGAAGGTACACCTAACAAGCACATATACCATATAAACTCTGTAATACGATATCCTATAGGATACGGCTTTAATTTTGATTATCCCTTGGAGGTGCCTCTCTCTGGCCAAATGTGAATAGTTGATGTATACAAAGTATTGGATTGTAACAGTTGCAGGCTTTTGGATATTATAAATTTGTGATTCTGGGTTATGTTTGTAGTTAGCAGCACTATTTAATATTATTAATCATGTAATTGTTCTGTTAATAGAAGAGGAGAGGGATCTTTTACTCAAGAAATTCCACAAGGGTCTGTATACGCAAATTTCCAATGCCGATGGAATGGGATATTAATATATCTTACTTGGAAATTATTCGAGTGACAATGTAGCGAGTCTGTATACGAGTGAATCGAGTGACAATGTAGTGAGGAATGGATGTAAATATGAATGATTGTGTAATATATGAGTGAATGTACAATAGTGGAGGCAAAAAATTTGTACCATTTGAAATGTTGAAATAAAATATTTATCTGAATAAAATGCTACATTATAATAATATTTATTATAATAGTATGAAATCTTTGATTAATAGCAGTTGAGGTGTAATTACTTTTAGCAGTTGTATAACAAATTTTAACAACTGTTAGAAACAGTTGTAAAAAAGGTTGACTTTATTACAATTGCCAGCTGTAATAGACATATTACAACTGTTTTTTGCAGTTACGAAAGGGTATTTTTTTGTTGTTTTGGTACCTACGGAAACACCGGTACCGATATTGCCAAAGAGTCGCAAAGGCGTTGCCTTTGGCTCCAAGGCAACGCGGCAGAAGGCAACCCCAAAAAAGTGTTGCCACAGATCATTTTTTGCCAATAGCAACACTTTTTGGCACCTACTGCGTCACTTCTCTGGGGTTGTCGTAGGCCATCTATGGTGTAGTGTCAATTATATGTTTTAAAATGATTTTTTATGTAAATATGGATTTAAATATTTATCAAATATTTTATTTATAATTTTATTTTATTTTAAACCATATAATTTAATTATATAAGTATTTTAAACTTTTCATATAATAAATAATTCTTTTAAACCTATTTCTATAATATTTAAACTTATATATGTTTATAATCTGTATTTTAATTTATTTTTAAATTTTATAAACTTATATATATTTTCAAAGTTAAATTTTTTATATATATATTTTACAAACTTTAATAATAAACTCAAAGATGGATAAGTTAAGGTTTTCGTGATTTGAATTCGTGGTTTAAGGATTTAAATTTATATGACGATATTGATTTAACGAATGATCTTATATAAGATATGAATTTGAGTTGATTTGAACTTATAGAAGGTAAATTTGAATTGTGAAATGGATTTTAATTTGAATTTCGAAATGAATGAAAATGTATTTGGATATATAATTGATATGAAATGAATTTGATTTTATAGTGAATGTGAATTTATTTTTATAAATTGTTTGGTTTGAATTAAGAAATTTGTTAAATCAAATTTATAAGAATGGTTTTATAATTTTATGAATCATTAGAATTGAAGCATAAGACTTTAATCGAATTTATAAGTAGTTAATTTGGATTGTACGACTTAAGTAAAATGTTATGATATGATTTTTTGAAGTTGAAGATATAAGATTAGTTTTGAATTATATACGCTGAATTTGAACTTAAGTATTGGATTTTCAAATCGACTCTGTCGAATTTTATAAAGGAAAACCGTATTATATGAGTTGGTTGAATTTATAAATAACGATTTCGAATTGTATGACTTGAATTACAGAGCACGATATGATTTGTTTAAACTGAAATGTAAGTTTTGACTTGAATTATAAGTTTTAAATTCCAATTTTAGATTTGTATGAAACGACTTAAAGGAATTCTTATAAAAGGTGGATTTAAATCTTTTAACTTGAAATTTTGACGAATATAAATCAAGATAAATATTATTGAAGTTATGTAATTTAGTTTTGATTTAAATGGCATTTGAGTTATGGTTTTATATAAATCGATTTTGGATTTGAAAAATGTTACGCGAGTACTTTCGGAAATTACTGTCGAAGTTAAATGTTAGGTATTAGTTTATACTATATTTGAAATCTTTACGATATGGTTCTAAATCGATTTGATTTAAGCGATTTGAGTTTTGTTTAAATTTAAATACAATCAAAGTTAGATATTTAAATTTGAATTCAAATTTGAATATGAGATTTCGCATAAACTATTTTATAAAGTGACTTATAAAATAACGATCACGATGTGAAAAATGTAAACGTTTGGTTGTTAAAGAGACCGGGATCAGTTATTGTCATACTCTTTGCCAATATCGAAAACCACTTTACCAACTATGTACGTGGTGGAGATCTAGAATGAAGTAGGATGGTTTGGCGAATGACCCTATTTTCTTTTTCATATTAATTACGAGACCCTGATTATTTTGAATCAGCTTGATGTGACTAAAACCGGAGCTACACCGAGACCAAGTGAGGTCATTCCTCCTATCGAGCGCACTTATTCGATACTATATTATTACTTTTGTGATGTGTTTTTGTGGCCACTCTCCGATTTGATTATGGGAGTGTGTCTCGAGGTCGGCTGTAGTTGGTGCCATGTGCTACCACCAGTCCGGACCTGCAAATGGCGAATCCACCCTGGCATTCCTTGCATTCCTTGTCACATGCCTTATACAAGCCCACTACATATTGTTTTATACTATTTTATATGGAGTGCCCTCTGATAGCCCTCCAGTTTATGGAGGAATTACGACACTGTATATACTATGGGAATATATAAATGGTGTAAGGTGCTATTTTGATACTTTGCTTTGCTGATAGACACTGTTGTATATAGCGTATTATACTATATAGTACTAAATAGTATTAGTTTGACGGATCCATAGAGGATAATGATCCAAACATCCTTTAAGTTACTGATTGCATTTCATTGAACATTTCATTTGAATTGATTTGCTTCCATAAGAATCTTAGTCCTGATTCGAGTTGTTTTCTTTTGCAGTATTGCTTGGGTCAGATTGTGTACACAGTTTTCAAGATTCACTCTTGGAATTAGAGCTTATATCGGGTTTGCTCACCTGTGTTTACCTATTCAGTTTTCCCAGTTATCAGCTATCCTTGTCGTCTTTGTTTCATACTGTTATTATTTATTTATGTATCCGAAATTCATTATATTAGACTTCCGCTGTATTTTATGTAAACTGTGATGTAAAATTTTATTTAGTAGCTTCATGAAATACTATTGCATTATTTATTTTATCCACTGCAAGATATCATATTGCTCTGCTCTGTGTCTGTGATCTATGTGACGATCCCAAAACCCCGTGACACGATGTTAAGGATAATCATTGGAATATAACACATTAATCATCATTAGAAGATCACAGATATTAGCTTAAACGAGAAATAGAATAATTTACACACATATGATAGCGGAATCATATAGATATCACCACATCAGAGAGCACGGTGCAGGATACAACTTAGTGCATAATAATACATAATCAGTCATCATCGCCAGAGGCGGAATCATACATAAAGAGTACACAAAATAAACATCAGTCTACATTGCCAGTGGCGGAATCATAATACATATACAATAATGGCGGAAAGAGTCAAAGTCAGCATGGTGTAGTCAAGCCTCGCCATGAGCCAAAAGTGCACCAGATACTTGTAACTAGGCTGCCCGTGTGAAAATGAGGGCACCCGAGTTTGCAAGGTGAAACAAACTACGAGTCAGTCGGACTGGTATGAGAAATCTACTTAACTTATTAAACAAAAATAATAAGTCAAATCAAAGGACCACGCTACTTTCATGGAACGGGTTTACTCCAATGAGTGCTAGTGCATGAAATAAGGTAAATGATTAAATCATCGCAATGCTTTTTATAAAATGAAGCCATTATAAGACTCAGGTCCCATCACACAATGCAACGCATGCTAGAGAATAGAGTTTTACCTTATAATGGCCAAAAATGCTTCATACGAATAAAACTAAAGTGTTTGATATTATTACTAGTGTATATATGTTTCAAAAGCGATTTCAATCATAAATATCAATCATAGGCGGCATAAATGACCCATACCACTATGTCGCCGTACTAGTAATACAACCACATCCGAAATTTCGTATTGGAAATTGGACTCCATCATGAGTCGAGGCAAGGGGCAAGCTCCTCTCCGTTCGAGTCACTCTAGCAAATGCCTCGGGACCGCACACAGCAATCCCTGGATCCTCCCAGACCGGTCCTCTCTTACTTTTGAGGATTGGCAATTCCTGAACACACGTTTCTCAGTCCTTACAGACCTATAATCGAGGTGCCTCGTATTCCAACAACCACACAGGTGAAAAGTAGATATAAATGTCAGGGCTGGGATGTCACTGACACCACCATAGCTAGAAAGAAACGTCGTGCACTCCTTGGGTCCTTCTCCCATTTTTGACTCATACCGGGGTGTGAGGCTCGCGAATTCACGTTATACACAAAGCTACGTCACACAGACCATGCTTTGATCATCAACCACAAGACTTTGCTTTGCAACAGAAGCCTTGATCATATGCCACTTAGGCGTGCACACAGGAAGTCCACTCCATGTGACTGATTTCTATCAATACATAACCTCTGAGCTCGTACATCTCAGAGAAGGGCGTTAAGCTAGAGAATAAATTCTCCACCGCTAAACAGATATATATTTAACAAGGATCATTCAACACAGAACAAAATCCAATGTCAGACACACAGTCCATTTACAAGTTCGTTCTGGGTTTGAACGAAACCGAAGGCACCAAATTCCTCGCATATCCGCACAATCAACAATATGTCCGGACGGCTACTACTTCAGCTCCTTCAAGGTAGCTACTCCAATCACAAGCATCAGTAGCGCCCATCCATCCAATGTGAAGATCGTCGGTCTTCAACCGTCTTCGACTCTTCGACTTCTCAATGTCGATCGATTATTTGAAATGAGAATGAACTCGGCCTTTTCAAATAACCCACGTATATTTAGATTTTCAAATCAATTTATCACATGGTTAAACTATTCAATATTCACATTTCAGTTCTCTAGTTATAATTTTCATGTTAAATACATTCAACCATCACATATCAAGCAAACACAACAAAATTGGTATGTTTCCACTCTATATCGTCTATAGTATTTTATAACGATATATCGCCATTTTTATTTCACTAGTACATAGTACACCTGTTGCGTCGATTTATTTGCGTCAGTTGAGCTAATATCTGTCGCAAATAATATATTTGCGACTGTTTTTTAGCCCAATTGTCGCAAATAGTCCATGATAATGAATTTCCAGTACCATCTCAAATAATTTGCGACAGTTTTGTACTAAAGCCGTAGCATAAGTTTAAGCAAAAAATTATGTGTGAATTTATTTGCGACTGTTCTTTATCTACACAGTCGCAAATACTCCATGGGCTAAAAATTAAGGAATTTATATGCGACAGGCTTTAATGGGCCGTCGCTTTATTTGTTTAACGGGCTCCCTTTGCGCGCCCTCCCCCAATTTTGCCCACCTCTATTTCGTTGACTATTCTCCTACCGATCATTGTTTCTTTTAACAGCTATAGGAAATAAAAAACAAGAGAAAACAAAAAAAAATCTCGCTCACTGGTTGATTTCTACCGATATGTTGATTTCTACCGATCTCGCTCAGAAAAATTTCGAGAAAAAGGCCATCGATCTCGCTCACTGGTTGTACCGCGACGGAGGTTATTGTCATCTAGATCCGGTTGTTGGTTGTGGAGCGAAGTAATTTTGTTTGCAAAATTTCAGATTAAAATCATATACATCTCGCTCGCATCGGTTGTCGGTTGTCATCTAGATCCGGTTATTGTCATCTAGATCTCGCTCACTGGTTGTCATCTAGATCCATTAAAATCATTAGATATTCTGTATAAAATCACCCAGTTATTAGCGTTTGGCTTATTTGATATAAATCATTGCAGATATCTACCCAAAAATCTATTTGTTTATAAGAGATTTGTATGGTTTGTAGCAGATTTTAAATCAAAGTCAGCCTGACGATGATTACGATTTTTGATTGCAATAAATCAAATATGAAATGAGTAAAATCAATGAAAACCATTTAAGGAAATTGTTCGTGGTTACATTGCAATTTTATTGAGCACTTGAATCTAATAAATTTGAAATGCCTGAACTTGAAATGCAGTTTAATTATCTTCTTTCATACAAGTGCCCTGTTTGCCAGAGGAGGAACTGAATCAGAAGCTTATCTAATTGAAAAAATTGACTGAGACCTTAGAGCGAGTTGTTAATTATCTTCTTTCATACCTTTATGTTGTTTGCCTTTTTTAACTTTGTTTCTTGTTAATAAGTGGACTAATATATAAGTTTGTGCTTAAATTATCTCCTTGATTACACTCTTTGATTTGGACTATAGCTTATTAACCATTCAATTTGTTATTTCTTATATTCGAAATGGATGCTATGCAAAGCGACGTCTACATGTATATGCATCATAACAATTTACTGATGTGATTTTTTTAGGTTGAAGTTATTTCAACTGTGCTGACTCATTGATGTTCGCGCTAGATGTATTTTGCTACAACGAACTTTGTGTAATAATGTCAGCCATATTCGCGAATGGAGTACATGGCTATTAACCGACACTGTGTTTTGTTATGAGCAATAGGGTTGTTAGTTTCCTTTTGGAAAATTTATAAATTTAACTACATAGAATATACATTAAATACCAATTTGTTTACTGAATTAATGGAGACACAAAATAGAACTGTACACAAACTTAAATTCATTACTGTTTGCTAATGTAACGAAGTGCACGATAACTAAATTTGTAAGAACAATCAGCTCCGAAGCAGATTCATTTCTGTTGAATTATTGATATCCTTGTGCCACAAAAGTTGACTTCACCTGATTCATTTCAGTTTATTTTTTATGTTGAGACGATTATAGAGTTAACTATGCTTTGTAAATTATACCACTTTGGATACATGACTATGCTGATATTTCACTTTGAAGATAAATTCACATAATTATTACTTGCCTCTTGTGTCGTAAATGTGACATTCTGTTTTATGTATCCGCTATGAGATATAGAAATGATATGTGCATTACTTGACGATAGTTCTTTTTCTACTGACATGAGTATGGCATACTATAAACTTAATTATTTATGTCAATGGTATGTGATAGCTAGTTACCGCATTTGGTATAGAGTTTAGATTATACTATTACCTTAGGTTGGTGCAGTGATCCAGTAGAAATAACTAATGGGTCGTTGTCATAAAAGCGAGCAATGCTGACACAGTTTTCTTTGCGAGTGTCTGCAGAATCTATATGCAGAAAATATATAGCAATATATTATATATACTATAGTCAATGCGTCCAAATCAAAGATGTAATAAACATTAACCAATAAGTTAAAAAGCTGTAAACAAGAATGACTACCGTAACACTGATTTCCATTTCATTTATTCGAATTAAAGCACATCAAACTTCCTGCTTGTAGATCCAAACATTAATCCTTCTGTAAGCAATGGATTTAAAACTAAGTGCATATCACAACATGAAACTATTTTACCAAAGCAAACATGTTTACAGAACGGTTTTTTACTACAGAATTTATACAGATACAGAACACTGGGATTGCTTAGAAAGAATTATATCAGTTCCGGACCAAAAAAGTGACTTACACGTTTGAGTTAAATCATTCAAACTTAATTTTGCAACATTAGCATTCGAATTACAAGTTTTTATCAGGCAACAAACTTGAATTATTATTTCAAATAAAATCAACTTTTACGGTTGCACGCACTCTTGTTTGTTATTATCGAAGATATACGTGGAACTGGAATTTGCAGGTTGTCGACTGACACATGCCGGTTTCCGTCTAAAGTGATTGATTTGATCCTAAATGAATGTGCAATCATGGATTTAAGAAATTTAATTATTAAAAAAATCTGCATTCATGAGACGATAACGCAAGCTACTAGTTTGATGAAATATGTAGGCCCTCGTGTCCAACTATACAACAAATATTTACACGTCGGCTTGGAATACATAAACCATTGGATTTTATCTGTAAAAAAAAAGATAAACTTGAAATGCCTGAACATATCAGGTTTCATGAATTTGGTTCCCTTTTGAATACAGGTTTTGTGCGTGGGTATAAAAAATTGCGTGATGTAAGCTTTTGGGTCTATTTTGATCTTGAATATATATAATGATTTTCCACAAGATTCCTAAGGATGTATACGGCTTTAAAGTTTAAACACAATATTATCTAGGCAAATGAGATTTTGAAAATGTTGTTTCAGACGCATATATAATAACAAAACATATAGAGCTCCACATATATGTGATTTTTTTTTAAAAAAAAATGCAGCTCCACTAAAGCTATAATATCAAAACAAATGCAGATTTTTTTTTTAAAAAAATGCAGCTTCTTGTTGAAGTTTTGAACAAATGTGGTTTTTTTTGGGAACAAATGCAGATTTTTGTTTTGAACAAATGTTCCTTTTTTTTTATTTTTAACAGATTTTTGTTTTGAACAAAATGCAGATTTTTTTTTTAAAAAATGCAGCTTTTCTTTTTGAAGTTTTGAACAAATGCGTTTTTTTTTGGGAACAAATGCAAATTTTTGTTTTGAACAAATGTTTTTTTTTTTAAGTTTTAACAGATTTTTGCTTTGAACAAAATGCAGATTTTTGTTTTGAACAGATTTTTGGTTACATTACATTTTTATTGAGCACTTGAATCTAATAAACTTGAAATGCAGTTTAATTATCTTCTTTCATACAAGTGCCCTGCTTGTCAGAGGAGGAACTGAATCGGAAGCTTATCTAATTGAAAAAATTGACTGAGACCTTAGAGCGAGTTGTTAATTATCTTCTTTCATACCTTTATGTTGTTTGCCTTTTTTAACTTTGTTTCTTGTTAATAAGTGGACTAAAATATATATAAGTTTGTGCTTAAATTATCTCCTTGATTACACTCTTTGATTTGGACTATAGCTTATTAACCATTCAATTTGTTATTTCCTATATTCGAAATGGATGCTATGCAAAGCGACGTCTACATGTATATGCATCATAAAAATTTACTGATGTGATTTTTTTAGGTTGAAGTTATTTCAACTGTGCTGACTCATTGATGTTCGCGCTAGATGTATTTTGCTACAACGAACTTTGTGTAATAATGTCAGCCATATTCGCGAATGGAGTACATGGCTATTAACCAACACTGTGTTTTATTATGAGCAATAGGGTTGTTAGTTTCCTTTTGGAAAATTTATAAATTTAACTACATAGAATATACATTAAATACCAAATTGTTTACTGAATTAATGGAGACACAAAATAGCCTGTACACAAACTTATATTCATTACTGTTTGCTAACATAACGAAGTGCACGATAACTAAATTTGTATGAACAATCAGCTCCGAAGAAGATTCATTTCTGTTGAATTATTGATATCCTTATGCCACAAAAGTTGACTTCACCTGATTCATTTCAATTTATTTTTTATGTTGAGACGATTACAGAGTAAACTATGCTTTGTAAATTCTACCACTTTGGATATATGACTATGCCGATATTTCACTTTGAAGATAAATTCACATAATTATTACTTGCCTCTTGTGTCGTAAATGTGACATTCTATTTTATGTATCCGCTATGAGATATACAAATGATATGTGCAATACTTGACGATAGTTCTTTTTCTACTGACATGAGTATGGCGTACAATAAACTTAATTATTTATGTCAATGGTATGTGATAGCTAGTTACCGCTTTTGGTATAGAGTTTAGATTATACTATTACCTTAGGTTGGTGCAGTGATCCAATAGAAATAACTAACGGGTCGTTGTCATAAAAGCGAGCAATGCAGACACAGTTTTCTTTGCGAGTGTCTGCAGAATCTATATGCAGAAAATATATAGCAATATATTATATATACTATAGTCAATGCGTCCAAATCAAAGATGTAATAAACATTAACCAATAAGTTAAAAAGCTGTAAACAAGAACGACTACCGTAACACTGATTTCCGTTTCATTTATTCGAATTAAAGCACATCAAACTTCCTGCTTGTAGATCCAAACATTAATCCTTCTGTAAGCAATGGAATTAAAAATAAGTACAGATCACAACACGAAACTATTTTACCAAAGCAAACATGTTTACAGAACGGTTTTTTACTACAGAATTTATACAGATACAGAACATTGGGATTACTTAGAAAGAATTATATCAGTTCTGGACCAAAAAAGTGACTTACACGTTTGAGTTAAATCATTCAAACTTAATTTTTTTTGAAGTTTTGAACAAATGCAGTTTTTTAAAAATGCAGCTTTTTAAAAAGTGACTTACACGGTTTTTTACTACAGAACATTGGGATTGCTTGGAAAGAATTATATCAGAACGTTTTTTTTAAATGCAGTTTTTTTTGAAGTTTTGAACAAATGCAGTTTTTTTTTTGGGAACAAATGCAGATTTTTGTTTTGAACAAATGTTTTTTTTTAAGTTTTAACAAATGCAGTGTTTTTTTTTTAAAAAATCAGAGCAGTTTTTTTAAAACAAGTGCAGTGCAGTTTTTTTATAAAACATAAGATGTTTTTTTTAAACAAATGCAGAATTTCTTTTGGAACAAATGCTTTTTTTTTGGAAGTTTTGGACAAATGCAGTATGTTTAATTTCAATATTGCATTTATATACACTTTTTAAAAGCCAAAAATGGAGTTTTATGCCATTTTTTAAGTGTTGTTTACTTTTGCTGTAAAACAGCAAAAGTCATTGCAAACAACTTTTTAAGCGGAAAAAATATATGCATTGGACAAAGATGGATAGATTAGATACAATGCAATACATGTGTTTTTTTTTGCAAATGTGAGTAATTATGCCATCAAACATAGGTAAATTTGCATTTTCTATGTATTATTATTATTATTATTATTTATGATTATTTTTTGTAGTGTGGCAGGTATTTGCACATGGATCGCAGTTGGATGTACAACGTGAAACGTAACGATGCAGAATTCTTAAACAAAATTGAAGAGTTCATCATTTATGCGTTGAATGATCAATCAAGAAAAATGGAAGAAACTATTGTTTGTCCTTGTCGACTCTGCAAAAATACAAGGAGATTCCGTAACATAGAGCAGATTATGGACCACATAATTCGTAATGGATTTAAGCAAAATTATACACGGTGGATATGGCATGGTGAGAACTAGCTCTAGTAATCTTGGAAACAACGAAAATGACATTGAAGATAATGCGAACAATGAGCCGAATGATGGGACTAATGAGGATGATCATATTCATGAGATGTTTTGTGATGTTGAAGAACATTTGAGAGAAGAGCCAAAGTTTTATGAAAAAATGCTAATTGACGCTGAGATGCCTTTGTTTCCAAATTGTGCTAACTTCGCAGTATTGTCGGTTGTGCTCAAGCTTTTCAATTTAAAATCATAGTATGGATGGAGTGATAAAAGTTTTACATCATTGCTGGAACTTTGAAAGACATGCTTCCGGATGGTAACGAGCTTCCCACTTCGAACTACGAGGCAAAGAAAATTATATGTCCAATTGGTGTTGGGTACAAAAAGATACATGCCTGTCCAAATGATTGTATATTATATCGAAACGAATATGCGAGCTTGCATGAGTGTCCTAAGTGTGGATTATCCCGTTACAAGACGCGAGCAAATGTTCATAACAAGACCGATAAGAAACGACCTCCGGCAAAGGTGTTATGGTATTTGCCCGTTATACCAAGGTTTAAACGTTTATTTGCGAATAAAGAAAATGCCGAAAACTTGAGATGGCATGCCGATAAGAGGAAGAATGATGGGTTACTAAGGCATCCAGCCGATTCGCCGCAATGGAGAAATATAGATACAATATATCCTAGTTTCGGCAAAGAAAGTAGAAATCTCAGTCTTGGTCTTTGCACAGATGGCATAAACCCATTTGGCAACCTTAGTAGTCAACATAGTACTTGGCCGGTTCTTTTGGTGATTTACAATCTTCCACCTCATCTGTGTATGAAGCGCAAGTATATTATGCTATCTCTTTTAATCTCGAGACCACGACAACCAGGAAATGACATCGATGTTTACCTAGCTCCTCTTATTGATGATCTAAAACTTCTGTGGGATGAAGGTGTGCCCATGTTTGATGCATATAGTAAAAGTTATTTCACATTACGTGCAATGGTTTTTTGTACCATAAATGATTTTCCCGCGTATGGTAACTTGTCTGGCTATTGTACAAAGGGTGCCAAAGCATGCTCGATTTGTCAAGACGATATGATTGTTGAGCGTTTGCATTATTGCAAGAAAAACGTGTATATGCATCATCGTAGATTTCTCCCTCGCGATCATCATTATCGTAAAAAGAAGAAGCCTTTCAATGGACAGATAGAGTATGGCATTGCTCATTTTCCATTAATTGGAAATGATGTTTACGAATGGGTAAAAGATATTGAAAATGTGTTCGGAAAAGCCTTTCCTCTTCTAGAAGGCCTTTGGAAGAAAAAATCAATATTTTGGGAACTTCCATATTGGAGACACTTACAGGTTAGGCATTGTCTAGATGTAATGCATATTGAAAAAAACATTTGTGATAGTATTCTTTGAACACTTTTGAATATACCTGGTAAGACAAAGGATGGCGAGAAAGCTAGACAAGATATGTTGAAAATGGGTATTCGAGAAGAATTAGCACCAGTAGAGAAAGGTAAACGTACTTATTTGCCTCCTGCATGTTACACATTATCCAAAAAAGAAAAAACTTCTTTATGTAAGTGTCTTCATGGTGTTAAGGTTCCTGCTGGTTATTCTTCGAATATTAGTAGTCGTGTATCGATGAAGGATTTAAAGTTATTCGGCATGAAGTCTCATGATTGCCATGTGTTGATGCAACATTTGTTACCTGTTGCAATTCGAGGTATACTGCCTAAACATGTCAGACATGTTATTACAAAGCTCTGTTTCTTTTTTAATGTAATTTGTAGCAAGGTAGTTGATCCTAATATATTGGATGATCAACAAGCTGATATTATTGTTACATTGTGCCAATTTGAGATGTATTTCCCTCCTTCATTTTTTGACATTATGGTGCATTTGGTAGTTCATCTTGTACGGGAAATTAAGATTTGTGGTCCTGTGTTTATGAGATATATGTATCCTTTTGAAATGCACATGGGTACTTTAAAAAGGAAAACAAAGAATAGATATAGACCTGAAGCTAGTATCGTAGAAGGTACTGTAGATGAGGAGGTTATTGAGTTTGTCACTCAATAACTGGTGTTGAGCCTATTGGACTTTCTAAGTCTCGGCATGATGAACGACTTGATGGCCATGGCACAATTGGGTTAAAACTGATTTCAATTGGTAATGAAATGATTCAGAAAGCCCACCTACTTGTTTTACAACATCTTAGCGTGGTTCATCCTTACTTGGAGGAGCACATGACACTTCTAAAATCTAAGAATCCTTCTAAGAATGAAATATGGTTGACAAATGAACATAACAGCTCCTTCATTGATTGGTTTAAAGAAATGGTATTTTCTCGAGTGCGTGAAGAAAATCATGATATTTCTGACACGATAAGATGGTTGGCATATGGGCCTCTAGTTCAAGTTAACTCATATGAAGGATATGATATTAATGGGTATGTATTTTATACGAAGCGTCAGGATGAGAAGAGCAAAATGCAAAATAGTGGGGTTAGTGTTGTTGCATCTTCAAGAGAATTTGCTAGTGCTAAGGATAAAAGGCCAATAGATGTGACAATGACATATTACGGGATAATTGAAAATATTTGGGAGCTTGAGTATAAGGACTTCACGATCCCTATTGTTAGACCAAAAAGTGGTTCTAACACCCAAATTGACTAAAATCGAAATAAAATAAGATCAAAAGTAAAATGGAGACACAGAATTTACAGTGGTTCGGCATCGAAAAGCCTACGTCCACTTTATAATCACTTTCCTCGATGATATAGATGTAAATACAATGAGATATTCACTCAATTTCACTCACTTTTCATGTACATTCACTCAATTATCTCAAAATATATGTTGAATGATGATTTGGATTATCTGGGAATGTTGGAATTCGGTTCTTGAAAGTGTTTGAACTCTCAAAGTGCCAAAAAAGATCATATCAAATGTCTCTTGACGAGGTATTTATAGGTGGAAATTCGCTCAGAATTCGGTTCGGGTCGGAGCTACGTTTCTTTCATCCCATAGTTCTTGGGCTCGGATGGGTTCCAGTGTTAACAGCGCATCAGATTAATGGTCATCATGGGAAGGAAATGGTCATAACTACTCCGAACATTCAGGAGATCGTGGGGTGAAGTGATACTGTACATTGGGTTCGGTTCGGAGGAGCGAGCAGAAGGGGTTCGGATCGGGGCATCCGATCCGACCCGACCTGAGCTGAACCTGGGTCCTTGTCCATTTTGCTCTGTTCTATCCCGAGCTGGTAGTAGCCCTCCGATCCGACTGGTAGTAGCCCTCCGATCCGACTTGATGGTAGCCCTCCGATCCGACCCGATACTTTCTAAGAAGAAATGTTCTTCAACGCTTGACACCTCGACTTTGTGTTGCCTAGTTCACAAAGTAGGCTAACATTTTGCCCCCTCAAAGGATGCTTCTGTTGGATACGGAGCATGCTTTGATTGTCATTGCACAGTGCCTTCCTGAAGTTGAATCGTTGAAAAGTTGTACCCATTGACATATAGAGACACGCTGCTTCAGGGAGTTGCATCTTTTGATGTTTATATATGTACTTCGCATAGTATGTAGATCCCTTTCTTCATTTTCAAATAGTTGGGAGAACTCTTGTTAACATTTGATTATCCTTCCAGGTAATTTTCCTTTTGATTTTCCTTGTGCTTTTATTTTCCTCTTCGAATTTTAATTTAATTTAAATGCCAAGTTGACATATGGAATTCTGTTCGGTTCGAGCTTCGACCCGAATGGCTCCTTTTCTTTTTCTGTTTCGTATTGGGCTAGCAGGCCAAACTTTGCTGCTGGGCTCTTGATCCGGTCCGATCGGGAAGCTAAGGCAGGAATACGAGGGGTCAGTGCTATTATATACATAAATCCGTCACTCGTCTGCTTTCTTCTTCCTTTTCCATAATTCTCGTTTTCTAATTCACATATCGAAACCCTAATCCTTAAAAAATCTCAAAATTCTTGCTTCGATTCTTGAAATAAACATATAGGTAATCTCGAAACCCTGAATCTTATCGTTGTAACAACCTTTAATTAAGATTTTGTGGTTAATTTGAACAAATTGGGCATGTCCAAAGCATGGCTTCGACGCCATGGTTACTTCTTTCATCGCAGTCGTTGCTGGTGGCTCTGCCATCACCTCGAGGCGCTGGGAGGTTGGAGAGGATATATGCTCATCCCTATATGGAGTTTTGGAAATCGAATTGGGTCCAACTGTGGTTGAGGATGAAGAAGAAGATACAGAACGTGGAGGATCAGTTCGGGTGGAGAAGCATGGGGGACGTAGGAGAAGAGAAGGATATGAGGTTTTCAGTACCGGATCGGGTCGAAGTTAAATGTGAAAGAGGGAAGGCAAAGTCTACCTAGCCGGATCGGGTCGGAATGTGGATCAAGGAAGAAGGGGTGTTGGGACTCAAGTCCATGCGATCCGCTCCGAACGCATAATCCCGAACCGATCCGGTTAGATACCCACTTCTGACCAAAACAAAGCCTTACCTCCGATCCAATCCAATCATTTATACCCGAACCGATCTGAAGCAGCCCCATCTTAATACACAAGAGTCTGTCTAATTGGCCAACTCAATACTTGACATAACTTCCAACTTCATGAATAGTTAGGATAGTGCCCTGCGAACATAAATGAACATCATGAACTGCCTTGAACATTGTTACTTTGCCAAGATCTTGCGTCGCACTTTCGAGCGTTAACTTTACATTTTCTGCATACACTGTTCACACTTTAGTTTATACACATGCACGAGGGGATACGGGCTAATTTACTCTAACTTGTGCTATTGCTTCTTCAGTAGTTTCGTGACCATGATATCCAGACATTCCTCTAGATTAGCAGAAAAGAAAGAGATCCCAGAGACATCGAACAAAATTACTCTTGAAGACATATCTTCTTCCTCAGATCCAGAATGGGATGATGAGGGCTCAGACTACGAGGTTGAAACTCACGAAAGCGATAATGTGTCTTCTGAGGGTGGAGTTTCCCTGGGTTGTGAAGAGGAAGGAGGGATCGGAGATGATCAAGCTCCTGATGAATTTGAGTCTGCCATCATACTGGAATCACCTCAAGATTCAGTTGAATCGACGATCGACAATGACAGACTTATCCGAATACGACTAAAGTACGGGATACCCAAAGGGGATACCTTGTTGCCATCAAAAGCTGATCGTCCTCACAACCCTCCGGAGGGGTATATGGCAATCATTCGATTGATGTGCATGGTCGGGGCTATCCCTCCATTTTCTCCTTTCGTCGGCGGTTTTCTAAGACAAATGCGGATTGCCCCCATGCAGCTGCATCCCAATTCCTATGCTTACTTGTACACCCTATATGTAGCGTACCGTGAGATCTTAGGCATAGAGCTCACTTTTGACGATGTTCACTTCTTTTATAACTTCAAGCACCGAACTCGAGAAACTCCTTCTTTTTGTTACTTCGAGTCTATCCCTAAGAGGAAAATTATTCCAGCACCGTTCAGTAGTAAAGCGGGTGACTCCAGGCTG
Organism: Allium sativum; assembly: GCA_030737875.1. Taxonomy (NCBI): domain Eukaryota; kingdom Viridiplantae; phylum Streptophyta; class Magnoliopsida; order Asparagales; family Amaryllidaceae; genus Allium; species Allium sativum. The sequence continues at coordinate 677,233,280 of CM060926.1, read as the reverse complement.
GAATGGTTTTATGTAAAGCAACAACCAGGGTGTGCTAGGAGATGGATGAAATCAAGTAAAGCACTGGTTTTCTAAATCTTGACTCTGTACATCCAAACCATCACATTAACCCGTTTTCTTTTTGTTTGCAGTTGATAACCCAAAGCAAATATCGGATCAAGCGTTCTTTGATCGGATGCACCGGCTCCTTAATGGTGATCAGAAGCTTTTAACTATTGATGAAGTCCTTAAGGACGAATATCTTCATCTTCATGGGTTGTTGTCCATTACCCGTTGCATTGGTCATGGGACGGGTCCATATGTATATATTCCCCCAGTGGACGTAGTCCCAGAAACGGGCGAAGGTTCGAGAGCTCCTACAGTGCCTCTTCAGACTTCACCCTCTCCATCTTCTACTCAAGATGATGAATTGGCTAACATGGCCGAAAAGCACCGCGAGGGGTATATTGTTCCTGAGGATGCCATTTCTCCGGAAAGGTCAACGTCTTCCAAAGATCTGTCGATTGATGCTTCTGAGGGAGATGTCCCTAGTACCGATGACCCACTATTTCAGGGTTTGGGTGATCTCCCCTTACCTGAAACTATTTACACTTCAGAGGATTTTGGGAAGAATCCCTTAGTTTTCACTTCTTCCGAAGAGACCACTCCTGCTAAGGCCAAAGGGCCCGCTCGTACTAGTCTGGCTTCGGACTCGGGTTTGTCGAGGGGAAAACACCACTTAGGACGCACTTAACACAATAGCACCACAACTCACAACATCTTTCTTTTTGTGAAAATATTGATCCTGAATTTCATTTGTCTTGTTGTGCAGGTACGATGTCCCGATCCTATTATGATATCAAGAAACTTTGCCGCAGCATGTCTAATCCGCCCCATGATACTGAGTATGATCGTCGCGAAGATCGCAGTAGGGAGGATAGAAGGCCCTATGATCCTTATCGTTCGCGGTCCTCACGCTCTCGCTCTCCTGTCCGAACAGACCCAGAGCGGTATAAAGGTTACCAAGGTCGTCGGGAAGAGGACAGGCCGCAATCAAAAGGCTCAATCTCTTCTCAAGAAAAGCGTAGTAGGGAGAGGAGCCCGCCAAGAGATGCCGAATCACGAAGCAAGCGTAAGGTTCCCGCTATACGGTCTAGAAAGGATGAAGAGGCCATTGGGCCCTCCACGCACAGGGATACCGAGCTGACATTCCCCGCACCTCCACCGCTAGATGCTGAAACTGCAGTTAGGCGGGCGCTTCTGGAGGAGCAATTTCCTGAACATTATTTCGAAAACTTGACTTTTTTACCTGCTCTCGAGCCTATTTCTTCGAGGTGGGCAGATGAGGCCAAAGCAAAAATAGATGCGGTCGAGAAACAGTATTCAGAGATGTTCAAGTATTCGTGCAGCCTTTCCAGAATCATCCACACTTTAATCACGAATGCTGACTCGATGCAAAAAACCGCAGAAGACGATGCAAGGGCCTTAAAAAATTTAGGAAAAGACTTGGAGGATACACAGGCTCAACTTGCTGTTGCTCAAAGGGATGCTACAAGCTTCAAGCAACAATTTGAAGATCTGCAAAAACGCTACCATGATTTGCTTGAGTCCCATACCCAAGAGCGTTCGGAATTGAAAAAACAAGCCGAAGATGCCAAGTCAGATGCTGCCAAAATGCGACTTGCTTACGCTGACCTTGAGCAGGAGACGGCCGAGTTAGCGAGGAAGAATGCTGAATTGGAAAAGAAAAACGCTGACTTGGCTTCTAAGCTAGCGGAGGCGGAGAACAGGGCTGCCCTAGCGGAGGGTAACGTCGAATGTGCTATCAAGTCCGCTGAAGAGACCCGCAAACAACTGTCGGAGGCTGAGGGAGAGGTGCATGGTTTCGGAGAATTAATGATTGAATTCTTTGCGCATATCACTCGCCGTCGGAACATTTCTTGGATTGAAGATTATCCATCTACCCTAGTCCAAGTATGGAGTCAAATCGTTGAATGGGAGAAAGAGGAGCTCAAGGTTGATTCCATTGACGAGGACAAGCTGATGGAGAAATATCTACGAGATGATGAACCAGAATGCCTAGCCGAAGGACGCCGCCTCATTGCTGCTGTTATGGACGAAGAGAGGCGGAAGGCTAAGCAAAAGAACATTCCTGAGGCTAGTTTTTCCTCTACTGCCTATGAACTTCTGAAGTAGAGGGATATGATCCTGAAAACCCGAGGATCCCTCGGGCATCTCTTTTATCCCCCATACCCGAAACGGCATCGGAGACAGCGGTCACTCCAGCCGAGAAGTCATCGGAAGGTATCTCTACATTTTCACCTCAATTCGTCAAAGTTATCTCTACCTTTCATCACGTAATTGAGCAATCGATGAAGAACCCATTATTTTCTCCTGAGTTGATAACTGTTGCTTCTCACTCTGTAGGTATTGAACCATCCGAAAAGACAGATGTGTCCCAGGGAACCGCCTCTGGAGCAGAGCCTACGGAGAAGGCTAAAAGGGGAAAAGACAAGGCTGCCCCCATAGATTCGGGAGAAGGAATTGAACCGTCTAAGGCTGACACTCCTCATGATGACGAAATGATAGATGCCGTAAAAGAAGATGGCGGCAACGGGGGACATGAGGAAGACCCTGAGGTGGCCATAGTCGGGGAGTCGAAAAGCGCCGATGATGTTACCTTAGCTGCACTTAAAGCCGAACAAGATAAATGCATGCAGCTTAAAGCTGAAGACTTAGACCCTGAAAGCCTTAAGCCCCTCGCAGTAGTGGATGCGGGATCAAGGTTAGTTGTTAAGGTTTCGACTAGATCTATTACAGAGGAACTTGCTAAAAAGTCTTCTCTTGATACCAGCGTTCCGCCTTCCGGGAAAAAGTCAACTGATTCCAGCACTTCAACTTCAGGGAAGAAAAAGTCAAAGCGCATCTTGACGGAGGCCGAAAAAGAGGCGAGGGATGCGGGGAAGGCAGCTAAGAAGTCCAAGCCCGCTTCAAAGTCTAAATGATGGAGTGTCTTGCGTTATTTTAGCATTTGATTGACCCATAATTGTTGCTGCAAGGGTGGCCCTTGCACCTTCTTTTTGCCTGTTTTCCTGTACAAATTCGTTCATTTGTAAATAAAAATAATTCGTTTTCTGCAATGTCTGTTAGTTATCAGTTCTGTACTTATGTAAAAATGCATGTCCTACTATAGTTGTGTAATGAAGTTATGGTGGGGGGAAATATGTGTGTACATATATGCCCCCAGTTAATCTTGAAAAACTATTCAAGATTTAGTCAAACAGTCTGAATGTCCCCGATTCTCCGACGGGGTCACATTCTTTGTGTCGTTGATGCCTGTCGTTTTTTCTGGCATTTTTTATACTCTCCTGTCTTATACTCAGGTTAGAGTTCTTACTGAGGCGGTCTCTTGTCTGGATGCACCTTCACGCCTCAGAGGACGTCGTCTTCCCGTCCTTTATACTCTCTCTCAATTCTCGAGAGTTAGAGTTAAGAATGTCGTCTTCCCATTCTTTCATGTCTTATCGCACAAAGAGTCGTTGTGCTTATCCCAGCATATAAGCTGTTTTCAACCTTTCAGGTTTTAAATCATCTTATATTCCATAATCATAACGGAATAGTAGTTGAAGGTATATATAATGCAGGAAAGTAAATGACACACAATATTTTTATTGTGGTTCGGCTAAGTCGTAGCCTACATCCACTTTATAGTTCTTTGTTCATATCAACAGACTTTTCTAAGGCAAGTCGTGCCTTTTTACAGAGTTCATAAGGAAAACAGCAAAGAGTACAACATTCCTAATTCAAATATCGCATCAAGTGTTGGGCATTCCAAGCCCTAGGTACCTCTTCGCCATCTACGGTCGTTAACTTGAAGGTTTCTGTTTCAAGTTTCCGTTGGATGACAAAGGGTCCTTCCCACTTTGGACCGAGGTGAGGAAGGGATGGAAAGACTCGCTTTAGCACCAAATCTCCCGGTTCAAAAGTCCTAAAACGAACTTTTTTGTCATAATAGCGTGCCATCTGACGTCGATGTCTTGACGCACGCAAGTCTGCCTTGTCCCTTTTTTCTTCGATTTCATCAAGAGACTCGAGTAAGAGTGCCTGATTCGTCATCGGGTCAAAATATGTTACCCTGTGAGAGGGAACTTCAAGCTCTACTGGAATTACTGCTTCTGAACCAAATGAGAGAGAGAAAGGGGTATGACTGGTAGCTGTCTTAAACGTTGTCCGATATGCCCACAAAGCTAAGGGCAATTCATCCACCCATTTTTCCTTTGCGCGTTCTAATCGTTTCTTGAGGATGGATTTTATGACTTTGTTTATTGCTTCTACTTGCCCGTTTGACTGCGGATGAGCGACCGCAGTGTACCGTTTGTCGATCTTATATTTCTGGCAGAAATTTATGAATTCGGCACCATCAAACTGGGTTCCATTGTCAGTTATAATGGTCCTTGGGATCCCAAATCGGCATATAATATTTCTAACCACGAAACTTATCACCTTTCTTGCCGTGATTTTGGTTAGGGGCTCAGCTTCCACCCACTTCGTAAAATAATCCACAGCGATTATTGCATATTTCACTCCTCCTTTAGCAATTGGTAGAAGTCCGATGATGTCAATTCCCCACATGGCAAACGGCCAAGGACTCACCATCAATCTGAGTTGGGTCGGTGGTGCTCTGGGGATTTTGGCGAATCTCTGGCACTTGTCGCAGCTTCGTGAATAATCAGCTGCATCTTTATTAATTGTGGGCCAGAAGTATCCATACCGCAATATCTTCTTTGCTAAGGTCTGACCTCCTGTATGATCTCCACACTCACCTTCGTGTACTTCTCTTAGTACACGTTTGATGTCGTTGTGTGCTATACATCGTAACAGGGGCATAGAAAATCCTTGTCTATAAAGAGTATCATCTTGAAGGATGTATCTGGTGGCCTTGCGAACTATAGCCCGTCTCTCACTCTTCTTTGACGGGAGTATCCCATTCTTAAGGAAATTCTTAATTGGGGTCATCCACGACTCCTTCTCCGGTTCTGCTTCGAAAGCAAATTCAATTTCCATCTACTCAAAGCTTGGTGATCCCAGCGTTTCAATTGGAATTATTTCGGTTTCTTCCGGGTTGTCGGAACTAGCTAGCTTTGCTAGCCTGTCTGCCTTCTGGTTTTCGGCTCTTGGGATATGCATTATGTTATACCGTTCCAAGTTGCTCAACAGCTCTTCCACTTTCCCAAGATAGGCGATAAGTCGAGGTCCCCGAGCCACAAACTCCTTTCCCACTTGGCAAACAACTATTTTGGAGTCGCAGAATATATCCAATGTCTTTATTCTGAGTTCTTTAGCAAGTTTCAGCCCGACAATCAGGGCTTCATATTCAGAGTCGTTATTAGTCGCTGAAAATTCTAATCGTAGAGCGTAATATAACGATCGTCCCTCAGGAGTAACTCAGACGACTCCAGCTCCAGACCTTCGGTCGTTCTTGGCTCCGTCTGTGTACAGCTTCTATGGATCTAATTTTAACTCGTCCTCTGACTTGACCACTTTGTCATCGATCATTTCCTCCTATGGGATTGTGAACTCTGCTATAAAGTCAGCCAGAGCTTGCCCCTTGATCGACCTCCGCGACTGAAAATTTAAATCAAACTGACTTAATTCAAAATTCCATTTGATCAAACGCCCCGATGCTTCGGGTCTCTGCAACACCTGCCTCAGAGGCTGGTCAGTGTATATAGTTATTGGGTGAGCTTGGAAATAGTGACGAAGTTTTCGGGAGGCGATGAGGAGGCTGTAAGCAAGCTTCTCAATCCTTGGGTAGTTGCGTTCTGCAGCTTCCAATTTCTTGCTTACATAATATACCGGCCTTTGCACTTTGTCTTCTTCTCGAACCAAGGCTGTGCTAACAGCGTGAGCCGAAACCGCTAGGTAAACAAATAACTCTTCATGATCCACTGGCTTTGACAAAATCGGTGGTTTCACTAGTAATTCCAATAAATTTCGAAAGGCCTCAACACAGTCCGGAGTCCATTCGAAGTTCTTCTTTCCCCTTTTAATCAAGCCAAAAAATGGGACGCATTTGTCCATTGCTTTGGAGATAAATCTACTCAACGCGGCTACTTTCCCTGCAAGACTTTGGACATCTTTGATTCTCCTCGGTTCTTCAATGTTTCTTATCGCTGCTATTTGGCTGGGATTGATTTCAATCCCTCGAGAGCTCACAATGAAACCTAGAAACTTTCCCGATGCCACTCCAAATGAGCATTTCAAAGGATTTAACTTCATCCGATACTTTCGCAGGATACCAAACATCTCTGCCAAGTCTTGTGTATGGGTGGAGGACTGTTTCGATTTGACAAGCATATCATCCACATAAACTTCCATAGTCTTCCCTATTTGGTTATAAAACATCCTGTTCACCAAGCGTAGATAGGTGGCTCCAACGTTTTTCAATCCGAAAGGCATGACCACATAGCAATACAACCCCAAATTTGTAATGAAGCTCGTGTGTTCTTGATTTGGCACGTGCATAGGAATCTGGTTGTACCTGGAATATGCGTCCATGAAAGAAAGAAGTTCGTGTCCCGCTGTCGAATCTACAAGCTGGTCAATTCTGGGGAGTGGGAAACTATCTTTCGGGCAAGCTTTGTTCAAGTCTGAATAATCAATGCATGTCCGCCACTTTCCTTTTGGCTTTTTTACTAAAACAGGATTCGGTATCCAGTCGGGATATGTCGAATCTCTAATAAATCCATTCTCTTTCAGCTTCTCCACTTCTTCTTTCAGAGCTGCCGACCTCTCTGGGCCCAGCACACGTCTCTTTTGCTTTACAGGCGGGTGTTTTAGGTTTATATTTAGTGAATGACTCATGATGGATGGCGATATCCCACACATGTCGGCGTGGGTCCAGGCAAACACATCCAGGTTTGCCTTCAGGAAGTCAGTTAGTTCTTTGACTCGATGTGGATCCAACTGGGATCCAATCTTCAAGACTCTTGTTGGATCAGCTTCGTCAATGGGTATGTTCACTGTCGCTTCGTTAGGAGTTGCATTTCTAGCCTCTGGTTCCTCATCTTTTCTGGGATCCAAGTCTTCAGGCGTTCCTTTGGGCAACTCCTTCGGGGCTGATCCCTCTAATTGCTACGCCGAACTCTCCTTTGGAGGAGGCGAGGCACCTTTACTCTCGATGTTGAGTCCCTTCATCAACATCTTTAATTCGGAAACATAGCAAGCCCGTCCGGAGACTTGATCTCCTCTCATTACTCCCGTTCCGGCTTCAGTTGGGAACTTAAGCAATAAACACCAAGGGGCGATGCAAGCCCTGAACTCTGCAAGGGCAGGCCTTCCCAAAAATGCGTTGTAGGGCGAATCCACATCCAACACTACGAATTGAAGCATTCGTACTCTTCGACGTTCCCCTTGCCCCAATGTTACGGGCAATTCTATATACCCCATTGGAGCTGTCGACGCTCCGTTGAAGCCTCGGATCCAACCTTCGCATGGCTTCAAATCTTCAGACTCGAGTTTCATCTGATCGAATGACTTTTTAAACAAAATATTAACAGAGCTTCCATTGTCTACTAGCACCTTATGAACCAATGCCGGTCCAATGGTAGTGGTAATGACCAACGGATCTTCGGTGGGTGACTGGATTCCGGTATTGTCTCTGCTACGAACACCACGTCATCAAACATTGTCCTCTGCTGTTTCACAGGGGCAATATCTTCCAAATCATCACATTCATCCACATTTACGTGCTTAGCTGCATTAACGTATTGGTCCATTGCTCTAAAACTGTGGATAGCTGGGTGGGGTCCACCTACTATGGTGTTAATAACAATTCCCTTGCCTTTCTGCTGCGCTGTAGGCTTGGGAGAAGATTGGTTCTGGTTTGGAGCCTGTTCTCCTTGCCCCTTGTCTCTTGGCGCAACCTTATATTCATCCAATTTTCCTTCGCGCAGCAGCTTCTCAATCACATCTCTCAAATGTCGACATTCATTTGTTGAATGCCCATGAGTTCCATGAAATAAACAAAATTTTCTAGTTGCGATTTCTTTCTCCGTTGAGTCTCGAGGCGGCGGTCTTTTGTATTGCAAAATATTGTATGTATCCAAGTAAATGTTCTCCAGAGTGTCGTTCAGCGGTGAATAATTCTCATAGGTCTGGAACCGGGGTCTTTTGTTAGAATTACTTCCTCGATTCCTATTTCTCCTGTTACCATTCGCGTTACGGTTGCTGTCGCCCCTGTTTCCATTATTATCATTTCCACTCTTGTTTCCCACATTCACCTCAACTTTCCTGGAACTTTCTCCAGACTGCTTTATGGCGACATTACTCTGAACAGTTTCTTTTGAAGCCGCTCCGGACTTTCTCTTTCTATTTGCCCTTGCCTCCTCTCGTCTTAAGTGAATATCGACCTTTTCATAAAATAACTCTCTCGTGGGAGGTGGCTTCCCAGAAAGATAATCTCCAAACTCGGAGTCAGGATCGACTCCTTCCATCAAAGCCATCAAGATGGTGGGCTCGTGCGGGTCACTGACTTCTGTCACAGCTAAGTTGAAACGATCGAGATATGACTTCAAAGACTCGCCCGACGCTTGTTTAATTCTTGATAATTCAATAACATTCTTAGACTTTCGGGCATGGAGTCGGAACTGATTCATAAAACGTTCGCTTAATTCCCTAAAATTCGATATCGACCGAGGAGGAAGTCGGGTAAACCATAGCAGCGCCACATCTTCTAAATAGATCGGGAAGGCTTTACACTTCACTGCGTCGGGGGCAGCAGCAGCATTCATGAGCCATGCGTATCGCATCAAATGTTGTCCCGGGTCGGTTCTCCCATTGTACCTGTCCATCTGTGGCAGGTTAAAACATCGGGGAAACTGAAAGTTGAGGATGTCATCAGTAAAGGGAGTATGGCTTCGCTCATTGCCATAATCTTCATTGGTGTAGTTCTGACTTTCAGACATGATCTGGCATACCATAGTCCATACGTCAGCATTGGTCAAGGGCCGTTCAGGCTCCCTGGCTCTGATATCTGGGTTTCCTCTGGGCTCTTGATCAGGGGACGCCCTCCTTCTGATGTTCGGGTTTCCTCTGGGCTCCTGATCAGGGGACGCCCTCCTTCTTCGAGCCGCTTCTGCTCTGCTTTGTTCCTTACGATCTCGGTCGATCTCGGGAGGAAGGGGCTGGAGCATTTGTCCCTGAGTGGGATTGGTAAGGTTAGGGTCTCTAGGTAATACATGGGATCCCCGCATTGGTAACAACATAGGCTCTCTCAAGCTCGGATCATTGGGTCCTAGTACCCGTGCAGCATCCTCGCGGGACCCCAAAGATCCGACCGTCATCTGCTCCAAATTCTGAGGTCGTTCGAGCGGCCTTCTTTCACGGGGCCATTCTTCCTCAGAAGAAGAAGACTGATCCATTGATGTGTGATGAACCGGGGATGGGGTTCTCTGTCTGCGGAGTTCGCTAATTTCCCTGCTCATGATTCTCATGTTCTCTTGCATCATGAGATTGGTGCGCTCGTGGATTTTCATAGCCTCCCTAGTGCTCTCAAGCATGTCAAGAAGGCACGAAAATCCTCCTTGGGTAATAGGCGCAGATGGATTGATCTGATCATTGATCCTGGTGGCTGGAGTCGGAGCATTTGGAGGAGCTCGAGTAGAGGTTCCAGCATCACCTAGCGACGGATCGGATCGGAGCTGAGCAATCTGTTAGGGTCGGAGCTGGGAAAATTGTTCGGATCGGAGCAGAGCAACTTGTTTGGATCGGTTCGGGTTAGGGGAGTGCACTGCTTCAGATCGGAGCTCTCTCCTTGAGTTCGGTTCGGATTTCCTGTACCTGTCTGATCCACTCCCGAGCTCTGCCCACGAGACCTTGTCACAACCGGGTTTTTCTGATCTTCACCAACTCCGTTCCCTCGACTGGTTTGAACTTCCTTGCCTTTTTCTTTGGCCATAGTTCTTCAACAATCAAACGACAAATATTCAAAAGCGTCGAAACTTGAGGATTAACTTCTTTGAACTCAACGGTCCAAAAAGTAGAACGATAATCCAGAAAAACAGAGAATTCAAATGGTTCTCAGTGAAAGCACCAAAATGTTAGACCAAAAAGTGGTTCTAACACCCAAATTGACTAAAATCGAAATAAAATAAGATCAAAAGTAAAATGGAGACACAAAATTTATAGTGGTTCGGCGTCGAAAAGCCTACGTCCACTTTATAATCACTTTCCTCGATGATATAGATGTAAATACAATGAGATATTCACTCAATTTCACTCACTTTTCATGTACATTCATTCAATTATCTCAAAATATATGTTGAATGACGATTTGGATTATCTGGGAATGCTGGAATTCGGTTCTTGAAAGTGTTTGAACTCTCAAAGTGCTAAAAAAGATCCTTTCAAATGTCTCTTGACGAGGTATTTATAGGTGGAAATTCACTCAGAATTCGGTTCGGGTCGGAGCTACGTGTCTTTCATCCCATCGTTCTTGGGCTCGGATGGGTTCCAGTGTTGACAGCGCATCAGATTAGTGGTCATCATGGGCAGGAAATGGTCATAACTACTTCGAACATTCAGGAGATCGTGGGGTGAAGTGATATGGTAGGTTGGGGTCGGTTCGGAGGAGCGAGCAGAAGGGGTTCGGATCGGGGCATCCAATCCGACCCGACCTGAGCTGAACCTGAGTCCTTGTCCATTTTGCTCTGTTCCGTCCCGAGCTGGTAGTAGCCCTCCGATCCGACTGGTAGTAGCCCTTCGATCCGACTTGATGGTAGCCCTCCGATCCGACCCGATACTTTCTAAGAAGAAATGTTCTTCAACGCTTAACACCTCGACTTTGTGTTGCCTAGTTCACAAAGTAGGCTAACACCTATATTTCAATGTAAATGGGCTGACAACCCTCGCGCTACGCCAGTGGATGAGCATGGATTTACATTGGTTGACTTTGATCGAGTGAGTCATGATAATGATCCACTCATCTTGGCATCTCAAGCAAAACAAGTTTTTTATGTGACGGACCCAGCCGATCGTAAATGGTCCGTTGTTCTTCCCGGCAAAAGACGCATTGTTGGAATTGAAGATGTGATAGATGAAGAATAATATAATCAGTTTGATGAGAATCCACCTTTCTCCGTCGGCGTAAGATTACAAGAAGAAGAAATTGATTTAAATGCAAATTATACGCGTTTGGATCATAACGAAGGAGTTTGGATACGAGAGTAATTTTTTTAATGGTCCTTGGTGCTACAAAGGTAAAACCAATAATACAATTTAAACTTAATTCCATGGCTAACGTGTATAATTTAGGGTTGGGTGGGTTGTATTTTATAATAATATGTGATGATATTCGTTATTGTTTGGTGATGATGCTTTCGCTTTAGGATTATTATCATTCTGTTTGATTGTATGTACAGAGGTGTCACATTAATCATCATATAATAAGATCAAAAGTCAATTGATATAATTCAGGTATTTGACAACACATATCTAATATATGTTTATTTTCAAGACATGTTCAAACCCATCCATTCATATGTAAACAATATTGTAGGTATCATAACAATTGTAAACACTATTTGTCTTTTTTTCTAGTTCTAATTAAAATGTATACACATAGCTCAGATTTAACAGTTAAATCATAAACATGGATATTATCATATACTGCATGAGTAGTACATTTTGGTCCATCACCATACATGTACAAATTACATATCAAAATATATGTACCATGTTTACTGCCATGTGACAAAATTACATATATATATATATATATATATAGTTATTGATTCATATACACATATCTAATATATGTTTACTGCCGTGTGACAATTATTTTACTACTGATTCATATATATCTACAGTTGCACCCCTTGAGTGGTTGAAGATTTCACATCGAAATTGTTTCATATATATATATATATATATATCATAAAGGAATTGGTTAGGAACTGATTATGGTTACGCTGATATACAAGCTGTTGTATGTGTTTATGACACATCAACCTAACTTGTTGTTGCCTATTATATTATCATTCATAAAACTAAATATTAAGATCTTTTCCGATGCAGGAATAATGGAAATAGAGCAATATAGAGACATTGAAGAGCAGAACTCTTGTGCTTCGCAAACATCTAAGAAGAAAAGAGGTCCAACGACCGGGAAAAAATATAAAACACAAGAGCCGAAATTTCTTGAGTGGAGCGATAATGGAAAACCCATTGGAAAGTGGGTGAATTATTATAAGGCATATGTTGGCAATTTATGCAGATCTAAAATCGATATCAATATTAAGAAGTGGGATGGCGTTAGTCAAGGGCTTAAGGAATGCATATGGGAAGATGTTAAGGTATTTTAATACATTAAGTTGAATCATAATTTATCAACAATGGTGAATAATTATTACTTATAGTACATTAAGTTGAATCATATTACTGATTCAAATATATTACATGCATGTTGAGATGAAGAAATATGCATCTTTCAAACTAAGCTTTTTGAAAATCATATGAACATAAATTTTCTCATTTGAAGATGGACCATGTGCTGCTGATGTACGCAGAATTAATGAAGTTATGGTACATAATTGAGAAGATAAGCGACACACCTGTATCATGCCAGCAAATAGAAATATTAGTGTGTAATTTATTATCCTGAATTATTTGCACTGTTGAATTTGACTTGCAGCATATATAATAGAATAATCATGCTTTAATAGATTAGTCAGTTGGTATCATAAATGAGTGCAGTTGCCAAAATTCTATATGTTTAGAATAATTTCATAACAGATGAACTAAATTATATGCACAGCCATTCAGTGTGCATTGCACAGCCATTCAATTATTGGGCTTCATTCCTTAAATATTTTGATGTTCTCGCGACAGGCTGAATCATATAAATATATTATGGGAAAATTTGACAGACCATGCTTAAATAACTAAGCGTAGTTGACCCACTGATTTTAAAACAGAAACATCATGTGTTAATCCATAAAATAATGCATTAGTCTATATGTTTTTGTTGCTTTGTTATGACAAACAGAACATCATCAAATTATTAATGTATTTATGTTAATTATTGTGGTTAAGCATATAGGGATGGACATAATTCACATATGATTTTAATCTGCAAGGCAATTAATATCAGTGTGTACGGATTAATGATTGGTTATCAGTGTGTAGATTATTAAATAATTCATTGGCTCACTTTGATTTGAAATCTAAGAGGACAGATATTATATGCATGTAGACTTGTCAATGGTAAGGGTTTGATTCATATTTTTTTTTATTGGCTAGAATCATGCGTGTCACTTCATAACAAGTATGTTGTTTATGTTATTAAGGATTTATTTTAATTATCTCAGACTGAGTACCACATTGATGACAAAATGAGAGACGCTGTGTTGAGACATGTGTGTGAACGATGGAAGGATTTCAAATCAAGATTGGTTAGCGGTTGGATTACGAAGACGAGAAATCTTCCAGAAGACCGTAAAGAACCGTATGAATGTTATGATGGTGTCACGCAAGCCCAGTGGGAAACATTTAAGAAAAACTGTGAAACCGAGGATTTTAAGGTACATTTTTAATGCATATTGTTAATGCTCTAGGTTAGCTTGAGTTCATGTACGTTTAAAATATTATGATGGTGTCACGCAAGCCCAATGGTAAACATTTAAGAAAAATTGTGAATTATTTAAAAAAATCAGATGTCATGATATGCTAAAGAACTTAAATAATTTTACTTACTTCTTCTGCCTATGCCAGTTGCGTTTCGTTTATGTTTTATTTGTATAAATTAACATTATAACGTGATTATTGAATGCTTGTCTTATGTTTGGGAGGGAGTCTGTTGTTGTGTGATATTACGCTACTATGCCCTATAGTTAAATCTAATAAAAAAAGTACTTATTATTGAAGTATAAAATATATGAATCAAATAATTTTACAAATCTCTGAATTCTAGAATTTCACCCAATCGAAATTTAAAACTAAAATCAAGCAGCATTACGTATTTTTCCTCTAGGAAAAGTTAGTATAAAAGGGAAAACTTAAACATTTTGACAATAATATAAAATATATAGTTCATAATTTAACTATAAAATTAAGATATTCTAATACAGTTATGCGAATTATGATACTGCATGCGACTTACAGTTTTCATTCATATTTTGTTATCATAGTTTTAAAACTTTGTAGTAAAAACTTGTTCTTTGAAAGCATCTCATAGTTAATGAAAGCTACAAAAAATGGAACAGTTAACAACTGGAAAAATCAAGAGTACCTATGCAATGTCAAAGAGTAATATGGATAAAAAGCAAACGGAAGTCGCTACGGTTGAGTGAAGATACACATGTAAACTGGAAAAATCAAGAGTACCTACGCAATGGCTAAAATGGTTATCTAAAATCATTCATGTACGAGGCACTTCAACATAAAATCAGAACAACGGAAACAGATTCACAAGCGAAGTAACTTCCACGGTTTTACAATCCCTCTACCTATGTCGTTTTTCTTCCATCTCGTGCCCCTTCCATATTGATTCAGGCTGCAGTCCTTTTTCAAGCCTCCTTACTATTGTTTTTCTTCCACGGTAGGACTCCTGAAAGTTCATGGGAATAAATTAACGTTAATACAAACACGTCTAAAATCACAACTTTTGAGAAGAGTAAGTACTGGTAAACTACTTGTGCGTGCGATTAGAGAACGCAGAACAATTTTTGGTTCTGGTAGAATCACTTGATTTTACACGAAAGTGGAGTCCATATAAGCAACATTCAGAATTATACACAGAACAAAATCCAACATAGTATATTACTGCAGATTATTGCTTATGACCTAAAAACAATGAATGATTCAAATTGAAAATGTTTGTGCGCACTAGCAAGTAAGGAAGGCGATCATGGACATTTTTCACCTTTCGTCTAGATGACTCAAAACTAATAATCTTCATTCCAATATTCAAATATGAGGATATTACTCTACTAGTATCAAATCAATCCGACTAATCAAAGATTTTTTTCTTCCCAAAATATTCATTTCAACTCTTTTCATATGCTAATCAAGTATTTATATTATATTAATATATTTTAAAATAATAAATATTTAAGAAATCGTCATAGCATCAATTCAAATACAAAAGCTTCTCTAAAATAATCTTGAAAATGTACTTCAAGATCCGAGAGGTACATCCGTGGCACCCTTGCCTCCTTTCGATATTTCATCCAATTTCATGCGTAAAAATCCCAAAGAAACGCAATTCTTGAACATACCTTGAATCGGTCATTTGCAAATGAAAAAGATTTGAAAAATAGGAATCAGTTATTTCCAAATGAAACGGATTTAGAAGATTTTTATTCTCTCATTCATGTACGTGCCGTGTATGCGTGGTTGCATGTGTGTGTGTGTGGGTTCATGTATGACTGTGCAAATGTATAGTTGCATGTGTGGGTGAGTGTTCACACACACACACATATATATACACACATACTGTGAATAAACTTCCCTTAATTTCTTACCTGTTAAAAATCTGAAACTAAAAATTTGTTGGGTTTATAATTCATGTTAAACCATTTGCTGTTTCACTCAAAGAAATTGATGTCGTGCTCAAATTCATGTTAAGCCAGAAGCCTGAATACACTCATGTTTGATCCCTTAATGCATAATATAATTGACCATGCTGTATATCCCTTAATGCATAATATACTTGACCATGCTGTACATCCCTTAGTGCTATTCATATATGTGTGACCCATGCTAAGCATCCCTTAACGCCTTAAACTGTGTTGTTCATATATGCGTGACATGCATATCAAAAATGCCATATTTCACAGATATTTCATATATGCCTAAATTCATTTTTGTGCTAACTGAATTGTTCAATTTTTAGATTGAGTGATCTGAATTATGCAACCTCGTAATTTTGTATTTATTATATCATAAAACAGCAAATAAGTGAGAAGGGTAGGAAGAATTGGGCATGTAACCAGTATCCTCACTATTTGGGGCAAGCAGGATATGCTGGGAAAAAGGCAAAATGGATAGCCAAAGGCAATAATTCCACAACCATGTTACCGAGTGGACCTGTTTGGGATCGAAGTGTTGATTGGGTTTTGGCAAGATCAAAGAAAGGAGATGATGGAAATTATACTATTCCTAATGAGAAAACGAAGATAATTGCAGATAAAATTGTATGATTTTATCTCTTTTGATTAATTTTTTGCAAAATATAACATCAAGTTAATGAGAAACCTATTTTTTGTTGACAGAATGAATGGAGAGAAAAAGCCATTGAAGGGACATGGATTCCAAATAGACATGATGATGTTTTAAATCGTGCTCTTGAAAAAAAAGAGCATCCCGGTCGAGTGAGAGGAGTTGGTGGGACAGTAGGTATCAAAAGCGTATTTGGGAAGGGAGAGAGAAATAAAGGTCCAACTGGTGTGATATCAGCAGACGACTTGTACAGTATCACCCAAGAAATGCAGGCTAAGATGAGTGAAGATTTCAAATCTATGGTGGATGCAAAAATTGAACAGAAGATGGCAGATATACTAAAGAGGATGGGTATGCACATGCCACATGATACGATGGTTGACAACCCACCATCAGGTGGTCGTCGTAGTAGCTGTCAATCTGTACAACTAGACAAGTTACACTATGCAACCAATTCTCAAGAGACAGATCCATTTGCAAACTTACAGGTATACTCCAAATATTTACCTCATTACCTGATTAATTATCTTCAACGATGTAGTCTTTATGTTGTATTTTTTTTAGAAACCGTACATATATGTCAGATGGCTGCTGACAAGAGAAAGAAACTGTCGGTAGTTTTCATAATATTTGAAGCAACAAATGACTATTGTATGACGGATCCAAGGGCAATGCCACGTGGGCTGCAGCCTGGGTGGATTTCTGAACTTTTATTTTATGTTATTTATGTCTCATTCAAGTGATGCCATTTCTCCTAACCATTTCATTTGTCAAAAATGGGGTAAATCTTCTCACAAATTAGTTAAATAAAATTATAATATAGAAGTCTGAATGACTGAAGTAAAGTATACATGTATAATTTTTTACTATTATTTCCACTTATATTTTTAGCCCATCAGTATTTATTTTATTTCTGAGTATATCATAACTTTCTATTTCCTAACTAAAATTGCAACTAATAAAAAAGAGTTCAAATCCTAAGATATTAAAATAAGCGTTCTATTTGAACAAAGCATCACTCAGATTTGAAAAGATTAAATGATTTCATTTGGATTTTTTTAGTTCTTGAATTAAATGTTCAGTTTGAATAAAGCACCATGTACGTCACCTGAAATTGATTCAAAAATTGTGTGTACATGGTCTCCAATTTTTATGATATTTATCCTCATGTAATAATATGTGTACATGGTTTGTTTTTGTTTTCCTTGCAATGGGAAAAATAATAATAACATAATATATTAATATTACGCTTTAAGTTAAATCGCATATGAATTTGGTTCGATTATGCGAATTAGAATTAGTTAAGATTATATGAGCGAAGTACCAAATCGTACAGCAGCTATGCTAATTGCTTTACTCATTTAGAGCTGCTGCATGGTTCATGAATTTACAGCAGGACTGTAAAAGCCGCTCGTCTTCAATTGAAGCACCGAATGTTATTGGACTAATTGTAGCTGAAACAAAAACTGAAACAAATCTTGGTAAGATGTCATAAAGTTCAAATCTTGGTAAGATATTAAAATAAGCGTTGTAGATTTTCAGTTTTTGTTTCAATCCTAACTATATTATACTATGCCATGAAACGTGACGTCTGCTGTAGATTTTTAGTTCATTACAGTCAATAACTTCTTTTGTCAATATCTGCAATAAGCCAACATATCATTTATTTTGCAAAAGATCCTTTTTTTTTGTTACCATTTTTAGATTACAGCTTTAGTGGTAAGTTTCTAACTGCGAAAACTTTACCCAAATGTGAGAACTTTCAAACCTATATAACTTAATGAAATATGTCGATAAAAGTGTACACAGGTGATGCTCTACATATTGGTCCCCAATGTTTTCTAGTTAAAGTACCTATAATCAAAATAAAGTATATGAATTGATTTGGTTTTGTTTTTGTCATTCTAGAAACCAACCAAATGCCGTTTAGCGGTGAATTTGAACTCCAAGATTGTTGTAGTGGCTCATGGTATAGTACATCTCGCTTCAAAGGCTGGAGATTATTTCCATAATCAATAGATTTTGCCCGATCATGTGAAGGTCAGAATCGATGCAGTTGAGTCAATTCATGCAGGAATCTCACTTCCGGTCCCAAACAAACATCATTCCATGATAGGAGAAGCACTTGGTAGTTTTGTTCAGTGGCCTAAAAATCTTGTTCTTTTAAGAGATAATAATACGGTAAAGAAGTAGTTTCGGTTTTTTGTTGAGCACATTAATTTCTAGTTTGTTGTGTATAATGAGTGTCATAAGATAATTCATTAATTTTCAAGTTTGTTGTGTGCAGGTTGCACCTATTATGAGCAAAGACAAAGTGGAAGAGTGTGTTGTTAAGACCATGAATAAAAGTGAAAAGGTCATGGATAAGATAAGAAACGAGTTTTCAAAGCACAAAACAATCATGGATGAAGAGATCTTAAAAAATTTAACGGGCAAGTGAAAATATTTCCACGACTTGATAATCCAAGCGCCATCCGAAGTTAATGTCGTCAATGCAATTCAAGTGAAAAAGGATCTAATTACATACAATGAGGACTTTGAAATCCATATCACGATGACTGACATTATCTAATTCCTTAGCATGACATGGTTGAATGAATCGTGGTTGCAAATTTACATCATGTGAGTATTTTTTTTTCATACATATTTTTAGTTTTATACCATGTGCTTTGAAAATTTAGGTGTTTTTATCATTCACGTGCACCCCATATTAAACAAACTGTGGAATGGTAGATTCTGCATTTTTTCTTCAATACCTCTGCACCAATCATTGATGTTCATTAACCCAACTATCAAAAAAGACATCATAGCCTTATACAGTAAGGATTTTGTTCTTTCAAGTAGCAAATTACTCTTTTTGTTGTTACTCATAATTAGACATGTACTCACTCAAAATACCAATTACCTGCTATCATATAGTTAAACATATTTTTTGTCAAAACCTATACTACTCGCTAGTTGATAGCTACCCAAATTTCTTTAACCTATAAAGTATAGCGTGCTTTACCATACCAAAAATTAACAAATATATGGCGTAACAAAAATCATTTATGAATATAGTATTTATAACTTATAAAAATAATGAGGAGGAATACACGAAAAAAAAATACAGATAACTATGAGATAACAAAATAAGACACATCTTTTCCTTTCCGCTTGAGAAACTATAACAAATAATGTTGAGGATCTCTTTTATTAAGTTCCTACCAGCCAAAATAACAGTTCAATGTTGTTGTAAATACCGTCAATCCATTTGTATGAAAGATTCAAAATGAGGTTTGCCAACTTGATGGTTTTCCTACAATGGAAACATCAAAATGAGCAGACTTAAAATTGAAATTCTTTTAAAATAGATAATAGGTTACTGCTAAAACTCAAATTTGTTCAAATATAACAATAATAATTGATGTTCTCAAGCTGTTATAAATGTTCCTTTTGTAATGCAAGAACGCATTACCTTTTCGCAAACCATTCTTCTTTTTATGTCACTTTCAAATACCTCTTGCATTTGCGCTTTTTGGGTTATTCAAGAATGCTCCAATAATGTGTGCATAAATGTTCTTTAAAGCATCCTACTGTTGTTTGAATTTTGACTGCGTAGATGAATAAGTTCATTGATTAATTTCAAACTAACATAGCTAGGGACACACATGCTATTTTTTTATTAATAACAAACTTCTTGACATGCTCATTAATGTTGTTTATATGTTAAACAATGTGTAGGTGGTTAGATCATGTGTGCAACGACCTCGAAGTGGAGACCATTGGGTTTATTTGTCCTCATAAGCTTTCTCAAGTGCAGAAACGCCCTGATGCGACAAATATATATATCACGGAGACATGGCGTGCGTTGCAATCTAAAAACCTAATTTTAGCCCTGTACTACGAAGGGTATGAACGTTAAACTTTTAGTAACCAGTTTGCAAATTTGTTGTTGATTTTAACATCATATGTATTTTGTAAATGTAGGAAACATTGTCTTCTGCTTGTTTTCCATATAGAAAACAATATGGTTTATGTTCTTGATCCTCAGACCGATCACAAGCGTAAACTGGAAATTAAGCCTCAAGTGAGCCTGTAAGTCGTATTTGTTTTCCTTTGATTATGTTATACACTGGCTCACGGGATATGACAACATACGAGGGGTAAAAAATTATCTCTTATAGCTAAATTTGTTCTTTTTATCGCTTTCATTTTTAAACTAGTTACAGCTATTATTTAACATTTTATTGCATATGCGCAGGGCCTTCAAAGCTTTTAAGGTAGTCGGTGGTAAGTCTCGGGGAACTTTCTTGAAGTGGATGAATGTTACGGTAATTTGTTTTCAAAAAAAGAGCTTGTATTTCTTTTGGGATATAAATACATTTTAAACTGACTATTAAATTATCATATAATATTGTAACAGTGTCCACAACAATCCGGATCAACGGATTGTGTATATTATGTGATGAGGTATATGCATGAAATAGTAAATAACCACCCTAAAAACATCGATCTAACCAAGGTATAACTTTATTTTTTTCCTTCATAGTTCATGTTAAGCAAATATATGATTAATGTTTCGAAACAATTTTTAATTGCAACACTTTGAAAAAGTCGGCTCCTATAACCAAAAAGAAATAAATGAGATTCGGGATAATTTAGCTGATTATATCATGCAAAACTGGATGTAGTCTTCCTGTATGCTACAGTGTGGTGAGTTTATTTCTTTTCCTGTACTGTTGTTCTTTGCTTTGAATCTCTTACTCTCTTACTTCGAGATAGTGCAATGCCGGATAGTTGATAATACTGTTGTTCTTTCCTGTATACTTGTCGGACAGAACTCAAATTCAAAATAAGTAACATGGTTACTTTTTTAGTTCACAAATAATATAACCCAAACGATAGATTAGAAGCAGCCCAAAATGGAACTGGGGCGCAAAAGATACATGGGATGATACTATACATGGTTTAATAGAATAATAATTTGTTTGCGCAGAAAGAGAAAAGAAAAATAGTTGAAATTTTCAAGTTAATCTGTAAATTAATGGGATGATAATACTGTACAGTTTGGCGAGGCAATCAACGGATGGTTGATGTTTAGATGTAGGCGAAGCAGCTGTAGCAGTTTTGATGTGGTATGGTTGAAAACTTTAAAACTATTAATTAAGTTTTATAAAAAGTAAACTAAGTTGACCAAGTTATACAAATCAACTACTAATTTATTATGTTTTATGAAAAATAGCTAATTTAGCCAAGTTTTATGAAAATTAAACAAGGTTTTAAAAATAAACCAGTATTTTCAAAAATTAACCATGGTAGCTGAGTTTTATAAGAGCTAAATAAATTGTACAAATTAAACAAATTTTACAAAAATTAACTAACTGAAATAAAAATTAACTAAATTTACAAAAATTAACCAATTTATAGATTTTATTTTATGAATTTTAACCAAGTTTTATCAACATTTAACTAAGTTTGTTAAATTAACTAAAGTTTATCCTGTTGGAAGGAGAGATCCCCTGCCAATCACAGAAAGAGCGCCGTGATTTCTTTTTAGTTCATATGGATAAAATGATTCACTAAGACCCAGCCCCGGCCACCATATCTATGATTTATTTTCACAAGTCAGGTCATGTTCACTCATTTCTCTGATACAAAACCATTCTTTGTGGCAATGACAATGGGGAAAACTTTGCAATATAATCAACTAACAAACAACAACCAAAATTTCTGTTTGCTCTGGACCCCTGGAAAACAATTTGCACAGAAATTTCATTTGAAAAAAGCGATATTCCTTTAAAGAAATTTCAGTACACAAATATGCATTGCAAACTTGGATGTTTATATGTACAAATTTTCCTTTAAAGAAAAAAGCTCCGCAGATGTACAAAATCAGTCGAATGGTTAATAGTCAGATGCTTATTATCGAGTAGTCTCTGTCAAGCATAATGTGTGCATGTGCGATGTGATTAGGAGCTTAATTTGTGGTGTTCGTTTAATAGTATACAGTCAATTAATTTGTGGTGTTTGTCATTGTATACAAATATGTGTTTATGTGATTGCGAAACAAAACCCATTCCTTTTAAAAAATAACCTTATGAATTGGAAGAAAAACAATATGAAAAAAAATTGAATCAAAATTGACCATGAAACAATATGTTAGGATCTAATATAAACAGTTAAATGAACACTGATATTTAAGATGTTAAAAATAAATTGAGTATATTTGGTTTAATACGTTGTCAAGAAAAATGAAAACCAAAATGACAGCAAAACCAAACAAATATTGAAATAGAAATAAACTCAACAAATTTAACTAAATCAATTTTGTTTAACCAAACATATTTGGTTTGCTTTATTTGGTTTTCTTTATTTGTTCCATTCGGGCTAATGAATACTCTCTCCCCACGAGCTAACGGGCATAGACCATACAGGTTTGATTTACCTTTTATGATTTAATGGGATATACACATGTTTTTTTAATGTATAAATGGGAATAACAACCCCAAAGTCAGTATAAATGGGAATACCTAAACCACGGTTGGCGTATGCATGTGTTGTGTGTTTCTATGCTTGTGTGTGCGGCGTTTTTTGCACTGCATGTGCTATTATTTCAAAATTGGCATTGATCACCAAGTCTTGTAGGTGAAAAAACAGTATCTAACTACTATTTTCTCAGATAATAATTTAGTTGTAAGTGTTAACTTTAAAATATTATAACAATAAGAAGTACAAAATTGTGATTACAGGTTGTAATATTACATATTCCTAACTCGTAACACGGACTTTGTTGGAAATGCTTGAAGCATTATAACAATAAGAAGTACAAAATTGGACATTTCAAAAGTAAGAGTTGCGCAGAGGGCATGAAATCACCACTGCGGAAATTTAGCTGAAATATATAATTTGTATTATTATACTTGGTCGCAAATAAAGATTCAGTTAGAAGTTAGCCAGAATGAAGGAAGCGCTCTTGAAATGGTATCATGTTTAACAAACATCAGACATGATAAAATTTAAAATGGTATCATGCAGACTGCCCAATGTGCATGGCAAAAGAAAGTGAAGAATACAAATGCTAGTTGATTTGGTAAAATAAAACCTGATAGTTTTTCTCCATGGACTGATTATCACTGTTTTTCTTCATTTTACTCTCAACAGCAACCAAATTATTCTCACGGTCTCTTTCTTTCTTGCGGCGCCTAACGACGCATACATCACATAGACAATCGCTTTTATGAAGGTCAATTCTGCACAACAATGAATTTTACAAAGATACTCACATAAGTAAAGACTACATTTTTTCCTCATACATTGGAATAAGTAAAGACGGTAATTATTCAGTTACACTGGAATTATGAGATCGAAAGTCACTTTAAGATATATATATGCCCACAGGTTTCTACACTAATCTGAGATTTATGTAACATCGAAGTACATACTATACAAAAATTTGTTTAAAAAATTAGTCTGAATATATTTATGATTAAGTCATATTGTATGTAAATATGACTTGCATCTGACTTCGACTTTGGTTTGATTTTTGAGTTTTTCAGGATAGGTATGCAGCGGACTTGCATCTGGTTTCAACATTGGAATGTCACTATTCAAGTCAACAATCACGAAGACGGATTGTGCTATTTTAAGTTTTAAGCTTATGAACCACTTTGTTCTTTTTGTAGTCATGTGACTGGTTATGACATGTTATGTAAGTATTTACTATTTAGACGTACTGTTGGAGCTTAGCATATATGACATGCAAACTATTTTTGTTATATGATTATCAATGTTAGTGTTTTTTTGTCAAATAATATAACATTTTTTTGAGTTGCATGTAGATTTCTTGTATTCATATATTTTGTGAATTGCTCATAATGGCTGAAATGTTGAACTGTATTGAGAGATGAGAGCTGAAAATCATAATGGCTGAAATGGAATGCAGTTTGAATTCAGAAGTTATTTGCTACTGTTGTAAATAAAACACGGTCGCAAATGCTAAACTTATCGCGTTAGACATTTTAAAATCTGTCGCACAAGGTTAAAGGGTTGAAGGTAAATATCGGTTTATTGCTACAAGTATAAAACAAACCGTCGCTAATGAGTTAGTCTACAGCGACTAGTATTATTTAATACCCGTCGTAATAATCATATATTGCGACAGTTTTAAAACCGTCGCAATAAATTTATACATCTTGCGACGGTCACATATGCGACGGCTGCTAAACAGTCGCAAATTAGGTTACACAACAGTCGCAAATGACCTGTTTTGTAGTAGTGTTTTATTTAAAATGGCCATATTTAATTAAACAACGTTTCAGGTCGTGCCGAGGCACTGGCGCTGTTTTTCTCTAAATTTGTTTTACACATATCTGAAAATCTAACCGTTGGATTTTCACAAATTTTACATCATTAGAAAGATCATTTCAAAACGAATCCAATGGTTTCAGTTTCGGGAAAATACGACGGTCGGATCTTCCACACTAGTCGTTTGAAGTTACGATTTCAAATTACGAACTGCAGCGTCGTTATTCGATTTAATCTAATTATATTTATATATATAAATATAATCGTTTCTGGCGCTGTTTTTCTTCAAATTTGAATTAAACATTCCAGACAATCCAACCGTCAAATCTTTACAAAGTTGGTGCTGTTGGAAAGATATTTCTAAGGCGAACCCAATGGTTGCGGTTTCGGGAAAATCCAATGGTTGGATTCCCCACACTAGTCGTTTGAAATCACGGTTTCAAAACACGAACTGCACGACCACGTTTCGTTTTAATGTTATTTATACTTATATATTTATATAAATATAGTTCATTCAAAAATTCCTATATCGTTTTCACTTCAAATATTTCACTAACGCCTTTAAATTTTAGAAAATTTCGCCATAACCTCCTTTGTACGGGAGGGGCTGGGAAAATTCCCAAATAGCCACACGGGCGTCTCATCTCAAAAAGAAAAAGAAAAAGCCAGGCGGCTAGCCAACAGGCTCATAATATCATCACCCAAACAAAACAGTAAACGTGTACCTATTTGTCGGGCACAAAATTTTATTCCTCTTCTCTAGCCTCTTTGCTATAACCTGTTCAATAAATATGCATGTACATATATGCAATTCTTATCACTTATCATTTTCCATTCAACTTCATATTTAATTCACTTTGGTTTAAAAACACCATTCATTCTAATGTGCATGCATAGGCAAAAATCCTATCATTAGCTAATTAATGAATATTTCAACTCATGCATATTTATTTGAACAAGTGGCTATTTTAACACTTCACATTTCAAAAATGATAATTTTGGTGAACTAAAGTATATTTCAACACATGACTATTTTATTTAGTTCCTATGCATGTTAAAAATAATATTTCTTTCACAAATATTTATTTCAACGCTCACATATCTTTAGCATATCACATATATGATAAAAATGATATTTTTATCATCTAAAATATTTGTTCAACAAATGAATGTTTTTAACACTTCATAATTTCAATAAAAATGTAATTTTTATTGTTCGATCTTTTTATTCAACACATGAACTTTTCCAATACACACACTTCTCAACACATGAGCATCTCCACACATGGATAATTTATATATGATATTCATATAAGAAAGATGAAAATTTTATTGTTGAAACTATTTATATATAAGGCGAATATTTTACATACTTCACAGATATTATAAAAATGGGATTTTTATTGTTTAAACACTTTATTCATTCACACATGAATCTAATTTTCACACATCACTTCTCAACACATGAGCATTTCCACACATGGATATAGTTTCAACACATGACTTTAGTTTCATCGCATGAAAATAATTTCAACATATGAAAATAATTCTAACACATGAATATTATTCAAAATTTCGGCAGCATAACGGTAGGGTAGTTAAAACCGGCACCGTCCCTGGTACGGCTCCTCGCTCTACCTTAAAACCTCGCGGTTTTTTACAATGGGGATTCATGCATCTAATTCGCATGCAGGCGGCATGTTTTATTTTCATTTCCACAATTATTTCCAATTCATTTCAATCACCAATGGGTATTTTTCAACCACAACCAATCAATTATCAACCACAAACAATTATTCAACCATTCGCATTTTTCATCCAATATTTCACACCAATTCACAACAATAAATATCGTCCATGGTTTGTGGACGAGGGGAGTGTGTGTATATATATATATATATATATTATTTCTATATTTCACTTGCATTTCAACACATATATCAATTATTCTATGCATGTATAATTCATACTTCGCTCATATAGCTTACACAATGCATGTACATGAGGTATACAACACGTGTGTAATTTATATTTCGCTTATATAATTTATACACGACATTTTCCATTCAAATTCATTTAATTTAGATTTCTCACATTGGTTTTCGGAGTGCTAAAAATCGTAGATGACTCAGAAAAATCCGCGGTCTCTTCAATGTGGTAGAGAGCCTCTTTGCGGTCCCGATGTTTCCTGTTGCATCGAATTTCGTCAACACACCATAAAGATATGATTTTTCAAAGTTCAAACATCAAAAAGGACTCACCTTTCACGATGGTTCAAAACTAGGGTTGCAGTTTTCGCGAGAACTGAGGCACGATACTACGATCGGAAGGTACAGCGTGGAAGAGGGAGGAAAGGGGAGTCGATCGGTGGTGGTTGGTGGTGGTTCGGTGGTCGGAGGAAGGCGCAGCGGCGATGGGAAGTGGCGAACTTTGGGTTGACGGTTCAGGCGATAGAGGCGACGAGGGGGTCAAGGTAGGGTCGGATTTGAAGAGGGGAGGGAGGCGCGTCGAGTAGGGTGGTGGCGATGGCTGGAGATGGCCGAGGTGGCGGCGATTTGCCTTGGAAGCGGCGAAGTCGAGGATCGTCGAGAGCGATAAAGGTAAAAGGGTTTTCCGAGGTTTTTATATTTTTAAAATAATGAAAGGAAAATTTTGATTGGCCAAGGGCTTTATTAAATTTTTAAATAGTGTTTCTCCACACGGACACCAATTCAAACCCAACGACTGTCGCCCTGGCTAAATACCCCCATTCCGGACACAATGGGATATATTTCATTGGCCAATTCGACTGTTACAGTCAGTTATTCTTCAAATTAAAGTATAAAACATTTAATTTTAACTTTGAACCTACATTTCAATTTGCCAGGGCCACAAACTGATTCGAAAAATTCCAGAAAAATAAATCTAGCTATGTTTTGACGCTATGGTCCCAACAAAACTAGTTTCATCAAATTCTGAGATCATTTGAAAAATGGCCATTTTGTGGTCGATCCAATTTAACAGAAATTGACCAAACACATTTTCTTTTGCCACGCTCACATACTAGCTTCAAAACTTATGAAATTTGAAACCTAGCAATAGTTTGACATCCCGGACCCAACAAAAGTGGTTTCCTCGAATTCCGAGGTCGTTTGCAAAATATCTATTTTCCAGGGCTATATATTCTATATAGTGACCTTTCTGAAAATTCATTTGGCCCTAACTTTTGATTCCCACTATGAAACTTCGATTTTTCAGATTCGTTAGAAAGGTATTAATAAACAGATTTTAATATTTTTGGTTTCACTAAAATTCGTTATATTTTCCACCCTGCACAGCCAGTCAAAGTTTGAATTCAAATTTTCAAACTGACTCACTATTTCTAATTCACTATTTTATTGAAATATTCTATTTCAATTGTTCAAATTCCTTTGAAATAACCAATTTAAAAAAAATTAAATTGGCTTGTATTTTCCGGGTTGTTACAATATATGATTTTGTGATTTATTCTATTTACCTCAGAAGCTAATAACAATTTGTCGTTTTGGTTGGTTCAAGTTTGACATGTTTTGTCGATTCAACACGGTCAAAATGGTAGGTTGTTACATTTTTATTGAGATTTTGAGACATGAAGTTTTGTAATTGTGTGGTTACCTGGTAATAAATTTGCATTTTGACATTATAAAATAAACTGCTTTCTTCTTCCACTGTAAACTTGTTTGTCTTTGTCTTGTGAAATGTTAGCCTTTGTAATGTTTTATATATGTATACCAACAACATTATATTTTCTTAATGAAATCCTCATATGGGCAACGCTAAGAAATTTGGAGTGTTAAATATGTTTAAGATAATTTAAAAATGATTAAAGACTATACATAAAATGATATTAAATTATATATATAAAAAACTATGAATATAATAAATATTTAGAACTTAATAAATATAATTAAAAAAATTAAAAACATAAGTAACTATAATAAAATTAGTATTAAATTAAATTAAATTTGAATTGGAAGAAAAAAATAAAATATATTCAAAGCAGGAGTTAAAATAAATTTAAGAACAAAGAAATATAGATTAAAAATAAGGAAGTAATTTTGAAATCATTTTGAAATTAGTGAGTAAAGATTGAAATAAGAATTCAGTGTTAATCAGAGTTTTAACAATAAATCTCAACCCAGTTACTTTATTACTCAGTAGTCCGGTATCTTGAACTCTTCTGCTTTGAAATCTTGATTCTCTAAACTGTACAGTCTTTAATAATCCATACCTGCATATATTTCCTCTCTCTCTCTCTCTCTATATATATATATATATATTCTAGATAATATTATTAGTATATATTTTATAACATTTATAGTTGAAACAAGGTTGTTGTCATCAAAACCATCTCAATTCCCAACGATCTCCCCCTTTTAATGATGACAACGGATTATAAAATATTCACAGCTAATGCTTGAGTCTTTCGTTACTCCCCCTTACTCCAATATTTCCTTCTGAAATTGCTAACACTCTACTTTAACACACTATTTTATAATTCTTCTCCTTGTCATCAACAAAAACTATATACTCTTAATTAATCTACGATATTCCCCTTTAAACTAATACAAGACTAAACCTAGCCTATGAACTAACTTTAATACCCTTTAAAACTATGATAAGACTTCAATCTAGACTAAGAGATAATATTTTCCTTAAAACTATGATATAACTAAATAAAATCAGTTTAAGGCAAGTAATATTGAATATTTAAGCAATCTAACTCAAACAATCAACCAATTTAAGTCTTGCTGTCACAAAACATCAATTCAATCACAACAAATTCAGACATAAAATCAAAAATTTCTTACAACTTCTATTTCAAACTAAACTATCAACATACACATCAATCAAACAAGTTAATCAAGTTAAACAAGTCAAACAAGTCATATATGCCAAACAAGGCAAACAAATCAAGTAAGTCAAATAAGTCAATCAAGTCCAAATAAGTATGTTATCTGTTAATTAATAATTCTATCCTTTTTAAGACAATAATACAAAACTTCTCATATAATACACTTGTTATGTGTGAAGTTAATGTTAATATCTGATGTATTGTGCACAATATGTTGTTTGTAATGCAGTATGAAATGCATGTCATATGTGACTGTTACATCTCGGATTTTTAGTGGTCGAATAATTAATTTATTTAATTATTTAAATATTGATTTGGAAATTAAAATAATTTGAAATAACTGGTTTTGAGTTTTTAATCCAATTTGAATACTGAAATAATAAGTTTAATTCTGAGATAGTCAAAATAAGTTGGATTTGTAATACCGCATGAATTGGGCAATATAAAAAGATTTAATTGAGTTTGGTTTTGAATTATAATAAGGAATTCATTTACTAAACGAAGTCTGGACCTATTAATTTTAATTTAGTTAAAATGACCCCACAACTTTGCGGTAGTTCATAGTTTTAAGATTTGAACTTCAATTGAGTATACATGATCCAATATAAGTCGGAATTCTTTGAAATAAAATCTTCCGTATGTATTAGATTATAGTTTTCTAATGAAAGAGAAAATTTTAGATTTCATCTTGTAGACTTTGAGTTATATCAAATTGAATATCGATTTAACTTGTGATGATAATATCGAGTTCAAAACTCAAATTAGTTTATTTTGAAGCTATGTATAATTTTATTTGAATATATATGATAATAATGATTTTTATTAATTAATTCAATTGTTTTGGAATTAAATTATATTTTTATCATTTTAATTTAACGATAGAAATAGCCAGTTTTCAAACAACCTCGGATTTCAGTGAAATGATTTTTTTTCTTAAATCTATAATGGCTAATTATTGCAAATGGACTAGGTTTTTGATGAAAAAGTTTCATTGGGTCCGGAATGTCAAATTATTGTAGGAGGTCCAATTTCATCGCAATCAGAGTTCGTATGTGACTGAACATATATAAAACGTCCAATGCTAATCAGCGATATTATATTATATTAATAAAATCAAATAAAAAATAATAACCTTACCCTATATAATCTCATTTACAACCTTAAACCCTTATTCCTTTTCTATGATGGTCAATACGGAGAAGCTGCTACCAAAAATAAAATTGTGACTTTTGGAAATAGAAATCAATTCAAGGAAATTATTAAAAAAAATTCAAAACAAATATATTCGGATTCCTGGCGAGCTGCTTCTCATTTTCGTATGTAAATGTTTGGGTCCCAATCGTTTTCATGTCACATGAAATAGAGCAGCGTGCATTAGGGATTTTGATTGAGGGGTTTTGAAGCTTTAATCTATGAGTATTGGAATTGAATTCGTGATGAGGTTTAACACCTCGGTGTGGAGTTTTGTGGATTACGGTGCAAAAAGTGACATGAGCCAAACCCCGCTCCACGGTGGCAAGATCGGTCTTTGAAATATAACACATTAATCACATCAGCAGATTACAAATAGCACAATACTTATAATCAGAGAACAATTTACATCACATCTTAATAGCGCAAATCATCAATGTCATAATCATCATCAGAATTACACAAATACAGGATCCCACTTAGTACATAACAAGTTTCATCAAGTAGAAATAAGTCTATAGCGGAATCAAATATTAACATGCATAAGATAGGCTTAAAAGTCCAAAAGAAGTGATAAAAGATAAGTCTTCATCTTCAGCCAAAAGAGCAACCAATGCTACGATGCACATCCAAAAGAAAGCCAACACTACACCATATATGCTAATTAGGCTGTGTTTTTAGCCGTATTTAAAGCAAGGCACAGTAATAAGCCGTATCAAAAAATGGCACGTTAAATTATTTGATACAACTATAAACCTTATCTCACTACTAATAACATATGGCTCTTAGCCGTTTCTAAAGTGTAACCAGACATGGCCTTTGACTGTGTCTAATTATATGTGTGTGTACACACACATATATATACATGTATATATATATATATCACATATGTGTGTGTATATATAAATAGAAACTGTAGCACATATTTTTTCATAACACAGAGCATATATACCACAATTTATACACAGGAATAACACAATTCATATATATATATATATATATATATATATATATATACTCAAAGCATTACAAGTTTTTTCATAACACGAACACAATGTACATATAAACATATACAATAAAAGGTAACTATCAAAGATTTTCATCATATTACGAACTAACATAAAAAAGGTAAAAACATATCGGCCTGATAAAACTCCAATCGAGGCCAGGAAGATTGAGCATGATAGCCAGCCTGAATTCAAGATTCATTTGGCAGCAAAACCGAATCGTGATATATAGCCTGCAGCCTGAGTTTCAGCAGCATAAAAGTACCAAAATCTCCAACAGGACTACCTATAAAATACAAGAAACAAGTTAGAAATACTTCACTAGACAAGAGATCGACATTGTAACTCATTGTGTCTAAGATGAAAACATGAATACAGAGATAATTGTATATCGATTATTGTGTCTGTGTACACCAGTAGTCGATCATTGTAAGGGGTTCGGATCGACCAATCCATCAGTGTGTTTGTGTAATTTCGCTAGACACCAATAACAGTGAAGGGAATATCGTGTCGATCAGTGTGTTTATGTAATTTCACGATAGTCGATCAGTGTGTTTGTGTACAAATAATTCAAAGGGCACCAATAACAACCTAGTCGAATCGACTAGTCGACTAATTTCTATCCATGTGGTCGTAACTCGTACAAAAAGCAAGTTGAGACTGCATGTCGATGGTTTGATCTCGATTAGTACACTAGTCGACGACCAGTCGCAACTAGTCGAGCACCTTATTGACAACAGTGAAGGGAATATCATGTCTTTGTGTTCGTTTGTGCGTGCATATTTGTCAATTGTATCTATTTTAACATTTTTATGATGCTAATGACATGATTTCATGAACTTGCATAGATAACCTAGAAACATACCAGCATCTCACATGCTTTGTGGTTTAACATGATCTCCAACATCGTATATAGGAGATCGACATTGTACACATGAATATAGAGAAAATAAAATAGCATTCGGTTCGAAAATAAGTTTTCTACTTTAAGCCCCATCCATATGTTTGTGTAGTCGATCAGTATATATCTCAAAAATGAATGAATACACATTGTAAACTGGTTTTGCTATGACCATAGGCTTTTAAATGAAATTAACTGTAAATAGGAGTGGAAAATTGATAGTCATTAAAAATTCAAACTCAAAAGAAGAATCACCTGAATTGTAACCCATCTGCAACACCAGTAGTTCGTACCCCAACATACAGAACATCCTCCTATACACACAAAAAGGAAAAATAAACCAAAAGAATATTCAAGATGTGCACACAACATTTCCATTCATTTCTTATGTAAGATACTACGTAGAGATAGGTGTAAAATATATACCTGCTCTAACATCTAAAGATATCGAATCATCTTCGGATGACGCACATACTCGACTTTCTGATTAAGAATTTACTGGTGATCCACCAGGTGGATGCATATTAGCTCATGCGCAGGGTCAATAATCCATGTTCGAATGGCCCTTCACTTAACCTTTGGAAATAGCTGCTATCACTTGCAGCTATCAATTTCTTTGAAGTAGACTGTGTAGTGCAACTTACCCTACAGTCTCTGTTACAAAGTAGGGGAAAGTTGCTAATGAAAGCAGCTTTTTAGTAAGGTTAGTGCAATAACATCCAACATTTGGATAAACCTAATAAGCATGGATACCTAACCCTACGCGTGAGCTAAAATGCATTCACCTGGTGGGTTGCCTATTAAAATATTAACCAGAAAGTCTAGTAATTATCCGTCTACCAAAATTTTCAAAAAACCTATTAAAATATTTTCAGTACACTTGTTATCTCTCAAAACAGAGTAAACTTTTTGAAAGACAACCCAATTTAAATTTCAAGCACAAGGCAAACAAACAGTCAAATGACGATGAAATCATGGTTAAATATTGAACTATAATTATCCGTTTGCTCAGTTTCCGCCACATTTCATATTCAACGTGGCAAATGATCTAAATAGCATATCATCAAATGGCTATTGTAAATAAAATCAGGTTATGGACAATTGACATTAAGCATCTTAACAGTAGTAAAGGTTATTGCATCCTTATGACTAACTCATTGTTATTTCTTTGTTTAATGGTTATACCACAATCTAAAATTATACCATACATGTTTTCAATAGCAATTCAGATGTTTTTTTCATTATCAGAAAACATGTTTCAAATTTGATTTCTCTGATTCTAGGGTATAACCACAGATCCGTCCCTTACAAAAAGTAGCAATCAGCTAACACACTTACACAAACAATTCAATTGAAACAGCTAACACACTAACACAAAGTAGCACTCAATTATGACACAAAGATTTCAATTTGTTCCCTACTATCAGGCTTGCATGCCACAATTGAATTGAAATGCATACCTGATGTCGAAGAAGGGCTAGGGAGACCAAGGGTTGTTGCGTTTCTGTTGAAAGAGAGGGTTATTTGTCTCTGTCGGAGGAGGAGATTTCAGAGAAAGGTGGAGGCATGATTTGGTGACCGAAAACCCTAATTTGGGTTTTTGGTCACCAATAAGTAAAACAAAGGGAAAAGGGAGCGGCCAGAATTTTTATTTCGAGTGCCTAATATGATGCACAATATGATACAAATTTGATTTGGCCCAAAGCTATATCAAATTGACTGATCCGAGGATTCGTTGATGGACGGTCAGATGTAGGGCGTTTGGGGGTGGTGTGGACTGCAAAATGTAGTTTGATACGGATCTGAGTACTATCAAATATGGTATGGCTTTAACCCGTATTTTATGTCCACGTCCTTCTGTGCAAAGTTGGCTATTGTGGTGCAGTGCAATCACCTGTTCACTTGGTTGCCCGTGTAAAAATAGGAGCACCCGAGTTTGCAAGGGAAAAATGAACTATGAGTCAGTTATGGAACTGGTATGAGAAATCCTACAGTTACTTATGTAAGAATAAGGACAGTCGCAAGACCACCTCGTATGCCGTGGAATGGGTTTACTCCATTGGATTGTCGGTGCATAAAATAAAGTAAATCAAGTAAACAACGCAATGCTTTTTAGAAAATGAAGCCATCACTACTACAAAAGTGGGCACATTCGACACTAATTTATGTGCGTTGCATGAAAACTGTGGTGAAAGCTATGCTTTCTTTGATCTTCTGTAACAATATTCAAATATTGTTGCATTCGAAGTGAATGCGCTGTTGCGGTTGGAATTCTTGTGTTGTGACGTGCAACACTAGTTTAAAGCGTAGGTTTACATAAATACAAGTCAAGTAAGCGAAATAACCGTGTATGTTGATTAATCCAATGGTTCAAACCAATTCTTGCTTCAGTTATGTGAAAATTTGGCGCGATGTTTTCCATAATCACGAAATACTTCCCTCCAAAACAAATTTGTAACAACCCGGAAAATCCGAACCAATTTAAAAAAATTATTTTGACTATTTCAGTTAATTTTGTACAGTTAAAATAATTTATTTTAAATAATAACGATTAAAATTTTATTTTAATCGAAGTTAGAGCAAATATATTTATTTTGACTTCAAAAGGAATTAGAAATAGTACGGTAGTTTGAAAAGTCAAACTTGAACTTTGATCGAATATACTGGATTCAAAATCTAACGGATTTTAGTGAAACCAAAAATATCTAAATCTGTTTGAAAGTATCTTTCCAACGAATCCGAAAAATCGAAATTTCATAGCGGGAATCAAAAGTTATGGCCAGTTGAATATTCAAAATGGTCGCTATAGTATTATTTATAGCCCGAATAAAAGGCCATTTTTCAAACGACCTCTGTTTTCGACGAAACCACTTTTTTTTGGATCTGAAATGTCAAGTTATTGTTAAGTTTAATTTTCCAGAACTTTTGGAATTAATATGGGAGCGTGGCAAACGAAAATGTGTTTTGTCAATTTCATTCAAATCTGATCGACTTGAAAATTGCCATTTTTTAAACAGTCTCAGAATTCGACGAAATTAATTTTTTTTAGGACTGTATCATCAAAACAAAGCCAAAAATAATTTTTCTGGATTTTTCTGAGTTCAAATGTGGCCCTGGTGGATTTAAATATACGATCGAATTAATTTATTAAAAGATTTAAATATTAAATTAAATATTTCAGGCCACAGACGGTGGTTTGGGCTGACAAGACCTAGCCCATTGGATCCGGAACAGGGGCTATTAGGGGGGTCAACTTTGGTCGGACTGAAAACGGAATGGTTTAAGATTTATGGATTTTTTTGTAAATTTCACATTAAAATATTATAAATCAAAGAAAATACTCCAAAACCCTAATTCTCTAATAGTAACAGCCGCCACTACCTGAAACAATGGCCACCGTGCTCCGAATTTAATCCCTTAATTTCCATCAATTCATCATGAATTAGCAGTGGTCTCTTTTGACATTATCTAAGAGATTTTCCTACTCTTTAATTTCATACGGTTGGATCTCCTCCTCGAGCCGTAAAACTCTAGAACCGTGCACCAAACCCACGCCAAACCCACCGTCGCCACGTCAGCATACCACCATCGAGTGGGCCCCCCTCGCAAGCGCATGTGGGCCACACTCCCCCATCCGATGTCTCACTCTCCGATCGTCAAACCATATTACCATTTGAACAAGAATTGGAGACCTAGATTTGAAGCTAATTGGGTTTTATCGCGGCTTGTTATTGTAAGGAGGAAGAAAGATTAAATCTTTTTAATATTTTAATAATTTAATTTTAAAATTATGATCTATCTTGTTTAAATCTTAACTAATTCATACGACATCGAAAATTAACGATTTCAGATCCTGTGCGATCGTAGTGACGAGATCTACGACTCTAGACTGAGAAGGAGTGATTCCGAGCTGTTTGAATTTTGGACAAATTTACATTCCTGAACAAAGCAGAATAACCCAACTGTGAGATTTCTAATTTTTAAATAATTAGTCAATTTAATTATTTTACTCGCTATGTAATGATTGTATGCATATGATTTAGATCTGTTGTGTTCTAAAATCTTGGATGATGATTGATCTATTAATTTGTGATGAATAATTATAGATTTGTATGTGTTGGTTAAATTGAAATAAATTATTGTCTGTTTGTTAATCTTTGGTGAATCATGTATATTGAACAAATATAAAATATTATTTTGTCATTTTTATTGAATTGGATTAGTTTGTCAATTCAGTTTAAAATTTTATTTTGGTCATATTTATTGAATTGAATTAGTTTGTCAGTTCAATTAAAAATATTATTTTGGTTATATTTATTGAATGGGATTAGTTTGTCAATTCAGTTAAAAATATTATTTTGGTCATATTTTTTGAATTGGATTAGTTTGTCAATTCAATTAAAAATATTATTTTGGTCATATTTATTGAATTGGATTTGTTTGTCAATTCAATTAAAAATATCATTTTGTCATGTTTATTGAATTGAATTTGTTTGCCAATTCAATGAAAATACCATTTTTGTTTATATTTTTGAATTGAAATAGAATTGTCAATTCATTGAAAAATATCATTTTGCTTATATGATTGAATTGAAATAGAATTGCCAATTCATTGAAAAATATCATTTTGCTTATATGATTGAATTGAAATAGAATTGTCAATTCAATAAAAATATTAATTTATTTATATTTATTGAATTGAAATAAAAAGTTACATTTTTATTTGCGTTCCTTGATGCAAATAGAACATGAAATAAAAAGTTACATTTTTATTTGCATTCCTTGATGCAAATAAAACATGAAATAAAAAGTTACATTTTTATTTGCGTTCCTTGATGCAAATAAAACATGAAATAAAAAGTTACATTTTTATTTGCGTTCCTTGATGCAAATAAAACATGAAATAAAAAGTTACATTTTTGTTTGCATTCCTTGATGCAAATAAAACATGAAATTAAAAGTTGAATTTTTATTTGCATTCTTTGATGCAAATAAAACATGAATTAAAAAGGTTACATTTTTGTATGCATTTTAGATGCAAGTAAAATCCTAGTTTAAGAAGTTATATTTTTTTATTTGCATTTTTGATGCAAATGAAAGAATAGAATAAAAGTTACATTTTTTATTTCCATTTTTGATGCAAATGAAAGAACAAAATAGATGTTACATTTTTTATTTGCATTTTTGATGCAAATGAAAGAATAGAATAAAAGTTATATTTTTTATTTGCATTTTTGATGCAAATGAAAGAATAGAATAAAAGTTACATTTTTCATTTGCATTTTGATGCAATTGAAAGAATAGAATAAAAGCTACAATTTTTCATTAGTACTTTTGATACAAATAAAAACACAGAAAAAATAAAGTTACATTTCCATTTACATGTTAGTTGGAAATAAAAAGAATCGAATTTAAATGTTATATCTTCATCCACTTATTAGATGTAATAAAAAGTATAGTTTTAAATGTTATATTTTTATTGTTAAATTAGAGACAATAAAAAGAATAAATCAAAAATGTTATTTTTGATGACATGTTAGTTGTAAATAAAGGAGTAGAGATATATGTTATATTTTTATTATCAAACTAGAGGCAATAAAAAGCATACAATTAAAAAGTTACATTTTTATTGTCAATTTAGAGACAATAAAAAAGAATAGATTTAAATGTAACATTTTTATTATAAATTTAGATACAATAAAAATAGTAGAATAAAAAAAATCGTGTTTTATTGTCATTTGTCTTCAACATAAAGGGTGAACATTATGAATATACTTTCAATGTAATTTAGTTACCATTGGAAATAATTAGTCATTAAAACACGATTTATTTCAAATCACCATTTTATCATGTTAGAAGAATTATGAAAGTCATATATAAAATTTCTAACATGAATATTGACTGTATTTGGCTTACGTGTGATTTTTTTGGAAAGTAGTTGAAACCGCCAATGATTTATATATATATATATATATATATATATATATATAAATTAAAATTAAAATGAATCACGTGCGGTAGTTCGTGTTTCGACAATCGTAACTTCAAACGATTATACTGTAAGATCCAACCGTCGGATTTCCCAAAAACTGAAACCGTTAGGACCGATTTGGGAAGATCTTTCCGTCGATATGAATTTTGTTAAAATCCAACGGTAAGATTTCAAGATAAGTGTAAAACAAAATTTGGTGAAAACAACGCTAGGGTCGCCTATTGACCCGAAGCGTCGTTAATTAAATTTGGATATTTTATTTAAATAAAAATATCGATTAATCGTTATTAAATACCACTAAAGATATAAAATGATTTTAAATTATATATATATATATACATATATATATACGAGGATCATTTGAAAAGACCGAGTTAAATCTCGTTTCAAATGATCATACGATGATCTAAATTGAAGATCTTAAAGACGGCGATTGAAGACCGGCGATCTTCACATCGAAAGGATAACTACTGATGCCTGGCATTGGCTAGCTACCAATAAAGGGTTAAAGTGGTAGTTGTCCGGATGTACTTGTTGATCATCCGGATATGCGAGCACCACACATCCGTATTGGACATACGGGACGAGGAATAAGGTGACTCCAGTTTCGTTCAGACCCAGAACGGACTTGTAAATGGATGTGTGTCCAACATTGAATTTCATGCTGTGTAATTAAATTGATATCTATTAATATACATCTGTGGTGGCGGAGAATTTATTCTCTTGCTTAACACCCTTCTTTGAGATAGCTCGAAGGTTATATATTGGTAGTTATCGATCACATGGTATGGACTGTCAATGTGACATGCCAAGATGCAATTGATCGAGGCTTTGTTTGAAAAGCAGAGCCTTGTGGATGAT
Organism: Allium sativum; assembly: GCA_030737875.1. Classification (NCBI taxonomy): domain Eukaryota; kingdom Viridiplantae; phylum Streptophyta; class Magnoliopsida; order Asparagales; family Amaryllidaceae; genus Allium; species Allium sativum. The sequence continues at coordinate 677,193,972 of CM060926.1, read as the reverse complement.
GATCAAAGCATAGCCTATTTAGGCATAGCTTTTTTTATTACATTACCTCGTGAGCCTCACACCCCGGTAGAGTCAAAAACGGGACAAGGGAATGCAGGGAGTGCACACGTTTCTTTCTAGCTAGAAGTGGTGTTTAGGTTTTTACAAGGCTCGACATTTTTACTTATGTGGTTGATGGAATGAGGTGCCTTCGATTTTTATTGGTCGCCAATGGACAATTTATAGGTCCAATAGGATCGGGGAGCGTATGTTCAGGCATAACTAATCCACTAAAGTATTTGTGGACCGGCCCTGCAGTATCCAAGGGTTCACCAGCGTCCGAATCCTGAGGCATTGCCAGACTGTCTCGAATCGGTTAGGAGATCGTCCCTAGCCTTAACTCATGATGGAAATCCAACCTCCAATACGACATTACGGTTTTGATTGTATACCTATATATGGCGACATAGTATATGGTAGTTATGCCATCTAGGATTGAAACATTTACTTTGAAGTATTTTTGAAAACATATCAGACACTAATAATCATATAAAAAATATTATTTTCTACGTATCAGGCATTTTTGATCATTATAAGGTAAAACTCTATCCTCCGTTTGCGTTGCATTGTGTGATGGGACATGAGTCTTATAATGATTTCTAAAAAGCAATGCGTTGTTTTTGACTTAAAAAAGTTTATAAAACTTATGCATTGGCAATCCAATGGAGTAAACCCGTTCCGCATTAGCAGCGTGGTCTAGTGATTAGCCATATTATTAGTTTAGTAAGATTTATCATACCAGTCCCATGCCCGACTCGTAGTTTGTTTCACTTTGCAAACTCGAGTGCCCTCTTTCCACATGGGCAGCCAATTGAGAGGTTTCAGGTAGGGATGTTTTCTGTACTAGAGCTTGCTGATGAAGATGATGAAGGATCTTTTCTTTTTATCTTTTTATTTACTGCTTGAGACATTGTGACAATATTGAGTATTGATGTATTTTGGGAGATTGAGACTTTTTTTCTTTCCCTGTTTTAGACATCTATTTTGCTAAGTATATTCAATACTGCGTACTCTAATGTTCTGTGATGATGTTTGTGATGACATTTCCATTTTCGCTGCAATGGTTTATATGTTCTGCTATTATCTGAGATCTATCATTTTTTTAACTATGTTGTACTCTTATGATTATCCTTACACTCGTAGTATGGAAGTTTGGGTCATCACATTTGGTATCAGAGCTAAAGGTTAACCTTAGCTACGGAGTACAACATTTTTAGAACAATTCGTCTAAATAGAATCAGTAGTATTCTAAGACGAGTAGCACATTAGAGATAGGATTAGTAATGTCCTAGAATGAGCACAACAGAATATCACATATAAATCAGTCATTATATCATCATCATCTTATTGTATGTCTCCACCTAGTCAAAGTGCAGTGGAGCGGGGATCCTAGAGACTGTACGTGGGAGACAGAGGATAGCATCAAACAGGCCTATCCCAAGTGCAGAGTGGATATCCCCGAGTAGCTTTTGTGCTGAGGTACATTTACAATACCTTACATTTTCCGTTTTGTTTCCTACTTTACTATTATTTCCTTTTCGAGGACGAAAAGCTTTTAAGTGGAGGAGATTGTAACAACCAGGAAAATCTGAACCAATTTAATGTTTTTATTTTGACCATTTCAGTGAATTTTGAATAGTTAGAATAATTTATTTTAAATAATAACGATTAAAAATTTATTTTAGTCGAAGTTAGAGCGAATATATTTATTTTGACTTCAAAAGGAATTAGAAATAGTACAGTAGTTTGAAAAGTCAAACTTGAACTTTGACCGGATTCAAAATCTAACGGATTTTAGTAAAACCAAAAATATCTAAATCTTTTTGAAAATATCTTTCCAACAAATCCGAAAAATCGAAATTTCATAGCGGGAATCAAAAGTTATGGCTAGTTAAATATTCAGAATGGTCGCTATAGTATAATTTATAGCCCGTATAAAAGGCCGTTTTTAAAACGACCTCTGTTTTTTACAAAACCACTTTTGTTGGATCTGTAATGTCAAATTATTGTTAAGTTTAATTTTCCAGAATTTTTGGAATTAATATGGGAGCGTGGCAAACGAAAATGTGTTTTATCAGTTTTAGTCAAATTTGATCGACTTGAAAATGACCATTTTTCAAACAGTATCAGAAATCGACGAAATTAATTTTGATAGGACCGTATCGTCAAAAAAAAGCCAGGTATAATTTTTCTGGATTTTTCCGAGTTCGTATGTGGCCCCAGTGGATTTAAATATATGGTCGAATTAATTTATTAAAAGATTTAAATATTAAATTAAAGATTTCAGGCCATAGACAGTCGTTTGGGTTGGCGAGACCAAGCCCATTGGATCCGGAATGGGGTCTATTAGGTAGGGTCAATTGTGGTTGGACTGAAAACGGAATGGTTTAAGATTTATGGATTTTTTTGTAAACTTCACATTAAAATATTATAAACAATAGAAAATTCTCCAAAACCCTAATTCCCTATTAGTAACAGCCGCCACTAAATGAAACAATGGCCACCGTGCTCCAAATTGAATCCCTTAATTTCCATCAATTCATCACGAATTAGCAGTGGACTCTTTTGACATTATCAAAGAGATTTTCCTCCTCTTTAATTTCATACGGCTGGATCTCCCCCTCGAGCCGTAAAACTCCAGAACCATGCACACAAACCCACGCCAAACCCACCGCCGCCACGTCAGCATACCACCACCGAGTGGGCCCCCCTTGCAAGTGTATGTGCACCACGCTCCCCCCTCCGGCGTCCCACTCTCCGATCGTCAAACCATATTACCATTTGAACAAAAATTGTAGACCTACATTTGAAGCTAATTGGGTTTTATCGCGGCTTGTTATTGTAAGGAGGAAGAAAGGTTTAATCATTTTAATAAATTAATTTTAAAATTATGATCTATCTTGTTTAAATCCTAATTAATTCATACGACATCGAAAATTAACGATTTCAGATCCTGTGCGATCGTAGAGACGAGATCTACGACCCTAGACTGAAAAGGAGCGATTCCAGCTGTTTGAATTTTGGACAAATTTGTAGTCCTAAACAAAGCAGAATAACCCGACTGTGCGATTTATAATTTTTAAATAATAAATCAATTTAATTATTTTACTCTCTATGTAATGATTGTATGTATATGATTTAGATCTGCTGTGTTCTGAAATTTGGGATGATGATTGATCTATTGATCGGTGATGGATAATTATAGATCCGTATGTGTTGGTTAAATTGAAATGAATTATTTTCTCTTTGTCAATATTTGATGAATCATGTATATTGAACAAATATAAAATATTATTTTGTCATTTTTATTGAATTGAATTAGTTTGTCAATTCAATTAAAAATATTATTTTGGTTATATTTATTGAATTGAATTAGTTTGTCAATTCAATTAAAAATATTATTTTGGTCATATTTATTGAGTTGGATTAGATTGTCAAATCAATTAAAAATATTATTTTGGTCATATTTATGGAATTGGATTAGTTTGTCAATTCAATTAAAAATATTATTTTGGTCATATTAATTGAATTGGATTTGTTTGTCAGTTCAATTAAAAATATCATTTTGTCATGTTTATTGAATTGAATTTGTTTGTCAATTCAATGCAAATATCATTTTTGTTTATATTTTTGAATGGAAATAGAATTGTCAATTCATTGAAAAAATATCATTTTGCTTATATGATTGAATTGAAATAAAATTGTCAATTCATTGAAAAATATCATTTTGCTTACATGATTGAATTGAAATAGAATTGTCAATTCAATAAAAATATTAATTTGTCTATATTTATTGAATTGAAATAAAAAGTTACATTTTTATTTGCGTTCCTTGATGCAAATAAAACATGAAATAAAAAGCTACATTTTTATCTGTGTTCCTTGATGCAAATAAAACATGAAATAAAAAGTTACATTTTATTTGTGTTTCTTGATGCAAATAAAACATGAAATAAAAAGGTACATTTTTATTCGCGTTCCTTGATGCAAATAAAACATGAAATGAAAAGCTACATTTTTATTTGTGCTCCTTGATGCAAATAAAACATGAAATAAAAAGTTACATTTTTGTTTGCATTTCTTGATGCAAATAAAACATGAAATTAAAAGTTGAATTTTTATTTGCATTCTTTGATGCAAATAAAACATGAATTAAAAATGTTTCGTTTTTGTTTGCATTTTAGACGCAAATAAAAGCCTAGTTTAAGAAGTTACATTTTTTATTTGCATTTTTGATGCAAATTGCAAATAAAAGAATAGAATAAAAGTTACATTTTTTACTTGCATTTTTGATGCAAACGAAAGAATAGAATAGAAGTTACATTTTTTTATTTGCATTTTTGATGAAATGAAAGAATAGAATAAAAGTTATGAAACGACTCGAACTAACCTGTGAAGGAAATCCTGGATTGAGTTGAGAACAAGCCACGTCGGGACACAAACATAAAAAAATTCATTGCTTATTACAATAATTCCATCAGAATACAAGAATATCGCAGAGTATGAATAAATATTATACATTCGATAAATGTCAGAGATTAAAATACATTACGTAGCATCGGAAAAATAATACCATACAGAACTGAAAGAGATAAACGGATACAGAGCTTTCCGGATATCATTCCAGCTGTAAACCAGGATCTTGTGAATATAAATCTGCAAAACCAAAACTACTAGCTACCTGTGTGGAAAATAAGGGCACCCAGAGTTTAGGTTAAAATAATAAACACCAGGTCAGTCATGTGACTGGTGTGAGAACTAAAACAGTTATTTATTTAATTTTAAATTTAGGTAAATCAAGGGACCACGCCGTACAACACGGAACAGGTTTCCTCCCAAGAATACCAGTGCATAAAACAAACAACGCAATGCTAATTAAAGAACAATGAAGCTATTATAACACTCATGTCCCATCACACAATGCAACGCAAGACGGAGGATGGAGTTTTACCTTATAATAGCCAAATATGCTTCGTACGTGAAATTTCATCTTTTATTACTACTATAAGTGAAGAAATCAACTTCAAATACAAATGTATCAATCATAGACGACATAGTGCCCTATCCCACTATGTCGCCATACTAGGCTCTACAAATAAAACCGAAATGTCATGCATTGGAAATAGGATTTCCGTCATGAGTCGAGGCAAGGGGAAAGCTCCTCACCAGCTTCGAGACACTCTAGCAAATGCCTCAGGATTCGCCACAGAGAAACCTTGGAATCGGCGAGGCCGGTCCACACTTACATTAGTGGATTGGCAATTCCTGAACACACGTTTCCCGGTACCCATCCGTCGGCTCCGAAGAGACCGATATATCCGAGGCGCCTCGTATTCCAACATCGACAAAGGTATAATAATTGACGATGTCAGGGCTAGTAAAACGCTGACACCACCCATAACTAGAAAGAAACGTTGTGTTCTCCTAGCGGTCCTTATCCCGTTTTTAACTCATACCGAGGTGTGAGGCTCGCGAATTAACGTCATACACAAAGCTACGCTATATTAAAGTCGTGCTTTGATCATCTACCACAAGACCCTGATTTTCAACATAATCCTTGATCAATACATCTCAGCATGCCACACAGGCAATTCATGCCATGCGACTGATATCTATCGATATATAACCTTTGAGCTCGTACGTCTCAGAGAAGGGCGTTAAGTAAGAGAATAAATTCTCCGTCGCCAAAAAGATATATATTTAATAGAAATCAATCAACACAAAATAAAATCCAATGTCAGACACACAATCCATTTACAAGTCCGTTCTAGGTCTGAATGTAACCAGAGGCACCTTATTCCTCCCCCATAACCCAATACAGGTGAGAGGTCCTCGCATATCCGTTGATCTCCAAGTACGCCTGGACGATCACCACTTATTACCTCGGCTTGGGTGTACAGCCCAATCAAGACATCAGTAATCATCCAAATGATGTGAAGACCTCCAGTCTTCAACCACCGTCTTCATCATCGACATATTGTCAAATCAGTTATTCGGAATGGGTATAAACTCAGCCTTTCCGAATAACTCGCGTATATATTAAACCAGTGTTATAAAAACACAACATACGCCTTATTCCAATTCTGAATATTCTTTTATTCAAATATTCATATACTTTGGGATAGGTTCCCATTAATTTTATCGAAGATAAATTCTTAAAATTTATTCTTTAATCTTCTTTGGATATCATTTCAATCTAATTAAAGATTCATTAAAACTCCACTTGGTTTTAATCTTCCCAAAAATCAATATTAACGATTGTTTAACTTGGGAAATCATATCTTGTCTTTAACTGGGTTAAAGAACCAATGTCATTTAAAACACGGTTCATGAAAAACCCAAAATCACATTCCATTTCATCAGCCTTTAACCGTAAATTAGCAAGTGAACAATTCTCTAATAACCCCGAAGGCCGAAACCAACATCACCCAGGAAACCATTCAACTGAACTAATCTCCGGTTAGTTTTTGATTTTCTTAACTCCGTTAGGCCTAAGAACAGTATTATTAAAGATACCATTCACGACAACCCAAAATCTCATTCCATTGTTTATCGAGTTAAAGAACAAGTTTTATTTAAAACATTGTTCGCGATAAACCCAGAGATCAATTTCAATTCAATTCCAATTAAAAAATAATTAATTGGTATAATCCAATAAATCTAAATAAAAAGATTTAATCTTTTCTTAACTGGGTTTAAGAACAGTGTTAATGAAGACACCATCCACGACAAACCCAAAATCTCATCAGTCTCTAACCGTAAATTGGTAAGAGAACAATTCCCTAAGTATTAATCCCAAAGGCCGAAACCAACATCTGATCAATACCCAGGAAACCATTCAACTTAACTAATCTCCAGTCAGATTCTAATTCGTAACTCCATTGGGTTTAAGAATAGTATTATAAAAGATACCATTCACGACAAACCCAAAATCCAATTTGATATTATATACAAGGCTCTGAATAGAAAATATATAGGCTTATATTTAATATCAAATTCTGAAACCAACAAATATCATATTGGAATATCGATATATATATCTTCTAAATTCCTCCACAATATCCGTATAATCACGAAATACAATATCGAAACATTCCAAGCATAATTTCGATTCAAATCCATTCCAATTCATATATTGGAAATCCTGGTTATTTTTAAAACCATTTCAAATCCAATTTATTTATTTTAAAAATACTGGACTAATTATTCTATTTCAAAACTAGTTCATTTCGATAAAATATATTTTTATCTTTTCAAATATGGAATTTTTCATCCTAATTGTTTCCAAACTATTTATTATGATTTTACACAAATTATTGATATTTTTAATAATTTTATCAAGGCCCGTACCGTCGATTTCCATAAACGGCCATCGAACTCCACTTACAGCGACCTTTTCCAAATTTGATTTGGACATAATTCCAAATTCAACTATTAGATTTCAAATCTCTCATATTCATTAGAAAGCTCTTTTCGATACAAACCCAATGGTTCTGGTTTTAGGAGAATCCGACGGTCGGATCTCCCGTAATGCCCGTTCGAATTCAATGGTCGAAATTCACGAACTGCCGTGGCGCGGCGCGTTCTATTCAGGCCATTATATATATATATATATATATTGTCGATTTCCTTTTAAAACGTAATTTATAAATCGTTTTAAATTCGTTTTCAAAACGATTTCAACTTCGTATTCAATTTCAAATCAAAATTGAATATTTCATATCATCGATATATAAATGATAGTATTTTCAAAACATTAGATTTTGAAATCAATTCCTTTTCGATATTCATTATAAAAATGAATAAAATCGATATGAATATCGTCTACATCAAAATGGCGTTAATCTAATCAACATGGCTTTATATATTTAAATATATTCCCGACCATCCCAAATCGGACATCAAAATCAGATTTTGAACTTTTGCTGAATATTATTTTAAAATATTCGTTATTTTAAAATATTCATTCTTTCTGGACTGGAATTAGACATACACAATTACCATATAATGTGATTTATATGGATTTCATATGCACATGTACACAACAATAATCAAACATAGTCAACCATCATACAAAGTGCATTCTACACTGCATAAGCATCAAATATAAATATTTAACGCTTACAACAGCCTATCAATCAATCGATCGACATACAGCTAATTATTGGGATTAGTGTATGTCATATATCATCCCAATGCCCGTGTGGGCTTTCAAACAATCAAACACAGGTTTTATTTGTGCAGTTGGGTGATGTGTAAAATTTATCGTCCCAATCAATATCAGTCAAATGTGTGTATATAAAAAAATCACCCAATTTGTTTATAAATATTTATTTTACTCATACAAACGTTAAAAATAATTTTTTTAACTATAAAATATTTTATTCATTCCACATCACACAATCAGTTCTCACAACACTTCCATCGAACAAACAAGCCATCCATGGTCTGTGGATGATGGGTGTCGAGTGCTGCTAAGCACCGTCTGCATCCTAGTATATTTTTTAACTGGAAATAAAATTAAAGTGAGAAGTTCTCACCTTTGGGTTCCACTCCTCCATTATCTATTTCTGAATGGTTCGAATATGCCTAAAATTCCACTGCGACCTTTCCCCCTGTTCATATATAAAAAAAAAACATATTTTTATCACTTCATTCCAATAAATAAAAATCATATTTTTATTTCTACTTCATATATTTACAACGCTTCTTTCTATATAAAAATTATATTTCTACTTCTTATATAAAGATCGAATTTTTATTTTCGCTACTTCAAAATGAAAATCTAATTTTTATACAATGAAAAATCTAATTTTTTCTTCTATGAAAAATCTAATCTTTATACCTTAACCATACAAGTAAAAATCGAATTTTTATCGTTACTTTACATATATAAAAATCACATTTTTATCGTTATTTTACATATGTAAAAATCACATTTTTATCGTTACTTTACATATATAAAAGTTACATTTTTATCGATACTTTACATATATAAAAATCACATTTTTATCGTTTAAAAATCCAACCTTTTCACAATTAAAAATCATATCTTTTCGCTTGTAAAAATAATATCTTCAACCATTATTTATATTAAATCAGAAAATAAAACAGTGTATAAAATTAAATTAAAAGAAAATAAAAAAACAAAATAAAACTTACAGCGTTCAGATCGGGAAGGGGGTTTGCTGTTCCTTCGCCGGAGTGGGGAGGGGGTCTTCGCCAATGGCGGCACACCCAGGGAGGGGCGGCGGTGATGCGTTGGCCAAGGCGGGGTAGTGGGTGGCTTCTTCTGTCGATCTAGGGTTTGGGGTGCGGTGGGGCGCTGGATCGGGCTCGAGAGGGAGGGGGTTCGCGCGAGGAGGGATGAGGAGCTAGGGAGAGGGGGTGCGGTGGCCCACCTGGGCGGCGACGGCGCTGAATCGAGGGAGGGGGTTCTATGCGGTTTTTCCCCTTTTTTTGTTTGTTAACTGATACGAGTTGAAGGGAGGGGGTAAAGAAAGACATATATATTATTTTATTATTTAATTATTCCAAAAAGTAACTTTAAATTTCGATCTCCAAACGAGACTCACCGCCTGTCGACCGTAACTAATTACCCCCATTTCGAACACAATAGGATATGTATCGTAAGCCTGTTTGGCTGTTTCGATCAGTTTCCATCAAAATCAAAATATAAATCTATATATTAAATTTGAGCGCACATTTCAATTTATCGGGGCCACATACGGACTCTAAAAATTCCCGAAAAATATTTTTAAGCTTCGTATTGATGATACGTTTCTAACAAAACTAATTTCGTCAAATTTGGAGACCGTTTGAAAAATGGCCATTTTCTGTCAATCCAAATTGACTAAAACTGACAAAACACGTTTTCTTTTTCCACGCTCACGTTTTGACTCAGAAAATTATGAATTTTGGAATCTAGTAATAACTTGACATCCCGGATCCAATAAAAGTGGTTTCTTCAAAAACGGAGGTCGTTTGCAAAATTTCCATTCAAAGGGCTAAAATTTCATAGAGACTACTCTCAATTTTCAACTGGGCATAACTTTTTATTCCCGCTATCAAATTTCAATTTTTCGGATTCGTTGGAAAGATATTCTCAAATAGATTCTAATATTTTTGGTTTCGCTAAAATTCGGTTTATTTTAAATCCTGTACATTCATTTGAAATTTGAAATTTGAAATCGAATTTTCAAACTACCGCGCCATTTTCAATTCCTTTTATAATTAAAAATAAATATTATATTCCAACGTCGATCTATATAAATATATACTCCTAATTCTGTTCAAAATAAATTTCTCGTCATTATTATTTAAAATAATTCATTTTAAATATTCAAAATGCATTAAAATTGCCAAAATAAAAATTTTAAATTGGTTCGGATTTTCCGGGTTGTTACAATCTCCCCCACTTAAAATCTTTTCGTCCTCGAAAGGAATGGAGCTAAAAGCTGTTTTACAAACCAACTCAACTTTCAGTTATTTTCATTATGGCTTAAGTTCTTCAACTTTTTAGTATCTAAGAATTTTTCAATTTGTTCAAAAATTTGGCTAACACTTTAAATTTTCAAATTTTTTTGCCTTAACCTCCTTTGTATGGGAGCACCGGGAAAATCCCCAAACCGCCACACAGGCCCTCTCATCTCAAAAAGAAAACGAAAAAGCCAAGCGGCTAGCCAATCGGCTCATAAATCCAAACCTAATAAATTAGTAAACATGTACCTATTTGTCGGGCATACAATTTTATTCCTCTTCTCTAGCCTCTTTGCTATGACTTGTTCACACATATATATGTATATGTACGCATTTCCAAATAATTTTACAATACAGTTCAATATTTTGTACAATTTGGCCTAAATTTACCTTTCTTTCATATGTTGGTTTAAATAAATAATCACACAACCCAACCATCAATCAATTAGTGAATTAACATTTCAAATTCATAAATTTGATACATATATAGAAAATCATGTTTTTGATGCCAATTCACACCATAGCCCTATCTAGTTTTGGTTCTCACACCAATCAATTAGAATCATATAGAAATCCCACTTTCGAAACTCGAGCACTAATATTGATGATGGGTACCCATCATCAGAATCATTCCCGGATGACTAGAGTGTGATTCTATATCTATCTAGTATATTAAAACTTCGAATATACGTTTGCAAGGCGTATATGCAAAAACTTTATATATTGGATTATCCAAATTCAATACAAATAAAATACTCAAATACATATAATAAGGTTTAAATTTTCAAAACAAAATTTGTTTCCATTTTAAAAATATACTCTTTACACTCGTTCTAGGATACTACTGATCCCATCTCTAACGAGTCATTCTTATTGGATATTACTAATCCAATCTCTGATGAGTTCTTTCGTTGGGTTCTAATGTGCCTTTTTCTCGAGCTATGTAAACCTGAGCTCTGATAGCACCTATGGCAGCCCGACGAAATCCGGTAGGCTTTGCAACCATCTCTTCATCCCCCAAAGCAGCAGGTAAAACCCACTGTGGCACGCACTTGATCCCCCAGTCTATCTTGTTTTATGGCCAGCCTCTCGACTGCAACAACCAACCCAATCTTCCCATTAGGACGTGTATCTACATGTATCTCCGATGAGAGGAGTAGTCTGATTTGGTAAAACAGGGAAGTTGGCGCCCAGATTTATTGGTCCATTTCCTGTGCTCGAACGGATTGGAACTCTCGCTTATAGGGTTCAATTGCCTGATTGGTTGTATGGAGTACATGATGTGTTTCATGTATCTCAACTGCGAAAGAATGTACATTATCCAGAATTGGTCGTGGAAGAAGCCATGCAACAGGATTTGGAAATTACTCCAGAATTAGATGTGAGAAGAGAGCCGATAAAGATTGTTGGAAAAGAAACTAAAGAGCTGAGGAACAAGAAGATTCACTTAGTCAAAGTACAATGGAGTGGATATCCGTGAGACTGTACTTGGCAAATTGAGGAGAGTATTAAGAATGCCTATCCGAATTACAGGGTGGATATCTCTGATTAACTCTGGTGCAAGTACATTTACCATATTTTGCATTTCCGTATTGTTTTCTACTTGGTTGTTGTTATCTTTTCATGGATGTGAAATTTTTAAATATATAGTCTGAATGATTTTAAAAGAGTATATGGATTAATTAGTATATATTTGAAAAGTTAATCAACAAATTGATTGTTGTTTGTGTTGTGTGATTATGAATTGATTAATCAAATTATTGGAATGATAATTAATTAAATTAATAAGAGAATGAAGGTAAATTTATGCAAGTTGAATCAAATATTGAACTGATTTGAAAATAGATAGAAATACATGCACGTACATCATTATATATGTTTGAACAGGTAAATGGATATGCTGTTGAGTAAAGGATTTATTTGCGTGCCCGACAAATAGGTAAACCTTAATGAGTTTGATGCACAATTTTATTTATATATCAACTCCTGTGAATTTTATTAGATGCGGAGTGCTGGTTGTTCTATGTGTAATAATAAATGTCGCCATAGGATAGTAACAATTAATTTTGAACTACACTACATGGCATACTTCTTGAAGATAACATACTTCATCATATACCACATAAGCAGTTGGATCTTATGTGACGAGGTTGAGGATTTACCATACGAGCGAGAGGTTTGCATGGCGATGACTATATTACAGGTTGAACCAAAGACTGATATGGACTATATAAAATGTAACGTTAAATTGCCAGATTAATAAAAGCCCCACACGGGTCTGGAGATGACAATAAACACGTCTCTCTGGTCATTAAGGCACAAAAACCTTTTATAGGGTGACGAGAATTTATTCTCTGGAGTTATGATCTATACACACTCCCCTATGGACACCGGAATATATCACTATAAATATGTTATGCTTTTTAGTATTTATTGGGTACCTAATACGGCCAAATAAATTTCCAAACCCCTCCCTGTACAAAGGAGGTTATGGCGAAACTTTTCGAAAATTTAGGGTGTTAGCCAAATTTTTGAAGAATTAGAATTTTCTTAGAAACTGAAAAGTTGAAGAATGGAAGCCAGAATGAAAGTTGAGTTGGTTAGTTAAACAACTTTCAGCTTCGTTCCTTTTCGAGGACGAAAAGATTAACAACCTGGAAAATCAGAACCAAATTAAAAATTTTAATTTGGCAATTTTAGTGGATTTTGAATATTTAAAATAATAACAACTAAAAATTCTTTTGGATCGAAGTTGTAGTGAATATATTTATTTTAATTATAAAATAAGGCCTGAAATGGCGCGGTAGTTTGAAAATTTGAATTCAAACTTTAACTGACTGTACAAGGTGCAAAATCGGTTGTTAGTGAAACCAAAAATATTTAAATCTGTTTATGAGTATCTTTCTAATGAATTTGAAAAATTGAAATTTCATAGCAGGAATCAAAAGTTATAGCCAAATGAATTTTCAGAAAGGTCGCTATGGAGTTTATATAGCCCTTGAAAATAGGCATTTTGCAAACGACCTCCATTTTTTACGAAACCATTTTTGTTAGATCCCTAATGCTAAATTATTGCTAGATTCCAAATTCGATAATTTTTGGAGTTAATATGTGAGCGTGGCAAAGGAAAATGTGTTTGGTAAATTTCAGTCAATCTGGATCGACCAGAAAATGGCCATTCTTCAAACGGTCTCCAAATTTGACGAAACTGGTTTTGTTAGGACTGTATCGACAATACAAAGCTAGATATAAATTTTCGGGAATTTTTAGAATTAGTATGTGGCCCCGGCAAATTGAAATGTATGCTCAAATCCATATTTGAATGTTTATATTTTAAATTGAAGAATAACTGACTGAAACAGTCGAATGGGCCTACGAAACATATTCCATTGTGTTCAGAATGGGGGTAATTAATTATAGACGATAGTCGTTGTGTTTGAATTGGAGTTCGTAAGGAGAAAGAGGTATTTTTGGAATAAATAATTAAATATATATTTTTGGCCAATCATAATCCTCCATTTCACTTTCTCTCTCCCGATCCTCTGAATCGCGCAAGATGGAAAGAGGTTGACCCCTTCTCTCCTCTTTTTCTTCTAATCATCTCAATACAATCAAGGGCTTTAGTTAGGGATTTTGTAGTGCTCTTCTAGATCTACATATCCATATAGGGTTTGCATTTTTTCATCGAGTATTGAAGCCGGTTCGACGCCCCGAAGTTCCGACCCTCAACTCGCCACCGCCGCCTGGATAGGCCACCGAAGTGGAACCCACCCCTTGCAAACATTCGCCCTTCGTCCCCTTTCGATGCTGCATAGCACGATTGTCCAACCCGTACACGGATTCGACGAAAAATCTAAACCTAGTTTGGAACCATTTGCTGAAAGGTACGGCCTTTGTTTATTTTAACTGATTTCGACAAATAAAAGCGTTGCAAACTTATAAAAATCATATCTTTTTGCTATGTGGTCGAAATTCAGTGAAACAAGAGACACCGGGACCGTGTGGACGTTTTCTACATTTTAGAAGAGACCGGAGAATTTTTGGAGCTTCCTACAATTTTTGAAGGAGTGGAACCCAATGTAAGATTTCTAAATTATAAACGATATGGAATGACGATGTATAAATTATACAATCGATGTATAAGTTATATAAGCATTGTATACCTCATGTATAAGCGTTGTATAAGTTGTATGTGCGATGTATAAGTTATATATACGTTGTAAAAATCATATGTGCGTTGAATGGAATTGAAATGATATTGAAATGAAATAGAAATATATCCATATACATATATATACTTCCCTTGTCCAAAGACCATGGACGTATATATTGGTTGTGATTGTTTGGATTTTGGTTGATGTGAAATTTGGTTGATAAATGCGAATGGATGATAATGATTGCTTGTGGTTGAAACAAAATTGGAATTGTTTGTGGAAATATTCATTGTGATATGAAAATGATTGAAATATTTAGATTATAAGGATAAGCCCCTTAGGGAATGCTGCGAGGCGTAAGGTAGCGCGAGGAGCCATACTCGGGACGGTGCCGGTTTTAAACCCCCTACCGTTATGCTGCCGAAATTTTCTAAAATATTCTTGTGTTTGATTTATATTCATGTATTGAAATATATTCATGTGTTGGAAAAATATTCCTTTTTGAAATAAATTGTTTGAACGATAAAAATAACATTTTTATTGAACGTATGAAATGAAATTGTTTGAACGATAAAAATAACATTTTTATTGTCTGTACGAAGTATAAAAAATATTTATGTTTGAAATAAATGGTTTTAATGATAAAAATCACATTTTTATAATATATATGAATCACTAAAAGTCTTCATGTTTTGAAATAAATTGTTTTAACAATAAAAATCACATTTTTATTATATATATGAAGTGTTAAAAATAGTCTTGTGTTGAAATAAATATGTGTTGGGTAAAAATATTATTTTTATCACATATAAGAAACGAAAATAGTTTGCAAATTGAAGAACGGATTATATATATAATTAATTAATTAAAATAAAACGAATAACGATGATGTAGTTTGTGTTTTGAAATCGTGATTTTAAACGATTATTGCGGGAGGTCCGACCGACGGATTTTCCCGAAATCGAAACCGTTGGGTCCGCTTTGGAAATATCTTTCCAATGACACCAAATTTGTAAAGATCCAACGGTTAGATTTTGTGAAATGTTAAATTCAAATCTGAATGAAAACAGCGCCAAAATGGATTATATAAATATATAAATATATAAATATATATATATAATTAAATTAAATCGAATAACGATGCTGTAGTTCGTATTTTGAAATCGTAACTTCAAACGATTGTACCGGGAGATCCAACTGTTGGATTTTCCCGAAACTAGAATTGTTGGATCCATTTTGAAAAGATCTTTCTAATGGTATAAAATTCGTAAAGATCCAATGGTTAGATTTTCAGATATGTGTAAATCAAATTTGAGGAAAAACAGCGCCATGGCCGCATTATGGCCTGAATAGTCGTTTGAATAAATTGGCTATATTTAAATAAATAAAAATAGCGATAAATTGTTATAAAATATTATAAACGATATGGAATGGAAATAAACTAAATTTACTCAGTTTATAGGATATTTGATGGTTGAATGTGTTTGACGTGAAAATTACATTAATGAATTGAATTATGGATGTCAGATAATTTAACCATTGAATGAATTGATTTGAAATTCTAAGTATACGTGAATTATTTGAAAAGGCCGAGTTAATTCTCATTTCAAATAATTGATCGACAGTTAGAAGTCGAAGATATGAAGACGGTGTAAGACCGAGGATCTTCACATCGATAGGATGGATACTGATGCCTTTGATGGGAGTTGCTGTCCTGAAGGGATTACAGTTGTGGTTGTCTGGAGGTACTTATTGATCGGTCGGATGTGCGAGGGCCTCTCTCCTTTATTGGACATATGGGAGAGGAATAAGGTGCCTTCAATTTCGTTCAGACCCACAATGGACTTGTAAATGGATGTGTGTCTGACGTTGTAGATTGACAACATGGCATATAAAGATGTTCTGATCAAGGCTTTTGTTGAGATGTAGAGCCTTGTGGTTGATGATCAAAGCAGGACTTTAAATAACTAGCTTTGTGTTTAGCATTGATTCGTGAGCCTCACACCCCGGTATGGACCAGAATCGGGAGAGCACATCAGGGAGAACATGTTCTTTCTAGCTAGGAGTGGTGTTTTGGGTTTTACACGCCCGAGCATTTTACTTATGTGGATGATGGATAGCGAGACGCCTCGATTATATCGATCGTTACGAGGCCGATGGTTTTGTTGGTATATGACCAGTTTACGCCCCATAGGGCGGGGAAACGCAGTGTTCAGGCATTTTAATCCACTCCGTGTGGACCGGCATTGATGATCCAAGGCTTGCCTGCGCGCTTGCCTGAGGCTCGGGATAGATAGTCTCGAAGCGGTGCCTTGGTTTATGAGGGAAATCCAATTTCCAAATACAACATCATGCGGTTTTGATTGTAAACATATATATGGTGACATGATATATGGTACCCATGCCGTCTATGATTGATACTTATGATTGAAATTGTTTTTGAAACATATAAACACTAGTAATAATATCAAATGCTTTTGTTTTTTCGTATCAAGCATATTTTGGCCATTATAAGGTAAAACTCTATCCTCCGGTTTACGTTGCATTGTGTGATGTGAACTGAATCTTATAATGGCTCCATTTTTATAAAAAGCATTGCGATGTTTTAATGATTCACTTGTTTTTAGCACTGGCAATCCAATGGAGTAAACCTGTTCCGCGTTAGCGGCGTGGTCCGGTGATTGGCCTTATTATAAAATAAGTTAAGTAGATTTCTCATACCAGTCCCATGACTGACTCGTAGTTTGTTTCACTAGCAAACTCGGGTGCCCTTATTTCTACACGGGCACCCTTGTATTCACGTTTTAGTAGGCTCTTTCTGGATAGCTATGGAGCTGAAGATGGATTTTATCATTTCTTTCTTTTTATGTTGTTCAGCTCTTGTTGTACATATTATGTTTTGATTCCGCTGTAGACATTTTATGTAAAGCTGAATTATATTTTGTACTAAGTATGATCCTGTATATTGTGTAACTCTTGTGATTAGGTTTATCCAGTGTATTCTGTTGTACACTATCTGGTGTATTTATTTATTTATTTCTATTCTGCTGTTATCTGTTTATGTGTTATATTCCAAAGATTACCTTGCCACCGTGGATCGGGGGTTTGGGGTTGTCACAAACGTTCAAACAATTTCATTTCATACATTCAATAAAAATGTTATTTTTATTGTTCAAACAATTTATTTCAAAAAGGAATATTTTTCCAATACATGAATATAAATCAAACACAGGAATATTTCAAAAAAAAATCGACAGCATAATGGCAGGGGGTTTAACGCCGGCACCATCCCGAGTACGGCTCCTCACACTACCTTACGCCTCGCAGCGTTCCCTAAGGGGCTTATCCTTATAATCTAAATATTTCAATCATTTTCATATCACAATGAATATGTCCACAAACAATTCCAATTTTGTTTCAACCACAAACAATCGTTATCAACCATTCGCATTTATCAACCAAATTTCACATCAACCAAAATCCAAACAATCATAACCAATATATATCATCCATGGTCTGTAGACGAGGGGAGTATATATACGTATAGATATACGTACATAAATATATTTCTATTTCCAATTCCATTCAACGCACATATAATTTTTACAATGTATATATAACTTATACATCGCACATACATCTTATACAACGCTTATACATGAGGTGTACAACGCTTATATAACTTATACATCGATTATATGATTTATACATCGTCATTCCATATCGTTTATAATTTAGAAATCTCACATTGGGTTCCACTCCTCCAAAAATTGTAGGAAGCTCAAAAAATTCTCAAGTCTCTTCTAGAATGTAGAAGACGTCCACACGGTCCCGATGTCTCTTGTTTCTCTGAATATCGACCACATAGCAAAAAGACATGATTTTTATATTTTGCAACGCTTTTATTTGTTGATATCAGTTAAAATAGACAATGACTGTACCTTTCAGCAAATGATTCCAAACTAGGTTTGGATTTTTCGTCGAATCTATGAAGGAGTTGGATGATCAGGCTATGCAGCGTCGAAGGGGGACAAAGGGCGCACGTGCGCAAGGGGTAGGGTCCACTTCGATGGCCTATCTAGGAGGCGGCGAGTTGAAGGTCAGAACTTCGGGGCACCGATCCAGCTTCAATACTCGATGAACAAATGCAAACCCTATATGGATGTGTAGATCTAGAAGAGAACTACAAAATCCCTAACTAAAGCCCTCGATTTTATTGAGTGGATTAGAAGACAAAGAGGAGAGAAGGAGTCAACCTCATTCCGTCGTGCGCGATTCAGAGGATCGGGAGAGAGAAAGTGAAATGGAGGATTATGATTGGCCAAAAATATATATTTAATTATTTATTTCCAAAAATACCTCTTTCTCCTTATGAACTCCAATTAAAAGGCAACGACTGTCATCCCCAGTTAATTACCCCCATTCTGAACACAATGGAATATGTTTCGTAGGCCCATTCGACTGTTTCAGTCTGTTATTCTTCAATTTAAAATATAGAACATTCAAATATGGATTTGAACGTACATTTCAATTTGCCGGGGCCACATACTGATTCTAGAAATTCCACAAAAAATATATCTAGCTTCTATTGATGATACGGTCCTAACAAAACTAGTTTCGTAAAATTTGGAGACCGTTTGAAAAATAGCCATTTTCTGGTAGATCCAGATTGACTGAAATTTAGCAAACACATTTTCCTTTCCCATGCTCACTTATTAACTCTGGAAATTATGGAATTTGGAATCTAGCAATAATTTGGTATTCCAGATCCAACAAAAGTGGTTTCGTCAAAAATGGAGGTCATTTGCAAAATGTCTATTTTCAAGGGCTATATAAACTCCATAGTGACCTTTCTGAAAATTCATTTGGCCATAACTTTTGATTCCCGCTATGAAATTTCGATTTTTCAGATTCGTTTGAAAGATATTCATAAACAGATTTGAATATTTATTGGTAAAATGGTGAAATTGGCGCCCAATGGGAAGATTGGGTTTGGTTTGTTGCAGTTGAGAGGTTGGCCGTAAAACGGGGATTGAGTTGAAAACAAGCCACATCGGGACACAAACATAAGAACATTTCATTGCTTATTACAACGATTCCATCAAAATATAAGAATATCACAGAGTATGAATAAATATTTTGCATTCGATAAATATCAGATATTAAAATACATTACATAGCAGCAAAAAATAATACAATACACAACTGAAAGAGATAAGCGGATACGGAGCTTTCCGAATATCATTCCAGCTGTAAACCGGGATACTGTGAATATAAGTCTGCAAAACCAAAACTACTAGCTGCCCCTATGGAAAATAAAGGCACCCAGAGTTTAGGTTTAAATAATAAACTCCAGGTTAGTCACGTGACTGGTGTGAGAACTAAAACGGTTATTTATTTAATTTTAAACTTAGGTAAATCAAGGGACCACGCCGTATAACATGGAACGGGTTTCCTCCCAAGAATACCAATGCATAAAACAAACAGCGCAATGCTAATTAAAGAACAATGAAGCTATTATAAGACTCAGGTCCCATCACAATATGCAACACAAGTTGGAGGATAGAGTTTTACCTTATAATAGCCAAATATGCTTGGTATGTGAAATTTCATCTTTTATTACTACTATAAGTGAAGAAATCAACTTTAAATATAAATGTATCAATCATAGACCACATATTGCCCCATCCCACTATGCCGCCATACTAGGCTGTACAAATAAAACCGAAATGTCACGCATTGGAAATTGGATTTTCGTCATGAGTTGAGGCAAGGGGCAAGCTCCTCACCGGCTTCTAGACACTCTGGCAAATGCCTCAGGATTCCCCACAGAGAACCCTTGGAATCGGCTGGGCCGATCCACACTTACGTTAGTGGATTGGAAATTCCTGAACACACGTTTCCCGGTCCTATCAGACACATCCATCGGCTCTGAAGAGACTGATATATCCGAGGTGCCTCGTATTCCAACATCCACGAAGGTATAATAGTTTAGTCAACGATGTCTGGGCTAGTAAAACGCTGACATCACCCATAACTAGAAAGAAACATTGTGTTCTCCCAGTGGCCCTTATCCCGTTTTTAACTCATACCGTGGTGTGAGGCTCACGAATTAACGCCATACACAAAGCTACGATGTATTAAAGCCGTTCTTTGATCATCTATCACAAGACTCTGCTTTTCAACAGAAGCCTTGATCATTGCATCTCAGCATGACACACAGGCAATTCACGCCATGCGACTGATATCTATCGATATATAACCTCTGAGCTCGTAAGTCTCAGAGAAGGGCATTAAGCAAGAGAATAAATTCTCCGCCGCCAAACAGATATATATTTAATAGAAATCAATCAACACAGAATATAATCCAATATCAGATACACAATCCATTTACAAGTCCGTTCTGGGTCTGAACGAAACCGAAGGCACCTTATTCCTCCCCCACAGCCCAATACAGGGGAGAGGTCCTCGCATATCCGTCGATCTCCAAGTACGCCTGGACGATCACCACTTATTACCTCGGCTTGAGTGTATAGCCCAATCAAGATATCAGTAATCATCCATACGATGTGAAGACCTCTGGTCTTCAACCACCATCTTCATCATCGACATATTGTCGAACCAGTTATTCAGAATGGGTATAAACCCAGCCTTTCCGAATAACTCGCGTGTATATTAGACAAGTGTTATAAAAACACAACATACGACTCATTCCAATTCTGAATATTCTTTTATTCAAATATTTATATACTTTGGGAAAGGTTTCCATTAATTTTATCAAAGATAAATTCTTAAAATTTATTCTTTAATCTTCCTTTGGATATCATTTCAATCTAATTAAAGATTCATTAAAACTCCACTTGGTTTTAATCTTCCTAAAAATCAATATTAACGATTGTTTAACTTGGGAAATCATATCTTGTCTTTAACTAGGTTAAAGTACCAATGTCAATTGAAACACGGTTCACGATAAACCCAAAATCACATTCCATTTCATCAACCTTTAACCATACATTAGCAAGTGAACAATTCCATAAGTATTAACCCCAAAGGCCGAAACCAACACCAGATCAATACCCAGGAAACCATTCAACTTAACTAATCTGCAGTTAGTTTCTGATTTTCTTAACTCCGTTAGGCCTAAGAATATTACTATTAAAGATACTATTCACGACAACCCAAAATCTCATTCTATTGTTAATCGGGTTAAAGAACAAGTGTTATTTAAAACATCGTTCACAATAAACCCAAAGATCAATTTTAGTTCAATTCCAATTAAATATTAATTAATTAGCATACTCCATTAAATCTAAATAAAAAGATTTAATCTTTTCTCAACTGGCTTTAAGAACAATGTTAATGAAGACACCATCCACGACAAACCCAAAATCTCTTCAGTCTCTAACCGTAAATTAGTAAGAGAACAATTCCCTAAGTATTAACCCCAAAGGCCGAAACCAACATTAGATCAATACCTAGGAAACCATTCAACTTAACTAATCTCCAGTCAGATTCTAATTTTCTTAACTCCATTGGGTTTAAGAACAGTATTATTAAAGACAGCATTCACGAAAAACCCAAAATCTAATTTGATATTAAATACAAGGCTCTGAATAGAAAATATATCGGTTTATATTCAATATCAAATTCTAAAACTAACAAATATTGTATTGGAATACCGATATATATATATATATATATATATATATATATATATTCCAAATTCCTCCACAATACCCGTATAATCATGAAATCCAATATCGAAATATTCCGAGCATAATTTCGATTCAAATCCATTCCAATTCATATATTGGAAATCCTAGTTATTTTTAAAACCATTTCAAATCCAATTTATTTATTTTAAAAATATTGGATTTATTATTCTATTTCAAAACTAGTTCATTTCGATAAAATATATTTTTATCTTCTCAATTATGGAATTTTTCATCCCAATTCTTTCCAAATCATTTATAATGATTTTACACAAATTATTGATATTTTTAATAATTTTATCAAGGCCCGTACAATCGATTTCCATAAACGGCCATCGAACTCCACTTACATCGACATTTTCCAAATTTGTTTTGGATATATTTCCAAATCCAACCGTTAGATTTCAAATCTCTCATATTCGTTAGAATGCTCTTATCGATACAAACCCAATGATTCTGGTTTTAGGAGAATCCGATAGTCGGATCTCCCGTAATGTACGTTCGAAGTCAATGGTCGAAATTCACGAACTGTCGTGGCGCGTTCTTATTAGGTCATTATATATATATAATATAATATATTATATATATTTCATAGATTTCCTTTTAAAACGTATTTTATAAATCGTTTTAAATTCGTTTTCAAAATGATTTCAACTTCATATTCAATTTCAAATCAAAATTGAATATTCCATATCATCGATATATAAATCATAGTATTTTCAAAACATTAGATTTTGAAATCAATTCCTTTTCTATAATCATTATAAAAATGAAATAAAATCGATATAAATATCGTTCACGTCAAAATGGCATTAATTTAATCAACATGGCTTTATATATTTAAATATATTCACGTCCTTCCCAAATCGGACATCAAAATCAGATTCTGATCTTTTACTGAATATTATTTTAAAATATTTGTTATTTTAAAATATTCATTCTTTCTGAACTAGAATCAGATATAGTCAATTACCATATAATTGATTTATATGGATTTCATATACACATGTACAAAACAACAATCAAACACAATCAACCATCATTCAAAGTGCATTCTACACTGCATAAGCATCAAATATACTATTTAACGCTTACAACAACCTGTCAATCAATCGATCAACATGCAGCTAATTATTGGGACTAGTGTATGTCATATATCATCCCAATACCCGTGTGGGGTTTCAAACAATCAAACACAGGTTTAATTTGTGTAGTTGGGTGATGTGTAATATTTATCGTCCCAATCAATATCTATCAAATGTGTGTATATAAACAAATCGTCCGATTTGTTTATAAATATTTATTTTATTCATATACACGTTAAAAATTATATTTTTAACTATAAAAATATTTTATACCATTCCACATCACATAATCAGTTCTCACAACACTTCCATCGAACGAACAAGCCATCCATGGCCTATGGACGTGCTAAGCACCGTCTACATCCTTGTATATATTTTAACTAGAAATAAAATTAAAGTGAAAATTTCTCACCTTTGGGTTCCACTCCTCCATTATCAATTTCTGAATGGTTCGGATATGCCCGAAATTCCACTACGACCTTTTCCCGCTGTTCATATATATATATATAAAAATCGTATTTTTATCGCTTCATTCCAATAAATAAAAATCATATTTTTGTTTCTAATTCATATATTTACAACGCTTCTTTCTATATAAAAATTATATTTCTTCTTCTTATATAAAGATCGAATTTTTATTTTTGCTACTTAAAAATGAAAATCTAGTTTTTCTACAATGAAAAATCTAATTTTTCTTCTATGAAGAATCTAATCTTTATACCTTAACCATATATGTAAAAATTGAATTTTTATCGTTACTTTACATATATAAAAATCACATTTTTATCGTTACTTTACGTAAATTAAAATCACATTTTTATCGATACTTTACATATATAAAAATCACATTTTTATCGATACTTTACATATATAAAAATCACATTTTTATCGTTTAAAAATCCAACCTTTTCACGATTAAAAATCATATCTTTTCACTTGTAAAAATCAAAGCTTCAACCATTATTTATATTAAATCAGAAAATAAAACAATGTATATAATTCAACTAAAAGAAAATGAATAACAAAAAAACAAAACTTACAGCGTTCAAATCAAGAGGGGGGTTTGCTGCTCCTTCGCCGGAGGGGGTCTTCGCCAGTGGTGGCGCACCCAGGGAGGGGCGGCGGTGGTGCATTTGCCAAGGCTGGGTGGTGGGTGGCTTCTTCATCGATTTAGGGTTTGGGGGTGCGGTGGGGCATCGGATCGGGCTCGAGAGAGAGGGGGGTTCGCGCGAGGAGGGAGGAGGAGGTAGGGGGTGCGGTGGCCCACCTGGGCAGCGGTGGCGCTGAATCGGTGAGGGGGATCTGTGCGGTTTTTTCCCTTTTTTTTGTTTGTTAACTGATATGAAGAGAAGGGAGGGGTAAAGAAAAAATATATATTATTTAATTATTCCAAAAGGTAACTTTAAATTTCGATCTCCAAACGAGACCCACCGCCTGTCGTCCGTGACTAATTACCCCTATTTCGAACATAATGGGATAACTATCGTAAGCCAGTTTGGCTATTTCGATCGGTTTCCATCAAAATCAAAATATAAATCTATATATTGAATTTGAACGCACATTTTAATTTATCGGGGCCACATACGGACTCTAGAAATTTCTGAAAAATATTTTCTAGCTTTATGTTGACGATACGGTTCTAACAAAACTAATTTCATCAAATTTGGAGACTGTTTGAAAAATGACTATTTTCTGGTCGATCCAAATTGACTAAAAATGACAAAACATGTTTTCTTTTGCCACGCTCACATATTGATTCAGAAAATTATGAATTTTGGAATCTAGAAATAACTTGACATCCCTGATGCAACAAAAGTGGTTTCGTCGAAAACGGAGGTCGTTTGCAAAATTTCCATTTTTAAGGGCTAAAATTCCATAACAACTATTCTGAATTTTCAACTGGGCATAACTTTTTATTCCCTCCATGAAATTTCATTTTTTTGGATTCATTGGAAAGATATTCTCAAATAGATTCTAATATTTTTGGGTTCACTAAAATCCGATTTATTTTAAATCCTGTACATTCATTTGAAATTTGAAATCGAATTTTCAAACTACCGTGCCATTTTCAATTCCTTTTATAATTAAAAATAAATATTTATATTCCAACTTCGACCTATATAAAAATATACTTCTAATTCTGTTCTCTCGTCATTATTATTTAAAATAATTCATTTTAAATATTCAAAATGCATTATGTAACAACCCTGAAATTTGGGGTCAATTCAAAATTTTCATTTAGGGGTGTTTAAAAATTTAAATTAAATTATTTCAAACAAAAATGAATGGGAATTTGTTTGAGCAAAGTTAATGCAAAGTTAAGCCAAAAATAAACTGCATAGAGAATTAGAAATAGGAAGGTAGTTTGAAAAGTCAAACTTGAACTTTGACCTACTGCACAGGATGCAGAATAAACCGGATTTTGGTGAAACGAAAAATATCTAAATCTGTTAATGAGTACCTCTTTAACGAATCCGAAAAATCGAAGTTTCATAGCGGAAATCAAGAGTTATGGCCAAATGAATTTTCAGAAAGGTCGCTATAGAAATATATCGCCCTTGAAAATTGACATTTTGCGTACGACCTCGGAATTCAACGAACCCACTTTTGTTGGGTCCGGAATGTAAAACTATTGCTAGGTTTCAAATTTCATGATTTTTGAAGCTAGCGTGTAAGCATGGCAAAAGAATTTGTGTTTTGTCAGTTTCGGTCAAAATTAATTGACTGAAAAATAGACATTTTTCAAACAGTCTCAGAATGAGGCGAAATGAATTTTGTTAGGACCATATTGACATAGGAAAACCAAAAATAATTTTTCTGGATTTTTCTGAACTAGTATGTGGCCCTAGTGGAATTAACAGGTACGTTTGAAATTAAATTAAATGATTTATTTTAAAATAAAAAGAAACACGACTGTAACTTCAGAATTAGACCTTGGCAGTAGCGCCATCGCGTTCAGAAGACGTCAAAACTTTAAGTTTGACAGTCGTTGAGCTTCGTTTGGAGGTCGTACAAGAAAACACTAATTTCTATAATTAATTAATTAAATAAATAATAAAATAAAACCCTAGAAATACTAGTATAAATACGCCCGTATACTGCCGTCTTCTTCCTCCATTTTGCACAGCCATAACCCATGAATTGCTCAATTCTTTGAGCTTCGATTTCTCCTCCGATACTCAACGAAAATCTTCGTTCCAATACCCGTTTCGAAGCTCTTCGCGAGCTCTTCGATTTGGTACCTGAATCATCACCCCCCGTCACCTGTCGAAGCCGCCCCGAGCCCGAGAAGATCCGACGGTCGCGCCCCCTGGGCCCCACCACGCGCTGCCGAGCCCATCCCCCCTCTGGCCGATCAAAGGCCTCTCTTCCCCGGTCCTTCTCCAACAAACAGTGTCTGAAACCATCGACCACAGATCGAGAAAACTGGGATTGAAATTTTGAACATTCTGAAAATTCAAAGGTATAATTTGATTTCAGTTTTGCCACGCTTTTAAGCGTTACACAGTCAGTTGTTAAAAGTCAGAACTGTTCAAACATCAATAACTAACACATACAAATTTCGAATCTGAAAATTTCAGATCTGTTAGGACCGTGACAACGAATAGGATCTGCTGTGATTGATTGGAGCATTCTGAAATTATTTGGATTATTATTATTTTCTTATCCAGTCAAGGTGAGAATTCACTTTTTAATTAAATTAAATTAAATGATTTAATCAATCTTGCGTGTTGTGAATCTGCGATGTATGTTGTGTACGTTATAAATCTGAATTGTTGTGATGCCATGACACTAGATCTGTAAATTTCAATGTTAAACCTGAGTTGTAGTTGCTATGATCATTGTTAGATAATTTTACCAACCATGTTTATTGATATCCATGAACCATTTGTTTGTATATAATAAGTTCGAATAGATCACCTTTATTCTTTGAATCTGAAACACCCCACCTCCGTTTAGGGTCACTCTCAAGGGGAATGCCCTAATTTTGGTGGAGGTTTATAAGTACAAGTCACAGATATACAAGACAGATATAATAACACATATTTGTAAACAGCGGAAGAACAACAAACTTTATTTCATAAAGTCAAATACGTGTTACAACAACAACCTTTCCAAAAACATAACATAACACTTTCATAATCTGTCTTGAGTACATTATTTTAAAGAAGCATAAATAAAACATAGATAAACTGCAAAAGCCCCATAGTGGATTGTCCAAAGCCATAGTTCAAAACAGGAAAGTCCAAGCAATACATTTCTCTTCTTCAAGCTGGATGTTGAGGTTGGTCAAGCTGCTGTGTTCCCTCCCTGAGGACCTGGGGGGGGGGGGGAAACGGAAGAAAGAAGACGAAAGAAAAATAGAGTCAGACATAAAGCCTGAGTAAGTCTAGTACTATTTTGTCTATGAATAAAGAACTGGGTATGATAAGTATAAACAAGAAGTGGGCATGCACTATAAACTTGGTTAAGTTGTCTAGGGTCGAGTATACTATCGTACCCCATGCTAATCTCTGAACCCATATAAACTAGTTTCCAATTTGCACCCCATAATCAGGGTGATGTGATCCATTCTACGATGATCGGCTCCTACTCGCAAAGTTACATGTGTCTTACGGCCCCCGATGTCTGTAGTTACCTATGCTGGTCCCACCATGGGGTGTATCAAGTCCCATAGTGGCAACTCGACACAACCTTAGAGTGCACAGGTATGCTACTGGTGTCCAGTGCCTTATTTTTCTGCGCCGGAGTGTGTGCACGCCCGCACTCCGTTAGAACCTACACTGCTACACCACCGCCGTCGATTTGACCTCTTACAATCAGCCCAGTAATCGTGCCCCACCCTGCCTAGTTTCAGGGTATCCTGATACACCTTTTAGGGTTACTGCTGAAAAGGGTCCCCCGTTACTAGGTTTTCTATCTCTAGCCAACATGCTAAGTTGGTTAAGTGTTTCCTAACCTAACCCGACCAGTCCGTTTAGTTTAGCATGTTCCATTTTGATTAAGTCTTTAGTTCACTTAATCCTAACAATCCTGACTCTGCCTTAATTGTCTTATTAAGGCCCTGACCTCTCACATTAGACAGGTATTGTTGTGGCTGCCTGTTGCCGGTTGGTTCCGGGCAGTCTTACGCCACAACTCAGTCTAACCTCGGGTCCTTGCTGGGCTCCATGTTTAACCTCCCACATTGGATAGGTATTGTTGTGACTACTGGACAGCCGGGCGGTTCCGGGCAGGTTTACATCACAACTCAATCCAACCTCGGGTTAAACACATCGTATGTTCTACATTTACATATTTTGTCATTCTTCTTTATTTCTTATATGTAAATATTTGCGGCCCATTATTAAGTTAATGGTGTAAAGGTTACACCAATCATGGGCCCAACCCATACTTGAATTTGGGCCCTTCTATTTTATATTTCCATTCATTAGTAATTTTAACCCAACGTTATTTTCCCCCGTTTTACACGTCCGTTTATATATTTTGGGCTTAGCCTTTTAAAGCCCAAATTAGCCATGCCAAAAGGGGAGGCTTAAAGCGTGATTACATACACAAAGAGGGGAAAGTGAGCGTATGACTTGCAATATGACGTTGGGAATACAAAATAGAAACTGGTGTACTTGCATAGTAGTGACATATACTTTGGTCATAAAACATAGGTGACATGAATCAAAGCATGTGAACTTGTAATTGAGGTATCATTATTGACACATGAACCTATACTTTTATTTAGGCATAACGTCAAACATAAGCATGGCATAAATATTTCTAGCATAAGCATAGCATATTGTCAAACATAAGCATGGCATAAATACTTCTAGCACAAACATGGCATAATGTCAAACATAAGCATGGCATAAATACTTCTAGCATGAACATAGCATAGTTCAACTTAATCATGATTTAAGTCTAATCACATAACGATGGTATAAACATACTTATGCATAAATATTCCTAAACATGGTGTTTGCTTTAAACTTGCAAAAAGGGATTCTTGAGTCTAACCTAGCCATGTCTCACATATGTCATCATATAATTCTTTTAAACAAGATAGACTTAATCATGGATTTCAATTATGCCAAATATCATTCATAGCCTAGCCATATTCATAAGTTTGCAAAAGCATGACTTAATACATGGATTATGGTGTCAAAATAGTTTCATATGAACTATAATAACCAAACTTGTTTCAATTACTTGCAAAATGATTTATGCACAAAAATAAATATACATCATGGTGGCACAGAAGCAAAATCCCAAACTTGCATAAATTTAAATCAACTACATACATGTAGCTTCATCATGGATTACATGATTTGCGAAATATTCCAAACGTATACTTGCATAGAACTACCGCATGTAGTTCTTTATAACATGAATAACATAATTCATAAATATCCAAACGTATATAATATTTTCAAATTGATAAGAACACACAAATATGAATAACTTTATTGCCACAATTCAAGCATACAAATCAATACAGTTGTTCATTCATACCAAAGTAATACTCTACTTACAATGGTTGCGGCGAATTCTCTAATTAAGAGATATGATTCCTATGTTGAATTGATTGGCTTTAGGTTGCTTGAATTGCTTTAGGCTTTAGAACTTTCTTCCTAATTCTCTCTCTAGTTGGCGGCTACTCTTAGTCGTTCCTCAGCAACATGGCGGCTATGTTCTTAATTTTGAATGAATAGATTAGGGTTTAGTCTAGGGTTGTTTATATAGAGGTTAGGAACTGATTAGGACCATTGATGTTGCTTGGATTGATCATAGCCATTCATTAGATAGAGAGACCAATTGGAACCCGCCACCTAGCCCTAATGACAAAGCAGACCACAGAAATTCGACCAAACACAGACCTGGCCAGCCAGGTTGACTGGGCTCGACCAGGTCGACACCCCTGTCGACAGGGCTGTCGACAGCCCTGTCGACATGGGTAGCCCAGGT
Source organism: Allium sativum (assembly GCA_030737875.1). Lineage (NCBI taxonomy): Eukaryota > Viridiplantae > Streptophyta > Magnoliopsida > Asparagales > Amaryllidaceae > Allium > Allium sativum. Next base: position 677,163,546 of record CM060926.1, on the reverse strand, counting down.
CGACAGCCCAGTCGACCTGGGTGGCCTAGGCGGGTGTTTATCCGCCCTGGCCCACTGGGCCCGATTTTTAATTATTTTATTCTGTTTGAATTTTAAATTTGATTCAAAACTTCCGCATGCCATATCTTCTTCATACGGACTCCGTTTTTCGAAAACTCGGACTCTATTTCGCGTAGTTTTCCGAGACGAACGCAATGGCGTATCCCGTTTCCCTTAGTTCTTTGATTTCAGATTAATTATACTTTAATTTTTGAATTTCACAGTTATAGAATTCGCGGGGTGTTACATTCTCCCCCACTTAAAAGGATTTCGTCCCCGAAATCTTCAAGTGTAGGAAAATGTATATCCTAACATCCAAACATCCATCTACTCATCCATCAAACACGAGCACCCATTGTCCTTAAAAGACTTCTAATGCTTCATGATCATATGCAAAGTGTGTGTGTATATGAACTTATCTAATGCAAAATCAGGCGGTCTACTGATTCAGTTGACCTCCTTAATGCGAATTATGTAAGTGCCATGAATCCATTATGTATGCAAATTTTCCTATTCTTGATTCTACATGAGTGCACAATCATTCAATACAGATGCAACATCCACATGACAACACATAAAAATTCAATCACATATGAATGCAAACATATATGCATATGCAATATGAAGTGACTGAGCCGATCTAAAACCTAGATTGTGTGTGTATATGCAACCACGAGCAACCACTAGCAATCACTTGCAACCACTTGCAACCATCATCCATAACATGTTTCAATTACATGTTTCCATCCAAAGGGTTTCTACCTAAGAGATAAGGTCGAGGAAATATACCTAAAAAGATAGATAAAAGCGCAACTTAAGGAAAAAGAAAGATCAAGGATGTACCCTCGAACAGAAAAGGGTAGGCAGTACATATTCTAGCTTCAGTTTCCCAAGTCGCGTCTCCCTCGGCGTCGCTCCACTGAACTTTGACGAGCTTGACTTCACGGTTGCGTAGCTTCTTCACTTCCGTTCCTAATATGCGTGTCGGAACTTTTCTTATGGTTGCTTCGCGTTCCACTTCGGCCTCTTCGAGGATATTTGGCTCTACCACTTCAGCAGACTCATGCAGACATTTTCGGAGATGTGAAACGTGAAAAACGTTGTGGACTCCAGCCAACTTCTCGGGTAGCTCTAATCTATAGGCCAATTTCCCAATCTTCTCGATAATAGGGAATGGCCCTACGAACCTTGGTGCTAGCTTTCCTGTGGTTCCAAAACGAACAACGTTTCTTAGCGGTGATACCTTGAGAAAAACTCTGTCTCCAACCTCAAATTCAAGGTCGGTCCTCCTCTTGTCGGCATAGGACTTTTGTCTGTCTTGGGCCGTCTTCATCCTTCTTCGTATTAAGTCTACTTTCTCTGAAGTCTCTCGGATCATATCTGGTCCAAGTATAAGCTTATCAGTAGACTCCCACCAACAAGTGGGCGATCGGCACGGTCTTCCATATAAAGCTTCGAAGGGCGCCATTCCTATGGTTGCTTGATAGCTGTTGTTGTAGGCAAATTCCACCAAAGGGAGGTGGTCTTCCCATGTCCCTCCGAAGTCGAGGACGCATAGCCTTAAGAGGTCTTCCAAAACTCTGTTCACTCTCTCTGTTTGGCCGTCGGTTTGGGGATGATAGGCTGTGCTCAAGCATAACTGCGTTCCTACTGCTTCTTGCAGACTCCGCCAAAACTCGCTGGTGAAGATGGGGTCTCGGTCACTAACAATGCTAGATGGTATTCCATGGAGTCGCACGATTTCCTTGAGGTAAAGTGATGCTAGGGATGAGGCAGTTCTTTTACCTTTGACAGGTAAAAAGTGGGCGCTTTTAGTAAGCCTATCCACTATTACCCAAATGCTAGTGTTGCCTCTCCTAGACCTAGGCAGCCCATCGATGAAGTCCATTGAGATGCTATCCCACTTCCACTGCGGGACCTCCAGAGGATGCAGCAGTCCGCCAGGCTTTTTCTGTTCTGCCTTAACCTGTTCGCACACCATACACTTAGAAACGAACTCTGCCACGTCCTTTTTCATGCCGTTCCAGAAGAAAGTCCTTTTTATGTCTTTGTACATTTTATCTCCGCCTGGGTGTATCGTCATCTTGGAGTGATGTGCTTCCTCGAGAACCTTTTTCACTAAATCTTTTGCTTGTGGGACGCATAGTCTTCCGTCTCGCCTTAGTAAACCTTTATCGTCAATGGAGTATCTGTTGAGGTGACTTGAAGTCTCACCCCTAATTAGCCTATCAATTATTTCCACAAGCTGAGGGTCTTCGCGTTGTGCTGCCCCTACCGAATCCACTAAAGTTGGGCGCACTTCGAGCGATGCTAGCAAGCCTGGTACGAAATCGGAGGAGGGCCTAAAGTCGAAGCTGGCTATAAACTCTAGGCTTTGTCTTTCAACAAACAACGGGCTTAGGGTCAATTTCTTTCGGCTCAACGCGTCTGCTACTACGTTGCCTTTGCCCGGAGTGTAGGAGATTTCGAAATCGTACGAGGCAAGAAACTCCATCCATCTTTGTTGCCTCAAGTTAAGATCTTTCTGCGAGAAAAGATATTTCAACGATTTATGGTCAGTGTAAAGTTCGAACTTCTCACCTAGGAGATAGTGTCGCCAAGACTTGAGTGCAAAGACGATGGCGGCTAACTCGAGATCGTGGGTTGGGTAGTTCTTTTCGTGCACCTTCAATTGCCTCCCGCCATAAGCTACTACCCTTCCTTCTTGCATTAAGACGGCGCCTAGCCCTGTCCCACATGCATCCGTATAAACAGTGAACATCTTGCTCCCATCTGGCAGCGTCAAAACTGGGGCTGTTGTAAGAGCCCTTTTCAGTCGTTGGAAAGCAAACTCGCAATCCAAATCCCAATTGAACACTAGATTCTTCTTAGTCAATTTCGTGAGCGGAGCTGAGATTTTCGCAAAATCCCTTATAAATTTTCGATAGAAACCTGCTAGTCCTAGAAAGCTTCGGACCTCAGTTGCATTCCTTGGTGTCTTCCAATCCTGTACCGCCACTACCTTCGCAGGGTCCACCGCTAACCCTTGTTTGGATACTATGTGCCCAAGGAACCTCACCTCTTCTCTCCAAAAGTGGCATTTGGAGAATTTGGCTTTTAGTTGATGGACTCGCAAAGTTTCCATGATTGCCCTTAAGTGTTGAGCATGTTCCTCTTCACTCTTTGAGAAGATAAGGATATCATCTACGAAGACCACTACGAATTTGTTGAGGAAATCTCTAAATACCCTACTCATCAGGTCCACGAAGTAAGCAGGTGCATTTGTCAAGCCGAAAGGCATGACAAGCCATTCAAAGAAGCCATCAGGGGTTCTGAACGCCGTTTTATCGATGCTATCTTCAGCCACCCTTAGCTGATGAAAACCGGTTGCTAAATCGAGTTGGGAGAAAACAGACGCTCCTACAAGTTGGTCAAATAAATCGTCAATTCTAGGGAGAGGATGCCTATTCTTTTTCGTTAGCTTGTTGAGCTCCCTATAGTCAACACATAGACGGAGTGAACCATCCGCCTTTGTAGCGAACACCACCGGAGCGCCCCATTCTGAAATGCTCCTCCTAATGAACCCCTTTTCTAGAAGCTCTTTAATCTGTTTACTGAGCTCTTTCCTTTCTCGTGGAGCCATATGTCTAACGGGCAACGCAACGGGCTTTGCATTATCTACAAGATATATGCGGAAGTCTATTTCCCGCTTCGGAGGCAAGCCCTTCACCTCTTCGAAGACATCCGGATATTCCCGGACCACTCTAACTGATTGCAAGTTTTCAACAGAGGCATCTAGCGATTCAAGATAACTAAGCATAACCGCATACGAGGGATTACAAGAAATTTCCAAAGTATTACCGAGCTGGGTTAGGAGCCTAACAACCCTTTTCTCACAATCAAGGATGGCCCCATTACTGGATAGCCAATCCATACCCAAAATCAAACCATACCCCGAAAAGCCCAAAACAAAGGCACTACATTGAAATTCAACACTTAGGATAGAAATTTTCAATCCCACACAGATCATAGACAAATGAGCTGGGCCCCCAATTGGGTTTGAAACAATTAAGGGGTCCTCTACCATACTAGTTTTTAGGTGCAGAGATTCTACTAAAGCAGACGAGATAAAGGAGTGTGATGCGCCAGAATCAAATAAAGTGCGAACGGGGTGATCATAAAGATAAACTACACTTTCTACAGAAGTATTTATACCTCGCTGCTGCAGAGGTGGCGCTTCTAGCACATGAACCTGTGCCCCTAGGGTGGATCCAGCCCTCTGCCCCTGTCCTCGTTTCTTTGGGCAGTCCTTAGCCCTGTGGCCTGTCTCACCGCAAGAAAAGCACCCACCATTCTCCTTGGCCTTCTTTTTCCGGCAGTCCTTTACTAAGTGCCCCACTTTGCCACAGAAATTACACTTCCTCTTCTCTTTGTTGCCTTTCCCGCCCTTCTTAAAGTCTGTCTTCTTAGGCTGCAAACCCTCTTTCTTCCCTTGAGAGCTTTCTGCCTTTGTCTCCTTCTTGCCCTTATCCTCTTCATTCAGCAATGCCATTTGCACCAATCTTTCATACGTGGCTCCCATGGGTATATGGGTCATGGCCAAACTGTGTAATGGCTCATTTAACCCCTTGACGAAACGGAGAGCCTTCTTGTGCGGGGTGTTGACTAGGTCAAGCCCAAACCTAGCCAGCTCATCAAACTGATTCACATACTCTCTAACAGTCTTGTCCCCTTGCTTAAGAATTAAGAATTTTTCCAACTGCAAACTTCTTTCCGCATCTGAGAGAAATTTAGTCTCAAACCTTGCCCTAAAGTCCTCCCATGTCTCCACCGGTCTTTCAGCATTAGTGACTTCCCACCAGTAGGAAGCCTCGCCCTTCAATAGCCACACTGCCAACTGTACTTTTTGCCTATCTTCTACCTCAAAGATAATGAATAGGTCCTCCGTTTCTTTCAGCCAATTTCTAGCTGCCACGAAGGACTCAGTTCCATGGAAATCCCTTCCTCCCATAGCTTTAAAATCTTTACATATCTTAGCAAATGCGGTTCCCCGAGGAGGAGGTGGAGGAAAAGGTGCTGCTGCAGCTGGATGATTTCCTTCAGCTGGGGGAGGAGGAACGGTAGGACCTGGCTGAGTGGCTCTTGCTTCTAAGAACCGTCTAAACCAACCAGGTATGGGTACCCCTTCCGGCAAGTTAAGTTCTTGGGACATGCTGAAACAAAAAAAAAGGATAGATTCAAAACGAAGGATAAGAGATAGTACCTATGGCTTTGGGGAGTGGACTTTGCCTTCTTAAAATAAAATAATATTTTTCTTTTTTAAAAATGCTTCTTTAAATTTCCTTTTTGAAAATAATTTTCAAGACTTTTTATCTTATCCAGTAAACCTATGCTCTGATACCAAGTGAAACACCCCACCTCCGTTTAGGGTCACTCTCAAGGGGAATGCTCTAATTTTGGTGGAGGTTTATAAGTACAAGTCACAGATATACAAGACAGATATAATAACACATATTTGTAAACAGCGGAAGAACAACAAACTTTATTTCATAAAGTCAAATACGTGTTACAACAACAACCTTTCCAAAAACATAACATAACACTTTCATAATCTGTCTTGAGTACATTATTTTAAAGAAGCATAAATAAAACATAGATAAACTGCAAAAGCCCCATAGTGGATTGTCCAAAGCCATAGTTCAAAACAGGAAAGTCCAAGCAATACATTTCTCTTCTTCAAGCTGGATGTTGAGGTTGGTCAAGCTGCTGTGTTCCCTCCCTGAGGACCTGGGGGGGGGGGGAACGGAAGAAAGAAGACGAAAGAAAAATAGAGTCAGACATAAAGCCTGAGTAAGTCTAGTACTATTTTGTCTATGAATAAAGAACTGGGTATGATAAGTATAAACAAGAAGTGGGCATGCACTATAAACTTGGTTAAGTTGTCTAGGGTCGAGTATACTATCGTACCCCATGCTAATCTCTGAACCCATATAAACTAGTTTCCAATTTGCACCCCATAATCAGGGTGATGTGATCCATTCTACGATGATCGGCTCCTACTCGCAAAGTTACATGTGTCTTACGGCCCCCGATGTCTGTAGTTACCTATGCTGGTCCCACCATGGGGTGTATCAAGTCCCATAGTGGCAACCCGACACAACCTTAGAGTGCACAGGTATGCTACTGGTGTCCAGTGCCTTATTTTTCTGCGTCGGAGTGTGTGCACACCCGCACTCCGTTAGAACCTACACTGCTACACCACCGCCGTCGATTTGACCTCTTACAATCAGCCCAGTAATCGTGCCCCACCCTGCCTAGTTTCAGGGTATCCTGATACACCTTTTAGGGTTACTGCTGAAAAGGGTCCCCTGTTACTAGGTTTTCTATCTCTAGCCAACATGCTAAGTTGGTTATGTGTTTCCTAACCTAACCCCACCAGTCCGTTTAGTTTAGCATGTTCCATTTTGATTAAGTCTTTAGTTCACTTAATCCTAACAATCCTGACTCTGCCTTAATTGTCTTATTAAGGCCCTGACCTCTCACATTAGACAGGTATTGTTGTGGCTGCCTGTTGCCGGTTGGTTCCGGGCAGTCTTACGCCACAACTCAGTCTAACCTCGGGTCCTTGCTGGGCTCCATGTTTAACCTCCCACATTGGATAGGTATTGTTGTGACTACTGGACAGCCGGGCGGTTCCGGGCAGGTTTACATCACAACTCAATCCAACCTCGGGTTAAACACATCGTATGTTCTACATTTACATATTTTGTCATTCTTCTTTATTTCTTATATGTAAATATTTGCGGCCCATTATTAAGTTAATGGTGTAAAGGTTACACCAATCATGGGCCCAACCCATACTTGAATTTGGGCCCTTCTATTTTATATTTCCATTCATTAGTAATTTTAACCCAACGTTATTTTCTCCCGTTTTACACGTCCGTTTATATATTTTGGGCTTAGCCTTTTAAAGCCCAAATTAGCCATGCGAAAAGGGGAGGCTTAAAGCGTGATTACATACACAAAGAGGGGAAAGTGAGCGTATGACTTGCAATATGACGTTGGGAATACAAAATAGAAACTGGTGTACTTGCATAGTAGTGACATATACTTTGGTCATAAAACATAGGTGACATGAATCAAAGCATGTGAACTTGTAATTGAGGTATCATTATTGACACATGAACCTATACTTTTATTTAGGCATAACATCAAACATAAGCATGGCATAAATATTTCTAGCATAAGCATAGCATAATGTCAAACATAAGCATGGCATAAATACTTCTAGCACAAACATGGCATAATGTCAAACATAAGCATGGCATAAATACTTCTAGCATGAACATAGCATAGTTCAACTTAATCATGATTTAAGTCTAATCACATAACGATGGTATAAACATACTTATGCATAAATATTCCTAAACATGGTGTTTGCTTTAAACTTGCAAAAAGGGATTCTTGAGTCTAACCTAGCCATGTCTCACATATGTCATCATATAATTCTTTTAAACAAGATAGACTTAATCATGGATTTCAATTATGCCAAATATCATTCATAGCCTAGCCATATTCATAAGTTTGCAAAAGCATGACTTAATACATGGATTATGGTGTCAAAATAGTTTCATATGAACTATAATAACCAAACTTGTTTCAATTACTTGCAAAATGATTTATGCACAAAAATAAATATACATCATGGTGGCATAGAAGCAAAACCCCAAACTTGCATAAATTTAAATCAACTACATACATGTAGCTTCATCATGGATTACATGATTTGCGAAATATTCCAAACGTATACTTGCATAGAACTACCGCATGTAGTTCTTTATAACATGAATAACATAATTCATAAATATCCAAACGTATATAATATTTTCAAATTGATAAGAACACACAAATATGAATAACTTTATTGCCACAATTCAAGCATACAAATCAATACAGTTGTTCATTCATACCAAAGTAATACTCTACTTACAATGGTTGCGGCGAATTCTCTAATTAAGAGATATGATTCCTATGTTGAATTGATTGGCTTTAGGTTGCTTGAATTGCTTTAGGCTTTAGAACTTTCTTCCTAATTCTCTCTCTAGTTGGCGGCTACTCTTAGTCGTTCCTCAGCAACATGGCGGCTATGTTCTTAATTTTGAATGAATAGATTAGGGTTTAGTCTAGGGTTGTTTATATAGAGGTTAGGAACTGATTAGGACCATTGATGTTGCTTGGATTGATCATAGCCATTCATTAGATAGAGAGACCAATTGGAACCCGCCACCTAGCCCTAATGACAAAGCAGACCACAGAAATTCGACCAAACACAGACCTGGCCAGCCAGGTTGACTGGGCTCGACCAGGTCGACACCCCTGTCGACAGGGCTGTCGACAGCCCTGTCGACATGGGTAGCCCAGGTCGACAGCCCAGTCGACCTGGGTGGCCTAGGCGGGTGTTTATCCGCCCTGGCCCACTGGGCCCGATTTTTAATTATTTTATTCTGTTTGAATTTTAAATTTGATTCAAAACTTCCGCATGCCATATCTTCTTCATACGGACTCCGTTTTTCGAAAACTTGGACTCTATTTCGCGTATTTTTCCGAGACGAACGCAATGGCGTATCCCGTTTCCCTTAGTTCTTTGATTTCAGATTAATTATACTTTAATTTGTGAATTTCACAGTTATAGAATTCGCGGGGTGTTACAGAATCATTGATGTAATTGGATTTGCCATAAATATTGGACGTGTGGAAATTCACCTTTATACTTATGTTAAAATAAAAAAGATTTTGATCGTATGATAAGTTCACATAACATTTTTGTTAATGTTAAAAATTAGAATTTCATTGTATGACAAAGTTAACATTTTTGTTAATGTTAAAAATTAGAATTTCATCGTATGACAAAGTTAACATTTTTGTTAATGTTAAAAATTAGAATTTCATCGTATGACAAAGTTAACATTTTTGTTAATGTTAAAAATTAGAATTTCATCGTATGACAAAGTTAACATTTTTGTTAATGTTAAAAATTAGAATTTCATCGTATGACAAAGTTAACATTTTTGTTAATGTTAAAAATTAGAATTTCATCGTATGACAAAGTTAACATTTTTGTTAATGTTAAAAATTAGAATTTCATCGTATGGCAAAGTTAACATTTTTGTTAATGTTAAAAATTAGAATTTCATCGTATGGCAAAGTTAACATTTTTGTTAATGTTAAAAATTAGAATTTCATCGTATGACAAAGTTAGCATTTTTGTTAATGTTAAAAATAAGAATGTAGGATGAAATTAACATTTTTAATGTTAATATTATGAAAATTATAACGTGTGATGTAATTAACATTTTAAATATTAACATTTAAAGAGAATTTACACCGCAGGATAACTAACATTCATCGTAATGTTAATATATAGTGAATTTGACCGTAGGATAAAATTAACATTATTTTATCATGTAAATAAAAAAAGAGAATTAACTGTAGGATTGAGTTACATCATTTTTAATGTTAATGTTAAAGGGTAATTTAACCGTAGGATGGGTATACATCATTTTTGGTGTAAATTAAATAATAATATTAACTATAGGAAAATTCACATTTTTATTAACATGAATAAATAGACATTTTCATCGAATGTACATTTACATATTTTTCATGTAATTAAATAGTAAATACAACGTAGGATGATTTTACATTATTTTGATGTCATATAAAAGGAATTTCACCGTAAGATTAATTAGCATTATTTTTAATGTTAATGTAAAAGAAATTTCACCGCATGAACAATTAACATTATTTTTAATGTTAAAAATAGTAATTTCACCGTATGACCAGTAACATTATTTTTAAGGTTAATAATTAAAATGTAATTTAACGGTAGGAATGTTACATTATTTTATAATGTAAATTAAAAGAAGAATTGCACCGTAGGATGAGAATCACTTTATTTTAAATGTTAATATTAAAAAGAATTTACATCGTATGAAGTTAACATTATTTTTTATGTAAATATATAAGAATGCGACATGTAAATGCAAGTTTACATTCTATTCAATGTAAATAAATTAGAACTGTTGAGTCAAAGCTTCACGGGTTGTTTTGATTTATGACAAGAAGAAGCTTCTACATCGACAAAAAGAAGACAAGATGACTTCATAGGTTAGAAGTTGATTATTTAGAGTAAAAAATGTTAAAATCTATCCTCAAATGATCATACTTCTAATTGCTTTAAAATATTTCTTATAAAAGCATTTTTTTATGCATATGACCGAAAACATGTCGACCTACAATTTTTTATAGGTCAACAGGTTTTTAAATTGTAACGGTCAAAAATAGGTCGACCTATAAAATTTTATAGGTCAACAGGTTTTTGAAATTCCAACGGCTAAAAACATGTCGACCTATAAATTTCTATAGGTCAACAGGTTTTTGAATTTTGACCGTTATATTGAAAAGTCATCTTCTTTCTTCAAGAGTTGCATCCATTTCTTCTCATGAATAAACACTTCTTTTGATTGCAACTCTTCACCAATAATTGCAACTACTCGATCTTTATAAATACATAAATTTGCAATCATTCAAATTACCGAATTTACTCTCTATTTTCTGATCTATCTTGCATTATTCTTTCACTCAAAAAGCACTCAAAAGCATTCAATAATCGTTTGAATCACCAAGCATATTTCATACACTTGTGATTCAACTCGATATTTTACTTCCTAATCTTACTAAACATCAAATTACATTTGAGGATAAGATTATAGGAAGGGTGTACTCAATTGTTGACAAATCAGTGTTGAAGGAAGAACACATTCAAAGTCAAAATCTTATTATTGTTGAAGTCCTCGGTGTTGTAAGAGGCAAGTGTTGAAGTCCTCGTGGTATAAGAGGCAAGTGTTGAAGTCCTCGTGTTATAAGAGGCAAGTGTTGAAGTCCTCGTGTTATAAGAGGCAAGTGTTGAAGTCCTCGTGCTGTTAGAGGCGTGAAATCCCGTTCGGCTGCTCGGGTATTGTAAACCTGTTTCCTCCGGGTGAAGTGAGGTTGTTGTTTAGTGAAAATCCAGATAGAAGTCTGGGACTGGACGTAGGACGGTACTCCGAACCAGTATAAAAATCCCTGGTGTGATTTTTCCTATTTACTGCATTTGCTATACTTGCTTATCTGTGATATTGCTTCTGTGAGATCTTTTTACATTAAATATTTACCTGCATAACTATTGTAAATATACAAGTTAGTATATCACATACTTTCCGCATAGCCATATTATAGATCCTGCACAAGTCGCGTACACGCCCGACTTTATCAATTGGTATCAGAGCACGGTCATCATATAACCGTAACACAGTTATTTGATATTTTCTGATAATATGGCAAATAACACTAGCACGAGTAACACCACTTACACAGAAGGTCAATCTACACAAAGACCTCCTTTCTTTAATGGCCTAAACTATAGTTATTGGGCAACACGTATGGCTTTCTATATGCAATCAACAAGTTATGATGCTTGGAATGCTACTCAGAAAGAAATAGTTAATCCAACTACTGAGTATGCAGAATGGACTCCTGCTGAGAAAACAGCAGCAGCAGTAAATGCAAAAGCAATAAATATGTTGTTTTGTGCATTAGACCAAAATGAGTATAACCGTGTTAGTATCTGTACCACTGCTTATCAAATTTGGCAAACGCTAAAAACAACTCATGAAGGTACTAACAAGGTTAAACAAGCAAAAATAGCTTTGTTGAAAAGTCAATTCCAAAATTTCAAAATGAAGCCAAATGAAACAATCAATGAGATGTATTCAAGGTTTCAAACTATTCATCATGCTCTTATTGGGTTAGGACAAAAATATTCTGACTTTGATGTAGTTTCAACAATCCTACACTCACTGACTAATGAATGGGAAGGAAAAGTATTAGCTATAGAAGAAGCTAATGATCTTTCTACCATGAAGCCAGATGAGTTGATAGGAAATCTAATGTCCTATGAAGCAAATTTACAGGCTAGAAGAGAACAAAAAGAAGAAAAGAAAAATGTTGCTTTTCATGCCGAAAAAGATGAAGATATTTCAGACTCTGAAGATGAAGACTTAGCACTTATTGCAAAAGGTTTTAAGAAGTTTTTGAAACAAAGAAAGGCTAGTCGATACGACAAAAAGAAGTTTGGATCAAACAAACCATCTTCTTCAACTTTGGAATGCTTCAACTGTCACAAAAAGGGACATATGCATAAAGATTGTCCAGAGAAAAAGAAGAAATTCGAAAAATTCAAGAAAGACAAATCGAAGAAAAGAGCATTCTCAGTAACATGGGATGATTCAGACTCATCTTCATCTGACAGCGAAAGTGAATCAGACACTGAACAAGCAAATGTATGTTTAATGGCAACAGATGATGAGGTACAAATTCCTACTTTTGAGGATATGCTTGATATTTATGATAAATTAATGTTTAAATTTAAAGATACAAAACATGAATTAAAAGAAGTCAAAGCAATGTTGAATAGAGCAGAACTAGAACGAGATATGTTAAAAGATGAGAAGAAAATATTAGAAGAGGAACTAGAAAAGGAACAAGAATTATCTTCTAAGTCTAATTCTCAGTTATCTCTTTTAACTCAAGAAATTGAAGTTCAAAAAGAGAAAAATGATATTCTCATTGCTGAAAATCATGAGCTTAAAGCAAAAGTCAAGATTCTAGACCTTGAAAAAGCTAGTTTACAAACAAAGTTAGATAACATCTCTAAAAATGTTTCTAACTTTAACAAAGGTCGAGAAAATTTGACTAAAATTATTGAGAATTCACAATCAGTTACTAATAAACATGGATTGGGATATAAGAAACAAGTTATCAAGAAACATCTTGGTAAAAGAAAAAGGAAAAATAAGGTAGTGCAAGAAACTGAAGCTAAGAAAAATCTTAGTCTATTATATTCCAAAACAAAACCGATTGTGAAACCTCAAAAGAAGGATGTTAAATTTATAAAAGTATGGGTTCCTAAAACAAATAATAGTTTGATTAGGAACAAGTACATTCAAATTTTTTTAAGTACTGTGCATCATAATCCAAATTATTTATATAAAGGGGATACCGGACCCATATGGGTTTGGATTCCTAAGACCTAACTCTTAGGACCCTATAAAAAGTGGGTACCATGGACTTAAAATTATTTTTTGCAGGTCCCACTTAAGAAAAGAGGAAAATGGATTCTGGACAGTGGTTGCTCGAAGCATATGACTGGAGACAAGAGCATATTAACGAATATTACATATTTTGATGGAGGCTCAGTCACTTTTGGAGACAATTCAAAAGGCTTCATCATCGGCAAAGGCGATGTGAGCAATTACGGTACTCCTAATTTACCTCTTATTACTAATATCATGCTAGTTAAAAATCTAAAACATAACTTACTAAGCATTAGTCAGTTATGTGACAAAGGGTTTACGATTTCCTTTTCAAATGACAAATGTAACATACTCGACCAAGATAAAAATTTAGTTTTTGAAGGCTATAGAGACAGAAATATATATATTTTAAATATGAATTTTAATCAAAATTCAAATATGTGCCTTATTGCTAAGGAAAATGATCCATGGATATGGCACAAACGTTTCTGTCATATAAACTTTAAAACTATTGACAAGCTAGCTAAAAATGATCTAGTCAGAGGTTTACCAAATCTGAGTTTCAAAGTTGACAATCTTTGTGACGCATGTCAAATTGGAAAACTAACCAAGTCATCATTTAAGTCTAAGAAAGTAATCTCGACATTACAACCACTTGAATTATTACATTTGGATTTATTTGGACCTACTCAAATACAATCCATAAATCATAGTCGGTATGTATTTGTAATCGTTGACGATTATTCTCGATATACTTGGACTATGTTTCTTAAAAATAAAAGTGACACTTTTGAAAAATTCAAATCTTTCGTCAAACGTATTCAAAAATCGAAGGGACTTAAAGTAAAGAATATAAGAAGTGATCATGGCGGAGAGTTCGAAAATAATAAATTTGAACATTTTTGTGCAAAGAAAGGTATATCACACAATTTTTCTTTTCCTAGAACTCCACAACAAAACGGGGTTGTAGAACGGAAAAATCGAACGTTACAAGAATGTGCAAGAACATTATTAAATGGAAGCACGTTACCAAAGCATTTTTGGGCAGAAGCTATAGCAACTGCATGTTATGTTTTGAATCGAGTTTCCATTCGACCTCTAACTAAAAATACACTATATGAATTATTTAATGAAAGAAAGCCAAATATTTCATACTTCAAAGTTTTTGGTTCGAAATGTTTTATTTTAAAAACGAAAGATCATCTTGGTAAATTTGATTCAAAAGCTGACGAAGGAATCTTTGTTGGTTATTCAGATCATAGTAAAGCTTATCGTATATTCAATAAAAGAACCAAAATTATCGAAGAATCTCTTCATATATCCTTCGATGAATACTATCAGTTTCCTAATATAAAAATTGATGATGACGAAAATATCAATATAAATGACACTGTTGTCACAAATGAGGATTCTGACTCCGAAATTATCAACGATATTCCTCAACCTCCTGAGATAGTTTCTCCAACTAGAATAAGATCTCCTCCAAGAATATTGAGAGATCATCCGGCTCAAAATATAATTGGAGAAGTTTCATCTCAAATTAGAACTAGAAGTCAACTTAACCAAATGGGACATGTTGCATTCATTTCAAACATCGAACCTAAGAATCCTAAAGAAGCTGCTACCGATGAATATTGGATCATTGCTATGCAAGAAGAACTTAATCAGTTCGAACGCAATGATGTATGGGAACTTGTTCCAAGGCCATCCGATCAATCAGTTATCGGAACTAAATGGGTTTATAAAAACAAAGTTGATGAACAAGGAAACATAACTCGGAACAAAGCACGGTTAGTAGCTCAAGGATATAATCAAGAAGAGGGTATCGATTATGAAGAAACTTTTGCACCTGTCGCTAGACTAGAAGCAATCAGAATTCTTCTATCGTTTGCTTGTCATCATAATTTTAAATTATATCAAATGGATGTCAAGAGTGCGTTTCTAAACGGTTTTATAAAAGAAAAAGTATATGTTGAACAACCACCCTTATTTAAACATGAAAAATATCCAGATCATGTTTTTAAGCTTAAAAAGGCTTTGTACGGTTTAAAACAAGCACCACGTGCCTGGTACGAACGACTACGAAGTCATCTTATCGACTCTGGATTCCAAATAGGAAAGGTTGATCAAACATTATTTATTAAACATTCGCACAAAGATATACTTGTTGTTCAAATATATGTGGACGACATAATCTTTGGTTCAACAAATGAGAGACTTTGTAAGGAATTTTCAGATATCATGACCAAAGAATTTGAAATGTCACATATGGGAGAGTTATCATACTTTCTTGGTCTTCAAATTAAACAACTTCCAAATGGTATTTTCATAAATCAAGAGAAATATTGTAAAAATCTTGTTAAAAGATTCGGACTTGAAAATACTTCCGGAAAACCGACTCCGATGAGTACAACTAGTCATCTTGAAAAAGATGAAAGTGGGAAGAGTGTAGACCAAAAGACGTATCGAAGTATGATAGGTTCTCTCTTATATTTAACAGCTAGTCGTCCTGACATTATGATGAGTGTTTGTTTGTGTGCACGTTTTCAAGCTGATCCCAAGGAATCGCATTTACGAGCAGTGAAACGAATTATTCGATATCTTAATAACACCAAAGATTTCGGTCTTTTCTATCCTAAGGATTGTGCATTCGAATTAGTATCATATAGTGATGCTGATTTCGGAGGATCACGAACGGATAGAAAGAGTACAAGTGGTACGTGCCATTTCATTGGAAAATCACTTATTTCTTGGTTTAGTAAGAAACAAAATTGTGTTTCACTATCGACATGCGAGGCAGAATATATTTCAGCAGCTTTGGCATGTACACAGATTATATATATGCAACAAACACTTAGAGATTTTGGTATGAACTTGTAACAACCCGTAAAATGCGAGCCAGTTTGAAATTTTTATTTAGGCCATTTTAGCGAATTTTGATTATTTAAAATGAATTATTTTAAATAATATCGACGAGAAATTTATTTTTAATAGAATTCGAACGTATATATTATACGCGTCGTCGTTAGAATATAAATATTTATATATAATTATAAATAGAATTGAAAATGGCGCGGTAGTTCGATAATTCGATTTCAAACTTCAATTGAATGTACCGGGTGCAAAACAATCCGGATTTTAGTGAAACCAAAAATAATGGAATCTAATAGTGAATATCTTTCCAACGAAGTTAACAAACTGAGATTTCACTTTATAAATGATAAGATATGTCCAGTTTAAAATTAGAAATAGTCGCTGTGGAATTTATATATATTTTTATATATATAAGGCCCTTAAAAATGGACATTTTGCAAATGACCTCGGATTTCGATGAAACCAGTTTTGTTGGGTCCGTGATGTAAAGTTATTGCTAGGTTTCAAATTTCATAATTTTTCGAATCAATATGTGAGCGTGGCAAAGGAAAACGCGTTTGACCAGTTTCAGTTGATTTTAATCGACTGGAAATTGGCCATTTTTCTAACGGTCTCAGAATTCGACGAAACTAGTTTTGTTAGGACCGTATCGTCAATACGAAGCTAGAAAATATTTTTCGGCCATTTTTAGAGTAAGTATGTGACCCCGGTAATTTGAAATGTACATTTAAAATTCAATATAAGGATTTAAAAGTAAATTCAACAGAAACTGATTCAAACAGTAGAATCAACCTACGATACATATCCCATTGTGTTCGGAATGGGGGTAAAACGCTATGGACGACAGGCGGTGGGCCTCGTTTAGAGGTCGTATGTAAAAGTCAACTTCTTTGAAAATAAAATAAATAAATAGTAATAATAAAAAAAAAAACTTTCTCCTCCCTTCTTATACTCTGGCCCCCCCCGTTAGTTTCAGATCCCGTTCAAAAGAAAAAAAAAACAGAGAGAAAGCGAATCGCGGAAACCCGCGATGCTCTCGACGCCGCCAGGGACCAGTCCCCCACCGACCCCCTCTCCGACGCCTTCTGATGCACCACCCCGACACCCCCCTCTCGCCTCAGACCTCGTCCTTCCTCTCCTTTGAAATCCGCAGCCCCCTCTTCACCAAAACCCGCACCCAGTCCTCCGCCTTGACCTCCTCCTCCACAGCTCGAGCCCCCCCTACTGACGCGCGCGAGACCCCCCAGGCCCTCATCTATAATCGGTTGTAAGTTTTTAATTTTATTTACATAGTTATTTATTTTATTTTATTTTTCAGTAATTATTTTCAAATTAAAAACTGAGTTTTTATAAGTAAAGGGGGGATTTTAAAATCGGTTTTATAGAAGTTATGATTTTTTAAACTATAGAAGTTATGATTTTTAAACTATAGAAGTTATGATTTTTAAACTATAGAAGTTATGATTTTTAAACTATAGAAGTTATGATTTTTAAACTATAGAAGTTATGATTTTTAAACTATAGAAGTTATGATTTTTAAACTATAGAAGTTATGATTTTTAAACTATAGAAGTTATGATTTTTAAATGATAAAAGATTCGATTTTTAAACTAATAAAAATATGATTTTTATCTATTGAACTTTGAAATAAAAATTCGATTTTTATATATTGAACATCGAAGTAAAAATTCGATTATTATATATATTGAATAGCGAAGTAAAAATGTGATTTTTACGTATGTAGTGAAAGCAGCAACGAAGGTGACAAAAAGGCGAAACGACGAAGACTTCTGAAAAAGAAGAGCCGTGGAGCTTGGATAGCTATAAGTGAGAATTTCTCACCTTTCAATTTCTTTTCTAATTATATATATATACTAGGATGCAGACGGTGCTTAGTAGCACCCGACACAATCGTCCACAGACCATGGACTTGTTTGTTTGGTTGCATAGATTAGTTGAATTATTTGTTTGAATTGAATTGTTTGGTGAGATGAAATTGATTTGATTGATGTGTGAATGGCGTGGGCCTTCACTAGACCGGGGATAAGGCTAGGCCTTGTCCCGTTTCTAGTATCGTGCCGTTATGCCGCCGAAATTTTCTAAAATATGTTAGAAAAATAAAAATATCATTTTATTTAAAGAAGAATTGAATAGAAGTTCATATGTTGGAATAAAATGTTTTGTCGTTAAAAATATAATTTTTAACGTGAATGTGAATAAATAAATATTCATTTACAAACCAGACGGTTTGTTTATGTACACCTATTTGAAGGACATTGATTGGGACGATAAATTTTACACATCGCCCAACTGCACAAATAAAATCTTTGTTTGATTGTTTGAAACCCCACACGGGTGTTGGGATGAAATTTGAAGTTCACTCATCCTGATTGATTGAATATGTCGATCGATTGATTGACAGGCTGTTATAAGCGTTGAATATCTATATTTGATGCTTTTACAGTGTAGTGCACTTGGGTTGATGGTTGATTATTTTTCAATGTAATTATATACATGTGTTGTATGAAAATCCATATAATTAACTTTATATGGTAATTGATTGGGCCTCATTCCAATTTGAAAAATAAAGAATATTATAAAATAAAAGTTCATGTGTTGACAGT
The DNA here is from genome assembly GCA_030737875.1 of Allium sativum. NCBI lineage: Eukaryota > Viridiplantae > Streptophyta > Magnoliopsida > Asparagales > Amaryllidaceae > Allium > Allium sativum. The sequence goes on along the minus strand of CM060926.1, from coordinate 677,144,897 downwards.
ACTCATTCATTGAGATTGGTCATGTGTTGAACGAAATATTTTGATAATAACAACTATTTTGAAAAAGAAATATTTGAAATAGAATATTTGAAAATAGAAATTTACGAAGCCGTGTTGATTAGATTGACGCCATTTTGACGTGAACGATATTTATATCGATTTTATTCATCTTAAAAATGAATATTGAAAAGTGATTTCGAAATCGAATATAATGAATTGAATTGAAAACGATTTCGAAATGAATTGAATTGAAAACGATTTCGAAATGAATTGAATTGAAAACGATTTCGAAATGAATTGAATTGAAAACGGTTTCGAAATGAATTGAAGTCGAAATGAATTGAATTGAAAACGATTTTGAAATGAATTGAATTGAAAACGATTTCGAAATGAATTGAATTGAAAACGGTTTCGAAATGAATTGAAGTCGAAATGAATTGAATTGAAAACGATTTCGAAATGAATTAAATTGAAAACGAATTCAAATTGAATTGAAAGCGAAGTGAAATGAATTCAAATTGAATTGAAATTTGAATTGAATAGAAATGGATTTTAAAACGAATTTATAAGGAAGAATTCAATTTTGATTTGAATTGAAATGGAAGTTGAAAAATGTTTTTGAAACGAATTCAAAACTATTTATATAATTCGTTTTAAATAGTAATCGACGATATATATATTATATATATTATATATATAATATAATGGCCTGAATAGAACGCGCCGCGCCGCGGCAGTTCGCGAATTTCGACCATTTATTTCAAACGGGCATTACGGGAGATCCGACCGTCGGATTCTCCTAAAACCGGAACCGTTGGGTTCGTATCGAAAAGAGCTTTCTAATGAATGTTAGAAATTTGAAATCTAACGGTTGGATTTGGAATTATGTCCAAATCAAATTCGAAAAAGGTCGCTGTAAGTGCAGTTCGATGGCCATTGTTGGAAATCGACCGTACGGGCCTTGATAAAATTATTAAAAATAGTAATAATTTGTGTAAAATCATAAGAAATGATTTGTGAAGATTTGGGATGAAAAACTCCATATTTGAAAAGATAAAAATAGATTTTTATCGAAATGAACTAGTTTTGAACTAGAAATATAATTCTATTTATTTTTAAATAAATAAACTGAATTTGAAAAGGGTTTTAAAAGTAACCAGAATTTCCAATGATTGCATTGGAATGGATTTGAATCGAAATTGTCTTCGGAATATTTCGATGTTGGAATTCGTGATTATACAGGTGTTGTTATGGAAATTTGAAAGATATATATATTTATATCGTTATTTCCAATACGACATTTGTTAGTCGTAGAATTTGATATTGAATATAAGCCGATATATTTTCTATTCAGAGCCTTGTATTGAATATCGAATGTGATTTGGGTTTGTCGTGAATGGTGTCTTCACTAACACTGTTCTTGAACCCAATTGAGAAATGATTAAATCTTTTTATTTAGATTTAATGAAGTGTACCAATTAAATGATATTTAATTGGAATTGAATTGGTATTGATTTTTGGGTTTATCGTGAACAGTGTTTTAAATAACACTTGTTCTTTAACCCGATGATTAATGGAATGTGATTTTGGGTTTATCGTGAATCGTGTTTTAAATGACACTGATTCTTTAACCCAGATAATGATTAAAACTAAGTGGAGTTTTAATGAATCTTTAATTAGATTGGAATAATCGAGAATGGAGTATCACCAGTTTTGCTCCAGGCGATAGTTAAATCTTTAATTAGATTTGAACGTGAAACGGTAATTGAATTTACCGATAACACTGTGGTGTTAGGTATGAAGTATTACCAGTTTTACTTCATGGGATGAATAGGTTGGGATTGGGAAATTAAAACAAATGATTACTTCGGTAAGGTTCGCTAATCCCGACTAGTTTGAATTGATATTCAAAAATAGATTAAAGAATAAATTCAAGAATTTATCTTTGATAAAAATTAATGGGAACCTTTACCTATGAATGTGAAATTTAGAAACTAACTGTCGGTTGGCCAAGCAGAATGGTTTTCTGGATATTGATCTGATGTTGGTTTCGGCCTTCGGGGTTAATATTTGGGAAATTATTCTCTTGATTAATTTACGGTTAGTGACTAATGAATTGGAATGAGGCGTATGTTGTGTTTGTGTAACACTTATTTAAAATATACGCGAGTTATTCGGAAAGACCGGGTTTGTCCCATTCTGAATAACTGATACGACGATAAGTCGAAGATGAAGACGATGGTCGAAGACCGGAGGTCTTCACGTCGTTTGGGTGATAACTGATGATCTTGATTGGGCTGTACACCCAAGAAGATGGAAACAGTTAGTGATCGTCCAGACGTACTTGGAGATCGATGGATATGCGGGGTACTAGGTGCCTCCGGTTTCGTTCAGGCCCAGAACGGACTTGTAAATGGACTGTGTGTCTGACATTGGATTTCATTCTGTGTGACTGATATCGGTTGCATAGAGTGGTTTGCCTGTGTGGCATGCTAAGATGCAAATGATCAAGGCTTCTGTTGAAAAGCAAAGTCTTGTGGTGATGATCAAAGCAAGGCCTTTGTGGCGTAGCTTTGTGTAACGTTTACTTCGCGAGTTTCACACCCGGTATGAACCAAAAACGGGAGAGGACCTCAGGGAGGACATGCGTTTCTTTCTAGCTAGAAGTGGCGTCAGTGGTTTTACACGCCCTGACGAGTTTGACTTATGTGGTTGTTGCTGTTGCGAGGCGCCTCGGATTGATCGGTCGTTCTCGAACCGATGGAGTCATCCGTTGGCTCATTTACGCCCCATAGGGCGGAGAGACGTATTGTTCAGGCACTATAATCCACTCCGTGTGGACCGGCCCTGTCGCTCCAAGGGGCAGTTGCGGCTGTTCCGGAGACATGGGCTAGATTGTCTCGAAGACGGGGAGGACGATCCCTGGCCTCGGTTCATAGACGGAAATCCAATTTCCAAATACGTAACTTTGCGGTTTTATTTGTAAACCTATATATGGCGACATAGTGGCATGGGACGCTCATGCCGCCTATGATTGATACTTATGATTTGAAGTTGTTTTATACACTATGCACTTATAATAGTATCAAACGATTTGTTTTAACCGTATCAAGCATTCTTTGGCTGTTATAAGGGAAAACCCTATCCTCGGCTGCGTTGCATTGTGTGATGGGACCTGGGTCTTATAACAGCTTCATTTTTCTTTATTTAGCATCGCGCTGTTTGTTTTATGCACTGGTATTCTTGGGAGGAAACCCGTTCCGTGTTATACGGCGTGGTCCCTTGATTTACCTAATGATTTAAAATAAAGATTAACTGTTTTAGTTCTCACACCAGTCACATGACTGACCTAGAGTTTATTGTTTTAACCTAAACTCTGGGTGCCCTTATTTCGACACGGGCAGCTAGTAGTTTTGGTTTTGCAGATTTATATTCACAGGATCCTGGTTTACAGCTGGAATGATATCCGGAAAGCTTTGTATCCGTATATCTACTTCTAGTTGTGTATTGTATTATTTTCCGCTGCGATGTATTTAAATGTAATTTAAATCTCTGATATTTCTGTGTAATATTTATTTGTTTATACTCTGTATATTCTTGTAATCTGATGTATTGTTGTGAATAAGCAATGAAATGTTCTTCTGTATGCGTTCTGTTTTGTCGTGTTCTCAAACGATAGGGCGTTTCGAACGGCCTGGATCGGTTTAGCGACTGGTTCGGACCGAGCGAAATTCCTTGCCGTCACAGTACTTAACAAACTCTATTATATATTGTGACAACACAAGTGCAATAAATTTATCCAAAAACCCAGTTAACCACTCTCGTACTAAGCACATTGACATTCGACATCATTTTCTAAGAGATAACATTGAAAAAGGAAATATAAATCTTGAATATGTTAATACAGAAAACCAACTAGCTGATATATTCACAAAGCCTCTACTAGAATCAATTTTTGTCAAGTTACGTAGAGAGCTAGGGTTGGTTTCCAGAAAAGAACTCGAAGGATAATAATGTTTAATATAACAAGAGTTCGTATTTAGAAACCAATGACTTTTTCTTTTTACTATAAATAGCAGAGAGCTTTTCTACGGTAAAACTAATACAAACCATCTTTTTATTTTCCTTAAAATAGAAAACTCTCTCTATATAAATGCGTTTTGTTTTCGAGTGCTATCAGACAAACATTCTCTCAAAACTCCTATATAATTTCTTTTACCTCATGGCACACTTGTGTGAAAAATGTGCCGAAAACTCCCACATTTCAATCACAAGTTCCGAACCAACGGAACAAAACTCCCCAAAAACACCAGAGCATCCACCAGGTTATCATCCTTCATCTCGAACGCCAGGAACCACGCCTACTCCTAAAAGAAGCAAGAAAGTTTTATTTTGCTCTCCTCGAACCAAAGAAAAGATCGACGAAATGCATTACTATCAGCAACAAATGTTTTACGAGCAAAAACTCACGACTTCACGTTTGACGTACCTCGAACGATTAGCTTCTCTCTTCTGTGGTTCTGACAGGCATGGCGTACATGAACCAATTCCTATACCAACATCTTCACGAACTCCAAACTCTTGGGATAGAAATTATCAAAATAATGAAGGAGCTAGTGAGAGATACAATTCTTGGGAACCAAAGAATCCATGGTAGCCAAGAAGATAAATTCTTTGCATTTAGAGTTTTTTTTCTAAAAATAAATTCGTATTTGTTTTGTATTCACTTTTCTGTTTGAATAAATTTTTTAAATCTTATTTATTCTTCACATCATTTGGTAAAAACAAAATTAATCAGTACCTGTCGACCGCCCCAATATAAACCTGTCGACCGCCTATATTTTCCTGTCGACCGGTCTGCACATAATTCATGGTTTATATTTTTCCAGTAAGTAAACCTTTCGACCGCCTATATTTTCCTGTCGACCGGTCTGCACATAATTCATGGTTCATATTTTTCCAGAAAGTAAATCTGTCGACCGACCATATTTTCCCTGTCGACCGGTCTAAACATAATCCTTGGTTTATATCTTCCAGATCTTAAACCTGTCGACAGCCCCTAATCCACCTGTCGACCGCCTTCATTTTTTTTTTCAAATCCCTGTTAGACACGTCGGTTTCTTTTTGATTAAAAACATCCCATCATTACAATCCATCCATTCAATATTTAAAATCCTTTCATCTCTTCATCAAACATCCTTATTTATTCATTCTCATCATCTTCTAAATCCATAACTCTTAAGAATTTTTTTTCTTAATCCTTCTTCCTTAAAAACCTATTCTATTATAACTCTTCAAATTCCCCAATCTCTTCAATGGCTCCTAAGCATAAGAAGTCAAAAACCACATCTTCTCAAGCCCATGTTCAACCTATTGATACTCAAATCAAGCAATGGCTTATGGATCCTCTTGCTGTGACTAGATGGAACAAGATGAAAGACTATACAATTCACCACGGATCCTTTCTCAAATTCTCTGATTTCGTCCTCTACGATGTTAGTGAATTATCAAGAAGAGCGGGTATAAAGTCTCTACTAGATTTTGAAGACAATAATATTGAGATAAGTCATACCTTGATAAAACTTTTTTATGCCAATCTCAATTTAGACAAATTTAAACCCCAAAACTCGGATAATTGCTTATGGTCCGTAGTCTGTGGTCAACACGTCTTTCTTTCCAAAGAACGGATGGCGGAAATACTCCGAACCCACAACGAAGGTATTCTATTTAGTAGTGAATTTTGCCCTATACATATACGAGATAGAAATAGTCACCTTTTTATTGAAGACCATAAGTCAAGTATTAAGGGTATCAATCTAAGACCATCGGCCAGACTTCTCCATCTTTGTATCACACATACTCTTCTTCCAAGAACTGGTAACTTTGATGCAGTGTATAGAGAAAACTTTAAAGCCCTGTATGCCATTTTTGCAAATATCAGGGTAAATTGGATAGACATGATTTTTGATGAGATTGTACTGGTAAATAAACGTACAAGGCCACACTTGTTTTATAACGAATATATCATGCGCTGTCTCATGGAATGTGGCGTAAGATCTCCCGAATCTACAATATCAATACCAAAATGTATTGATAAAGCTTCTAAAAATAGGATGAAGTTACCGATTCCTGCTATGAGTATTATTCCGTTTGAACACTATGTTGAACAAGGTCCTCCACAAACATCTTCTTCTCAAATCCCTAGGCAAAGGCCTGAAGATGTTACAATTCCGCCTCCTACTTCTTCGACTAAGGAAACTCTTGAGCAAATTGCACGTAATCAATTCTTACTCGAAGCTCGACTAAAACGTACCGATAATAAACTCGACCGCTTGGACACCAAACTCGATAAACGGTTCAACAAATTAAAGTCTTTCTTCAGTACAATTTGGGAAGCAATCTCTTGCGCTTCAACTTCCGCAACCCTTGCTCAAGATCCCGGAAAACGACCTATGCCACCTACTTTTACATGGTCTTCCTCTGAAGAAGGTACTAGCTCTGGAGCGAGTACTCAACATACCCGTGGTCGTGGAATGTCGTATATTGAAGAAGAAGCTCATGGCGATGTCGAAAAGGACAATGATAACACCGACAATGAGGAACAAGAAGAGGAAGGAAACAAAGATGACGAGGATGATAGTGATTCGGACTGGCCTTCACAATAATCATCTCATAGTTATCTTTTAACCTTTTAAATTTACTTATGTATTTAACTATTCTACTTCCTGGTACTTACGGTGTGTCTATTTTGGTTTGGCTTGTAATATGTATGACAATCTATGTATTTCGTTCTACCGTTTATTCATGTGTTATTACTTAGTCTTATATATCTTATTGTAATCACCCTTTTTTGTCGATGACAAAGGGGGAGAAAATATTACTAACAAATGCCATGCAGATTATATAATTCAGGGGGAGCATATATACAGGGGGAGCAAATATACAAGGAACAATACCTTATTAAGCCATGTTGTCATCAATCAAAAAGGGGGAGAATGTTGAGTCAAAGCTTCACGGGTTGTTTTGATTTATGACAAGAAGAAGCTTCTACATCGACAAAAAGAAGACAAGATGACTTCATAGGTTAGAAGTTGATTATTTAGAGTAAAAAATGTTAAAATCTATCCTCAAATGATCATACTTCTAATTGCTTTAAAATATTTCTTATAAAAGCATTTTTTTATGCATATGACCGAAAACATGTCGACCTACAATTTTTTATAGGTCAACAGGTTTTTAAATTGTAACGGTCAAAAATAGGTCGACCTATAAAATTTTATAGGTCAACAGGTTTTTGAAATTCCAACGGCTAAAAACATGTCGACCTATAAATTTCTATAGGTCAACAGGTTTTTGAATTTTGACCGTTATATTGAAAAGTCATCTTCTTTCTTCAAGAGTTGCATCCATTTCTTCTCATGAATAAACACTTCTTTTGATTGCAACTCTTCACCAATAATTGCAACTACTCGATCTTTATAAATACATAAATTTGCAATCATTCAAATTACCGAATTTACTCTCTATTTTCTGATCTATCTTGCATTATTCTTTCACTCAAAAAGCACTCAAAAGCATTCAATAATCGTTTGAATCACCAAGCATATTTCATACACTTGTGATTCAACTCGATATTTTACTTCCTAATCTTACTAAACATCAAATTACATTTGAGGATAAGATTATAGGAAGGGTGTACTCAATTGTTGACAAATCAGTGTTGAAGGAAGAACACATTCAAAGTCAAAATCTTATTATTGTTGAAGTCCTCGGTGTTGTAAGAGGCAAGTGTTGAAGTCCTCGTGGTATAAGAGGCAAGTGTTGAAGTCCTCGTGTTATAAGAGGCAAGTGTTGAAGTCCTCGTGTTATAAGAGGCAAGTGTTGAAGTCCTCGTGCTGTTAGAGGCGTGAAATCCCGTTCGGCTGCTCGGGTATTGTAAACCTGTTTCCTCCGGGTGAAGTGAGGTTGTTGTTTAGTGAAAATCCAGATAGAAGTCTGGGACTGGACGTAGGACGGTGCTCCGAACCAGTATAAAAATCCCTGGTGTGATTTTTCCTATTTACTGCATTTGCTATACTTGCTTATCTGTGATATTGCTTCTGTGAGATCTTTTTACATTAAATATTTACCTGCATAACTATTGTAAATATACAAGTTAGTATATCACATACTTTCCGCATAGCCATATTATAGATCCTGCACAAGTCGCGTACACGCCCGACTTTTTCAAGAACGTGATATGTAATAAAAGAATACGTTTTATTTAATATAAATAAAAATAGGATTCTGAGAATGCGTCGTTAAATAAGGAGTTTAATTATTCTAAATAATTAGATCAAGAATTAGCTGTTATGAAATAATATAACGACATGAAATAGTTTTCCAAAACTATAAGTATGCGAGGTTGTTTGGGAAGTCCGAGATACTCTCATCCCAAATTAAACCAAACGACGTTGAAGATTGAAGTATGAGACGACGTATGAAGACCGTAAATCTTCCCTCGAATGGACAGCGATCGAGATCCTGAATTTACTTGCTCCCAATTCAAGGGTCAAGGTCATTGCCCAGACGTACGTGTTGATTTCACGGCTTTGACTTTCGCTCAGACCCAGAGCATAAGTTTAAATGGATTGTGTGTCTGACATCGTACCCCGTTAAATATCATGTTGTTGATTTTCTGTTAATATATAAATGTTGGTGGTGGAGGATTTATTCTCTACTTAACACCCGTTTATATATTGACGGACGATCGACGGAACGGTATGGAGTGACAGTGTGGCATACTAAGATGCAATGATCAAGGTTTCTTGTTGAAAAGCAGAACCTTGTGGTGACTATCAAAGCACCGCTTGAATAAGCAGAGCTTTGTGTATTACGTAACTTCACGAGCCTCACTAACCGGTAGAGTCTAAAACGGGAGAAGGGAACGCAGGGAGAGCAGCACGTTTCTTTCTAGCTAGAAGTGGTGTTTGGGTTTTGACATAGCCTGACATTTTACTTATGTGGATGATGGAACGAGGCGCCTCGGATAGGTCCTATAGGATCGGGAAACATGTGTTCAGGTATAACTAATCCGCTAAGCTGTATTTGCGGACCGGCCCTACAGCTATCCAAGGGTTCTCCGCGGGGAATCCTGAGACACTAGCTAGAGTGCTCGAATCGGTAAGGAGCTCCTCTCTAGCCTTGACTCATGATGGAAACCAAAAATCCAAATACGAACCGACGAATTTGATTGTATTACTAGTATGGAGGCATAATATATGGGTACCTATGCTTCCTAGGATTGATACATTTATTTTGAAATGTTTTGTTATAGATACTAATAATAATATTAAACCCATATTTGTCGTATTTAGCATGTTTAATCACCATAAGGGAAAACTCTATCCCCTGGTGTGCGTTGCATTGTGTGATGGGACTTGAGTCTTATGGTGATTCCATTTTTCTAAAAAGCATTGCGTTGTTGCACGATTTATTTATCTACTTGTTCTGACACTTTTAAAATAATGCACGGTAATCCATTGGAATAAAACCTGTTCCGCGTTAGCGGCGTGGTCCTTGGATTTACCTTATTAATATTAGTTAAGTTAGTTAAGAATTCTCACACCAGTCCCACGACTGACCCATAGTTTGTTTCACCTTTTTGCAAACTTGGGTGCCCTCCTTTCTACACGGGCAGCCAAGTAACAGGTATTCTTTTGCTTGGAGTCTTTTCTTTGGAGCTGCTTATCATTTTCCTTGGACCAGGTTTTGACGTAGAGGTGATGACTTGGAGCTTCGAAGACTTTCTATCTTTTGCTTTTATCGCATTTCCTTTTTCATTCCAGACATTAGACTTATTTCCATTTCATGTCATTTAATTTGGAATTGGGATTCATGTCATTTTTCTGCAAACTTGATGTAGTAACTTAGAATTCTGTGACTGTGGATTTTCTATTGTTGATGACATTATATTTCCGCTGCTATGATGTTGTTACTATATGGATTTCCTTTACTATGTTGTTTTCTCTGACTTGTTATATTATATTTATGTTGTATTCCGAATGATTACTCCTACTTTCATACCGTGGAAGTTTGGGGTTATCACACATTAAAATTGCCAAAATAAAATTTTTTAATTGGTTCGGATTTTCCAGGTTGTTACAAGTTACATTTTTCATTTGCATTTTGATGCAAATGAAAGAATAGTACAAAAGCTACATTTTTTCATTAGTACTTTTGATACAAATAAAAACATAAAAAAAAATTACATTTCCATTTACATGTTAGTTGGAAATAAAATGAATCGAATTAAAAAGTTATATCTTTATCCACATTTTAGATGTAATAAAAAGTATAGTTTTAAATGTTATATTTTTATTGTTAAATTAGAGACAATAAAAAGAATACATCAAAAATGACATTTTTGATGACATGTTAGTTGTAAATTAAGGAGTAGAGATATATGTTATATTTTTATTGTCAAACTAGAGGCAATAAATAGCATACGATTAAAAAATTACATTTTTATTGTCAATTTAGAGACAGTAAAAAAGAGTAGATTTAAATGTCACATTTTTTTATAAATTTAGATACAATAAAAATAGTAGAATAAAAAAAAATTGTGTTTTATTGTCATTTGTCTTCAACAAAAAGGGTGAACATTATGAATATAGTTTCAATGTAATTTAGTTACCATTGGAAATAATTAGTCATTAAAACACGATTTATTTCAAATCATTATTTTATCATGTTAGAAGAATTATGAAAATCATATATAAAATTTCTAACATGAATATAGACTGTATTTGGCTAGCATGTGATTGTTTAGAAAGTAGTTGAAACCGCCAATGATTTATATATATATATATATATATATATAATAAACGAATCGCGCGGGGTAGTTTGCGTTACCGTTAGGACCGTTTTGGGACGATTTTTCCACCGATATGAATTTTGTTAAAATCCAATGCTTAGATTTCAAGATAAGTGTAAAACAAAATTTGGTAAAAACAGCGCTAGGGCCGCCCATCAACCCGAAGCATCGTTAAATAAATTTGGATATTTTATTTAAATAAAAATATTGGTTAATGGATATCTGTCGTGACTCCAGTTTCGTTCAGACCCAGAAAGGACATGTAAATGGATGTGTGTCGGGCATTGAATTTCATGATGTGTAATTAAATTGATATCTATTAATATATATTTGTGGTGGTGGAGAATTTATTCTTTTGCTTAACACCCTTCTTTGAGACTCACGAGCTCGAAGGTTATATATTGGTAGCTATCGATCACATGGTATGGACTGTCAATGTGACATGCCAAGATGCAATTGATCGAGGCTTTTGTTGAAAAGATGAGCCTTGTTGACGATGATCAAAGCATAGACTATTTAGGCATAGCTTTGTGTATTATGTTACCTCGCGAGCCTCACACCCCGATAGAGTAAAAAACGGGACAAGGGAACGCAGGGAGTGCACACGTTTCTTTCTAGCTAGAAGTGGTGTTTGGGTTTTTACAAGGCCCGAAATTTTTACTTATGTGGTTGATGGAATGAGGCGCCTTGGATTTTTATTGGTCGCTAATGGCCAATTTATAGGTCCAATAGGATCGGGGAGCGTGTGTTCAGGCATAACTAATCCACTAAAGTATTTGTGGACCGGCCCTGCAGGATCCAAGGGTTCGCTAACGTCTGAATCCTAAGGCATTACTAGAGTGTCTCGAATCGGTTAGGAGATTGTCCCTAGCCTTGACTCATAATGGAAACCCACCTCCAATATGACATTATGGTTTTGAGTGTATACCTATATATAGCGGCATAGTATATGGTAGGTATGCCGTCTAGGATTAATACATTTACTTTGAAGTATTTTTGAAAACATATTAGACACTAATAATAATATTAAAAATATTATTTTCTACATATCAAGCATTTTTGATCATTATAAGGTAAAACTCTATCCTCTGTTTGCTTTCCATTGTATGATGGGACATGAGTCTTATAATGATTTCATTTTTAAAATGCATTGCGTTGTTTTTGACTTAAAAAAATTTATAAAATTTATGCACTGGAAATCCAATGGAGTAAACTCTTTCAGCATTAGCGGCGTGGTCCAGTGATTAGCCATATTATTAGTTTAGTAAGATTTCTCATACCAGTCCCATGACCGACTCGTAGTTTGTTTCACTTTGCAAACTCGGGTGCCCTCTTTCCACATGGGCAGCCAATTGACAGGTTTTAGGTAGGGATGTTTTCTGGACTAAAGCTTGCTGATGAAGATGATGAAGGATCTTTTCTTTTTATTTATTGCTTGAGACATTGAGACAGTATTGAGTATTGATGTATTTTGGGAGATTGAGACTTTATTTCTTTCCCTGTTTTAGACATCTACTTTGCTAAGCGTATCCAGTACTGCGTACTCTAATGTTCTGTGATGATGTTTGTGATGACATTTCCATTTCCGCTGCAATGGTTTATATGTTCTGCTATTATCTGAGATCTGTCACTGTTTTAATTATGTTATACTCTTATGATTATCCTTACTTTCGTAGCACGGAAGTTTGGGTCGTCACAAAATTTCTCCCTTACCCTTCCTTCTGTACTCTTCTCTCTCCACGAAATCCATCCACAAACTCCTCTGATTTCTACTCTACCTCTGATTACAAACTATAACCCTCTGACTGCTCCTATTTTACAAACTTTACACCTATGATTTGGATCATTTAGGATAGTTACAGGTAGTTAGGGCTTCATCATTTTGGTTTTATTTAGGTGATTTCATCTCTAACTTATTTTGGTCTACATTCAAAGTCTCCTTGTGATTTGGGTATACAGATTGCCTTAAATTATGGTTTTGCTGCTCATTTTTATTTGAATGTTTATATGTTTGGGGTTTTTAATCTGAAAATTTCGTGTTTTTTAATACTTGAAGTGTTATATTTATATGTTTGCATGTGCCGAAATTGTGCAAGTTCTGTATTGTTATGTTTACCAAACCACTGATGTATTCGTAAATAATGCCTATTTCGAAAAGTGGAAACAAATTTTAGATGACAAAAGAAATGCAATTTAAATGTTTAAATGTCTATTTTTGTTTGTAGTTAAATAATGTATTTTTGTAACACCCAGTATTTTCTATGAACATTAAAGTAACAAATTAAAGAATACTTAATTTTAAAAGTGGGAATTAAGGAAAACAGGTTACACCATTGCGTTCGTCTCGGAATTTTTCTTGAGATAGAGTCCATGTTTGCGCGAAGCGGACTCCGTATGAAGAAGTTATGGAGTTTAGAAGTTTTCAAGTTTAAACAGTAATTAAATATAATAATAAATTAAATCAGAAAACCGTTCAAATTTCAAAATCTGGCAAGAGAGGCCTGAGCGGGAAATTTCCCGCTTAGGGGTGTTGACCCCCCCAGGGGAATTCAAACTTCAAAATCTGGCAAGAGCGACCTGTGCAGGAAATTTCCCGCTCAGGGGTGTCGACCCCCCAGGGGAAGTCGACGTAGGTGTCGACCCCCCTATAGGGGAGTCGACATAAGTGTCGACCCCCCTGTAGGGAGTCGACCCCTCCCAGATCCATCTCCTATGACGAATTTTTACAGCCTTGTGCTGATGTGTCCTTCTCTGATAGGCCAATGACTGATTTATGAGGTATTAGGGTATATATGTCATGCTACGGTTGGCTGGATGACACATCTCTTTGGTTTGATGTCTCTGATTTCTCCTAGACTAATCTAAAGGCTAGAATTGAACCTAGACTTCTATATAATCACCCCAAACCTCAACCCTAGAACTCATTCTATGAAGTCGTCATGCTGTTTATCTACAAACTGGCCTAGCCTCCACCATCTACCCCAAACTAGAGAATCAAATTCAAACTAGTAATCAATTAAAAGAACTAGAGAATCAAACGTCTACATCAAAGGATAGCTTTTCAAATTCAGAAATCAGATCACAGAAATCAAGATCCGTCCTTTTTATGTAAGTACATTTATTTTTTAGATGTGAACACCTAATAAGAAATCATGACTGTAATAACTGGGTCTAGAACTATGCCTAACTCTATTCGTGTCTATCCTTTTGTCAATTCTGAATTGCTTATGCCTATTGGACTTTTGTGACTGACATAGTAAAAACTATCATGCTTATTGGACTGTCATGACTGACATAGAAAAACCTATCATGCCTATTGGACTGTTGTGACTGGCATTGAAAAACCTATCATGCCTATGAGACTATTGGGACTGATACCATCGAACTCATCATGTTGTGTTAAATTTGTGGTCCTTTTATGTATGTAAGTTACATGCTAAGTTATGTTCATACATGTTATATGTTTAGATCTAAGCTAGTACCCATGTTTAAGTTCTATATAAGTTCATGTTTATACCATTAGACTTATGCTAGTTCGCATGTCAATTGGATCTAATTTAAGTGCAAGATCACGTTTATATGCTTAATTAAATTTATGTCGTTCTATGCCGAATTTATATTACACATATTGATCTATGTTGTTTTATGCTTGTTGGAATGTTGCATGTCCCTTTTCTTTTTCCCTTTTTGTTTATGAGTTAGGCTAATTTGTGATCCTAACGTTCTATGTGAATTGTGCGAACGAATAACGGGGGAGATGTCGGGGGAAATATTAAATTACACGCTATTGGCATAGATTGGCTCATAATCATGTAAATGATTAATAGCATAAAATGGCATAATTTGGACATAATTTAAAGGGTAAGTGGGACATGACTTGATTTGACAACACTTGTGGATAATTTACATATAAAAATGAATGGTAAATATGTAAATTAATTAAAAGATGAATATGCCTAACCCGAGGTTAGATTGAGTTGCGGTGTAAGACTTGTAACACCCCACGTCCATTAATGTCACTCACAAAGGGAATGCATTATCTTTCATGGAGCATTTTAAGTGTGTATAGAATAGAAACTTAACAACAAGACGGATATAAACAGTACTAAATATTAAAACTTTATTTCATTGCAGCGGAAAATACATAAGTTTGATTACCTCATCAAAAACCAGAGTCAAAGTACATAATATCCATCTTGACTAAATCAAAGTACATAAATTGAAAGACATAACCCCAGTACAAAATAGCCATAAATAAGAGAGGCTGGACTTTACTTCAGCGATCCAAGCAACTTATAAAAGCAGAGATACAGCTGTCCAAAATCAAGCTCCACAGGTGCTAGTTCCAACCTGAGCACCTGGGGGGAAGGGAAGGAAGGAAAGAGGTGGAAACAAAGGGGGTCAGACATAAAGTCTGGCGAGTGCGATAACTTTAACAATATAATTATCAAAATAACGAGGCCAAGGCATAAGTTGGAAAATAAGGAAATGACTGTGAATAATTGGGTAAGACAGAGTAAACAAGGAGAAAAGATTGAACAAAGATAACGTTAAAGGCGCACCTAAACCACTATAAGATAATTACTATACTACACTGTAACAACCCGTATTTTCAATAACCTGTTATAACATAAATCGAGGCAGAATTTAATTCTAAAATTTGAATCAAGGGAAACGGGCTATGCCATTTCGTTCTTCTCGGAAAAATACGCGAAATAGAGTCCGAGTGTTCGAAAATCGGAGTCCGTATGACCCGATTAAGGCCCAACGAAGTTTTCAGAAAATTTCAAAGTAAAAACAGATTTCAAATTCAAGTTTGAATTTGAAAATTTGGGCCAGTTTGGGCCAGGCGGGAGAATTCCCGCCAGAGCACCCAAGTCGACAGCCCTGTCGACTTGGGAGTCGACTTGGTTGGACCCAAGTCGACAGCCCTGTCGACTTGGCTGTCGACTTGGTCTAGCCGGGCTGTTTAGCCTGGTGCACCATTTTGAGATTGTGTTGAGCTTGGGGGCCAGATTCGGTTTTAAGGGCTAAGATTGCAACTAGGGTTTAATCCTATGGCCTAAAACACTTGCCTAATCTATAAATAAGACCCTAACCTAGCCCTAAATCATCATTATTCATTCTAGTAACTAAACTATGGCAAAATCAATCCTCTCATGGCCTCCACTCTCTTCATAAAACTTCCTAAGTCATTTCTATGAGATTTTCCATGCATACAAGTGTTTTCAAGCTTGTATGATCATCATTAGCTTGCATTCAAGTCAAGTTTCTACATTTGCATCATAAAGGAAGAGTTTTGATCATTTTGGCTCAAGGGTTTTGCTTGCATTTTGGGTTTAATTGATTTCATAAAGGCTTTGTCATATTTTTGTGACTTCTTAAGCATTGTAAGCCCTATTCTACTTTCATACTTAAACTCTAAAGTTAAATGTATGATATGCAAGTTTACTATGCTATGAAATGCAAGTTTATATGCAAGTTTATCATGTTGTGATATGCAAGTTTATATGCAAGTTTATCATGTTGTGATATGCAAGTTTATATGCAAGTTTATCATGTTGTGATATGCAAGTTTATATGCAAGTTTATCATGTTGTTATATGCAAGTTTATCATGTTGTGATATGCAAGTTTATATGCATGTTTATCATGTTGTGATATGCAAGTTTATATGCAAGTTCGTCATATGATATGCAAGTTATGCTATGCAAGTTTGGGTTGAACATTTTGTTCATGCTATCATGTTATGCAAGCTTATCTTGGGTTTATGAACATAAAGCTTCAAGCTTTATGCCAAAGGTTGCATTTTGGCAACATGTAAGTTATCATATCTCTTATGATAACTTGCATGTGAGGCTAGATGCGAACTTATGGCCATTTCTACATGTCATTTAGCACCATGTATCACCAATATGCTAAGTTTGGTTTTATGCATGCTTTTGAGGCCTAAAAATGTAATATGCAAGGGTATGAACACATGAACATTTCATATGCCACCATGTTAAACTTGTGGCTTCAATACCTTTATGTCATGATTATGCCAAGTTCCCTCTTTCTATCCTTTATGCGCTATTGCGATATGTAAGCGATGGGATTGCGTTTGGGGTTGGGTAAACTTAAAAAGACATAAAAACATAAGCTTGGGAATTTACCTATTAAGATAGGTCTACCCATTGGGAATTTACCTATTAAGTTAGGTCTACCCAATTGCTTGAAAATTTGTAACATGTTTTGGAAACATGATGGACATGACACTTAGAAAAGATAAGTGTGACCAACTCGAGGTTGGGTTGAGTTTGTAGCGTAAACCTACCCGTAACCGACCGGCTTAACTAGTTGCTACAAACAATAGGACTCAATGTGAGAAGTTGGCCATGTTGTACCTTGAACCCGAGGTTAGACCAAGTTGTGGTGTAAAGCTACCCGGACCCGCCCGGCTTAACTAGTAACCACAACAAGGTCTAATGTGATAGGTTAAGGCGCATTAAATTAATTAATGCCTCATGATTAGGGTTAAGTCATGATCCACTTAGTACTAAACCAATTTCGGCTCGGTAGATTAATCGGGGTTAAGTCGTGAACTCATGGTTACACTTAACCAAGTTAATCCATGATTTGCAAGAGGGTTAAACCGTACTTAACCCACTAGAAAATCCTAGCAATGGGGGCCCACTCCGCTGCAATCCCCAAAAATTGGTATCATTAAGGCCTTAGGGACTAGGCTAGGGAGGGGGCACGATTACTGGGCTGCAGGTAAGCGACCAATAAACGACGGCCGGGTGGTACGCCGATGTAGTTCCGGACGGACTATGGTCGTGCACGTAGTCCGTATTTGGAGAAGTCACCCATGGGTACCAGTAGATCGAGACTGTGCACTCATGTTTATGGTGTCCAGGGGTTGGCACCCTAGGGCTTGATACACCCGAAGGGTGGACCCGGCACAGTTCGACTACAATTATGTTTGGGCCGTATTGACACCAACACGTGACGAGTTAGGCTTAGGGAGCCGATCGACTAGACCGTTTGGTTGGACCTTGTATTAGGGTCATTTCATGTTATTGGGCAAAAGCTTGGGCCAAGGGATCAATACTTGTTTATTCCAGTCATGTTAGTCTGCTAGTACACCTGTGGTGCAAAACCTTAAACCTGATTATGCGATGACACCTTTATCTACCTTGTTAGTTAATCACCATGCTAGTATGTTGTTATCCTTATTATCATACCTGCTGCTCATGCCAGTTAGCTTTATCAGTTTACATTGATTGTAGTAGGGCTTACTCAGTCTTTTTGACTGACCTGTTTTCTTTCGCCTCTTTTTCTTCCGTTCCCCCCCCCCCCAGGTTCTCAGGGAGGGAATACCGGAGCCTAGCTTGGATTTTGGATTGCTTGCTTGTGGGATTTTAGCTCATGTACGGTCTTGACATGAAGCTGGCTATGGTTATCATTAATTTTGGGGATAGTACTTATGTATTTTTCGTTTTCAGTGATGTGGTTTTTATCTAGACTTGTTTATTTGGAAAGTTAACATTATGTTGTACCAGACTTGTTTTGAAATGGTTTGAAAATCTTCCGCTGTTTTATCTATGTTATTTACTCTGTTTACATATATACATATGTTCTTGTTCTGCCTTGATATATCATTATGCATGTTTACCTGATTCAAACGCCCCTCCAAAGTCAGAGTGCTTGCAAGAGACACCCTGGCGGAGGTGGGGTGTTACATTTGGTATCAGAGCATATGGTTTACGAGAAGGAACAAAAAGGTTTTTAGAAAACTTTTGGAAAACTATTTTCAAAACCAAGTATAAAGTATTTTCCAAAGAAAAGTCAAGTTTATTTTAAAGGCTATTCCCCAAAAAGCCATTAGCAAAATTCCTTCGTTTTTCTCCATTCTGAATCTGTCTTTTTCTTCGTTTTCAGTATGGCCGATAACTTTGCTATTCCGGAGGGAGTACACGTACATGTTTGGTATAGGAGACTTTTGGAGGCTAGGGCGACCGAAGCCGGCCCCGCAGATGTTCCTCCTCCTCCTCCGGTAGTTAATGTTCCTCCTCCTCCTCCGGTAGTTAATGTTCCTCCTCCTCCTGTCGTTGAGGTTCCTCTTCCTCCTCACCCTCAGCATCCTCAAGCTGACTTCGCAAAGACTTGCAAAGATTTCAAAGCAATGGGTGGCAAGAACTTTCAAGGCACTGAGACTTTTGTAGAGTCCAGAAATTGGTTGAAAGAGACCGAGGATTTATTTGCTATCTTTGGGATAGACGATCAGAGGAAGGTCTTGTTGGCGGTTTGGCTTATGAAGGATGAAGCCGCTTATTGGTGGGAAGTCACCAATGGTACTAGGCCTGTTCAGACTTGGGCCGATTTCAGGGCAAGGTTCATGCTTAAGTTTCTATCTTCTGCTGAGGAGAATCTGCAAATGGAGAGGTTCATAACTTTGAGACAAGGAGATATGTCTGTCAAAGAATATGTGAACAAGTTCAATCAGTTAGCTCGTTTTGGCTTGGATATGGTGAATACTCCTCAGAAGAAGGCTCTTCGTTTTGCTAGAGGATTGAATGAGCCGTTGCAGGGATTGGCTATGTCACATATTCCCCATGGGGCCACGTTTGAGAGTTTGGTTGATATGGCGTTACTTCAGGGAGATGTCAAGAAAGAGACCAAGATGAATGATACTCAAGCCAAGAAGACTGATTCCTAGGGAAAAGGAAATCAGGGTAATCCAAGTGGTCAAAGCAGTCAAGGCAATCAGAACAAGAACAAGAGTCAAGGCAACAAGGGGAACAACAACAAGGGCAAGAACAACAAGGAGAAGTGCCATTATTGTGGTTCAGTTGGGCATCTTATTAAGGATTGTAAGAAGAGGAAAAGGAAGAATGGTGAATGCTTTTTCTGCGGTAAGACTGGACATTTCAGTAGGGATTGCCCGAAGAAGCAAGGGCAAGGCCAGGGCCAGACTCAGCGTGCTGGACCTTCAGGAGGGCAAGTTCATGCTCTCAACGTCGCTCCAGTTCCCGACCGAGGTAGTATTTCTGTTGAGAGCCTTGTATATATTTCTGATTTTCCAGTTCGTACTTTGTTTGATTCTGGTGCATCGCATAGCTTTATCTCATCTGATCTTGTTGATAGTTTGCACCTTAGTACTAGCTTGGTAGATGATCCCGTCTGTGTCTCAAATCCTATTGGGGGTTCCGCCCATTTGTCTATGATATGTGGGGATTTGAGGATCTCTATACTGAGTGTAGAGTTCTTGTGCAAGTGCTTATGTTCTTGGTTTTAGGGGATACGGATTGATATTGGGCATGGATTGGCTGTCCAGATATGGAGCCATTCTTGAATGTGAGCATAGGGTTGTGAGGCTCGTGACTCGCCTCGGAAACACCCTAGAGATTTCTTGTGATCCGAGAGGTCCCGTCATGTTGTGCTATATGGAATCACTCGACTCGTCAGTGGAAACTCTTCAGTCTGTGAGAGTGGTTCGAGAGTATCCGGATGTTTTCGATGAAGTTAGGGGGTTGCCCCCTAAGCGAGAGATTGATTTCCGCATTTATCTGGTGGATAATGCAAAGCCGGTTTCTTTGCCCGTTCGGCACATGGCTCCGCGTGAAAGACGAGAGCTAAGTAAGCAAGTGAAAGAGTTGCTTGAGAAGAACTTCATTAGACGAAGTATATCTGAATGGGGAGCGCCTGTGGTATTTGCTACCAAGGCAGATGGTTCTCTCCGACTTTGTGTTGACTATCGAGAGTTAAATAAGCTGACCAAGAAGAACAGACACCCGTTACCGAGGATTGATGATCTCTTTGACCAGCTTGTCGGTGCTTCTGTTTTCTCTCAGCTTGATCTTGCTACTGGATTCCATCAGCTCAGGGTAGCTGAAGATAATATAGACAAGACTGCGTTCAGGACTCCAGATGGATTCTTCGAATGGCTTGTCATGCCGTTCGGCTTGACTAATGCACCCGCATATTTCGTGGACTTGATGAGTAGGGTGTTCAGGGAGTTCTTGAACAAGTTTGTCGTGGTCTTCGTAGATGATATTCTGATCTTCTCTAAGGATGAGGAAGAGCACGCAAGGCATCTCGTGGAGGTGATGGATACGCTTAGAGCGCATCAGTTGAAGGCCAAGTTCTCCAAGTGTCACTTTTGGAGAAGGGAAGTTAGATTCCTTGGGCATATAGTATCTAAGCAAGGCTTAGCGGTGGATCCCGCTAAGGTAGTTGCAGTTCAGGATTGGAAGACTCCAAGGAATGCAACCGAAGTGAGAAGTTTTCTAGGTCTTGCGGGTTTTTACCGGAAGTTCATCAAGGACTTCGCAAAGATATCCGCTCCTCTCACTAAATTGACGAAGAAGAATTTAGTTTTTGCTTGGAGCATAGAATGCGAGCTTGCTTTTCAGAAGCTCAAGAGAGCTCTTACATTAGCACCTGTTCTAGCTTTGCCCGATGGAGGGAAGTTATTTACAGTATACACCGATGCATGTGGCACGGGATTAGGAGCTGTTCTGATGCAAGAAGGAAGGGTGATATGCTTTGGCGGTAGGCAACTCAAAGTGCATGAGAAGAATTATCCCACTCATGACTTAGAGTTGGCAGCAATAGTATATGCACTCAAGGCTTGGCGCCATTATCTTCTGGGAGAAAGATTTGAGCTTTATACCGATCACAAGTCATTGAAGTATCTCTTTTCTCAGAAGGATCTGAATCTGAGGCAACAAAGATGGATGGAATTCTTGGCGTCCTATGATTTTGAGATAGCTTATACCCCTGGCAAGGGGAATGTGGTAGCAGATGCATTGAGTAGAAAAAGGTTGACTCTAAGTCCTCTATTCGTTGAGATGAAGAATTTAGAGTATGTGGCAACCTTTGATTTCTCTTTGGCGATTGAGTCGATGACCGGTTCTTTAGCATCTCTGGAACTCAGACCTACCCTTCTTGATCAAGTCGGGGCTTCGCAGAGAGAAGACCCTCAGATAGTTGAGATTATGGATAAGCTGATTCGAGGAGAGGCATCCAGTCATCTCGCTCGATATTCTATTGATGACAAGGGTTGGCTGAGGAGAGACGGAAGGTTATGTGTTCCAATGGTAGAAGATCTAGTAAGAAGAGTTCTTGAGGAAGCGCATCGCTCTAAGTTGACTATACATCCGGGCGGAGATAAGATGTATAAAGATATGAAGCGTATTTTCTTTTGGCCTGGGATGAAAAAGGATGTGGCAGAGTTTGTCTCTAGATGTATCATTTGCCAGCAAGTTAAGGCCGAGTCGAAGAAGCCCGGTGGGCTATTGCATCCTCTAGACGTTCCACTATGGAAGTGGGAGAGTATTTCCATGGATTTTATCGATGGGCTACCAAGGTCAAGGAAAGGGAATACGAGCATTTGGGTTATTGTGGACAGACTTACGAAGAGTGCTCATTTCATTCCGGTGAAGAGCAAGAGAACCGCATCTTGGCTAGCGTCTGTATATCTTCGTGAGATTGTGAGACTACATGGAGTCCCTTCTAGTATAGTCAGTGACCGTGACCCAATCTTTACAAGTCAATTCTGGAATAGCTTGCAAGAAGCTATGGGCACGAGGTTGAATCTAAGTACGGCTTATCACCCACAGACGGACGGTCAAACCGAAAGGGTGAATAGGGTACTCGAGGATCTGTTGAGGCTTTGTATTCTGGATTTTGGTGGTACTTGGGAAGACCATCTTCCTCTTGTTGAGTTTGCATATAATAACAGTTATCAGGCAAGCATAGGGATGGCACCATTTAAAGCTTTATATGGGAGGCCGTGCAAATCGCCTACATGTTGGTGGGAGACTACAGATAAGCTTATACTTGGGCCTGATCTGATCAGAGATACATCCGAGAAGGTCGAGTTGATTCGGAGACGGATGAAAGCGGCCCAAGACTGACAGAAATCCTAAGCTGATAAGCGAAGAACTGATTTGGAGTTTGATGTTGGGGATATGGTTTTCGTGAAGGTTTCTCCTTTGCGGAATGTGGTCCGATTTGGAGCCGTTGGGAAGTTAGCACCGAGGTTTGTTGGACCATTCCCTATTATAGAGAGGATCGGGCAGATGGCTTATAAAGTTGAGTTGCCCGAGAAGCTTGCCGGAGTACACGATGTTTTTCATGTCTCGCATCTCCGGAAGTGTTTACATGAATCAGCAGAGGTTGTTGAGCCAAGTGTTCTGAAAGATGTGGAAGTGGAGAAAGAGGCTACCTTGAGGAGAGCTCCGATTCGTATCTTGGGGACGGAGACCAAGAAGCTAAGGAATCGAGAGGTCAAGTTGGTGAAGGTTCAATGGGGTGAAGCCGAAGAAGACGCAACTTGGGAAACCGAGGAGAAGATGCGTGGGCTTTATCCATTCCTTTTTGAGGGTACACTCTCAATCTCTTTTCTTTGTTAGCATATCTTTCTCTTTGCTATCCATGTTTATCTAGTTTATCGTGTTAATCTTATCATGAGAACCTTAGGTAGAAACCCTTTGGATGAAACATGTGTTTGAAACATGTTATGCTTGATGGTTGCAAGTGGTTGCAAGTGTTTGCAAGTGGTTACTCGTGGATGCATTATACACATTAGGCACTAGATCGGCTCACACACTCCTCATATTGCATATGCATGAGTGTTTATGCTTATTCATGGATGAAAATTTTTGTGTTATCACACGGATGTTGCATATGGATGTATGTTATGTGCACACATATAGATGTTATACATTATGTTAGGAATTGCATACATATGGATTCATTTCACTAACATAATTTGCATTGATGATATTTGCATTAGATAAGTACATATACACACACCTTTGCATATGTTCATTCAACATTTAGAATCTTGTAAGGACAGTGATTGCTCGTGGATGATGTTTTGAGTAGATGGATGATTGGATGGTAGGATATGTTCTTCCTAACTTGAAGATTTCGGGGACGAAATCCTTTAAGGAGGGGAGAATGTAACAACCCGTATTTTCAATAACCTGTTATAACATAAATCGAGGCAGAATTTAATTCTAAAATTTGAATCAAGGGAAACGGGCTATGCCATTACGTTCGTCTCGGAAAAATACGCGAAATAGAGTCCAAATTTTCGAAAATCGGAGTCCGTATGACCCGATTAAGGCCCAACGAAGTTTTCAGAAAATTTCAAAGTAAAAACAGATTTCAAATTCAAGTTTGAATTTGAAAATTTGGGCCAGTTTGGGCCAGGCGGGAGAATTCCCGCCAGAGCACCCAAGTCGACAGCCTTATCGACTTGGGAGTCGACTTGGTTGGACCCAAGTCGACAGCCCTGTCGACTTGGCTGTCGACTTGGTCCAGCCGGGCTGTTTAGCTTGGTGCACCATTTTGAGATTGTGTTGAGCTTGGGGGCCAGATTCGGTTTTAAGGGCTATGATTGCAACTAGGGTTTAATCCTATGGCCTAAAACACTTGCCTAATCTACAAATAAGACCCTAACCTAGCCCTAAATCATCATTATTCATTCTAGTAACTAAACTATGGCAAAATCAATCCTCTCATGGCCTCCACTCTCTTCATAAAACTTCCTAAGTCATTTCTATGAGATTTTCCATGCATACAAGTGTTTTCAAGCTTGTATGATCATCATTAGCTTGCATTCAAGTCAAGTTTCTACATTTGCATCATAAAGGAAGAGTTTTGATCATTTTGGCTCAAGGGTTTTGCTTGCATTTTGGGTTTAATTGATTTCATAAAGGCTTTGTCATATTTTTGTGACTTCTTAAGCATTGTAAGCCCTATTCTACTTTCATACTTAAACTCTAAAGTTAAATGTATGAGATGCAAGTTTACTATGCTATGAAATGCAAGTTTATATGCAAGTTTATCATGTTGTGATATGCAAGTTTATATGCAAGTTTATCATGTTGTGATATGCAAGTTTATATGCAAGTTTATCATGTTGTGATATGCAAGTTTATCATGTTGTTATATGCAAGTTTATATGCAAGTTTATCATGTTGTGATATGCAAGTTTATCATGTTGTGATATGCAAGTTTATATGCAAGTTTGTCATATGATATGCAAGTTATGCTATGCAAGTTTGGGTTGAACATTTTGTTCATGCTATCATGTTATGCAAGCTTATCTTGGGTTTATGAACATAAAGCTTCAAGCTTTATGCCAAAGGTTGCATTTTGGCAACATGTAAGTTATCATATCTCTTATGATAACTTGCATGTGAGGCTAGATGCGAACTTATGGCCATTTCTACATGTCATTTAGCACCATGTATCACCAATATGCTAAGTTTGGTTTTATGCATGCTTTTGAGGCCTAAAAATGTAATATGCAAGGGTATGAACACATGAACATTTCATATGCCACCATGTTAAACTTGTGGCTTCAATACCTTTATGTCATGATTATGCCAAGTTCCCTCTTTCTATCCTTTATGCGCTATTGCGATATGTAAGCGATGGGATTGCGTTTGGGGTTGGGTAAACTTAAAAAGACATAAAAACATAAGCTTGGGAATTTACCTATTAAGTTAGGTCTACCCATTGGGAATTTACCTATTAAGTTAGGTCTACCCAATTGCTTGAAAATTTGTAACATGTTTTGGAAACATGATGGACATGACACTTAGAAAAGATAAGTGTGACCAACTCGAGGTTGGGTTGAGTTTGTAGCGTAAACCTACCCGGAACCGACCGGCTTAACTAGTTGCTACAAACAATAGGACTCAATGTGAGAAGTTGGCCATGTTGTACCTTGAACCCGAGGTTAGACCAAGTTGTGGTGTAAAGCTACCCGGACCCGCCCGGCTTAACTAGTAACCACAACAAGGTCTAATGTGAGAGGTTAAGGCGCATTAAATTAATTAATGCCTCATGATTAGGTTTAAGTCATGATCCACTTAGTACTTAACCAATTTGGGCTCGGTAGATTAATCGGGGTTAAGTCGTGAACTCATAGTTACACTTAACCAAGTTAATCCATGATTAGCAAGAGGGTTAAACCGTACTTAACCCACTAGAAAATCCTAGCAATGGGGGCCCACTCCGCAGTAATCCCCTAAAATTGGTATCATTAAGGCCCTAGGGACTAGGCTAGGGAGGGGGCACGATTACTGGGCTGGAGGTAAGCGACCAATAAACGACGGCCGGGTGGTACGCCGATGTAGTTCCGGACGGACTATGGTCGTGCACGTAGTCCGTATTTGGAGAAGTCACCCATGGGTACCAGTAGATCGAGACTGTGCACTCATGTTTATGGTGTCCAGGGGTTGGCACCCTAGGGCTTGATACACCCGTAGGGTGGACCCGACACAGTTCGACTACAATTATGTTTGGGCCGTATTGACACCAACACGTGACGAGTTAGGCTTAGGGAGCCGATCGACTAGACCGTTTGGTTGGACCTTGTATTAGGGTCATTTCATGTTATTGGGCCAAAGCTTGGGCCAAGGGATCAATACTTGTTTATTCCAGTCATGTTAGTCTGCTAGTACACCTGTGGTGCAAAACCTTAAACCTGATTATGCGATGACACCTTTATCTACCTTGTTAGTTAATCACCATGCTAGTATGTTGTTATCCTTATGATCATACCTGCTGCTCATGCCAGTTAGCTTTATCAGTTTACATTGATTGTAGTAGGGCTTACTCAGTCTTTTTGACTGACCTGTTTTCTTTCGCCTCTTTTTCTTCTGTTCCCCCCCCCCAGGTTCTCAGGGAGGGAATACCGGAGCCTAGCTTGGATTTTGGATTGCTTGGTTGTGGGATTTTAGCTCATGTACGGTCTTGACATGAAGCTGGCTATGGTTATCATTAATTTTGGGGATAGTACTTATGTATTTTTCGTTTTCAGTGATGTGGTTTTTATCTATACTTGTTTATTTGGAAAGTTAACATTATGTTGTACCAGACTTGTTTTGAAATGGTTTGAAAATCTTCCGCTGTTTTATCTATGTTATTTACTCTGTTTACATATATACATATGTTCTTGTTCTGCCTTGATATATCATTATGCATGTTTACCTGATTCAAACGCCCCTCCAAAGTCAGAGTGCTTGCAAGAGACACCCTGGCGGAGGTGGGGTGTTACATACACCACCACTAGTTACCTTAAGGTTGATCCCGCCTACAGAACTTAATAACGATAATGGTAGTTTCGCGCACCCCTAGTTGCCTTCATAGGTGTCGCATGCCCCTATCTCCACTAGGTGTACCCACTACCCCCATTCGATAGACTCCCTAACTCATAGATACCCGTGATAGTGGGGTGTATCACTCCCCAAAGTGGCAACCCGACACCACCAATAATGCACGACTTATACATACACGATGCAACAACGTCTTACCTACCAGCCCGGATCCACACACGTACATGAACCCATTGGACTTGCGTTGCCACCGCTAACCCATTTTGGCCTCTTACAGTCAAGCCCAGTACGCGTGTCCCGTCCTCGACTTGGGTCGAGCCCACAAAGATACTTATGGGTTACTGGTTGAAACAGGCCCCCATTACTTGACACAAGCTATCCACCTAAGCTTGGTCCCCTCTAGTACATCCCACTTAACCCTCTTCTTATTCGTGTTCACTTACATGTTTCAATTTTGGTTAATTATGTCTAATCGTATTTCAAATGCCACCTAAGGCACCCACTAAATTCCACATGCCGCCCAAGGCACCCACTTAACCCCCTCATGTCCCACTACATGTTTATCTAGTTAAGTGTTTCTTAATTCATTAAGACCGTAACCTTATAAAGACCTCTCACATTAAACTGACATTTGTGGCAACTGGATTTGTCGGGCGGGTATGGGCAGTCTTGCACCACAAACGAGCCTAACCTCGTGTCTTTACAATTGTTACGCATTTAATTTATGCCTAAGACCTCCCACATTAGACTGACATTTGTGGTAGCTGGATTTTCCGGGCGGGTCCGGGCAGTCCTACACCACAAAAGAGCCTAATCTCGTGTCTTAGACGATTAATTACACCTAATTAATTATTCCCCAATTTGAATTAATTTCCCTATTCAAATTATCAATCAATCCCAAATTTAACGATGTCCATAATTGACTCAATTATGTCCATCTATTTATGGTATGCAAAATCGTACCAATTTCATCACAAATTTATTTTATGCCATTTAAGGCATTTATGCCAATTTATAATATTAAATCATTTAATATTACCCCCTTTACCCCACGTTGTACGTTCGTTCATTTAACGTAAAATATACGTTAGACTCGAATAGTCTAACTCATGGAATAAAGAGAAAACATCACAACATACATATAATTAAAGATAGATCTAAACATAAGGGGTGAACTTGCATGTGTGAATGATGTTCTACATCTATAACTTGCATAGGCCAAAGTTACAACTTGCATAAAACTACATATGTCATAGATCCAAATCTAAAGGTGTAAACTTGTTTAGGTAATGGTCACAACTTGCATAAATCATGTATGTCATAGATCTACATCTAAAGATGTAAACTTGCATAGGCAATAACTACAAACTTGCATAACATGATTCATATTCCAAACTCATATATTTATATAAACTTGCATATGTGATTTATGCAACATAACAATGGTGTAAACTTACATCTAAACA
Organism: Allium sativum; assembly: GCA_030737875.1. Lineage (NCBI taxonomy): Eukaryota > Viridiplantae > Streptophyta > Magnoliopsida > Asparagales > Amaryllidaceae > Allium > Allium sativum. Next base: position 677,116,453 of record CM060926.1, on the reverse strand, counting down.
TGTATACTAGCATGTAGAATTTATCATAGAACTCACATATGTCATAGCCTAAATTTAGATCAAATTTTCACATAACCTAGTTGTCATGAAACATGTAAGGTTACATATAATTTTCCCCGACTTGCATATGATTCATGTCTAATTCAAAATCTAAACTTGCATACATACATATGATTTATCATATGAATCAACATAACCAAACTAGCATATGAACAACATGATGATTTGATTATACATAAGCCAATCATAGAATTACAACATAGATGGTAGCATCATAACTTTATAACATAGATGATCACAACATAACATCATAGAATTTACAACATGTATGATAACATCACAATTTTACAACATAATTATGCGGTCAATAATCCACATCGTATCCATATAATGCACATCATAACTTAATCCAATTAAATTGCTAATTATTTTATTAAAGAAATTGAACTCACTACTCAAAGAAGGTCTTGAGTTCTGAATTCTGAGTTCTGAAGTTGTATTAGCTTTCCTTTGAAGTAGATTCTTTGTTAGAGTTGAAAAGGATTGAATTTGATTTGCTTTCTTCCTCTCCAATTGGCGGCGGCTATTCTAGGTTGCAAGGTGACAGCATGGAGGCCGTGAATCTAATTTTTAATTTGATTTTAGGTTTTGAGTCTTCATGTTTTTTTATAGAGTTTTGAATTAATTTAAGTTGTCCGATCAACCCAGAATTAATCCCAGCCAATCAGAGTAGATCAGAAACCCTAATGAGTCAGCATCTAGTCATTAACAGGTCACTAATCAAATCTGCCCGGGGGGCAGGTCGACCCCCAGGTCGACCTGGTCAGGGTAGGTCGACCCCCAGGTCGACCTGGCCCTGGCGGGAATTTTCCCGCCTAGCCTGTTTGACTCTGAAATTTGAATTTTCTGAAATTTGTTTTGAATTTTCTGAAACTTCCGATGGTCATAACTTCTTCATACGAAGTCCAATTCACGCAAACTCGGACTCAATCTCAACCAGAATTCCGAGACGAACACAATGGCACAACCTGTTTCCCTTAATTCTCACATCTGAGATTAGTTATTCTTTAATTTGTGAACTTTAGTGTTAACAGAAATACGGGGTGTTACATTCTCCCCTCCTTAAAGGATTTCGCCCCCGAAATCTCCAAGTTAAGGATAATGCATATCCAAACAACCATCTACTCAACCATCAAACACCGGCATCCATTGTCCTTATAAAATTCCTGAGTTGTATGAACATATGCAAGAAGTGTGTGTATATGTTCTCTATCTAATGCAAAATCAGGCGGTCTACTGATTCAGTTGACCTCCTTAATGCAAACCATGAGCGTGCCATGCGTCCATTATGTATGCGAAAGAATCCTATCGATACATATTATTTCTACATGTGTGCACAACCATTCACCAAAATGCAACATCCATATGATAGTACAACCATTATACATCCATTAACTTAAATATGTGCACACATTTTTATGTAATATGCAATATGAAGTGACTGAGCCGATCTAGTGCCTAAAGTGTGTATATGCATCCACGAGCAACCACTAGCAAACACTTGCATCCACATGCATCCATCATACATAACATGTCTCAAACACATGTTTCAACCATAGGATTACCCTATCTAAAGGTCAAAGATACTAGTGAGAGGACATACTAAAGATAAGATAAGTACAAGCTAAGCGATAAAGGAGAAATTAAAAGATAACCTCGAAAAGAAAAGGGTACCATGAACGCATCTTCTCTTCCGTCTCCTAAGAAGCGTCACTCTCATCATCTCCCCATTGCACTTTGACTAGCTTGACCTCTCGATTCCTCAACTTCTTAATCTCCGACCCAAGAATGCACATAGGAGCTCGTCGAATCGTCGCATCGCGCTCTATCTCCACCTCTCTAAGCAAGCTCGGCTCTACCACTTCCGTGGTCTCGTGCAAGCACTTCCTCAAATGTGATATATGGAATACATCGTGTACACCACGAAGTCTCTTGGGCAACTCCACTCTATATGCCATTTATCCAATTCTCTCCTTAATAGGAAACGGCCCTACGAACTTTGGTGCTAACTTCCCAACGGACCCAAAGAGAACCACATTCTGTAATGGAGACACCTTGACAAAGACGATGTCCCTAATATCAAACTCAAGATCTGTCCTCCTCTTGTCCGCATAAGATTTCTGCCTATCTTTCGCCATCTTCATCCTCCTTCGAATCAAATTGATCTTTTCTGAAGCCTCTCTAATCATATCGGGTCCAAGCAAGATCTTTTCTGTAGATTCCCACCAACATGTAGGCGAACGACACGACCATCCATAAAGAGCCTCGAACGGTGCCATGCCAATGCTAGACTAAAAGCTATTATTATATGTGAACTCCACCAACGGAAGATGTTCCTCCCATGTACCTCTGAAGTCTAAGACACATAACCTCAATAGGCCCTCTAGAATACGATTCACCCTCTCGGTCTGGCCGTCCGTCTAAGGACGATATGCGGTGCTCAAACATAACTGGGTCCCTACTGCCTCTTGCAAGCTCTTCCAAAATTCGCTAGTGAAGATAGGATCGCGGTCGCTCACTATGCTAGAAGGAACATCGTGCAAACGAACTATCTCATGAATGTATACGGAGGCTAACCATGGAGCACTTCTCTTACTCTTCACGGGAATGAAATGGGCGCTCTTAGTAAGTCTGTCTACCACGACCCAAATCCCCGTATTACCCTTCCTCGATCTCGGTAACCCATCAATTAAGTCCATCGAGACACTTTCCCACTTCCATTGTGGGACCTCCAATGGGTGAAGCAATCCACCAGGCTTCTTTTGCTCTACTTTTACTTGTTGGCACACCAAGCATCCAGCGACAAACTCTGCCACATCCCTCTTCATACCGGCCCAAAAGTAAACTCGTCTCATGTGCATGTACATCTTGTCCCCGCCGGGATGAATGGTCATCTTCGAACGATGTGCATCATCAAGAATGACCTTCCTCAAGTTCTCATCCCGTGGTACACAAAGTCTACCATCCCTATGTAACCAACCCTTATCATCTAGGGTATACCTACTGAGATGGCTCGATGATTCCCCCCTTTTGAGCTTCTCTTCTAACTCAACCAACTGTGGGTCATCTCGCTGTGCCTCACCAATCCGTCCAAAAGCGTAGGTCTGACTCTAAGGATGCTAGCAAACCGGGTACAAAGTCAACGGAAGGTCTAAAGTCAAACGTAGAGATGAACTCTAAGATTCGCCGCTCAACAAACAATGGACTCAATGACAACCTATTTCTACTTAAGGCGTCTTCCACCACGTTACCCTTGCCAGGGGAATATGCTATCTCGAAATCGTAGGACGCTAAGAATTCCATCCACCTTTGCTGCCTCAAGTTCTAGTCCTTCTGAGAGAACAAGTATTTTAGTGATTTGTGGTCAGTGAACAATTCAAATTTCTCGCCAAGAAGATAATGGCGCCAAGAATTAAGCGCGAAAACAATAGTGGCCAACTCTAGGTCATGTGTAGGGTAATTTCTCTCATGCACTCTCAACTTCCTTCCACCATAGGCTATTACCCTTCCCTCTTGCATTAAGACTGCGCCTAGTCCTATCCCACAAGCATCGGTATAAACGGTAAGTGGCTTACTCCCATCTGGCAACACTAAGACTAGGGCTGTGGTCAAAGCTCTCTTTAAACGTTGGAACGCATCATCACAATCTACGTCCCACATGAAAACTAGGTTCTTCTTTGTCAAGCGTGTTAATGGGGCTGATATCTTTGCGAAGTCTTTGATAAACTTCCTATAGTAGCCAACCAACCCTAAGAAACTCCTCACCTCGGTAGCATTTTTAGGAACCTTCCAATCTTGGATGGCCACTACCGTCACAGAATCCACAGCTATCCCTTCTTTGGAAACCACATGCCCTAAGAATCGCACTTCCTTCCTCCAAAAGTGACATTTAGAAAATTTAGCTTTAAGGCTATGCGCTCGAAGGGTCTCCAACACTTCCCTAAGATGTAGGGCATGCTCTTCCTCGCTTTTAGAAAAGATCAAGATGTCGTCCACAAAGACTACCACGAATTTATTAGGGTAATCCCTAAACACCCTACTCATCAAGTCAACAAAGTATGCGGGGGCGTTTGTCAAACCGAAGGGCATCACAAGCCACTCAAAGAAGCTGTCTGGAGTCCTAAAGGAAGTCTTGTCTATGCTATCCTCAACCACTCTCAACTAATGGAAACCCATGGCTAAGTCCAACTGCGAAAACACCGAGGCGCCAACTAACTGATCGAAGAGATCGTCAATCCTCAGCAATGGGTGCCTATTCTTCTTAGTAAGTTTATTAAGCTCCCTATAGTCCGCACAAAGTCTAAGGGACCCATCCGCCTTCGTGGAAAATACTACTGGAGCACCCCACTCCGATATACTACGTCTGATGAAACCCATCTCAAGCAATTCTTTCACTTGTTTACTGAGTTCTCTTCTCTCTCTTAGAGCCATGTGGCGCACTGGCAATGCAACTGGCTTTGCATTATCTACTAGATATATTCGAAAGTCTATCTCACGTTTTGGGGGTAAACTCCTCACCTCATCGAAGACATCAACATATTCGCGGACTATACGAACAGAATGTAAATCATCATTGGATGCGTCAAGGGATTCTAGGTAGTTAAGCATTACTAGACCTCTAGGGTCACAAAAAATATCAAGGGTCTTTCCACAATGAGTCAACAATCTAACTACCTTTCTTTCACAATCTAGGATGGCCCCATATCTAGTTAGCCAATCCATACCTAGAATCAAGCCATAGCCCATGAATCCAAGAACAAAGGCGTTGCATTCAAACTCAACGCCCAAGATAAACACTCTCAAATCCCGACAAATCGTAGAAAGACGAGCCAAACCACCAATAGGATTTGAGACTACTAAGGGATCTGTAACAAGACTAGTATCTAGGTGCAGTGTTTCAACTAATGATGTAGAGATAAACGAATGTGATGCGCCAGAATCGAATAAAGTAGGGACAGGATGATCAAACAGAAAAAATAAACTTTCAACAGAAATTGCTCTACCTCGTTCTTGCAGTGGTGGGACCACGAGAGCCTGAACATGCCCCCTTGCCTGCCCTGGTGCCATAAGAGCCTGCACCTGTCCTCCCGAGGTAGACCCTGCCCTCTTCCCTTTCTTCGGGCAATCCTTAATCAGATATCCCGCTTCGCCACAGTGGAAACAACCAGTCTTCTTTTTCTTCCTACAATCTTTGCTTAGATGGCCTATTGTCCCACAGTTAAAGCATCTTTTCTTTCCCTTACTGCCTTTACCACCTTTCTTTTTCTGTTGTTGCTGTTGCGGCTCTTTTGATCCCCTTTCTTCTCGGGTGCCTTATTAGCATTGGCGCCCTTCTCCTCTTCATGCATAAGCGCTATGTCAACTAGTCTCTCAAAGGTAGCACCCATGGGGATGTGGGTCATAGCTAACCCATGAAGCGGCTCGTTCAAACCCTTAACAAATCTCAGGGCCTTCTTTTCTGGTGTATTCACCAAGTCCAAGCCAAATCTCGCCAACTGGTTGAAGTTGTTGACGCAGATTCCCTTGCTTCAATGCCAAAACCTTTCCATGTATAAATTCTCTTCAGCCCGTGAGAGAAACTTTGCTTCAAACCTCCACCTGAAATCTGGCCATGTATCAACCGGACGCTCTCCATTAGTGACCTCCCACCAAAACGAGGCCTCATCCTTCATTAGCCAGGCAACTAACTGGACCTTTCTCCCATCTTCCACTTCAAAGATCCCAAACAATTCTTCCACCTCCTTTAGCCAATTTCGAGCTTGAACAAATGTCTTTGTCCCATGAAATGGTTTTCCACCCATTGCCCGAAAGTCCTTATATATCTTCGCGAAAGTATCGAAACGAGGAGGGGGAGGAGGAGGATTTACTAGACCTGCGGTGGCGGCCCTAGTCTCCGAATACCTCCTAAACCATCCTGGTATTGGTATTCCCTTGGGTATCTCGGGAATTGTAGATATGCTGAAAGAAAAAAAAAGGAAAGATTCAATACAAAAGGACCGAAGGAAAGATATATGGCTCTTGGGGTTATGCTTTCTAAAATAAGCTTTTCTCCTGAAAATACTTTCCTTAAAACATACTTTTGAAGGTACTTCTTTATAAAAGTGGTTTTGAAAAACAGCTTTTTCAAAATCCATATCTGTTCTGGTAACCTTCGGCTTTGATACCACATGTAACACCCCACGTCCATTAATGTCATTCACAAAGGGAATGCATTAACTTTCATGGAACATTTTAAGTGTGTATAGAACAGAAACTTAACAACAAGACAGATATAAATAGTACTAAAACTTTAAAACTTTATTTCATTGTAGCGGAAAATACATAAGTTTGATTACGTGATCAAAAAGCAGAGTCAAAATACATAATATCCATCTTGACTAAATCAAAGTACATAAATTAAAAGACATAACCCCAGTAAAAAATATCCATAAATAAGAGAGGCTGAACTTTACTTCAGCGATCCAAGAAACTTCTAAAAGCAGAGATACAGCTGTCAAAAATCAAGCTCCACTGGTGCTAGTTCCGACCTGAGCACCTGGCGGGGGAAGGAAGAAAAGAGGTAGAAACAAAGGGGGTCAGACATAAAGTCTGGCGAGTGCGATAACTTTAACAATATAATTACCAAAATAACTAGGCTAAGGCATATGTTGGAAAATAAGGAAATGACTGTGAACAATTGGGCAAAGACAGAGTAAACAAGGAAATAAGATTTGACAAAGATAACGTTAAAGGCGCACCTAAACCACTATAAGGTAATTACTATACTGCACCACCACTACTATACTGCACCACCACTAGTTACCCTAAGGTTGATCCCGCCTACAGAACTTAACAATGATAATGGTAGTTTCGTGCACCCCTAGTTGCCTTCATAGGTGACGCCTGCCCTATCTCCACTAGGTGTACCCACTACCCCCATTCAATCGGCTCCCTAACTCATTGATACCCGTGCTGGCCCCACAGTGGGGTGTATCATCCCCCAAGTGGCAACCCGATACCACCAATAATGCACGGCTTATACCTACACGATGCAACAACGTCTTACCTACCAGCCCGGGTCCACACACGCACATGAACCCGTTGGACTTGCATTGCCACCGCTAACCCGTTTTGGCCTCTTACAGTCAAGCCCAGTACGCGTGTCTCGTCCTCGACATGGGTCGAGCCCACAAAGATAATTATGGGTTACTTGTTGAAACGGGCCCCCATTACTTGACACAAGCTATCCACCTAAGCTTGGTCCCCTCTAGTACATCCCACTTAACCCTTTTCTTATTCATGTTCACTTACATGTTTCAATTTTGTTTAAGTGTTTCTAATCATATTTCAAATTCCACCCAAGGCACCCACTAAATTCCACATGCCACCCAAGGCACCCACTTAACCCCCTCATGTCCCACTACATGTTTATCTGGTTAAGTGTTTCTTAATTCAATAGGACCGTAACTTTATAAAGACCTCTCATATTAGACTGGCATTTGTAGCAGCTGGATTTGTCGGGCAGGTCCGGGCAGTCTTACACCACAAACTAGCCTAACCTCGTGTCTTTACAATTGTTACGCATTTAACTAATGCCTAAGACCTCCCACATTAGACTGGCATTTGTGGCAGCTGGATTTGCCGGGCGGGTCCGGGCATTCTTACACAACAAAAGAGCCTAACCTCGTGTCTTAGACGATTAATTACACCTAATTAATTATTCCCCAATTTGAATTAATTTCCCTATTCAAATTATCAATCAATCCCAAATTTAACGATGTCCATAATTGACTCAATTATGTCCATCTATTTATGGTATGCAAAATCATACCAATTTCATCACAAATTTATTTTATGCCATTTAAGGCATTTATGCCAATTCTTAATATTAAATCTTTTAATATTATCCCCTTTACCCCATGTTGTACGTTCGTTCGTTTAACGTAAAATATACGTTAGACTCGAATAGTCTAACTCATGGAATAAAGAGAAAACATCACAACATTCATATAATTAAAGATAGATCTAAACATAAGGGGTGAACTTGCATGTGTGAATGATGTTCTACATTTATAACTTGCATAGGCCAAAGTTACAACTTGCATAAAACTACATATGTCATAGATCCAAATCTAAAGGTGTAAACTTGTTTAGGTAATGGTTACAACTTGCATAAATCATGTATGTCATAGATCAACATCTAAAGGTGTAAACTTGCATAGGCAATAACCACAAACTTGCATAACATGATTCGTATTCCAAAATCGTATATTTATATAAACTTGCATATGTGATTTATGCAACATAACATTGGTGTAAACTTACATCTAAACATGTAAACTAGCATGTAGAATTTATCATAGAACTCACACATGTCATAGCCTAACTTTAGATCAAATTTTCACATAAACGAGATGTCATGAAACATGTTAGGTTACATATAATTTTCCCCAACTTGCATATGATTCATTTCTAAATCAAAATCTAAACTTGCATACATACATATGATTTATCATATGAATCAACATAACCAAACTAGCATATGAACAACATGATGGTTTGATTATACATAAGCCAATCATAGAATTACAACATAGATGTAAGCATCATAACTTTATAACATAGATGATCATAACATAACATCATAGAATTTACAACATGTATGATAACATCACAACATTCATATAATTAAAGATAGATCTAAACATAAGGGGTGAACTTGCATGTGTGAATGATGTTCTACATTTATAACTTGCATAGGCCAAAGTTACAACTTGCATAAAACTACATATGTCATAGATCCAAATCTAAAGGTGTAAACTTGTTTAGGTAATGGTTACAACTTGCATAAATCATGTATGTCATAGATCAACATCTAAAGGTGTAAACTTGCATAGGCAATAACCACAAACTTGCATAACATGATTCGTATTCCAAAATCGTATATTTATATAAACTTGCATATGTGATTTATGCAACATAACATTGGTGTAAACTTACATCTAAACATGTAAACTAGCATGTAGAATTTATCATAGAACTCACACATGTCATAGCCTAACTTTAGATCAAATTTTCACATAAACGAGATGTCATGAAACATGTTAGGTTACATATAATTTTCCCCAACTTGCATATGATTCATGTCTAAATCAAAATCTAAACTTGCATACATACATATGATTTATCATATGAATCAACATAACCAAACTAGCATATGAACAACATGATGGTTTGATTATACATAAGCCAATCATAGAATTACAACATAGATGTAAGCATCATAACTTTATAACATAGATGATCATAACATAACATCATAGAATTTACAACATGTATGATAACATCACAATTTTACAACATAATTATGCGGTCAATAATCCACATCATATCCATATAATCTACATCATAACTTAATCCAATTAAATTGCTAATTATTTTATTAAAGAAATCGAACTCACTACTCAAAGAAGGTCTTGATTTCTGATTTCTGAGTTCTGAAGTTGTATTTTCTTTCCTTTGAAGTAGACTCATTGTTAGAATTGAAAAGGATTGAATTTGATTTGCTTTCTTCCTCTCCAATTGGTGGCGGCTATTCTAGGTTGCAAGGTGACGACATGGAGGCCATGAATCTAATTTTTAATTTGATTTTAGGGTTTGAGTATTCATGTTTTTTTATAGAGTTTTGAATTAATTTAAGCCGTCCGATCAACACAGAATTAATCCCAACCAATCAGAGCAGATCAGAAACCCTAATGAGTCAGCATCTAGTCATTAACAATCACTAATCAAATCTGCCCGGGGGGCAGGTCGACCCTATGGTCGACCTGGTCAGGGTAGGTCGACCCCCAGGTCGACCCTATGGTCGACCTGGCCCTGGCGGGAATTTTCCTGCCTAGCCTGTTTGACTCTGAAATTTGAATTTTCTGAAATCTGTTTTGAATTTTCTGAAACTTCTGATGGCCATAACTTCTTCATACGAAGTCCAATTCATGCAAACTCGGACTCTATCTCAACCAGAATTCCGAGACGAACACAATGGCATAACCCGTTTCCCTTAATTCTCAAATTTTAGATTAGTTATTCTTTAATTTGTGAACTTTAGTGTTAACAGAAATATGGGGTGTTACAAGACTGCCGAGAACCTCCCGGCACATCCAGCGACCGCAGCAATATAGATCTAATGTGAGAGGTTAGCGCATTAAGCCTGAAAAACCCGAGGTTAAATTGAGTTGCGGTGTAAGACTGCCCAGAACTGCCCGAAACATCCAACGACCATAACAATACATATCTAATGTGAGAGGTTGGTGCTACAATGAATGAATTAAAGCCAAGGAACAGATAGGCTAAGAATGGTAGGGTTAAGTTAATTAAAGCAACACTTAACCAGTATAACATGTTAATCAAACAGATGGATGGGGTTAGGTAAAATGGAGAACACTTAACTGTATAACATGTTGATTAGGAAACCCTAGTAACGGGGACCCATTTCAGTAGTAACCCACATAGATGTATCATGGAACCCTGAACTAGGCAGGGTGGGGCACGATTACTGGGCTGATGATAAGCGGTCAAAATAGCGGCAAGGGGTGCAGAAGTGTAGTTCCGACGGAGTATGGGTGTGCACGTACTCTGGAGTGGAAAAGTAGGCACTGGGCATCAGTAGTATACACTGTGCATCTTGAATTTGTGTCGGATTGCCACCATAGGAATTGGTACACCACATGGTGGGACCAGAATAGGTATCTACAATCGAGCGAGGCCGAATGACATAAGTAGCAAATGCATGCGAGTAGATGTCGATCGCGAAAGGGATCACTTTGTTATGAACACATGATGGTAGTTGAAACATTCGTAGTAGGTGCAGAGAAATAGAAATGAGTGCGATAGTACATTCAGCTTATCTTATCTTATGTTATCTTATTTTTATGGTATTGTCCTATGTTCAGTTTATTCATATCATGATCCTTTTACCTGTTCACATGCTGAATAATTACTGGACTTACCAGACTTATGTCTAACCCATTTTCTTTTGCCTTCTTTACATCCATTCCCCCCAGGTCCGTAGGGAGGGAATACTTCAGCTTAGTGCGGACCTTTTCAAGCTTGAAGAGAATAGACGTATTGCTTGGATTATCTTTTCTTGGGCTATGGCTGTGGTTACACTTTTATTGGGGATTTATGCTGCTTTGCTTCTGTTTTATGTTTCTTTATGTACTTTGAGATTTAAATTAAGACTGATTTTTGGTTGTTATAATTTAGAAGTTGGGTTTCGAGACAATGCTTGATATGTTTTAACTGAACCACGCCATGTCTGTCTTGTAAATTATCTATGTCTTTTACCAAAAATGCTTCACCAAAGTTAATGCATTCCCTTTGTGAGTGACCTTAATGGAGGTGGAGTGTTTCACTTGGTATCAGAGCGATGGCTTACTAGATCAGATAAAAGTTTTTGAAAACTATTTTTCAGAAAAAAAAAGAAGTTTAAAGAAGCATTTTGAAGAAAAGTGTTGTTTTATTATAATGGCATTATCCCTAAATCCATATGCACTATCTTTCTATCCTTTGTTTTGAACCTTTTCTTTCCGTTTCAGCATGTCTGGGGATCTTAATCTTCTTTAGGGCATATTGGTACTTGGTTGTTTCAGAAGGTACCTAGAGGCTAGGGCTAATGACGCAGGCGCAACAGACGTTCCTCTTCCCCTAGTTGCAGTTGTTCCTCCTCCTCCTCGTGTGAATGCTTTCTCGAAGACATGTAGAGACTTTCGAGCCATGGCTGGAAAGAACTTTAATGGGACAAAGTAATTTGTGGAAGCAAGAAAATGGCTTAAGGAAACAGAAGATTTTTTTATTATCTTCGAAGTGGATGATAGGCAGAAGATACAATTGGCTGTATGGTTACTTAAGGATGAGGCCTCTTACTGGTGGGAAGTTACTAATGTTGAGAGACCAGTTGAAACTTGGGAGGATTTTAGAATGAGATTTGAAACGAAGTTCCTTTTGCAAGCTGAACGAAGCCTATAGATGGAGAAGTTCTTAGCACTCAAACAGGGAAACCTACTGGTTAAGGAATACATCAACAATTTCAACCAACTGGCTAGATTCGGACTGGAGTTGGTAAACACTCCACATTAAAAGGCTCTCTGTTTCGTGAAAGGGTTGAATGAGCCACTGCACAGCCTAGCTATGTCCTATATACCTATGGATGCGACTTTTGAGGGACTGGTGGACATGGCACTGTTACAGGAGGAAGACAAGGGTGGCAAGAAAGAGGCAAAGGTGGATGAACCTCCAGACAAGAAAGTGGAGGGATCGCCAAATAAGAAGACGAATTCCAAGAAAGGCGGGAAGAATAACAAACCCCATGAAAAGAGGAAATGCAAATTTTGTGGCACACCTGGACATCTAATTAAAGACTGCAGGAAGAAGAAGAGGAAGATGGGTGGCTGCTTTCAACGTGGCGAGACAGGACATATGGCTAAGGATTGCCCAAAAAGGCAAGGGCAAGGGGAGAGGACTGGATCCACTTCTAGAGGGCAGGTTCATGCTCTCATTGCACCTCTGCAAGAAACAGGTAGAAATATTTCTGTTGAGAGTTTAGTTTATCTTTCTAATCATCTAGTTCGTACTCTTTTTGATTCTGGCACATCGCACTCTTTTATATCTACTGCTTTAGTTGAATTTCTGCACCTAGATACTAGTATAGTAGAGGATCCCATGGTTGTTTCAAATCCAATTTGGGGTTTGGCTTACTTGTCAATGATTTGTTTGGATTTGGAAATTTCTATACTAAGCATTGGGTTTAGATGTAATGCTTATGTTTTGGGCTTCACGGGCTATGGGTTGATTCTAGGCATGGATTGGTTATCCAGTAATGGTGCCATCCTCGATTGTGAAAAGAGAGTGGTTAGACTTATGACTCGCCTCGGTAACACTCTCGAAATCTCTTGTAATCCCATGAATTCTGTCATGCTTAGCTATCTAGAATCTCTTGATGCGTCTGTTGAAAAATTGCAATCTGTTAGAGTAGTCCGTGAGTACTCGGATGTCTTTGAAGAGGTGAAAGGTTTACCTCCTAAGCGAGAGATAGACTTACGCATATACCTTGTTGATAATGCAAAACCTGTTGCTTTAACCGTTAGACACATAGCTCAGCAAGCAAGTTAAAGAGTTGCTTGAAAAGGTGTTCATAAGGCAGAGTATTTCTGAATGAGGTGCTCCAATGGTGTTTGCAACCAAAGCAGATGATTCACTTCGCCTGTGCATGGACTATAGGGAGCTAAACAAGCTGATCAAGAAGAATAGGCACACCTCCCTAGAACAGACGACTTGTTTGACCAACTTGTAAGTGCCTCGGTTTTCTCCCAACTAGATCTGGCCACCGGATTTCATCAGCTAAGAGTGGCTGAAGACAACATATATATGACCGCGTTCAGGACCCTAGATGGTTTCTTCAAATGGCTTGTTATGGATTTCGGCTTAACAAACGCACCTGCTTATTTCGCAGACCTGATGAGTAGGGTGTTCAGTGAGTTCCTTAATAAATTTATAGTGGTCTTCATGGATGACATTTTGATTTTCTCAAAAATTGAGGAAGAACATGCTCTGCATTTAAGGGAAGTTATGGATACTCTTCGTGCACACCAGCTGAAAGCAAAATTCTCCAAATGCCATTTTTGGAGAGAAGAAGTAAGGTTTCTTGGACATGTGGTGTCCAAAGAGGGGATAGCTGTGGATCCCGCAAAAGTAGTTGCGGTGCGAGATTGGAAAATCCCCCGGAATGCTACCGAAATACAAAGTTTTCTCGAGCTAGCTGGATTTTACAGAAAGTTCATTAAGGACTTCGTGAAGATCTCTGCCCCACTTACTAGGTTGATGAAGAAGAACCTGACTTTTTCTTGGGATTTAGATTGCGATGTTCCTTTCCAATGATTGAAAAGAGCTCTAACAAAGACCCTAGTTCTGACATTGCCTGATGGGAGTAAGATGTTTACTGTATATACAGACGCATGTAGAACATGATTGGGTGCTGTCTTGATGCAAGAGGACAAAGTAGTTTGTTATGGAGGAAGGCAGTTGATGGTACATGAGAAAAACTACCCAACTCATGATTTAGAACTAGATGCCATTGTTTTCGCCATTAAGTCAGGCGTCATTACCTACTAGGAGAAAGGTTTGAATTGTTTACTGACTATAAATCATTAAAGTACCTTTTCTCATAGAAAGATCTTAACTTAAGACAACAAAGGTGGATGGAATTTCTAGCTTCAAACGATTTTGAGATTGCTTATACCCCTGGCAAGGGGAATGTTGTAGCAGACACCTTGAGTAGGAAAAAGCTGACCTTGTGTCCTCTCTTTGTAGAAAGGAAAAGCTTGGAGTACATAGAAAACTTTGACTTTAGACCCTCCTTTGAATTTGTACCTCGTTTGCTAGCATCGCTAGAGGTGCGGCCTACGCTTGTAGACTCAATAGGAACTGTGCAACGTGAAGATCCTCAGCTAGTTGATGTGGTGGATATGCTAATTAGAGGCGAGACTTCTAGTAACCTCAATAGATACTCCATCGATGACAAGGGTTGGTTGAGACTGGATGGAAGACAATGCATCCCACAAGCAAGGGATTTGATGAAGACAGTTCTAGAAGAAGCACACCATTCTAAGATGACCATACATCTAGGTAGAGACAAGATGTATAAAGACATAAAAAAGGTTTTCTTTTGGAATGGCATGAAGAAGGATGTAGCTGAGTTTGTCTCTAAATGCTTGATATGCCAGTAAGTCAAGGCGGAGCAAAAGAAGCCTGGTGGCCTTCGATGGACTTTATTGATGGGTTGTCTAGGTCAAAAAGGGGCAATACCAATATTTGGGTAATAGCGGACAGGCTCACTAAAAGCGCTCACTTTATACCTGTTAAAAGTAGGAGGACTGCCTCATCGTTAGCATCAATTTATCTTAAAGAGGTGGTTCGACTGCATAGAATACCCTCTAGCATAGTAAGTGATCGAGGTCCTATTTTTACAAGCGAGTTTTGGAAGAGTTTGCAAGAGGCCATAGGCACATAGCTATGCTTGAGCATTGCCTATCACCCTCAAACCGATGGTCAGACGAAAAGGGTGAACAGAGTATTAGAAGATCTTTTGAGATTGTGCATTCTTTATTTTGGAGGAACATGGGAGGATCACCTTCCTTTGGTATATTTCGCCTACAGCAATAGCAACCAAGCCACCATAGGCATGGAACCCTTTGAGACTTTATATGGGAGGCCGTGCCGATCACCAACTTGTTGGTGGGAGTCTACAGACAAGCTCGTACTTGGGCTTGACATGATCAGAGAAACTTCAGAGAAGGTGGACTTGATACGAAGACGAATGAAGACCACACAAGATAGATAGAAGTCCTATGCTAATAAAAGAAGGACTGACCTTGAGTTTGAGGTTGGAGACAGGGTTTTCCTTAAAGCATCTCCTTTGAGGAATGTTGTTCGCTTTGGGTCTGTAGGAAAATTGGCATCAAGATTTGTAAGGCCATTTCCTATCATTGAAAGGATTGGAAAGATGGCTTATAAAGTAGAGATGCCCGAAAGATTTGCTGGAGCTCATAATGTTTTTCATGTCTCTCATCTATGAAAGTGCTTACATGAGTCGGCAGAAGTTGTGGAGCCAAGCTACTAGAGGATATAGAAGTGGAGCAAGAAGCGACGGTGTGAAGAGTTCCAACTCGTATCTTGGGTACAGAAGTTAAAAGGCTACGCAATCGTGAAGTCAAGCTAGTTAAAGTACAATGGAGTGATGCAGAAGAAGACGCGGCTTGGAAGACTGAGGACAAGATACGCGCAGCCTACCCTTATCTTTTTTGAGGGTACATCATTGATCTCTTGTTTTCCATAAATTTTATGCATGCTTATATCTGTCCTTTTAAGTATATCTCCTCGGTCCTAGTCTTGATCCTTAGGTAGAAACCAATAGATGTAAACATGTATTTGAAACATATTATGATTGATTGTTGCAAGCAGTTGCTAGTGGTTTGCACTAGGTACTAGATCGTCTCAGTCACTTTCATATTACATATGCATATATGTATTTATATATGGATTGGAACTTCATGTGTTATCATGTGGACGTTGCATTTATATGAATGATTGTGCACTCATGTAGAAAGTATAATTAGGAATAACTGCATACATAATGGTCTCATGGCACTGACATGATTCGCATCAAGGAGGTCAACTGAATCAGTGGACCACCTGATTTTGCATTAGATAAGGACATATACACACACTATGCATATGATCATGAAAGTAGTAGAAATCTTTAAGGACAATGGATTCCTGTGATTGATGGTTGAGTAGAAGGATGATGGATGTTAGGATACATTCTTCTTAACTTAGAGATTTCGGGGACGAAATCCTTTAAGGAGGGGAGAATGTAACACCCCATATTTTCTGCGAACAATAAAGTAACGAATAAAAGAATACTTAATTTTAAAAATGGGAATTAAGGGAAACGGGTTATGCCCTTGCATTTGTCTCGGAATTCTACTTGAGATAGAGTCCGAGTTAGCATGAATCGGACTCCATATGAAGAAGTTATGGAGTTCAGAAGTTTTCAAGTTTAAATAGTAATTAAATACAATAATAATTTAAATTAGAAAACAGTTCAAATTTCAAAATCTGGCAAGAGCGGCCTAAGCGGGAAATTTCCCACTCGGGGGTGTCGACCCCCAGGGGGAGTCGACATAGGTGTCGACCCCCTATAGGGGTGTCGACATAGGTGTCGACCCCCCCGTAAGGAGTCGACCCCTCCCAGATCTAGCTCCTGTGACAAATTTTTACAGCCTTGTGCTATTGTGGCCTTCTCTGATTGGCCAATAACTGATTTCTGAGGTATTAGGGCATATGTGTCATGCTACGGTTGGCTGGATGACACATCTCTTTGGTTTGATGGCTCTGATTTCTCCTAGACTAATCTAAAGGCTAGAATTGAACCTAGACTTCTATATAATCACCCCAAACCTCAACCCTAGAACTCATTCTATGAAGCCATCATGATGTTTGTCTACAAACTGGCCTAGCCTCCATCCATCTACCCCAAACTGGAGAATCAAATTCAAACTAGGAATCAATTAGAAGAACTAGAGAATCAAACGTCTACATCAAAGGATAGCTTTTCAAATTTAGAAATCAGATCCCAGAAATTAAGATCTGTCCTTTTTCTGTAAGTGCAGTTATTTTTTAGATGTGAACACCTAATAAGAAATCATGACTGTAATAACTGGGTCTAGAGCTATGCCTAACTCTATTTGTGCCTAACCCTTTGTCAATTCTGAATTGCTTATTCCTATCGGACTGTTGTGACTGACATAGTAAACCTTATCATGCCAATTAGACTATTGTGACTGACATAGAAAAACCTATCATGCCTATTGGACTATTGTGACTGACATAGAAAAACCTCTCATGCCTGTGAGACTATTGGGACTGATACCATCGAACCTATCATGTTGTGTTAAATTTGTGGTTCTTTTATGTATGTAAGTTACATGCTAAGTTATGTTCATACATGTTATATGTTTATATCCAAGCTAGTACCCATGTTTAAGATCTATATAAGTTCATGTTTATACCATTAGACTTATGCTAGTTCGCATGTCAATTGGATCTAATTTAAGTGCAAGATCACGTTTATATGCTTAATTAAGTTTATGTCGTTCTATGCCGAATTTATATTACACATATTGATCTATGTTGTTTTATGCCTGTTGGAATGTTACATGTCCCTTTTCTTTTCCCTTTTTGTTTATGAGTTAGGCTAATTTGTGAGCCTGACGTTCTATGTGAATTGTGCAAACGAATAACGGGGGAGACGTTGGGGGAAAATATTAAATTACATGCTATTGGCATAGATTGGCTCATAATCATGTAAATGATTAGTAGCATTAAATGGCATAATTAGGACATAACTTAGAGGGTAAACGGGACATGACTTGATTTGACAACACTAGTGGATAATTTACATATAAACATGAATGGTAAATATGTAAATTAATTAAAAGATGAATATGCCTAACACGAGGTTAGATTGAGTTGCGGTGTAAGACTGCCCGGAACCGCCCGTTACATCCAGCGACCACAACAATATAGATCTAATGTGAGAGGTTAGCTCATTAAGCCCAAAAAACCCGAGGTTAGATTGAGTTGTGGTGTAAAACTGCCCGAAAACGTCCGACACATCCAGCGACCGCAATAATACGTATATAATGTGGGAGGTTTGTGCTTTAATGAATGAATTAAAGCCAAGGAATAGACATGCTAAGAATGGTAGGGTTAAGTTAATTAAAGCAACACTTAACCAATACAACATGTTAATAAAACAGATGGGTGGGGTTAGGTAAAATGGAGAACACTTAACCGTTATGACATGTTGGTTAGGAAACCCTAGTAATGGGGATCCATTTCAGCAGTAACCCACATAGATGTATCGTGATACCCTGAACTAGGCAGGGTGGGGCACAATTACTGGGCTGATTATTAGCGGTCAAAATAGCGGTAGGGGGTGCAGCAGTGTAGTTCCGATGGAGTATGTGCGTGCACGTACTCCGGAGTGGAAAAGCAGGCACTGGGTATCAGTAGTATACACTGTGCATATTGAATTTGTGTCGGGTTTCTACCATAGGAATTGATACACCCCATGGTGGGACCAGCACAGGTATCTACAATCGAGCGGGGCCGAATGACACAAGTAGCAAATGCATGTGAGTAGAAGCCGATCGGGAAAGGGATCACTTTGTTATGAACACATGATGGTAGTTGAAACATTTGCAGTAGGTGCAGAGAAATAGAAGTGAGTGCGATAGTACATTTAGTTTATCTTATCTTATGTTATCTTATTTTTATGGTATTGCCCTATGTTCAGTTTATTCATGTCATGATCCTTTTACCTGCTCACATGCTGAATAATCACTGGACTTACTAGACTTATGTCTGACCTGTTTTCTTTTGCCTTCTTTTCTTCCATTTCCCCCTCCCAGGTCCGCAGGGAGAGAATACTTCAGCTTAGTGCAGACCTTTTCAAGCATGAAGAGAGTAGATGTATTGCTCCGATTCTCTTTTCTTGGGCTATGGTTACACTTTTGTTGGGGATTTATGCTTCTTTACTTCTTTTTTATGTTTCTTTATGTACTTGGAGATTTAAATCGAGACAGATGTTTTGTTGTAATAATTTAGACGTTGGGTTTTGAGATAATGCTTGTTATGTTTTAACTGAACCATGCCATTTAATAAATAGTTTCAGTTTTTCACTTCTTATATGTCTGTCTTGTAAATTATCTGTGTCTTTTACCTAAAATGATTCACCATAGTTAATGCATTCCCTTTGTTACTGACCTTAATGGAGGTGGGGTGTTTCAATATTTCTCTTCCTACATCATATGACTATGAAGATACTCTGGGCATGATCTAGCACTATCAAACCCATCATCACCATAAACTCCTATTGATTTTGATATAAATATTCAAGAAAGGCACTACGATGATTTGCGTGAGTTTGAACTAGAGTAAGTGAAATGATCCAAACTTACCCTTACGGAAAAGCCCGGATTGAATTGAGAACACAACAAATCAGAATAGAAATAGAAGAACATTTCAATGCTTATTACAACAATTTACATCAGAGTACAAGAATATAACAGAGTATGAATAAATATTATACATTTGATAAATATCATAGATTTAAATTACATTTAATAGCAGCGGAAAAATAATACGAAATACAACTAAAAGAAATACATGGATACAGAGCTTTCCAAATTTCGCTTCAGCTGTAAACCAGGATCCTGTTAATATAATATCTGCAAAACCAAAACTACTAGTTGCCTGTGTGGAAAATAGGAGTACCTAGAGTTTAGGTTAAAACAATAAACTCCAGGTCAGTCATGGAACTGGTGTGAGAACTAAAACAGTTATTAGCTTGATTTTAAAGATAGGTGAATCACGGGAACATGCCGTATAACACGGAACGGGTTTTCTCCACATGAATCTTAGTTTAAAATAAAACAACGCAATGTTTTTTGGAAAAACGGAGCTATTATAAGACTCTGGTCCCATCACACAATGAACGCAGTCGAAGGATAGAGTTTTCCCTTATAATAGCCAAATATGCTTGATACGCAAAATTTCATCTTTTATTATTGCTATTAGTGAAGAAATAAACTTCAAAAATAAATGTATCAATCATGGGCGGCGTAGGTACCATTATATTGCATCACCGTATATATATTTACAACTAAAACAGAATATCTCGTATTGGAAATTGGGTTTCCATCTATGAACCGAGGCAAGGAATTATTTTCACCGATTTTGAGGCACACTAGCAATTGCCTCAGGACTCGAACACTGGCGAGCCCTTAGATCTACATGGATGGTTATCCATTGATGATTAGTTATACCATAAACTATATGTTAGTCGGTTCTATCGAACCTCTAAAATGGGTCAGTAATGTCGACCACTATAGAGCCACTAGGGACTCAAATCCTATCTGAGGTACCTCGCTTTCCAACAAATAATAAGGGACTTCCACATAAATAAACAGTCTGGGATCCATACCATGACGTTACTTGTAGCTAGAACTAACATATGTCCATTTCCATGCAGTCACTATCCCGTTTTTGGTTCATACCGAGGTGTGAAGCTCGCGAAGTAATGCTATACACAAAACTATGCCTAAATAAGCTTTGCTTTGATAATCAAACACAAGGCTCTGCTTTTCAACAAAATCCTTGATCATTCGCATCTTAGCATGCAACATTGTCAGTCCATACCACACCATTGATTTCTGCCAATATATAACCTCTAAGCTCATACATCTCAGAGAAGGGTGTTAAGCAAGAGAATAAATTATCCGCCACCAAACAGATATATATTTAGCAGAGATCAACGAATACAACATAAAGGAATACAACATCAGACATACCATCCATTTACAAGTCCGTTCTGGGTCTGAACGAAACCGGAGTCACCTTATTCCTCGTCCCATATGTCCAATACAGGAGAGAGGTCTTCGCATATCCGTCGATCTCCAAGTACGTTTGGGCGATCACCACTTATTACCTTGTCTTGGGTGTACAACCCAATCAAGACATCGGTAAGATCTCCGGTCTTCAAACCACCGTCTTCATCTTCGACTCTTGGTCGTCGTATTAATTATTCAGAATGGGTTAAACCCAGTCTTTCCGAACAAATCGCGTACTTTATAATCAAGTGCTATAAAAACACATCATACGCCTCATTCCAATTCAGAATATTCTTTTAATAAACTATTCACATTATTAGGGAAAGGTTCCTATTAATTTTATCAAAAATAAATTCTTTAAATTTATTCTTTAATCATCCTTGGGAAAGATTTTATTTTATCTTTTCACAATTTAACTCATATTAAGGTTTATCAACTAGTCGAGGTTAGCAAACCTTACCGAAGTAATCATTTATTATTTATTATCCCAATCCCAACCTATTCATCCCATGGAGCAAAATTGGTAGCACTCCATATCTAACACCCATTGTGTTATTGGTAAAATTAATTACCATTTCACGTTCAAATCCAATTAACGATTTTACTATCGCCTAGAGTAAAACTGGTGGTACTCCATTCTCGATCATTTCAAGAATTCGATAAATTAAATTATCTCATTCCCTTTTTAATCTCTTTAAAGATGCATTAAAACTCTAGTTTAGTTTTAATGTCAAAAACCATTACTTATTGATTGTTCATATTTATGTAATTAATCTTATCTTTAACTGGGTTAAAGAACAAATGTTATTTAAAAACATTGTTCACGATAAACCCAAAATTATCTTCCATCAATATGGAATCTACACGTAAATAACAACAGTATATAATCGATATAAATTTCCGTGTCAGACAACTAATATAAATGGAATAGCGACAACACCTTTTAAATTCCATATATAGTAATAGTTTTCATTCACTTCCATTCAATCTCAATTTAATATATTAAATTGGAAAACACGTTTACTTTGGAAAATTTCCATTTAAATCTTAATAAAAGATTTATAAATTCCAAATTATATTTTTCACTGTTAATTGGGTTAAAGAACGAATGTAATTAAAAACACAGTTCATAATAAACCCAATTCACACTTCATTTTACTCCAATTACTAAATATAAATGGAAACTCCAATAGTCTTTATTAAAAGATTTATAAATTCTAAAGTTATATTCTCACTATTAATTAGGTTAAAGAACGAATGTCATTAAAAATACAGTTCACAATAAACCCAATTCACATTTCATTTTATTCCAATTACCAAATATAAATGGAACTATAATGATATTAATTAAAAGATTTATAAATTCCAAAATTATATTTTCACAGTTATTTGGGTTAAAGAACAAATGTCAATAAAAACACAGTTCACAATAAACCCAATTCACATTTCCCTTTATTTAAAAACACTGAATTATTATTCTAGTTAATAACTAGCTCATTTCGATAAAAATATATTTTTATCTTTTCAAAATTGGAATTTTTCATCCAAATTCTTTCTAAATCATTTATTATCATTTTACATAATTTTTTTTATATTTTTAATAATTTTATTAAGGCCCTTACAGCCCGTTTCCAATACCGGCCACCAAACTACATCTTAGCAACCTTTTCCAAATTTGATTTGGACATAATTCCAAATCCAACTGTTAGATTTCAAATTTCTTATATTCATTGGAAAACCCTTTTCGATACGAACCCAACAGTAGTATTTTTAGGAGAATCCGGCGATCGGATCCGCCGTAATGTCAATTTGAAGTTAATGGTCGAAATTGGCGAACGGTCGCTGCACGACGCGTTCTATTCAGGCCATTAAATATATATAATATATATATTTCATCGATTTCCATTTAAAACGAATTTTATAAATCGTTTATAAGTTCGTTTAAAACGATTCCAACTTCTCATTCAATTTTAAGTCAAAATTGAATATTCGATATCTTTATCATATTAAAATGATAACATTTTCAAAATAATGGATTTTGAAATCACTTTTTTCAATATTCATTATAAAATAAATAAAATCAGTTGATAAACCCGTTTGAGTTAAAATGGAGTTTCTATACTTAACCCGACTTCATATTTTTTTTAATATTTTTGTGTCCATCTAAAAACGGATATCGAAATCATAATTTTATTTTTCACTGAATATTATTTTTAAATATTCATTATTTAAAATATTCTTTATTAAAAAATATTCTTTATATTAAAATGATCTTTTACATAAAAATGTTCTTTTAGATAAAAATTTACTTTTACATTAAAATGTTCTTTAGATTAAAATGTTTCTTTTACATTCAAATGGTTCTTTTATGTAAAAGTGGTTCTTTACATAAAAATATTTCTTTTACATTGAAATGGTTCTTTTATATAAAAATGGTTCTTTACATAAAAATGTTTCTTTTACATTGAAATGGGGTTTTTTAATATAAAAATGGTTCTTTGCATAAAAATGTTTCTTTTACATTGAAATGGTTCTTTTATATAAAAATGGTTCTTTACACAAAAATGTTTCTTTTACATTGAAATGGTTCTTTTATATAAAAATGGTTCTTTACATAAAAATGCTTCTTTTACATTGAAATGGTTCTATCACTAAAAATGTCTTTTATCATTAAAAATGTCTTTTATCACTAAAAATGCCTTTTATCATTAAAAATGTCTTTATCGTTAAAAAAATCTTTTTCAATCTAAATTGTCTTTTTATTCTAAAATGTCTTTTTAATTTAAAATGTCTTTTTAATTTGAAATGCCTTTTTAATCTAAAATGTCTTTTTAATCTAAAATCACTTTTTAATTTAATTTTTTTAATCTAAAATATCTTTTTAATCTAAAATGTCTTTTTAATTTAAAATGCCTTTTTAATCTAAAATGTCTTTTTAATTTAAAATGTCTTTTTAATCTAAAATGTCTTTTTTATTTAAAATGTCTTTTTAATCTAAAATGTCTTTTTAATCTAAAATGTTTTTTAATTTAAAATATCTTTTTATAAAAAAAATGTCTTTTTAATCTAAAATGTCTTTTTAATTTTAAATTTTGTTTTAATCTAAAATGTATTTTTAATCTAATATATCTTTTTAATTTAAAATGTCTTTTTATAAAACAATATTTATTTTAAAAACATTATTTTTTTTGAATCGGAATGCAACTCAATCAATTACCATATAATTTCAGTTATACGGGTTTCATACATCGTATGTATGCAACAATAATTATAAATAATCAACAAACAGTCCATTCACAGCATGTCAATCCATCGATTTAAATAAAACTAAATACTAGGAATAATGTAAGTCAAATATCATCCCAATACCCATGTGGGGTTTTCAAACAACAGTAGTGAATTTAAATAAATTATTGGTTAACAAATTTAACTAATTCTAATTCGTTTTAAATTATTCATCTAATTAGCCAATTTTCACTATTTTAAATTATAAATAAATATTTATAATTCAATTCCAACTGCCACATTAATGTTAACATTATTGTTAATACGTTAAATGTTACAACATCACAAACAACATACAATATAGTCAATTTAAATCGTCCATGGTCTGTGGACGAGGGAGGTGATCTAACAAGCACCGTATACAGTTTCTAATGATTAAACTAATAAAGACTAAATTGGAAATTTTACATATTTTCAAATTATGAAAACTGTTAAATAACTGTGCAGAATTTTTAGTGTGGAGTTCTCACCTTGATCGGATAGAAATCGTTAAAGCGATTGATTTTAATTGATTTAAACTGGGGTTTAAATCCAACTAAATTCCTGAATTTCTGAACAATTTGGTTTGAAATTTGTCAGAATTTCCAGTGTGCTCCGTTTCAGTTCTGGTTTGTTCCATCGTGTAGTGGCCTTTCACACGAGTCCAACGCTTCTGAAATCGTCTGATTTGGATCTCGTATGAGAGAGATATTAATTTTTAAACATTGACTAATTAAATTGGTGGTTAATAAATTAATTCACTTTTAACAATGCTTAAGAAATCGTTACGCTCTTTAATCAATTTCCAGGTAGACATATTCGAATTTGTGCTCGCCATTAGGGCTTTGTTTGCCGTCGCTTGTATCACCGTGGGGAGGATCGGACACCACCACACGAAAGCGCCAATAGCCCTCCTGTAACAACCCGTATTTTAATAACGTGTTATACCCATAAATCAAGGTAAAATTAATTTTTAAGATAAGAATCACGGGCAATGGGGTGCGCCATTACGTTTATCTCGAAATTTGATTGGAAACGAGTCCGAGTTTTCGAAAATCGGAGTCCGTATGATTAAGTTATTACCCTTCAAAGTTTCAGAAGTTTCAAGTTCAAAAACAGCTCAGAATTCGAATTCAAATTTCGAATTCGAACCCCAGAACGGGCTGGGCGGGAAATTTCCCGCCCAGGACCAGGTCGACCATAGAGTCGACCTGGGTGTAGACCTGGTTCTCGAGCCCATTTTTGAGTCAGAATTCATTCTGATGTTTCTAGTTCGATTTCTGTCTAAATTCGTTGGCCAGACCCTAAATAAACAGCCCCTAACTCTAGTCTCTCTACACAAATTCTCTCTGGCCTTATGCTGCTAAAACCCTGGTTGAAAAGTTAGAGAAAAGGGATTGCTTCTCCTCCAACAAGGCTACGTGTAGAGTATTGCTGTTTGGGGGATTTCTGTTAGACTCGAGATTCAACATCGCCTCTTTGTTTTCTAATTCTCAAACCATGACCTGTAAGCCCCAGTTACATTTAGATCTAAACTTTAAACTTAATATGGACATGTTGTAAATTGAAATTCAACCTATGTATGACAATTATCTTGGATCTATCATTGTATATCTTGGATCTATCATTGTTCATTTTGGATCTAGTATTTTGGATCTACTATTTGTTCACCTTGGATCTATCCTTCTTGAATCTTGACTTGTAGTAATATTTATATGAAATTGATTTGGGACCTATACATGTTGTAGATCTAGAACCCTTAATGTCCATAATATTCATGCCTGCGATGTTGAAACAATTGTTATTCACAAGTTTGGGGTTATTATCTTATGTCAACTGTTACCATGACTATCACCCTATTTTGCTAGATTTGATATCTGAGACCACTATTCCATATGCCAGTATTGTTGTAATCATTTATCTCAAGTTATACCAAGCTTGACTTGTAATCACTTTTGCCACCTTATGCCAGTTTTTTCTATGTTATTCCCTATTTAGATCCGTTTGTATCGATTCGGGTTTACGTGCGATGGGAATGCGATTGGGTAGATTAGGCAAAACCTGAATTTACTATGAACTTGAAACATGAACATTGTTATAACTTGAACCTGGATATGCACATGAACTTGACATGAAAACTTGAACATGGACATGATACTAGAATGAATTTGAAAATGGCCAACTCGAGGTTGGGTTGAGTTTGCAGTGTAAATCTGCCCGGAACCGCTCGGCGAATCCAGTGACTGCAAACAATAGGATCCAATGTGGGTAGTTGGTTATATAGCACTTAAAACCCGAGGTTAGACTATGTTGTGGTGTAAATCTGCCCGGAACCGCCCGGCAAATCCAATGACCACAACAACTAGTACAATGTGAGAGGTTGGGGTGCATTAATGAATTAATGCCATATGATAGGGTTAAGTCATGAACCACTTGAATATACTTAACCAATTTGACACGATCATTTGATAGGGTTAAGTCATGAACCGCTTGAACACACTTAACCAACTTGATACATGATTTGGTAGGGTTAAGTCACGAACTTGAATGACAACACTTAACCCATTATAAACCCTAGTTACGCGGTCCTTTTCAGCAGTAACCCACTTAGATGTATCACGACACCCTGGGACTAGGCAGGGTGGGGCACGATTACTGGGCTGATTGTAAGCGACCAGAACGATGGATGAGATCGTGTGCCACTGTAGGTTCAGGCGGACTATGGTCGTGCACGTAGTCCGGATTTGAAAAAGCAAGCATTGGGCACCCGTAGGTTTACACTATGCGTGCTTGATTCGTGTCGGTGGTTGGCACCATAGGAATTGATGCACCCTATGGTGGACCTAGCACAGGTGACTACATTTCGTGATTGGGCCGTATGACATAGGCACATGACGAGCTAGAACTTGTAGGGAGCCGATCGATTAGTAGATCATACCGTAGGACCCCGTAATGGGTCATTTCATGATATTGGGCCAAGGGATCATTTCATGGTTAATACCTGACATGGGTTAGAATACTAGTACAGTTGGTGCGGCGAATCTTGAATATGCGATGCTAGACTTGACTTATCTTGTTATCTTAGTCCTGTTATCATCCTTATGTTTAATTCCAATTTTCACATGTCATGTTACTTTTACTAGTTTTTATACTGAAAGGAAATAGGGCTTACCAGTCTTTATAACTAACCCTTTTTCTTTCGCCCATTTTCTTTCGTTTCCCCCAGGTTCTCAGGGAGGAGACGCTAGCTCTTAGCTTGGATTTAGCTTGCTTTCTGTCAGCTCATGTACGGTTTGGTCTTTAGCTATGCTATGGCTGCACTTCTGCTATTTTTGGGGAATAATTTACTTTGGTTATCTTAAGTTTATGCTTCTTTATCTAGAACTTGATGTAATGGAATAATTTGTACTATGGATATATGAGGTTTTGACTCTTTTCTTGAAAGTAATGAAATTTGGTTTTTAATTTCTATCGCTGCTTTATTTATGTACTACCTTGTGATATCTCTGTCTATGTTTACCTAGATAATACTCCACCAAAACTAGTGCATTCCCTTTGTGAGCGACCCTAGCGGAGGTGGGGTGTTACAATTGATATCAGAGCAGAAGGTTACCAGACTGGGCAAAAGTTTTAAAAACCTTCTAAAACAATTTTCTAAAACCGTTTATAAAGAAGCATTTTTCAATAAAAGTTTTATGTTTAAAAAAGGCTATTCCCCAAAAGCCATTTGCACTTTCCTTTGTTTCCTCATTTGAATCTTTTTCTTTTTCGTTTTTCAGCATGTCTGATCTTAACCTTCCAAAGGGAGTACCAGTACCTAGATGGTTCTGAAGGTACTTGGAAGCTAGGGCCAACGACGCGGGCCCGACAGACATCCCTCCTCCTCCAATGGTCGCGGTTCCTCCTCCTCCTCCTGGTACCGTCTTTGCCAAAATATGCAAAGACTTTAAAGCAATGGGCGGCAAGAACTTCATTGGAACTGAAACCTTCGTTGAGGCACAAAACTGGCTAAAGGAGACTGAAGACTTGTTTATTATCTTCAATGTGGAGGATCATAGGAAAGTTCAGCTAGCAGCATGGTTGTTGAAAGAGGAAGATGCATTTTGGTGGGAAGTGACCAACGCTACCAGGCCAGTTGAAACTTGGGCAGACTTTAAAGAGAGGTTTGGGCTTAAATTCTTATCGTCAGCAGAAGAGAACCTTCAAATGGAGAGGTTCCTAGAACTTAAGCAAGGGGACATGACCGTTAGGGAGTACGTGAATAAATTTAATCAGCTTGCTAGGTTCGGGTTGGACTTGGTTTACACAGCTCAGAAGAAGGCTGTACGCTTTGCTCGAGGATTGAACGAGCCACTACACAGTTTGGCCATAACTCATATACCAATGGGGGCGACCTTCGAAAGCTTGGTGGATATGGCCCTACTTCATGAGGAAGACAAGAATAGCAAGAAGGAGGTTAAGCCTAATGAGACTCAAAATAAGAAGGTAGACTTCAAGAAGGGAGGCAACAAGAATAACAAGAACAACAACAACAATACTAACAAACCACGTGAGACAAGGAAATGCAACTTTTGTGGTATTACGGGACATCTAGCTAAAGATTGTAGAAGGAAGAAGAGAAAGTTGGGTGAATGCTTTCATTGTGGAGACACTGGACATATCAGCAAAGATTGCCCTAAGAAGCAAGGGCAGGGGCAAGGGCAGGCCCAGCGAGCAGGACCTTCTGGAGGGCAGTTGCATGCTCTCAACACCACTCCAACACTTGACCGAGGTAGTAATATTTCCGTAGAAAGCCTTGTTTACATTTCTGAATTTCCTGTTCGAACCTTATTTGACTCTGGCGCATTGCATACTTTTATCTCTTCTAATGTTGTTAAAAATCTGCACCTAAGTACTAGTCTGGTTGAGGATCCCGTTATAGTTTCAAATCCAATTGGGGCATCCGCTCATTTATCTATGATATGTGTGGATTTGAGGATTTCTATATTAAGCGTAGAATTCACGTGTAATGCTTATTTTCTCGGATTTATGGGATACGGTTTGATCCTAGGTATGGATTGGCTGTCCAATTATGGAGCCATTCTTGATTGTGAACGAAGGGTAGTGAGGCTCATGACTCGCCTTGGTAATACCCTTGAAATTTCTTGTAACCCTAAGGGTCCGGTCATGTTGTGTTATCTTGAATCTCTTGACTCGTCCATCGACAATTTGCAATCTGTAAGAGTGATCCAAGAATATCCAGATGTCTTTGATGAGGTGAAGGGGTTACCTCCTAAACGCGAGATAGACTTCCGAATTTATCTTGTTGATAATGCCAAGCCAGTTTCATTGCCCGTTAGGCACATGGCCCCGCGAGAGAGAAGGGAGCTCAGTAAACAAGTTAAGGAGTTGCTTGAGAAAAATTTCATAAAGCGAAGCATTTCTGAATAGGGTGCTCCGGTGGTATTCGCTACTAAGGCGGATGGTTTGCTTCGTCTGTGCATAGATTATCGTGAGTTAAACAAGCTGACGAAGAAAATTAGACACCCACTACCAAGAATCGATGATTTGTTTGACCAGCTTGTGGGAGCATCTGTTTTCTCTCAACTCGATCTAGCCACATGATTCCATCAGCTTAGAGTGGCTGAGGATAGCATTGAAAAAACTGCGTTTAGGACTCCAGATGGGTTCTTCGAATGGCTCGTCATGCCGTTTGGGTTAACGAATGCACCCGCGAACTTTGTAGATTTGATGAGTAGGGTGTTTCGGGAGTTCCTTAACAAGTTTGTAGTGGTTTTCATGGACGATATTTTGATCTTCTCAAAGGATGAAGAACAACATGCTAGACATCTCAAGGAAGTCATGGATATGCTTAGAGCACACCAGTTAAAGGCTAAGTTCTCCAAATGCCATTTTTGGAGGAAGGAAGTTCGGTTTCTTGGACACGTAGTTTCTAAGCAAGGCATAGCCGTGGACCCCGCAAAGGTAGTTGGGGTGCAAGACTGGAATATTCCTAAGAACGCAACGGAGGTAAGAAGCTTTCTCAGTTTGGCAGGCTATTATAGGAAGTTCATTAAGGACTTCGCTAAGATTTCAGCCCCTTCTACTAGGTTAACGAAGAAAAACCTAGCATTTGCATGGGACATAGAATGTGAGATTGCTTTTCAGAGACTCAAGACAGCCCTCACCACAGCTCCAGTTTTGGCATTACCCGACGGAAGTAAGATGTTTACGGTATACACAGATGCATGTGGCACAGGATTAGGCGCTGTCCTAATGCAAGAAGGGAAATTGATATGCTATGTGGGTAGACAACTTAAAGTTTACGAGAAGAACTATCCCACACATGACTTGGAGTCGGCGGCAATCGTTTTTGCACTTAAATCTTGGCGCCATTATCTTCTAGGGGAGAGGTTCGAGCTGTATACCGACCACAAATCACTTAAGTACCTCTTCTCATAGAAAGATTTGAATCTGAGACAACAGTGGTGGATGGAATTCTTAGCATCATATGACTTCGATATAGCCTATACCCCTGGGTAACGTGGTGGCGGATGTGCTAAGTAGGAAAAGGTTGACCTTGAGCTCCTTATTTGTTGAAAGGAAAAGCCTAGAGTTTATAGCAACCTTTGATTTTACACCTACTGTTGAGTCATTAGTTGCTATGCTAGCATCTCTTGGGTTAAGACCTACACTTCTAGATCAAGTAGGGACTTCACAGAAGGAAGATCCATAGATAGTCGAAATCATGGACAAGCTGATTAGTGGTGAGATGTCAAGTCACCTCGGTAGGTATGCCATAGATGACAAGGGATGGCTAAGGCGTGATGGAAGGTTGTGTGTCCCACAAGTGGGAGACCTAGTAAGGAAAGTCCTCGAAGAGGCGCATCACTCGAAGATGACCATACATCCCGGAGGTGATAAGATGTACAGGGATATGAAACGCAATTTCTTTTGTCCTGGAATGAAAAAGGACGTGGCAGAGTTCGTTTCAAAGTGCATGGTGTGCCAACAAGTAAAGGCCGAGTCGAAGAAGCCCGGTGGGCTATTACATCCTTT
This sequence comes from Allium sativum, assembly GCA_030737875.1. NCBI lineage: Eukaryota > Viridiplantae > Streptophyta > Magnoliopsida > Asparagales > Amaryllidaceae > Allium > Allium sativum. Next base: position 677,085,104 of record CM060926.1, on the reverse strand, counting down.
GGAGGTTCCGCAATGGAAATGGGAGAGTATCTCGACGGATTTCGTAGATGGACTGCTAGGTCAAGGAAGGGAAATACTAGCATATGGGTCATAGTTGATAGACTCACTAAAAGTGCTCACTTCATTCCGGTGAAGAGCAAGAGGACCGCATCATGGCTAGCATCTATTTACCTTCGAGAGATAGTACGATTGCACCGGGTTCCTTCTAGTATAGTTAGTGATCGTGACCCGATTTTCACTAGCCAGTTTTGGAATAGTCTACAAGAAGCAATGGGTACATGACGAAGTTTAAGCACGCCTATCACCCATAGATGGATGGACAAACCGAAAGGGTAAATAGGGTACTAGAGGATCTTTTGAGGCTATGCATTCTTGACTTTGGTGGTACTTGGGAAGACCATTTTTCTCTCGTGGAGTTTTCATATAATAATAGTTACTAAGCTAGCATCGGAATGGCACCATTCGAAGCCCTGTATGGAAGAGCATGCAAGTCGCCAACTTGTTGGTGGGAGACGACTGACAGGCTTATACTTGGGCCTGACATGATAAGGGACACTTCTGAGAAGATTGAGTTGATACGAAGACGGATGAAAATGGCCCAAGATAGACAAAAATCTTATGCGGACAAGAGAAGGACAACCTAGAGTTCGAAGTCAAAGATATGGCCTTTATAAAAGTTTCTCCTTTACGCAATGTGGTTCGTTTTGGAGCGGTTGGAAAGCTAGCACCAAGGTTCGTAGGACCGTTCCCTATCACTGAGAGGATTGGGCAGATGGCCTATAAGGTGGACTTACCCGAGAAGCTGACCGGAGTACACAATGTCTTTCACGTCTCGCATCTCCGAAAGTGCTTACATGAGTTAGCCGAAGTGGTTGAGCCAAGCATCCTTGAAGGCGTAGAAGTGGAAAAAGAAGCAACATTGAGGCGACATCTGATTCGTATCTTAGGAACGGAGATCAAGTAGCTAAGGAATCGAGAAGTCAATCTAGTTAAAGTACAGTGGGGTGAAGCCCAAGAAGACGCAACTTGGGAAACCGAAGAGAAGATACGCGCGCTTTACCCATTTCTTTTTGAGGGTACATTCTCGATCTCTTTTCCTATAAACTTGAAAACCTTTCGTATCATGCTTTTACTACCTATGTTTTCCTTGTTATCTTCTCGATCTTATCTTGAGAACCTTAGGTAGAACTATATGGATGTAAACTTGTGATTGAAACATGTTATGGTTGATGTTTGCAAATGGTTGCTAGTGTTTGCAAGTGATTGCTAGTGGATGCATGACACACATTAGGCACTAGATCGGCTCAGTCACCTTTTCATGTTGCATATGCATGAGTGCTTATACTTGTACATGGATGGAACTTGTTATGCTATCACTTGGATGTTGCATATGCATGAGTGCTTATACTTGTACATGGATGGAACTTGTTATGCTATCACTTGGATGTTGCATATGAATGAATGTTATGTGCACTCATGTAGAGATTATAAATTATGTTAGGAATTTGCATACATATTAGACTCATTACACTAACATATTTTGCATTAAGGAGGTTTACTGAATCAGTAACCGCCTGTTCTTTTTGCATTAGATAAGTACATATACACACACTTACTGCATATGTTCATACAGCACTAGAAATCTTTTAAGGACAATGGTTGCCTATGGATGATGTTTTGAGTAGATGGATGATTGGATGGTAGGATATATTCTTTCTAACTTAGAGATTTCGGGGACAAAATCCTTTAAGGAGTGGAGAATGTAACAACCTGTATTTTAATAACGAGTTATAACCATAAATCAAGGCAGAATTAATTTTTGAGATAAGAAACAAGGGCAACGGTTACGCCATTACATTCATCTCGAAATTCTGCTTGGAAACGAGTCCGAGTTTTCGAAAATCGGAGTCTGTATGACCAAGTTATGACCCTTCAAAGTTTCAGAAATCTCAAGTTCAAAAACAGCTCAGAATTCAAATTCAAATTTCGAATTCGAACCCCAGAACAAACTGGGCGGGAAATTTCCCGCCCAGGACCAGGTCGACCTAGGGGTCGACTATAGTGTCGACCTGCCCAGGACCAGGTTGACCATAGAGTCGACCTGGGCGTCGACCTGCTGTCGAGCCCATTTTTGAGTCCGAATTCACTCTGATGTTTCTAGTCCGATTTCTGTCTAATTCGTTGGCCAGACCCTATATAAACAGCCCCTAACTCTAGTCTCTCTACACAAATTCTCTCTGGCCTTATGCTACTAAAACCCAGGTTGAAAAGTTAGAGAAAAGGGATTGCTTCTTCTCCAACAAGGCTACGTGTAGAGTATTGCTGTTTGGGGGATTTTTATTAGACTCGAGATTCAACATCGCCTCTTTGTTTTCTAATTCTCGAACCACGATTTGTAAGCCCCAGTTACATTTAGATCTAAACTTTAAACTTAATATGGACATGTTGTAAATTGAAATTGAACCTATGTATGGCAATTATCTTGGATGTATCATTGTATATCTTGGATCTATCGTTGTTCATTTTGGATCTAGTATTTTGGATCTACTATTTGTTTACCTTGGATCTATCCTTCTTGAATCTTGACCTGTAGTAATATTTATACGAAATTGATTCGGGACCTATACATGTTGTAGATCTAGAACCCATAATGTCCATAATATTCATGCCTGTGATGTTGAAACAATTGTTATTCACAAGTTTGGGGTTATTATCTTATGTCAACTGTTACCATGACTATCACCCTATTTTGCTAGATTTGATATTTGAGACCACTATTCCATATGCCAGTATTGTTGTAATCATTTATCTCAAGTTATACCATGCTTGACTTGTAATCACTTTTGCCACCTTATGCCAGTTCTTTCTATGTTATTCCCTAATTAGATCCGTTTGTATCGATTCGAGTTTACATGCGATGGGAATGCGATTGGGTAGATTAGGCAAAACCTGAATTTACTATGAACTTGAAACATGAACATTGTTATAACTTAAACCTGGATATGCACATGAACTTGACATGAAAACTTGAACATGGACATGACGCTAGAATGAATTTGAAAATGGACAACTCGAGGTTGGGTTGAGTTTGCAGTGTAAATCTGCCCGGAACCGCCCGGCGAATCCAGTGACTGCAAACAATAGGATCCAATGTGGGTAGTTGGTCATATCGCACTTAAAACCCGAGGTTAGACTATGTTGTGGTGTAAATATGTCTGGAACCGCCCGGCAAACCCAATGACCACAACAACTGGTCCAATGTGAGAGGTTAGGGTGCATTAATGAATTAATGGCATATGATAGGGTTAAGTCATGAACCACTTGAATATACTTAACCAATTTGACACGATTATTTGATAGGGTTAAGTCATGAACTGCTTGAACACACTTAACCAACTTGATACATGATTTGGTAGGGTTAAGTGACGAATTTGAATGACAACACTTAACCCATTAGAAACCCTAGTTACGCGGTCCTTTTCAGCAGTAACCCACTTAGATGTATCACGATACCCTGGGACTAGGCAGGGTGGGGCACGATTACTGGGCTGATTGTAAGCGACCAGAATGATGGATGAGATAGTGTGCCATTGTAGGTTCAGGCGGACTATGGTCGTGCACGTAGTCCGGATTTGAAAAAGCAAGCATTGGGCACCCGTAGGTTTACACTACGCGTGCTTGATTCGTGTCGGTGGTTGGCACCATAGGACTTGATGCACCCTATGGTGGACCTAGCACAGGTGACTACATTTTGTGATTGGGCCGTATGACATAGACACATGACGAGCTAGAACTTGTAGGGAGCCGATCGATTAGTAGATCGTACCGTAGGACCCCGTAATGGGTCATTTCATGATATTGGGCCAAGGGATCATTTCATGGTTAATACCTGACATGGGTTAGAATACTAGTACAGTTGGTGCGGCGAATCTTGAATATGCGATGCTAGACTTGACTTATCTTGTTATCTTAGTCCTGTTATCATCCTTATGTTTAATTCCAGTTTTCACATGTCATGTTACTTTTACTAGTTTTTATACTGAAAGGAAATAGGGCTTACCAGTCTTTATAACTAACCCTTTTTCTTTCGCCCCTTTTCTTTCGTTTCCCCCTGGTTCTCAGGGAGGAGACGCTAGCTCTTAGCTTGGATTTAGCTTGCTTTCTGTCAGTTCATGTACGGTTTGGTCTTGAGCTACGCTATGGCTGCATTTCTGCTATTTTTGAGGAATAATTTACTTTGGTTATCTTAAGTTTATGCTTCTTTATCTAGAACTTGATGTAATGGAATAATTTGTACTATGGATATATGAGGTTTTGACTCTTTTCTTAAAAGTAATGAAATTTGGTTTTTAATTTCTATCGCTGCTTTATTTATGTTCTGCCTTGTGATATCTCTGTGTATGTTTACCTAGATAATAATCCACCAAAACTAGTGCATTCCGTTAGTGAGTGACCCTAGCGGAGGTGGGGTGTTACACCTCCCCCCACGCCGTGACTCCGCGCCAACTAGATGGTGCCTTCGCCGCCCAATTTCCATTCGAACCCGCTGTGTTTGAGCAGCAAATTCTCTTGATTCACGCAACGGATCTTCATCAAAACTGTACCCAATTGAAGCCCTCTAAACTCTCTTCAACTTCCGCTTTGAAATCAGAGGATAATTCGATTTGGATTAGGGGAAATTAATGGTTGAATTTGGGACCATATCGGCCATTGAAAAGTTTAAACGATTGCGGCTTTGAATTGGTTTTAGGGTTTGGAGATTTAGGGGTATTTTTAATTTATATAATTTCTTTTTTAATTCTGATAATTCTTATTTAATGCCACGAACTCCGAATCAAACCCAACGACTATCACCCCTAGCAAAATACCCCTGCTCCGGACACAATGGAATATGTTTCGCAACCCAATTCGGCTGTTACGATCAATTTTTATCAAAATTAAAATATAAATCAATGTATATTAAATTTGAACGTATATTTTAATTTACCGGGGCCACATATTGGCTCCAAAAATAACCGAAAAATTATTTCAAGATTTTTTTTGATGATAGGTCCTATCAAAACTAATTTCGTCGAATTTGGAGACCATTTGAAAAATGGCCACTTTCTGGTCAATCTAATTTAACTGAAATTAACGAAACACGTTTTAATTTACTGGGCTCACATATTAATTCCAAAAATAGTGAAAATTGGAATCTACCAATACTTTGACTTTCCAGATCTAACAAAAGTGGTTTCGTAAAAAATGGAGGTCGATTGTAAAATGGCTATATATTATATTAAAATATATACATATATAAATTCCATAGCGACTACTCTGAATTTTAAATTGGGCATAACTTTCAATTCCCGTTATGAAATCAGGATTTTTCACATTCATTAGAAAGATATAATCAGACAAATTCAAATATTTCTTGTTTTACTGAAATCCTATTTATTTTGAATCATGTACATTCAATTGAAATTTAAAATCGAATTATCAAACTACCGCGCCATTTCAGGCTCATTATATAATTAAAATAAAATTATTCATTCTAACTTCGATTTAAATAAATTTTAGTCGTTATTATTTAAAATAAATTATTTTAAATATTAAAATCCATTAAAATAGCTAAAATAAAAAATTTAAATTGGTTCAGAATATCCGAGTTGTTACAATCTCCCCCAGTTAAAACCTTTTCGTCCTCGAAAAGGAATAGAGCTGAAAGTTGTTTAACTAACCAATTCAACTTTCATTCTGGCTTTTATTCTTCAACTTTCCAGTTTCTAATTTTCCAAAAATTTGGCTAACACCCTTAATTTCTGAAAAATTTCGCCATAACCTCCTTTGTACGGTGTTAGCCTACTTTGTTAAAGGATCAAATGAAGAAGAAACATCCTGCCAACAACCGGATCGGATCGGAGTTCCTTAGGTAGAGACAGACCAGCACAAAGCAGAAAGGGAAAGAAGGCACGACGGATCGGATCGGATGATTAATGCCAAGGCGGATCGGAACGGAGCAGAAAATGGACAAGCTTGAATTCAACATAGGCTAAACCGGAGCGGATGGAATAAATCCGAACCGAACCCCCACACACTAGCATGTCAGATCCGATCCCAGAGTAATAGCAGTCTTCACACCACGTTCTCCTAAACAATCGGGGCAGTTACATCCACTTCCTACCCACGTTGGCCACCAACCCGGTGCGCTGTCGACACTGAAATCCATCTGAGCCCGAAAGTGGTGGGATAGGAGCCACGTGGGTCCGAACCGAATTCTGGAGAAGTTTCCACCTATAAATACCCCATCAAGAGGCATTTGAAAGGATCTTTTGGAACACTCTTACAGTTCAAACATCAAAGAGAACTGAATTACAGTACTCCAAACAATCCAAAATCATCATTCAAAGTATATGTTGAGAGAGTTAAGTGAATATATATGAAAATTGAGTGAAATTGAGTGAATATCTCATGGTATTTTCATCTACATCATCAAGCAAAGTGATTATAAAGTGGACGTAGGCTTTTCAACGCCGAACCACTATAAATCCTGTGTCTCCTTTTTATTTTCGATCTTATTTTATTTTGATTTTAGTCAATTTGGGTGTTAGAACTACTTTTTGGTCTAACATTTTGGTGCTTTCACTGAGAACATTTGAATTCTCTGTTTTTCTGGATTATCGTTCTACTTTTTGGACCGTTGAGTTCAAAGAAGTTAATCCCCAATTTTTGATGCTTTTGAATACTTGTTGGTTGATTGTTGAAGAACTATGGCCAAAGGAAAAGGCAAGGAAGTTCAAACCAGTCGAGGGAACGAAGTTGGTGAAGATCAGCAAAACCCGGTCGTGACAAGGTCTCGTGGGCAGAGTTCGGGAGCGGATCGGACAGGTTCAGGAAATCCAAACTGACCTCAAGGAGAGAGCTCCGACCCAAATCGAGTAGGAGACATTGAAGAAGTGCACTCCCCTAACCCGAACCGATCCGAACAGGTTTCTTAGCTCCGATCCAATCCGATACTAGGTGATGCTGGAACCTCTACTCGAGCCCCTCCAAATGCTCTGACTCCAGCCACCAGGACCAACGACCAGATCAATCCATCTGCGCCTGTCACCCAAGGAGATTTTTCACACCTTCTTGACATGCTTGAGAGCACTAAGGAGGCTATGAAAATCCACGAGCGCATCAATCTTATGATGCAATAAAATATGAGAATCATGAGCACGGAAATTGGCGAACTCCGCAGACAAAGAACTCCATCCCCTGTTCATCACACTGCAATGGATCAGTCTTCTTCTTCTGAGGAAGAACGACCCCATGAAAGAAGGCCGCTCGAACGACCTCGGAATTTGAAGCAAATGACTTTGGAATCCCGCGAGGACGCTGCTCGGGTACTAGGACCCAATGATCCGAGCTTGAGAGAGCCTATGCTATTACCAATGCGGGGATCCCATGTTTTGCCTAGAGACCCTAACCTTACCAATCCCACTTAGGGAAAAATGCTTCACCCCTTCCTCCCGAGATCGACCGGGAACGTAGGGAGCAAAGCAGAGCAGAAGCGGCTAGAAGAAGGAGGGCGTCCCTTGATCAGGAGCCCAGAGGAAACCCGAACATCAGAGCCAGGGAGCCTGAAAGGCCCTTGACCAATGCTGACGTATGGGCTATGGTACGCTAGATCATGTCTGAGAGTCGAAACTACACCAATGAAGATTATGGCATTGAGCGAAGCCATACTCCCTTTACTGATGACATCCTTGACTTTCAGTTCCCCCGACGTTTTAACCTGCCGTAGATGGACAGGTATAACGGGAGAACCGACCCGGGACAACATTTGATGTGATACGCATGGCTTATGAATGCTGCCGCTGCCCCTGACGCAGTGAAGTTTAAGGCATTCCAGATTTACTTAGAAGACGTGGCATTACTATGGTTTACCCGACTTCATCCTCAATCGATATCGAATTTCAAGGAATTAAGTGAACATTTTATGAATCAATTCCGACTTCATGCCTAAAAGTCTAAGAATGTTATTGAATTATCGAGAATTAAGAAAGCGCCGAGTGAGTCTCTGAAGTCATACCTTGACCGTTTCAACTTAGCTGTAACAGAAGTCAGTGACTCGCATGAGCCTACCATCTTGATGGCTTTAATGGAAGGAGTTGACCCTGATTCCGAGTTTGGAGATTATCTTTTGGGGAAGCCACCTCCCACAAGAGAGTTGTTTTATGAGAAGGCCAATATTCAGTTAAGACGAGAGGAAGCAAGGGCAAACAGAAAGAGGAAGTCCGGAGCGGCTTCAAAAGAAACTGTCCAGAGTAATGTTGTCGTAAAGCAGTCTGGAGAGAGTTCTGGGAAAGTCGAAGTGAATGTGGGAAACAAGAATGGAAACAATAATAATGGAAATGTGGGCAACAACAACCGTAATGCGAATGGTAACAGGAGAAATAGGAACCGAGGAAGTAATTCTGACAAAAGACCCCGGTTCCAGACCTTTGAGGATTATTCACCGCTGAATGACACTTTAGAGAACATTTATTTGGATACATACAATGTTTTGCAATACAAAAGATCGCCTCCACGAGATTCAACAGAGAAAGAAATTGCAATTGGAAAATTTTGTTTATTTCGTGGAACTCATGGGCATTCAACGAATGAATGTCGACACTTGAGAGATGTAGTTGAGAAGCTGTTGCGCGAAGGAAAATTGGATGAGTATAAGGCTGCCCCAAGAGACAAGGGGCAAGGAGAACAGACCTCAAACCAGAATCAGTCTGCTCCCAAGCCTACAGCGCAACAGAAAGGCAAAGGAATTGTTATTAACACCATAGTAGGTGGACTCCACCCAGCTATCCACAGTTTCAGAGCAATGGATCAATACGTTAATGCAGTTAAGCACGTAGATGTGGATGAGTGCGACGATTTGGAAGATATCACACCTGTAAAACAGTAGAAGATAATGTTCGATGACGTGGTGTTCCGTAGCAGAGACGATACCGGAATTCAGTCACCTACAGAAGATCCGTTGGTCATTACCACTACCATTGGACCGACACTGGTTCACAAGGTACTAGTGGACAATGGAAGCTCTATCGATATTTTGTTTAAGAAGTCATTTGATCAGATGAAACTTGAGTCTGGAGATTTGAAGCCTTGTGAAGGTTGGATCTGAGGCTTCAACGGGGCATCGACAGCTCCAATGGGGTATATAGAATTGCTCGTAACATTGGGGCAAGGGGATCGTCGAAGAGTACGAATGCTTCAGTTCGTAGTGCTGGATGTAGATTCGCCCTACAACGCATTTTTAGGAAGGCCTTCCCTTGTAGAGTTCAAGGCTTGTATCACCCCGTGGTGTTTATTGCTTAAGTTCCCAACTGAAGCTGGAACAGGAGTAATGAGAGGAGATCAAGTCTCCGGACGGGCTTGCTATATTGCCGAGTTAAAGATGCTGATGAAGGGACTCAACATCGAGATTAAAGATACCTCACCTCCTCCAAAGGAGGGTTCGGCGTAGCAATTAGAGGGATCAGCCCCGAAGGAGTTGCCCAAGGGAATGCCTAAAGACTTGGATCCCAGAGAAGATGAGGAACCAGAGGCTAGAAATGCAACTCCTAACGAAGCGACAGTGAACATACCTATTGACAAAGATGATCAAGCAAAAGTTTTGAAGATTGGATCCCAGTTGGATCCACACCAAGCTAAAGAACTGACTGACTTCCTGAAGGCAAACCTGGATGTGTTTGCCTGGACCCACGCCGACATGTGTGGGATATCGCCATAAATCATGAGTCATTCACTGAGTACAAACCCAAAACACCTGCCTGTAAAGAAAAAGAGACGTGTACTGGGCCCAGAGAGGTCGGCAGCTCTGAAAGAGGAAGTGGAGAAGTTGAAAGAAAACGGATTTATTAGAGATTCGACATATCCCGAAGGGATATCGAATCCTGTTTTGGTAAATAAGTCAAACGGAAAGTGGCGGACATGCATTGATTTTTCGGACTTGAACAAAGCTTGCCCGAAAGATAGCTTCCCACTCCCCAGAATAGACCAGCTTGTAGATTCGACAGCGGGACATGAACTTCTTTCTTTCATGGACGCATATTCCGGGTACAACCAAATTCCTATGCATGTTCCCGATCAAGAGCACACGAGCTTCATTACAAATTTGGGGTTGTATTGCTATGTGGTCATGCCGTTCTGATTGAAAAACGCTTGAGCTACCTACCAACGCTTGGTGAACAGGATGTTTTATAACCAAATAGGGAAGACTATGGAGGTTTATGTGGATGATATGCTTGTCAAATCGAAACAGTCCTCCAGCCATACACAAGACTTGGCAGAGATGTTTGGTATCCTGCGAAAGTATCGGATGAAGTTAAATCCTTTGAAATGCTCATTTGGAGTGGCATCTGGAAAGTTTCTAGGTTTCATCGTGAGCTCTCGAGGGATTGAAATCAATCCCAGTCAAATAGCAGCAATAAGAAACATTGAAGAACCAAGGAGAATCAAATATGTCCAAAGTCTTGCAGGGAAAGTAGCTGCGTTGAGTAGATTTATCTCCAAAGCAACAGACAAATGCGTCCCATTTTTGGACTTGATAAAAAGGGGAAAGAAAAATTTTGAATGGACTCCATACTGTGTTGACGCCTTTCGAAATTTATTGGAATTACTAGAGAAACCACCGATTTTGTCGAAGCCAGTGGATCATGAAGAGCTATTTGTTTACCTAGCAGTGTCGGCTCATGTTGTTAGCACCACCTTGGTCCGAGAAGAAGACAAAGTGCAAAGGCCGGTATATTATGTAAGTAAGAAATTGGCAGCTGCAGAACGCAACTACCCAAGGATTGAGAAGCTTGCTTACAGCCTCCTGATCGCCTCCTAAAAACTTCGCCACTATTTTCAAGCTCACCCAATAACCATATACACTGATCAGCCTCTGAGGCAGGTGTTGCAAAGACCTGAAACATCGGGACGGTTGATCAAATGGAATATTGAATTAAGGCAGTTTGATTTAAATTTTCAGCCGCGAAGATCGATCAGGGGGCAAGCTCTGGCTGACTTTATAGCAGAGTTCACAATTCCAGAGGAGGAAATGATCAATGACAAGGTGGTCAAGTCAGAGGAGGAATTAAAATTAGATCCATGGAAGCTGTACACAGACGGAGCCAAGAACGACCGAAGGTCTGGAGCTGGAGTCATCTTTAGTTACTCCTGAGGGACGATCGTTATAGTATGCTCTACGATTAGAATTTTCAGCGACTAATAACGACTCTGAATATGAAGCCTTGATTGCCGGGCTGAAACTTGCTAAGGAATTCGGAATAAAGGCATTGGATATATTCTACGACTCCAAAATAGTCGTCTGTCAAGTGCGGAAGGAGTTTATGGCTCGGGGACCTCGACTTATCGCCTATCTCGGGAAAGTGGAGGAGCTGTTGAGCAACTTGGAATGGTATAAAATAACGCATATCCCAAGAGCTGAAAACCAGAATTGGTGTCAGAAGTGGGATACTCCCATCAAAGAAGAGTGAGAGGCGGGCCATAGTTCGCAAGGCCACCAGATACATCCTTCAAGATGATATTCTCTATAGACAAGGATTTTCTATGCCCCTGTTACGATGTATAGAACACGACGACATCAAGCGTGTACTAAGAGAAGTACACGAAGGAGAGTGTGGAGATCATACGGGAGGTCAGACCTTAGCAAACAAGGTATTGCGATATGGATACTTCTGGCCCACAATTAATAAAGATGCAGCTGACTATTCACGACGCTGCAACAAATGCCAGAGATTCGCCAAGATCCCCAAAGCACCACCGACCCAGCTCAAATCGATGGTGAGTCCTTGGTCGTTTGCCATGTGGGGAATTGACATCATCGGAGTTCTACCGATTGCCAAAGGAGGAGCGAAATATGCAATAGTCGTCGTGGACTATTTTACGAAGTGGGTGGAAGCTGAGCCCTTAACCAAAATCACAGCAAGAAAGGTGACAAGTTTCATGGTTAGAAATATCATATGACAATTTGGGATTCCAAGGACCATTATAACTGATAACGGAACCCAGTTCGATGGTGCCGAATTCAGAAATTTTTGCCAGAAATATAAGATCGACAAACAGTACACTGCAGTCGCCCATCCACAGTCGAACGGGCAAGTAGAAGCAATAAACAAAGTCATAAAGTCCATCCTCAAGAAGTGATTAGAACGTGCAAAAGCAAAATGGGTGGATGAATTGCCCTTAGCTTTGTGGGCATATCGGACAACGTTTAAGACAGCCACCGGTCATACCCCTTTCTCTCTCTCATTTGGCTCAGAAGCAGTAATCCCGGTAGAGCTTGAAGTTCCCTCTCACAGGGTGACATATTATGACCCGATGACGAATCAGGCACTCCTCCTCGAGTCTCTTGATGAAATCGAAGAGAAAAGGGACGAGGCAGACTTGCGTGCGTCGAGACATCGACATCAGATGGCACACTATTATGACAAAAAAGTTCGTTTTAGGACCTTTGAACTAGGAGATTTGGTGCTAAAGCGAGTTTTTCCATCCCTTCCTCACCTCGGTCCAAAGTGGGAAGGACCGTTCGTCATCTAACGGAAACTTGAGACAGGAGCCTTCAAGTTAAGGACCGTAGATGGCGAGGAAGTGCCTAGGGCTTGGAATGCCCAACACTTGATGTGATATTAAATTAAGGATGTTGTATTTTCTGTTGTTTTCCTTATGAACTCTATAAAAAGGCACGACTTGCCTTAGAAAAGTCTGTTGATATGAACAAAGAACTATAAAGTGGATGTAGGCTACGACTTAGCCGAACCATTATAAAAATATCGTGTGCCATTTACTTTCCTGCATTATTTATACCTTCAATTGCTATTCCATTATGATTGTGGAATATAAAATGTTAATTTAAAATCTGAAAAGTTGAAAACAACTTATATGCAGGAACAAACACAACGACTGTTTGTGCAATAAGATATGAAAGAATGGGAAGATGACATTCTTAACTCTAACTCTCAAGGATTGAGAGAGAGTATAAAGGACGGGAAGACGACGTCCTCTGTGGCGTGAAGGTGCACCCAGACAAGAGACCGCCTCAGCAAGAACTCTAACCCGAATATAAGACGGGAGAGTATAAAAAATGCCAGAAAAGAACAGGCATCAATGATACAAGGAATGTGACCCCTGTCAGAGAATCGGGGACATTCAGACTTTTTGACTAAATCTTGAATAGTTTTTCAAGACTAACCGGGGGCATATATGTACACACATATTCCCCCCCCCCCCCCACTATGACTCCATTACACAACTATAGTAGGACATGCATTTGCATTTTTACATAAGTACAGAACTGAAGAATAACATACATTGCAGGAAATGAATTATTTTTATTCACAAATGAATGAATTTGTACAGGAAAACAGGTAAAAAGAAGGTGCGAGGGCCGCACTCGCAGCAACAATTATGGGCCAATCAAATGCTAAAATAAAGCAAGACACTCCATCACTTAGACTTCGAAGTGGACTTGGACTTCTTAGCAGCCTTCTGCTCATCCTTCGCCTCTTTTTCAGCATCAGTCAAGATGCGCTTTGATTTCTTCTTCCCTGAGGCTGAAGTGCCGGAATCAGTCGACTTTTTCCCGGAAGGAGGAAAGCTGGAATCAAGAGAAGACTTTTTAGCAAGTTCTTCTGTAATAGATCTAGTCGAAAGCTTAACAACTAACCTTGATCCAGCATCCAATACTGCGAGGGGCTTAAGGCTTTCGGGGTCTAGGTCTTCAACTTTAAGCTGCATGCGTTTGTCTTGTTCGGCTTTCAGTGCAGCTAAAGTAACGTCATCGGCGCTTTTCGTTTCCCCAACTATAGCCACCTCAGGAACCTGCTCACGTCCCTCATCATCACCATCATCTTTTAAGGCGTCTATCATCTCGCCATCATGAGGAGCGTCAACTTTACCCTTGTCTCCTTCATCCTTCTCCACTGACTTTGTTTCGGCAGTGGTTCCTTGGGGCACGTCTGCCTTCTCGGCTGGTTCAGCACCTGCGGAATGAGAAGTAACGGTTATCAACTTGGGAGAAAATAAAGGGCTCTTCATTGATTGTCTGACTATGCAATGGAAAGTTGAAACAGCTTTGACGAATTGGGGTGAATAGGTAGAAATACCTTCCGATGATTTCACAGCCAGAGTAGCTGCTGTCTTTGAAGCCGATTCAGGAATAGGAGATGTCTGAGGGATCGCCGGATTTTCGGGGTCGTATTCCTCTACTTCAGGAGTTTTAGTGGCAGTGGAAGAAGAGACAACCTCCAAGGCGTCCTTTTGTTTAGCCTTTCGCTTTTCCTCATTCATGGCGACAGCAATTAGGCGACGCCCCTCGGCTAGACTCGCCGACTCGTCATCTCTCAAGTACTTTTCCATAAGTTTGTCCTCGTCGATCGAATCTACCTTGAGTTCTTTTTTCTCCCATTCGACAATTTGGCTCCATACATGAACCAAGGTAGTCGGGTAATCGTCGATCCAAGAGATGTTCCGGTAGCGGATTATGTGTGCGAAAAATTCAATCAATAATTCACCAAAACCCTGCACCTCATCCTAGGCCTCCGCTAGCTGTTTGCGAGATTCTTCGGCCGATTTGATGATGCTTTCGACATTACCCTCCGCCAGGGCAGCCCTGTTTTCGGCCTCCATCAACTTGGAAGCCAAGTCAGCATTTTTCTTTTCCAATTCAGCGTTCTTCTTTGCGAAATCGGCCTTTTCTCGCTCAAGGTCAGTATAAGCGAGTTGCATTTTGGCAGCATCTGACCTGGCATCCTCCGCTTGCTTTTTCAGCTCCGAGCGCTCTTGAGAATGGGACTCGAGCAAGTCATGATAGCGTTTTTGTAAATCTTCCAATTGTTGCTTGAAGCTGGCAGCGTCTCGTTGAGCAACAGCAAGTTGAGCCTGTGTATCCTCGAGGTCTTTTCCTAAATTTTTTAAGGCCCTTGCATCGTCTTCTGCGGTCTTTTGCATCGAGTCAGATTCGTAATTAAAGTTCAGATGATTCTGGAGAGGTTGCAGGAATACTTGAACATCTCTGAATATTGTTTCTCGACCGCATCTATTTTTGCTTTGGCCTCATCTGCCCACCTCGAAGAAATAGGCTCAAGAGCAGGTAAAAAAGTCAAGTTTTCGAAGTAATGATCAGGAAATTGCTCCTCCAGATACGCCCGCTTAACTGCAATTTCAGCAGCCAGCGGTGGAGGTGCAGGGAATGTCAGCTTGGTATCCCTGTGCGTGGAGGGCTCAATGGCCTCTTCATCCCTTCTAGGCCGTTTAGCGGGAACCTTACGCTTGCTTCGTGATTCGGTATCTCTTGGCGAGCTCCTCTCCCTACTGCGCTTTTCTTGAGAAGAGGTTGAGTCTTTTGATTACGGCCTGTCCTCTTCTCGGCGACCTTGGTAGCCCTTATATCGCTCTGGATCTGACCGGACGAGAGAGCGAGAGCGCGAGGACCGCGAACGATAAGAATCATAGGGCCTTCTGTCCTCCCTACCGCGATCTTCGCGACGATCATACTCAACATCGTGAGGGGGTTTGGTCATACTGCGACGTAGCTTCTTGATGTCATAGTAAGCGCGAGACATTGTACCTGCACAGTAATGTAAGTGGAATTCAGAATCAGTATTCTCACGAGACGTAAGTGCTGTGAAGTGGGGTGCAATTGTGTTAAGTGCTTCCTTTGTGGTGTCCCCCCTCCGACAAACCAGAGTCTGGAGCTGAGCTAGTACGAGAGGGCTCTTTGGCCTTAATAGGAGTGGCCTCCTCCAAAGATGTAAAAACTAAAGGATTTGTGCCAAAATCCTCAGAAGTGTAAATAGTGTCAGGAAGTGGAAGATCTCCCAGGCCCTAAAATGTGGGATCATCAACAGTAGAAGCATCTCTTTGGAAAGCGCCTGTTGGCTGTTCTTCAGGAGATGGTGATTTCTCAGGAGAAACAACATCCCCAGGAGTGATGCATCCCTCTCGGTGCTTTTCGGGTAAATTAGCCAACTCATCGTCTTGAGTCGAACTTGGAGAGGGCGAAGTTTGAAGTGGCAACGTGGGACCTTTCGAGCTCTCACCCATTTCTGGAATTACATTCACACGAGGGATATACACATATGGACCTGGCCCGTGACCTATACTACGGGTAATGGACAGTAGCCTATGGTGATGAAGATATTCGTTCTTGAGAACTTCATCTATAGTTAAAAACTTTTGATCACCATTAAGGAGCCGATGCATACGATCAAAGAGCACTTGGCCCGATATCTGTTTTGGATTGTCAACTGCAAACAAAACGAAAACGAATTAGTATGGTGGCGTGGACATTCAGAGTCGAGTTTTAGAAAATCGGTGCCTTACTCGATTTTGTCCATCTCCTAGCATACCCCGGCTGTTGCCTTATATAAAATCATTCCAACTTGGAGTCGTCGGCCTTGCTACTGAAGGGCGCTGAAATTATCTTTCTTTTTGGGACAGACTCGAAGTAAGAGAAAGAAGGAGTTTCTCGAGTCCTGTGCTTGAAGTTATAGAAGAAATGAACGTCGTCAAAAGTGAGATCTATGCCTAGGATCTCACGGTATGCTACATATAAGGTATGCAGGTAAGCATAAGAGTTGGGATGCAGCTGCATGGGGGCAATCCGCCTCTGTCTTAAAAAGTCGACAACAAAGGGAGAAAACGGTGGAACAGCTCCGACCATGCACATCAATCGAGTGATTGCCATAAATCCCACCGGAGGATTATGAGGCCGGTCGGTTTTAGACGGTACCAGGGTATCTTTTTTATGTATCCCGTACTTCAAACATATTTGAAGGAGCCTATCATAGTCAATTTTCGATTCAACAGAATCTTGAGGTGATTCCAATATGACGGCAGATTCAAATTCGTCAGGAGCTCGGGTATCTCCGACCCCGCCTTCCTCTTTGTAACCCAGAGAAACTCCACTGTCAGAAGATGTTCCACTGCTATGCGCCCCCATTTCATAATCCTATCCCTCATCACCCTATTCAGGGTCAGAGGAAGAAGATATGTCATCAAGAGTAACTTTGTCGGATGTCTCTCGGACCTCTTTCTTTTCTGCCAGCCTAGAAGAATGTCTTTTGGCCATGATCACTAAACTATCGAAGAAGTAATAACAGAAGTTAGAGTAAATTAGCCCGTGTCCCCCTGTGCATATGTGTGGACTAAAGTGTGTATGGTGTGTGCAAAACAAGAAAGCAAACGCTTAGAAAAGTAAACACTCAGGAGCGTTATGTAAAGTTTTGGTGACGCAATGATGTTCAGAATAGCTATTGATCTTCGTTTATGTTCGTAAGGCACTATCCTAACTATTCATGAAGTTGGAAGTTATGTCAAATGTTGATTTAGCAAATTGGACAAATTATTGTGCTTTAAGTTGGGCTACTTCGGTTCAGTTCGGATATGCATGTTGGGATCGGATCGGATGCGAAGCCGTGCTTAGGTCAAAGGTAGACATCCAACCGGACCGGTTCGGGAGTATGTATTTGGAGCGGTTCGGATGAGCTTGAATACCAACGCCCCTTCTAACTTATTTCTCACTCCGACCCGATCTGGTCAAATGAGCTCTGTTTCCCATCTTTGCTTTTTGCTCCGAGCAGACCCGGTAAGAAAAAAACTTCGCCTCCCCTCTTTAAATTTTGTTCCGACCCGATCCAGTCTTGTGAATCTCTCTTCCTTTTCTTCTCCTCCATTTTTCACACTCCATCACCTGAACTGATCCCCTGCAATCTCCTTCTTCTTCCTATTCTCTAATTTTAAACCCAATCCCGTCTCCGAAAACCCAGTTAGGATCGAACAAGCCAAGACTCCATCTTCCAACGCCTCGAAGTGTCGGCTGAGCCACCAACGACGATAGTGAAGGAGGAGGAGGCTGTGACGTTGAAACCATACCCAAACCGGTCGAAATGACTGTAAATTTCAATTGAAACCAATTATTATGAAGTTAATCGAAGATTTAGACCTACCAAAGTGTTTAATTTGGAGATCAGCACGAGAATTGTAAGAGTTTCGATTTTGGGACCTAGGGTTTCGGGGAAGAATTTATCAGACAAGCGCAGTAAAAGAGAAAGAAAGGGGGAAGAAGGTAGGGAGTGGATTTATATAGGTATACGGTGGTCATTCGTATTCCCGCTCAGACCAGAATGGGAGCCCACAAACTCATTTTGGCCTGCTAACCCGGCGCCAAGTGAAAGAAGAGAGGTGGCCATTCGGGTCGGAATCCGAACCGGAGGGAATTTCATATATCAACTTGGCATACGAATTGAATTCAAAGAAAAATAAAGAAAAAGCTTACCTGGATGAATCACTGGACATCGAGAAGAGTTCTCAGAATTGTTTAAAAGTGAAGAAGGTAACTCAAACATTTTATGGTGTACATATAAGCAACAAGGGACATGACTTTATGAAACAACATATCCCTACACACGAATGAAAGCAACTATTCAGCGGTTCAAATTCAGAGACCGATGAGCAGCCAATGTCAAGGCACGCTCCATCTTCGATAGAAGCATCCCTTGAGGGGGCAAAATGTTAGCCTACTTTGTGAACTAGGCTACACAAAGTTAAAGGATCAAATGAAGAAGAAACATCCTGCCAACAACCGGATCGGATCGGAGTTCCTTAGGTAGAGACAGACCAGCACAAAGCAGAAAGGGAAGGAAGGCATGACGGATCGGATCAGATGATTAATGCCAACACGGATCGGAATGGAGCAGAAAATGGACAAGCTTGAATTCAACATAGGCTAAACCGGAGTGGATGGCATAAACCCAAACCGAACCCCCACACACTAGCATGTCCGATCCGATCCCAGAGTAACAGCAGTCTTCACACCACGTTCTCCTAAACAATCGGGGCAGTTACAGCCACTTCCTACCTACGTTGGCTACTAACCCGGTGCGCTGTCAACATTGAAATCCATCTGAGCCCGAAAATGGTGGGATAGGAGCCACGTGGGTCCGATCCGAACCGAATTCTGGAGAAGTTTCCACCTATAAATACCCAAGGCATTTGAAAGGATCTTTTGGAGAACTCTTACAGTTCAAACATCAAAGAGAACCGAATTCCAGTACTCCAAACAATCCAAAATCATCATTCAAAGTATATGGTGAGAGAGTTAAGTTAATGTATATGAAAAGTGAGTGAAATTGAGTGAATATCTCATTGTATTTTCATCTACTTCATCAAGTAAAGTTATTATAAAGTGGACGTTGGCTTTTCAACGCCGAACCACTATAAATCCTGTGTCTCCTTTTTATTTTCGATCTTATTTTATTTTGATTTTAGTCAATTTGGGTGTTAGAACTACTTTTTGGTCTAACATACGGGTTGATATTTAAAACCGCAACTTGCCTCACAGGGCCCTCATCAATCCAAAAGAAAATGAAAAAGCCAAGCGGCTAGCCAATTGGCTCATAAAATCATCAAACCCAAATAAATGCAGTAAATATGTACCTATTTGTCGGGCATAAAATTTTATTCCTCTTCTTAGCTTCCATGATATGACCTTTTCATTATATACATGTATATGTATGCAATTTCAATCAATTTCCAATTTTGTTCTATGTTATACTTGATTTTGTCTTTTACTTATCATTCATTCTCATGTTAGTTGAATTAATTATAATACCAATATTTTTATTAGTTAAACTAATAACCAAACATCACAACCAGTAATCGATTATTTGATTAAAATTTTCAAACATATATAACTTTAATACATAGTCAAAATCATATTCCAGTGCAAATCACAAACAATAAATTCTAACTAGGTTTTGGTTCTCCACCAGTCAATTGGAAATATATAGATATCCCACTTTCGAAACTCAAACATAAATACTGATGATGACGCGTCAATCATCAGAATTATCCTCGGGCGACTAGAATGTGATTCTATATCTATCCAATATAATAAAAGTTTGAATACACGTTAATTACGCGTATATTCAAAATGTTTATATACTCGATTGTGCAAAATAAATATAAAATAAAATATTCAAATACGTATTTTTAAGATAAAATTTTCAAAGCTAAATTTGTTTTCATTTTTATTTTAAAATAACACTCTTTGAAACTCATTCTAGGATGCTACTGATACCATCTCAAACGAGTCATTCTTATTGGATATTAGAAATCCAATCTCTGATGAATTCTTTTGTTCGGTTCAAATATATCCTGTTCTCGAGCTTTGTAAACCAAAGCTCTGATACCAAATGAAACGACCCAAACTTGCCTTCAAGGGAAAGTCCGAATTGAATTGAGAACACGACAAATCAGAACATAAATAGAAGAACATTTCATTGCTTATTACAATAATTTACATCAGAGTATAAGAATATAACAGAGTATGAATAAATATTATACATTTTATAAATATCAGAGATTTAATAGCCGCGGAAAAATAATACAAAATACAACTGAAAGAAATACACGGATAAAGAGCCTTCCGAAATTCGCTTTAGCTGTAAACCAGGATCCTGTGAATATAATAGCTGCAAAACCAAAACTACTAGCCGCGCATGTGGAAAATAGGGGCACCCAGAGTTTAGGTTAAAACAATAAACTCCAGGCCACTCATGGGACTGGTGTGAGAACCCAAACAGTTATTAGCTTGATTTTAAAGTTGGGTGAATCACGGGAATACGCCGTATAACACGGAATAGGTTTACTCTACATGAATCTTAGTTTGAAATAAAAAACGCAATGCTTTTTGGAAAAATGAAGCTATTATAAGACTCAGGTCCCAGCATACAATGAATGCAGTCGAGGGATAGAGTTTTTCCTTGTAATAGCAAAATATGCTTGATACACGAAATTTAATCTTTTACTATTACTATAAGTGAAGAAATCAACTTCAAAAATAGACGTATCAATCATAGGCAGCGTGTGTACAATTATATTACGTCACTATATATATTTACAATTAAAACCGAATATCGCATAATGGAAATTGGGTTTCCATCTATGAACTGAGGCAACGGATTATCCTCACCGATTTTGAGACACACTAGCAAGTTCCTCAATACTTGGACGCTGGCGTGCCCTTGGATCTATATGGCCGGTCATCCATCGATGATTAGTTATATCATAAACTATATGTTAGCCAGTTCTATCAAACATCTAAAATGGGTCAGTAATGTCGACCACTATAGAGCCACTAGGGACTCAAATCATATCCTAGGTACCTCTCTTTCCAACAAATAATAAGGGACTTCCACATAAGTAAACAGTCTGGGCTCCATACCATGACGTTACTTGTAGCTAGAACTAACATATGCCTATTTCCATGCAATCACTATCTCGTTTTTGGTTCATACAAGGGTGTGAAGCTCGCTACGTAACGCTATAAACAAAGCTATACCTAAATAAGTTGTGCTTTGAACATCAACCACAAGGCTCTGCTTTTCAAAAAAAAGCCTTGATCATTTGCCCCTTAGCATGCCACTTTGTCATTCCATACCACACCATTGATTTCTGCCAATATATAACCTCTAAGCTCGTACATCTCAGAGAAGGGTGTTAAGCTAGAGAATAAATTCTCCACCACCAAACAAATATATATTTAGCAGAGATCAATGAATACAATATAAAGGAATACAACATCAGACATTCCATCCATTTACAAGTCCGTTCTGGGTCTGAACGAAACCGGAGGCACCTTATTCCTCGTCCTATATGTCCAATACAGGAGAGAGGTCCTCGCATATCCATCGATCTCCAAGTACGTTTGGACGATCACCACTTATTACCTTGTCTTGGGTGTACAGCCCAATCAAGACATCAGTGATCATCCAAACAATGTGAAGATCTCCGATCTTCAAACTGCCGTCTTCATCTTCGACTCTTGGTCATCCTATTAATTATTCTGAATGGGTTAAACCTGGTCTTTTCGAATAAATCGCGTACTTTATAATCAAGTGCTATAAAAACACATCATACGCCTCATTCCAATTCAAAATATTCTTTTAATAAAATATTCACATTATTAGGGAAAGGTTCCCATTAATTTTATCAAAAATAAATTCTTTAAATTTATTCTTTAATCTTCCTTGGGAAAGATTGTATTTTATCTTTTCACAATTTTAAACCATATTAAGGTTTATCAACTAGTCGGGTTTAGCATACCTTACCGAAGTAATCATCTATTATTTATTATTCCAATCCCAACCTATTCATCCCATGGAGCAAAACTGGTAGCACTCCATATCTAACACCCACTGTGTTATTGGTAAAATTAATTACCATTTCACGTTCAAATTGATTAAGGATTTTACTTGCGCTTGGAGTAAAACTGGCGGTACTCCATTCTCGATTGTTTCAAGAATTCGGTAAATTAAATTATCTCATTCCCATTTTAATCTAATTATAGATTCATTAAAACTCTAGTTTAGTTTTAATGTCAAAAATCATTACTTAATGAGTATTCGAATTTAAGAAATTAATCTTATCTTTAACTGGGTTAAAGAACAAATGTAATTTAAAAACATTGTTCACGATAAACCCAAAATCATCTTCCATCAAAATGGAATCTACACGGAAATCACAACAGTATATAATCGATATAAATTACCGTATCAGACTACTAATATAAATGGAATAGCGGCAATGCCTTTTAAAATCCATATATAGCAACAGTCTTCATTCACAGAGGCTTATCCCGAATATTACCGAATCGAATTCCATTCAATTCCAATTTAATATATTAAATTGGAAAAAACTTTTTCGTTGGAAAATTTCCATTTAAATCTTAATAAAAGATTTATAAATTCCAAGTTATATTTTTCACTGTTAATTGGGTTAAAGAACGAATGTCTTTAAAAATACAGTTCATAATAAACCCAACTCACATTTCATTTTATTCCAATTACTAAATATAAATGGAAACTCTAATAATCTTATTTAAAAGATTTATAAATTCCAAAATTATATTTTCACTTTTAATTGGGTTAAAGAACGAATGTCATTATAAACACAGTTCACAATAAACCCAATTCAAATTTCATTTTATTCCAATTACCAAATATAAATGGAACTCTAATAATCTTAATTCAAAGATTTATAAAATCCAAAATTATATTTTCACTGTTAATTGGGTCAAAGAACGAACGCTGTTAAAAACGCAGTTCATAATGGACCCAATTCACATTTTACTTTATTTAAAAACACTAGATTAATATTCTAGTTAATAACCAGCTCATTTCGATAAAAAATATTTTTATCTTTTCAAAATTGGAATTTTTCATCCAAATTCTTTCTAAATCATTTATTATGATTTTACATAATTTTTCCATATTTTTATTAATTTTATTAAGGCCCTTACAGTCGGTTTCCAATAACGGCCACCGAACCGTATCCATAACAACCTTTTCCAAATTTCATTTGGACATAATTCCTAATCCAACCACTAGATTTCAAATCTCTTATATTCATTGGAAAACTCTTTTCGATACGAACCCAACGGTCCCAGTTTTAGGAGAATCCGACGGTCGGATCTCCTGTAATGTCAATTTGAAGTTAATCGTCGAAATTCGCGAACGGTCGCTGCGCGACGCGTTCTATTAAGGCCATTAAATATATATATATATATATATTATATTTCATCGATTTCCATTTAAAACGAGTTTTATAAATCGTTTATAAATTCGTTTTAAAACGATTCCAACTTCTCTTTCAATTTTAAGTCAAAATAGAATATTTTATATCTTTATCATATTAAAATGATAACATTTCCAAAATAATGGATTTTGAAATCACTTCTTTTCGATATTCATTATAAAATAAACAAAATCGGTCGATAAACCCGTCCGGGTTATAATGGTGTTTCTATACTTGACCCGGCTTCATATTTTTTTATATTTTTGTGTCCATCTAAAAACGGACATCGAAATCATAATTTTATTCTTCACTGAATATATTTTAAAATATTCTTTATTAAAAAGTATTCTTTATATTAAAATGATCTTTCACATTAAAATGTTCTTTTACATTAAAATGTTCATTACATTAAAATGTTTCTTTTACATAAAAATGGTTCTTTACATTAAAATGTTTCTTTTATATAAAAATGGTTCTTTACATAAAAATGTTTCTTTTACATTGGAATGGTTCTTTTATATAAAAATGGTTCTTTGCATAAATTTTTTTCTTTTACATTGAAATGGTTCTTTACATAATAAAATTTCTTTTATATTGAAATGGTTCTTTTATATAAAAATGGTTCTTTACATAAAAATGTTTCTTTTACATTGAAATGGTTCTTTTATATAAAAACGGTTCTTTACATAAAAATGTTTCTTTTACATTGAAATGGTTCTTTTATATAAAAACGGTTCTTTACATAAAAATGTTTCTTTTACATTGAAATGGTTCTTTTATATAAAAATGGTTCATTACATCAAAATGTTTCTTTTACATTCAAATGTTCTTTATCACTAAAAATGTCTTTTATCATTAAAAATGTTTTTTATCATTAAAAATGTCTTTATCGTTAAAAGTGTCTTTTTTAATCTAAATTGTCTTTTCAATCTAATTTTTTTTAATTTAAAATGTCTTTTTAATCTAAAATGTCTTTTTAATCTAAAATGTCTTTTTAATCTAAAATGTCTTTGTAATCTAAAATGTCTTTTTAATTTTAAATGTCCTTTTAATCTAAAATGTCTTTTTAATCTAAAATGTCCTTTTATTCTAAAATGTTTTTTTAATCTAAAACGCCTTTTTAATCTAAAATGTCTTTTTAATTTAAAATTTCTTTTTATAAAAAAAATGTCTTTTTAATTTAAATTTTCTTTTTAATTTAAAATGTCTTTTTAATCTAAAATGTCTTTTTAATCTAAAATGTCTTTTTAATCTAAAATGTCTTTTTAATCTAAAATGTCCTTTTAATTTAAAATGTCTTTTTATAAAAAATTGTTTTTTTAATCTAAATCGTCTTTTTAATTTAAAATGTCTTTTTTAATCTAAAATGTCTTTTTAATCTAAAATGTCTTTTTAATTTAAAATGTCTTTTTATAAAACAATATTTATTTTAAAAACATTATTTATTTCTGAATCGGAATGCGACTCAATCAATTACCATAAAATTTCGGTTATATGGATTTCATACATCGCATGTATGCAACAATAATGATAAATAATCAACAAATAGTCCATTCACAACCAGAGTGAAATTTACAACTGTGTGAGCATTAAAATAAACAACGCCCATCATAGCTTGTCAATCCATCGGTTGACATAAAACTAAATATTGGGAATAGTGTATGTCACATATCATCCCAATACCCGTGTGAGGTTTTCAAACAACAACAGTGAATTTAAATAAATTATTTGTTAACAAATTTAACCAGTTCTAATTCGGTTTAAATTATTTTTCTAATTAGCCAATTTTCACTATTTTAAATTATAAATAAATATTTATAATTTAATTTCAACTGCCACATTATTGTTAACATTATTTTTAATACGTTAAAAGTTACAACATCCCAAACAACATACAATACAGTCAATTTAAATCGTCCATGGTCTATGGACGAGGGAGGTGATCTAACAAGCACCGTATATAGTTTCTAATGATTAATGTAGAAATTTGGATTTCGCTAGGACCTAATCGATATCTAAATCAACCAAGACCGTTCAAAACTCGAATATGCTAACTCTGGGAATACAACACATCAGAACAAATAACAGAAGACTTTTATTAAATCATAATAACGTAACATCAGAGTACAGAATGTATCAGAGTATATCGAACATAATACAACGGAAGATAAATTTATAATAAACTTAACACAATGTAGCGAAAGACTATCATTGCTCTGGCCACAACTTTGAGCTTCGATCCAGAATCCTGCTTAATATATCTGTAAAATAAGCTGCTCGACTGCCTGTGTGGAAAAGAGGGCACCAAAGTTTGCAAAGTGAAACAAACTACAGGTCAGTCATGGGACTGGTATGAGAAATCTTACTTAACTAATCTAATAATAAGGCTAATCACAGGACCATGCCGCTAAGGCGGAATGGGTATACTCCATTGGATTGCCAGTGCATAAATAAAGTAAATCGTTAAACAACGCAATGCTTTTTAGAAAAATGAAACCATTATAATACTCAAGTCCCATCACACAATGCAACGCAAAACGGAGAATAGAGTATTACCTTATAATGGTCAAAAATGCTTGATACGATAAAATGGATTTGATATTATTATAGACGGCATACTTGGTCTATAATCAAAACTGCATCCTATTATGTATCAATCATAATGTATGATGTCGCCATACTAGTTCTACAATCAAAACTGCATGATGTCGTATTGAAAATTGGACTTCCATCATGAGTCAAGGCAAGGGACGATCTCCTTACCGATTCGAGACACTCTAGCAAATGTCTCAGGATTCGGACGCTGGCAAACCCTTGAATCCTATAGGGTCGGTCCACAAATACTTTAGTGGATTAGTTATGCCTGAACACACGCTTCCGGGTCCTATTGAACCTATAAATTATCACTATCGACCAATATAACCGAGGCCTCGCAATACATCATCCAGATAAGTAAAATGCCAGGGCTTGCAAAACCCTGATACCACTTCTAGCTAGAAAGAAACGTGTGCACTCCCTGTGTTCCCTTGTCCTGTTTCTGACTCTTACCGGGGTGTGAGGTCCGCAAAGTAATGCTATACACAAAGCTATGCCTAAATGGGTTGTGCTTTGATCATTAACCACAAGGCCCTACGTTTCAACAAAAGCCTTGATCATTTGCATCATAGATGCCACATTGTCAATCCATACCATACCATTGATTTTTGCCAATATATAACCTCTAAGCTCGTACATCTCAGATAAAGGTTTTATGCAAGAGAATTAATTCTCCACCACAAACATATATATATTTAGTAGAGATCAATGAATACAGCATAAAGGAATACAACGTCAGACATACCATCCATTTACAAGTCTGTTATGGGTCTGAACGAAACCGGAGACACCTTATTCCTCTCCCATATATCCAATACATAAGAGAGGTTCTCGCATATCCGTCGATATCCAAGTACGTCTGGAAGATCACCACTTATCACCTTGTCTTGGGATGCCTCCCAATTAAAATATCAGTAAATATCCAAACGATGTGAAGACATCTGGTCTTCAACCACCGTCTTCATCTTCGACTTTTAATCATCGTAGTAATTAGAATGGGTTGAACTGTAACGCCTCGCCTCTATACCCACTATCGTCCAGTTCATTTCAAAGAAATGTCGCAGACCATAACGGAGAATGAGGTTTGTGAAGGGCTACCGATTGTATAATTGCTCCATGTGAGGAATGCACATCGAATTCTGATACCGATTAAAATTTCGACATGACCATTCGGCACATATGGCAACTACACAACGGCTATATGCAATCCGGAAAGCAGTATAAAATAGACAACAAAAACAATATAAATATGGTATATCACAAAGCCAGACATAGAATAATCATATCACAAAGGCGGAATAGATTTGAATAAACCGAGAATGTGTACAATAAAATAGTGGTCAACATAGATCCACTAATCCCAAAATAATAAATACATGCACCAAGATCTAAATACA